>OY754337.1:66194148-67428893 GCA_963573305.1 Pyrrhosoma nymphula | reverse complement strand
GACGGAATTACTCGCCTGGGTGTAACTATGTCTTTTTGTGGCCTTTTTGGAGGAAACATTCTATTTCAATTGGGGTCATCGTCTCTCGGTGCCATTCCGTTGAAATATACATTAAGAGAATGCACCGAACGCTGAAAATCTTTAATACTTGGGATGTGTTTCAGAAATTTCTATGGTTATTCCCCCCAGTAATATTTTAGTTGAACCTATGTATCATATCTGCACCACTTAAATCAATGTTTCCAATCACAAATTAAATCTCAAACTTTTCCTAAAAGGTACCGTATTAATGCTGATACCTGCCAGAAAATATGTAATCGGAATAGTGGTTTTCGTGAAAACGAATATTTTATTGACTGTGAATTTAATTTAATATTCCACTTTGTTTTCCCCGATACGCGAGTTTTCGAAGCGCTTCTGTTTCATTTATTCATTTCATTAACGAAATGGACATTCCGACGTCCTCGTCACTTTCGTAGAATAGTAAACTCATTGTGAGTGCGGACATTAGTTGGTATCGAATTGGTTTGCACAAATCACCATGATGTATTTGCGTATAGCTTTGTTGGTCCCATTTTCATTCTTCCGAATCACGGAAGCTTTAGGAAAGAAAACCGTTTTAAATTATGTTTTCCATTATTTGCGGTGTTCCAGAACTCGTTTCAAATAAATGGATTTTCCATTTTCCCGTTTATCATGGTATTATCCGTTACCGGATCTGAATTCAAAACACCTGGATAGTAATTACATTGCCTATTAATATCTTTAATGGCAATTTATCTGCCTACCTAGTTTGGCCTCTTTACCCTTAACTTTTCGTCTTTGTCCATCATTATTAGCACTTCTACCCAGCACACCATATTTTTCCAATATTCGACGAGTCCAAATCTAATTGACTTAGAATACTTCCCATCTTCTTCGAAACATTACGCCTTTTTAAACTTCCATTCAGTCTCACCACTTTTTAAACCTTCTGAGGGCCCAGGCGTTAGACGAGCTTACGCGAGGCATGCAGTACTTGAGTGTGTGCAAACAAATGCTGCTTCATAATTGTAAGTGCACTTCAACTTTCGTGAATGTGCGCATGCGTCTTTTAATAGCCTCTGAACTAATGCTCAACGCAAGTTTTGACTTCTGTTCTCACATCTACTAGCGCGAGTATATGCATCGTGAAAGCAGGCCTCAGATAAATCATCTTCTCTAAATCCGAACGCGCAAATTTTGCCCATAAAACCTAGAACTCAAGCAATGGTTTTGCTGTCACCATCATCATCTGAGTAATCTACCGGTTAAAGGTAGGTTATGATAAAAGTCAGAGAAAATTCCACAGACTTTTACACTTGCAGGGCCCTATCTACCTCTAGTATTTCTTTCTTTATCTCAGCGTAAGTCCTAACTTTCTTCATCCCGTCTATAAAACCTATTCTCTTCCTTCCCCTTCCCCGCTTACCCAACATCCTTCCCTCGATCACGGCCTTCAGCAAACCATCGCCCCTAATTACCGCTTCCAGCCACCTACCCTGCCTCCCCCTAATCTCATCAACAATTTTCCTCTCCTCACCAACTAGGTCAAGCACTTTCTCAATTGTCTTCCTTTCCGTTCACCGTACCTCCTCCATCCTCCTCCACACCCACATCTTGCCTTCAGCCGATTTTCGTCTTCCTTTCTCAAGGTCCACGTTTCTGTCCATTGCAACGCCACACTCCACACTCTTTACCAGCCTCTTTTTTACATTGGTCCCCGTCATCAGCTCCCTTTACTATAGAACGCTTCCTTTGTTAGCGCTATTCTCCTCCTATTGTCCTTGCTACTATGCCCATTTTCTTCTGGCATACTACTCAAGTAATTAAATTCCTCTACTTACTCCAGCTCGTGTATATCTTTCGGTAAATGACCTGATGTTATAACATGGAGGAAGAGACCTTTTTTTAACCTTGGTTAACATTGCGTCTTAGGATGTATCACGTTGACCGATGGATCAATTAATGGCAGGTGATGATGGGTGTGTCAATTTATAGATCCCTAATTCCTAGGATTGGTGATGGAGGTTTTCGTTATGCGATTCGTGCGGTAAAATTACTGCGGGGGCGTGTACGTGTACATGTCTTGCGGGTCAATCATCCGTTGGTCGAGCCATATCGGCTTTGGGCGTCTCCGTCCACTGTATTAAGCCGACTCAGTCACTCCACCCTCTGCCTTCGCTTACGCCCCAGTACACCCCCTCTTCTGTCCGATAGCTCAGTGTCTCTTTCACGCCGCTACCATGCAGCACACCGAAAATGGTCTTCCGTTCGGAGGAAATTGAAAAACAAAGGAAGTGAGATGGGAGACCAGTGTGAGTGTGGGAAAGGAGGGGCGGCTGGCTTATGTGTGGGGATATGTATACCGGGGTGGGTAAAGGGGGGTCTAAGGAATAGACGCAGAGCCGTCGAGGGAGAGTGTAAGAAGAAAGAAAAGAGAAGTATTTTTGGTTTCCGAAAGGAATCTCTTCCTTGAGTTGTGCAATATTGCGATATCATTCGGCGTGCTATTTGAATTCGATGTGCGGTGTGAGCACTACACGATACCGATATCATTTGATAACCATCATTTGCCATTCAGGACTAAAGCCAGAATTATACGGTCATTTTTCACGTCCAGGTCCAAGGGGCCAGAGCTATAGCTTTTCAATGATAGGGATAGTGATAATTTTCCTCATCATGCTTGACCTAGTTGGTGAGGAGAGGAAATTTGTGGATGAGATTAGGGGAAGGAAGGGTAGGTGGCTGGAAGCGGTAATGAGGGGTGATGGTGTGCTGAAGTCCTTAATAGAGGGAAGGATGTTGGGCAAGCGGGGAAGAGGGAGAAAGAGAATAGGTTTTATGGATGGGATGAAGACAGGTAGAACTTACGCTGAGATGAAGAAAGAAATACTAGAGGTAGATAAGGCACTGCATGTGTAAGAGCCTGTTGGATTTTCTCTGACATTCATCGTAACCTACGTCTAACCGGTAGATTACTCAGATCCGTGTTGCTTATTAAAACGGTCTAAATTGGCATTATTCGGTAAATTCGTTTAATTTCTCGATTGAAATATGCGGATTATGTCCATAATAATAGAATATACGAAAATAATTACAATAAACATCCTTATACAAATTTGTTTTTATCGCGTATTGCGAAAAATAAACTTTTATGTATGGCTAACGCATTTGTCATGCGATGTGTGATGTAATTTCGAAATGCAATATTGATTATATTCACACTATCAATACGATACGCGACAGCTTTAGTATATATGGTCTGGAATTGCATTGACTGATTGGGGATGAAGAGAAAAAGGTTAGGCTTTGACTATAGTAATCCTACCCTGGTGTCACGGTCTTTCAATAACTAAATTCTTTGACTTTGTCTGGCCCGAAAGGGAATGGCGTGATGGGTGTCTATGTATGTCTGTACAACAATAAGTCCTTCGGAAAATTAACTTCCTGTTTGTATTTTTAATCCCAGTTCGCGGTCATGTGATCGAGATTTCAGCGGAATGTGATGCAATATAATCGCAGACTCGAGATAATTCTTACAGGAATAATAGAAGTCAGTGTATTTACCGTAAAAGGAGAAACATTGATATATAGCGTGCCGATTGATACCCCTATCGACCCCCTACTGCCATAGAAGTCCGTTATTACACATAGAAGTGCTACTTGCCAGCGACTCGCAAAGCTACTACTGTGGAAGTACTTTCCATGTCGCCTTCTCAGGGATCTCTCGGGTTTCACACAGGGTACGTTGTTCCATGTTGGGTGACTCTCGATACTCGAGTCAAGTATCGTCCTCACTCGCTCACTTCTGACCTGAGGACGATACTTGACTCGGGT
This sequence comes from Pyrrhosoma nymphula, assembly GCA_963573305.1. NCBI lineage: Eukaryota > Metazoa > Arthropoda > Insecta > Odonata > Coenagrionidae > Pyrrhosoma > Pyrrhosoma nymphula. The sequence goes on along the minus strand of OY754337.1, from coordinate 67,425,035 downwards.
ATTGAGGCGTTGGCCAACATGGACCATCGTACCCGGTATGAAACCCGAGAAATACCTTATTAGGCGAGGTGGAAATTACTTGAATTCCGAAGATTCAGATGATATGGCGTGGAATTTCAACATGATGAGTTTGAAAAGTTGTAAGCAATTTTCCACAAATAAAAAAAAAGATTTTATTACGACCTAGGTTTCGATGTTTTACACATCATTGAAATTACCTGAAGATGGTGTGTAAAACATCGAAACCTAGGTCGTAATAAAATCTTTTTTTTTTATTTTATCCGTGGAAAATTGCATTTACTCTTCAACCTTATCATTGAAATTACTTCCACAGTAGTAGCTTTGAGGTCGCTGCCAAGTAGCACTTCTATGTGTACTGAGAAATACCCGAGATACGTCTCCGCCGGGAAAACCTGAAATTTGACGTCCATGTCGCCTTAATTCATGCCATATTCGATGTGTGATATCACTATGCGAACTTTTTGTGTTCGATCATCACACATTCCTAACTTGATGCCACGAATGACGATATGGTGTGGTGGAGGATGTTAAGCGAATTGATGGTCGATCAGGAGATGGTTCCAGAGTTCGCAGGCAGAGAGGGGTGGATACAGGCGATGTCTGTTGGCGAGTGAGGGATAGGCAGAGGGTGTAGAAGTTTTCCGCTCGCCTGGGGGGAGGTGGTTTTTTTGGAGGGCACAGGGTGTGGGGATAAGGCGGTGGGAGGGGATGGGATGGCGCTAAGGGGGGCAGGGAAGACGATGAAGGGGGTTTGATCAATGATTTTGGGAGGAGGGAGGTGGCGTGGGGAAAAGCGGTGAAACATTGATGAGGAGTGTCGGGGGGCTGAGAGTGTGAGTTGGAGAGGGGTGAGGGAAGGAAGACTTGAGCCGTGTGGGGGAGGAATGAGTATTGTATCGCGTCAGCAAGGGGTGGACGTGTCAGGGAACAGGGGTGTATGGGGAGGGAGAGGCAGGGTTCCTGGCGTTGACGGAGGGGATGAAGAGGGCTAGGGTGCAGGATCGAGGGGTGGGTGGGGTGAGATGCGAAATATCTGGGGCGGTGGCTGGGTATTGTAATCGAATGTTCCTTGATGCATAAATATGTACAGGGATTCCTACCGAGCTCATAGAATTATCATGGGATTTAATGAGCTCCGAAAACATCGTGGAATCCAGGAAGGGCACTCGGAAATCTGTTGAATTAACCTTTCCCAAAGTCCGGCTCGCAATGTAACTTCTGTATTTACCAGCAGTCTCTTTTCGTGGCAGTTTATTTTACACAAGTCCGAGTTCAATTCAGTCATTGCAAAGAAACTACCCGTACACAGTTTGATCACCTTTGTTTTTTTACTACATTACCTATTTGGAGGTAATTGTAGATGTAGGTACATAGCTGGTTTAGTCTACATTTGAATTTCTACATCGATGCAGTATGTTGATTCAGGTTATTTAGTAATGTTTTTTAGAAAATTCATTTGTCTTTTTTATTGACAGGATCTGAATCAATGAGCAACTAATTCCTTGCACCAATGATCATAACCGTGACGGCCGGGCACAAGTAACTCTATTTTCGTTTACGTTGGATGGTCTATATGGCCTCTTTTGCTGTTCAATCGGGGTTCATTTCCCGAAGTGTATCTAAGAATAATTACGGAAAGTTTGATCATTCCGAAAAGCCATAAATTGAACTTCCGTTCCCGTTATTGTTTTTATCTTTGTTCAGACAAACAATGTTATCAGTAGGTCTCAAATAAACGTTCAATTCAAAATTTTCAATTAATATTTAATGGCTTTTTAAAGAGGTTCTCAAGTTATTGCAGACAAGGAATAACATAATGATGAATAAATTGAAACGCAAAATCCACATACAAAACGTGTTTACTATTTCGTAGATGTGATAACCCTAAATATTTTCTCGTTATTCTGTTGCCCAAGAACCTCCCTGTACCTTCGTGAAACCTCTTTCCTATAAAAATATCTCTTTCCTATTTCTTCAAACTTCGTCAAATTTTCCTTTTAGGCGTTTGAAAGATAAAAACAACTACAGTTGGAAAGTAATTGATGTGCGCTTTTATAAGATCGACCCTATCAAAAAGAGTGCAGCCTGCGTAGGTTGTTCATACAATTAACGGGGACAGAATCACTGTGGATATAGATAGATATGTTGGAAAAATGACAAACCAGAATCCCGCTGATATCATCTAAATTTGAAAAAGTTTTTTCCCAAATTATCTTTCTCCGCTTCTCTATTTATCTCATGATGGATCTTCTTAGGTTTTTTCCCTTTTTTCTGGAATAATCTGTTACATAAGGAGACAAAATATTTAAAAAATATGTAGTTGGTTTGAAAATTCATGTTATGCTAGAATCGCTTTAAGCGAGTTTTATACTCGACAGAGAACTCCTAATAAAGGATAAAAGGGAAATATTATATTAAGGATGAAAATAGAAGTATCAGACGTAATGTGGTAGAATTAAAAAGAAAGATGGAGGCCGAAATTACTATTTGCCACTGGTTTACCAGTGGAAATTTGCAATTTCTGTCTTCATTTGAATGAAAGTGATAACTCAAGTGGAAAAGCTAGAAACACTATACACATGTTCAAATGCCCTTAAAGCGTGTCGAGGCAGAATTGAGCTTTGAATATTCATCTGGGATCATTGGCGATTCCTAATAACAATTAGGAACATTTCGAGAAATCCCCGTTCACCAGTCTTCGACGATACTCACAGCCTTAGCCTGAGGTCAAATCTTTCCTAGAATAAACTATTGAACTAAAGATTGTACAATAGAGGCGCAACGATCTTTTCTGATTAATTCGAGGTACGTGGGGGAGGAAGATTCCAGGACCATAATTGGATTGGTGGAGGAATGGGCAGGTCGGAAGATGCTGGGCGGAAGAGAAAAAAATAGGGGGTGAAGAGGTGTGGATAGTCTTCGAAAATGCGAATAAAAATCCGCCGAAATGCAAAAGGATTCCGTAAAGGAGCTGTGGAGGTGGTGGAGGTGGAGGCAATTTGAGTGGACTGCAGGACACTGGCAGTAGAACAGTGCTGCCGGGAGAAGGCGTGTGGTATCATCCTCGGTTATCACGATTACAATGATTCTATGAAACTAACATTCTCGATAAATCATTTAGTTTAAAGAAAAAGTTTAAATGATGATGCGATGAACAAAGATGGGAAACCAGATAAATAACACAGTAATAGGAAAAGGAGAAATAGACAAAAAAACACTGATAGAAATATATAAAACAGTTATCTACCTATTCTAGCGTATCTTTCCGAAACTTGGCCTTTTACAACCAAAATAAGAAGGTAGAATAATTGCTGCAGAAATGAAATTTATGAGGAGAGACCTGGAAAGAAACAAATAAGACCAAAAGAGACCTGGAAATAAACTCAAGAATTAGAGAAAACCTCCAGTAGGAGCCCTTAAAGGAAAACATTGAAAGATGCTATATATGGACACCTCAGTAGAATGGACCAAAATAGAATCCCCAAGAAAGTAATGTAGGCTAAACCGGACGGATGAAGAAGTAGAGGTAGACCAAAGGAACAATAGATAAGCATGGAAAGAGATGAGGGAAGGCGGAGAGGGAGATTAAGATACTGGTGAAGGACCGTAAGAGGTGGAAGGAGTTGGTAGAGGCCCCGACGCCGAAGGCAAGAAAAAGAAGAAGGAGAGGAAGACAAAGTTTTGAGGATACCGGGACTAGCTACGGTATTACCGTTACGGAGTCACCCACAAGTGTACATGAATGCAGAATTCCGCAGAGGAAAAATAATTCGCCATGAAAAATTATTCGTAAAGGCGAATGATTTTCCTCAGCCGACTTTGTCATTCAAAGACAAAGGATCATGACATGTGGTTTGGTTTTCGCATCACTGCCTATTTCCGATTGCTACTCCATTGAAAATGTTTTTTTTTAACAAAGTTTGCGACATTTTTCATTCCACTTTGATGAGAACCAACTTTACAGACAAACGTTTGCCTCATTGCTCCACCTTTAAAATGCATAATGGTGAAAACAGGATTTTTTATTTACTAGCGTGCTAGCATGGCGATGAAAAACCCAGCGGTCTAAAAAACGCCTCTTCTGCCTTATTGTCCGCCCCCCTTTAGAGGACAGCGTGAATTGGCAACCGGTGGGGGAGAAGACAGCGAGCGATGTTGAAATAAGGTAGTGAGATGGGAAGAGGGACTTGGGAGGGGGGTGTTTAGGGGGGGGGGGGAATGGCAGATTAGTTTGTGAGAGGGTTCGGGGACTTGGTTGTATTAGTGTCGCGTAGTTCGGTTGTGGGGCTAAAAGAGTGTTTTTGGAGGAATTGGAATGGTGTTTTTTTTCTCCCCGTGACAACATTCTCCCTTCCCCTTTTAACGATTCAGTTAGGTTTCTCGGATGAGAATCGAAATTCGTTTGGAGATTGTGTTCCTCCTCAGGTCTGCCAAGTCATTCCGAACCCCTCCGAGGAAAGGGAGCGAGATGAGAAGGGTTAGGAAGTTCTTATACGCAATTACTAAGCTAGAGTTAGGAATTTCCTATGGAGTAAGGTGCTTCCTTACGTGAAGTCTGAAGTTTGTCCTTCCAAATCGTGAGTTTGCCTCAAGGCATCACTACCTCCTCTACTGTTGATGTGTGTTTGTTGGTCTGAGGTGCAATGAAAGATAGAATAAAGACGAAAAGAAAATTCAAGTGCATCTTTCGTTTTTGGCCAAAACACCCTGATATTAGGCTTACAGTTCTGTTTTCAGAGGTGATTGGAAATAAATAAAAGTGGACCCTGTGGTTTTACTTGCTCCTGTTTCCGAAGTGCAATTTGTTTCTTTCATGCGATGCCTTTACAGCATTGTAACTGATACTTAGAATGGTGGAGTGCGTAGAGTGAATCTATTTCTTTCCTTTTCTACGCTTTACAGGAACCTTAATTGAAAGTGACACATCATCGGTGAGTAGGACAAAAGAAAGTGCAATCCCAATGTCCTCATTTTAACTGCATAAACCACCGCCAAAGGGCTTCGTGGGAAAGAGAATTCCGCTCCTGAAATAAAGAAAACATAATGTGGTAATTGGAAGAAATTTAAGATTTTGGTTTGGAAAATGATCGAGTAACTAAAATGGGCAGACAAATGACTGAGGAGGAAGGGTTACAGTAAGGGTAGGGTAAAGGAATTCTGAAAGAATTTCAGAGGAAGCCGAGTATGCGGATGGAGGTAATTATGTAAATAAGGATTTGAAGACCATTTTATAAGGAAGAATTTTTGGTTTGCGGGGAATATTGAGGAAAATATTAGGCCGTTTAGGTACGGCGAAGAAAGGTAAGAGACATGCCGAGCTGGGTGAGGAAATAATGGCAGGGAATGGGGTTCGAAAAACGAAGAGCCTTGATTCGCATCGGTGGATTACTGATGAAAAGTATCATCACCTTTACAAGTTATAAGTCAAGATCCTTTATGAGGAAGAACAGGAGATGTACGCCGATTGTTGGATGTGACGCAGAGTCTAGGCGTGGTGTGTCTTTCTCATTACAAAATTGTTCTTCATTTAGGTGAGTTGTGCTGTGTAGTTTATTGAGAATTTTAATTGCGAATACATATCTTTCTCATTACAAAATTGTTCTTCATTTAGGTGACTTATGCTGTTCAGTTTATTGAGCATTTTAGTTGCGAATACATATCAGTACCTACCGTGGTTAGGCGGCATCAACGTTCCTTAAGCATAGTATTAAATGGTACTCATTATAGTGGCAGTTATTTATTGGGGACTTCCTTTTCTTAATTGACTCAGAAACTCTTTATTTTATTTCTTTTTCTTGTTGCCCGTTTTATTTTGAATACATCAAGATTCGATGCACCTGTATGGAATTCTAGTCCTTCACTGCAAAGGGCAAGTGTATGATGGATGCAGTTGCGTCAGAAGTTGAATTTGTCCTTTTTTAATCTTGGCCAAAATTTTGACATCCACACATATTTCAGTCATACCGGTTGTTTTTCTCGGAGAGAAAAGCTATTCTTATATTATTGTCTCGTTCCAACCGACTCTTTTTACCGCCTTCGTTGCGTTTTTTGTTATGTTGCACCACGCAGGATATTTTCGTGCTTCGTGTATTTCGTCAATGCAGGAGCTTGGGAAACGAAATGTAGGTATTTATTTCGGGTGAACTTAAGGAGGATATCTTCTGGAAAAATTTGTTTTTCTCTTGATCATTTCCATTCGTACCTTGTGGTAATTTTGTATTTTGCTAATTTTTACCCTATACACCCGTACTGCTCAGGAGCTTTCCAATATTATAGTTCAGCTGTTTATTTGACAGCCGCGATTAAACTTCGTGTGCACATATCGGCTGCCCTAAATTCCAATCCCCGCTGCTTGCCTGACGCGTATCTCACAGTTTTGCTCGGATGATTTTCAACTCCTCTGACTACAAACCATTGTTAGACATAATTAGCATATGTTTTACATGTATACTAATCCGTATTTGATTGGCGTTATGTATTGAGGTGGAGTTTGGGTTTCGATAGGTTCGTGGATATGTGTAGTCAGCAGAATCATTTAAAAATCAGAAAAAAAACTACAAATCAACATATTAAGGCATTCCCTATCGTTAAACTCTTGAATACGTTGTTTCATTCACATTAAAATCTTACTTTCTTAGTAAAAGCAACAACGAAAATTAATCGTATCAGGATAGTTCCCAATATTTTGTTAAATGCTTTCTTTGGTATTGGGCCTCTTCCTAAGATTACTGAGAGTTCAAGATTATACATTGTTTAATAGAAAAAAAATAATTATTTTGACTTTCAAGAGTCAATGTTAACTATATATTCTTTTTAAATGTTTGTTGATTCTACTGCAACAGGTTTTATCCTAATTGGCTGGTTATAAATGCTACAAAGTTTTGTACGTGAATTTTTCTATTGCGATTTTCATTCTTGATAGCACTGCATTGCGATAACTCTGGTTATTCCTAGTTAACAGGATATTTCATTGAAGAGTTTATGTTATCTTTTAAATGCACTGAAGAGAAAAAGCTGGGCATAGGTCAGTTTACGGGTGGACTTATACTTCATAACCCTCCTAGGAACACAAGTGTATTCTTCCGTAAGTGTTGACATTCTTTCTTCCAACCTTCTGTTATTTTTTATCGCGCCTTATACCAAAGGAGAATGTGCATCTGCGTCCACATGAAGTAGATCCATCTTATCGACGGTTTTTCTTTGCATTTCTACGAAGTTAAATTGGTGGAAAAAAAACAAATGAGAGGAAGGAGGCATTCGTGTCAGTATTCCCCTCTTTTTTGTTTCGGGATAACGGTTTTATATCCGACCCCGCCCCTGAACCCCTTCGAAAATTCGATTTGTATCCCCTTCTCCCTCTTTCCATGTCCTTTCTCTGTCCTTCCCTTCCGCACGCCCCCTCCCCCACCAATTCCATCCTCTTCTCCTATATCCCCCCCCCTCTGCCACCCAAACCGCCTTTATACCAGTGTTGACTCCCTTACCGCATCACGTATTTTGGCGTCTCCCATCTCGCCCTCCCCACTCTCTCCCTGTACAATCTTCGATACGTATCGAATCCATATTTCTTTCCACTGCTTTCCACCCTCTTTCCCTCCGTAATGCCTTTTTTACCCCTTTTATTTTTTTCGGACTCGGTAGCGATGTGAGAGCCTTCTGATCCTTGGGTCTTAGGTTCGAGTTCCACCATAGTGAATATTCCGCCGTGGCCATTCATCTGAGTAACCTACCGGTTAAAGGTAGGTTCTGGTGAAAGTCAGAGAATATCCATCATACTCCTACACGTGCAGTTAGGCTTGTGCGATGAGTCGATTAATCGAAGTCATCGACGATGATTTTAGTCATCACGGTGCGATGACTGTAATAGATGGCGATGAATGCCATCGATCATCGATGTCGATGAGTCGATGAGAATCATCGATGCCGATGAGTCGATGCGAATCATCGATATCGATGAGAATCATCGATCCCGATGAGTCGATGCGAATCATTGATGTCGATGAGAACCATCGATGAGGATGATCGATATCCTTGTATCACTAATTTTTCTTCTTTTTTTCATTCATTTGAACGCCTTAGATCTAAAATGTTTGTATAAAATATAAGCACCCCAGCTATTGCGCCTTGAGGACGATGGCAGGGCCACAGTGGGACGTTTGGAGTTCATGTTTTTCCTCAAGTTTGTGGTAGACGATGCAGAAGTAGCGATCACGTTCAATCACAGTTAATACGCAGTAGCAGTGATAGCATTGTATTCCTTGGTTGCACTGGTGCAGTTGGTAGCAGCGATAGCAGCATGAGCTAAATCGGCTAAATTCACCGAATTCACAGTCACAGTGATTTCGATTATTTAGTCACAGGCTGTGATTACTACTTTTCAGTATCGGTGATTCAATCACGGCGATATATCGCTAATCACTACTGCACAGTTCATCGAGAGTCATCGATCATCGCAATTCCTCGATCATCGGCATTCATCGATCATCAACATTCAACGATCATCGATATTCATCGATAGACATCGATCATCGTGTACACTCTATACGATGATCGATGACAGCCATCGTCATCGAAGCATGTCGATGAAATGTTTTCATCGAAAATCGATGACCAAAATCGGTCGTCGTACAAGCCTACGTGCAGTGCCCTATCTACCTCTAGTGTTGCTGTCTTCATCTCAGCATAAGTCCTTATTTTCTTCATCCCGTCTATAAAATCTATTCTCTTTCTTCCCCTTCCCCGCTTGCCTAACATCCTTTCCTCTATCACGGCCTTCAGCATACCGTCGCCCCTCATTACCCCTTCCAGCCACTTACCCTGCCTTTCCCTAATCTCTCCCATAAGTTTCCTCTCCTCGCTAACTAGGTCAAGCAGTTCCTTATTTGTCTTCCTTTCCGTCCAACGCACCTTCTCCATCCTCCTCCACACGCACATCTCAAACACCTTCAGCCTATTTTCGTCTTCCTTTCTCAAGGTCCACGTTTCTGCCCCATACAATGCCACACTCCATATCAAGCTCTTCACCAGCCTCTTTTTTACATCCTTACTTAAGGTCCCCGTCATCAGCTCTCTTCTATTATTGAACGCTTCCTTTTCTAGCGCTATTCTCCACCTAATGTTTTTGTTACTATGCCCTGTTTCTTCTAGCGTACTACCCAAGTAATTAAATTGTATTCCGCCATGTGTTTGAGTCTAAAACGCTCAGCTTGGTCCCGATCTTGATTTCTTGTGACGCGTTATCGCCCTATTGTTCCTCCGCGTCTTATGAGCTTGGATCCGAAATGAATTAGAATTGAAACATGGGATTTTTCCCCTTTTAGATGATCTTTCGGTTTCTTGTGCGTCTTCAATTCTTCTGATCGAGCTCAGGAATAATATTCCTGATGATAAGTACTACCAGCAGTGTCGGTAAAAGCTCGACATAAAGAAAGGAAGACGCTGTAGCAACCGGAAATCCCTTAAAAATACGCATTAAGCGGAAATATACGTTATAAATTAAAGCATTGGATGCAGGATACGTTGAATGGCAACTCTAAATCTCCCTTGCAGGATGCAAGTTTGGCATATTCCAGCTTTTGCCTCAATTAGTCTTTAAAAAAAAGCTCTCTATTCAATTAATTTAGCTAAGAATCGTATATCCCATTCAAATCGCGTAATGCATAATGTATTTCTTATCGTACCTATTCAAGTTGGATACCCTACGGCATGTAATACAGGGGTTACCAACCCATTTAAGGTCGCAAAAGAGGTTCGAGGGGCCGCAAAGGAGTGATAAATTATCGCTTGATTGCGAATTATTGTAGTCAAACTCTTCCCATGGACTACAACTTTGTCGTGGTGGAAGGGCTGGCGTTCTCCGATGGTCCCTATAGATGAACTGGTGGGAGCAATCACAGTGCATGTGGGTCTCAAGTGAATGTGACCTATAATTTTGGGGTCGCGAATAAAAATATTGGTAGCCCCTGAGTTACTATCGCAATGCAATGAATCGGAAAGCCCGGTAGCGGAATATCGTATTGCGATGTCTCGTGAATGTCGGAAATATAAGTGGATATCTTTCGGTATCGCTCAGGCAGGCATTCCGCCATCTCCAAAAATTCCACCACCTCTTGCATTGACTTTACCATTCCACAGCCCTTTCTCTGTCTCTATTTAATCCCTACACTATGCCCCTTCTCTTCCGGCTCGCTTTTCATTTTTTGTTTCATCGATGTCTCAGACCGCCGAAATTCTTTTACTTGGCATTTCCTTCACCACTTTTGAAATGACCAGCGCACAGGGTGGCCGCAACCCACGAACTCTTGGAAGTGCGAAGGAAGTTGCACCCTCTGGGGAGAACTAGTCATCTTACTTATATCTTGAGATTTTCCGAGAAGTCTTTAAATGTTTCATTCATTTCTCGTTATCAATTCTGATGTCTTTATTAAGGCAATGTGGTATCCCAATCGGTAGAGTGTTCCACTGAAGTCAGAGCAATACTTTCTTACCTTGCAAATGTACGTTTTTCTGGTTTTTTGAATTTAGAGGGTAAATTATAAAGGAACTAGCTCATTATATATCTGAAGTTTCGTTGCAGTAAAGTCATATTTTCTGAGCTGTAAAAAAATAAGCGGTGTTTTAATTCTTTTAGCCGTTGCATTGCAAAAAGAGGCGAGGGGATGTAGATTCACTATAACCTTAAGAATAGATGACCGGCAGTTCTCGGTATATTATTTCCATCTCGTGAATTTTGTATCCAGCTTGCCGTTATTTTACAAGATTTAATTCGGGTTACATTACTAAGAATTAACAAACTTATACCATCGTTTTGATTGCCATTCCTTTTACACTTCTTGCATCCGATTTTTTCTTAGTAATATTTCCATTCTTCTTACTCAAAATTGTTCATTTTCCGTGACGTGCCGGCATTCATGGAATTAGGAAGCTCTTCTTATCCATTGAAGAACTTCCAATTTTCAGTGAATCTGATGCTTGAATTGGGTGAGGTGAATGGTAGGCTGAATGCGATTGTCTGAAAGAATATCAAACGAAGGGATATGCGTCTTGGGAGAGAAGAGAAGATTTCCTTCGGAAATTTTGGCAACGCGATCCAATGAAGCACGCTATTTTATACCTGCCCTTAATTAATTACACAAGCGGCAGAAAATCAGAATGAAATGCATAAGCATGGACTACCAAAAGTGAGACGCTTGGGTATCTAGTTAGTGTGGTGGCTAGATGATTGGCATCCCATCCCTCGGCCCCGGTATCGAACCCCGGCAGTGACGGAGATTTTTGGTTGAATCGTGATCCCTTTGGTGCTATGTGGATATCTTTTCGATTTCAGCGTTCTCTCCGTCGGATGGGGCGTTGAACTGTGGTCCTCTTGTTAAAGAGCAGGCTAATGTTGGCGCCGGGTTTCCCTCCACCCTTCCTCCATTCTAACGATTCCTAAATGGCGAAAATAACCTCAGTGGTCTGTCGCCTCCACCATATAACCATCCAAGCGTTTTCAGAGGAGTTTACATGACGTGCCTGCTTGTGTTGTGGAGGTTGGTAGGCCTACTGTTCCTTCCCCATCTCTCGTCGGAGTTTTGGATGTTGGGGGAGTTGAAGGAGGGGCGGGTGGTAGTCGTTGGAGTAGAACGCCAGCCAGCCTTTCGTGAAGACAGTCGCGGTTCAATTTCCTCGAAGGTGGTTACCCTCTCTCTCTTCTTCCTTTCCCATCTCCCGCCTTGCCGCCGCCGTCTCAAACAAGCGACGCCCTCCCCTGCCCTTCGTGCTAGCGTGTCGCGAGGAAGGAAGAGAGAGAGGCCCACTCCGGGCGCTGCCCTTCCTGCGGGATTGGGTTGGGGGAGAGGCGGTCAGGTGGGGAAGTGGAGGGGGAGGATAGATGAGGGGTTGGGACTCCGTCCCACCTAAACATCTGTTCGGGTCACCCTGCCTGACCTCCACGGTCCTCGCTTGCGTTTAGGCGTGGTCCAACACTGTAGGAGTAAACGAGGTTTTCTGCCGATATTTTCGCCTGCTTCTCACGAAGCATTAAAAAGGGTTGAAAATGAGGAAACGTCAGGAGCCAGTGGGAAGGAACATGGGTGAAGTAAAGTAAATGGTAGCAACCGAAGAAAAAATGGGAAAGAATAAAAACAGGCCTAGAGAGTGCGGCAGAGAAAACAATAGGATCAATCGGAACAAGAAGGATAAGGAAGCATGGGTGACGGAAGAAATGTTTAGGAAAGAAGTAAAAAGAGGAATGTGGAAAATCGTCGACAGCGGCCCAGGCAAGAGAAAGTATAAGGAATTAAGTAATAAACTTCGGCGAATAGCCAATCGGGCGAAGGAGAGCTGGTGTAAAGTACAATGCGAAGAAATGGAAAAGGTACAAACAAAAGGTTATGGGCTAAGAATGGTGAAGTCCATGTTATGCGTTATGATAAATTGATGTATTTAGCTTGAAAGAGCTTTTTACCTGTTGCCTTAAATTATTTATTTCTTTATGGAATTAAAACTTTTAATTATAGCCTAATTAATTTCGCGTATAAAAACTAGCATACACTAATAAAGAATATCTTGGGCTTGAAAACCACATGCTTCTGACGAGAACACTCATAGAAAGAAACATCAGAGTATTATCAGGATGTTTTTGCTTGATTTGTTGATTTCACACCATCTTCGTTAAGAGTGAATTTCAAATATATTTTCGCTTCTGACGTCAAGCATGGAAATAACTTCCCGGCATGCAACTTGGGAAGAGCCAATGTGAAATGGGGAAACATTTCAGCCACTCTCGAGCATCAGACTGGTTCACCTCGTGCTCCTGTGTTGTCAAAGTTGTCGCTACCGTAAGTCCTGATCCATGGTTATGGTCCCGACCAGACAATGCGTAGAAGTCCCGGCCGTCCTTTCATTCGACCCAACCGGAGATGAACTGTGCATTTCCCTGTCACGCTTCCTCCTCCCTTCCCCTCTCTGTGTCACAGCACATTTGGCAACGTCTATTGAGAGCTCCCATCCCTCTCTCCGTCCTCCCCAACCCGAGAAAGCGGAGACGCCCGACCCGTTGCGGAATCGTCCGAAGATGAAGACCAAAGATATTTGAAATAAAATATAAGCGATCAATCCTAAGGTTGGTTGACTGCAGTCCTGCATTTTACCATGTCCCCTGCCAACTCCTTAATTTCCTTGTAGCTCTTTTGTTTTATATCCCATTTTAGTTGGCCCATGTATTTGTCCATCCGTCTCCCTCACGGAACGTTCACTTCTCTTTTCCCTGCTATAATGTTCCTTACAAATCCGTTGTCTCAAAATTTGCCTACCTTTGCATCTGGACCTTATCTTTCAGATAGAGCTCCATTTAGTTTTCTCCTCTTCCGTTCTTCTGTACACTTCCTGGTTTCCGATCCTAGCTGTTCATTTGATCTTCAGCGAATTTCGGAAGCCTCTATTATTTCCTGTTCCATCTTTCCAATAGTTGTGTTCCAATAGTTATTATAATGTCTCCGAACCATGTAGTGTAATATATGCCCACAAATATTTTCAGGTACTGCTTCCTTATCGGTAATCCTATAATAAAACTCTACTACTTTATTTCTCTCATCAAGGAAATTCAATTATCTTTAAACCCAATTGATCACCATCTAAGTCCACCATGAATTCATAAGGAACATAATGGAAGGAAAAGGAGTTGGGAAAGTCCCGCTAGAAAGATCGAAGGACATGTCATAGGTAAGGGAAAATTTCTTACTCTATAGAAGAGCCTCAAGGGCACAAATGAGTTACTATAGGAGTTTGAGTTATATTTGGAGACGGGGTAGAATGGATGGCTGCAGTCAAGCAATCTTAGGACTGAATAGCTCATGATGTTGAGCCTAGCGTATTGGTAAACATTCCATTGCAAAAGAGATAGTACGATAGGGGAGGAAACGAATCTTGTGACGCAGATCTTGAGGAGGCTGAAAACTTGTGATTCAGAACGTATTCAGTGGGAACGGTATATTGGAGAGGATATTGCAAGGGAGAATGTGGAGTACACGCGGATGAAGAAGGCAGAGAATGGGAATATCAGGCCATATTTGGGGATGCAGAAGATGTTGGGAGACGCCTTGCAAATAAAAACGTTTGATTGTGCTAAAGTTAAAAGACTATCTGAAGTATGAGGCACTGAAAACGTTTTTCTTCCCGAAAATACTTTCTACCGTGAAAAATAAATGTATTCCCAGCAATAAACGCTTTTATACGAAAGAAAACACGTGAAGTAAGTCGGTAATGGGAACAACTGAAGTATATGCTGGTGGTCTATTCCTCGGGAGGATATTGCCGAAAAAAAGTATTTATTGAAAGGATCTGTAGTGGATCAGAAGAAGTATTGCATTAAATGCCAAAACGTAAGAATAGGCGTTTTAATGGTTCCAGATTTTCTTTTACCAAAATATTAAATACTCTTCACCGTGCAAAATCCGTCTAGTTTGTTCCATTATGGAGGAACCTTTTTATGAGGCGGTTGTATTCTGGAAAAAAGAATGCTAAAACTTGCGAAAATCCTGGATGGAAATTTTTATTACACTAAAGTGACATATCTCTAAAATGCCTTCTTGTTGACTCATACCTCCCAAATGATCCAACAAAATCGTTTTAGATTTATTCAAATGCCAAAGATATTTTTCACAGTCATGTCTAGCTAAATAAAAGCTGAGTTTTAATTGATTGCAAATTGTACATCAACCTTAGTACAGCTGATGAACAATAAGCACACTCTTCAGTATACGTAACACCTGGTAATTTTGTGTGGGTTGTGTTTTTTTTGTAACTCCAAGACCTTGAAATAGTTTTAAGGGATCATTTAAAGCCTTCTTTAAATCGGTGAAATGACAGTGGGCCACTAAATAAAATACTAATTTTTATTTTCCATACTCATTTATTTCTGGCCATGTAAAAAATCCTAACAGTAACTTCCCCATCAAGGACCTGGATAGTGACATTTCTGGTCGAAGGCATGGCTAGAAGTAACATGGTGTGGATAATACAAAGTGCTAATTTATTTTGTGATGAAATGACTTCCACTAACTAAGCTAAGCTGGAAGGCTTCTCTTTTATGACACAGCCGACATCGTTTATCGCTAGCACCATTCATCACTTCGAAACTATATACCGTAGACCAGTACCTACTCTCAATTTTCATCTCTTTATGTTTATCCTTCCGTGTTAACATTTTCTCGCTCTATCATAATCTTGTTAGAATCGTAATTGCGACCGCCATGGAATTTGTATGCCTTGTTAATGAGCGGCATACTTTATTATATTTTATATATACCTTAAATCCTTTATATTATAATATTTGTTCACAATTGAACTATATCAACATAGAGTTGCAATTTTAAACGATTTAGTGAAATTTACTTAACTTCATGGTAAAAATTAGTGTACAGCTTAACTATTCCTTAAAACGCTTAAAATTATTTGCATTTATCTCGAGATAAATATGATGCAAAAAAACAGATTATCCTGCAGGACTGTTAAAAACAAAAAAATGCAAAAAAAGTCTATTTGTCAGTGAAACTTAAACAACTTTCAACGTTTAATATAAAAACAAACTGTAATACAAGGACCTACAATGATTTACTTGAAATGCAGGTTGCCTTGAATATCATAAGTTAGGTAAACATAAAAAGTTTTGGAATATCGTTGTCTGCATTTAACAGAAAGCATTTAAAGAAATAAATGTTGACGTATAGTATATTATTTAGCTGATGTGTGTATACTGTATATACACGATGAATTTTCTCTGAAGCAATTACCGAAAACAGTTTAGCATCGGTGCATTTTCCAGCTCCGACGCGGAATGGGTGGATGAGTGATGGAATGATTAATTTGTTTGTTTCTTGTTCTACGTTTTTTTGCGTCATATGCTTCCAGTCGGTGTGCATTAACGTCGAAAACAAAAGACTGGCGACGTTCGTCCTATCTTCCTCTTTCGTTCTCTCTCTCTTTTTCTCAGGGAGTGAATTCCTTCGCATCGGCACGCTCTTCGTGCTCACCGTGAGCTTTTATTGTTGCCATTTTGTTTTTGTTTGGAGTAAGGGAAGGGGGAAGTGTGGGGGTTGGGTAGCAAAGGGGCGGTGGGAGGGTGGAGGTCTAGGCTGGGCACGCATCAGATGAGAAGGGTGGAGGAGCGGCACAAAGATGAGGGAAGCAGAGAAATACTATTCTGACAGGTCATCACACACTGCGCAGAGCAAACACGTAGCCTTAGCTCATAGAATGTCGCTATATTTCATACCATATGGAAGAGTAGTTTATTTTATTAATTTTACTATTCTTACGGTGACCATTAGTCCTCTATTACCGTTGCATGGGGCAGAAACGTGGACTCTTGAGAAAGGAATACGAGAGTAGGCTGCAGGCGTTTGAGATGTGGGTGTGGAGGAGGATGGAGAGGGTGCATGGACGAAAAGAAAGACAAACGAGGAAGTGCTTGTTATTGTGGGTGTGGAAATGAAACTCCTGGATACATTTCGGATGAGACAAGGTTGGTGGTTGGAGGGGGTAATGAGGGGCGAAGGTTTTGCTCAATACCGTGGTAGAGGGAAGAATGTTGGCCAACGATACCCTCAATATCAAAAGCCCTTCACCAGGCTCTTCTCTATATCCTTACCCAAGGTCCCCGTCATCAGCTCCCTTCTATTACTGAACTTATCTTTCGCTGACGCTATTCTCCTCTTAATGTCTTTGCTCCTATCCCCATTGTCTTCTAGCTCACTTCCCTCATAATTAAATGCTATAAAAATGCTGAACTTGCTCCAGTTTGTCCATTCCTACTTCTATGACCAACCTCGCTTTATTTCTTCTAGAGAATCTGGTTATTATTATTTTCGTTCGATTTATCTTCATCCCATATTTCTCGCACTTAGTTTCTAATGCATCTACCAAAGCTTGCAATCCCTTCGACGATCGACTAACCAACGCCTGGTTGACCGCGAATCTACCGGATTTATCATCTGGCTTCCTACTTTCTTTCCCATCAATTGAACATCCATGTGTAAAGCCGCCTATAGGGCAAAATTAATTCAATGTCTTGAAAATTCCAATCGTAATCGAGCATGCCTGCGGACTGTATATCACAAAAACGCACAGTGCTTACAGTCCCTCTGCTTTCCCTCTCCTCTGTTTAATGTGCGCCAGGCCTTAGTCCGGGGAGGGGGGCGGGAAATCTTCGAACGAAAATTACGGGGTTTATGGAAAAGCCTCAAGGGGGGTTGAAGCGGTGAGATATCTCGAGGAAGTACATCATTTCTCCGCAGCGCGGTCCAACGGCGCGCCGTACTCCGATCTCTTTCGTCTCTTTTCCTCCCTCCTCTTCCTCAACCCCATCCCGAACAGTCTCTCCTCACTCCGTCATCCCGAGGTTTTCCGATGTTTCAGCTTCCGCGAGCGACAATGCCCACTGGAGGTTGCCCGGGCTGCAAGAGTTCGCTCCAGAATCGCCTCTACAATGTCGTTTGAGGGCAGAAGATACAGCAGGTAGAGCAGTTTACGTATCTGGGTAGTATTTTGGAGGAGAATGGGTTTAGTGGTAGGGGCATCAGATGCTGAATTGCCCTCACTAAAGAAGCATTTTCGAAGGGAAGGGAATTGATGAGGGGGGTCTGAGAACAGACGTAAAGAAAAGGCTGGTGAAAACTTTAATATGGAGCGTGACGCTGTATGGGTCGGAAACTTGGTCATTGCGAAGGGAGGATGTACGTAGACTTGAGGCGTTTGAGATGTGGGTTTGAAGAAGGATGGAGATGGTGAGCTGGGTTGCGAGGAAGAAGAATGAGGAGGTATTCGATATGGTTGGAGAGGAGAGGAAGCTGGTGGCGGAGGTTCGGAGAAAGCAGAAGAGATGGATGGAGGAGGTATTGAGAGAAGATGTCACGCTGAAGAGGGTGATAGAGGAGAGAACACTGGGGAAGCGTGGAAGAGGAAGGAGGA
The DNA here is from genome assembly GCA_963573305.1 of Pyrrhosoma nymphula. Taxonomy (NCBI): domain Eukaryota; kingdom Metazoa; phylum Arthropoda; class Insecta; order Odonata; family Coenagrionidae; genus Pyrrhosoma; species Pyrrhosoma nymphula. The sequence continues at coordinate 67,407,065 of OY754337.1, read as the reverse complement.
GGATAGGAATTTTGGACGAAATAAGAGGAGATAGAAGATATGAGGAATTTAAGAGAGATCTACTGGCGGGATATCCGTAGGAGGGAAAGCGAGACAACGTCGCAGAAATTGGGATGCAGGATGAGGGCTGTCCAAGAACTTACCAATCAGCTGGTAGAATACTAAAAATGTAACGATGAAATGGACGCCGGCTGCTGCAGTGAGTCAAATCACTTGGTCCGCAAATGATGAAGGAATTATTTGGGAATCGGACTGATGTGGTTGGATTGGAAACGTTTGAGATGTGAGTGTGGTGGGGAATGGAGAAAACTCGATGCACGGAAAGAAAGACGAACGAGGAAGTGCTAGGCGTAGAGGTCAAGGCGTTGAAACAGCTAGAGGAGATTAGAGGGAGACAGTGTAAGTGGTTGAAATAAGGGACGATGGTATCCTGACGGCGTGACAAAGGGATGATTGCTGGGTGAGCGGGGAAGAGAAAGAAAGAAAATGGGCTCCATAGATGGAGTGAAAAGAGGTAGGATGTATATCGAATCAGATGAATGAAATCGTATGAAGCGGTAGGTGCGGGCTGGCATAAAATAGATTTGACAGAGGTTATTCTATCCCATTTTATTCCTACCATAATTGGTCATCTACCTCTGATAATAATTAGTAATATAAGGTTAATCGTCTCCATGCAGTGAGGTAAAGTCAGGATTTCATTTCTGGGGATGAGGGGTGTACATTTTAGAAAATCGAGAGAAAAATAGTGAGTGTAGGAAATTTAAGAGTGCAATTGTGACCGCAGTGTAGCAACCAATTTTTGTAATTTTTGCTTTGCAAATTTCGGAATGAATTCAATGCTGTTACTATAGTTTCAAAATTAAGGGGGGGTCTGGGCCACATAATCCTACGTCACTGACTCCATGGTGCCATGTTTACGGATGGCTTTACTGATTTTACTAAATCGATTACTTATTTTATGAAAAAAATCATGAAAACTGACTTTACGCATCCTGTCATTAAATGGTGTCATTCGTAAGATCAGTTTATTCCTCCACAAGGGCCAATGGTAAGTAAACATGTAAATTTCGTCGCTCTATCGCAGTGTGAATCCCTCCGCCCTTTATTTTTCCTTTTCCCTCCCTCCTAATTGGCTTTTTATCCTCTAACTCCCCCCCACTACCTTCATTCTCTCAAATCATGGCCTTCCCCTCTAACTCCTTCGCTCGTTGCGCTGAAGTCATCCTTACATCGATGACCTCATCCCGCCAAGCATTGAGAATTTTAACCTATCCGCCTACCCACCCTGCTATCTCTCTTGCCCTGTATCGTCCTCCGTACGTTTTAGCCCATAGCTGTGCAGGAATTTAAATAGTGCATTTCAATATGAAGAGTGTATCACATAAAATGCATGGATATTGGAGGTTTGTTGCGACAGTATGCATGTGGCAGAGTTTTAGCTTTTAGAGTTTTGTACCAATTTCAGAGGAATAGGCTCGGGAGTGCTTGTTAATAGTTTATTGATATTAATCGAATTTTGTGGTAAATTTGGTTCTAGCAACAGCTCATTCAATCATCTGGTGTGTTCTAAACACGTAACTTATTTTGGAATCTATCTGGAATGTGACATATGTTGCATTGTTTAGATTCAGTTTTAAGTAGGATTAGGTTTTTGCGTGTTTCAACGACGAAGGTCATTCGTATCAATTTTAAGTATGCTATATTATCTGGCCGGAGGTTAAAAATGTTTCTACGAGTCCTGCCATGCTCTAAAAGAGCAGCCTATTTCATTTTTCATTTCCTGTTTTTGGATCTGGAATGGATGGATGATTTTGAATTTGCCCTTCAGCTCCATTTAACGCTGTCAGCTCAGTCACTCCATTTTCATCGCAAATGGTGGTGCGTCAAAGGACTGACCTCTTTGGGCGAATTCCGCGACGTGGTGGCGGGAGTTGAATCCGAATATCCCGTTTAAAAATTTGCTCTACTTGCATCCTTATCGAAGGGAGCCAGTTTCATTTCCCGTCGACGTTTAACCCTTCTCCTCAGCGGCTGTTTGGTGAGCTTTTCCACCCCGTCGAAGTCGTTCGTCGGCGTTTTGTCGGGCATCTTTCGGCCCTCCTCTCTGCCCCGTAGTCTCACAAATCCATTCTAAAAAAACCAGATTCGGGATCTTCGGCCGGGAAGTTCGTTCCTTCCAACTACTTTCGGGCCCAGAGGTCTCAAACCTTCTCCCTATCCCTACATCGAATCTTTCGTACGATATTGGCCGTGTAATTGGTTGGCGTCTGAGTCAGCTTATGTGGGTGAGAGGAAATGATGGGAAAAAAATCTCTTCTGCGTGATAACGTCTTCTTTTTTCGGTCATCTCCGGTTGCATTGATTTCTATTTCTTGCAATGCATCTCATTCGAGTTCTTCGCAAACTTAATCGTGGTTGGCAGAAGGAAATCGAATCTCAATGCGTTGAAAATATATAGGAAAATGAAATCCTTTCTAAATTTGAAAAACGTCATTCATTTGCACCATTCATGCAATTGTCGCCCAAGCATTTATGATTATTATATCAGTCTTGGACGGTTAATATGGATTTTAAATCTTCTTTATACATTTCTAATATACCTACTATATATCTTGGTCGGAATAATGCTTTGTGTTACGTGCCTAAAAATAAAATAGAAGATACTAAGTACTCGATGCATTACTTTCCTTTATTTTGTATCATTATCCCGGGAATATTCCTTTTTTGGGTGTTTTTCTCTAGATTACACTTCCTACCCATTCTACGTCATCTACTATGTCTCCCTTCCATGCTGAAGGCTGAGGAAAAAAATCTACAATACCTTATCTCCGAAAATACCCCATTTGAGAAAATTCTGGCCGTACTTCTTACTAGTCTGGCGATCGGTATCTCTGACTATTCATTACATTTATTCGTTAATTTTTTATTATCTCAGTAGCTCACTATTTTTGTCTACAATGTACTCGTATTCGTGGTTCTCAGGAGCCTATCTGTTAGGGAAGAACGACTGTATCTCGATTATCTGAGGGTTGATTTAATTGAGTATGTAACCAGGAAGTTAATTTATTAAAGTTGTTCGGGGGGCAATAGTAACATGAATTACACAAGAATGTACAGCCAGACAGACACACAGGCTACTTTGACTGAAACGGTAAACGGCTTCCAGGGTAATCCATTTGTGTACTACATAGCTTCTTCCTTAATTACGCGATTGACATAAATGTGGTGCTTTTCGGTTGGATTCACGACTAATGCGATCGTGAACTTCTATTGTTGGCGCGCATGCGCGAGGAGCGGATGGCGGCCACTTGGGGATTAAGAAAATTCTGCCGCGAATTATATCTCGCGACTCTGGTGTGCTAGCGAACTGGTTTGCGTGAAAAACAAATGCTCCCGTCTAGTCGTGTCAATTGAAAGCATAAAACTGACTTTTTACAAAATAGGTAACAAAAACATTATGAGTTTAAAATTTCAGATGTCGTCCCCGACTTACTAATAGGCTAAAACGAAATACATTCAAGGCATCTAATCGAGTATTCACGTATAAACCAAGGCCGTATCCCAAAGAAAACCATGCGCGACTTTTTTTTCAAAAGATAGTCTATCTCATCCACCTCCGATGTTTCTATCATATCTTTATTGTTATTAGGTGACCTACCGGTTAAGGTAGGTTTAGATGGAAGTAAGTAAAAACCCTCTGGATTTTTACGTTTTAAGACCTGTCTACCAATATTTCTTTTCCCACTTCGGCATACTTCCTACCCTTATTTATACTGTTCATAAAACCTATTATCTTTTTTCACCACTCCGTGTACCCGAAATCCTCCGATTACATCCTTAAGTAACCCTTCGCCACACTTATTCCCTCCAACCATCAACCTTGCTCTAAACCAATTCTTCAAAATCAAAAATATTTTCCATACTACGCCACACTCCATCGGAAGCTCATCACCAGCCTCTTCTTTTAAGAAACGAAATACTAGATGGATTGGGCACATTCAGTTACAATTGGTTTGTGAGGAATGTCATAGAAGGGAAAATAGTGGGAAAAGTCACGAATATGGTATTTGCGTTAGATAGAAAAATACTATTTTCTCCATGCATTTCCGGAGTCGCATGTAAAACCATGTAATTTCAAGTTGAATTTTGGAACCAAAAAACATGGAAAGGTAAGATTTTGTCGTTCAAGTCAAATAGAGGACTTATTTTTGATGGAGGAATATGAGCGGGTTATGTGTGTGTGGAGGAGGATGGAGAAGGTGCGGTGGATGTAAAGGAAGACAAAGGAGGAAGTGGTGTGGTGTTTGAGGAGAGGAAACTTCTGGATGAGATTAGGGGGAGGCAGGGTAGGTGGTTGGAAGCGGTTATAAGGGGCGATGGGTTTCTCAATACCGTGATAGAGGATGTGGGGTAAGCGGGAAAGGTAAAGAAAGAGAATAGGTTTTTTGGACGGGATGAAGAAGAGTAGGAAGTACGAAAGATGAAGAAAGAAATACTAGAGGTAGATAGACCCTGAACGTGTAAATATATTGAAGAATTACTCTTTCAATAAAACTTACCTTAAACCGGTAGATTACTTTAAGGTGGTTGGAGCGGTAATCGTGAGTCGTTGAAGGCACACTCTAATAACTTTTCAAGCAAATCGATAAAAATATTCTTGGACCACTTTTCACTTAAGTACACCAGTTTATACGTTGGAAATTGCCAACCATGCAGTAATGTATATGATGCAAGAGTTGTATTTCAAATTTTCGCCTTAATTAAAGCATTGTTTTGACTTGGATTTGCGGCGCGAAATTCGAAATTTACGAGAAAATCATATCTAAACACGCTTTTCTTACTCGGCATGATACCTTGATATATGTTAGCAGCTATTATAATAATATGAAAAGTATTATTTCGCATTTAGGAGAAAATCTGTACATAAGCAATCGAATTATTTCAAAATATATGCCGTGTGCCATAAGAGTACTAGTTAAAATATCATTGAATTGCCAGGAAACCAAATCGGTAGCATGCAGTTTTTTTCACTTTTATCGATAGATATTACTAATAAGGACACGTATGCAAAGTTTCACGCAAATCTGTATACATACAAAAATCGCTCCAGCCACCTTAATGTGTAAATGAATGATCGGATATGAATGAATAGAGCACAACAAGCCAGCATATGAATGAAATGACATTTAAGTCAATTAAGGTGAGATCACCTTAAAGGCCACTTGAATAGTTCGAGGACGTTCGTATCGTCGTCGGTGATTGGGATAGAACGTCTTCGAAGGAGTAGGAGTTTTATGGGAGAAGGGAATAGACTGCGATCGGGAAACGTCGGCAGACTCCGGGAATTGGAGCGGAAGCGATGTCTCTGGGAGTTTTCCTTAGTCCGGAGGCATGATTAAGAGGCGCGTCTGTGAGGTAAGGAGGGGTGTAAAGACCCCCGGGGGCAGAAGTGCGAGGGTGTGGGGAACAATGGAAAGGGGAAGGGGACGGAAGGGATATGACTGGAGAGCTCGAATGCTTCATTTTCTTGGAAGGAGGGGGCGAGAGAGATTTTACTAATGGGAATGGAGGAACCGCCAAGGTCGTTCGATATCTCTGTTGTCTCGTACTTCAAGTTACATCGAAAGAGCAGCGTGTATCGGAACAAACGACCCTGGGGGAACACCACGTGACACCATATCGCTCGTTGTATGTTCTTCGGTTTTAGAAATTTCTCTGTCCGGCAAGATTTTGGACTTCATTTTTTCATAATTTTCATTCATAATTGGCAGTATTTATAGGCCTCTCATATCGTATTGTGATGTAAAAACATCATATGGAACGGTAGTTTCTCTTTCGGGGTTAATCATGGTTGAGTGGCTTGCTTTCCTAGGTGTGAGCTCCCTTGCTGTTTTCTTTTTCCAAAACTTTACTTGTTGTCCTTCTTCTCCGTGAAATTAGGAACATCCTCTCGGCTCAATTTTACGTCTTCCTCTTTACGCATTTCGTTTATTACTTCCACCACTCTCCTTCTTTGCCTTCCCTTGATTTCCCCAAGGAAATTTACTTCCTCTGCTATCATCTCTAGCTGTTTCTTTTGTCTTCTATAGGTAGGCACATACTTTCTCCATCCTTCTCTACATTCACATCTCTTACTGCTCCAATTATTTCCTATGCTGAAATATATAAGTAGAGATGGAGATTTTTAGAATTGATGATTGATGTGTAACAATATGCATTATACTAAAAAGTGCAGCAGGATAAGTTTAGCGTTTGCTAAGTATGAATATAGATTTTTATATCATATTGTAGAAACCGGGAATTACAAGTTCTAGTCACATCCTCAATAGGTGCAATTAGACAACCTCTTGCATAACTTGTTTATAGCAAATGCTAAATATCTCCAACCGTACACATTAGGTATTTACAAGTCATAGAATAACATTGGAATTCGGTAGTTAAAATGTAAATTTTTTACTGGTTTGCAACCGAGTCAGGTTTTCGGCTGCCGAAGTTTCGATGGCTGTCTCCGCCGTCGACCTCTTCGTTGAAAAGATGACTATGAAGGATGGAGACGAGGGTGGAGTCTGTCATCGAAAAGGCGACAGCCGAAAACCTTACCCGTTGTAAAGCCCGCGAAAAATCTACGTTCGTCATACGTCGGGAAAGTATTCAATACTTCAAAGTGTTAAAGTATTTCAGTACCCACCTTTGATTGATAATTTAACTCGCTGAAGTGTTCGAGATACGTATTAGGCTCCAGTCCCGGCTTTGACGTGTTAACGTAGGTATAATCCCGGACTGTTTAGCGTTCACCGACCGAGGGTGCGAACGGTTTCGGCTTGTTGCTTGCTTCCCGCCACCCCTACAGACACCTACTCCGTAACCCTCCTCCCGTTCACCCTCTGATTTTATGAGATCTTTTCCCCCCTGTTGGTGTCAACTCCCCATTATTCAAATCTCAATTACGTATACACATAGACTCCCATGTTAGCATATCCTATTCAGTGGCACTGTGCGATCCACCTCCGCATTTACCCGATTGAAACTCGCCGCCTCTTCCCCTGCCTATTCTTAGCTTCTAGCACTGATAATTTTCCTTGCTTTTAATTATCTACCCTCTTCTTACTCCGTTTATCACTTCCTCCATCTATGTTATTTCCCTTCTATTGCTTACCTTGAGTAACTTTCTCTCCGTCCTAATCAGGTCTAGTCCGTTTTTTTGTCCTCCTTTCGGGCCATCGTATCTTTCCCTTTCCCATATCTTCCCCACATCAGTAACTATACCAGTCTCCTCCTATGCCAAAGTGGCGTATTTTAGAAATGATGTGACAGTAATTTAAACTGTTCCTAAGCCCACCGTCGATTCATAAATTAATTGCTGAAGTATAGGATGAAGTAATTTCTCCTTTCTTTTCCTAGTTCTTTACTCTCATGGATCCAATTAGCCCCTATGCAAAATGATTTTAGATGTTTTTAAGCAAGGAATAGCGCTTAGTAGTTGTGCTCAGGATCCTCAACACCCACTTTTGATTGCTAATTTAATGCGATATAGTATCGGAGATGTTTGTATCACTCCAGTTCTGGCTTTGACGTCGTAGCCTATTATCTCGATCTGTTGGGCGTTATTCGGTGGTGGTGTAAACTATTTTGGTCTTTTAGCCACATCCTCTCACTCAACCCCATGTCATCCCAGTATACATCCTTGCTACCCAATATCCCCCATGCACAACTGCCCCTCTCCCGAAAAATTCTTCTTCAGGCCTAGCTTCATTGAACTGATTGTGAGTCACGATATGGATTGCATTTGAGACCATGGTCGATAGTAAAATATGAGTGTGAATAAGTACGAAATTATTGGTTTTATTATAATGCCCCTTCTACCAAAATGTTTACTACATATTTATATAGAATCTCGAGCAACCTATTTCAATAATAGACACCGTACAATGCACCTTCACATTTTCACGTTTAAATATCACCGTATTCCCTCTTCTTCCTCAACTCATCTCCACGTTGTACCTTCTCTACTTGTCATCCATTTCAATGCTACCATCTCTCCTCTCCTCATTCACTATTCTGTTTATTACTTCCTTCATCCAACAACTTAACCTACTCTTGGATTTCTCATGGAACTTTATTCCTCCCCTATGATGATTTTTGCTTCTGATTTTTCTTCTTACTTTCAATCCATCGTACTTCCTCCATCCCTATCTATAGCCACATCTCCAATCACTTCAAGGCGGGTAAAACGACAACATCACGTGACCGCACGGGCTATGGGAAACTTCAACGAACAAAAATTTGCTTGGTCCAGAATTAACGAAGACCCTACTCATTTGTGTGTTTAAATTGTGGTTAAAGGTTAAATATCAAACATTGTATAAAAGCTGTGTATTTGTTAAATATTCCGTGCCCTGTAACATCGTCAGTAATTCCTTCTTCACTCGAAGGGTATTTCTAAAGGGAATTGTTTCCCATAGCAGAGCATAACGAACGTACGGTGATTGGACGAAACATCCGTTCCGCCATATTGTCCACCTGTCCGTTATCTTCTACATATCACGATATAACATATTTGTTTGTAGAGCCTAGTGGTTAGTGAAGAAGGATCTAACGCTTTCCCGGCGAATAATAGGAGTAAAATCTTCTCGGGATCTCCACCGGTTTAAACTATTCATAATTGCCGACGTTTCGAGAGACGACTCGTCACTCATTCTCAAGGCAAGAATGTCGCAAATCTTAAACTTCAGCCGGATTAAATGCGAAGGCTAGGTCTATTTTGATTGGTCGGAAGCCGATTGTTGACTCCGGAGACCGTTAATCAGCGGAGGCTTAGCTCTGAGAATTAGTGACGTCGTCTCTCGAAACGTCGGCAATTTTGAATAGTTTAAATCGGTGGAGAGCCCGTTAAGAGTTTACTCCTAGTAGTTAGGTTTATGTTATAGCTTTTCAAGGCTTTCTTTGAATGATAAATTACTTATAGTATCGAATATACGACTCCAGTCTCGGGGTTTTCTTTTTAACGTATTATCCCAGACAGTTAAGGAGGTTCCACCGCGGCTGTGTGAATCAAAACAAATACTAAATTCCACTATTTGATAATTCGTCAAAAAATCCCGCTTTCAATGATGCAATGCGTTACCTATAGAAACCCAAAAGTAAGGTTCAAAATATGCAGATTATTCCACGAATGTATTTTAAATTAGCACTTTTTTCCAGCCATAGGAGCCGACTGCAGCGCCATTTCCTACGAATTACCGCAATTTGACTTCAATCACGGCATTAATTCTTCAATAACTAGAATAATAAGGTGGTAAGATGCCTGTATTTTATTTTTATTCAATTTCTCTGGATTATTTCCTTCTTTGAGACAGTTTTCCACGAACATTTTCTGGAAAAATAATATTTTTCCCCGTGTTTCTCTCACTCCCCCATTGAACACCATGTAATTTCAAGTTCAATTCTTGAATAAAATAGCGTGGAAAGGTATTATTTTGTTGTCCATATCAGATAGAGGACAAGTTTTTCTACAAGTAGAGAGAATATGAATAAAATGACATTTAAGTCATTTTACGGTGGAACCACCTTAAGTGTTTCCGACGGTGGCCGTGAATGGTTTTGGCCTGTTGCTCACCTACCTCTTCCTCTTCAACCACCTCCTCCTCCAAAACCCTCTTCCCGCTCACGTTTCCATGAGCTCCCTTCCTCCCCCCCCCTACTAATTTCCCCTCGCGCGTATCAAATCCTTCCCCCCCCTGTATTCAAATCACTACCACATATACATATAGACCCCCGCGCAAACTATCCCATTCAGTGACACAGTACGATCCACCTCCGCATTTTCCCGATTAAAACTCGCCCCCTTCCTCTCCTCCACACCCCAGCTCCGATGCTTTTTCCGCGCTTTTAATCCCTCCCCGCCCTTGTCACACCCCCTGCCATACACCCTTTTCGCCCGCCCGCCTCATGCATATTTATGCGCTCGGCGCACACGTGCGATCCTGGCGGCACTCGATGGAACTGACGCGTTCACGATAGCGCGATCATGAGGTAGGAGGGGGAATTGGGAGGGTGGGTGGGTGGAAAATGGAGAGAAGGGGGAGGAGTTGAGCGACAGAAATGGAAGTTGTTTGGGATGAGGAGGAGGGAAACGATGAGAAACGGAAACATTTAAGCAAGCTTCCTGCTTCCCGTGCCCATTCCCACCAGACACGGTCAATTCCCCTCCCTATGCAATTCTTCCTCCCGCTTTCCGTCCCCTCCCCATTGACCCATCCCTCCTACCCCCTCCCCCTCCTCCCCTTCCCTTAAACACACCGGTTGCGGTTGTTACGCGTTTAATTTCCTCCGTCATAATCTGATACTGTGTTTTTTTTAAGCGTCGTCTTGGCGGGTGATTGCTTCTCTACTCATCCTCGTGTGTGCGTTTGTGTGCTTGATAAACTTGTGCCGCCCATTTCGATTGTATCGCGTCCGTGGACTTGATGCAATTAAATATTTTATTATGGAATCCGTTCCCCTCGAAGACAGAGACGGGAAGGCAGTGTTAAAGTATCCTGAAAGTGTTTTCCAATCTTATTTTGCCTCAGCTGGTTATGGTATAGCCTGTAGGTTGAGCGTACCAAACGTTAATGGCATATTTTACCCAGATGAAGTTCCATACCCTTCTTGGTGTCTGTAAGTTATCATCATCCCTTGGTACAACCTAGTGACTGGTAGGTTTTTCAGATTATTCATACCTTAATTTAATCCATATTGAGTTCTTTCCGAAAGAATTCCTTCAAAAAATCTCTCTTAGCTTTACATTCAGCCTCCCTTAAACTCTTCATACATTTTTCCTCTTCTTTAGTTGTCTAAAAATCCATTGCTTTTCATTACTGCTCCACGATTTATTTCTAATTCTCCTAATCTATACCTTTTAAAATATACCGTACTCCATCGAAGGTATAATGTAGACCTCTAATTGTAAGATGGAATCAGGGGTGATGGATGACATTACGAAGGCAGAAGAATGAAATAGGGTAATGTAATCGGTACCTGCATGTAGAAAATTGCAGAAGTGGTATTTAATTTCCCTCCGGGCGTAATTGAGACTAAATTGTAGTGATAAAACTCTCATTAGTCGTGACAGAAATCGCTTAATATTGCTTTTGAGTTGAAATTGTTTCGACGCTTTTACCGAGAGTTTTGTAGGAATCAGGGCGTAACGCATAAAACTGGTATTAGTCTCTATGGCGTATATGCATGCCTTTTTGGAAAGGCGAGGAATATGTCGTTGCTGTGTTAGGATTTCTGCCATTTTGAGTCTACATTTCAATTTTTTATGTTGGCAGTGGACATCTAAAGCATTTTCACTCTATTTGGGCACTTTGGGTCTGACGATTTTTCTTTATTTTGCTCCTACACATATTCCCTTCCCCTACATTCGTTCAAAATACATTTCTTTCCCACTTCTTCCCTCCTTAAATGGCATTCCCACCTCTGGATTCTTACAAAAGCTATTGTGTTCTTTGTGCGATGAATTTGGCACATGCTTCATATGATAATATGATTGTGCATCACTTTCCATGTTACCGGTTATATCGCCAACGCTATTAGTATAGTTACTTATATATACCGTATTAAGGCACTGTGGATTTAAGTGACGAATGACACAAATCTATGGTCTTTGTGTCAGCCATCGGTCATGTAGTTAGTCATTTGTCATGTAGTTTCTTAATTTTATTATTTTCTAGAATATAAACATTTTTTTAAAATGACAGTTTTAATATCGAAATCGATCTTCGTTATTTTCTCCATTAGACGATTGTGTATGTGCGCTTTGGGCACAATAGCTCCTTACAACAATTTATCTTGAGTAGAGAATTGATGTTGATGGACAACTCAGAGATGACTTTGGAGTGATGCCAATTAGCGTTCGAAAAGCTGACCGTAGTGCAAGTGGGAGGCACTTTCAAAGCGTTGATATGAAAGAAAATGGAAAAGAGGAGAAAGTGAGTTGGCTGGAGAAGAAGATGAATGATGTTGTTTTAGACTGCGTTACGCAGGAATGGATTCTTCGTAGGTAAAACATGTAGACGGAACAGAAAATGGTTTTGGAGAGATAAGGAGACGACGGTGGTAAGTTTCCTGGAATAAGTAATGTTCGGAAGAATCAAGTTTAACTATAATTGCTTGTGAAGTCAACTGTTTATTAGTGGTAGCCTTCCGATTAATTTTGGTTTTGAATTACTAAATAAAAACTTTCGCTTGATCTTATACAGTCGCAGGGCTCTACCTCTCAGAAAATTGCTTTCCTTAATGCTAGTAGGTACATAGAAATATACCAACTTAGGTTTTGAGTGATCGTTTGTTCTCAGATTTTCCATTTTAAATGTCTATTTCCTTGCATTATTTCTGTCTTCAACACAGCACACTTAGTACCTGTCTTCATTTAGAATGATGCGTTATCTTCTATTTTCTATGCGTTATCTGCTTATTCTTCCTTTTCTCCGCTTTAGTGGTATTCTAACCACAACAATGACTTCAGTAACGCAACCTCTCGCTTCAGATTAATAGTTCATTTTCGCTCTTATCTTCGGCATGATTAACATGATACCATCCTAAATAGCCTACTCACTTTCGTTCGTTGTTTTTAAAACTATGATGCAAGACATTAATGTAAAGAAAGAAATTATATCATGATGATATGTTTTGTAGAAGGGTCGTTTCCGTCTTTTACTAACCACTAAAAATGCCATTCCAATCGCAGATTTTATTCTTGTAGCCATGCCTAGCAAATCCCACGGTGAATGTGATTTTTTGGTTGTATGATCTTCCTGGCAATCCTCAGACTGCATAGGGAAAGAGACTGCCTTTCCAGCTTCCAACGCTGAATTCTGTTTCACACGCCATCTTACGGCTTACTAGTGACCTCCCTAGGGTCCTTAAATGGTGAGCTTAATGCGTATTGATACCGTCCGTTCTTTGGGTTAGAGACTGTTAACCATTTTGTGCCTCGTTTCGAGTGCGAAGTTTCAAGTTCGAAATTAATCGATACTAGCTGTCATTTTTATATTCAGATGAAACTCGATGCCTTCTCTATCGCTTTTAAACTAAATATTTGACTCTTTATTTTCTATGCACTTGATCTTATATCTATTACATTTATTTCGAGCTGGTGCGGTAATACGATTAGTCGTTTGATGTGTGCGATTCGTGCGTGTGATGTGGCAATGCAGCCCTAAACCACAGATCAATACGGATTGTTGTTTAGCAATTCAAGCTCGGCATATGATGTTTATGCAGTATACGATGTGACTGCTAAATGCGATGCCGCAGTACGATATGAACCCCACTCGATGTCTGATTTAATGCGACATGCGATGTGGATGTGAAATGAATGGGATTTGATGCTTGATTAGCGGTAATTTTATCAATTATGATGTGTGCCTCTCACGATGCATTCATGTAGCTAACATTTTAAGGCTAAATTTCTAGGTGTAATTAATGAGGAGTTAGATTTGTGCAAACGGTCGGTATTGTGAAGTTCCGATGACCCGGCTCCATATCATACTCATATTTGGGATAGGTTAAATATATCGCTTCTGCAATCAAAGCTACAGTATACAGCACTGTCTTTTATTACTCTTATATAATATTTATCTCGCCTTATGAAACCACTACTTCCATCACCAAACGGACAACCCACCGTCAGGTTGAACTTGGTACACGATTCTCTTGTTATGATTTGGCATATATAAGGAAATCACATCTGTTATTTATGGTATTTTAGAATTTGGGATCATTTTTCTAATCCTTCTTAAAACCCATTCCTCGCCCCATATTCCCCTTCACTTCGGCATACCTTCTACTTCTCACCCCTTCTTACATGCCAATCCAATTTGCTGTCACAGCATCCTATATTCCTTAAAGTAGTTTAAGCGAGATACAACTACTCTTAAAATTATATTAAATGAGTCTCATTTTAAGGAAAATTATCTTATCTTTCTAATGACAGTAAAAACATCAGCCAATTCTTGCCCTAGTTTTCCAGATATTTTCCGAAAATCAGGAACCGCATGAATTGCATGCATTCATGACTAACTTAGATAATAGTTTCCGCGATTGCTGTTTTTGTGTTAATTTTCAGTAGATACGCAAACATGGATAATGTTAAGTTATTAGTCACTTAATGGTAATAAGATTACGTTTTCAAATACATATTTTGAACGATTTCGATAATATACACTATATATTCCGCTGCGACTGCTGCGAACTCACTGAATGTCCGGCCCTGGTGGCGGCGGGGTCGTCCCTCATTTCTTGTCATAGTACTCAACGTCATAAAGGCATTGTCGGCAGTTTTTGAGGAAAATTATAAAATTAAAATAAATGTGAATGAATGCTACATACCGATAGGTACCCGTATGTTTTACCTGTATTCATCGTTCCATTCATTGTCTTTCGTGTGCGCTAAGTGCGCTCTTGTCTTCCAATCCGTGCTAAGTTCAACATCTTGAAGTGCAAGCAATGTTCACCAAACAATGTTCACCAAATTTAGGATTTATCACTTATTTCACATTCTAAACAATACTAGGGGTGGGCGAATGCGCTTCGACAACAACTAAAATGTGACAAATACGGTACATACTTATCTTGATTAGGGATGGATTCCTCGTTTGCTTCGGCAGCCATAACAGACGACAATAGATGATCGAATCAACAAGCGGCGAGGCTAGTTGCCAGCTTTTGCTACCATAATTGCAATAACACAGAACTATCAAATTCTTTAGAATTATTGGTAGGAGTGAGGTTCACATCATGAAATTACAGAAATTGTTCCTGTTGTGGAATAATCCTCTCAAAGGTTTTAGTCGACACTTTTCTGCAATGTTTTGCTGATCTAAATGGGAAACCAAGGGCAGCACAAAAAATATATATTTTGCTGTACAAAGATGATTTCCTCTAAGAATTTCCCTTTCTATTTTATATTACTTTGCTTCATTTAGAAGGGAAACACTCCGTTTATTTAATACTTAGTGCTTATATAGGTACCTAATACTTATCTGCGATGTTTTGCTGATCTAAATGGGAAGCCAATGCCATTGCAAGACAAATATATTTTGTTGTACAAAGATGATTTCAAGCAAGAATTTCCCCTTCTATTTTACATTATGTTACTTCATGTAGAAGGGAAACACTTGGTTAATTTAATACCTAGTGTTGAACGGAACATAAAGTCAAAGATACTTCCCGTTGGTTATACGAAGTAGTGCAACGTATGTCGCCTAGCCGCTTGTTGATTCGATCGTCTTTTGTCGTCTGTTATGGCTGCTGAAGCAAACGATGAATCCATCCCTAATCAAGATAAGTACCGTATTTGTCACATTTTAATTGTTGTCGAAGCGCTTTCGCCCACCCCTAGTATTGTTTAGAATGTGAAATAAGTGATAAATCCTAAATTTGGTGAACATCCGACAAAAACTGACGATTCAATAAAACCCGACTGTAACCCATCCTGCAATAAAAAATCAGACTGCCAAATTAAGTAAAATTAATTATAATTTGATATGTTATGACCAAGGATACTAGAATTTTAACGATAGCAGACTCCCAACTTCGGAATGATACCTTTTTTGAAGCTGCCAACCGCGGCGCCACTATACGCCACTGATGAAATCAGACGATTCCAATGTAATCAAACTTAGTTTGCTTTTTTCATTTCGAACTGAGGGAAATTACGGCTAGTTAGGAAGCAACTAATGGTTTTATCCGTCAGATATAACCATGCTAATTAAATATGATATCAATATAATCACAGAAAACCCTTGCTATACGGTAACGTGAAGAATAAAACGGAGTACTTACATTAGCCTTAAACAAGCTGTCTGTTTTTCAAAAAACATTTTGTTCTTTCTCCCGGTTACGGAATACCGTTTGGGGCATCCAGGAACAAAGTAAGATCTCTTACCCATTTTTAGTCGAGTAATAAATCTTTTTCTATACCAACAATTGAAAATCCTCACAAGCCGCCATCCACCAAGGGTAAACAATGTGACGATAGTGACAAAACGTAAACTAACTCCATCAGAAACCTCACTAACACTCACTAACACGCACTATCGTGCGGCTTCAAAATATGAAACCAAAAAACAATGGAAGCGCACTGAACTTGGTGGGGCTGCTAGGTTCTGACAACGCTAAATTATATTTTTATTTTTGAAAGCACCTAAATTTACATACAACAATTGACAAACAAACAATAATTAGCAACTAATGTATCTTCAAACAATTAATTCAGAAGGAAATCTCTTTGAGTTAACTTGAAAAATCATAAGTATGTAATCTTTTTAACATAACTATGTACAAAAAATTGTAAACCTTATTCCATTGATGTACAATACGCCCAATAATTGTAATTGTAGCCCCGAAGAAGCATATATATGCAAATGCGAAACGTCGGTAAAGAGAAGAAATATTTTCAAATTAATAGACCTATATCTCCTGAAAGAAGAAAAAAATACATTTTACTGTTTTTTTTTTACCATATAGAGCATCGATACTTAGTAATGTGATTTGCATCGATACGTAATTTTAACATGATGATATCGAGCCGTCCTATGCATCCTCGAGTACGTTCAACAGGGTTTTTTGTGGGAGGTCCTCCGCGCGGCCGAAATACTTCGGAAAGACGTGGGAGGCAGGGATACCCCCTCCTCGGCCCCCCTCCCTCTCGTGTACCCTCACTCAACCCCTTCCCACTCCCTCTGAAGCACCCTCCCCATTCCAGAAACACTCCACACTTTGTCGTCCATCCCAGTCGGCCGAATGTCAAACGCAACGTCGGCGAGAACACAGGAATTCCTAATGCGAGTTTCGCGTGAGACAGGTGCTTCGGAATCAATACCATTGCGGGCGGGAGTGTGAGGGGGGTGGGAGAGGGTAGGTAGGTTGTCTGTGTTCGGTGGGGATCGGGGGTTGGGTGAGGTTGGCTCTGTGCCTGGGGGTGGTGGCTGGGTGGGTTGAGGGTGGTAAGAGTAGCGGAGGGGTTGGTTTGGACGTGCTCTGTGTGTCAGTATTGGTGTGACGGGGGTGGATTGGGGAGTAAGAATGTCTCGGGGTATCGGAAATTACTGGCGGGAAAATTTGATGCGTCTCGAGGGTGGTGAACTGGGTAGGGGGGTTAAAATGCCACATTCCCCTCAACCCTTCCCCCTTGATTCTTCTCCCCCGTTGTCGAATTTCCGGGGAGATTTTCCATTGTTAACGCTCGCGTCCGTCAGTGGGGTGAAGTTCAAGGAAGGAATACCCAATGTTCGGTTTCTGAGATTACGTCTTACAAGATAGGAGTGAGTTTGTAGACGTTGTATCTTTCAAGGAAGTCTTGAATGAGTAATACTAAAACTTGCAAATTTTTACTCCTTTTACATTCACGCATACATACCTTCCCATCTCTCCGTTCCCTTTCGCGGCAGACACAGTCAAAAGAGCTTAATTATTCATGCTAGTCCTTAGAAACTGACACTTTTTTAAATAATTTTTTCCATACTGCCCTTTCATATTGCTTACCTTCTTCGCTTCATGCAAAAGTATTGTTTGTACCTTCGTCTGCCACAGTATTTGTTCCAGTATTGTACCTTATGATTGCTTTATTAGTTGAAACATTTATATGTGCATACAACATTTATATGTGTATATAAACATATTTGGAAAGTTAAAAAGGATCGAATTCCTCTAAGGGTAATGTCATCGACTAAACCTGAAGTTCGACAATGCTTCGCAGAATTTTTTTGTGGAGCGTCCTGTCATCTTGAACCAATTATACTTGTGTCTAAGGTCCTTGATTCATTACATCTACTAGCTCTTACATGTGCAGATATAAAGCAGTGTTTTTCTCTCATAAAGTTTATCTGAGCTAATTGGTGAGATGTGATACATTCTGTTACTCACGCAATGCGTTTTCAATTATCCTGATTTCATTACTCAAGTAGTAGTAGTATTTTGGTTTCTCGTGCTTCGACGGCTAAGGTCATTTCGCACTCACTGCCTGCCACATGTAGACAGGGGCTACAGTACTCGGACGAATCGGAGGATCACCCTTCCAAACTCGAGCCGAGCCTTCTTACTTGCTTAACTTCGGTGACTGATCGGGAACCGGTGTTTCCATCATGGCAGGCCGTTGCCCTCATTACTCAAATATTTATATCGTATGAAACCCAATGTGAGTCTTATTTCTTATGTAGTTCACTTATGTATTACTCCATTCTCTTCATCTTATTTTAGTAATGCCTACGAAATATTAGGGGGAAATCATGTTCTTGGTAATTTACTCAACGCTTCATACACACTGATACGTGAAACTTGAACAAATAAGGCATTGATATTGCTGTTGTAGTGAATGAAACGGTATAATAATTTATCACACAAAATTTCTCGCTCGATTCTTCTCGCCGTGTGTTTCCATGGTTCGAATAACTCTGGGAGGAAGTCGCTGTGATAGTAGGAACAACTAATTTATACCTTTCCACGCTTTTTGAACTTGAAGTTACATACTGTTAAATGCGAGATTGGGCGAAATGTAAAATAGTGATTTTCTGTCACAAATGCCTTATGCGCGAAAAACTATATAGTTATGGATTACTCTCAGGGAATCGATTTATAATAAAATTTCGATGCGTTCCCATCTTATTTTTTTATTATTAGCTAATTACTGCAATCATTGAAATTAAAATGCGATCATTCAATGGAAATCGCGCTGTAGTCAGCTCCTATGGCATGAAAAAGTGTTCACCAAAAATGCAATTGACATATGCTGATCTTTAATGTTGTTTTGAATACCGAAGGCTTGTCCTCAGTGAAATCGGTATTTTTTTTTAGCATTACAAGGGAAAAGACTGAATATCGTGTTTGCTTTGAGTCCCACAGTCGTGGTGGAACCTCCTAAACAGCATGCCAATTCCTTTTGTGAAGTGTCTCATTTTTCTTAAGTATTGCTGCTGATATTGCTGTTGTATTGATTGAGGTGCTCTGCGACGCTCGACATATCCACCGTATAGAGGGCACTTAAGAAATCGAAGGCGAAAATTATTTTGATACACGAGTCTGAAGAATACTCCAGCCAATGCGCATGCATCCATGTCTCGCAGTAACCATGGAGACGATCAGTTTAGCGCTCGCCCTCCCTCCCCCAATCGCCCTCTCGTATCTCTCTTTCCTTTACTTCCCGGCAGGGGTCCTCGCAATTCTAGCGGAGGGAGAGCGGAGGTTGTCGGGTCAATTGGTGTTCCGTGAGATGGATGGATTGTGTCGTAACGGATTCGCCCACCATGTCCCTCCATGAGGGTTGAAGAGAGACGGAAATGGACGGAATATCTTGCCGCTCGCTACCCGCGGCAAAGAGCTTCGATGGATTAAGACGGTGACCTATATATCCGCAAGTTTCCTCATCTTTCCCCCGTCTCATTTCATGCATCTTTCTCATTCGGAGCTTTCCTTCCGTTACCGTCTTCTCGTTAAGCTCCAGCGTCGAGGAGAGTGGATGCATTTCGAAAATGCAAATGGAAGTTTGCCGAAATGCAAAAGGATTTCGCGGAGAAGGTGTGGAGGTGAAGGCTGCTCGGGAGGGCTGCGGGGTCCCCGGCGGGAAAAAGGGCGCCTTCGGCACGGCAGCCCGCCGTGGAAAGCGTATGAAATATCCTCCTTGGCTATCACGGTTACCAAAGTTCTATGAGACCTAAACTCTCGAGAAACGGCTGAATTCAAAAGGTGAAGAGTCATTTCATGACGTTTACGTTAGTTATTTTCCGTATTGCTCCCTATTACGGAGTATTAATCCGATGAGAATTGTTCAAGCGAAATATCTACTTTTTATTTTCAATATGATTATTACCAATTTTACAAATAAACCTTCTGATCGATTCATCTGTTACAGTTCGAATGGCGAAAAAAGAATTCATTATGAAACAAATGAAAACTTTCGCCTTTTTTCTCAGGGTATTATTATTTGCTCGCATGCAGCCGTGTTGATGAAAGCACCAGTGGTCAGAAAATAAATTTTTTGGTGTAACCACTCCTTGTGGAAGAATGGATGCATGATCGGTCGGTTGCGCGGTTGAGGTCAGAGTGGTTTCCCATTTATATCCCTGCTAGAATATCGTTACTCTTTGTTTCCCTTTGATAGGGGTCTGCCGGAGAATAAGATAGGTGGGACACGCGAAGAAGTATTGAGATGTCATGGGAACAAAGGAAAAATAATGGTGGAGATTCGACGAAGGAAGCTAAAGGAGATGAAGGATGTATTAGGGTTAGATGGGGGAGGGCTGGCAATAGAGTTCTGGGTAAGCACGAAAGAGAGGAAAATGATGGACTTGTGGACCTTTAATTGGAAGAACAATGTATGAGGAGATCGAGAGACTAAATTGCAAGAAAATAGATTATGTGAATGCTGAAACACCTACAAGTCACTTGGTTTAATATTAGAGCGGGATTTTTCTCTGGTCATAAAAAGAGACAGGTAATTGAATTTTATTTTATAAGTTACACAAATGTAAGAAGCATGGAGTAGATATTATAATACTATAGACGCAAAATTTTGTATATATGCCTGAACTTCTCGGTGATTAGCTGCATAGTTGGAACTTTAACTTTTTTGTTTCATGCCGTTTGCTGAAAACGCCTTCACAGCCAAAGGTTGTTTTTTGCTAATTTATAAAAAGTATTACCGCGAGTATTAAATTTAAAACTACCTTAGTGCGAATGCTCTCGCTACGTTATGAAACGTCAGAGGAAATTCTGACAAAAAAGGCAATGCGGAAGGTATTTAGAGTAAATACTGAGGGGTATGGAGATCCTGAAATCAATGACGGAAGGGAGAATGTTAAGGATGATTACTGATTGATTTTGTTTCTTCCCTCTTCCTTAACATTCTCCCTTCCGTCATTGATTTCAGGATATTCATACCCCTCAGTATTTACTCTAAATACCTCCCGCATTGCCTGTTTAGTCAGAATTTCCTCTGACGTTTCATAGCGTAGCGAGAGCATTCGTGCTAATCGTTTGGAGATATGCCACTGAGTGTCACGCAATGGATGCCCAGGAACTCGCAGAAATCTCATTCCTATCTCTTATATTTCCTACGTCGAGAGTTAAGTGAGTTCCTTCATATTAAGTACACATTAATCTCATGCGATCTAAGAAGCGTGAAATCCAAGGCGTAAGGGGATCGACGCGGTTCCCTATGTTCTCACTACGTTCTCCAGATTCAACGTTTTTTAATGTAAAGAATTAAACGGTTTATCTGACCGAAAAATTTAGACGCCTCAAGAGATTATTCTTTCCCTTCTGAGGTCTTAAGTCAGAAAACGTGCGAATCTGGGAAACATTTCTCTCGCCTCAGGCGTTTCTTTCTCGGAAATGATTCTTGCGATACTGGAAATTAGTCCACTTGAGTGTATGTTTCTGGAACGAAGAAAATATTT
Organism: Pyrrhosoma nymphula; assembly: GCA_963573305.1. Taxonomy (NCBI): domain Eukaryota; kingdom Metazoa; phylum Arthropoda; class Insecta; order Odonata; family Coenagrionidae; genus Pyrrhosoma; species Pyrrhosoma nymphula. Next base: position 67,385,622 of record OY754337.1, on the reverse strand, counting down.
CTGACATCCCATGTGATTTCAGCATCGTAAGTAGTTAGTAGATAATCATTCTCTTCATTCGAGTTACTCATGAGGAGTATGTGAGTGGTTAGTAAATGTAACACCTTTGAATGAAAGATAGTATTTCTCTATTCACAATTTTATGTTTTTTCCTTGATACCAAATAATTTTTTTATATTTGAGAGTTCATGTCTCTATGAGGTACTGTACACATTTTGGAATATTTTGTGTTGGGGCTTGGGTATTCCAAACATTTTTCTCTTTTTGCATAATTTTAGAAGTTTTTCAAACCCTAATCCGTATTTTTCCGATTGATATTAATAATGAATACATGTAGTAAATGTAAAATTCAATCAATTGGTCGTACCTTGGGCAAGCGGGGAAGTGGAAGGAAGAGAATAGGTTTTATAGGTGATATGAAGAAGGGTTGGTAATGATGAAAGAATCACTGGAGGTAGTTAGGGCCCTGCACTTGTAAAAATCAGGAGAAACTTTTCTGGCTTTCAATGAAACCTATCTTTAACCGGTAGATTACTTAAATAAATGTATGTGCAGTAAAACTATCGCTCTCAACTTGACTAGTGAGATTGAGTTTTTTATTGTTGGCCATATAATTTTCTGGTGAGTGTGGTCGTAACCTTCCTTATAATATCTTCTTTTGACGTTCCTTTGGAAAATAGAGGAATACATTGCAGTATTATGTCACTTGTATTTCGATAAATCGTAAAACCGTGAAGTAAATCGCAGCATGTGAATCGCAACGTGAAATGTAGTTACCGTCAAAAAATGCTCCGGCCCTGTCATTTCGAGCTTGATAACACACTGATGCTGTAGTTGAGAAAGTATTCAGTGCACAATTATATCCTCGAATAGTACACTAATTCTGTGGCTTTATATCAATTTTCAATGATTTACTTGGGCGTGTTATCAGTGAAAACGACTTTGTTTAAATGGTGTACATCGCTATGTTATCGGTGAAAGCAACATTGATTAAATGGCAAGAGTAAACGTTTTCGCTTGCGCAATCGCAAGTAGTGCACCTTCGCTTTCATCATTATTCAACATCCCTTTTTTTCTTTTATAACTTCCATTCACTTTTTTCCCCTTTCCCCTTTCTTCCACAACCTTACAATTAATTTATTTCGTCTCTCTCCGTCTCTTTCACTCCAGGTTACATAATTTATTCATCTACAAACTCATATTTTAAAGACCTCCTACATAGTATCACCCTCTTCCCTTCAAATGTAGCTTTTCGGCATGATACAAAGCCAGAGCCGTCTCAAAGCATTCGTTTATATGTGTCTTTTGCATCTCAATGCAGCGCCCATGTTATGAGCTCTCTCCAATTAGTAAATGCCATTTTCTCTTTCCCAAAAATGCTCCCGATGTCTTTTACACAAGGCTCATTTTCGTCAGAAATGATGCCCAAATGAGTATTTTGTTCGATCTGCTTCAATGTTTTTGCCCTTCCCCTGCTTTGAAGCTTTGGAATTGAGGATAAGGTTGGGAATCAGTGATGAAAAAGATCAAGGGATAACGGATGCTGAGGAACAGGGGTCGCGAGGGTTCGTCGGGCTGAGGGCTCGGGGACTAATCCCGAAAAAACTAGGCCAAACATTCTCAGAGGCCGACGCTACGGTGCGAATCTTGTTTCCATCGGATTTTTTATCTTTTTATTTCCGGGAGGAATAACGCAACAATGGAGGATCTCGCATCGGCAGCAGCATTGGAAGCTATAGATATTTATATTTATGCATTTAGAGTGGAGCCCCAGGTTTTTCCAATCCCTAACAGGACGGGGGACTCTTGCATATAGGTTTTATCGGTTGTGATAGAAGGGCTAAAGGGGCAGGGGAGGTATTGGTGGAGGAAAGAGGAAGGTGGGAGAGAGAAGGTGGTTGGAGGAGGGGGAGGCTGGGGGCGGTCCTGATATTGGATTGATTTTTTGAGGCTTGAACTCCAAACGTATTTCACCGTTGGCTAAAAAAAAATTCGCGCTGTTTGTCCGCGCATAGCGTGAACTTTTGCCCGAAAATGGAAAAAAAAAGAAATTAGGATTTCCAAACCTTTTATTAGTTTGGTTCAGTCCCTCCCCGTCATCAATTCGCGGTAAGTCCTGGGGATGGATTAAAGCGCGCGACGTGTTTTATTATTCCCCTGAAAAATTAACGCTACCAATTTATCTTACCTCCATCGAATGCTAAGGCCGCGTGAATGTGAATGCACGCGTGAAAATATTTCGGGAAACAAATTGAAGTACTCGACGAAAATAGAAATTCACGCTTCCATTGTTGATTATTTCTCCCCGTGCGATAACGTTTATCAATTATTTTAAATCAAGATTGGATCGTTTGCCTATTATGTTTTCCGTTTGACGTGGAAACACTCTTCTTTTCCTCGTTGGTAGTGGAAAAAGTTTTATTACTGAAATTCCTCCTTCAAACCCGTCGCTAATTGTCCAAGAATTGTGCTTGGTGTTAACGCATTAGTTTCCGTTTCGTAATATTTGGAATTTGTTTATTGCCAATAACAATATATATACGTTTCAGTTTAATAGTTTCTCATTGTGGTTGGGCTGAAAATTTTAAGTGCAAGTTAATCCTTGAAGCATATTTCCAATGGTCATGTCTTCGATTAATGTCGTGTGTATTTGTAACTATGAAAATAAAATCAAACTTTTACTCATATCGGTTATAATTTTACTGCTTGCGGAAATTTTATCGGTGGGCAGTTAGGTTTGGATTTGATTTCTTCAACGTAGAATAGTGCACTGTAAGGAGCAGGTATTGGGTGCGAGACTTGGGAGGTAATCCAAATGTATAAAATACTCCGTACTTGGGTACGTGGTCATTGAAATACTCTACATGCAAGCTTCGGAATAGTACAGCATTGCTTTTTTATATCCTTGCGTGAATTGTACCTAAAATGTCCTGCAAATATATTATGTTTTTATCGGAAAATTATTTCTTTTAAAATGCCAAAACTGACTAGTAATAACAAAAGAGACTCGATTTAGCCTTAATGGATCTCGCTTAAACTTGTAAATGAGATATTTATGAACTATAACTTCGATGGTGATAATAGTATATTTTCATTTGGAGGAAGACAATTAGGAAAATCAGCGTATGTAATACATAGAAAGATAAGAGTTTCGACCCTTCATTTGAAAGCGGAACGTACCGTGATTGTAACATATGCACAAGCTTAATTTTCTCACCAATGTTTGAATACATTTAAATGATAATGCATCTCATCTTGTGTAATAAAAGATGCAGAATTGTGTGATAGACTGTGCAGCAAGGCGTATCTGTTCCTAAACAGCTTTGGGTGAATATGGAAGTTAGGTACATAAAATTGCTTCACAGAATTTAGTAATACATCATAAAAAGCTCGTGGACTCTGAATCATCGTGTCGAGATTGCTGATTATTATCCTGAGATTTCATTTTTTGCATTTATTGTGATTTAATAATGTTAACTTTTCTGTAAACATATGTTAGCTGTGTATATCATAAGTTATATGTATGTGTTATCATAAGTTTTTGAGATGTATGGGGTTTTAGTTTATTATGCTTCTCACCTGGCAGTAACTGATCGTTCACATAATCGAATATAAAGTTTAAAAAATTATATTTCGGTCATTTTATATAGTACGTTTAACATTAGCCTTTTCATTTTTCATACAAAAACTTTTGTTGATATTTTATTAATGTAAGCTCTTCCATTTTATTAATAAGTTTGTCTCTGTTGTTTTAAATTAGATCTGATTTAGACATAAGAAAATTTCGGTTAATTGGAAACGTAAATGGGAAAATAAGTGAAGGAAAACTGTATGGAAAAAATTAATCCGGTAAAGGTGAGCTTTCGTCCCGCACGGTCAACATTTTTTTTTGGAAAACCTAGGAAACTTACGATATTGATTGTGATACCTATGAGTAGAGGAAGGTTGCGCATTTGTAAAAATGTGAGAAGTATACCCGTGTGACCAGTAGTTTTTGAGATATAGACGTTTGAAAATTACCAATTTTTCGACTTTTTCGTCCGTTTTCGACGCCATGTTTGGAGGTTTTCACGAACAACCGGTAGAGGGATATGACTAATTTCACTTCTACTATATTCCTATACCCCACCCCCCCAACAAGCTTACGGGCCTATGGAGTGAAACAGGGGTGCTGGGGTGGGACGGTACGCGGGCCCGATTTGGCCATTTTCAAAAGTGAAAAACGCATTTTCGTGAATTAATACAGCGAAAACCGCAGTTTTCGCGGGAATGGTAAAGTGGAAATGGGCATTTCTGGGAGTGGAGGAAATTTCAAAATGCTGATTTGTACTGCATTTCCGTCTTTTGTTAAACCGAAAAACGAATTTCCCTTCCATTCCTTTGCCCTGAACCCACCCCTCCAATACACTTGGGGGGCGTATTATTTTAAGAATAGAATCCCTCTCGCTCATTGGTGATTATTGGTGGGCATTGGTAGAAGGCTAAAATGTTATTCTGCGTATTATTTTATGAATAGAATCCTCACGCTTATTGGTGATTTTCGGTGCGCATAGATAGAAGGCTAAAATGTTATTCTGCGTATTATTTTAAGAATAGAATCCCTCTCGTTCATTGGTGATTATTCGTGGGCATTAGTAGAAGGCTAAAATGTTATTCTGCGTATTATTTTAAGAATAGAATCCCTCACGCTTATTGGTAAAAATTCGTGGGCATTGGTAGAAGGCTAAATTGTTATTCTGCGTATTGTTTCTGGTATAAAATTCGTCAGATGACAAGGTTATTATAAGTGGGCTTTTGTTAGAGGCTAAGTAAATAGTATTGTTGCTGGAGTTCTCTCGGGTAGTGTGGAAGGGGGAAATTAACTGTCAATAATTGGAAGTTGATTGTTGAAAAGTCAACCGGTATTCATTCGCCAACGAGAGTTGAGAAGCTTGTTGGCGTTAATCGTTTTCTTGCATGTGTGGTGTACGGTCGCCATGAGTTGTCAATCGTGTACGCACACACCAATGTCTGCGATCCAGACTTTCGTTTCGCCTGAGTCAGGCTTGGAATTCCTCGAAAGGCACGGGTGTTTGTTCGCTGCGGGAACTCGCAATCCTCCATTTAAAGTGATACGTGAAATGTTATTAGTGCAGTGGAATGAATGCGAGTGAAAAGGAAGTGTAAATCCTTCATTTGAAGTGAAATGTGCAATGTTTACTGCGGTGGAATGAATGGAATTGCATTGTAGTAAATGGCTGTTGCGGTGCGAGTTTGAGTGAAAGGCGGGAAGAAATAGTGTAGGAGAAGTGTGCATATGCTAGAGAACCAACTGCTCGATCGCTGCGCCACGTACAGTGGATAAGAGGAAACGGCATTTTTTCACAAGATGGCGGAGAGGAAAAAACGCACTTCTCAGGTTTGAAAGTTTCCCATTCCTAAAGTAGTTGATGCATTGTTGTGTTGAAAGTATTTTACAAATGCGCAAGGTTTGCTTTATAAGTGATGTGAATTTGGTTCCGATATCTCTATTGTAAGTGGGTGAAATTCGCGAAAACGCTGGCGGGACGAAAGCTCACCTTTACCGAAAAAATTAATTCTTTTCAATGTCTCGTAAACGCATAATTTAAGCTAATGGGCAATATTTGCCGCATTTAATCATAGTAATATAACCATCGTGTTATCGAAAGTGGTGACATTTGTATGACATGCTTCAAAAAATACTTTGGGAGGAACCGAGCGGAAACGATTTCTTTTATGCGACAGATGACAATGAAATAAATCAGCCGCTGTCTCGTTCCGACCCTTACTACGAATATGCATGGATGATGAGGTCGGAATTAATATTAATTAATATTTGGGTATTCACTGCTTTATGCGAGTATGAAAATTCGAGAAAATGCGAGTGAAACTACAATCGCTGACAAATATTTGACGTTGTTACCGTTACCTTCGCCGTCATTGCTATTCAAAACTGCCAAACGGTTCCCGTCTGTCGTTTACCTCCGTAATCAGTGGGCATGTGCGATCTGCGATTCAGGGCGTACTCAAAAAGGTCATGTCCTTAGCGAGTTCATTTAACTGCTATCATTGCATCTAGATCAAATAATTGCTGTCAAACAAATAGCCTCGGCCGGAAAATACAATATGTGGAAATGAAACTTCTAGAAGTGGAAATGTAGCTTCAAGAAATGGCAGGCTTGTTGTTACCTACTCCACTTTAACTTCGATCTCAATAGAAATAATTAATCGCTATCACAACATGGTGGTATGTACCCATACGTACATAGATCAGCAGTAGCATAATCGGATAAATCGAAATTTTTATTACGTTGACATATTGATAATATTGTCATATTGACGATAATTATTGACGAAATACTCCTAGTTTTCTTATGCATAATATATCGTTTATATCGAATTTTCAGCATTTAAACATTCCATTCATTGAATCGTTATTCGATGAATGGAATATAATTGAAATCTTTCATCGAATTTTTGCTTATAATTATCGAAACTGTCCACATATCGATGCTGTGGTAAGTATCGCCTTTTCGGCGATTAAATCTATTTTTAAAAAAGTTGTATTATCGTTGTGTTATCCATGTCGTTCAAAGTGGAATTTATTTGTGATTAAATTGTCATATCGACTGTGAATTTTCTACCATCGACGCATAGTTTTCCTCCAAATGTAAATGCCTGTTCGATATAGAAAAATATCGAATTGGCGTCGATATATCCCCTCTTCATACAGTTTTCGAGGTAGGAACATTTTTTCTCGTAGCGGTTCGCCGTGCCGACGAGGTTACCCTGTGGTAAAGTGGTCGGCTTCCAGCATCATCGGCCCATATGACGTCTTTTCTCCTTTTTTTGTAAATTCTCTACATTCCTCTCTCTTTCCCACTTCCTCCCATCCCAAGCTTATACTGTATTTGTGGTCTCCTCTTCCTGTCTTCCCTTCCCGTCCCCTTACCCGAGTATCGATTTCAAATTATAACTCTCATCTCGCCGGCGGAGTCCTCATCGCTGATATTTGTTTTATTTATTCGTGCCTGGAATTGAGGTTTTTCGGGAGAGTGGGGAAGGAAGTAAATGTTTCATCGGTCGCATTTCGTCGATTTTATGTGTTTGAAAAGTTAGCGGGGAGATGAGGAAATGTATTCTCTACCTCAAATAATGTTTTGGTTAGAATCCTTTGCAGAACGTTGGAGACGAGAGAAAACGAGTAGTTGGGTGAAGACCTGTTCGGGTTAAGGAAGAAGGCTACCAATGCAATTGTGGTGGTGAGAACACTAATAGAAAGAAACCTGGAGTATCATCAGGATGTTTGCGATTGCGGTGATGCAAACACTTACAGAAAGGATCCAGACGATTTTGCGTGTTTTAAATATTTCGAAAAGGCGTTTGACAGAGTTATTTAGGAAAAAGCTGGTGCTGTAGAAAGTGCTGAATGCAAAATTGGTGATGAGGGTTGTAAAAAATTTAACAGATGAGGGACAGGATACTAGTAGTAGAAATGAAGGTCGTCCGACGATTTTCGTATTGGTCCAGGTGTACATGCCTAAGAGTAACCATAGAGAGGAAGAGGTGTATGGGTTGTATGAACAACTAGATGAGATAATTAGAAAAGTCATGGGCAAGAAAATCCTGATAGTAATGGGCGATTGGAACGCAGTTCGGGGGAAAGGGAGGAATGGATTTCATGTGGGAAGTTATGGGTTCGGAACAAGATATGCCGCGGTGAGAAGGCAGTTGAATTTTTTTGGACAAATAAATTAGTAGTAACGAGCACTTAGTTTAAACATCACCACAGGAGTAGGTACACATACGAAATTTCCGGGGAACACAGGTAGATATCACATTGATTACCTCATGGTAAGCAGAGGTTTAGGAACAGTGTCAAAAACTCTCGAAGTTATCTGGTGGCGGATCCGGACTCAGATCACAATTTAGTCATGATGAAATGTGGTGTTAGATTCTAATGCCTTTGTAAAAGTATGAGGATTGGGAGATGGAACGTGGAAGTATTGAAAGGGAAAAAAGTAGGGAATACCAGGAGCTTGTGGAGAGGAACATAGGTGAACGGGAGGAAATGGGAACAGTCAAAGAAAAATGGGCGAATAAAAGAACGGGCATACTAAGAGCGGTGGAGAAATCAATTGGAAAGATGTAAAACAGACGGATAAAGAAGCAATGGGTCTCATAAGAAATAATTAAGAAAATAAAGACAAGAGAAGGTGGAAAAACATATACACTAAAATTGGCAGGAGGAGGTATAAGGAACTAAATTATAAACTTCAGCGAGTAATCAATTGGGGAAGGAAAACTGGTGGAAAGGATGTGAGGAATTGGAAAAAACTTGAGAAAAAGGGGGCTTAACGCCAAAGTGAAAATGATATCGGCCGGTGAGAGAGGGCAAACCATACCAAAGGTTTATGGCAAAACGGGTAGGATATTAATCGAACAAAAAGATATTCAAGATATGTAGATAATACGTAGAGGAGACATATGACAGCAGTAATAGACGTGTGAGGCTGGATGTAGAGGTTGAGTGAACCAAAGGTAAGGATAACCTCGGGCCAAGGACACTTGACAGCGAAATAGAGAAGGTATTACGTAAGATGAAGGCTTGAAAAGCTGCGGTAGTAGATAACATACCTTCGGAGATACTAGGAATTCAGGTTATTAAGGGAGACAACTTTTTTCGAATTCATTCTAAGGATCTACGAGGAAAGAGTATTTCCAGAGGATTTCGTGAAAATAGCATTAATACCTATCCCGAAGAAGAAGAAAGCGTCAGAATGCGAGGAGTATAGAACAATTTGTTTAATTTCCCTAGCGGTCAAAGTTTTGCTTAGAATAATTAATCAAAGGTTGGAAAGTAGAGCATATTACTACTTGGGCGATCACAGTTTGGGCTCCGAAACGTTTGGGTTTGAGTTTGATATGGAGTGCAGGGCATGGGACAGAAAGCAGGACTCTTGAGAAAGGACGAAGGTATTAGGCTACAGGCTTTTGAGATTTGGACTTGGAGGAAGATGGAGAAGGTGCGGTGGACAGAAAGGAAGATAAACTTGGAAGTGCTTATTATGTTTGGAGAGGAGAGGAAGCTTCTGGATGGGATTTGAAGGAGGCAGAATAGGTGGTTGGAAGAGGTAATGAGGGACGAAGGGTTGCTTAAGGCCGTGATAGAGGGAAGGAAGAGAATAGGATTTATGGACTGGATGAAGATGGGTAGGAAATACGCGGAAATGAAGTAATAAATACTAGAGATGGATAGACCTGCGCCGGCGTAGAGGTAACCCTGCATATGTAAATATCTGGAGTATTTTCTCTGACTTTCAGTAAAACCTATCTTTAACTGATAGATTACTTAAATGAATGAATTGGGAAAAACTAGTCAATACACTTATGAAAATGAGTGAATTGGAGAGATAATGAGACTTATTCAAAGCTATATATTGGCCAGACGGCACGGGAGAAGATAGCTGACGTAGCATCGGATTGGGCAGTTATAGGTCATAGGGTAAGACTAGGTTGTCCCTTTTCGCGAATTAAGTCGATATTATTATGACCTTATAACGTAACATAGCGTGTTGGAGCTCATAAGTATATTTTATTCCAATGCAAAGCGTATCTCTTTTAATGGGTAGAGTGCAGGAACAGCATGCTGATTTGAACCAATAATTTAACCCGTCAATCCTCTTTTTGGGTCAATCCCCTAATCCTGCAATCCTTGAATGCAATTAAAGGGTGGGGCTTTCCCCACGATCCGGCTATTATTGTAAAATGGCGTGATTTGTCGTGCGTGGGTTACGCGAGAGCTGGTGATGGGCGACGCAAGAAATGTGATAAATCTCGTCCGAAATGGCAAAAAAAGGTGGCGTCGCGTTGCAGATTTAGTGTAAATTTTCTCTCTTCAACATCAAGTGTCGGAATCTTCTCTAGTTCCGGATGTTTTCTGGTGCCTCAACAGGGGCGCCTAATGTTGCCTCGCATTCATTCTCGTAAAATTCGTGTGATTAAACGATTTAGTTATTTTTCGCATCATATATGAATGGAAATTGCGTTGGATCGTTTATGTTTGCGTAGCATTTGTGCGTTGACTAGGCATTCTATTTTATTTAATGCAGGAAGCGGAGGATGTTGCAGATAATTATTGCGGGTGAAATGCTGGGAAGAGGAAGGAAAAAGAAAGGATGTGGAATAAGATAGGTGGAAAATTCTTTGAATTGAAGAGGAAAGTAGTATACGTGGAAGGAGACTTTTCAAGGTGGAGTAGTAGAGTAGAAACATCCCAGCCAAGCTCACATGAACATGCATAACAACTTTAATGGTAAAATAGCATGGATTACTTGCATATTCGTATATTTATTTTCGTGGTTAGTTACCACCCCTCTCCTCTAACCTAGTAAATAAAATCTATCCTACAAATGTAGATTATTTCATGATAAAAGATTTGAATCTTTCCCGGTGAATAGAATAGACGCAGAGAAACATCGGTGATGGAGCCAATGACTCGGATGGAAACCCAATATGCCTTCGTGAATAGGGTATTTTTTGATTATCTCAATCGTCTCAGGCTAAACTTTGTGGAAGTTCGTTTTATAAATGAAAAGGAAAACTTTGTCTTATTCCACCAATTTATTTTCCGGTACTACTAGTTTCGACGCAGCGCCAGCGGCAGCGGAAAATAAATTGGTGCAATAAGACAAAGTTTTCCTTTTCATGTATAGGGTATTTATTATTCAGGCATCATTCATACAGTACTATTTATCTCTTGAACCATCCAAAATTATTACATCCAAAAAGTCTATTTCTTTCCTTCCTTTTCTCTTCTTTTTCACTCTTCCACCGACAATTGCGCTTTTCAGCATCTCGTCATCCCTCATTGCCTGCTGCGTCCAGTTACTCTACTTCCTTCTAATCTTCAGCCACTTTCTCTACTCTCCATCTATGCCAATTACTTCTTCGTTCGTCTTCCTGTCCCGTCCCGTCTATCTTCCCTTTTCCATTTGTTGCTGGATGGGGGTTCCTAGACGCGGCTTGGTCATGAGAAGCACTCTTGTGTACTCAACTGCGTCATTTTATTTCTTAAACAAATTTAACTTTTTACCGAAAGTTAACCCGATTTTACGGAAATTTCTTTGTCAATGTTTTAATTTAGTCACAATATTATTTATTTTCCGTCATTCGAGCCCACAACTGTATAGTTTACAGCATGTTCTGGTTTGCTAAATGACGTAACTGTCGGCACACCCTGCATCTGAAATTCTGCTGTGCCGGTATTAAAAGTCATTGAAGTGGCAGCAGTGACTTCTTTCACTCGCATGTATATATGTACGTTATGTTTGGCGATGGGGTGAGAGTCCCCGCTTATACTATCTCCTACACCCGGCGCCGGCATTGGTAAGCTTCCGGCGGCGTCCGTAGAGACTTAAAGAATGAATGAGGGACGGATCCCTCTGACCTCCGGTTGACCCGCTATGGTCAGCCGACATGATTATCCCTCGCGGGCCCTTTCGGCCTCCATGAAAAACGAAACGAGCCCGGAACATTGGGGGGGGGGGGTGCGCCAGAATTTGCCCACCGTTTTTGCCCACCACCCAACAGTCGAATGCAATAAACTGATGATGTCTGAACTAGGTGATCATGCATCAAATATAGGGTAGAATAAAATTTAGAGGTGATTGATACCTTTGTAGAAGTTAATGCGACAGTTTTACGTTGATATAAAATTATTCTCTTAATATTATCTTCTCTTTGCCAAAATAAGTGTTCGAGCTCCTTCTTTCACTTTTTTACGTCGGACTATCAACCATCGACTTTCTTCTTTTACCATCCGATTCCTCATCCTTTTCATTCTCTCCTGTTTTAATACAATGATTAGGCAAATGGACGATGTTGTGGATATAACATCTTTCTGTTTTACCTTCATTCCTATGGCGTAAATTGGCGCTAATGGGGTAAGTCGACAATCATACCTATGTTTTCAAGTGCACGTTTTGCGTTAGCTAAAGAATCATCATAATAACTTGTTAGCTAAAGAATCATCATAATACGAAGATTGTCTATATTTGAGATGTAGGTATTAAGCGAAATAAGGGAAGACAATCAGCGGAGATCAAGACGAATGGATGTGTCAGCCATCCTGGAGGAAGAGGAAACTGTTCGGAGAAAATCAGAGAAGATGGAGGAGTGCTGGATGGCAGGAGATGCTGCGACTTAATGGAATGTTGGAAGCGGATTAAGTTGAGAGAGAGGGAGAGAGTCGCCGGGTAGTTAAGGCTAGTTCACGATTGGCGTCAACTTAGAACATCAACCATGAATTGGATTCACGTGGGCGGAATTGGCTTACCATCATCTGGCAACAGCGTCAGCAATCATCGTGTCTTCCATGATTTCTGTCCGCGGGGACTCATATTCACCATCGAATGTGTCCCCTGTAGCGGGACCCCTCGTCGACACGATCCCTTAGTGCATAAAATGAGAAACACTTATTCCTACGCATGCTTGTCGTGTGTATTTACATCATCCGGGCTGCAAACAATTCTTGGAGATCAGCTAACGAACCAAGCTGATTTTTACATACCAAACGATAGGCAACAATGAAAATACTATGAACACCCAAGGTAAAGGCAACGGTGGTGGACACTAAAATAATAATTTGCTTTTATTGATTCGCACGATTTATTTCTTTGTCATTTTTGTTTATAATAATTTTTCTGGCAATACATTTCTTCCTTAAAATTTGTATGCTGGAACGAATAGTTATTAAAGGAATCAAGAATGGAATAGCTGTTGAAGGGAATAATAAATATATTCTGCGTTCCCAAATTGTTTCCGTGGTGGACACATGGAATTTCAAAATATCTAGTCGTGGGCACTCCAGTGCAGCTATAGTGGGTACTTAAGTGCAGCTTTAGTGGCCACGAAGATGATGGGTAATGGAAATTTACTTTTTCCTCTCGTAAAATAAAAATATATTTAACGAGAGGAAAAATTAATCTTCCGAATCCCATCACCTTCGTGGCCACTACTGCTGCACTTGAGTGCCCACGACTACATATGTTAAATTTCCACGTCTCTACCACGGAAACAATTTAGGCACCAGCTTGGGTTTGAGTGGCCACATAGGTGCGGTTAGGTTAAAATTCACGTGTGGCGCCACATTCCTTATTTACTACCGTGTGCTCTGATTGTCTGCCGTTAAGTTCACGTACCTGTTCCGGTAGGCAAAGAAGGTAGTCTCTCTATTGGAATAAGGGATGGGAAGCCCTACTATATTTCCCACTATCCTTGATGATGCAGGTGTCACCAATGCGTCATTTGAGCTGTCATTGCCACTATGGCTGAACGTGTACGTGAAGAAATGACCTTGTGATTGAGGCTTAACACATAGTCTATGCCCGGTGCAGGATTCAAACTAATGACTTTTCGGTGGGTCGGATTATAAATGCATTTATAACTCCGTGGTAAGATAGGTGGTAGGTTATATCACATGCATAAAATTTTAGATTGACTTTAGGATGAGAAGGCTTATAATGTTATTTTTCCACTTAAACGATAGGGGACCAGGTAATTGTGATCAAAGCCGTCGATAATGTAAATCTTAACAATATGTGGCGTTGTTCTTACACTTTTTTTCATTTGTGTGGAATGCTATATTTATAAATTTTATTCTGTGAATGCAATTTTGCAGTCATGTTTGTATGAAAGCATGAATGAAATTCAACAATTGGTGTACGTGATGTATGAATGTGATGTCCATCCCGCGTGAGACGAATGATAGCTGGAAACTATTGTAACCGTATTGTAACTGAAATCTCCTTCCTCGAACGTTAGTTAACATTTATTATAAGGGGTTAACCACCGGTAGAAGTAGGTTTAGATTGAAGTTGGAATACCACTACCAATATTTTATAGCAGGAGGGTGTTGTCTCTATACAATGTTATGTTCTTCAGCTCGACATATGTCCTAACTCTTTTCATCCCAGCCCTCTCTTCTGATTCACCTCCCCAGTTTACCTAACATCCTCTCTCCTATGGCAGCCGTCATTATGCGTTCGCCTCTCATTACCTGTTCCATTGTCCTACTCTGCCTTCTCCTAATTAGCCTGGTGTGGAATCACTCACCTGAAAAGTGTGTGGCAGGTTACCACGCAGATGTACGTAAACTCAAACCTTAGGAAAATGCGGAGAAAGGTCCTGGAGATAGTATAAATATGCGAAACATTTCTACTGTACTATTCCTGTCGCCCGTGCGTTTCATTGTTATGATTATCCGAAGAGGATTTGCGGCTTTCTCCGTATTGGATGTTTTTTCTGAACCGGGTCCGAAGAAGCTTTGGGAATTGCGAAAGGGTGGGGGATTTTGCTTGTGGATGTGAGGTCAGAGTTCACCCGGCGCGGCGGTCTGCATTAATTGCTTACCCTTCGGGGCCTGGTCCGGTTGAGGCAGCGGAGAGGGGGTGAGTCCCTGGAAATGGAGTATTGGGGTAACAACAAGAGAAGGGGAGGGTGGGGGGTTGCGGACTACACCCCTTCTCCATCCCCAGCCTCACTCATCCCCCCCATCTCCCCCGACAGTTCCCGCTCCCCTTCCCTTCCCCTGAAGCTCCCATCTAAGTCATGAGGCGCGTTGAACAGTTGCCTTCGTGCTCTGTAATTGGATGCTTGGTGTCCCTATCTCTCTCCTGCCTTTGAAACCACCCTGTGTGTTTCAACCCCTCACCTCCCCTTTCTACATATCTCCCTCAGCCCCTCCAGTGCACGTCAAGGTTTTGGTTGCCCTCTGTTAGCCGTAGCGCGAACCAGATTCTTGCGGTAATACCTACCTTACCACGGGCGGTGGGAGGGTTGTAAGGGTAATAGCATGTGATTCTTGGGGAGAGCTGTGAGATACTTGATTTTCAGTATCGCATTTCGATATGAATGCTGCATAGAAAAAAATCGCGATGGGATTGTATACACCAAAGGGATGAATTTCGCCATGGAAAAAGTAATTTGACTTGGCCTGGATTCTCCCTATTGCCGGTCAGGGGTGCGATCTCGGATCCTCTTAACACATGCACTCGCGTTAACTTTATTTTTCTATTGCGCTCATGTGAGCGAAAACGTGACCGTCACTCTCCGAATTTTGTAGGGTGCTTTAAATCACTGGTTTTAATTGATGGAGTGCGTTCTTAGGTCTGTAACTGTGTGCATTTCCCTTCCAGTGGGGTTTGAGTTTTTGATAACAATAGGGACAACGCCAAATTAGAAAGCGTGATCTTGCCCCAGGTTTGTTAGACAGGAACATCACTATGGCATCTCAGTTCAAGGCGAAATTCAAGGGTAGAATTGTCCTGTTTTTGGGATTGTATCACATGATGTCATAAATTCATCATTATCATCAGATTCAAGTGTCGCGTGTAGAGAACTCCAATATTTGCTCCGGCAGAAGATCGAGCAGGTCGAGCAGTTGGCGTAACTGGGAAGTATTTTGGCGGAAAATGGGTTTGGTGGTAGGGACATCAGATGCAGAATTGCCCTCGCTAAAGAAACATTTTCGAAGTTAAGGGAATTGATGAGGGGGGGTCTGAGAAGAGACGTAAAGAAAAGGCTGGTGAAAACTTTAATATGGAGCGTGACGCTGTATGGGTCGGAAACTTGGTAATTGCGAAGGGAGGATGTGCGTAGACTTGAGGCGTTTGAGATGTGGGTTTGGAGAAGGATGGAGATGGTGAGCTGGGTGGCGAGGAAGAAGAATGAGGAGGTATTCGATATGGTTGGAGAGGAGAGGAAGCTGGTGGCGGAGGTTCGGAGAAGGCAGTAGAGATGGATGGATGAGGTATTGAGAGATGTCACGCTGAAGAGGGTGATAGAGGGGAGAACACTGGGGAAGCGTGGAAGAGGAAGGAAGAGAATAGGAATGCTGGACGATATAAGAGGAGGTAGAAGATAAGAGGAATTTAAGGGGGATCTAATGGCGGGGCTTCCTTAGGAAGGAAAGCGAGACAATGTTTATGAGATTGGGATGCAGAGTGGGGACTGTCCAAGAACCTACCAATCAGTTGGTAGAATACTTAAATGAACTAATTGCTCAGATGTATTCTGCGATGTAAATAGTAGGTCCATATAATTCCCTGCCTATGATTTCACCGTTCATTGGGATCTAATGTTGTCACATATCTCTAGTTTGTTGCATTTTTTGTATTTATATCAACTTCGGCGTATTTTAGCGTATCTGATAGTTCCCGATGATGCGCTCATTAAATGCATGCTTGTTCGCTTCATTGCTGAGTCCCTGCAGTCATGCACCTTCTGTTGCGTGCGTAATAATCGAAAAATCCCAAAGTGAAAGTTTGGCTCCTTGCATAGTTATGCTCTTAAGTCTCAATAGCAAAAGTATTTTAATCGTATGTACATCGCATATAACTTCTTATCGTAATTACAGAGTATGCTACTTCTAATTCAAGTGTATTTAGGTCTTAAATCTAGAAGCCAGAGTCTACTAACAGTTGGAAACACATTCTTGAAAGCTAGAAATCTCTATATCATAGCTTTCATTTGGAGAATGATGTGGAAGAGAATCTTTGGCGGTGACGGCAGTAGATTAATAGACGATTGGAACAGTAAAATTACGGTATTTTCGAAGAATGATGAAGATCAAATGAAAAGAGAATGTCACCAATGTAGAAGTCCTGCCAAAATCTGTCGTTAAAATATGCTAAATGAATTGTCTGCGAACTGGAAAAGTGAAACTAATTGAAATCGCTCTGAGACATTAAATCCTCCTAAAACAGTTATGGGAGGAACACTAAGTAGGAATTGAGTACGACCAACGTGGAGTACATGTAGCATGTTATGAATGATGTCAAAATGTGGAATTATGAAAAAAGAAGTCAGTGAATAGTTGTATGAAACCAATCATCAGGTTGATGGCTCCTTAACTGTACACACTAGTCCACTTTAAACTTTTATTTGATCAAAATTGTTTTCTACGGATAGCCCCATTTTCAAATTCATTTTCATGTCGGTTATCCTTTGAAAGCATGGCCTGTTAAATCTTGGTTTTATGATTTAAAATGTGGAATAAGTGATTTGGAAACGTCTAAAATCAACATTCTCAGTTTTGTAAGGTTACGTTTCGTGATTACTATGTCGAAAAAGTTATAAAAATTTAAAGAACTTTCTTACTTCAAACTTACAGAATTGTACGTACGTGGTCAGTAAACGAAACCAATAATTGAGGATATATTCTTTCAACAAGTGTTTGTTTTGTTTTGTACGATTAAACGGTTAGACTTACTTTGAATTACGACCATTATTTGTTTTATTGGTGACTCCTGGTGATGACGTCGTAAATTGGATAATATTTAGATAAATGTGAATCTCCTATCGCTCGATGCCACATGGCTCCGTTGAGTAGCATCGATTGCGGTTTTTACATTTATATTGCACATTGCAGTATTCCGGATCCCTACCATAAGAGAGGGATTCAGATGAGTTGGGTATGATGGGGGGCGTGTTTTAAACCCCTCAGGGGGCAAAGGAGAACGCAGGGGATCTTGCCACCGCTTCCGCAATTCGCTCGTGTGCGGCACGCCTCTACGTTTGGGAAAAGGTCGCGTCGGTTACCCCTTTGTTGTCTCCTCATCCCCTGAGCTCCCTCGTTGAATTAGCGGCTCGTCCGCTTTAAGTCGACGGTGCCGAAAGCTGCCACTCTCGTGCCACTTGCAACCTTCTGAAGAGGTCAGAATGGCATGATGACTTCACTCACCTCTCCCCGAGTCTGTTAATTGTCTGATGGTGCCACAACCTCGGGTTGGTGAGGTGGTCAGAGCACTGGCTGCCCTACTCCAAGGCCTGAGATCCAATCACGACAATAGCTAATATTTTTCATCGAAATCGCGATCCCATGTGGCTGCCTTGTGGAGGGAACTGCAAGTGAATTGCTCCATCTGTCGGATGAGTCGTTAAACTGTGGATCCCTTTGGCTCCTTTCGTTAAAATTATGTGGGTGTCTACGCCGGGTTTCACTCCACCCTCCGATCTCTTAATAACCCTTCCCCTGCCAACCTATTGCGGCGTATATGGTCTCAGTTGTCGGTCGCCTCCTCAATTAACTAACCAAGCATTAGAGGAAAAATTGCATTTGCAGAAAATCAAGAGTAGAAATGGTCCATTTAATCCTAGTGTAGTCGGTACTATTCTAGTACAAGTAATTACCCACCTGGTGTTGTAAATTGTCTAATTATTTCTTTACATCAATTATAACTAACTTTATATTTATTTTTTGGCAAGAATGATAGTGTTCTGCACCTGTGAAATACTAGTGGATAGTATTTTTCATATAAACCTTCCTAAACCGGCAGATCGTCTCTGATCTAATTATTTCTTTTGGGCACTATCCTAGCTTGATGTGGAAAAAATGTGAGAATATAATTATATTATCTGTAAAGAGATGTTCACATTGTATTTTGAGTAGGCAGTTGAAAAGCGTCTTCCCTGATTCTCACTAGAGTCCGTCAAGAAGACACCTCATTATGATTATTATAATAGTTGAAGTGGTTATATGGTGAATCATAATAGTTGGATGTTCTTTTTTGTGCTGATGAGAAGTTGTAACAATTCTTGTGTAACCTTTTAATGCCACACCCACCTAGTGATAACTTTTTTCTCTTATTATCCAGGGGCCGCCGCCACCGCAACCTGGGCAGCTCAAGTTCACCGTCTCGGAAACATGTGACCGGATAAAGGAGGAGTTCAATTTTTTGCAAGCTCAGTACCATTCGTAAGTACATTACGCAGAATTTTATTATAATTAATTCATGTAATATATGTGATTTTACAGCTGACGGAAGTCTACGTAATTTTCTCAAAAAAACTGTCAGGCTTTTATGCGAAACGGCTTGGGAAGATCTTCCTTACTCTCCCTCCCTATCTCCATCGGAGCACCGTGAATAGTTTTTATTGTAATTTTCATTTTGGCACTGTCTATTGTCCCGTCAAAACAAATCAGTTTTTAGCTGAAGTAAATAAACCCTTGGATTAACTTAGAGAAAATCTAGTGTACTACTGTTTCATGTCTCTTTCTGTTCGATGAAATGCGTCAAGCCTCAGGGGGGCCAGTTAGCGAGGTCGTGAACGAACCCCCCGTTACAAGGGACTCAACTTCGAACGGCAGCCGGGCTGGGAGGGCAGGAATAGTATTGTTAGGGAGTTCGAACGTCCGGCGGATTTTCCCCCAGTTGGAGAAGAGGGCAAGGAGAGACGGAGCGGACCAACGGGTCACCTCCTGGTGTACACCAGGAGGAATCGTACCCAATTCTACGGCGGTGGTAAAAGCGGCGGTGAAGTACACGGGCTGCTCTAGACTGCGGGTGGTGGCCCATGTTGGCACCAATGATGCTTCCGAGCGTAGAGCCGATGAGATCTTGGATTCCTTTAGGGATCTAAACTCGGAGGTGGAACGCGTTCGGAGGGGCACTGGTGTCGATCTGCGACTATCCATCTGCAGCATTGTTCCACGGACTGACTGCGGCCCTCGAGTTTGGGACAGGATTGCCTGGGTAAACAAGAGGCTGTGGAAATTCTGTGCGAGCATTGGGGCAGAGTTCGTGGATCTTCGGCCGGTGCTTAGATCATGCCGGGCTCCCCTCAACTCGTCTGGGGTGCATTATTCCAAAGAGGCGTCCGAACGGGTGGCTCGTAGGATTTTTGAGCACTGTAGATATTTTTTAGACTAGAGGATAGGTCATATAGTGGGATTTTTAAATATTTAACCAAACGCAGCCTCCGAGGAAATCCGCATTGCGAAAATTTTCACACCCAATTAAACTTAGGAGCGCTAAAGCCGGTAAATAGTGGCAATTTTCCTAAAACTCGTACTCCAGTGAAAGAAATTATATCAAATGTAATAAGCACTTCCAGTGAAATTCGCCCACCTAATACCCATAAGCGAGGAAAAGAACCAACCGACACTCAATCGACAAAATATGGCATTAACTTTATTGTAGTTAATTGCCGTAGCGTTAAAAACAAGCGCGCTGAAATCGAGCATATATTTCAGGACGCAGACGTGGTCATAGGAACGGAGAGCTGGCTTACTGAGGATTTATGCGACAGCGAAGTTTTTCCTCCAGGATATAAAATCTACAGATGCGATCGAAGCGATAGGGCAGGTGGCGGAGTTTTTCTAGCAGTTAAATCACATTTACATAGCACCGCCCACGAAATAACTGACAATGAAAGAGAAAGCGTGTGGTGTACAATTAAACAACGAAACAAAAGGAGTATACATGTTTGCTCTTTCTATAGACCTCCAAACTCCAAAATTGATGCTATTTACCAATTAGATAATCAAATATCCGCATTTACTGTGAGAGACAGTAAAAGTGTAATAATTATTGGGGGAGATTTTAATCTGCCATCTATAAATTGGGATTCTTACACTGTAAAACCGAATTCTAGGAATAGGGAAATCAGCGAGATCTTACTCAACACACTTGCTAATCACTCACTTTCCCAAGTAGTTGACAAGCCTACGAGAGGAAATAAAATATTAGACCTTTTTGCAGTAAGCCATCCTAAGTTGATAAAACAGCTCGATATTATTGACGGCATAAGTGATCACAGAGTAATTTTTGCAACCTTAAAAATTGAAGTAGAGTCAGCTGTAAAACCGAAACGCAATATTTATTTATTTGATAAATGCAACTTCATCAAATTTGGCGAGATGCTTAATGATTCGTACACGGATTTCGTAGCTAAAACTGAGGATAAAAGCACTGATGAATCATGGAATTATTTCTTAAAAATTCTACGACGGGGAATCAACGAATATATTCCGCAAAAATTGAAATGCGACAGTAAAGAACCTCGCTGGTATAACAACGATGTTAGGAGGGACCTTAAGAGACAGAGAAAATTGTACAACTTGGTTAAAAAGTTCACTACGGTAGGTGACAAATCGAAGGAACTTGAAGCAAAAGAAAGTTACGCTGCGCAACGCTCAAAAACTAAGAAATCAATGCGTTCTGCATTGCTAAATTTCAAGAAAAAAGTACTTGGTGAATTACTCGAAGAAAATCCGAAATCTTTTTGGTCATATGCGAGAGAGCTTCAGGGAAAATCTTCAACCGTAGATTCGTTATTTGATAAAGATGGCAAACTTGTCACCGAAAGTATTGACAAAGCTAACACGTTAAATTCCCACTTCAAAAGTGTATTCACCACAGACGATACTGCATGTAATTTTGAAATACAATTCACTGAGGAACCGATGAAAGAAATCACTATTCAACGTGATGGGATAACTAAACAGCTGCAGTCGATAAAAAATAGTAAATCTCCGGGTCCAGAGGGAATACCCGCGCGTGTCCTCAAGGAGTTAGCGCCACAGATCGCACCGTTCTTAGACATAATATTCAAGAAGTCATTGTCTGAAGGAAAGATACCATTAGACTGGAAAATTGCAAACGTTACACCGATATTCAAAAAGGGAAACAGACACGACCCAGGGAACTATCGACCAATTTCATTAACGTCGATTATAGGCAAGATACTCGAACATATCGTCCTTAGCAATATCATGACGTTCCTGGACAGTCGTAACGTCCTCCATGGCTGTCAGCACGGCTTCCGGAAAGGTAGATCATGTGAAACACAACTCGCGCTCTTTCTTCATGACGTTCTCAAATCTGGTGAATCGAAAAGACAAGTTGACGCATTATTTCTAGATTTTAAGAAAGCTTTCGACACGGTACCTCATAACAATCTTTTATACAAATTACAGTCATGCGGCCTAAACGAAACAGTAGTAAACTGGATACGCGACTTTCTGAGTGATCGTAAGCAAAAGGTAGTTCTTGACGGAATTAGCTCTGATGTCGTTAAAGTGACATCAGGTGTCCCGCAAGGAAGCGTGATCGGACCCCTTTTGTTCATTATATACATAAATGATCTATGCTCTCGAATTAGCAGTAAAATACGTTTATTTGCCGACGACGCTGTCATCTATCGTGAAATTAGTGATCACTCTGACTTTGAAATTCTATCATCGGATTTAAACAACGTTCATGAGTGGAGCCAAGAGTGGGGACTCGAACTTAATCTAAGCAAATGCACGGTGGTACAATTCTTGCGGAGGTCGTCCAACTATTCCCATGTATATGCTGTGGATGGTGTTAACATAAAGGCGACAGATGAAGTGAAGTATCTAGGAGTTACGATAACTTCGGACCTATCGTGGGGAGCACATATAAGAAATATTTGTGGCAGAGCTCTGAAGAAGCTAGGATTCGTCAAGCGTATTGTGGGAAGATTTTCGGATGAAAAAGTAAAAGAGAGGTGCTATTTTGCACTCGTCCGGCCACACCTTGAATATGCAGCGAGCATATGGGATCCGGTGCAGAAAGACTTAATCCGGGAACTTAATAAAATTCAAAGGAAAGCTGCGCGATTCGTCAAAAACAGCTACGGGCGTACTGACAGCGTTACACAGATGTTAAACGAATTAGGCTGGGAACCGCTAGAGACTCGGAGGCTACGCGCTAGGCTTAGATTACTTGAACAATTGAGAATAGATATCTTCCAGAGCGACATGGAGAACATCATATTAGAACCCCACTATATTTCCAGGTCCGACAGAAACGATAAATTAAGAGAGATATTTTGCCGAACGGATAGGTATGGGAATTCGTTTTTCCCCCGAACAATAAGGGACTATAATAAATGCTAGGCGTAATTTCATTAGAGTGTTTCCCTTTTATCTTTAAACGGCTGGTGTCCTTACACCCCCCGCCACACGCCTATTGAGGCGGCTTGCGGGGTAATATGTAGATGTAGATGTAGATGAAGCCTCGATGCAATATTAGAAATAATCGCCTTCTTTATTTTATTCTATTCAAATTTTATTTGAAATGTGTATTTAACAGCTGGTTGTGAGTGATCTCAAGGATTTTGTTGCTGTAAATATTAATTGGAATTGCAAATTCCTGTAATAGGCTGTATTTAGAAAATTTTTGTAGATATTTAGTCTTGACGGGGAAATCTGCTCTTCTTCGCTTGGAAACTGGAGTTTGTTTAGGCATGCTCAGTGTGTATGTACTAATGCGTGCCAGTGTAGCGGAGAAGCCTACACTTTGGAATTCGGCATAACGTCAGTAGAAGCACTGGTTGTCAAAAATGTTGGTATCTTGAGGGAAACACACTTTAAATAATGACTGCACGTTATGCGCGTATTAGTGTGCAGGGTTTTTCCGATGTAAAATGTTTTATACCTATCGCCCTTTAACAGGCTTCATTTTAGCTGCCGTAAAGCGCTGCGTTGTTGTTTTTCGACTCCGAAACCCGTGATCACGCATTTGAAAGCATTTAAGCACCCCCGGGTGAAATCAATAGATGGAGTTTGTCGGAATTTTTCCCTCAATTTAATCGGCATCCTCATTGAAAGGGATGTGTGCGACCCGTACAACTTGCTACTGATACACCCTTGACCAAATGCCAAACAAATTTTCAAGAGAGGGCTTGTCAGATCAGCTATTTGTGCTAATTACCAAGGGCGGTTATTGAAAACTTCATCAGAAGTTGTGATTTCCAAGTAATTGGCTATATGCTTTTACAAAGAGATAAATTCTTCTCACTTTTTGCGATGGAGAAGTAAGTTTTGAGAAAATTTACCTTCCTGCGACTATTACTTGCTGTTATTACTCTGATCCTTCTATCTTGTAAACGTTTATGATCTTTAAAAGAAGCTCTATGCTATTTATTTCTCTGTTAGCCTCTTCTTTCCTTATATCACCTCAGCTTACACTTATCTTCTCATTTTTTATCCTTCCTCCTCCATCCCCATTTTCTCCTTGTCTACTGTGCATTCCTTCAATGCCTTCAACGTTTGATTTTTATTTCAGTAACCTCGGAGTTCGTCTCCAATATTTCTCCAGTTTTTCCGTCCTATGTATGTACCTTTCATATTTTCCCTGGCTCCAAATATGCATCGAAAATACCACCAACATTCTCACATCTCTTTCTGCAAAATGTAAGTATTTCCCAGTTAATCACAAATATCGACTCCGAGACGGTTGTTGTGGCTCCTGTTAGTATTGACAGGTTTCCCATGACAGGAGATAGGACGGCGAAAAACGTCAGTAGGTTGTTATCCATGTTGGTTCACAATTATCCTGCTAAGCATTAGATCTAAATGATGACGGAAAATCATGAATAAAATTATTGGTGCCCATTTCAAATTATATTTCATAATCTCAATTTGAACATTTTTTTAAGGAATTTGAAGTAAATGGGTGTTTTTTTATCCGCGGCTATTTTAGAAACCTTTAGTCGGCTAACAATAAGAGCTTGATCGACTATGAGTTAAAGAGCATTAATACCAAGCTTTCTATACTGGAAATAGGATTAAGTTAACTATGATTGGCAGTTTTTAAGGAGGAGGTGATGAAAACAATTCGGACGAAAAGAGAAAATTATAAGTGTAGAATGGTAGATAAAATGGTAGAATTAGTTCGTTCGTGGTGTTTTCTGCTTGGAATTGAAAGCATTTGCATCACTCAAACGTTCGGTAGACATTATTTAAAATTATTTTAATGGAAATGCGCGTATCAATTTTGTTTTTGTCAAAATTTACGGAGGGTATTTTGGGTATCAATGCAGTAGACTTTTATGTCTTGGACCGTTGGACCATTTCAATTCATTCTGGTATTAATCGAAATATCCGACAATATTCGTGGTTAGTTGAGCGCTGTTTACGTGATATTTTCAAAAATGTTTGTCGAACGCTTGTATCGTCTATAAATGTTCCAATTTTTACAGCGTCATAAATCGTTTAGCTGGCAAGAGCGAGCATCAGTCATATTTTTAATTCTGGAATCCAACAATTTTGCATGAAAACGTCAGTGCGAGATTGATTATATTTACGGAATTCGATCGAAACTTTTTTCTTCCTCCGACAATTCTGCAAATTGTATTAGTTTTCTTTCCCTCGCATTATCCGCTATGATTGCATATTTTGGACTCAAATAAGCTGTGCAGTAGGATTTAATTCGTCAAATTCCATTAATCAGTAAAATAACTATTCGATATTACCTGGTTCTGTATGTTATTATTGCATTTGTTTACTGATAACATAAAATCTCACACTCGATTAAACTCAACCTCGTAATCAGTGTGTCATGTCATAGCACTTGAGATCGGTTTAATGCATATCAGAAACGTAACTATTTTGTTTGTTTTTCAATTGCTGTTCATCAATTAGAAGTACACAACTATGTCTAAACACGTTGTTGACTGCGTTCCTTCATACTCTCTTGATACCTATGATGTAATATATTGTCATATTTTCGTGGAGTTAATAAAGTTTTCAGCATATAATATTTTTCGTTATCGAGTCACCCCAAGTTTAAAATTCCTTAGCTTTTACTACCAAACTTTTGTTTTTCTAAATTGCTATAATTTTAATGCAGTGCCTCTTTAATATATGATTCATGATGATGTTTGTTTGCATGAAAAATCTCCGCTCTATTTTTATCGTTTTATTGCCGTAAATGTAGCCTTCACAATATTAAATCAGCATCTGATGTAATACACTCATTTATTAAGTCATAGTAATGAAACCGAAAGATTTAGGGGGGAAAGTATGAAACAATCACAACCATAAATTTCTGAACTCGTTTGTTTTATGTCTCGTTGTATCTGTGTTTAAAAAAATGGAAGATATATTTCTTAAAATATTTTTAGGTAATTGATATCGCTATCACGTGCATTTATCTAGAAACAAAAATAAACTTTTTTGTAAGATAATTCATATCAATTAAGAAAGCCAGAAACTCGTTTGTGAGGTACCAAAAACATTTGGGTTCAGAAAAAAGTATTTGTCCTAATATCCTCACTGTACCTAAATTCCTTACCATTTTTGATTGAGGGGAGAAAATATAAAAAAAACGCCGGTATCCTTTATCATACTTGCGTGTCCTTCAAGGTCTTTCATTTTTTTGTGCTGACTCAAAATTTTTGTATTCAAATTAATGCTTATTTCCTGCTATTATTCATGAGACTAGCTTTCGTACCTTGCTTCCACGTTGCACTGTCCATGCGTACATCCCTCTCTTCTGTGTTAACTATGAATGCCATGTTCTCAAAAGAAAAATAGTCTCATGACATTCCTAATTTTGAGGATCTCGTCCATCACTCCAACCCATAATATACTGTCTTTTTCACCCCAATTTTCCCGATGCATGCATGCTCTTCTGTCGTGTATTTGCTTAATGATTCAACTCCTATCCGTTCCCTTACAATGTCAAACCAATACTCGGCTTTCATTCCTGTCCACTGCTGGAACATTCAGTGCATAGCCTCATAACGCCATTGTTCTTCGCTCTATCGCTCTTGTTTTCAACAGCTTCTCCGTCGATACTTAACTCATCAACAGGTTTTTGGGAATTCTCTCCCCTTTATAAGGTCGTAGAACTGCGTATTATTAACCTTATGGAGCTTGACGTTAGCGTCTCATTACTCGGTTAAGCATAATTTCAAATGCCTGAAACATAGTTCATCAGAAAAACAATTTCCGAACTTTTGAAAATTTTAAAGTTTAAAATAATGAGTTGCCATGGATGATGTTGTCAATGGGCAGTGCAGTGTATGTGAGTTTTTGAACATTGATTACAACGGAGCTGCGGGTCCTTGAACAATCCTGGAAAATAATTTCACAAGTTTTTTGGTGATGTCTTAAAAGAAAGTGAGCTGTGTTTAGGAAACGGCCATTTTCAATAATCCTCCGAAGTTACATAATTGGTCTCTGAGTTCCTTAAACAACGCGAGATATTAAATGTTGTCGAAATTTGAGGAGTGAACAAACTCGAAATGAATACTATACATTAATTGTAGTTGTTAATAGATACCTTAATTCGTGTTTTCTAACACAACCCTATTCTCTACTCCTGGTTTCAGGTCTAAACTTTCTTTCCAAAAACTAGTTTTATACCTTAAACCGAGTAAAGGTCGTACTACATTCTGCCTAGATTCATCTTATCTAAAATTCCTTATATTTTCTGTACAACTTCCCTATTTTTCATCTCCATTCAATAACCCTTTTCAGCATGCCACTAACGCGTCCCAAATTCCGTCTTGCTGTCTCCTTTAAATATGTTCCAACACTCACCATTTCTATCTTAGCTTTTTTAAATCTTTCGTCAATCTTCCTCTCTTCCAACTCCTTTCTTCCAGTCCTTCAGTCGCGTATCTCAAATTCCTCTGTCCAGCAACAGGTTCTTCCTATTTCCGCATCGACCGAGGTTCTGTACTGTGCAATTATTCGCTGTAAATTTAATTTTTAACTCATCATTCTTAGGAACACGCTTGCCTAGTTGGCAGACTGGTTACGCGCCACTTGGTAACCGAAAGATCGTGGGAATCGAATATCGCCCATTATGTGAGATTCTGCTCGCCTGAGGATGAGTGTAAGGGTCATGGTTAAAACGGCGCGATATGGCCATCGCACTTGGAACGCTTTAAATCCTTCGTAAATTATGTACTTAATTACACAGAAAACTGTTTCTCTGTTTTCTTGCAATACTCTGTAGTGCACGCTTGTATAATGTCGGTCGAACGTTAACTGCAAGATAACGAAGTACTGTTTTCGGTATCTTGATTTTAACTATAAACTCGCGCTTTGTCTGTGAATCACACTGTCTCTTGACATGAGCGTCGTACAAACTTATATTGAAATAGAAAATATTTCAATAGAGATTATTTAACCGGGTCTAAAAGTAGTGAGGGGCGATGGTTTGCTGACAGCCATGATAGAGGGAAGGATGTTGGGCAAGCGGGGAAGGGGAAGAAAGAGAATAGGTTTTATGAACGGGATGAAGAAAGATAGGAGTTACGCTGAGACGAAGAAAGAAATACTAGATGTAGATAGGGCACTCCACGTGTAAGAGTCTGTTGGATATTCTCTGACTTTCATCATAACCTACCTTGTACCTCAGATGATGATGAAATGTGTCATCAGGTAATGCACTTGGCAATTTGTTTGTCCACACGTCAGTGTGTGTGTTCTCAAGACTTCCTTCGATACCACAAATATCAATCATGGATGAATGCGTTGACCAGCTAGACTTGAGGTCATTATCCGAACGGCTCTGTCGCCCTCTACGTCGGTAACACTTCATTCCTGGAATGCCTACCATCCCCGCTCGGTATCGGCTTGGTTCGCGGGAAGGCTATAGCGCAGAGCTATCGTCTGTTCATTGGGAAATGCATCTTGTGGCTCGCATGTATGTCCGCAGTGGCCATTGCGCATATTCACAGCGTTTCATCTCTTCCTCGCGCTCTACGAGAGCACTCCTGTAATGCAGGACTGAGGAGTTAATCGAACGGGGAAGCTATCCTTGAGAGATAAGTGATGGCGCGGTTGCCTCCTTGAAAATAATTGACCAAAAGTTGGAAAGACGTTTTTTATGGGTTTGTTTATTCGTGTTAACAGTCGTCATGGCTATTGCCAATCAAGAGCTACCAGTTAATTTTGTTTTGGGTGGTGCCTAAACATAATTTACTGGGCTATCAGGGAAGGGGAGGAATGAGAATAGACTATATGGGTGGGATGAAGAGAGGGCACATACCGAGCTAAAGAAAATATTATATGGTAGAAGTTCCGTGAAAAGTCTCGGGTTTAAAGATTGGTGAGAGTAGCCTTATCACTATGTAAAGCTTCATTAATTGGCAGATCCCCATTATTAATAAAACAATCAATTAAAATACATTAAAGCGTACTTCTCAATTTAATCAGGATCAATTTTAAATTAGTTTGCAAAGGCAATTATAACTCTTGTACATAAGGTTGAGTGATTCCATCCTATTTAATAGTCATAAATATTTTATATGAAATAAGAGAGTTAACTCTGAAAGTTAAGTATATTTTTATTAGATACTTTTGAAATGTTCTTCTTCAAATTTTAGGTAGTTTCAATTTGAAGCCACATATTAGATACGCTATACCTGCCTAGCTTCTTTGCTGATTCCCATCACTATGACCTCTAATTTTATTTCTTTCTTTCAATAACACCTTAATGTGCTATTCATACGGAATTAAGTCAACTGTGAGTATGGGATACGTTTTCACTCCATTATTGTGTAGTTAATATTTATACATTCCATTATTTTCCAAATTATCAACTTAGTGCTTATTGCCCTATTGGACTGTACTTCATCCTGTGAGTTATGTGACCCAAACAACTCTGCCATATATGAGTGTAACTGGTTGCATATCCTGTAGGTAATTAATAGCATCGCTGCATCTTGGAAAGCCTTATTTTCTTTCTAAGAAAATTCTTCTTAGATATTCTTTCTTGATTGCCCTATTGAATATTTTAAAGAAATTGTGATAATTTAAAGTGTTTCATTAATGAAAAAGTATTCCATAATACATCCCAATGACCCTTCAGCATGTCAATAATGGTAGATTCAAATTCATATTCTATGATAAATGCGCTCAATACTTTATTAGAATTGTTGAGTTGGAAAACACAAGAGTTAACAAATTGGGACATCGACGCGTATTAGACACGAATAATTGACGGAAAGGCGTGAAAATGATTCATCATGTAAAATCACAAAGACAGCTAATCCCTTACGTCTGGGAAACATTGGTACCGTATGGAATGTTCCGATGCAACTTGAAGAGCTTTAAAAGACCTGTTTGTACTTATTTTGCCTAAGATAAATCCTTTTGCTTTTATTTTGGGAGTTGCTCGCGGAAAACTTATGTTTTACATGTAGACCCTGAAAAACAACTGTCTAAAGTGATACTTAAATTAATTATACTCTGGAGAAAGCAACACTTACGGTAAATCTTTAAATAACCCTTTAGACTGTCATAGCTAATTTAAATTTTGATCTCATTTTTCTAATAATTACCGATTCATTGTTTTCTTTGACTAAATAGTCACCTCAGCGATCTTTAAGGGAGCTATGGCGATATGAGTGTGTAATATTCAATAATGAATAATTTTTATTGCCCCACGTTGAGAGCCATTTATGTAATATCCTAACCAGTCAGCCCCGCGTTGGGAAGCTAATTTACGTGATATATAAATAAAGATGGATTCCAATTATCTTTTGCCCTTGGTGCTGCTTTAAATAACGAAAACTATCAGGTTTTACTCCCACACTACGAGTATTTATTTTCCAGTCGGTAGAGCATGATACTTAAATTATATACTAATACAATTACGCACATTTATAAGATAGTATATTCAGTCAATACCTTGCCCTTCAATTATCTTATCTTCATTCTTCTTGGCTCATTTAAAAAGGCCATATCACCCTTGTGCATACTTGAGCCATTTCATTTCACGTTTTTATAGTTCGCTCATATTCACCGTTCACCTTTTATACAGAGAAACATAAAATATGTACACCTCCTGTCCATCAGAAGAATGATGAAAATATGAAACATTGAAAAACACACATGTTAAATCACCGTCCTTACAGTGTCATACTAAAAATCACACAAACTAATATATGTACATACTATAAGCCACTCTTATGACTCACAGGTACGAAGGGCGACTCCCTGCCACGCTCCTTCATGGTCAATACTTTCTCCTCTCACCAAAAGACGAACCGCAGGATGGTTGATCTGATGCGCGATCTTGCTGCTTAGTTAACGCTGCTCCCAACTTAATCTGCTTTTTGTTAAAACTTCTCCCCGGAACCCATCTTGACCGCGGTCGTTACTACCTCTCCCTCCTCTCTAATTTTTGTTTAAAAAGTCTCCCCGTTACTAGGTGTTGGTGATTCGCTATTATTGCCCTGCTTGTCCTATTGGCTGTTGTGTTTCTCCGCTCCTCATTATTGTATAATCGCCCCGACTTCGTGCTACACACGCCCAATATGGCGAACCTTTCCGTCTCCTTCGATTTTTGACAACAATGGCCCAAGATGTTATTTAAAAAGTGAGATGCTAATTTACCATTTTAAGTTAAGGGTATATATTTGCATAGAGAGATAAGTATTGTAGAAAAAAATGATCTTCTGTTGAAGAGAACATATGTTAGAAAAATTAATGTATTAACCACGATAATCATTTGATATTTAAATATACAGGTTTATCTGATAAAGAGATCTGGGTCCGCATTAAAATGAAATTCACGTATTCCTCGGACATTTTCTTCATAATTATTTACACACATCGTCACGGGTAAAAATAATACTTAGAGGTTATTTAACGAACAAAACTATTTTTTCGTAGATTTTCGCAGTTCATTTTAATTTTGGTAAGTTTCTTTTGGATTTCTGCGATTAAACTAAACTTTTTAGCAACAGTTTCGCCGTGCTATTCTGCCAACTTCGTCAGGCATTCTAAATCAACAATGAAAAATAAATAAACTTAAGCGGTTATTATGTACAGCATGATTAATTAATACTTTAGTTTTTCAAAAGTCTTTTCCACGTATAAGGAAGTTAGTAGCCACCTTCTCTGTTTAGGTTGTAGGATCTTTTTTCTATTTCAATGGCTTCCCTGATGATCCGTGGATAGTAGCTGATTTCTTTACATAAAACTTTCGCCCTTTTGATGTCAATACTGTGACCTTTTAAAAATGTGCTCAGCCACGGCAGAGTGATACCAATCTTTCTTCCGAATAGCCCGTTCGTGTTCCTTCAGTCTGCATCCTATGGCTCTCTTTGTCTGGCCAACATATCATTTTCCGCTACTACAGAAAATTTCGTATATGCCTTCGAACATTGTGGGAGATAATGGATCTTAAGCTCCTCTAAGATGATCATAAACTTTGGAGGTGGTGTTAAATCTTGTAATGATGTTATGCTTCTTCATGATTTTACCTATGCGATCTGTTATTCCCGCGATGTAAGGTAGCATAACATATCCCAAAGGTTTAGATGTCTCTTTCTCCTTAGGCTTCTGATTTCTAACACTTTCAATTAATGTATAGCTATAACCATTATCCTTCAGTACTCATTATTATTAGTATTCCTTATACGTGGAAAAGACTTTTGAAAAACTTAAGTATTAATTAATCACGCTGTACATAATAACAGCTTAATTTTGTTTATTTATTGTTCATTGTTGATTTAGAATGCCTGACGAAGCCGGCAGAATAGCACGGTGAAACTGTTGCTAAAAACGTTTAGTTTAATCGCAGAAATCCAAAAGAAACTTACCAAAACTATTTTTTACTAGTCAAACGAGAAGAAACAGTGATAAGACAAATGAATTACCATTCTCACTGCCACCTCTCGTTTGAATAGTAAAAATAAAACTTGGTTTGGTTCATTCATCGATCTCTTTGCATTGTTGTTTGTAGCCCTGATAATATGTGTAAATACACATGAAGCGGTGGCAAAGGAAAAAGTGGTTTGAATTTAATTGTGGACCGAGATCGTCGATGAAGTTGAAAGATTTACATTTAAAGCAAATGTGCGTCTCGTTGGTCTGCCCACCCAACGATCGTGAGTTCGAATCCTACCTTGACGACCTATCGAATGTTGTGTATATTTGTAGGAGGGCAAGACCGTTTAATTTCACTTCAAAGATGAAGCACCGTAAAACTACTGCGTACTACAATTTAATGTTGAAAATGCTTTGGTATGTGGTAGAATGTTAACGTAGTTTAAGAGAGAGAGAACTTCCCATAAAATTAAATGAATTTGGACTCGTTATAGATAAAAATATCTCATATTTTTAATGACTTAAAATGTCAGTCAATAATCGAAATTTTTAGTATGTATATATTGAAAATAAATGGAATAATTTCCATGGGGTATGGTGTGACTTTTCGGTCCAGAGAGAAATTATTAAAAATAATGAGTAAGGTCTGACGTGCAGATCGCGTAAGAAATATTGCTATATGTATTTGGTATGTTTTCTCAATTATTCTTTGAATTAAATGCTTTATTCATCGTCATATTTTTTATGACATCACGATAAAGTTTCGGTTTGAAGCCATTTTGAGCGTACGGTGTAAAATTCATAAGTTAAGTTAAAGCCTCAAATATGTATGGTAAAGTACCCATATAAGAGACACTTTTTTATTTACTGATTTTGAACACAGATAAATAATTATTTTTTAATTTTTATAAACCTAACATGTACATTGCCTTGTTTGTTTTCAAATGTTACTGTATGAATCTCACACATATCCTGTTCTTTACAAAAATAGAATTATTTTTTATTAACTACTGTGGATTTCTGTCATAAAATAGGGTCATTAATGTTACTGCGCACATTCATGCTTCTTATCTCTGCTTAAATTTAAAAATAAAAGTGAAAAACTGTCTCTATAATGACAAGAGAAAAGTCACGCACTAACTAGATTTAGTGAAGGAGAGGAGATTGAGAATGATTTGGTTCCTGTATTTCGATCAGCATGGGAACTTTATATTGCGTCTAAGATAAAGAAGTTGGAAAAATGCTCTTCATTTTTTTGTGAACTCAAAGGGTTGCACAAATTTTGGCAACCCTTTTTATTTAATTATTTAATTTTGAATTACCATGAAACTTCCGATTCAACCTTTTGCATCCGGTGAAATAACGTGTAAAAAATTACGAACATACTCACAAACATTTTCTGAGCGGTGAGAGTTCCACCGAGGCTGGACTCGAACCAGCGACCGCGGGGGAGGAGTCGAAGACTTAGCCTCGCCGCCACCGGGGCCGACATTATTTGATTGTGAAGGAAAATATTCTCGGAGACAGCTGAATAAAACTGGGAAAGGTTTCGGGAGATGAGGAGAGGGTTCTCTGTCCCCATTTGCCTTCCATGGCTTTTCGTGTACCACCATCACCCTTTTCCCCCCTCTCGCTTATATTGCCAATTTTCAATCCGCATGAGCTTTAACTAATGGGTCATGACTGGAGGAGATGGCTCGATAAATTCAGTTATCTGCCTTGCTTCCCTCCATCCCCTCCAGTCTGCTGCCCCCTCTGCCCCCTCCCCCTTCCCAAACCCCCGACGCAATCCTCCCCCTCCTGCCCCCACAACTGCTGCTATCTCGGGAATCCTCTCATTTCTCCATCCCTCACGTGTCAACCTTGGATTCCCGCCATACCCTGAGTTGGGGTCGTGCGATATATCCGATGCATCGACTGCGATATCCCGGAGGTATCGAATTTCGATGTTGATCGTCCGAATCTTGACGGTATGCACCGTACTGTCATGCGATGTATTCGCATTCAATTTGATATGCGTTGCAATGCGGTATGCTTTGTAATGTGATGGGATATCGATATAAATCGAACCTGTGTTCAAACTCCATGTAATGTAATGCAATTCAGTGTGTGATTCAATGTGATTCGAGATGCAATTCGGTGTTTTGTAATGCGATGGAATATCGATACTATGTGATGCTACGTGATAATCAATGGATTGCCATGGAATGGGATACAATTCGGTATTTAAAGCATAGCGATTCAATGCGATGCTCTGCGATGTGGTTGTTCAAGTGATTAGATATCCATGCAATGCGATTCAATGCGATAAACTATATTATGCGAAATGTAATATCATTTTATTGTGTATTCATTCAATTTTATTACGTGTTTTTTTATTATCAACTTATGTTTGTGCATTCTTCTCGGGTCAAACCTTCCATTTCACCCGACGTTTCGATGGGCGTCACGCTCATCATCATCAGGCTCGGAGTTCACATTCAGTATTAGCAGGGAAAGATATCGTGCATTAACTTCTGTTTATTTACAATTTTAGGTCGTTTTATTTCATTCGTTTTTTATTATTTTGAAGGGTATGTTGAGTAAATTGTTGCGCTGAAGAACATATTTGAGAGAGAGGGAGAGAGAGACGGTATTCAGTAGGAGTACAGGTATGATAGAGAGAAGTTGTTATTTAGAGGGCTCCGCTTTTTCTCGAGGAATCTGAGGGACGTAATGCGATATTTGATGTAGTGCGGAGTACGATATATCATGAGATGCGTTATAAATCATCTCATATGCGATAAATGCTATATTTTTCTGTGAAAAATTTATATCGCAGTGCGATACTGGTGTTTTGAGTATCGTAAAACCCTATTCTGGGCCCCCTATACCCTTCCCCTTTGCCCCTCAAAACCACTCCCTCACTCATTCCCCCCCCCCCCCAGTATTTTCCTTGTACTCTCCGACCAATCTCCTTCATTCTTCTCGCCAGCGACGCTCGCCGTGTTTTGTTATTTTCCTACCGCTTCCCCTCCCACCTCTTCCCCGCCCCCCCCCTCTCTCCCTTCCTTCCCCTGTAGCTGCCCTCTTTCCCCTTCTTTACCTCCCCGCCTTTAGCACTCCAATATCCCCCCACTCTGCTCTGCCTCCGATACTTTTCTCCTTCCATATCCATCAATTCCTGTCCCTCTTCCGAGGGCAGCGCTTCCCTCTTCGTTCTTGTTTTCACTCTTTCCTCTCCTCTTTTCCCATTTTGTCCTCTCTTTTTCCCACTCTCTTCCCAATCGTCCGAAATGGAGGAGACCCAGACCTGATGGTTTTGAATTTCGTCCGAGAGAAGGCGAAGAGAAGGAGTATCCTCCGTCTTTTATTTCACTGCTTCGATTTTATTTTCCTTTCCTTTTAAATCTTGAGTTTACAATTGCATTGGTATCATGTATTGTTCACCGACTCATTTTTACGAGTTTTTGAAATCATAAACTCGTATTATTGTTGAGAACATTGCCGAGTGTTTTTTCCTACGGCATGAAGTTTTTCTTCTAATCTTAAGGAAATTCTATATTATTATATTGAAGTTGAGGAAAATGCTATAAAAAGAAGCCGTTATTACTGGTTGATGAGCCTCGTCGTAAAGAAGCAAGTGGTAGATCACGAGCCAGTAGCTGGGCTTTCATAATTTTCCTAACTTAGTTTGGTTATTTACGATAAATAGGTACATGGAAATAAATGTGAATCAAGTGAAGAAGAATCGTAGGTGATAAAATGTTTAACAATATTAAACTTGTATACAACTTTTTATATTTGTATTAGATCTTATCCAAATGGATGAAGACTATGTCTTCAACTTTTCAATTTGTATCCATACTTAACTTGGTGATAGAAGGATATAGGGTTTCATTTTTCTTTAAACTATTTTGTGCAAAAGTTAAATTGTGATTACTACTATTAAATGAGAAATAACTAGCGGAATAAAATATCAGTGTCTATTGCAGGTCATTGATGTGGTTGGGTAATGTATAAGTTCCCATCGAATTGAACAGAGTCATGTTAAGGCTTAGTTTTGCCTTCGCGTTGTTTCAGTGGTAGTGATTTGTCCCCGAAGAGGGTGGCAGTGATGAGTGCCGCGGAATCGTTTGCCCTTTACTTGGACTTCACGTTGCCAAACTCGAATTACATTTCGACTCAAGCGGGTGCGAATATTTTTCTTTCAAAGTAATCTTTAATTTTAGGACCTTCGGCCAGTTTTTCGAAATTTAGAGTTCAAAATTAAAATTTCTTTCGTCAGAGAAGCCATTTCTGAAGACTAGTTTACGGTTTGCGTCAACTGAAAACTTAAACCGTGAATTAGAGTCACGTTCACGATTTGAGTTGGCGGTCGGCTGTCAACCGTGACTTGCGCCGGAAATTGTATTCATTCTTAGTTGTACTTCATCTGTAGAGCCTTATGTAAACATTTATCGCTGTGAATTTACACAAAATATGGTACACTCATTATCGTGCATTACAATATACGTGCATACAGTATACTGAACAGATACAATTTCGCTGGTATGATTAACTTTATATAATCTGCTTAATACTCGCGTACTATCCGTGAACACTCGCTAAATTCAAGTATTCAAGAAGTGGTGTGTTTACAGGGTGCTTCGACAACTGCGGTCATTTCGCACCACTTACTTTTCTATCATGAAAACTACTACACTAAAATAGTTCATGTGTTTTTTAGTTTATATTTTTTGTGCAAATCTGTATCGAGAAATTCAAGAATTGACGGGCCGACAAATTAATGGCAATATTCAAGCCAAGTGATGTGCTTGCGCTGACGTCAACCGTGAGCATGAATGTTTGGTCTGGTTGCACTTTGAAGTTGATGGTTGACGCTTTCACGCGATCGTAAGAGTCAATTCCAATCGATTGAATTTAGTTTTAAAGTTGAAGTCCACGTTTTTGCCAACCGTAAACTGATTTACTTTCCTTCTCTTTGCTCAGTTTTGCCTCTACTGTCTACACACTTGTTGTCTTGTCGGCTACACTTTTGAGTTTGCTCTCCTTTAGTTGGAAGCCGCTAAATATTCGAAGGTTACTTTCAAGGCCAAGGTAGCTAGAAACATTTTGACGACACAAGTTAGAAACTGACGCGGAAGTTTTTATTTTCTTCCCTCGTCACACGAGAGAAGCTGATATACATGAGAGCTTGTTCTTCCCACGTCTAACTCATTATTTAAAAAAACGCTGCAGAACTTAAGTATAAATACATCTGCTTCTGTTTTTTCCCTCTTTCAATTACTTTTTCTGTCCTCAACCTTCTTCACGTCTTATTAGTACACCTTGCTACCCACCCGGGTCACAGGGTAGTAAGTAGTTTTGAGCTGTTTTAATGATTTCTCATTTTTACTACGATCGGAATACTTTTTCCAGGCAAGTCTGATGCTTTCGCGAGCAACAATAATGGGAGAGCTATAGAAAACGCAATCATTTGCACGCACACAACTTTAAGCAATATTGAGATGAGCGCGAATTGTCAGATTATCTTCTTTTCCCTTTCTAAAGGTGCTTCAACAAAGAACGAATTTTATATAATTTATTTCATTTAATGTTTATTTTTAAAACATTTTCTCCTTCTGATAACGTCAACAAAAATGTTACATTTTATATTCTTTTCGCACATTAAACGTAAAATCACATGTTATAAATAAGCAAAAATGAATGAAATATAGCGAAAAATGTCAAAAACACTTTTATACGAACGTTATTTTGGAGAAATATGGATGTAGGTTGCGAATATTTTTTTAGGAAATTCAATGTGAATAAGATGAAGTCACCAAACCATTTTTTTTATTTTTGGAGGTATAAGCGAACGACAATTTTTTTTTAAATTCGTAAACCCAGATTAACTTGCTCCCAGAGGACAGGGACCATACTTATATCTATGATTATGGTAACCAAGATTACCTTATTTTCGATTTGAACCTGTTATTTTTATTGTGGTTTTCTAAGACGCCTGTCCGCCACCTTATTGTCGAGATTATCAACATCCCTGATGACGAAAGTAGTGTATTCATTCGAAACGTTGGGAGATATGGAGAACATCACCCGGTGGGAAGCCCAAAGAGATTTCATATTTTATGCTTCAGCGCGTGTCATAGCGTATAGCATATTGATTATGTCTATAACAACTTGGAAACAGTCCGCTGGCCACTTGAAAATTTCCAACGCGTATAATCCATCCCATGGACCGCTGGTTGCCCATGTCTGATCTAAATCGATCGTGAAATAAAATCTCTTTCAATTGAAAAACTACAGTCTATTTTTTCTTCATTATGGAACAGTCCTACAACACCAAACCCGAAATGTTATCAATTACATGCGTGTCTAAAATGGTAAACTATACCCTTGAAGAGGAGAAAAAAATACTTATTATTGTGAAAATAGGTCCAAGAAAACGTGAAGAGAAACACTGGTCGCTGGGAAAGTGGTTTATATCGACGTTTCAAAGGTTCCTTGCAAAAAAAGATTTTTCCCCATAATTAGTCCCAGCACCCAGTGCCACACGCTTTTACGGCTGCTCGAAAGGTAGTGTGTAGGTGTATAAAACAAGAGGCAAGCCCCTTTTCCGCTTTCTTACGCCTCGAAATGCAAAAACTCTCCTCTCCTTCCCCGCTCTCACCCCCCCCCCCCCTTCCCAAAATCCCGCGAGTGCGAATCAATACTTTCATCTCGAAAAAAATGAAGACAAGCAGAAAACCGCGAGCCCGCGGCTTTTCGCATTCCCCGGATTATTGTTGTAAATGATCGACGTTCTCATCTTCTGGTATTTGTCCGGCCTTCGGTGGGGAACATGGAATTTTGCCCAAACAAAACCAAATGGAGGGGAAAAATGATAACTCTGCTTGTGGCGGCCGTCTCCCGTTTTACCTCGCGGAAATTTTCTGTTGAAGGCAGCGGTTCTGGGTTTTCCTGAGTTCTGGCTTTATTTTTTATGTATCTCCCTTTTTGCGGTGGTCTGCCCTTACCATGAACTACAACCTAGCAGTAACGGAAGGGCTTGCGAGCCCTGGCGGCCCCTAAAGCTGGACTGGCGAGTGCAATTGGGTGTGTACTGTCCCTTTTCCTCCAACGTACTACCCAAGTAATTAAATTGTCCTCCTTCCTCCAGTGTGTACCCTCCTACTTTTGTGACCAGCCTCGCTTACTTTGATCCTTTCCTTAATCAACCTGCTCACCTATTCTCAGTGGCGTAAAAGACCTCAGTTGCCGGTTGCCTCCCAAAATTAATAAACGACTTGCCTCGAAATTATAGTACTTTTGTGCTTACAAATGGTTTTATAGTGATAAAAAATTTTGTCTGGGACGAAGAATGCGTCTTAAGTATTCATTTTCCCAATGTTTCAATCTGTACTATCTGTAATCTGTAAGTTAGAAACCACATCTACGATGTAGTTTCTAAATTATTCATTGCATATAATGTAGTGTGTGTTTGGTGAACATTCACTCCCTATTATGCATCCTGGAGGTGTCCTGCTGAGTTCTACGTATATGTAGATGACATGGCGGTTTGGTAGGTTCTTGATGTGTAGCCACCTCACCGTTCCGTACATCGTGTCTGATAGATGTCCTCTTAGGCTATAATTGCTCGCACAAACGTATGCTTACATGTACCGAAGAGATGTATTACTACGCGGCAGAACGTCCGCCCTGGACCGCAGGCACTCCGAGACTATAAATATGCAAATAAGTCCAGATGGAAGCGTCTATGTGATTTTTATTTTGGCGTGCTCTCTCTTCCCGTTGTTTGTTTGGGGATCAGACGTGAAATATCAGGCGTTGCTCTCCATCACTTTCAGGTTTCAAATTGGCGTGCGCGCGTAAATGCTGTTTGCAGTTCCATATCGGAGGGTAATGAACTGATCGTCCTTCGACTATTCCAGCTAGCAGGGACTCATGCAATACTCCTGCGTTAAAAGTCCCCCCAGTAAATTGAGAGTGAACTATTGACATATCGCAGAGTGAGGTATCACTTTGCAAGCAATAGGTTGGTGAATTTTTGGACCAACTCTTCCTTGGGTTTTATATTTTTTTATCGTCTTAAAACTTTCCGACACATCATCATCTGTCATTAAGCTGAAGATTGATTTGCTGCGATCCGTTATAATTTGCTTATTTTATTTCCACCCTTGGTCTTCCTCAGTAATTCTTCCCTTACATTTTTCCTTCAAGAATTGTTTTGAATAGGATATTGCAAAACTTTCCGACAGTCCAATCAGTTTCTGTGATATTTAAGGTTTCCCAGTGACTGCTAGTAATGTTGAACTCTCGGGTTTGCATTCGGGGTGATGTTGATGAATTGCACCGACGCACAGTGGGCTGAAATCGAAAAAAAGCTGGTCAAAATTAAAAAAGTGATTTTTTATAAGCCAGAAAGCTTAAACTTTGCATAAATATTTTCTAAAGATCTGTGCATGCGATGACGCAAAGCATTTTCCTTAGTACTCTACCATGCACAATTTGCATGAGGTAAAAGTTGCGCAAATTTCGTAAAAATGGTACACACTCAATTTTATCACGAAATCTTCAAAATCAAGCCCTTGCAAGCTTTTATGGGTAAATAATTGAAATAAAAAGATGCAGTAGGATGAAACAGTTTTTTATCTTTGCTTTAATGTAGTCTGCTTACTTTTTTGTCATTATTTACCAAAGATATTGAACAAACTGACGAACCCTCATTTTTTGTCATATTTTAAATGTATGTAGATAAATAGTTATTTGCATCGCCGAGCACCACGAAGTAACTTAGATGGGGAAACTCCACAAAGCTTCCACAGTCCGAATCAGATGAGTTATACTACGACCGTTTGCGATGCCGAATTTCACATCAGTTTTTAGATTCCCCGAAAACGTTCCGTGGTGCCAATAAACGACCCTTCGCCGTACGCCCAACTGCAGTGCAGGGGTCGGGGGAGTTGCAACTGTGCGACACCAGCTGTGGGTTGGTAGCCTCGAAGAGATAGTAATTCTGTGTGGTATGTTTGCTGTCTCAGTTACAATTGTACGTATTCGTCAGTAGGCGATGTCAAGTTGCTAAAAAGGGAAACGCCCGCGATGCACCCGAAGGAAGCAGTCTTGCAGTACCTCCTAAACCTTTACCCCATGTGACAAAATGCGTAATTTTTGCGGCGATTTCTCCAAAATGTAATACATGGAGGCAATTTTCAATGTTTGTATCTCGAAAATCTCCATAGTGGAGTGGATGCGGCTACAATCCATGCCGCGCCACCTTACGGCGGGTTGGACGAACGGCGAATGGTCGTTTATTGGCACCGCGGAACGTTTTCGGGGAATCTAAAAAACTGATGATGATAAAAGCTCTTATTATGTTACAAAGCCGTCTTTCCTTGGGCTACTCTGCTCAAAATATCTTTCTTGCTTCTTCCATCACCAGTTACCCCATTTTCCGGAAAGCAAAACTCTTAATAAGATTTTTCAGTCCACCCTTTCTTTCCGTTCTGGCGTAATACCCAGTATACATACTCAGGGTAGAATATATAATTATTCTATTTATTACACTCTCTTTTCTCTTCATTAAGTCGCATAACCTCCTTATGCCTTCTGCTCTTCCTCCTCTTCTGTACCTTCTTCAGCGCTTACAAAGTAAGTCTCCCCCCGTCTATCTCCACTGCTTCTAAACCTCCACGCCCAATTTTATTTCCTCTCCGATCGCCTCTGACACTTCTTCGTTCGTATTTCCCTCTATCAAACTTACCCTTTACGTAAACCCTTATTTAAATATCGTACAGTCCACGAAAATCATCTTTCCGCTAGGGCAGAGAGAGTAAAGACATTTATGGAGTCAATGTTGGATGTTGCTAAATTCATGGAATTCTTTCATTGATTTCAAAATGATTTATGATGCTTGTTTCTGATAGTATTTTGATGGTGATGCATACCTGGAGAATCTAACCTTTTGAAAAAAAGTACTCTTTAAACTACCTCCTTTCCTTTCATAAGAATTAAAAATTTTGCTGGACTCAGCTAAAAAGAATGTAGATAGATTTGTGATGAAGCGTGCTATACATAGTGCCGAAATCCTGGTTTGTTGTTAGAATTAAAAAAATAGTGTGGAAATAACAGTCTTTTCTTACTCAACATGTTGAACGCTAAACATTTCCACCAAGTGTCACCGTAGACATTCTCTTATGGTGAAATGCCACCATTTCAGGGTCTTAAAAGTTTTGGAAAAAATAGATGTTAAAACGGTTTTGAAGCATTTTAGATGGAGCAGGTTGAGGGTAAATCAAAATAAACGGGTGAAAAGAAGATAAGCGAAGACGTGTAAAGTGTAATTGCGTTGATAATGGTAGATTAAGTGAGAGGGATGATGTTGGTTCTACATTAGTATTGAGTGAATGAATATTGAACGTCGTGACGAAAGAGAAAGTTTTAGGCAAAAGGGAGCGGTAGGAAGGTTTTTTATTTGAGTTGGAACGAGAAAAGGTGGGAAGTATTCTGAGCTAAATAATGCACTAGTTTTATGCAATCAGTATTTGTTATTTTAAATTTTAGTGTTGAAAACATTCATAAAAGTCCATTGATACTGATCTCGTAGGACGTAAAAGAAATTATAATACTTATTCGATAATCTGTCATTCCATAATTAGCCAACCACGATTTTTGACCCGGAATTTTG
This sequence comes from Pyrrhosoma nymphula, assembly GCA_963573305.1. Taxonomy (NCBI): domain Eukaryota; kingdom Metazoa; phylum Arthropoda; class Insecta; order Odonata; family Coenagrionidae; genus Pyrrhosoma; species Pyrrhosoma nymphula. The sequence continues at coordinate 67,342,789 of OY754337.1, read as the reverse complement.
GTTGGAGATGAAGAAAGAAATACCAGAGGTAGATAGGGCACTGCACGTGTAAGATTCTGTTGGATTTGCTCTGACTATCATCATAACCTACCTTTAACCGGTAAATTACTTAGATGATGATGTTGGTGGTAGACGTCTTTGTTTAGTTTTTTTTATGGCGGATCGAATTGACACATTGTGCATTTTGAAATTCAACGTCGTAAAGGTTTTTGTCCGGGCTGAAGTTGAAGAATGATGATGAGGGTTTGGAGGCCTGAATATTGCTAAAAGTGTGTCTTTTCGAAATTTGAAATATTTTTATTTCAGGTAATCCGCCGTACTTTTCTATAGTGTCACCCTCAAAATATTTCTTCAGACTTCATCGTTTAATTATTTTCACGGCATGTGGAACTGGCGCATTGTGCATTTTGAAATTCAATTATGTAAAGGCTTAGGTAAGAGCTAAAGATTAAGAATAAGGATGTGGATTTAGAGACCTGAATATCGTTAAAAGTATGTCATTATAAAAATTTGAAATAATTTTATTTTCTTCAGGTAATCCGCTATGGTGTCACCCTCAAAAACATTTCTTCAATCGGTTGCGTACCCCAAGTAGTAATTGCAACCCAAGCCTTTTCTCAACATGTTCTTGTAATACGTGACACGCTGTGCCTAAAATGTATTAGGCTGTAATTCGGACGGTGTATTTAGTCGATGGATCTCATTTTCATGAAGATTTTGAGCCGAAGAAAGAATTCTAAGAATTTTAAAACGCCGTTTTCCTATCGGTTCGCTTTAGTCTCTGGGCGGAAATTGAAGTGCGAGGCTGGGAAAATATTCAGGCTGCGCTGTTTGCCCGCGGATGCGATAGCGGAGCGACGGTGGCGCGGTGGTGCGAGGGACTCGAGAATGAGTATAAACAAGCGGAGGTTCCCGAACTATTTCCTCTGTCCTAAGGCCAGGAACAGAAAGTGGAAGAAGAGCTTCGGAGGCAACCTGGAAGCCAGGGATCTCTTAAAAAACATAAACGTGTATAATACTCTAAATCTCCAGTTTTCAATCCACTCTCCGCGGCAGTACGAAGGTTTCAGTTATAGGTTGTTTTAAAATGTAATCAGAAATCTAAAAAAAAGTATGGAAATGAGGATGCGCCTGTGGCTCTCCGAGGGGAAAGGTTTGTACTTGGGGCACTTTCATTAATGAGACCAGACGTACAAATATAATCACTTCATGCCTGCAATCGCCATAGTTTTCTCTACGTCCCTCGGTTTGATTGTGACGAAAACAGTTTCTTTGTTGATTTTTTTGTAATTTGTTTGATACTTGCTCTCGTTTCATCTTTGCTTGTATGGTATTTTTTTCTATGATTCTTACTTTTGTAAGCAATGATATTCTGCTGAAAATTGAGTGACGATAAAGGAGAAAAGGTTGCTTAAGGAAATTATGTGGAAGAATGAGTATATGAAGCTAGTAATTGCTGGCGAAGCGATGTTGTAAAGTGTGATAGAGGGTTGGGTGAAAAAAGGAAGACAATAAGTGCATTTAGATTCGATGAAGAGTGCTAGGAGTTACCTTGTAATGGCGGGAGAAATAGTGCAAGAAAAGGCACACTGGGGAATAATACATCTATAAGATTTGAAGTGCTTCATCCGCGCTTTATTTAACCGGCGAAAATACCAAGTAATTGAAGTAAGATTTAGTTTTTTTCCCAGCGAATTATATTGAGGAAGTCTTCTCTGGTCTTCCACCGGGGTAGTAACAAAAAAATTTCCTTCAGTTGTTTGGACGTGTTTTAGAGTTTAACTTTTAAGATAGTCTCATATGCTTGCGTTACCGGTTGTGTATGCTTATTACTCTTGACTTTTCAATGGCACGGAGCTGTCATGATCGTCCGAAGTCAGTGGAAAAGCTGTTTTAGGATTTGTAAATAAACGCGCTATTCTTCTTCCGCCGTATGCCTATATTCATGTTTTGTGTCTACCTAACTGCTATGAATAAAATATCTTGGCATGGAATAAATGTGGAATTGCATTGGCTTAGGAATACATCACCAAAAAAAGGGAATTAATGTGGTGGGGTCTGAAAAAAGACTCTATTAATGATTGATCAAAGCTATATGGTGGAGCTTTATGGTATATGGTGAGGAAACTTGGTCTTTATCATAAAGAGGACGTGCGTAAATGAAGGCCGACGCCGTGTTTCTCTCCACTCTTCGCACATTCTCCAGATAAATCTTCCCTTATAAACGTACGCACCTTTCCCCGATGGCGCAAATGGCTTCAGTTGTCCGTCGACTCACCGGAGAGCATACAGTAAAACCTGCAAACACGTTCCTTTGCTCCTGACGATGCTCGTCGTAATGGAGGCCCAACATGATCCACACTAAGGCCATACCCAGAAGCCATCGAAGGATTAACATTTATTTATTATTCTCGTTCAAAAAGAGCGCAAGGCCAATTTCATTTGACAGACAACAACAGTGATGAACAAAGAAAATGATCAACAAGCTAAATAACAAATAACAACAATTAAAAATAAACAACAAGAATAAATAACACATGTAGCATTGAACTATGAACAATGTAGAATCTAAAGAAGCAAAGAGCGATATACGAGAGCAGAATGAGGAGGAGGAATAAGTGCAACAGATACGGGATGAATGGAATGGATCGAATTCAGGGAAGTAGCATTGTGTAGATGGGAGTCTGAAGATAAAAGACTGAATGGAGACAGACAGACGTGGGGTGGTGCAATTAAACAGTTCATTTAGTCGCGTCACGACTAGTCGTTCGTGAAGGAGACATAAGAGAGAAAAGAGAAGTACTGATGATCCATAGCTTCCGTTGACTAATTTTTGAAAAACTTGTTATTGGAAAAGTCTCGGCGATCAGTCGTGGAGGATTTGCGTAGAGCTGATAACTTTTAATAATGTAGAACATAATTATATTCACGAAACAGGTATTATCATCTCAAATAATCCGCGAGCCTTTGGGACCACGCGCAGAAAGATTTAACTCTCAAAGTAAATAAAATACAAGGTAAGCCGCGTGCTTTGTTAAAAACTGCTGCAAGTGAACAGTAAGTTTTACGCTTGGGAGCCGTTAAAGACTCGGACGCTAAGTGCTAGGCTTACATTGCATAATTCTTTTTGTTTCTCTTCTGGTGGTATGGACCCATTCATTGATAAATTATTTCATTTCTCTTTTGCCAACGTTTCGCATTTATACGTATGCTTCTTCGGGACTTTGAGAGAGTTCCTTTTGAATTTTTATTCCAGGAGAAAAGAAAAACAATTATATTTAAATGAGGGGTCGTGAAGAGAAATCATCTAGGCTTATATTTCTTGAAAAGTTCAGATCAGGTGAATTTAGAGTACAGCCCGGAGGACCCTATCGGATTTTGACCTCGCGCCATATCTCTAGAAGCGACAATATGAAAGGGATTCACTTCCGAACTGATGGCTACAAAAACTCCTTCTTTCCTCGCGCGATTATTGTTTATAACAAAAACAGCGAGACACTAACATAAAACATATTGTTAACGTACAATTCACCTCTGTCTCCTCCCTCCTTTTCCCTATTCCCTCCCCTTTCTCGACTGGCGTCCTAACACCCCCTGCCATACGCCTCTGTGGCGGCTCATCGGGTAGTATGTAGATGTAGATATGTATTACCTCAGTTGTCGGTCACTTAGCCCAGCCAATCCTCTCCTTCCCTCGTCCGTTCATCTTATCCGGCTTATTTTCTCTTCCTCTCTCCTCTTCTTGCTTCTCGCACACCTGGCTTAAGAGACGGAATTGCGATCGACGTTTCCTGACGTCATGGAGATGGACGATGGCGTTCGAGGATCTTGGTGATTTTTATGTAGAGGTATTGTGTTACGATAGCCGGTCGTTGACGGTGTCGTCAACGGACAATGAGCGCGCCTTTTTTAAAGTCTGGCATTTCCGTAATGCTACGTTACCGGAACCCTATCAGAGGATAGACTTCTTTTCAATACGTACTACATTTCATTTTCGGCAAGGGCCTAGCCACGTTGAAACACTGGTTTCCGTCAGATCACCGAAGTTAAACAATGTTGGCCCGGACTGGGGTTGGAGGGTTGACACTCCTCCATACCTCTACCGCGGTGCTCTTGTCCCCTGTCTGCAAGTGGTGGGCAGGTTAAATGTGAACCCAAAGGGGTATAAGTGCCATGAGGGCTCCAGAAGGTCCTCGCCAACCCAATCAATCAATTAATCAATCAATGTTCATTTCCAATAAACTTGCCAGTGGCTGGCTTGACTACTGCAACGCGTCGTACAAAAAGAAATTTGTAGAAAATTACTAAGAATTATCTTTAATCATGAATACTTATTTCATTTCCAGGTTGTTCATATTGCGTTTTAACTTGAAATGCAACGTAATTAACCTTGAATCATTATTTGTCTGTATAGCTTTCGGATTCATTTTATTCTGTTTTTAAAATACGAAAATAAACGTCACTTTGCAACCGCGTGCAACTCCTTTTGCCAAAAACGGTAAACAATTGAAGTTGATACTCCCGTCAATCGTAAAACGCTCTCTTTGTTGACGTGAAGATGACGGAAAACTGAACCCCACCGTCTGTAAACGTCACGTCAGAAAACGTTGGTCGTAATCCCGCTCTTAAGCTCGTTTTTTGCACCAACACCCCCATCCCACGCTTCCTCGCCTTTTTCATTTTGCGCCTCTCTTCTGCGCGGCGCATCGTTTCCAACTCGCCTCTCCGCCACCAGGGCTCTGTCATATCTCTTCCCCCGCTCATTGTCTCTACTTCAACACCCACGCAGCCTCCCTCCGATCTCACCCCTTCTCATCTGTCCCCCTCACTCTCTATCCCTCCGGAATGCAACTAATACCGCCCCCTCCCTGCTCACCCACTCCTTATCCTCCCCCCCCTGAAAGGTCCCCTCCCGCCCTCTCCTCTTGCGCCCCAGTCCATTACCCTCCGAGCGAGAGAGAGAGACCGGTGTTGCCGTTTGAAAATTTGATATCCCACTAGCTGGAGCATCCATTAATTATAGTAATCTACCGGTTAAAGGTAGTTTATAATGAAAATCAGAGAATTTCCATGCGTGCAGGGCCCCATCTACCCCTAGTATTTCTTTCTTCTTCTCAGCGTACGTCCTATCCTTCTTCATCCCGTCCATAAAACCTATTCTCTTTCTTCCCCTTCTTTGCTTGCCCAACATCCTTCGCTCTATCACGGCCTTCAGCAAACCATCACCCCTCATTGCCCCTTCCAGGCACCTACCCTGCATTCCCCTAATCTCATCCATAAATTTCCTCTCCTCAACAACTAGGTCAAGCACTTCCTCATTTGTCTTCCTTTTCGTCCACTACACCTACTCCATCCTCCTCCACAACCACATCTCGAACGCCTGCAGCCTATTCTCGTCCTCTTTTCTCATAGTCCACGTTTCTGCCCCATGCAACGCCACACTCCATGTCAAGCTCTTCAAATCCTCATATTAAAAAAAAAAATAAGCTTAAAGGAATTTGTTATACATAGCGTGATACTATAGGGAGGTTGATAGAATTAAAATAAAATTCTGGTCGCTGTTCTTCTAAAGTAGCTGTCGTCGTAAATGTCTAAAGATGTTTTTTTTTCATGATATAGATTTTTGAATGAAAAATATTCCGGTGTCTATTTCAGAACAATTAATTGCCATTGGAAACCATTTGTAACAGAATACGTAATTTATGCATTTACGGCATTACGTTATTATTCATTTAATTATATGCGCCTTTTAACTCAAATTTCACTTCTTGGGAATATGATTGGATGCTGAATGCTTGCTCAGTAGTGCATAATTTTGTGGAAAAACATGGAAACTTTGCGTTGGGTTAATTTCATTATGTAGTTAGATGAATTAAGAAAATAACTCCTTGAGAAATTTAAAGTTAATATTGTGCTTTTTACTACGGGTAACGTGTGTTCGGACAGTAATACTACAACTAAGTAAAATGTATGCATAGAAATGCAATGGCACGATTGCAGTTTTGAGGAAGAATCAGCCATAGAGAGGTTCCTAATGTTGGCTGATGCCGCTTATCGCTCGAAAATATTTTCGTTCACTTTCACAGTTATTCAGGAAATTCTAATAAAAGATTGGCATTCCTACAAAAATAGATTTTTCAACCCAATCAAGTGTTTGAATTGGTACCGATAAGTCGAGGAAATATGCTATGGAACTATAAGAGATCTTTTTCCTTATTGTTTAGGTTGCGCTGGGCATCGTTGTTGAACGTTGATAAATATCAAATCAGCATCGACCAATGCGCACGATATATATGCGCACCTGTTAATTTTTTTATAATTATCAATGTAAAAACTAAGGTCCTGTTCTCTAATCCCTGGTTTATTATTTTCTTTGTATGTATACCGATGTGAATACGCTCACCCATCAATAACGCTCACTTCAGCTAACCAACTGTTTGATTCTATATGCTAAATTTGAACTCGGGTAACATCAAGATAACGAAAATATTCCGTCATTTTGCGTTTAACGTTAAGCCGATTTCTGAGATATCAGATATTAGAGGCATGCTCCTTGAATGCCTCAATTCCAAAGGTTTGGTCATATCCGAGATCACGCTAACCACGTTATAAAACTATGTTTAAGAGTGCAAATGAAGCATGCGCAAATGTCGCTTTTGCTATGAAATGACTCTACCTAGTGTGGTCATGCTTTAAAAACAACGATAAAAAACGCAACCCAGTAATCCACACCTCTCTCCTTATGAATGGGTTTTTTGGTCCCTAAAAGTTGCGAAATGTCTGCGAGATCAGTACACATTTTTAAAAGTCGCGTCAGCCAACTTGAGACAATGAGAGAGCTGCCGGGAGAAGCAAAACAAAAAGCGCGTCCAAAGTGTGTTGTGCGCGGAAAAAAATGCGCCAAAACGGCAACACTGCCCTCGAAAGTACCCACTCTCCCTCCCCTACTCCTCCCCCACCTCCACCCTCATACCTCCCTTCCTCCTTCAACCCACCCCCTTTCCCTCCCGCCACCCTCTCGACGGCACTCAGCAATTTCTCCTCCACCTTCCCCCCAAATACTCCTCCCACTCCCTCCTCCTGTGAACTTATCCTCACGCCCCCTGCCTCCTGCTCGCTGCTACGAGGTGTGCGTCCCCGTTTTTTTCCCAACGCCGTTTGAACGGTAAGCGATCTCGAAAATCGATGACAATCGTCTGGGACGACAAGGGGGCCGGGAGGCATCGGGAGTGTTTCTTCATTTTTTTACTCTCCTCACTTCACTCTCTCCCCCTTCTTCTCCTCTCTATCTTTTACTCTTAATTTGTCCCTCTCCCTCGCTATCCCTCGCTGTTTTTCCTCAAGCGCTGCATAAGTGGGTGGGGGTTATGAAAGGTCAAGCGGGCATTATGTTGCCCAAGTTGATGTGTAAACGATTTTTGATGGATTTGAACGATACTTCGTGGCATTCCCTGTTATTTTCGACCAGGTAGATGATGACTGAAATTTAGCACTCCGCTGTTCTAGATATACATTTCCTTCGACTAATTTCGCTACAGTGTGAAATTTTCGGTGATAAGTTTCTTGATTCGTAAATTATAGTTTTCATCAACAGGCTACATTGTAGCGAAATTAGTGGAAATAAATACGTCTAAAACCGTGGAATGTAAAGTATAATTTGTGATGTAACCTCGTCGAAAGAAACGATTCTTTTTATTTTCTGTTAATTACAGCTTTTGATGTAATGTACTGTGGATCTGCCCAAGTTGAACGGTTTGATAATCTAGCAACTTGAATCTTGACATAACAATCCAGTAAAATCGGGCATTAATCTCGAGCAGAAGTTTGAAATCCGAATCACATAAACGCGGCTTTCAGAATGCAGATATAAGTAATTTTAATCCAAGTCAACATAAAATTAACCGTCGACGGGCTTACTTTGTGGAAACTTTCCATATTTGGAAAGAAATAAACTTTTTAGTTTTCCATGTACATGTTTTTATTCATCTCCAACCGGTTTCAACGAATACTCGTATTTATTAAGAGGTTAATAAATGAGGTTAATAAACAAGAGGTTTATTAACATCTTGAAAATGACGAGTAATCGTTGAAACCGGTTGCGGAAAAATAAAAACGTGTGGAAAACTACAAAGTTTATTTATCTCCACGTTAACATCCCAGTATCTTAAGGTGGACAGATTCTACGCGAAAGAAAGGAGTGCTTCTTTGAATGTCTCAGATAGTGAGCCACAACCCTCAACTAGCGAATTAGGATTCAAGAGGAGGAGAAAATCCAACCGAAAACATGCTTCTTCCCATTTTCTCTCTGCTTTCACGCTAGACACTCTTTAGTGACTGACGATCTTGAATTAAAAGGCATTAGTTCTTCTGGGTTCCATTAAGTACTCGAGGACTGAAAAAATCTCAAAACAAATTATATTAGTGAAAGTTGTTAATATTCTTAGGTATATTTAATTGTTTAAACTCTTCAGAAATCATACAAAATGTGCTCTGACATGGTGATATGGACATAATGGACATACATACAATGAATTTTATTAAGCTAAACCAATCTTGAGCAATGATCTTTGATGTTTTAGTAGTTTACAATAAAATCGTTGAAGGATTGGGACCCAGTTGAGTAAGAGTCGCTTGAGATCTGTGAATGATGAAATGCTATTGGAAATGTTCGTGTTGTAAAAAAAATTCATTTACCGATGTAAAACAGTAGCCATACTTAGACGGTTTTTTAAGGAATTCAATCTTATAGCGATGTGGATTTGTTGAATGATGTAGGAATAAATGAAATGGCATATTTATTTATTTAACCAGTTACATTACATTAGGTATTTGCCTGGTGGTAATGGTCCATGTATCACTCAAATACTCAATCCAAAAATAATATTAAAAAAGTAAAAATTCTCATAAAAATTATTAGTGGGTTCGCTTAATTTTTGGGAGGCGAAATCTCTTCTTGAACTCCTTATAACATTTTGGGAAAGGATTTACGACTTCTACAGGTTAGGCATTCCACTCCTCTATCGTCCTGTTAACGAAGGAAAATTTTCCTGCGTCAGATTTTTGTTGCTGTGCCCTTATTTTAAAACTATGGTCATTTCTTCCGATTCGGTTTGGCTTGAGCAATCTTTTATTGATATCGTCCCATCCCTTATCCTTTCTGTAGGCCTTGTACAGGTTGCCTAACCTGTATGCTGGCCGCCTTTCCTTTAGATTTTCCCAGCTCAATGTAATCAGCATGTCACTCACACTATCACATCTCTCATGCCTGCCTAAATGAAGGCATACGAAACATTGTTCTCTCGTAAAGGAGGAGAATTATGGGCATTTTTAAGAAGGCAGAAGATATTTACGGGGGTGTTGCTAACGATGGATGACCGGTAAAATGCTAGAAGGCAGAAAGTCTTATGTATAGGGAAGAGATGTAACACAATGTCACAACAAATTTTAAATGGACTTATGCTGAACTTGTGCTTCAAGTGCACACGATAGTGTTTTATAGCTTTTCAAATTCTGCCTCTAATGCACCATGGATTGGAATGCAATCCAGCTTTCGGCGAAGCACAAAATGCTTGCGCTATATGATGACCTTTAGGATGGATGAACATGTGCCACTTTAGAGGATCGATATAATTTTCATGTCGGAAAAATCCCCCTGGTTTATTCAAGAGTTTCGTGATTAAAACCGTTTTTAATTTGGGTACTTGATCAGATTCAGCTACACCGCGTTGAACAAATGACAAAAATGTTCTGCTCTGTTTAATAACATTTAGCTTTTCTTGATGAGTTGAGAGACGCCTCATTTTATATAAATTAACTAATTCGCTCTGAAATTCAATTTCGAACCTTTCCAAATTTTGGGTTTTTGTCATTTGTTTTCTTGTTTGGATCGAGATAAGCATATCATTAATGGGAGAGTTTTTTTTACCTCGGTAACGTCGATTTATTTAATTGAAACCGGCGCTGGGAACCTGAGTTAACGTTTTCTGTCACGATTGGTTTCTATTAATTTTGAATAACGCACTATTTGTTTTTTAATTAGTTTTTAATTTTGGGTTTGGAAATTCTCGAAGCTTACCGAGGGAACATTTTCCACTGACGTGATATAATATATCGAAATAATTCAACTAACCGCTCTACAATTAATTTGTAGCCTGAGAGGGTTTCATTTGCCCTCCTTCGCCATGCGAGTTCTCTCCATAGGAATTAGTTAACATTTAATTGCTCTTTTTTTTCTTATTTCAATACAATTAAGGTCGGTTATTAGTTCTGATAACGCTGGCTTCGAATAGGACGCACGGGTTTTTTAAAAACATGTCCTATGTATGGCATGAATTCACGAGTATTAATTCCTCATTTTGAGTTCCAATTATGGATGTAATTGCTCCTAAATGTTACATTTGTACCTCTATAAAGATCGTACTTGTGTGCATAGCGGTTTTAAAGTCTAACCATTTTGTACTTGAAAATAATACCTTTGAAATGGTATAAAAAAATAAAATCATCGCTGGAAAAGTCATTAATACTACCAAGTTTGCTGGTAAGTCTTCTTTCTGTAGAATCAGTGTTGGGTGTTGAACCTAAACGATTTTTCTATCCTTAATATGTTGTATTATCATATTTGGACGTATGAACCGATTATTTTGTTTACCTGCTGACTTACTTACGGGTTGATTGATGGCGTTAAAGATTAGGGATTGGATCGGAACGCATAGTCAGCACTTAGGAAGCCTTACTATTCCCAACAACTATTACCGTTAAAATACAGCATGGGTTTAGCTATTTTCGTCCATTCCTGCATAGTATAAAATTTAAAGTGGAGCATCCGATAGTGTTCCTTTGGCAAAACACTGCTTCTGTGCTGTATTATTCCTCCTTTCAAATAATGCTAACTCAAGGTCTGTATGATATCAGATATTGCCCACAGACATGCTGATTTAATAGGCAGAACTCTATTTTGATCAAAATGTATACCACAAAGTATATTTCATGGCGAAAAGTTGATTTTCTTTCAGTCTTTGCTCGGCTAAAAAACCTTAACCAAGTAGCCCAACTCATAAATATGAATACAGTAGGTACGTATTTATGGTATTTGCCATGTGTTTCATGACAACTAAAATACTGACCAAATAAAGGATTTTATTGACTGCAGTTGGAGCTACAAAACTTGTAATTATTCCTAGTCCTACGAACGGTATTTAATGACAAATCCTGGTTATCTTAATTCATCCTAATTTAACGGAGACCAACCCAAATTAATGAACGTCTTCCTTTGGAATCACTTTTTCTGCTTTTGAGAGAAAAAGTAACATTCTGCGGTCTTAAGTAGGGTTAAGTAATATAATGATCACATATACCTGAGATACGAAATTTCCTTGCCCAGTTGTCTATTTTTCTTCAGACTATAAACGCATGTTGCAACGTTACATCGAGCCCTCGGCATTTTATCTGTTTCTTGATGATGTGCTCTTGTTCCCGAAAAGATGTCCAATACTTCTATGCCTACAAAACTCAGGACTTTGACGACAAAACTGTTTTTTTTGCGATGTATGTATATATATATGGTTGATTTGGGTAATCTTCAGGTTAAGGTAGTTTTTAATGGAAGAGAGTAAAAATGCTGTAGTTTTTTTTGCTGGCGTGGGCCCCTATCTCCTTCAGAATTTATTTTTCATCTCAGTATACGTTCAACTCTCTTCATCACGTCCATAAAGCCTATTCTCTTTCTTCCCCTTTCCCGCTTACCTCTACCATCCTCTGCTCATTCTCGGCCTCCAGCAGCCCTTCACCCCTTAGTACCCATTCCAATTCCCTAATCCGGTAATTTTGGTTCGTTACTTCCCTTTCGTCCTCTGGACAGCTGAATGGAAACATTTCTGTCGAAGTATTGTTACTCTTTATAATATTTTTACCGTGGTTTTTTAAACGAAACCCATTGTTATACCAACCTACCAATCAGCTGGTAGAATACTTTAATGGAAGAGTTTATATCATTTTACAATTTATAAACCCTCTCGAAGTTCATCGTAGAAAGAAGGTAAAGCGAATGGATCAACCTTAGAGACTGAATTGGATTTATAGGATTATGGGACTTAAGATATATTTATGCCAAAGAAAAAGAGGAGGAAAAACAAGTTACGTGCTAGATGTTGTAAGGGAAATAGCTAGAGTGCCTAACTAAAAATAGTGTTGCCAATGTTTTGTTGTGCCGAGAATGCTGTTACTTCCATGGTACGCTGAGAAACCTTTTTCAATCAGCACCTGTAGATATTAAATTTTACTCCGATGTATATGATGCTACAACTTGTTTTGTTATGGATGGTAATCCATGATCAAAAGACAGATGGATGACAATATAGACTATAACGCCTAAATATTGTCCTACTTTGTTATTTTCTGTCTGCGGTATGATTGTAAGACACATTTAAAAAGATAAGGAGGAGTATAAATGGTCGATAAAATCCTATTTTCTCGACATAAATATGGCAAAATTTGCATTGACTAGTTTTTAGGCTGTATTTTATACAAACGCTACAAGAAGAGGTAGACGATTCGAGGAATTTAAGAGGAATCTAATGGTGGGACATCTATTGGAGAGAAAGCGAGAGGATGTACCGGAATTTGGGATGTTAGGATAAAGAGTGTCCGAAAACCTACCAATCAGCTGGTAGAATACTCGAATGAATAAATGAAATGTTATACCGTAGCTTCCTACTATGCTTGACTTTATTTCGTGCGCGACCAGTTTCTGTATTTCTTTCCCATTCCTCCCTTCATCCCTTCCATCCCTAAGTATTGTCGTTAGAGGCATGTTGTGCTTCTGAATGTGTCAGCCTATCTTCTTTGTAACTTAGCGGCGCTTTTAACTTGGAATTGATTGTTTTTACCCTACCTGATATCTTTTCGGCTTTTATCTTCCTTGCTAATTCTGATAAGAATCCGTTTCCCAGGTGAATAGACCGCAAAGGCAGTAAGTTTTATTTGGGTGATTGGAATTCATATTGTCTACTTCCTTGTGCATCTGCATCAAGTAATTTGACCACACTCATATTTGACGCCGATATAGTTTGATCTGACCCATTCCATTGAAAATCAACAAATGGATGTTGCCTCACTATCACAGATTTTAACAGAGTTTGGTTATGAGTTCCCATCTTTTGAACCCACATCTAATGTTTCCACCCGGGGAAAATGTTTCCCCTGCGATATTTGAGATTTTGGCTCATAATTAATGTGTATTTTTCGAATTTGTACTTAGTTTTTTTGTATTGTTTTTCTTTATAGGGTTTAGCAGTAATACACTCTCGTGAAGGGAGCCTCAAATCAGTTTATTCTTAGAGGCTACATAAACTTATATATGAATATATTGTTTACTTGTGAATATGCTTTTTGGAATTTGGAATTTGGAAAACTATTATTATTTTCGAAAAAGCATATTCACCAATAAACAATGTATTCATGCATAAGTTTGTAAAGCTTTAGGTAACCTCTAAGAATAAGCTGAATTGAGGCTATCTTCACAAGAGTGTATTGCTGCATATATCTTTAAACTATTATTATCATCATATAGGCAAATACAAACCGTGAGGATGCGGAAAAAAGTCATCGTATGCAATTTTCTGACAAGGTCCAGTAGGCTTATTTTATTATGAAAGATGTTATTTCTGGCCCAACTTTGCGAAAATTCATGGCCATTGATTGCATAAATTAAGTACCTATGTACATTTTACTGACCAATGTACGACCGGTTTCACCTCATGGCCTTACACCCCCTGCCGCACCCCCCTACGATGACTCTCCGGATATTATGTAGATGTAGATTCTTACTCAAGGCTCTGGACTACTACTTCGTTCAAAACCCCACCCCTATTCAACAACGTACTTTTCTCCCCTATTCGGTAATCGCTTACCCCCACTCCCAAGCCAACCTACTATTCTCCCAATTCTTTGCGCCCTGCACCCTCCCCGCACCCGGCAGCGGCATCCGCATTACCCCCTATCCCTCTCTATCTCCCTTCCTATATAAATATCCGCTCCGGCGACTGTTCGGCCGCTAACCTCTGGCTCCGGCCGCCAACTCGCCTGCCGGAGTCCGCGCATCGCGTCCCTCATCATTTGTCATTTATCGCGCTTGAAAATTTAATCTTCAATTACTATGGGGCGTCCGTGGAGAGATAGTTTCGTTTGTGTCCGCGAGCAGAGGGGGATGATGGGAGCGGAGGAGTCGGAAAGACTTGCGAATGATTATTTTCGGTCGAAATTCCACGCCTGAACGCGTATGAATTATTTTGTTTGCGATGCAAATACTCAGGTGCAATTACATCGTGCAGCTTCGTCGGGTTCAATGCTCGTGCCTTGTGAGGGAAGCTGCGGAGTTAACTCCTTCACTCCGGAGAAAATGACTGGCTGCAGCTTTTCCGGGCTGCCGATAGCCATTTTCTTTAGCCGCAATGTAATGTTTTAACCAAATGTGCAGTTTTTTATTATTTTAAAATTTTTTCCGATGTACACCTTAGTTAGGGCGTCATATATGGCAGACAGCATTCTAAATTGCAGGTTTAAAGCTAAACATCCTCCTTATTTATTGATGAAGGGTTCCGCCGAGTGGTGGCATAGACGATTAATTATCCGGGATGTCCTCCGCGTCGATACATATTTGTACAACAGTTTCGCCGGCGTTTCAGCATGCGTCTTCAGGTATGAAGTGTGGATGCAGATTTCTGCCCGTGTTATGCAGGCCTAGGTGTTTAACCTAGGGATACATAACACAAACCTGCATCCACACTTCATGCCTGAAGACACCTGCTAAAACACCTGCGAAACTGTCGTACGAAGATGTATCGACGCGGAGGTCATCCTGGAAAATTAGCCACACCCATTCTCCTTATTTTTCCCAAGTTTTACGCAGAACATGTGAAAATTGTAGTAGAGGTGTTCTACCTGAAGGTCGATTTTTATGCTAGGTGTTCTGAAGGTAGATATAGACGGATACAAGATTACCGCTACTAATTTTTCAAATGGCCGTAGGACCGTACCGTTTAACGCGATTTTCTTCCTCAACGTTGCATGCGTTTCTTTGAATGGTCTTTTAATTGGTTTGTTGTTTTGTAAATTTTCTGGTGTAATGCTGTTGGTTTTAGCTTTTGTTGAAATTGGTCAATGGATAATGTCTCATAACATAGTGAATAATTTATTTCCCTTACCTTAAGACCGTGATGGAGGGAAGGATGTTGGGTATATGAGGTAGGGGAGGTAGGTAGAAGGGACGAATTAGGTTTTATGGATGTGATGATGAAAGGTAGGAATGCTGAGCTGAAAAATGAACTCGTGTCATAAGGTAAGAGCCGGAGGCTGTAATAGCTTAGTCTATGTAACTCTTTTCTATGTAAACCCACCTTAACTGGACGTTCACCTCAAATGAATAATAAAATAGATAAGAGATAAATGAAAGTGTTAAGTCAAGCTTGGAATCTTGCATCTTCAATGCCTCAACGTATGTTACACATCTATGATGTCGCAACGTATGTGACACAACGTATGGTTTAATGGTTTATAAACGCAATCTGCTTTATAAAGGCTCACATTTAATGATATTCACGTATAAATGGTAGTTTTGTCAGTTTCTCTTGTTTTTCAACGGTGCTTTTTCTTGGATATCAAGGGCCCGAAAAATCACGCATCCTGGGTCAAGTAACGGTTTTGTGGGATCCTCATCTGCATAGGAACCTAGAAGTCTCATTTCCTCGGAAAAACTCGGTACCTATTGAGTCACTATCTGGTATTTCTTCCCGATGTGCAACTGTGATATAATCCTCTTATCAATTGAAGTAGATTCATGCAAGTAGTTTTCAGGTGTTTCATCGAAATACTATTCCGGGGCATGAATCCGTAGAGCGTCGGGATTTTGTTAACAGCTTTGTTGCGAGCGGAGCTGGGAAGATCGGAGTGAAAGGTTATCTCCGAGAAAATTGGGAAACATGTAAAGACTCTGCATATTTCATCTCTCCTCCGTCTTGGGTTCCGTTATATTTTTTGCTCGGGCCCCTAAGATCCCTTCTTTCGCTCATGTGACCGATTGCGTCTAGACGGTATGATAGATTTCCATCTTCATATTGTCGGTTTACAACTTCCAAATGTTCTCGTCAGATAATTTATCGACCTTGCCGCGAATAATGCTCATAGGGATGCGACCAACGTGATCCAAGAATTTTCTTTCGATCCTCCATATGTTTTTTTTACCTCTCGTTCGAATTTCCGGTCTGTCATCTGTTTTCATGTTACTACCATCTTGAATTCCTGGAAGTGTTTTCACGAGTTTACTTGTCAGATTTGTGCGTGTTTTATCTACCGTGTTTTTTAAGCGAAGCGCTGGTATTATTATTTTTTGTTTCCGAATTTAATGGATGAAAAAAATACTCTATTTTTTTGAAATTTTCCATGGCTCGAATAATTGCATGTAAAGTTGATTGAGATGACGACGTTGTTGATATTATTGCAGCAATTTCATTGAAAGAGAGTGACCTTGAAGGAGTTTTATGATGAGAGATTTGTTTGTTTGAAATTATGAAAATCGGATGCTGATTCATTATATTACATGCATATATAAAATGAACTCTAAATAGAGCTTATCATTGTTTTGATGCAGTGTGAATGCTTTTTCGCCCATCCTAGTCTCACCAGAAAACGTATAGTCAATGTGAGTCTTAATTGATATTTTATGTCCTGGCAAGATTCTTTAAAATGGTGGCCAAATAAACCCCAGCCTGGGTAATAATTATTAACAATGTGGTTGCTTAAATTAGTGGCGATGACTTATGGGAATTGCTACAGATTTTGTCTCATGCGGATGTTGTAACCATTACACGTTTTCGCATTTTCATACTTTCATTGGGACAGTGATTTAATACGCCTCCGCTTTATTTCATCTTGTAATTCTTTTTCGTGAGCGAAGCAATTCCAAGCAGAGAATCGAACCAAGCCTCAACCGCTGAAAATAAAGCAGCTCCAGTGATTTTATTTGAACTGTTTCAATGACGCGTACCACTTCATCGGTCCAGAGAGGAACTAACTGCGGAAAAAAGTGCTTGGAGAGGAGCACATGGAACTCCATTCAACATAAAGAGCTCCATATGTCACGCGCATGTGTTCTTCCAAATTTGAAATATTTTTTCGATGGCCAAGGCCAATCTAAATAACCGGTAGGTTATTATCCGCGTTGCATCTCCGTTTCATTTTCGCCTCTTCTTAACCATTATGACTGGGGTCAGGGGCCTTATTCAGTAAAGACTCGACTCGGTCGAACCACGTAAAATCAGACAACTTTTGAATGGCCCTATTTTGAAATTTTAGAGGTTGTGACGTCAAAATTTCATCGCTTTCTCGAGGCTCGAAAATTCCTAGAACATACAGAATAGCCCCCCAGGTAATCGGGAGTCACAACGCTCCACTTTGAACCGGTATGCTTATGAACCCTCCTCTCTGAACCATAGAACCGAGCCCCACTTGAAGTCGCTCCGCTCCGGAGCGGATTACGGAAGATTTAAATGGGAAATCTGTATTTGTTCATCAATGGTGCATAAGGTGAAATGACGCTCGTAATATTACGAGCGGTGTGTTTTTTTTCCTTACCTAATACCCGGATATTTAAATACTTGTCATGGTGGTGCTTGCCTCAGGGTCACTCATTCCGGAAATTGTGAAAACTTAAATTTAGTATCTTTGAAGTACGTTGTATAAACGAAGATGAAAAAATAGGGTTTCCTGGGTAGTTTTACTGTAATTCAGCCTTGAAATAGAGAATTTAACGTGGGATATAACGGAGTTTGCTCTGATTACAGCAGGAAAACATCAATATGAACGAGAAGACGTGTACAAGCTTTGAATTAAAACTGAGAGAATCGTCTTTGAATGAAAACTATAAGAAGCAAAAAGTGAAATTTGAATAAAAATTGAATAAAAATAAAATATAGGAATGTCACTAACAAATTTCTTAAAGTCAATAGCGAATTACTACTGCAATGGAAGTCAAAATGCGGTAGTTCCGTGTACATGGTGCTGCAGTCGGTTCCTATGGCTGGGAAAATGGGGTCATTAAAATATATTCGTGGAATCATATGCATATTTTGTACCTTAATTTTGGTTTTCAATAGGTAACCCATTTCATCAGTGAAAGTAGAATTTTTTTAACCAAATAAATAAATATGTGTAATTTAGTATTTGTATGACTCACATAGTCAGGGTAGAGCCACCTTATGGACTACCTCAATGAGGACACCATCCTATACAATATGAAAATCATGAGAAATTCCTTAAAACAGAAGGAGTTGATTAGGGCCGATTACGTCGTATTATTTCTTCTATTCAATCCAATTATTTGATTTTATCTAAAGGCTGAGACATTGCTTGTAAACGAGTCTAATGACTGATATTAATTTTATGATGGAAGTCAGGAAAAATGATTGCAAAGAAATTCTAGCATTAAGTATAGGAGGTGTTAATCCGTAGCCGTGAACTCCACCTGCTCCAACGTAATAGGAGCTCAATTCTTTTCATTTTAGGGCCATATTATGCCCACAGAAAATTTCACAGATTTCACGTTGCGATACGGAAGATTGAAGTTATTCTGTCACTTTAAAACGTGAGACGTATTTTACATTCATTTTCCTCACTTCTGGGTCTCTTTGAAACTATTCCATTTTGGTGAATTATTACAAGGTAGTTGATTGGGCTTAATATCAAGATATAAGAAATGGGAGAGTAAATATTTTCTTTGACTCGCCGTATTCGCAGCACTATTCTATCCTTTAAAGTAATGAAAACTGAACCACGGAAAAGCTTTATTCTTGTCGCTGATAATAAAGACTGCATCACAGAGTGTAAATTGTTCATTTAAACCTAATTTAAAGGAATTAGATAAAGAAAAGAATGTAAAACCGTTGTAAAGAGAATACCAGAAAATCTTAAAACCCGGTAATGCTTAAGGTCGACATATCATTTTCATGTTTGTCTTGTTCACTCCTCCTTGAGAGGAACATGAAGGAAATATT
Source organism: Pyrrhosoma nymphula (assembly GCA_963573305.1). NCBI lineage: Eukaryota > Metazoa > Arthropoda > Insecta > Odonata > Coenagrionidae > Pyrrhosoma > Pyrrhosoma nymphula. The sequence continues at coordinate 67,323,746 of OY754337.1, read as the reverse complement.
GCAAAAAGCTATTCATCTCGTCGTTTTATGCCAAGGTATCTATTGAAACACCAAATGTATCGCCCTTTCCTTCGTAAAACCTATTCCATGATGCGTTGGTTTTTTGATTATGCTCAAAAACATCAAATTGAGTGGCGATACTCTAGTTGGACATTACTTTCGATTTATCTTTTCTCCTTTAAATGCCATTTCCTCTCATTATTTTTTTACTCAACTATTGGCTGACCAATCTTGGACTTGGCGGATTGCTTATATAATTATTACAGCCATGTCGCTTTCGGTCTCTTAGCATGTACTCTGTGACTGCACTGTAACTTGTTATCAACGCATGTGCTAAATTGCGCTCAAACATTGATATTCCTTGAAATTTTAAGATCGCATATCTCTGACTCGGTCTGTGCATAGGAACATACTTTTGGTGTCGCCTTCGAGTAATTGATTTTTCTTCATAAAGATCAAACGTGATGGGGTGGAATATCAACTTAGTTAATATGGAAATTGCAATTTTCTACTGGTAAAATAGATTCATTGTGACCTAAGTTCCGATGAGCCATCCCTAAAAAATTAAGTAAATAAATAAAAGATCTGATGATGGTCTAGTACATCTAAACCTAGGTCGTAATAAATATATTTTACCAGTTGAAAGGACGAAGTAAGAGGAGGTAGAATGTATGAGGAATTTAAGAGGGATCTAGTAGCAGGACATCTTAAGGGGGGAAAGCGAGACAATGTTCATAAATTGAATTGCAGGGTGGGGACTGTCCAAGAACCTACCTATCAGCTGCTCATCATCATCATCTGAGTAATCTACCGGTTAAGAGTAGGTTATGATTAAAGTTTCAATTTTACCAGTGTTGTCCATAATCTTTGAGCTTATTCTCCATGATCGCATTCTTCATTTCACTCTCCCATACATCTCACCCTTTCAGCATGGTTTCCTTCCTGGTGGCTCCTACCTCACTAATCTATCCATTTTACATCATCACATTATTTCTGCATTCGAAAACGGGTCGCAACTCGACGTCTGTTATATAGATTTATCTAAAGCTTTCGATTCCGTCAATCACAACCTCCTACACAAACTTCTGTCCCGTTACAATATACATGGCCCCATATTATCCCTTATTTCTAACTTTTTGAATTCTCGCAGCCAGCGGGTTTTAATAGATGGAATTTCCTCGAAGTATTTGCCAGTTACATCTGGAGTCCCCAGGGCAGCGTTCTTGGCCCCCATCTATTTCCACTCTATGTAGACGACCTAATTGAAGATGTTCTACCCTCGGGTTGCAGCATTCTTTTATATGCAGATGACTGTAAAGTATTTACAGCAATTAACAGTGCGGCGGATTCCCATAATTTACAGTCATCTCTAAATGTCACTGATAGCTGGTGCGCCAAATGGAAACTGCGCTTGAATCCTGAGTAATCTGCTGCAATATCTTTCTCCTTAAAACGCAGAACCATCTCCTTTGCCTACGAACTTTGCAAGCACCCTATACCTTCTGTTAGTTCCCACAAGGACCTAGGGGTTACCTTTGATCAAAAGTTGATGTTCCATGAACATATTTCTGGTATTTCTAAAAAGGCAATGTCGATAGTGGGAATTCTCTATCGGCTCAAAGAAATAACGGACCCATTTGCCCTAAAATCTGTTTTTCTCGGATGTGTACTACCCATCCTAGAATATTGCTCTCCATCTGATCAACTGCGTCCCCCACCACTCTTAAATTACTCAACCGCCCCCTTAACTTCTTTTTAGCCATAGTCATCGCGTGCCCTCCCTTAGACATAGCTCATGTGAAGAAATCCTATCATCTCTTGGCCTATCACACCTCTCCTTTCGCCGGCTGACTTCGGACCTTAAATTCCTGCACTCCATCATGAATGGGTCCTTCCGCTCTGATCTTCTTCTTTCCTATTTTTCACTCCGCATCCCAGCCCGCATCACTCGCAATATGAGTCTGTTACACACACCCAAATTCCGTCTCTCCATTTCCCAACGATCACTATTCTACCGCCTACTTTCATCTTTCAATGCCCTAACTAATAATCACCCCACCCTTGACCTTTTCTCCCCACGCAACGTCTTTTTCTCCCAACTGAAACGTAATGCGTAACATTCATGTCATCTTCTCCTCATTCTTGCCTTGTTTATATTTTGAATATTTCTGTTTTGTTTCTACTACTATTGTTGTTTTTTAATTTATTCTGTTTATTGAACCCAATGTAAAGGCCTTAGTTGCTGTTTTTGGAATTTGATAAATAAATAAAAGTTAGATAAAATTCAACTGACTCTTACACGTGCAGTGCCCTATCCACCTCTAGTATTTCTTTCTTCATCACAGCGTAAGTCCTACCTTTCTTCATCCCGTCCATCAAACCTATTCTCCTTCTCCCCCATCCCCACTTGCCTAACATCCTTCCCTCCATCACGATCTTAAGATCATCATCATCATCTGAGTAATCTACCGGTTTAAGGTAGGTTATGATGAAAGTCAGATAAAATCCAACAGACTCTTACACGTGCAGTACCCTATCTACCCCTAGTAATTCTTTCTTCATCTCAGCGTAAGTCCTACCTTTTTTATCCCGTCCCTAAAACCTACTCTCTTTCTCCCCCTTCCCCGCTTGCCCAACATCCTTCCCTCTATCGCGGCCTTCAGCAACCTATCTCCCCTCATTACCCATTCAGCCACCTACCCTGGCTTCCCCTAATCTTATCCACAAGGTTCCTCTCCTCACCAACTAGGTCATGCACTTCTTCAGAATAGTTAAATAAACCAGTTGAAAATTACAATATCCGCCTTCATTACGTTCAATTTTCATTTCATTCAAGACTTTTCTTCACTCACGCTCTCCTATCCTCCTAACCGTCATCCCTTCCGCACTCGTATGAATAAAGCCCGCCCGTGTGGCTATTGGCGGTGGGTCCTTTATCCTTCGGCGCCAGCGGGATTCAATGTCTAGGTCCTCGGCATTCCTGAAGACGGGCGCAAGGTGAGGCGGGTCTCTCTGTCTCACCTCCCCCGCTCCCCTCTTCTCATATTCCCCTCGTCTCTACCACCCTTCCTCCAGCCCTCTCTCCCTGCCTCTTGCCATTCTCTCGGCCCATGTCAGCCTGAGCGCCTACTATTGCCGCGGATTATGTTGCCGTCGAGGTTTTGTGAGGGATTTGGTGTGAGAAATTGCATCTTGGTCCTATAGAGTCCGTCCAAGATAATAGCGTAGTTGAGCATTCAGTCCTACGACCAATCGGCAGTGGGGGGTTAAGGGAGGGTGTGGCCGCCCCCCGTAATTCCTGGTACAAGAGGCAAAAAATACTTTTTTTAACCCACCCTTATATTCGAGTGTACAAAAACTTAAAAAATAATTTTCTCATCACTCTTCTAACAAATGGTGGGCCCTTGTGGAATAGATATTTACTGACAAAGGTTGAATGTTTATATAGAAAAAGTGCCCGTGCTTATATTTTCTAAGTGATGAAAACATTATTTTTTACTCTTTAGTACACCTGAATAAAAGCGTTTTTTAAAAGTATTTTTTACGCATTATTATTTCCTACTTTTTTGTCTTTACATTAATTTTGAAACGATTCTTTGAAATTTAAATTATTGGCATTTCTTCTCTGTAAACTGTAAATGCTAACTTCTAGATACTAGCGCCATCTATTGGCAAAAGACTTGTTTCCCTATAAAACGTAAACCATTTAATTTTAGTAGATTAAATTGGTAATTAGTGAATTTAATGACAGTGACATGTATTGTCATCGAGAATAAGTAAGTTTGCCAAATGTCAGCTCGATTGAACATTAGGAAGTGGGTTAGATTTCGATTACATGATTCCATCCAGGCAAACCAACAAACAACAAACAAACAGGTGAAGTTAGAATAAGCGTGGTAAACATTGTGGTCGTTAAGGTATTCCATACCCTCGGGAAGTAGCAATCCCGAAATCCCCCCCAAAACAACGACCTAATCCACCACTGCCAATAGGGTACCGGCGTGCTCAGGCCTTTCGGTGAGGCAGACATGACCTAGTCGTGACGCCATCATGGATGTGCATTTGTGCAGCAGCCGACGCAATTTTCATTGAATTTTTTCGATGTCATGTTATTCGATTTTAAGCGTCAATTATTTCATGATTAAACATTTATGAACTATCTAAACTAGTTTATGAAAACATATGCATTTGTTTCTTTATGTTATTACATCGACAAATGTAATTAGCCATTTTTTTGTTGTTTGAGATAATAAATAAATATACGAAATTAGCAGAGACAAGTTAAAACCACAGTTCCACCATTGTGTTCTGTGCAGTGTAACATTAAAGCAATGTTATCAAGGCGGCAAAATTCGCCTAATTACTTACAACAACAGTAAAGAATATTTAAAGTATATACCATTATTCGATGAACGTGTTTACTGATTATTTATATACTACTACTACTGTATATTCTGTCAACTGTGCTATTATCTTGGACGGACTTCAGCTCCGGAATCCAATCCGAATGATGCTTTTCGTCGTACACATCGAGGACTCCTTGGACATATCAAAGGAGTCAAGATAATCTTGTACATATGTGGCTAAGCCCAGCTTAAATACTGTTATAGGATTGAAACTCGTGGGTTGTGGCTTCTTTGAAATCCTCTTTTACCTTACGTTACCCTGCTAGTTATCAGGGACATAAAATGTGGTTGAATTTCCCAAAAATTTACATGAGAACTGGGAAGCCTGGCTTGCGTAAGTGGTCTGATTTTGGCCCTGCTCGCTAAAAGTCTGTAGTTCGATTTCTTGGCCAGGTGGTTATTTTGGTGGCAATTATTTCGTATCGTGTTATTAGCATTGTTACAACTAAGTAAGAGTAGGTACTCATTGGTTCGGGTAGGTTTTGATGAAGCGTTTCCGCAGTGATCTTTTCGAAGAGACTTCGGTATCTTGCCTCACACTCCTTCCCTTCATCTCAGCATACGTCCTACATTTCTTCATCTTGCCGTCCAAGCTTATCCAAACCCTTTCTCTTCTCACTTTCCTAGGCTCCGCTTTCAGTAAGATCATCATAGTATTCCAGCAATGTTGATATATCCCGGACTTTGTATTTCTACAAACCCTCACGCCATTTTCATCACTAACCTTTGCTTCCACGTAAAATTCCATTTTCCCTACCTTTAGCCCCTCTCAACACTTCTTATATTTTTTTACCTTCGTGGTATCAAAAATCAATGTCTTTTTCTACTTTTACGTCTGCCACCCAATATTCTCTGTACCACTGCAATATCCCCTTACATCTCAGTCCGTCTTCCCGTAACCCTGCTTCCTTCGAATTTCCCTCAACAATTTCTTTCCTCTACCATATTTCATATTAATTTGCTTGTCTTTATCTCCTTTATTCTGATTTTTTTCCACTCCTGTCCATACTAATATCTTAAAAGACACCAACATGCACTCGTCTTCTTCTTATGGGGACTAAGCTTCTCTGTTTTTATATAGGTTTACTTGGGTTTTACGTTGGTCTTCGATTTTCCGGGTTTCCGCCGTGTTGTAAGATTTCTTTGGTAATATTTCGTCGGCTATTATTAAGGCGTTTTTCTCTCAACTTGACCTGTAGAAGCCCCATAGATATCTCGTGAAATATCGCCCAATAAATTGGATAGTGCGGTGGAAAACCCGGAAATCAGAAGATCTAACCGAATTTCCCCATTATATCACAATGTTATCCGTCATAATATGTGGTTTTAACTTACCTTTCTTTTGCGTCTTAAGCGCGAAAAAAATGTGGTTGGGATGCTACAAAGTGCATCTTCCAAGGCTACAAAATGGCATGGATGTGGCTTCTATTCTGTAAATATGATGGGGGATGGAATGTATGAGACCAAAAAATATTTTGGGCCTGACATTAATATAGGGAGGAGGCATTGTTCACTTCTGTCACATGACTATAGCTCCGAGCGTTTTGTTTTGGTGCTTTTAGTTCGTGAATATTTGCCTCCATGCAATTTTACTGGTGCGGATGTTGTGCCTCGCATAGATCAAACAAAATTTCGGAGAACTTTTTATCCGTCGCTGAATTCTCTAAATGTTTGCACTTTGGTTTAGTGCAGTCATTTAGCTGCGAGCATTCGCCGGATGCACGTGTGTGGTTAACGTATACGTTGTGATTGCACTTCCGGCATATTTTAGTGTTTGTACATATTTTTGGATCCCCATTCTTCATAATATCCCTAATGGGAAAAAAATAACGTATTTGCTCATACCCACCGTGAATAAATTGTTTCTCTCGAAATTACCGATCGACTTTCCATTTTGACTTCCCTTCGAACCGCAGACTAACCGCCGTCGCTTTATTTTGGCCTCCCCCCCGGCGTTTGTTACGGGAACACTGCGGCTTCCGTCCATGTATGTGTTTGCGTCCGCGCGCGAGTTTATTAATAAAATTTCAGAGCATTTTAAACGGTTAAAGCGAGAAAGAGGAAGAAATTGATGCACTGGTGGAGAGACTAGGACACTATTTGGGGTATTTGAAAACGTGAATATTTGGTGGAGCGGTTTCGCTTGTGAATCAGTCGCGCGAACTCTTCCCAGGGTCTCTAATACCTCGCCTGTAGAACCGAGCTGAAAAAGTTCCGGACCCGATTATGGATTATGCGCATAACGGGAACAAAGCGAGCGTTAATTCCTATTGTGTTTGATAGTAGTTTTTAAAATACGTGTGATCCTGGACGGGTACCTGTTTGTGGTCACAACAGTTCACTACCTGCAGAATATAGGTACTTACGTGTGTGTTAGTTTACGTGGAAATTTCATTTTAATCCAAACTTGTATGGCTCATCCGCTTTGAAGTAGCCTCAATTTTAAATTTTATCTTTGGATGACGTATGGAGAGGCCGAGGGTAGGAGGGACTTAAAAGAGACCAGATGGTGAGCAAGTAATCTGCAGGGAAGAAAGAGAAATATAGGGAATGGGCTGCCCAAAAACGTATCAATCAGCAGGTAGAATACCCAACGATGGTGATGATATAAATTGATTAGGAAATCGTAAGATTGGCTGTCATTACTTTTTGAGTACTGATGACAGGAGCCCTGGGTAAATAAGTTTGGAAAAAGTTGAAGGTTTAGACGTTGGTGATGTTATTGAGGAGCCTCATACAGTGCGTGGTACTGTAGGGAAGCAAAGCTTAATCCTAAGGGAGAGAGGACGAGAAAGGACGGGAGTTGTTCAAGACGTCGGTATTTTGGTTAATGGAGAAAATACAGTTTACGGAAATGAAGACTAAGGAAAAAGTCCGTGAAATGGTGGAGGAGGAGCGAAAGTTGCTTCCGGAAATCCAGAGGAGGGGAAGTGGGTGGTTTGAGGAAGTAATAAAGGGGATGGGAAACTGAAGTCCATTTTGGAAGTTACACAACTGGAAAATGGGGTAGAGGACTGTCACTTATTGTGAATAGTTTGGCAGATTGTTTTAATGTTATGAAGGGATAAAAGAAGCATGTTAAACCTGAAGAGGTAATTTGGTAATTGCAAAAGGGAAATGGAAAATAATCATTGATCCATCAATCTTATCCTGCCTGGTAGAAGGCCAAAAATAAAAAAATGTTGCTTATCTGCTTTCCTCCCTGCATTTACAACCTGTAATACTTATCCTTTTCTATCTGCTGCTTTTGTGAATTTTTATTCCTACTCTCATTAAATATATCCTCATACCCTCAGCAATCATCGGACCGCAATTATAGGGTATAAGTGGCAAACTCAAACTTCACTTTTGCCGGTACAAGATAGATTGTACGTTTGTCGAAAGGGGCACGTTTAAATTCTCATATATATTTTTGGTGTCAGTAAATAAATTAGTTTTTCATTTCCTTTATTCAAATGAATCAGAAATTGTAAACAATTACATTGGTCATTATCAATAGTGGAAATAAGTGTACCTTTTCATAATTGGTAAGGAAAACGTACACAGTAAATTTCGTCCTACATTTTTCTCGCTCGCTAAAATAACGAACTTCTCCTACATCATTCATTACAATCGAAGATTTAAATCGACAATATTTTTCGTCACTTAAGTGTTCCCATCGGCTATGCGGACTATTTTCTGAAGTATATGTGCTCGGGTCCCTACTTACTTCTTATTTGTTTTTTTTCATTTTGTAAATATGTAGTTCTTTTTGCAATATTCGTGCACTTCTCTCTAATGCCGGTGTCCGTTTGCGAATGAAAGGCTTTGAAACGGAGTAAAAATAAAGAGCGACTAAATAGGAAAGAGCGATATTATTTATGAGAGAGGAGCAACAGATTTTTTTACAATTTCACTAGGCGATGAATATAACATGTCTCCTCTCTGCTATTCCGGTCACTTTTTTCCATTGCAAGTAACAATGCCACGAAGCAATTGGTATCTGTCAAATCTGGCTTACCGTCCCTAAATTAAAAAAAATAAGGGAGGGTTGGGAGTGAGATACAAAAGATTTTTTTTAAGTTTTACTTACTACCTGTTCCTACCCGATGTGATCACAGTGATAGCCCAAAATTGTATTGGTCATTAAGCACTGCTCAATTTTCCCGTGCATCGTCTAGAAGCATAGTTGCAAAGACATTAGCAGGAGAATAGAGTTAGTGAAGGAAGTGTTTAGGGAGCTGATGACGGGGTACTTGTGTAAGGAAATAAGGAAGAGGCTGGTGAAGAGCTGGATATGGAGTGTGGCGTTGTATGGGGCAGAAACGTGGACTTGGAGTAATGAGGACCGCAGGCGTTCGAGATGCGGGTTTGGAGGAGGATGGAGAAGATGCGGTTGACGGAAAGGAAGACAGACGTTAAAGACAAACGTGGAATTGCTTGGTATGATTGGTGAGGAAAGGAAGCGTCTGGTTGAGATTAGGAGGAGGCAGAGTATGTGGTAGGAAGAGGTGATAAGGGGTGAAGGGTTTCTCAAGGACTTAATACATTATAGAGGGGAGGATGTTGGGCAAGTGGGGAAGGGAAAGAAAGAGGATAGGTTTAATGGACAGGATGAAGGGGAGGACGTACGCTGAAATGCAGAAAGAAACATTATAGGTAAATAGGGGTCTCCATTTATTTTTATTCTAGAGGAGTTTTTGTACTTACATTTTAATCTACCTTATCCATAAGATCAAATAATGATAATCATAATCATCTTGAAAGTGCACCGCTGTTTGAGAACCATTCCAATGCTAAAACTGGAACAGACTTTTTCGGAATGGGCCAGTGTTTGTTAATTCATCTCCTAATGCGTTACGTTCATTAACTTAATTTCAACCTTTTAATTTTTCCGCTGGAGTATACGTTTAACAGTTTTCTAACTAATAAGACATATATCTGAATGGCAACCATAATATTTAAGTTTTATTGAAGAACGTTCATAAAAGACTACTTTCACGAACATTGGCGAACCCAATTGACAATTGTGTTAATGTGGACGTATTGGACTTACTTGAATGGAAAAGTATTTCAAAATCCTTTCTATTCTTAAAATCAGGTTTAGAGTTTTTAGATATTAGTTTCTGAATTAGTTTCTCTTAAATTTGACTGATTTGTCAGTTCCATTGCAATTCTGAAGAGAGGTCCTTCATAGTTTGTTCTATATTTGAGTTTCATTTGTCTTTATTTCTGTTTCTTCCAGGTTAAAAATGGAGTGCGAGAAGCTTGCAAGTGAAAAGACTGAAATGCAGCGCCATTACGTTATGGTAAGTGGTTATAATCATTCTATTTGATTATTTCTTCTTTTTGTTTGGAACACATTTGATCAATTTTTATTCAGCCATTTTGAGGGCGAAGAAACTCCGCATGAACTACAGGTATCACGTCGAAAATTAATAGTTTAATATTTTCATTGTTAATCTATACAGTTTTTTTGTGATGAAATCTGTTTATTTTTCGTCAAGAAATCATTTTTAAGGACTTCATTTTCCACGTCCAATTTTTAGTTTTGAATGTTGTGATTTTTGTTTTTCATTTTGGAGCGCAACTTGCATGAAAATCACAAGCATAAAAATTGAACCTCGGCAAACTTGGGTTTTGTAAGGATTGATAAAATTCATTGTTTTCTTGTAATTATACTAAGTACTTACTAAAAAATCAGCATGAAGTCTATAATTTAGGATGCTTTTTTGTAAAAATATCGTTCATTACCCGGAAACAAAAATACGTGAATAAGAGGGAAGTTCCGCGGTATTATATTATAGTTTGCTAACTCCTTTTGTTTTTTTTTACCTCTGGCAGATATCTCGTACATAATCGAGCAGTAAATATCTAAGAGCTATGGATAAGGCATAGTCGTAAAACATAATTTAGACTGAAGTCTTAAAAACTCATTTGTATATCGTCGGGTTCTCACATATAGTATCTAATATTTTGTATTCTGTTGCGACCACATTGCAAATTTTGAGGCAAACGTGGTTCTACTCAGTATATTTTTTATTTTTAGCATTTTTATTTTCAAATGCTTGAATGACTTGTAAATATGATTTTTCCTTTGGCTAAGAAAATGGGTGTCAGCAAGAGGGATATAACGTTCATTTTTTGCATTCTTCAAGTAATCTTTGTTTCCTCTTTTGCAGTATTACGAGATGTCATATGGCCTCAACGTAGAAATGCACAAGCAAGTGAGTATAATAATTTACTTCCTTTTCTCTGAGGAGTTAAAGAACCGGTAGAATGTATTGCTTTACGAGGAAGATTTTAGTGTTTCATCTCTCTAGTCAACGAAAGTTGATAGTGGTTTCAGAAAAGTTGATAGTGGTTTAACTGTCAACTAAGGAAAACTAAAATTTTAATAGCGCTTGGGAGTAACACGTGATGCTGTCATTTCTTTTGAATGCACAACTTTCGTTTCGTTCTCTTGAATGCACAACTTATTTAGTACAAGGATTGATTCGATATATTTTTTTTAGGGTTCCACATTTGACGTAGCTAGACTGACCTTGATCTCACTAGGCTGACCGCACAGTATACGAGTCATTGACAGCCCATTTTGGAATGCACTACATTTTCATTCGTCGCAGAAGTTTTTATTCCTCACCATCATACTACTCTGTTTTAGGAAACTTATAGCAAAATCTTTTTTTTACTGTAACGGGTTTAAAGAGTAACTTTAAGTGTACCACTGCAGAGGTACGGTGCAAAGAATGACTCTGCAGGAAAATGGCGAGATTAGATTGGAGGCATTTAAGATATTGGAGGAGTATGAAGATGGGGCGATGAACGGAAATGGAGACTTGTTCCAGCCACCTACCCTGCCACCTCCCAATCTCCTCCAGCAGTTTGATCTCCTCACCCACCATGAACCTCAATGTTTCGCCCTCCGCTCTGCCTCCTGTTCTTTATCCGTTCTTCACCCACTCACCCACATCTCAAACGCCTGCAGCCTTATCTCGTCATCTTTTGAGTCCCGGTTGCTGAACCATACGACGCCTACACTCTACATTAAACTCGTCGTCAATCTTTTCTTTACCTTTTCACTCAAGGTACCCGCCATCTTCTCTCTATTGTTGCTGAACGCTTGTTTGGCTGGCGCAGTTTTTCTTCTAATACCCTTGCTACTATATCCATCTTCCTGCGACGTATGTACTGCCCATTTGATTAAATTGCTTACCTGCATTAAATTGATACCTGCACCTGCTTAAGGTAGTATGAGCGAGATATTTCTTTAGTCATAATGGTGACCATATTCGAATTTTAATTTTTAATTTCAACGCCTGTGAAAAGTTTGAATTAATTGTTGTATTATTAATGGTGCAAAAATTTCGTTATATTTATAAAAAATTCTCAGTAATTAAATTAATAAATCCTCATAAGTCTTTAATTTGAATTATTTTTTTCACGCTGTACGGTGAAAACGCCTTCGCAACAGATGTTTTTTTGCGATTCTGTCAACAATTAATTCGGGGAGTAATTGATAATATTTTATAAGTAGTTGAGAAAACATACAAACTACACACCGTTAGTTTTTTAACGAAATGTAGGTGCTAGAAATTCCTAATTTTTCAATATCCTCCCTCTGGAGCGCACAGCCGTAATCAATGCCACGCAAAACATCTTAAACATTTTTAGACAAATTGCTCGGCAAGGGGTTAGTATTTTGATATCACTGGAAATATGAGATTTTTTCTTTAAAATGAGGTAAAATTCATCAAATGCTAGGTGAAGTGATATTTCGCTCAAACTACCTTAAATAGGTTCAGTCGTAAAAGGACACAATATCATTTAATTCATATTCTGAATACTTATAGAAAAACAAGTCCTCTATATGACATAAAAAAACAAAATGTTACCTTTCCACACTATTTTCTCGCAAATTGGACTTGAAATTACATGGCGTTAAATGGGAGAATGCGAGAACTCGGTGAAAATATGATATTTTTATATCTAATACAAATGCCATTTTCACGGAAAACAGTTTTAAGAAGCGAAAACTCCCGGAAATTTGATTAAAAATAAAATAAAAGCATCTTACCACCTTATTTTTCGAGTTATTAGCTAATTTCTGCGGTAATTGAAGTCGAAATGTTGTGATTCCATAGAAATGGCGCTGCAGTCGACGTATATGGCTTTAATAAAGTGTTCATCAAAAATATATTCGTTGAATAATCTGCAAATTTTGTAACTTAATTTTGGTTTTCAACAGCTAACGCAAGTCATCAGCGAAAGTGGCATTTTTTTAAACAAAATAATCCAAGAGTTGGCATTTAGTATTTGTTTTGACTCGCACAGTCGCGGTGGAACCACCAAGTGCTCTCCCTCCTACTTCAGTGACTAGCCTTGGTTTCCACGCCTCCGAAAATCTCTCTATCTTTCCGCAACCGGTGTGTCTCCTGTATAAACTTCTGTGCATTTTATCTTCGCTCAGTTTTCCTCACCCTTTCCCCATATTTCGCTATAGTCTCCCTCCCCGTGCGATTATCCCTCTCGCCGTTCTCACAACCGGGCGCCCCCTCCTAACCCTTGCCCGCCATCGATTTTTGATTTGTTTGCTTGATGATATATAGTCCCGTGCGGGCTTCTTTTTTTTGTGTTTGCGATGTGTTGCGACGGAAGAGAGTGATGAGTCTTGGGTGGAAGGGGTAAATAATCACCCCACTGCGATCATCCTCTTTTTTGGCCTACTTTCATCAGCTTCTTTCCCTTAACTGTGTTTATGAAAGTTGCCTCATGGGGGTCTCCCTGTTCAAGGATACCTCACCGGTTTTCCTGCGAACTCGAGTTTTTTCTTTAGCTCACTTTTCCGTGGATCCATGGTTACCACTTCATTTATAACTAAATAATAATAATGTAATGAAATACCCTCTTTACATTGTGATTTGAGGTGGATTTTTTGTTATGCATCCGAATCTCGTTCCGATAAACAGCGAGAGAGTTGTCGCATCCAAAGTCCACAATCTGACGCATTTATTTCTAGCAAGCAGTTCTAGTTTTTTTAGTCCTAGTTAATAAAATTTGTATAAAACAACTGGTGCTTTTTTATAAAGATTTTATAAACTAGGACTAGAAAGTCAAAAAATAAAAATATTTACGCATGCCATTCTGAAAAAATAAAATTGTATTTAAAAATCTGTAAAAAATGAATATCTGGACATCGTACTAAAAATTAAAAAAAAATATTTTCTCAAGTGAATGAAAGTTTAGCCTAGAACTGGAAATAATTAAATTCAATTTAGGTATATTAGCCACATAATGGATTACCTGTGACCATACATAGAAAAAAGTTATGTTTCAACAAAATTCATGTTTAAAGTTGTCAATTTATGCAAGACCACAAGGAAAAGCTTGGGGCGCGACCTCATTTATATTTCGAGCCTTTACTGTAGTTCATTTTAAGATTTCGTAAAAATTGTTTATTGAAGCTCTCTGTTCCATTGAATACCAAAATATTTATATTTAATGAATTTATGTTGGTATCGAATATGAAAGAGTGCCCCATGCTTTTCGTATATATAAAAATATACTTTTAGCAAAGAAATCTTGTAAAATGCCTGGGGCGAGAGTACGGTTCCTGCTTTCGCGTCGCCGTTATCGTTATCCAAAATGCAGGACGGTCTAGAAGGGAAATGTTCACAGTTACTGTCCTAAGATTACACTCAATCTATTAAAACTAGTGATTTAAAGCACCGTACGAAATTTGAAGAATTACGATCTCGTTTTCGCTATGTTCAACGATAACGCGAGACGTGATCGCGCCCCTGAATGATGCGAGTTGGACTATTAGTATGTTTAAGGACTTAGGGTTGGAACTCGTTGACAGTTTTACCGTGAATTTATTTCTAGAGATTTTTCAAGTCTATCATTGTGAGGAGAAGAAACTTGTGGATGAGATTAGGGGAAGGTAAAGTAGGTGGCTGGGAAGGGGTAATGAGGGGTGATGGTTTGCTGAAGGCCGTGATAGAGGGAAGGATGTTGGGAAAGCGGGGAAGGGGGAGAAAGAGAATAGGTTTTATGGACGGGATGAAGAAAGGTAGGACACGCTGAGATGAAGAAAGAAATTCTAGACGTATGAAAGCGTATCAGGCTAAATTTTGTGGAAGAATGATATATCCATGTCGATAAAATGTCGAAATGTGGAAGTTACTATTGTGTTCTATCGACAAACTAGAGGTAGATATGTATTGGCATATAGAGATAGATATTTATCGAAATACTAGAGGTATAGTACTACTTTGTAGGTAGGGCACTTCACGTGTAAGAGTCTGTTGGATATTCTCTGACTTTCATCATAACCTACCTCTAACCGGTAGATTACTCAGATGATGATGATCGGGAAAGATGATGAAACTAATCAATCGTCCGTTTTTGCTTGCTGGAGACTAAACTCGGCGGCTGCACCGATTTTGAGGAACAGGAGCACATAGTCTTGCGGTGGTGGACGCAGCGAACATCACCCTTTCTTCCAACAAACTTGAGTTCCCAGAGTGCTCGGCGCAATCACACTTGCTCCTGTTTTACCGCCACATGCTCTGCACAACGTTTCCTTCTCTGGACGGGGGTGTGTGGCCCCCGTGGTACGTAAATGAGTCACGCAGCGTCCGTCCACTCAACTTGACTTCCCGAGTCCGTCCACGGTTGCGCTAGTGGAACTCGGGCCTACTAGTCGACGGAACCCCGCTTTCAACTCTCGCCGCTCTCTTTTTTCTCCCGCCTGAATAGTCGCCGTACGTTGTTGTTGCTTCTGGGATTCGGTGGTCGGACGGGGATGTTGTGTTTTGAGGTTTTCGCGAGGAGGAGGAGGTGAGCGTTGAGGTACGCAGTTTGGTTTTAAGAGCACTTCCCTCAAGCGACATCCCTCGCAATTTCAATCCCTTTAGCCTATTGGGAAGCGTAGTGGAAGGATTCTCTCACCCTTCCCAAGCCTTTTTTCCCCATCCTACCCTCCTCGCTCGTTTTTGCGTCACTGCTCCCAGATCGTGCGTGCGGACGATTCGTCACCGTGCTCACACTATGTCTTGTCTTTTCCGTCAATTCCTCGTTACCTACCTGCCCTGTTCCCCACACTCCCGTGAATCCCGTGTGGTGCAACTAAATTATCCTTTATTTCCCCTTCGTCTAATGAAAAAAATCCGCACGAAATAGTTCCTTTCTAATTGAAACTCCGTCTGGGCACACATGGGCGTGCGCATAGCTTAAGGCGCCTTTAGGCGTTGTTGGATCCAGTCCCGCTTGGAAGAGTCTCTCTTTCAGTCTAAACCGGGTATCCGCACTCTGATGCCTTCTTTCGTCGATACGAAGGTAAGTGGTAAAAAGTGCAGTCCAGTATCCAAGATTTCTTTGCTAAGTCGTGATAAGTCGATATTTTTCAAGTAATTTGTGTGTTTGATGAATCAGTATTGCTAAGAATAGGAACCTACAGAGGGGCATGTAGTATTTCATCGAGAATATTGGAGTTTTTGACGTTTGCATAATGTGGAAAAATCTCTCCAATTGGAAAACGCGGTAAGGTTGCCTATTGCTTTTTGAGGAAATGATTGAGCCTATCATAAATCATTCATGAATTAGATAAGACTACCGCTAGATAAGTTCAGTTGATCCTCGATAGGTTTGGAGGTGTCTTAATGAAGGTATTTCGTCCAAAATGAGTTGCCAATGGAATGAAATAGTCATGGTAGAGAGGAGAAATTTTATTCAAATAAGATTTTTAGATTTCACTACTGAAGAAATTTTATCAACATCGTCGTAAGAACTCTCGGGCAAGAATTGACGCCTGAATTATGAATTTATCCGCGTAAACTACAGCAAATGCTTTGTATTTGGTATCGTCTTCCAGCTTAAAGTCTCCTTGCTCAGAAATCAGTCGATAGCACGAAATAACACATCGGCCAGTTTTCCCTGTCTCTCTTCAGTGTTTAGCACTTATTAACACAAAGTATGCACAATGGTGTTTATTTGGAGTGCGTGTCAAATCTTTTGATTTCTATTCCAGCCTTTAGGAAAATATACCTTTTTATTTGCTGTGCCATTACCTAGTTTAAATCTCGTGTCACGCGTTGACAGTTTCAAAATGAGAAAAGAGGACTGGAGTAATAATCTTAGTTGTTTAATTGCTGTCGTATTCTATGATTTTTTATCCTTTAAATGATACTAATGCATATTGTCGCTATTATTCAGTTAATTTACGATTCTAATATTAAAAGGGATTTATAGTATGTATTTCCTGTCTGATTAATAACATTATCATTCAATGATTGAGATGGAAATAATGACTTGCATCATAAAGCTTCGCTGACGAGCTTTGGAGAAACAACTTTTAACTGTCCGAAAATGGCCTTGTAATGAATAATTGTTCACCCATTTGTATTGACAGCATTAGCAGATTTTTAGAAAAATCTTTGGAGAAGAAAGTTATCGCTGCTCTACAATCTAGGAAGAAATAAGAGCATCATACGTTAAACGCAATGGAATCCCCCCTTGATAAACTTTTGTCATTGAAGCGTCTCGACTAGAGTCGAGCTCTATTGAATTCGGCGTTAATTTATTTTTGCATAGCAACCTATGCATCCTTCTTGTCGCGGGGAATGGTTCGGACGATTCCCTTTGTTGTGGTGCTGACGAAGAGTTATGGGGGAGGAAAAATTTTCGGTAAAGAAAAGAGAAAATTCTTTCTCTGCTGCCATAGGGACGCGATGGGTTCTCTAGGTTGGGATAACAAAAAAAAGGGATGGACGTAATTGAGAGAATGACGGCAAGAGAAAAAGGTGAACTCTTGTCTCGGGGGAATGGGTATATATATACATGTGTATGGGGATGAGTGGACGTCCTTTGGCCGTTAAAGGGTAGTAGGGGAGTGGTTGATGAAAGACAGTAGGTCGCCATGGATCGGAAAATGAGGCAACAGTCCCATTAGTCCGTTGGGCGGAGGGGATTTTTTTTAAGGTCCGGATATGCCGAATTTGACGGGGGCCGTGCTGGGTAGGTAAAAGGGAGCTTTGATGTCCACGGTTAAAAACAGAGTTAACCTCGTAATTAGCCTTAAGGCCGGGATTGGATTAGGACAGTTGGGTGAGGAGGGGAGGTGTGGGGGGTGGGAGTACGGAGTAAGAGGGGGGGGGGGGGGCAAAACCTTTTCATTCCACCCCGAATAATCCCTCGCTTCAGTTTTCCTATCTTGTCTTTTTCCGCCCACGTACTCACGACGTGTTTTCCTCTCATCTATCTCCAGTCGAGTGTGTTGTCGTCTCTAGAATCCCCGTCCATATTGTCTCCAACCTTCAAATCTTCCTTTATTCTCAAAGGTTTTTTTAACGGTCGTTCCGCCGCCCACGCGTGTACAATTAGCTGTTAACATCTGATCGGGTTAAGGCCACCTTCCTTTTGAATTTTTCCATGAATTGATGGCGACGCGTGATTATGTGTCTCTTGTGGACTGTATGAAATGAAAATAAGTCAGCAGAAGTCAAAGGTGATGAAATTTTCCAGAAGTGGAAGGGTAGAACAAAAAATGAGAGTAGTAGGATATAAAATAACTAACAGGTGGTGTACGCGACACCACCATAGGTTCTCACAGCGTGCAAGATCTTGGGGAGTTGGGGGTGAAATTTAAAAATGCTGTGGAAAGTCCGTGGATAACATTCTATACTCTTCTTACAATTATATTCATAGTTCGATGCTCTTTCATCCTGTAACCCTTTTCTGTGAACATTCCTCTCCTTATTTTGAAGACTTTTTCCCTGAAATGCAAAGAAATTATCAATCTTTTTTTTCGGCTTAAATCTCTCAATTTTTTTAAAAATAGCTTTTATGAATTCATTTAAATTGGCAGTATTATTCCTTAAAATGATCCAAACACTTACCGGTGTACGCTCTTGCGAAGTCTCCGCACGTTTTTTTCATTGAGCTACTCTTTTTTTACGCTGGCGGCGACTCTTGATTTTTTCCCATACTTTGTGGCTATCGTATTATGACGTCATAAATTCCTCGAAGGCATAGTATTTTTCCTATTCAACAGCTTCCTTCCCTCGTCCATCGTTCTAAATCTTCTCTATTTTTACCTCGCACCCCAATCTGAAACACTACCACATCTCCGAACCTTCATCCATGTATATTTTTCTATCCACCAAGCCCGTGTCTTAGGCTGCTATAGTGAATCTTATTAAAGTGTAAAGTGAATATTAAGAAGAATGTTTTCTTAATTTCTGTCTGCGAGTCCTCCAAACTCCTTGATTGATTCCTTGAATAATGATTCCTTAACCTATGCAATTCTACAACGTGTGCCTTTGCTATTAGCGCCTATATTTATCCAATATACTTCCAAAATACTGGCTGTATTGTATTTTCCCCATTCTATCCATTACTACCGTTACAGGGTACCATTATATTACATTCCTACCATTCTATTAATTCCTAGGGTATATCTATTCCCAAAATCCTGGTTCTGGAGAGTCTCATCGTATTGTGCAGTTTGGTGCAGCTTGGATTTTATATATATATATATATATGACGGAAAACTGGCAAATAATGGGATGAACCACCACTCTTCATTTATATAAAAATGCTCTCATCCATGACCTTTTCTATGTGTATTTATGTCGTAAGTTTGGAGAAGAGCGTTAATTTCGGCTGGCTGTGGGTGGGTATAGGGAAACAGAATTGTTTGTGAGAAGAGAAAGAGGCTTGGGTTGAGTACGCACGACAGAATTTGGATTTTATTTCTTGTACCCCATCGTGGGAATTGGGTTTTTAAAAAGTACATTCCATTTACCGAGTTCTTCGCGTTAAGTACCCCCCATCCAGTCATCAGATGTGTTATACCACAAAATGTCAACAGCGGATTTCGAATCTGAACCTCCGGTCCCTGAAAATAGTGCTCATGCCTCGGCATTAATACGACCCCCCTAATTCAAATCTTCATTTCGTGTTCATCTTGTAAAATTTGTTCCACATTTGTTCGTGGGTTCGTCAGGGATTTGATTTGAAGCGTCAGGGATTCGCTTTAGGATGAAAAGGGAGTCTTGCGCAGTGTCTTCACATCGACGCGGTATAAATTAACGGAGTTGGCTTTACCCTGGGATTGTGTATCTTTTTGGGAATGACAGTGTCGTTAATATCACATGGGAAGTAAAATTAATCAGTAGAATTCCGATAATTTAAGTTGAGGAGGAAATGTTAAGCTATTTTATCATTAAATGTGGAGAAGATATTCGTCTGACAAACACGTCTTCATATAGATTCATTAACTTGGTTTTTGATTGCAATTCAAACAATGTACGACCTAGGGCTCAAACAGTTGCGTTATTGTAAAGCAAAAATGTTTTGATGCATTATTTCGAAATAAGTATTAAAATTTTTGAAAGAATAGTGATAATGACATGATAAAACGGTGGGAGTTATGAAATAATCTACGTGAATGCTTGTTATTGTTGTTGTGATGAACGTGAATTAATTTCTAGGCAAATTCGGGTGAAATTCTTCTTTGCCATTGGTTCACAGAATTACCTGCGGTGGCTAATAGGAATTTATGGTGACACTTTTATTTTTTCGCTATACATGTGTACGATATTGTTAGATGGACTTATTGGAAAGATTTACGAAGTAGGAAGTAAAATTTCATTGGAGGGGATGTATAGAGACAATAATGTGTCGCAAAACTTTGTACAAGGGAGAAAGTTGGGTAATTGAAGAATTGGGAGACAAATACGGAGGTTGTTGGATAGAATAAAGGGAGATGGAAACTTTTAAGAGATGTGGAGTAGCTTGGCAAACAATATGGTTTTAGGCGTTATTATACCACGACGTTTCACAAAGGATTTAACGTTTTAACCTGAAGACCAACTCGTCACATTGTGAATTTTTGGCCGTAAAATATTAGACACTTCAACAGCTTCCAACTAAATATGCACTTACGTGAGCGCATCGAATAATTGCCTCAAGATGAGCTAGCGAGAAGAAGAATCGGGTAAAATAAGGCATTTTGGTAGTTTGAACTAGATATCACGTCACATAACATGCAAAGAATTTGACCGAATTATCAAGGCAAGGATCTCTTCTTTTATATGACTATTAAATATCAGGCACTTACCGCGCTTATTTTCGTGGCATGAATTTAAGAAAGAAGAATAGAAGCCGTAATCCATGGGATAGGGTCTGGCTGTGCGCTCCGGACAGACACATTATTTGAAAAAATTACTTATTTCTATCGCAAGGATGGCGTCATAAATGTAACTATGCGTAGTTCTTGTGTTTTCTCCTTTATTTTTTTTGCATAAATTAACTACTCACCTTAATTCATTTTGTATGATCGCGGATAAAAAACACTTAAGTTTTTAAGGGTTTTCAGCCTACGGTGTGAAACAAAATAGTCAAATGAAAGCCTCTAACATGTATATTCAGTTAATTACTGAGATGTTTAGTCGTATAAAAGCAAAGGTTTTGCGTCACTAATATTACTATATTTACTTTGTGCTTCTTTTAACTGCCGAAATTTCAATATTACAATTTTAAAGTAATAATTGAGGTAGTCAAAACTCACTTAACGCATATGTGTGTAGTACGAGTAACATCGGTGTAACAGGGAGAGGGTGGGGAGGCTTGAGCTGTTGTGCTTGGAGGAAGGGTGTGGGTGAAGAAGGGAGGATCCCCTACTTGGAGAGGGTAATGCATTTTCCTCCTGTTGTGTGCATTTTTTTTATCCATCCATCCGCACGACCGGTTGGCAGCGCCGTGCCTTTCATAGCCCTCTTCACACTGACTCTTGAAAAGGCTCTCTTATGCACCTCCCACCTCTTCCCTCACCCTACTACCTACCTTCCCCCGCTCCCCGTCACCCTCTCAGCCGTGTTCATGGCAACGCAAGCGAACCTATCGTTTCCCCTCTCTCCCTCCTGTCCTTTTTATCTCGTTTCATTCCCTGACCCCACACTCAGTTCCCGTCTCGCCCTTCCCCCCGCTTTGTACCCTTCCCCCGACTAATCCCTGCCTTCCATCCCCTCTCGCTCTGTCCCGCCACAGTTTCCTCCCCGGCAGCCCCTTCCTCAACCCCGCACCGACAGCGATGACAACCCTGCGATTATAGGACCTTGCAGATATGGCGATATATATTGGCGTCATGTTCGGCGATATTCGGCTCGATCGATGCGCAGAATTTGAAGGCGGGCCAATGGATAGACGGTCGGTAATCATCGGTGGTAATACCGCGTGTGCTAGTATGTGCATAATACGCCGTGGGTGGACTTGTTGCAATAAATTTATTATTAAGGGTTGTCCACCATTCGGGAAAAACGGGGATTTCCATTTCGGGAAAAAGCTCAGGAATTGTGAAGTTAATTGGGGATATTTTCCATATAGGGCCCTTGTTTTTAATGTGCCTCCACGACAAAATATGTATCGCCTCACGTATATTTATTATAGATTGGCCTAACTTCTCAAGTGGCAGTGTATTTAACGTTTTGTGCGTGGATTTTAGACTAATTTCTAAGAATTGAGTTTGTAATTGCGATTTTATTGAGTGCGTAATTGCATTACTGCACGCGTAATTATGTAATTCCGAAGCTAAAACTAGATTTACCATAAAAGGAAAAATATGTATTCATAAAATGTGCGGGATTTTTTTTTAGGTTGGGCCCGGGTAGATTAGTAATTATGCGTGAATTTTTTCCTATCGTTTTGGTGGACACCCTGAATTAGTATTCTACCGATCGCGGTCCGTGGCTTCGTCGGTGCATACTTTCCAACACCCCTATTTAGGCGCCTTCTTTTTTAACCTTGTATTTATCTAGCCTCTCTACTGGCCATTAAAAACGCCCATCCTTTTATTTCCTTCTTAACAACTTATATGGCTTTTCTTTACTCTGCCATGGCTTTCAATATCTCACTGCCCCTTGGTAATTGCTCGGTCCGCTTCACTTGCCTTTTCCTGATTTCCTCCAACGATTTCATTTATTCCCCTACCGTGCATTTTACTTTTCATATGTATATTTTTGTGGTATAGTTTAGTGTATTTTATTCTCCGTTGTATTCCCACATCACACAAACGCCTCCAACCTGCTCAAGATATTTCTCATCAAGTTCTATTTTTCGGGACCGCACAACGCTGCCTTTCATTGATAAGCATTCATCTCTCACGTAACTTCTCTTTCGCTAATCAATCCTCATTAGTAAAGGAAAGTTTTGGGAAACTTTGAAAAATATCTTCTCTACCAGATGCTATCGTCTGCAACGATGAACGTCAAATTAGTGGTGCGTAACTCGATTACAAAGAGTCCCCTTTTTCCGGAAATTACCATGATAGCATTAGATCAATTGTCACATGTTGTCAGTTTATCCTCGTGGCCAGGGGCTTCCTTGAAACCGGATCATGGCTTACCGGTACCTTCCTTCATGCTTTCAAATGGCGTACTACAACTAGTTCCTTTAGGTCTTCCGAGAATTGCATTTGGAATGTTGATTCCTGGATGCCACAATGGCCTGCACAAGCTGATTCTTGGTCTAGAAAATGTCTCTTCCCTTTTATGAATTTCCAACTTTACCTTGAAATCATGGACTGCTCTTCAAAAAAGGGTAATCTGGGTGGCAAGGAACGAGGAGGTATGGGATATGGTTGGAGAGGAGAAGAAGCTAGTGGCGGAGGTTCAGAGAAGGCAGAAGTGATGGATGGAGGGCGTTTTGAGAGGCGAGGGCATTTTGTAGATAGGTTGATAGAGGGGAGAACGCAGAGGAAGCGTGGAATAGAATAGGAATTCCGAAGGAAATTAGAAGAGATAGTTGATATGACTAAATTAAGAGAGATCTGATGGCGAACCATCTATAGGAAGGAATTTGAGATAGTGTTCCAGAATATGGGATGTTAGGATAAGGAGTGTCCAAAAACCTACCAATCAGCTGGTAGAATACCGAACTGACTGATCGAGACGAAGAAATGAAACGTGCAATTTTCTACATAATAAAATTTACTTCCGACCTGGGTTTCAATGTTGATACATAATCTTCTGGTTGAAGATGATGCATCAACATTGAATCCCGGGTCGGAAGTAAATTTTATTTTTGTGGAAAATTTTACGTGTCATTTCCTCATTATGTACTAATTCCACTCCATTTCACGAGAATCTTCAGATTTTATATTACTGACCGTGCTTCCATTTGACTGGAATTAGTTATTTTTCCAGCCTGTAGAGTTGCGCACCCCCAAATTATCGGTACGTGTGAACGTTCTAATTCAGCTCTCCACTTAATACGCAATAATTTGTGTAGTGTTACTTCAATATTCTGAAATTAACGTCAATACATTATCTAGTTCCAGTTGATAATGACGCACGAGTTCTTAGTCTTCTCTTCCCGGCCATCATATCATCTTATAAGGGATTCGGTTCAAGCTTTTTTTTACAATTTTAATCAAATTATTTTCCCATATCAGTTATACCGTTCTACTACGTTCAGTTATACCCCATGCGAATTGAGGATGAAATTTTCCAAGGATTTTTTTAGGTATGGAGTCCAATTTTCGAGGTGTTTCATTTGATACGGCGAATGTGAATAAGCTTCTTTTTTTCGCGTTGGTGCTTCGAAAATAACTGGCCGAAGTAGATGCGTTTTTTTCTATGCACATATGCAATCTCCGCGAGTGCATATGCATACCGTTGTGCCTAATATTTAACCGAAGGATGTCATGTTAAAAATAGCTGTTGGGTCCCAGTGGAATTCATGTTTCCTCTTCCTCTTCCGCGATGCTTCCAGCTTTTTATCGGGTTCCATTCTAAAATACATGGAATATTTTTGCTCGGGGAAAGGAAATTCATGCAGTCGAAGGGCCCTGTGCTTTGAGGGGGTGAGGATTTTTCGATTATTGAATTTCCCTTCCAGACGTTTTTTTTTCGAAATGTGTATGAATTTAAATTGTGTACATGTATTTTTTATTATATTACGCTAATTGGAAACATGGATTAAATTTGATTTTATTGCTAATTATTTCGTGCCTTAAATGTGAAATAATTTTTGTTGTTCATCATGTGAGCTTCGTTTAACATTCAATTTAACTGGAGTCAAGTTAATGTATTGCTAAAATTTAAACTTCTATTGTAATTCTCCTTCATTGGAATTTATTATTGCTCCATTCTCTTGTTACGACCCGCATTATTATACCGATTTTACCCTTGTAGCAATTTTACCAATTTTTAGTTTCTTATTGCTTTTACGCCTAGATATAAAAAATAATCACTTTCAGCCTTTTGTTAGAAGACATTTTTGTTTACATTGTTTATATTTTTGTAATAATTTGATTAGGCGTTGCCTTTGAAGCTTTATTTTACCACAACGTATATTTTAAAAAACCACAGATGGCCCTCAGGCCGTTCTAGGCTTGACTCCGATTTTCGTGACGAAATATCCTCTGGGATTCCTTATACTCTTGTCGAAGTCATTCGTATCATGTTCCAAAAGCCGATGGCGTAAGAGATGTTCTACTGTGACGATTTTCTGGTTTCTACTTCTTATAATTGAACGCAGTCTCCAGGGATGTGCCTTTTCCTATTGCCTTTTGGAGGCATTCAATCGCCTTTTTTTACATTTCAATCGTATCCCACGCCGCGGATAATACGGTACAAATTCCCTTCGGCCATTTAAATGATCAAGACTCAGTAATTTTCTAAAGTGCGTGAGCTCACCGGCCTCGTGATCACAGAGTAAGTTTTTTTCGTTGATTCCAGTTGTTAAAGATCCATCGCCCAAGGGAAAAACATGACCTCGTTTTCATGAAGGCTCGAGAAATATCCCTCGTCTCTTCCTCCTTTGATTAAGGATGTAGCCTTCATGTTGACTCTTTTCGCGAGAACTTCATCCTGTGCTCAGCTTTGCTTTGCCACCCACCAGTATTGATCAATTAATTATATGACCCCTTCTTTAATCATTGTATAATCGATTTGTCTTCTCAACGGAATCTACACTTATACTTTTTTCCTCATGTATCATCACTTTTACTTGATTTGGATCATGTTTCAATTATCTCTCAGTCCTGCTTGTCAAGAAATATTCTTCCAATTAAGAGTGCTGTAGCTTTCTGTCATTTTGCCATTCCTATTCGCTCTCGTGGGATATAGCTTTGGAACATAATCTCCATCCCATTATAAACTACTGTTTTTAAACGTATCCGCTAATTACGTTAACGTATTCAATCTGCAAAACAAATAAGATTTTCTTTCCCAGAGACACTGAAATTTACGGTGAGCATGCATGCGTATATGGCACCTGAGGCACCTCCATCAATGGTGACTGACGTGACGCCCCGAAAACTGGTCCTCTTATATAACTTCTTAGTTTTTTATCCAGTATTCTTCCCATTGTTTGATGGCCTCGCGCGTATTTATTTGCAACATACTTAACCGTATAAGCATCTGAAATAGTGTGAATTTAGTTCAATAATGAATACCAGCAATTATTCGAAATTGGGTAAATATTTGCCCTCTAGGTGCTAAGCAGCAACTTAGAGCCTAATAATACCCGACTGAATTTCATTGGAAAGATCTTAATTAATAAATTGAGCATTTATCAATATTTTTTCTCATTATTCGCATGAAATTCGCAGTCGTTAAATTGAGGAATACAGATATTTATGTATCTGTCGGTAAAATGACATTGACCACTTCCTATTAGCCCTTCAGTGTTTTATATTTACATAAATTAATGTTCGATGCATCGATGCGTTTGTTTCCCTTTGACTATCAATTTATATTCTATTATGTCCCGAAAACAATCGTTTATGACGGATTGGCTGCTTCTTCATTATCGTACGGTGTTCCATGTAAACCTTCCTTCTTCTGTTTTTCTGTTTACTTACTCTTTCCTTATTTAGCCTATTTTATCTCCAGCATTTGACCCAATCTTCAGGTTTCTACGTCTCAGATCATTTTTGTCCGATTTCCAATGGTTCATTTCTCTAATCCTTAGGATTCCATGCTCCATCTTCAATGTTTTTCAGCCAATACCCTCTTCGAGAATGTATCTTCATAGAGTAATGTAGGGTCCTCTTCGCCTTTATATCTTTCCTGACTTAATTCTGCTCCGAATGTCCATGAAACTGCAGCACGGAAAGACAAAATACAAACCTGAACAAACCTCCCTTCCAGTCTCAAACATTTCAATAATTCTCTGTAATGCTACTCCATCTCCTTCTCTCTAAAATACGAAATTATGGAAAATTTCTAATACAGAATGGATTTCGCCTTCCGTTTGCCCTTTACCCGTGCCAAAAATCTAGTATGCCAAGTATTATGTAGATGCAGATGAATCTTTGTCTTCTCACCTGCGGTTCCAATTTCTTTGTAACAGGTTTGAGCGAAAGAATTTTCAGTTTTGTTCAACTTTCCGTGTTTTAGGAAAATGCAACTTGATATATATTTCACTCCGTTGTATATTAGAAAATATAATCTGAACAAATATAAGCTTTTCTTTATTATGGAATCAACTATACCCTGCCCTCAGTCTGCTAACCGATACTACGAGTATCATATTCGCATATTTTAAACTAAATATCGTATACCGTGAGGCTCATGTCACAATATTTGTACGTTGTTATGAAATAGCATATTTTTGCTTTAATGTTTTAGCAATATTTGATGAATATGTTAGATGTTTAATAGGTATGCCTCGGTGGACAGAAAATAATTCGTCAAATAGTGCCATAGGACTAGGAATCCCAGACCAGGCATTGAACCACGTGCAAAGAAAACTTGATTAGTAATGTTAATAGGGGAAATTGAAGGTCCCTGGTTCGATTCTTGTCCCAGTAAACCTTTTTCCTCTGACAGTATCTATTACATTTGACGATAAATTTGACCGTTGGCCTCCGACATTTATCATACTGTAATTCTATTCCGAGCAACCTCGCCTCCGTTTTTATCCTTAAGAAATTATTTTCTTCCTCGCTATAGATGTATACTGAGGATAACGCCAGGCGGGACATAAATGAAAGGGACTCCACTCGTCTCCCTATTTCAATTCCATTAGCTCATTGAATCGCGTGCATAATTCACACTCGGGAAATGCGGCCCAGCACCTCAAATGAGTCGTCCCGCGTATATATATACTTTCATGTACATACATATGTTCATACATACTTGCATGTATAGACTCCCGCCCCTCTGAAGGGTCTCTTATTCCTTTCCCTGCGTCTTTTTCCTCCCTTACCCTTATGCTCCTCACCCTCACTCCCCCTCATTCAACCCCCTACCAA
This sequence comes from Pyrrhosoma nymphula, assembly GCA_963573305.1. Taxonomy (NCBI): domain Eukaryota; kingdom Metazoa; phylum Arthropoda; class Insecta; order Odonata; family Coenagrionidae; genus Pyrrhosoma; species Pyrrhosoma nymphula. Next base: position 67,296,098 of record OY754337.1, on the reverse strand, counting down.
CCGCGTAGGGGTTAGCGGGGTTGGGAGAAGAGGGGAGGGTTTGTCTGAGGACGGGCGAGCCAAATTATTAATTATCTACCAATTGACGTCACCGTTTCGCAGATCCACTTCACACTCCTGCACACCTCATTGGTGTTGGTGCTTTCTCTCTTGAACTTATCAGGAGCTTTTCGTGGCAAGTTTAACTTTCGCCGTACCCCCATAACCCATCCCCACTCCATCCTCCATCCCTACCTAACGCTTACTCCTCCTGCCACCCTCTAGTCCATTGAAGAAAAAAGGATGTGAGCACCCCCTCTGGAACCCGTGCTTCCTCTACCCGCGCGCTGTCACCCCCCGCCCATCACCTTATGATTATTTTGTCGGAATATAAATATTCCAACTGTCCCGATGCAATTCCATTTCGATATTATATTTTCCGTTACAACCTGATTACTATTTTTTGTCAGAATAAAAAAAACTGGGACTTGCCCGATGCGTTTTTAAGGGCGCAATTCGATACCATACCAAATATTTATTATGATTAGTCAACGACTTCACTTTTTATGCACACTTTACAGCCACGGGAACCAAATACAGCGCCATTTATATTGATGTAATGGATTTTGACTAATTTTTGCAGTAATTTGCTAGTAATGAAAACCAATAGTTGGGGCAGGTGCTTACACTTTGAAACCATTTCATTTTCTGGGGGACTAGACTTCTTATTCGCAGGTTTTCTTGGAAATGGAATTTATATTAGATATAAAAATTACGATGTTTCTCCCTTTCGATCATGATAAACCATGTAGTTTCTTGTCCAAATTTGCGAAGTAACTAGCAAGGAAAGGTGTGACCTTGTTTTCCTTATTAAAAAGGGTACAGGCAGTTTTAAGTACAGGGTACAGGTAGTACAGGTAGTAGGGTAAGGTTAGTACAGGTTTCTCTGTTAGTAGCCAGAATATGAATTAATGACATTTTATTCTTTTTACGGTGGAAGCACCTAAACTGCAGTTCTGTAGTGTTCGCATCGGACGATGCATATCGGGCGAGCCATATAAAAAAATACCCTTTTCCTCTTTCGCCCTAGCCTCCCCTCCCGTTTTAAATTCCTCACCGCGCACAAACTAACAACCCCCTATGTCAACTTGCTTTGCTTCTTCGCCCGAAAACCTTCAATTTTTTTCATTCCTCACTCTCCTTCACCCTGCATCCTCTCTATAAACCTCAGTCCAGTACCCCTTTTCCGCGTGTGCCCTGTGTTTCTCTTTATTTTTCTCAGAATTTTTTTCACACTGCCGCCACCAGCGTTCTCACCCCCGCCAACGATCCCCGCGCCCCTCGGCGTCTGCCTTCTTTATTTTAAAAATTCTATTCAATTTCCTTTTTAATTTTATAAATACCACCCTTCTGCCTCACTTAACCTCCTCATTCCTTATCCACCCCTACATTTCTCAGTCCTTTTTGTCGTATCCTACCCCAAACCCTTACACCTCCCTCGCCCCTCGACGACTCCGGTACTCGTGTACGAGAAACGCTGTCGTCCTCACCCTTTACCCTCTTCTTCCCCTACCCATCCCGCACCATTACCCTATTCTTACCCTACCCTTACCCTATTCTTCTTCTACCCTTTTCCAGCCACTGACCTATTCTTCCTCTATCCTTATCCTATTCCTACCCTATCTTTAACAGTTTTTTACCCCACCCTTAACCTATTATTAACCTATCCTTACCATATCGTACCGTATTCTTACTCTATGCTTGCCCTACCCTTACCCTATGCTTACCTCATCTTTACCCTATCCGTGCCCTATTCTTACCCTATCCTTACCCTCTCCTTACCCTATCCTTACACTCTCCTTACCCTATCCTTACCCAATCTTAACCCTTTCTCGCCGTAATCCTCACCCTATCCTCTCTTTAACTCTTACCCAAACCTTTCCCCTACCCTAACCTTCCCCTAACATTTCCCCTTACCCTTACCCTGACACTTTCCAAAAACCCCTCTCAGACACTCGACCTCCTCCCCCTCGTTTCCCCCCTCCACTCATTTCCTCCCGTACTCCTCTCATTGGCCGAGTGGATAAGCTCAGTCTGTTTCCGTGCCACTTGAAGGTTCGAGCCACCGCGTCTGGAATTTTTTTAAGGCTCTTGTTTGTTTCTTTTCCCCCTCCTTCTCCCTCGTAACCCTCCTCTTGCCAACATCACCACCCCCTCCTCTCCAGCTCCTTCCCTCTCACCAACAGCGTGGTATTTCTCGTGTTTTATTTCCTCTGTCACCAATGTTATTTTCAGATGTTTGGGGTTTTCCTCCCTACCCTCTCTCTTCTTTTCTTGTGGATTAAATAGCATATCCCCCCGTTATATTAGTTATGGGTGTTCGGGTTTGTGTCACGTCCATATCTCGAGTATTTAATTTCGTCACGTATTTCGATTGCTTCCTGGCAGGCATGGACAATTTAGGTGCTGAAAGACAACAATAAACATTCCATTATTTCATATATTTAGTTTTTAACTGTTTTTCACTGTCATATATTTTATACTGGCATTGCCTTAGTTCGTGAACCCTTAATTGTCTCAATATAATGCTTCCTAGAAATAAATAATCGCTCCACGAAAATTCGTTTGGTTACTAAAGCGAAAAAATAATAATATTCGGGAAAATTTAAAAAAATATTTTTTATTAACTGTTTTAAAACACGTTTTAAACTCTTATTTTTGTCTCTCGATTTTAAACATGATGACCCTGTTTCCGTAGACAGAAAATATTTTGAGGTAATACTGACATTGCAAGGTAATAAACTAGAATATCCTGTTTCGAAATAAATCTTACACTCGCTTTTTTATCGCGAAAAATAACCCTTAATGAAATTTCGCTTGTAAATGTGGTATTTCCGTCCTTTTTTTGTCTATTGATTTCACTAGGCTTTCGGATATTATCATCAATAGTATTTAACCGGTTTAGATTGTTAAATGATTCCTTTTTTAAACGATTTTCCATTATACATGCTTCCATCATCAGAATTTTCCTCCCTTTATCTCAGTATACTTTCCTTTGTGTCGTCTAGTATGCCTAGCCTTTTCCTCCTATGTCCCCGTTTTCATAGGAGTTTACCTCCAGTTACGATCTTAAACAATTCCTCGTGTCTAATTGTCCTATTCTTCTATTCTGCCTTCTCCGAATGCCCACCATTAGCCTCCTTTCCTCTCATATTATACGTACTTCTTCTTTGGTCTTTCTTTTCGTCCATAAAACCTACTCAATCCTTTCATATTTTAACATCTCAAATACTAGTTGCACCGTTGCGTAAAATTTTAATGGCTTGGTGCCCCCCTATTGAAATTGCGGAAGGATATACTGTCTCGTTGCTCTCTCAGTGCTTTCTGTCGTTTTGAGAGGCTATTGATTCGTGGAAGGAAAGACTATCCGGTGAAGAATTGGACTTTTTGTCTTCTAAGTGCCATTTCTCTGGTTCATTTCGCGAATTCTGAGCCAAAAATAATTTCTTTGCTCCGCCCAGTCAGTGTTTCTTGGATATAAAGTAAAGTCATTTAGCCATTGTGTCTGAATCGCGGCCCACGGATCTCGTCCCACCCGTGGCGGCCATGAGTTCGGCCTATCAAGAAATTTGAAATTGATATGAGTAAATAGTTCAATAATGTTATTAGCACTGTTTTGGGTACATTTCAACTGAGACCGAATACAACCCTGCCCCAGAGTAAGCCATGAACTGAGAGAACACTTGTCTAAAATATTGTTTGTGATTCGGTTCTCTCGACAGCATTGTCTATAGGTTGTATTATTCTCCAAGAGGGAGTAATTTGGTGTTGTTAATTAGTATGGGAGAATACTGTTTCGTTTAGAGCTCCAATAGGGAATAGATATTTAGTTTTTCATTTTTGGACAACAAGGTTTTGTATTCCAATAAGTTAGCAATGTAACATTAAAACTTCTCCTGTGATGATTTTTTATCAGTTGACGAACCTTTTCTCAGATTAATATGCAAAACTATATTATAGTGTATGTTTCAGTTTTAGCTGACGCCGGTTATAATTCAAATTTATTCAAAATATTTAGTTTTCCCTCATATATGTTTGCTTGTAACTTAGGGACTAGATACGTATAACGTTAATGAAAATATTTGACACACTATTTATTCTACTAGAAAAAGTTTCTTCAGCTCGGAGGAATATTATTTATTCCTAATCGCTGGTACACCATTCCTCGAAAAAACATCTAGAAATAATTTGTTTCGGAGTAAGTGGGACCCTTGGGACCTTAGTTTTAGGAGCGATTTGTGCGTAAAACTTGTAATATTTTCTCATCGTGCTTTTTGTTAATTATACGTGTGAAGCATTTTTTTCTGTTCAAAAATGGTTTATTTTTGGAGAAACGGTATTGAGAAAACTGAAAACCAGGCGATGAAATATGCTTGTGAAATTAGCTTGAAGCAGTTGATTGAGTCGACTGAAATTTAACCCTTTTATGAGATCGTATTTTGAAATTGTCGACTGAAATTTGACCCTTTTATGAGATTGTATTTTGAAATTTTTGACGAATACACGTCGAAGGAGCTCGAATCGTGTAGTAAAACATTTTGAAGGAATATTAAAGGAGACAGAATCTTTATCGAATGTCCTTCGAGCATTCTCGACCCGTTCTCATAAAAGAGAAATCTCGATTCATAGAAAAATTATGGAATTGTAGAGAAAATCTCTTTTATCAGGTTTTAGTAGTTCTTGTTGGTGTTCATATCGTCTAGTTGCTGTACGTATATAGTACACGCGAAAGACCCATGTATATGAAGGCAACAGAGTATAAATTTTCCCATGTTATGAGAAGAGTCGTAAAGAAGAGGCTGGTGAAAACTTTAATATGGAGCGTGGCGCTATATGGGTCGGAAACTTGGTCATTGCGAAGGGAGGATGTGCGTAGACTTGAGATTCTTGAGATGTGGGTTTGGAGAAGGATGGAGAAGGTTAGCTGGATGGCGAGAAAGACGAACGAGGAGGTATTAGATATGGTCGGAGAGGAGAGGAAGCTGGTAGCAGAGGTTCGGAGAAGGCAGAAGAGATGGATGGAGGAGGTTTTGAGAGGAGAGGGCATGTTGAAAAGAGTGATAGAGGGGAGAACACTGGGAAAGCGTGGAAGAGGAAGGAGGAGGATAGGAATTCTGGACGAAATAAGAGGAGGTAGAAAATATGAAGAATTGAAGAGGGATCTAATAACGGGCCATCCTTAGGAGGGAAAGCGAGACAATGTCTATGAGTTTGGGATGCAGAATGGGGACTGTCCAAGAACCTACCAATCTGCTGGTAGAATACTTGAATGAATGAATCTTAATTTACAGGTTTTTCGCTCAAACGCACAAATTAACTGTATGATAGCTATACCGAGGACAGGAATCTCACCAGTATGTACCCAATCCGTAAAAAATGAATGTTTTGGTTTTACTTGGAAAGCCGAGTCAATAACGCAAACTTACCAAGGGCAAGTAAGGCTATAAGGAACTTTTCTTCTGTTCCAGGTGTGACACCCAAGTTCGCCATCACTTGGTTTTCTACAAGTCGATTGCCATATTCGTGAACATGACCGGTCTTAATTTTCTCAGTTACTGCGTCTGCTCTTAGTTTTACTGGCAAAACTTTCTTCCTACCACTTTCTTAAGCGTTTATTAGTTTCCTTTTCCTTTTTCGTTCCCCTAAATTCCTATTTTCTTCCATCATACTCTGTGCTTATCCAGGATTCTCCATGCCACCATCCTTTTCAAATTACTGTTCTCTTTTAAAATTCTATTCGTTTACTCTCGGTGCGCTCACCGTATTTCTACTACCTCTCCATTCCGACTGTCTCGAACACCTTTTTTTTTGTTTTCCTCAGTTACCTCAGCTTACCACCTTCGTCCTTCACACCACATCTCACCCCTTTTACCTCTGGTTAAGGAGGTTTACCATGTATCGGAACCTATAAAACCGCAACACGGCCTTATGACAATAAACCAGTGGATCTGGTCGAAATATTAAATTGATAATATCGTTTTCCCAATATGCCGCAGCAGATTGTCCCGCAGACTGGCATCAGACTAGTTTGGTACTCCCTATCTCTTCGCGTTTTGTGAAATCCAGAAAACGAGCTGTTTTCCGGTGTAAAATTACTTGAGACAATGTCTGCATCAATGTTTTTATCTTCTAACGAGTTAACGCTGTGCTCTTCAAAGCATCTCATCGAATACATCAGTTGAGCAACATGAGTGTGAAAACTGCTTAGAAATGACCAACAAAACGTATCATTAACGGGAAGATATCCGTAACTAATTTTTTTGTGACTTGCTGTTGGTAATACGTATTATTTGGTGCGCTTTTCTAAATATCGTAGAACTAGAGGAATCTGCCCCTCCCGATTCTCTTTGACTTATCGAAGATTGACTGCTCGCGAAAACGAGTATATGCACGCGAACAAGTCCATTAGCGTTTCTGGAATGTATAAATATCGTGTGAGACAGAACACAGTTTAAATCACTCACCTTCCATACCGCTGAAACCCAATTTACCACTTCTCCTTGCGACGCAACGGGACCCTGTGCCCAAATACTGGGATAAAATTAATGAGGAATTTAAGGCACGGCGATTTTTATAGTACCAAAACCAAGCGCTGCTGTAGGATAAGAGTTAACTGAACGAGTTTTTAGATATGGGTTTGGAGAAGAATAGAGAAAAATAATGTGCACAGTAAGAAAGACAAATGTAGAAGTTATTGGCATAGTTGATGAAGAAAGGCAGTAGTGTTGGGGAATCCCCAGAGAGTTGTGTGGACCCACGAATTGTAAATGAAAAAGGAGTTTGGTCGATGAGGGTGAATAGTACATGTACGTCAATGAGAATTATGAAGAACATGGATGGATATATTGAATGGATTAAAAGCTGAAGTAAAGTATGCTGAGCTGCGTATATGGAATAGTTTTTTTGAAAATGTGTCAAGGATTCTGTTGAAGTAGGCGTCAGTTACCTTTTGTGATGCGTGGAATATCCGTGTGTTATTGATTGCAATACCTCACTATTGATGCATTTCCTTTGTCTTAGAAATCCGAAGTGAAGGCACTTGAGAAAAAAATAAGTGACTAATTTCCTATTGATCGCGGCCTTTATGTGATTCCAAACTTTGAGCATGGGGAGGGATGATGATGGAAAACTGATAGTTTGATTTGAGAAAATACGGTGGCTATGAATCAAGACAAGCTCAGATAGTTTGGAACGATAGAAAGCTGCTGGATGAAAGCCAAAGGAAGAATTATGTACGCAAATGGGGTTGGAAGTGTGTTTGTGAGAATTGAGGTTACATGAAAGAGGAAGATAAAGAACAAGGACGTGTATTTGAGATGGACTAAGGAGGTGTTTATGTCTGTAGAATTAGTGGAAAAAGCCATCTTGGGTCGGTGGAATACCCTCAAGTAATTGGTTTCAGTGACTCACTTTTGAGACATTTTCTGTCTTCAAAATTCATAAACTCAACCTATTCTACTATTTGCAATAGCTCTTCGTCGTGTTGAAGATCGACCGTGCAATTGAATATACATGCACGCGCACCATCAATTCATTTGCGTTCCCTAATGCGGGACTATATAGTGAGAGAAAGCTCTGTTCAAATCACATGCCTCTTTCCTCTTCACTGGCTCAATCTCCTCCAGCATCCGGTCTTCCCTGATGACAGAACCTCAAGTAAAGATACCTAGAAAGAATTGTATTTTTGATGCCGAGTATGGCGTTGTATGGTCCAAAAACTAAGCGCTTTGGGTAAGAGGATGAGATTATACTGAAGATGATTGAGATATGGCCATGGAGAAGGGAGTAGGGAATTCCTTTCTCAGATTGAAAGATTAGTGGAGTGTTGTGCATGATTGAGGTTAGAGGAAGTTTGTGGAAATCAGAAGGATACATTGTAAGAATGACGATTGAAATGGGTTGCTGAGTGAGAATGTTACTTAAAGGAGGAAGATAAGGAACAAAATTAAAGGTGGAATGTATGATGAGCTGAGAAAAACAACTAGTTTTGTATGAATACGTATTTAAAGGGTGCTCCTGGGAAATAGTCGAAAGGTATCTCTTCAATGAACCGTAAAATATCCATGACTAATTTTTTTTCAGTGGCTCGCAAATGTCAGTATGTTTTGTTAGTTAGAGAATATCATAGAAATCCGCTTCAGAGGCCCTTAGGCGTATCAAAGATCGATCGTTTTCGTTTTAATATATTTAAAAACTCACCATATCATTTACCTACCCCGTAACCATTGAGTGAGAGATGAAGCGTTGGTCGAATCACTGCCTCTCTCGTCTACGCCTTATCACTTTTACACTTCCCTTTACCACTGATGACAACCATCCAGTCCAGTAACTAAGGAAGTTATTCCGTTGATTCCTTTACACCATTCGTTTTATCCCCTATTTTCGTCATTCCCGGCAGAATTAGATTAAAGAATGCTAAACTTAAGGCATTCTTCGATAACTTACTGTGAATCTTTATTCAACTTTTAGCCAATTTAATCCTTACTTAGGCCAAGATTAATTAAAACCTAATAAACTCGGATTTAACCATTTATTTATGAGTACGTCCGGGGGTCGTCTTGTCTATTCTTGTGTCCCTTCGACGTATCGAAGATCGACCGCGCGTGTGTATGTAGTGGAGCATATTCGCGCGCTCACTAATTCATTTGCGTTCCCTAAATGTGTAACTTTGGAGTGAGAGAAAAGAGCGCCGGTCGAATCACGTGCCTCTTTCCTCCACAACGCCTCAACTCCCTCCCCATTCACCCCCGCCCCCCACCCACCCTCTTCACCCCCCCCCCTTCTTCTCAGGGCTCCACGAAACGTTCGTACTCATACTCCTTTCCCCCTCACCCCCTCCTCCCGTTGCCTCCTCCACCCAGCCAGATCTCTCTAACGATTCGGATTCCAAGCGAACGTTTTAATTGAACCGTCGTCTTTCACCGGAATCCGCTCTACTCTTCCCCCACCCCCAAACCCCTTGCCTTCCCCGCCTCCCTGCCCCTTTCCACTCCACAACCTACTCCTCTCTAAAAACCCCTTCCACACACACACCCTCCCTCCCCTCCACCCTCTTCCACCGCTCCGTGCAATATAATTATTTCCTCGCATCCAGAATTCTAGCACATAACCGCTCCCTGGGTTTTTGGACGGGAGGTTTCTCTCCCTCTCTCTCTCTAAATGAAAGGTTCAAGTGGCAAAGGAGGTTTTTGGGGACGTAGGGAGGGGGGTGTAAAGAGGTGGAAGGGTTTCGGAGGGTGGGGGATGATTTCGGTGCGTTCCCGTGGGGTGGATAGTGTACGGGAGGGGGTGAGGAAGGATTTTGAACTGTGGTTTGAAGGGGAGTGCTGCTCTACACGGTGCGGGAGGACCCACACATACAGCGGATCGATAAAGAGGTGGTGCTGTATGGTTTTTGATGAGCTGCTTGTTTTTTGTCAGTCGTATGGATTTGAAACGAGTTTTTCAGCGGAGACAGAGGTGGAGGAAGGGTTAGGACGAAGGGGGAGGGGGGCTGGGAAGGAGTGGGGTGATGGATCTGCGGTGGGGGAGATGAGAGGATTATATCCGAGCGGAGAGGATGCTGGGAAGGAAGCGAGAGGTTAGGGTGGGGGAAATACCATGGGATTCCTCGCCTCCCCCTTATATACATGTGCACAACGTATATAATGTAACTTATATTCTTTATGTATGTTTCTCTCCTGTCACCTCCGTCTTCCGCTAGCCGATTCTTTCGTTGTCTTCTTTGTTCTTTCGAGATCATATCTTTCATTCTCTTCATTTCTCTTTTTCTTTGTCCGCAATAATAGTGATAGCACCTGGTGACCGAGCGTTGCTCGATGTTTATTTGGTGTACTAAGAACTTGTATGCTACTATTCTGCTCCTTATTGTCCATTTTAATGATATTGAGCATTCACATTAAAAGGTTACATTCACATTAAAGGTAAAAATTCACATTAAAGACAAACTTAATAAAAGATAACGGATATTTATTTAAAAAATATAAATTAGTGATGGGTGTAATTAGGAAGTATAAATCAAACACAAAAAAACCACTAACTCATAAAAATGTTTTTATAACGATATTCTGAAATCATCAGGAAATTCAATATTTACAATTTTTCGTTATTTTCAATATTCATTGGCAGATTATTGTTGTTCTTATATTCAAAATTATTCGATATTTCTTTCCAAACAGCGTTTCTCGTGTGTTGCGGATTTTCTTATAGTAACAGAACTTTTAAGCCACTACGTCTTAAGTAATTAAACAAGGCAAACAAAGAAACCTCTGCACCAAATCCTATGCTTTTCTTATGAGAGTAAACGGTAAAAGAGGGCCCTCATAGAGGCCCATGGGGCCTGCTTAATGTAGCTAATGTTGTGCGCAATTTATTTCTGGTATCAAAAAACCCTTTAATTAAAATTAAAAAAATCGTTAGAGCCGTTTATGAGAAAGCTGCGACAAACATACATACATAGATTGCTCGCTTAATATAATAGAATTAATTTTGATTACTTTTGATATTGATTTTTTTAGAATACGGGTTGATAAGGAACATGAGATATTTGAAATGGCAATAAGAATATTAATGGGGAAAATGAGATGCTGAAATAGAGTCGTTATGGTTAAATTTTAGGCATGGTAGAGGAGAAGAAATAGTGAGAGGAGGAAATTCGAAGGTGGTTACGTGAAAGGAGATATTGAGAGGCGATCGAATATTTAAATATATGAGGGGAAAGAGAAATTTACTCCTATGTATTCGATGCTACAACTTCTTTTGTTATGGATTGTAATCCATGATCAAAAGAAATATGGATCACAATAAAGAGTATAATCCCTTAATATTATCTCACTGTGTTAGGCAGTTATTAGAAGACACATTTTAAGAATATAAGGCTGAGTAGAAATGGTGTAGAAAATCCTTTTTTCTCGACATAAATATAACAAATTTTGCATTGATTAGTTTGTAGGCTGATTTTTTTACAAAAGCTATAAGAAGAGGTAGATGATATATGGAATTTAAGATGGATATAATGGTAAGACATATCTATATGATCTATAGGAGGGAAGGCGAGACAATGTACCAGAATTTGGGATGTTAGGATAAGGACTGTCCAAAAACCAACCAGCCAGCTGGTAGAATACTCAAATGAATCAACTCGCATGGTTTCTTGGGGGCAGATTCCGACGCGGACCGCAAATTGGTAACCGGTTAGACCGCAAGTTAAAAGTTGCGTTCGATCCACAAAATTAGAAGTAGGGGTGTACTTAATTGAATTAGAGAAGCTTATGCTGGGATGATAAAGAAGAAGTATGAGGAGCATGCTCATAAAATCGTTGGTGAGGGTAAGGTAGCTAAGTAAGAAAAAGCGATCAGTTTTATGGGGATGTAAAAAAAAAGGGTTTAGCAGGGCTGCGAAGGTATCTGCAAGTTCAACCAATATTAAATTACGTTGAATCACGAGAGAAATCATCAGGGAGATGAGAATAATAGAACATGTTTGAGTATTATCGAAGTAGTAAATAAAGTTTTTTTCCCAATTGACATGTGTGGTGGCTAAGAATAATATAGAAAATGAGGAAATGGAAGACTGAGGAAATGAGGAATGGTTACCACAAGAAGATAATATCAACAAGCTTGAAATATGCTTACTTAATACCTTTATCGAGGGCATTCATTGCCTCCTTCAAGTTAACAATTGTCTCTTTTGCCATTTCGGCTAAGTTTCCCTCTCGTGCTTTCTGCGAAGGGAACACGATGGCTTAATGCAGGATTTAATCATTTCTAGTTGGCTGCGTGCTCACCTGTAATGGCATTATAGTCAGCACTTATAGTCTAGTTTCAAATCCCGTGACCGAATTAGGTGTCCTGGCTTAATTTTGTATTTCCGCTTTGGATATACCTATTCCCTTGGAAATCAAGTAAAATCTTATGATAGATGTCAAAGGAATGTTCTAATCAAGAGGCAATTTTTGGTCATGTCTTTTCATTCACTAATGTAAGCCTTCTGTTTTTCTTCCATCTATTTCCTCTAAGCCTTTTATTTTTCCGAAAATATTCGCGTGTTTTTTGCAATTACGTCTTCACTCTAATCGTACGAATTTCTTGTTTTACTTCCAATTGAATCTGGATTTTTCTCTCCGGCGATTTTGGTGGTTCGTATACCCCTGCGATCCCGATAAGCCATTGGCTTATCTTCAGGTTTCTCAGGGGCCGAACAACCAGAACTTGACAGCAATATCCATGCCCTGGGCATGTGGAAAACCGACCCGGGACTCGAACCCGCGACCCTCGGATTAGCAGGCGAGGACTTTACCCCGCCGCCACCGGGGCCGGAATAACTAGAACGCAATCCAAGAATGGAGAAACAAAACACTCTTGTCTCAGTCACCTTTTAATTTAGTGAAATTCAATTGATTATTCACTACCAAAAGAATTAAATTTCAACTTCAGTCTGACAGTTAGGCCATCATGACGACCTTTCTCTGAGTCAGCAATGAACAAATTTACGAACTGTGACAAGAAATTACTTCAGATATTTGCTATGCTTTATTTCAATTTAAGACCTATAACCAGTTGTTGAGTGTTTTTAAGTCTTGAACTTTTAACCTTTTACGTCTGATTAATTTATTCTTTTTCGCTATTTATTTGCGTATTACAGTCATGTTCCAGTATTTCTTTGGTTACTTCATGCATACTTTACCATAAGTATTCCTTTAAAACAAGAAGTCATGCCTAGTGCGAGGACATAAACAGTGATATTGTTGGCTCAGAGTGACTTTAGTGTAGGTATTTCTTACGAGAAAATTTCAAGAATTGTCTAAGCAGCTTTCCTGTATGTTCCGATTATGACCCCAACGTGCTAAGTGCCTTAACAAATTTCCGTGACGAGAACACGGAAGACGATAAAATCATTTCTTTTCGGACAGACTCGAATGTTTCATCAGGGTTGAATCGGTGCGGTCCTCAGAATTCAACATTACAGTTCGTCGTATTGGCCCGTGAAGGACCCAGATTTGAATCCCTGCGATGGCGAAAATATTTCTTGGGGAGCGCATTTCACTGGATCCACGTATTCTGAGATATCTTCCGCGGTTTTTCATGGTACTGTGGCGACAGTTTCGCCGGCGTGGCAGTCGGCGAAATTTCCGTCCCAGCAACATAGAAAACCGTGGAAGAAATCCCGGAAAACATGAATCAGTAGCATCAAACCGCGAAAGCCTTCAGTAGGAATGCAACTCATACTTGGGAGAGTACTTCCAGTGGCGAGCTTCTCCTTTGTTTCTCCTCCACCGGAAAGAGACCTACGGAAGTCCGTAGAACTCTATTATGTGGCCTAACTTTACTTTCCTATCGTAGTACTCTCCTTCCAGTGAGGGGCGCCGATGCGTTCGGGAGGGAACTGATAATTATGGAAAATCATCGATAATAACAAAATTGAACTGTTAATAAAAGGAAAGAGTAGGCTTACGGCCGTGGTAAAGGGGAGGATGCTGGGTAAGCAGGGGAGGGGGAGAAAGAGAATAAGCTTTATGAACAGGATTAAGAGCAGTAGGATGTATGCCGAGGTGAAGAATGATATCTTTGAAGGGGGCAAAGGTCTGCGGATGTCGGAGATAGTATAGATATTCCTTCTTCTTTTAAAACTACCGTAACCGGTGATACATCTCTATTAATTAAAAATAATAGTAATAATGCCAACAGTCGAACCGCACGACGCCCAAATTTTACCCGAGCGGAGTATTATTTTCGAAAGCATTTCGCGAACCGCTCGGTATTATCACGTACATTTTTTTCTTGTTTTTCTTTTTGCTGCTGGCGTATGTACACCGGCGGGCGTGTTTCAACTTTCGTCCTTCCCGGCGTCATCTTTCGCCCTTCTCGCTTCGATCCAGTCCCCCTCCTTTGCAGGTGTTTTTATTTAGCGTGTTGTGCACTATCCCTCCTCTCCTCTTGTGTGTCCTTCCATCTCTCTGTCTTTTCATCCCCGTTCTCACTCTCTGTTCCCTAACCCCTCCCCTCTCCCCCCCCCATCCACCCACCGCAACACCACAAATCCTCTCTCCCTCCCCACGTGCCTCTGAAGACTTCTCCGCTCTTTGTCCCCTACCCCTCTTCCTACCCCGCGCTCATCCCGACAACGATGCTCTCTCCCGCCCCATCCCTTGCCGTGCGCTACCTTCGCCCTCTTTTGTTTCTCCTCCTCCTCCAGCAGCGGCAAAGCACTCTTCTTGTTTCCATGCCATCTCTCACTCACCCTCTCACTCACTCCACCCAACAGTCACGTACTCCAGATGATAATGATCTTCGCGATGGTGTGGACTGCGCTCACCGAGAGATGATTTCGTCTCTCGGAGCAGCAGCCACCGTCTCGGGCGCATTTCGCCACCGCCCCCACCTCTTCCGCTCTCTTATGCGTCTTTCCTCTTCCATCTCTTCCCTGCGGAAAAACTTACGTCTTTTTCAATTCCCACCAAAACCCTCAACCTCGTACCCAACCTCCTCCCCCCCCCCCCCCTTGCCGATGTTTCTTCCACTCGAAGTATTCCGTGATCAGTAGCATTAGGCTCCGAATTTGCGTTGTTTAACGATAGTAAATATAGTTTACTGTATTAACTTACAATTAGTGGTAAGCAAATTGACTTTGAAGAATCGTGAAAGAGTTGAGGAATAAATCTCTTTGTAATTTTCCATGCTATTAATATTAATGTTCGGTTTCCATGTCACAGCATCATCATCAGAGTTCGACTACTGAGTTCGATGTGAAAACAGTGCGTAAAATTACAAAGTGACCTTTAGCCAGTAGACTAATTAATGATATATTTAATATCATATTTAATGCGCTGTGGCAATCCAATTTTGAACAAAATAGTTTATTAAATTAAATGCATTACAGTAGATGTAGTCAATGAGGAATCATAGTAAGTGGAATAAAAACACTGCTGTGGATTACTTACTACCTGGCATATTCACAATAAAACGCTGTGGTAAGCGATAACATAAGAACAAATTCAGTGAATTGTATCAAAATTGATGTAGTGATAGACAACGAGGAATCATAGTTTGTGGAATTAAAACAATGCTTGGCATTTTAAGGTACTACCTGGCATATTCACATCAAAATATATTTACACATATATGTAAACTATTCATATTTAAAGAACAATTTTTCGATAATGATACATCCTTCGTCCCCACTACTCTCGACCATAATTCCTCTTCTCGAACCATTCCGTGATCACGGATCACTAGGCTTTAATATTTATTATTTAATGAAAAAAATATTAGTTTACAATGCTGTGGCTTCTGGAAAACCTTTTTGTTTCTTAATTGGCGACGTCCTACTTCGTGAAAGTTTGTTAGTTTCCAGTGGGTCCTGCGTTGGTCTGCTGGCCTGAGACTTCGGATTCAGTCCTAGTTAGGTCTCTCTGGGCGTGTCCAGCCAAACCCAAGTAGTATGGGGATCGAGTTGGTGTAGTGTCTAGTGTGCCAGCTTCAGTCTCGGGGACCTGGGTTCCAATCCCGGCATTGGAGATAATCTGGGAGAATCCTGCTGTGTCGTGCTATGTGGAGAGCAGTTTTAGACGAAGTACTTGAATGTGTGGTTTAACTATGGACCTCGTGGAGTATTCCGTAAGCATGTGGCATTTTTTATGAATTCCACCACCCCTTATTTTGCCACAATTTCCCCCTTTTTCGATATGTTTTCCCTCGGCGGACTGTTTCCCAAGCGGACTTAGTGGAAATACGCGCGTCCCAACATGCGAGCTAACCACATCGCGCTAACGATGCCAGCAATACCTACTACTCCAAAATGCAGAGATTACTTTTTGCCAGCAACTTCTGCCAGCGACCTTTTGGCTGCGGCCTTTCCCTCAGCCGGTCATTCTGGCCTATGTAGAAGTCGGTGCAGGAGAAAATCGAGAAGCCGCAGGACAATTGACCATGATAATAAGGCTATCACCCTGTATTCCGCGGACGGAGACACGAACCAGTTCTTGATGCTCCAATGGAAGACTTCCAAATCAGCTATGTACCCATCCCACTATTTCACCCCCTTCAATGCTACAAATCGCCTCTACCCTATACCCTCCCCACTCCACCTCAACCTTGCCCAAAATTCCCCCTGCGAAAGGCGAATCACCAAAGCCTCGTCCTCTGTTCCGGTATAGACGGCGAGGAGTACACATCGCTTCCGGCATTCACTCAATTCTGACTAAGAGAACCTCACAGCTCGCACTTGAAAACATTTTTGATTGATTTCGAGCGGAAGTTAAAACAGTGGCTGATCCTTTGATTATTGGTTCGTAATTTTGCTGCTGTTGTGAAATAAACATGCTTCATTAGTTGTTATTCTATAATATTTGTTTCACGCTGGTTTCCTCATTTTTCTCACCTAAATTTGGAAAGTGTTTGTTTCTAGACGGGCGTGTTAGGCGAGAAAATTATTTCCCTATTATACAGGCAGTAGGCAAATGCCGACCTCCATTTCCGAAAGACCTGATCCTTTCCTTGCCAACTTAATTTAAATGAATGAAATCAAAAAGATTTCTTGATCAATTCCATATGAATTTTCAATCACTTTCCGGGAAATTGCTTCTTTAAATAATCCACATATGCATGTATGCAAATGGTTTTTGCTTTATTTTGCCAAATTTATTTTCATAGCCTGAATTACAGGTATGGTATTTTTAATACAAGATAGGACGTTCCTGTGACCAAAATGAGTCCGTTCAAGGCATGATGTCATCCGGGTGACACGAGGAGTAGACGACTTGATAATTACCTCAATAATAATGGAAGAATGCTCCGGGGGATTATTTTGTAATCTCACCTTGTTTGACTCTTTGCGGGAAGGTGGGAGACCAGTTTCGCTCTCCTAATGATCGGCTCACGATCGACCAAGGCCCGATTGTGGCTCCATTTCACGTTCATTACGACAGATGAGAGACAGAACTAATGATAGGCTGAGGCAAATGAAACGAATCGAGAGTCGATCAAGAGTCGAAAGAGCGGGTGAGTCAAAGAAAAGATCTGTAGATCACTACTTGAGAGCCGAAGATGGTCACGCCGCTTGAATCATGGAGTGGAACTACGAAAAATGACGTAATTTTCCGTATTTTATTCCCCTCCCCCCCGATGATTTAAAAGAATGAATGAAGACCTCTCGGGTTTCACACCGGGTCAGGTTTTCCATAACTCCCGACTTCCTCATTGGATACTTGGATCCCTGAATACGATGGGCGAGTCGCTCGTCGAAACGTTGGAATTTTTGGAAAACCTGACCCAGTGTGAAACCATAGAGCTCTTCATTCACACCATTGGCCGGGAAAGCCTGCAGTCAAACGACTCCAATAATTTAGTTTTTAGCCACAACAGAACAGATACAAGTAAATATTTGCATCCCTAAGTACTGATATACAGCTTATTTTATCAGTTATAATTAGTAAGTGTGTAGTTTGAGAGTAAAATCTTGTTTACAACGGAAATAGCCCCAGTAACACTTTATTTACAATTGAAAGTTGAAATTCTTATAATTTTCAATATTTAAGTTTTCTTATCTCCAGCAAACCTGGACCCGCTTCGCCCGTGTATATGTAGCAATGGGATATCTACAAATTGTCTTCCCTCATATGTTTCCTCGCATTGCTGTTGTATCCAAGTACCACATAAGTATCAAATACACAACGCTCTCCGTACCTATCTAGCGCTTAATTTAATCCAGACTACGTCACAGCGTTTGATCAAAACGATTCCCAACGGCCTGCCTTGTATTAGTAGTACCATGATTACGGGTAATGTTCATGAATATTTGACATCAAATATAGATGCACCGGCAATTTACGCTAATTACCTGGAGAATTATGCCAAATTAAAACACGGGTTCGTCTGTAAGACTGCCGGACCAAGGAGAGAATCTTTTCCGAATAGTCACACGAAACTTTTGACAAGTTGAGTGATCAAGTCTCCAGCTTCCCTCAATGGCTCGATGGCATGCTATTACCTGACTCCTTCCCTTGGTGAGTCTGCTGAGGCAATGTGTGTGTGGGGGCAGAGTGACGAATCCGAACCCAAGTAGTCAACGCTAATAATCGCCTTTCCCGCCCTCACCTGCCTTCCCCAAGTTAGTGCGGCGAAAGAAATTTTATCTTCTCCCCTTCTCCTGGGTCTTTTATTT
The DNA here is from genome assembly GCA_963573305.1 of Pyrrhosoma nymphula. Lineage (NCBI taxonomy): Eukaryota > Metazoa > Arthropoda > Insecta > Odonata > Coenagrionidae > Pyrrhosoma > Pyrrhosoma nymphula. The sequence goes on along the minus strand of OY754337.1, from coordinate 67,277,899 downwards.
TTTCATCGAAGAAATCCGGAGACGGTGCAACACCCTTTCGCTTCCCCCTTCTCTTTCGTAGTCTGGCCACGCCCCTTAAAACTCACCCCTTCAGTCACCCCTCTCTCGTCTTTGCGTTAACCCCCTCGAACCCCCGGCTCCCTGCCCCTCCCGGCCACCAAACAACGCTCCACGCCCGCCGAGGAAGTTGTCTTCCCCCGTCTTTTTCTTCAATCCTCGCTCCCTCTTTCTCACTTCCCTTGGTCCCCTTTTCATCTCTTTACCACGCTCGTGTCTTCCGTGGAAAATATTCTTTTTCCCACCACCTTCCACAATCCCCCTTCACCCAAGGTGTGCCTTATTGAGCCTCTTGTGACGCGATCGCAAATTTCGCTGACGTAATCACAAAGTATAACTCCTCGCGTTCATTGTTGCATCGCCATTCAAATTTTTCTTTTGATCGCTTCTATTAATCGAATTTTTTATCCTGAGTGGTAAAAATGAAAGTTTAATGCCAGTTTTTCTCGTGATATATTAGCTTAGTGTGTGGTATTACTAGATAAAGTGACCTCGATCATTTTATGTCCACAGATGGAAATATTTTTGCAATCTTTTTTCCGCGAAGAGCTCTCGAAATTTCTGACGTTTCTTGGCTAAAAATAGTAAATATTTTCATAGAAGTAGGTGTTGTATTAGAAAAACGGATGTAACGCGCTTATTTTCCAGAAAGCAAGAGGCAATAAAATTAGGATGCCGGGTTGTGTTGCTTTGTACACCTTGTCCAAGATGATAGCGAACTTGCAGGTATAAATGCAGCCAATTTGTTAACACGTTTGATGTCGAATGGCTATGAATCCAAAATTGGAGAACAGAACATTATATAGTCGTGAAAACATAGTGTACATACTTTCCATTACTTTCTCTGTCAAATCAGTATCGAATCAGCCTTCAAATTATGGTATTTAAACATTGTTTATTGTTTTCGTAAGTGATTACGTGTAACTTTGCCGCCATGATGGCGGTGCTTTTATGTTTTGATATACAGTACCTACTGTACATAATGTTGGAACTGAGATTTTAACTATTCTCCTCTTTAATTCCGTTAGTTTTCATTAGCTCGCTCTCCCCTATGGTTATTTGTCGAACATTTCAATAGACCTCGCGTGATTTTTTTGAGTTAAGGTTTTTTTTCTTTTTGTTGATGAAGTAGTAGCAGCAAGTCCCCTAGGACATTGATTTCATAACATACTGTTTTACATAGTTCTAAATCGCGTTAACGGTCGACATTTTAAAAAAATATTAGCATAAATCTCACACTGATTGACGATGCTTTTTTCCACTGTTACCAATGAGACTGGATTACACCTCGGTTAAAAGAATGAAAAGGAAATACTATATAAAGCCGTTTTAGAAAATAAGTCAGCAGCGAGAGAGAGACTGAATTCTCAGCTGTCGAGGGAATGTTTTGTGAATCTGTTAGTTCAGGCAATTTTCGTCTTTTGAGTTAACATTTATTATAGCAATGAATGGGCTGATTTTATAAGAAAGATTCTTCCATACGTCGCGTTCTTATTGCAGTAATTGACAACAGTTAAAGCTTATATTTACCGCACTTTCCTCTTAAGGTGGGGATGATGGTTGTTTCCTTTTACCTTCCTATATTTTTCGTCAATGTGTGGTAGGAATCACAAAGCATTTTGAAAGAAATAACTTATGTTAGATATCGTGGATAATTCAGTGAGTGTCACCGGTGCAATTCACTACCGATTGATTGCATTACTTCCAAGACTGTAACAGCGGGTGCCCCGTCCGAGCATGACAAATAGCAATGTTTTAATTATGTTTCCAGAATACGTAGATATTATTTTCCTGCCAATCTAAACCTACCACAGCTGGTAGAATATTATTTATGTGAATAATGGCAATATGCTTTTGTCATACAGACAAAACCGGTGGAATCAGACTGATCAAACCGCTGATTTCCTCGAGCAACTTTTCACTGCACATGCGTGGAACCCGCCACATGGTTCGAAATTTAATAACTTAATCATCCTGTTGCAATTTCATGCAAACGACCATGATTTCCTAAAGGTTTTTTGCTGGATAGGTTTGTTTTTCTTCTTATCATGATTGAAAAGGAGCTAATAATCATTCCTTTGGTTTGCAAATTATTATATAAGCGGAAAAATTGCATCAGCTAAAATATTAAGTTCGAAATTCCACTAAGCGCCCAGCTTTAACTGAAGCAATGCCTTCAAAATGACTGAAGGAGGTGCTTTCGTTTTCCTTATGATTGCAGGTAAGATAAGCGTAGTTGTATTAACCTGAGTGAGGTGTGCCAAGGTTTGTTTTTAAGTATTATTCTAGTCTTTAGACAATATCAGGTCCAAGGAACCTGTAGCAGCTACATGTTAACAGCATTTTTGCAGGTCTCTATTTTGAGCTTAAAATCTGTAAAAGTATTCATTCCATTGTGATATTTAAAGTTAGTTATATTAATTTATCTCCGAGTCAATATTTTGCATAAAATAAATTTGAAAGTTGCCGATCTGAATTTAAATTCAACCTAATGAGAAAATTGAATGTTGCACATCTTTATAATTGAATGACCATTGGCTTTACGTTCATGTTTTCCATGGGGCCTTCTTTTTCTCCTTTGCATTTCGTATTTGAAATATGGTCTGTTGGAAAAAAATCATTTCAGTAGCGGCGATCATGCGTGGGGGATTACGTCGGCATTTCGTGTCGCGTTGGCTTCGCGCATCGTGCGTCTTCTGATTTTCCTCCGCTCTTTCTCTCCCATCTCATCGTTGTGAAAACGTCCGTGAGTTGGACCCTCGCATCCCCTCTCCGCGCTCTCATATCTTCCCCCCTCCCTGTGGCCGCGGCGTATTATCGTCTCTGGATTCTCTCGTTTCCGTCTTCTCCCTCCAATTTTCGTGCCACGGGCGGGAGTTCATAGGTCGGCAACCTCCCGGGTCGGCGCGGAGGATTAGGTGGGGGAAGGGAGGGTGGAATATTGAAGGGGGATGAGAGTGGTTCAGGGCAGGGGGATCTGTACGGCTCTTATTCTTTCCTCTCCCGTTTCTTCTTCCTCTTCCACAAGATCTCGCCCGCACGAGACCCGTGCTCCTCTCACACGCAATGGCCGAAAGAACGCGGCGAAGTCAAGTTTCCTCCGTCGTGTCGCGCGTCACGCGGGGGGTGTTATAAAGGGGTCGGGGGGTGCTTTCAGCAACTCCACCGACCACTCCCCGTAATGGATGGTTGGAAACTCGAGAAAATGTATTGGAGCGGTGGAAAAAAAAACCTAGGGTTCACGACATACGCGGCGATGTTCGTACGATTCAATCAATCATACCTTGCACTAACTTTATAGAATTGAACAAATTATATTAGTACCTAGTCCGGGGTGTAGTAAATATACTTCAGTGGTCATTTATGATGATTGTTAATCTATATATCATATCTTTTCATGCTTACACAGCAATGCATGTGAAATTTGAACTGAAGGTACCCTAAAAAAAGGCCTGATGCCTAGTAGGGTACCTAACTTCCCATTTGTAAATGAATGTAGTATTATATTTGTTTATGGAAAAATAAATTATACTATACATAATTTTGAGCAATTTCAGGAGTTAGGTTGAGGGAATGATCCATGATGAAATTACGCACTTAAGTGCTGTTCCTTTTATTATTGTGGAAAATTACTTGTTTTTTAAGTTCACTCTGAAATATTACATCATAAAAGCTCTACCGTTTTTTTATTTTGATAACTTCTTACTGTGGAACTGGCAGAAGCGACAGAATAATTTTATTTTAAGATGAGTCTTGGAACTTTTGGGTGACACCTACTTCTTGCAGGTATTATGTTATCAGTACGCATTTGACATGTCATCAACAGGTCACATATTTGCTCCTTAGTTGTATAAAATGTGTTGTTCGACGTATTAGTGGATAAAAATCATTTTTTTTATTCTTTGTATGTTGTCGTTCAAACTAACGCATGAATTAACGTCTGATGCTTATTTCCAATTGCGTTTCATGTATCAATACTTTACATTGCCTGGTACTTCTCACCTGCCGTTATTCTATGCATTAGACCTATCCTTTTCCTCTGTTGTCCTTTTTTACCCTAAATTCTCCCTATTATCACGGCATTCATTATCACAGATCCTCTTATAACCTTGACTATCCCCTTTAGTTGTATTTCCGTTGAATTTCATCGTAGGTGGACGGAAAAGGTTGTGATTGGCGAGCGTTCTTTCCTTCCTTGAAATTTTTAAACTTTACCCTCGCCCATATGAGACGGAAGGTAGAGAGGAGGGAAATGGATGTAACTAGATTTGATGAAAATATTTCAGAAAAATATTAAAATAATTCACAGAATGTGTCTCCTTGCATTTTAACCTTTTTGACGAATCTATATTCATCACATTGCTAATTTTCGATCAACAATCCAATTTTTTTATATTCGCGGTCACGTTTTCATAGTGTACTTACCCATAAGAATAATATCTCTTTCTTATTTCATGATATATTAATTTGTGCGATTCATTCGGCGTTGATAAATTTCAATGAACTGAAGATTAATTTTTTTCTACCTGCTTGAGTCTTGTGATATACACGAAAAAACTCCTCGCTGGCGCGTAGCGCTTACTGTTTACCAAACAACTAACTCCGAATCGAAAACTCAGCAAGGCGTGAGTATTCAATGTACAATCAGTCGTGTCAATAAAGCTGATACCTTTTTCTTGGAAGAGGACGTATTAGCGAATTTCGCCTTCATCGACCGGTGGTTCAGTTAAGCGGAATGTTTAGATAAGGGGCTTCTCGACGAATCCTTACGGGTCACTGGAACTGTTATTTGATTGCTGAGTTGAGGTACTAGTTCGTCGAAATTTTTGTTTATCAGAATAGGTTACGTGCAGCTGGTCTTGAAAATAATTTTCGGTCACTTCCGAGAAGATTGAAGGGATAATAGAGGGTAAGGATTCGAAACAATTGCCATTGAATTTATTTTACGTAAGGGCATCATATCCTGCGACTAAGCGATAAATATACCAGATAAATAACTGTCAGGCATGCAAGTGTCTCGTGGGCGATCAGCGATTCCTGGTAGTGCGAGTTTATTATCTGTAATATGTTATTCTGCCTGGCGATCTCCACCCATTTTCACGTTTTAGTGAGATCTCGAGAATAAAACGATAAATTTTATGACCGTTCATTATTTTTCTTTATTTTCCATTCAGTCTTACTTTCTAACTACGCAGCAGTAGCATAGATGACACAAGAATAATCTAGTAGGCCAGGAGGTCGCTTGAAATGAAAAAATTGTGGCTATTTAAATAAGCTTAGATTTTCACCATGAAAAAAAACATTTGACTTGACCTGGATTCGAACCCGGATCTCCCAATAGCCGGTCAGGTGTGTTTGCCAGTTGGTGCACATCTTTGTATGTACCCGTGCGCGTGACTGCCTACCACATCATTTGTGTAATCGTAATCATTGGAAAATTGTCCAAGCTTAATTTGTTATAGAAGGGGATTTACATACAAGGGGTTTAAGAAGACCCCTTATTACCCCTTATAAGGGGTTTAAGAAGAGATAAAAAATGGCTTAGTTAATCAGAAATCCTTTTCAGAAGATTTTTGCATGGTAGAAGAAGAAATGAAGCTGCTGGAAGAAATTCTGGGATGACAAAGATGTTCAGTTGGGGAGAATGCCTGAGGTAGTAGGAAGTGATGTTGGGCGATGGGAACATAAGCGCAGAAGAGGGAGGAAAGTTATGCGTCTCGAAAACAATATTTGTTGTACATTTTCTGCACAAATTTGTCAAATATACTTTTTAACTGCATATTATTTTACCCACATGCCATCAGTTTGCATTCATCTTATGAATTTGTTTGGATTACATGTTAATGGCTGTATTTACTGTAAAATTGTTCGTTTTTACGTCACTATTCTCGTAGTTGTCTTACTAATTTACTTATTTAGGTCTAAAGTTCAGTCAAAGTAATCAAACCACAAAAATAAAGAAAGATTTTTCATTGGTGCCTTTCTTTGCTGGATCATTACTCTTCCATGCCACCTCTCTCCCAACTTATCTTATAGTCTTCATTCAGTTCCTCCCCCTCGACCCTCCAAGACCCAAACTCCCGTTCGAATATTTTCAAAACATAAACCCTTGTCCCTTTTTCTTCCGGGAGTAGGGACCTCTTGGATCTCTTAGATCCTCGCTGGGGTTGTTCGCCGAATTTTTTCCCCTCTATTATAGTTACTCTCCCCTCTCTCACCCCTTCTCCCGTTCTGCTGCTTTTTACATTCAAATACTCAAGTGTCATCATGGCGCACCCTTCAAGTGCAGTCTTGTGTTTTTGTTTGCTGCGTTTTCCTCGGGCCTTCCTCTTCGCCATGTGCCATGCTGAACGAATGTCCTTTTGATTGCTTGCATCGGGAAAACGCGTTAACGGTTCGCGGCGTTTTCGATGAATTCGTGGTTTCCAAATATCTGGCATATTTTATTGTATTTGAAGTGAAATTCACCTTAAAAGGACGTCATTTGAAGATGTTGAGGAAAAAACTAGGGAAGGTTTCCTAAGGATTGCTCTTCATACATATAATTAATTGAGGGATATCCATTGGGGGAAGCGAATGTGTTCCAATTCTATGATGTGGCGTTTGGAATGAAGAATTATTTTTTTTATTCAAATGGAATTGATGGGAAGACATAGGAAGCTTCCACCGTCTTAAAGATTCTTCAAAATCAACAATCGAGTTCACACAAGTATATTTTTGCATTCCATGCAATATAACAGAGTTCCGTTGATTACGGAAGGGTGACTTGGACCGCCGCGAATACTTATATCATTTTAACTTAATGAATCGGTTTCGTGTCCATCATAACTAGCGATGCGGAGATATGAAGAGAGGATGATGGATTTGGAGCAGTAATATGCTACAGTGTTAAGAGCTAAGGTGTTAAGAAAATATAAGGTTAGAGTTAGGTGGTAAGCGTTGCGTTAAGTGGAAGCGGAAAGTGGACCTGGAGAAAGAGGATTAAAAAGGATTACTGGCGATCCGAATGTGGGTGTGGAGACGAATGAAGAAAGTCCGGAGGACAGTGAGGAAGACGAAGGAGGAAGTGGTCTGCATGGTTGGTGAAGAAAGGAAGCTATTGGAAGAGTTTATGAGTAAGCAGAGTAGGTGGCAGGAACAGGATATGAGGTGTAAAGAGATGCTGAAGGCCGTGGTAGAGGGGAGGACGTTGGACAAGCGGGGAAGGGGAAGGAAGAGAATAGGCTTCATGGATGGGATAAAGTGATGTAGGACTCATTCTCAGCTGGAGGTTATAATCTTTATAGTGGATAATGGCCAGAGTTATCTATGAAAATGTGGTGTAGTTATCCCTTTTCCATATAAACCTACCTTAACCGGTAGTTCTCCTCTATTAATGATAATAAACTTTCATGATGAAAAGTTATTTAATAATAGTTTTCATATTTATTTAATTGACCGACCGAGATTTCAACACATTTGTGTCTTTATTAAGTCATTACCTTGATAATGACATTAAAGTGTTGAAACCGTTGTAGGTCAACAAAATAAGTTTGAAAATAGTTCTCACTTGTTAATTTTTAACCATGAACGTTGGCAATTCTCACAAAGTTTTGCTTTGAATTACTTATTAAAATCAAACTTCCTCTACATGTGGAATAATATTAATGGATTTCATTTGAATAGTAAGCATTATATTTTTCATGATGGCTTTACTAGCTGTCTAGAGTATAAAATTCGTAAGATTCAGGCGATATTGCTTGGAAATGTTTCCATAATCATGTGCAATCTTCCACTTAGGCTTCCTTTAACATCACCTTAAGATGTTGTAAAACATCGAAACCCTAGTCGTGTTATTATGAGTAGCTATATGTGGAAAACTGCACTCATTCCAAGCTATTCATTTTTCTAGAGATTACCTTTCTGTGTGGTAAATTAAGATGGGATCACCCAAATATTAAACAATCGATTGCTTGAATACCTAAGTATCGCAAATGTTTTTCACTAGCTTTCAGACAAATTTTATCAATCTATTGTTCCGCCCAACACTGAGCGTGAGTGGAAATGTAAGGTAAGGGAAGATGGTTGCCTCGGAATCCTTTTCTCTCCGTGCATTCTTCGTGTTGCCGCGTGATCTGGGAAGGTTTCTCGAAACCCACTCCCCTTCCGTCCTCCAGGGGTCTCTTGCTCATCCTCTCCCTCCCCCTCCGTCCCATTCCCTAACCCTTTTTCTCCCATTCCCTTCCCTCCCCCCGTGTCCCCTCCCTTGTCTTGAGAAAATAAAACATCGACCTCTCCGGCGCATCTTTTCACTCCCAGCCTCCGCCTTCTGCGAGGAGGCTCTTACACTCCCACACCGCCTCAGCTCTACTCCCGCGCTTCCATTTCTCCTGCTTTACTCCTCCTTCGTCGTGTGCCTCGCGAGAATTCACCATCGACTCCCACGCTTCTCTCGTCTTCACCCGCTCACCACCATCTCGACCAGGTTTTCCGACCGACCCCCCCCATTCTTGTCCGGGTGTTTTCCTGTAGTGGGTTATTTTTTATTTAAGGCTTTAGCCGAATCCTTGATTTTTTCACTTGGAGATTATATCTTTTTTATAGATATTATTATCTTTCTTATTTATATTAATACTAAACCTATCTACTATTATAATTAATCTCTAGTTTTCTTGACGAAATAAGAGGAGGTGGAAGATATAAGGAATTTAAGAGGTATCTAATGGTAGGACATCCGTAGGAGGGAAAGCGAGACAATGTCTATGAATATGGGATGCAGAATGGGGACTGTCCAAGAACCTACCAATCAGCTGGTAGAATACTTAAGTGAAAAAAATGAACATAAGCTTTATGACGTATTAGTTCATGAACATTGATATTGTTTCTGAAAAACTCATCACACAAAAGACAAACTGTACATCAAAGCATATCGTAATAATGTGAGTTTAAAATAATTTTTTTAGTTCTTCATGTAAATTATGGAAATATTTGCGTGTCAGTATGAAATCTGTAAACAACGTATTTTAAGCAAACATATCTGAAAATACAGTAGCAATTTTTGAATTAAATGTATTCTATTATCTTTTTCTTGTATGTATTTATGTATTGCTATGTATTGCTGTATTTAGTATAATACATCTCCTGATTTGTTTTGGTTATGGTTTATTTTGTATTTTGTTCTTCCAAGCTATGTTTATGTTACTTCTTATTTTATTTTTGTCTGCGAAGTCTTGAGCCTGATTTTTTAATCTGGTTATAATAATATAATAATAATAATATTTTATTGTCCTGAAAAATGAAACGCACTCCCATTGTTAACATTTGCGTCAAATAATCGACAATTTGTTTTGATTTATATAACAGAAACTCGTGGTTTATAGCACATCAATATAATATATTCATGAAATAATTGTTCTCGTTAAACAGGCATTATAAATATGCGCCTTCAAATATCAATCTCGCCCCCATGTGATAAAGTCATTTCTCCACCTCTCTACTTTTTTCCTTCATCTCGTGCCTCGCGCGGCTCAACCCCTCCCACTCCTCACTCCTTCATCCTTTTCTGCTCTATCTCGTCTCTCCTCTCTCGCGCCTCGTCTATTCCCCTTACACCTTCCCCCTTCATTTCTCTCCCCCCTCACCACCCAACCCTTGGCTCTTTTCTTAAAAAATAAACCTTTCCTCACTTCCATCCCTCGCCACTCTTTTCACAGCACCAGTCCGCCATTTCTCCCTCTTCAACCACCACTCTCTCTCCTCTCTTCTTCACCTCCTCCTCCCGCCCCCCCTCTTTGAAATCTTCCCTTCTCCACCCCCGCGCCTGCCTCCCTGCCCCCACATCCCCTCCTCCTTCACCCCCACCTTCTCCTCCTCTCGACTCTCTCTCTCCGTTGTTATGGCTCTTGAGACCGCTTCTGCTTCAGTCCTCCTCCTCGCCCCTCCCCAACTCCGACCTCTCGCTCGCCCTCAACCTTTCTTCGCGCTCCTCCTCCCGCGACCTCCTCCCTCTACTCCTCCGCAGCATCGTTCCCCGAAGGTCTGCTCGGATCCTACAGTGCTCCCCGTGTACTCTACTTGTTTAGTGCTTCACGTGTCCCAAAATTCAAATATATGGTTGGCAAACACCTCCTTGCGGAAAAGCTTCTCAGGATTCCAACCGGGTTATTGGGTCCATGACCGACGTTTCGGCAGCATACGCTGCTGCCGTCTTCAGGGTGATGAGTTGACGTTGACTGAAATTGGCCGCAATGTATGGATGTCATGGGTGATATGTTGCCACGTGTTTTTCCACGCTTTCTTCTCATTTTCTCGCTCTTTTCCGCGCTGTTTCAATTGATCTTAGAATCGCTTTCAAGGTGTTTCTGTTTTGGAAATTGCTTTAAGGTTGAGTTTTTTCTTCACAAGCCTGATTTAAATAGACTCTTTCACTATCCGGTCCCAATATCCGGTGGCCCGGTGAAACATTTCCGTTTTATTGAAGTTGACTCTATGGGCGTGGATTAAGCTGTGTTCCCCTATTGCCGACTTTTCCGGTCGTTTCAGGCGGATGCAACGTTTACGCTCCTTCTGCCTGGTTTCCACGGTCAAGCCTTTCTGCATATTATTCAACGGGAAAGCCCGAAATATTTCATCAAGAGCCTCATTGTTTTCTTCCGAAACTATATCATTGCTCACTTTACCATTGACCAGTACCAACCAAGCAGATGGTTATTATTAGTACGGGTATTGCACGCACCATTCGTGGCTACAACAAATACAGATCGAGACACGAAGTTACTCCGTTAGTACATAAATCACTGTCATCGTTTCCCTGTTACAGATATTTCATTCCATAGTCCGTTAGTACTTCACGACTGGTTTCCTAACACCCCCTACCACACGCCCGTGCTTAAACTCTCAGTATAATATTTCGATGCATTTATATTGGTTTGGTTCGATTAAGGTTTTGATGGACGCTTAGTTTCGCTCACTACAGTCTATTTCTTCGTTCCATCGTTTATATTCTTCGACGTGTTCTCCTTACTTGAAATTAGTTAAATACACGTTTTACCTCTGCTCATTACTATAAATTAATCTTTTATTTTTATTGGAATTATATTGTTTCAAGTAGTAGCATTAATTATTAGAAAATGTTAAGGAAGTGCTTGGTGTGATGGGTGAGGAGAGGAAACTCAGATGATTCTGGATGAGATAAGGGAGAGGCAGAGTAGGTGGTTGGAGGAGATCTTGGAGGGGATACAGAGGGCCGTGATAGAGGGAAGGATGTTGGGTAATCGGAGAAGGAAGAGAATAGGTTTTATGGACGGGATGAAGAGAGGTAAAACAGCTGAACGGAAGATAGAAATTGTGTAAGGAGGTGGGGAATTGTCAGTAAAAGATTTTTACTCTCTTCGATTTAATCTTAACCGGTATAACACCCTAATAAATAAATCTGCTGTTGAAAGCATACTTGTCATTTACGGAAGTAGGATCGAAAGGTTTAGGTAAGATCACTTTGGATTAGAAGGGAGAGTGGAGATACGTCCGGCGTCGGCATTAGCGTGCTCTTAACATCGGCAGAGTTCACCGTTTAACGTCCCATCTGACGGATGGAGCATTGCACTTGAAGTGCTCTCCACTAGCGCTCGATTTGAATAAGCATTCCAATGAAACATTTTCGCCGTTACCAAGATTCGATATCGGTTCTTCCGGATGTGAAACTAGTACTCTAAAAATCAAAATATCTTATCCCTACCATTAACGTCCCCCGTACTGATTACCCATCTGTTTGTCTCCTTGCATGAGATATTTTATGATTTTAGAACCCACTTCCAACTACGTGAAAGTTTTCAGCCATTTTTTTCCATTCTGAATAAACTTTTTTTTCATGAGTTCTATGGTTTTTTGAGTGGAAGAGTTGTGCTGGTACATCTGCACTTATCTCGAAACTGCCGAGTCCAGCTGGATGTAGCCGGAGTGAGTCGGTCACGTGGCCGGGTGAAGGGAACGTTTTCCTGCACTCAAGCCGCTACACTTTGCACCGCTGCCCGCAGAAAAACGTAATGCGCTTCCAATATCCTTTTTCTAAATATCTGCTCCGCCCGGGATGGCAGACATCTCAGCGCTGCTGTCACCCCCTTATACACATCCTCCCCGAGAGTTACCCCTCCGGGAGGGCATTCTTCCCCCGGGAGTACCCACAGGGTGTGTTGTCGGGCAAACATTTCCCCTCGTACTCCCGTCCCCCGCGCCCGCGCAGTGTTCCCACCGCCCGCGTCCGGGGGCCGCAGGGTCGGGGGAGTACCAAAGGGGACACCCTAATTCTCTTCCCCTGCTCTGAAAAAATTATCTGGGCAAATATCAACACTTTATCCCCTCCTTGCTCTCTCTTCTGACCCACATTTCTATATCTATGCTGTATGTACTTAGCGATCCGACGCAAGACAGTGTGGCCGGGGATGTTAGGAAACCATTTTTTATTTGTGATTGAAAAAATAGTGCTTAATGTACCTACATTTAAGTATATTTAATCGTAATTGTCGGGTATAACGACAACGTCACATGGCATATGACTGCATGGATTGTGGGAAACATTATTAGATGTAAATTCTTTATTTCCCAAATAAACGAAGACGGATGCCATTTTAGCATTGAAATGTTGGTAGTTATGTTGATGTCAAAACTAGTAAAAAATTTGTGCGTATTTAAAATATTTCTTGCCCTCTGATGACATACATTTTTTCTTCGCTTCAACGGTGTTTTAAGACGCACAGTGATTGGTCAAATTGGTATTCGCTCCGCCTTGGTCCATTGATGGGTTCTTAGCCGTGTTCGCATTAATTCATCAGCCATTTCCCCTCCTGTTCATCTTGGGTTACTGATTTCCTTTCCCTACTGATCGTCTTTATCCCTCTTTTTTATCCGTATGCATGCAGTACGCTTACTTGGCCGGTATTCTACGTTGTTTAGTGCTTTATATTTTTATTTCACTCTTCTTAACACGTCTTCTTCGTTTTCTACCTTATTCGTCCTTCTGATGCGTGACATTTCTCCAAATTCAAAAGCCGAACTCACAATTTTTTCTGGAACCCTTCCTTGAGACGTCTGTGCTTCACATCCATAGAAAAGAACACATGGGTGGTGGGGGTTGACGGGCAAGATAAGATGGGAAAATGTTGGGTTGGAGCGGAAGGAGGAGAAGTAAAATAGGCTTAATGGAGGGTATGGAGAGAGGAAGAACGCAAGGTGAGTTGAAGAATGAATTCGAAAAGGGAGATACAGGGCTGTGACTTGAAAAGATTGGTTCCTACAGGTATTCCTACTTCCATCTAAACTTACCGCAACGGGTAGATCACCTCTAAAAGTAGTAATGATATATCAGAAATGGAAAACTGCAATATCTTATTTATCATTTTGCCAAATTTCCACCATACGAGAATTGAGACCATTGCCATTTATTCTTGATCTTCCCTGTTAATCCGCCTTCTACACCTCTTCATCTCTTCAACTTTCTTGTTCCCTTTATCTTTTTCGTCATTCTGTCTTGGGGGGAAAGATATGGCCGCCATAGCAACCCCACAGCTCGCCTCTTCCCCTGCGATTCCAACTTCTTGTTCAACCACCTTCCTCTACTCTCTTCTCCTCGTTTCTTTTCCCTGCCACCAATCCCCTCCCGTCTTACCCCTTAATACCCCAGACACCCCTTGCAAAACCTCCAGCCGAGCCACGATGAAATAAAAATTAAATTAAAAAAATGCATGGCCAAATTGGAATACAAAACTGTTTCCTGTAATGAGGTCGTTAAATACGGAAATAAGAATGCTGCGAGCCGTTGTGACTTTCTTCATTAGGGGAAAATCTCGACGGTTTCATGAGGATGTCCATAGATGGGAGGGGGGAGCAGGGTATTTTGGAGGGGCGGGCTGAAGAACTTCTTGTATGGGGAAGGGGTCGTCGCCATCGGCTGGGGTTTTGTCTCCTCAGGGCTAAGTCGCAAGGGGGTCGCGAGATGTTTTTTGCCGGATTGTGCCGAGTGACTACAATGTCGGGGGTTAAACTGTGTTGGGCATGGCGATTGTTACTGGTGACACGAGATGTACTAGGGGCCATTCAAGTATTACGTAAGACGTTTTGGGGAGGGAGGGAGGGGTTATAAGTCACTTCTGAATTCGTATTTTTCTCACTTTTTAAAATTATTTTCGGAGGAAAAGTCTTACTTTTTAGGATCACCGCCGCGGCGCGGGCGGTACGCCTGAACGTGTGCTAAACTATAGAAAAAACGTACAACCACTTCGTTGCGTTCATTAGTTTGGAGATGTCGCATTTTCAAAGATCACATGTTTTGCGAGTTGTGCGTACAGCGAATCGCGAAATATAAGAAACCGTTATTGATATCCGTGTTGAGGTCAGTTTTTGCGCATTTTGAGATAGAATCCCCCATAGTTTACAATCTATGTCCATGGTTTCAAAAATGTCTGATAACTTACGTAAGATTGGGAGGAGAGGGTTCGTAAAATCTTACGTTGTCTTACATGGGTGGGGACTTTAAAAAGTGGTAAAAATCGCCTTACATTATACTTGAATAGCACCTTACAAACATTTTTATGTTATCTATCTTCTATCTATATATATAAAAATGGATGATTGTATATTTGTTTGATGGTCTGTCCGAGATTAATAGACTTCGACACCGTTTCACCGATCACCATGAAAGTTGGCACATGCATGCATTTTTTCAAGGAGAAGTTTTTCAAGAAGGCTATCTGAAAATATCTTAGAGCCCCAAAAGGTCCCAAAAAGAGGCCCTTTGGTGGTTTACGCTACGTTTTGGGTTTCGTGCAGTGGTTTCATTTTTTGCTTTTTAAAATTCCTGTCTAGAGGTTTGGGATTTTTTAAATCAAATGTCTGAAAGAATGAAGTTTATAATTCTTTCAATCAATTTTCTTTTCCAATTCGTATTTTGCTTAATATTGCGTTTTTTGCTGCAAAAACTCGCATTGTTATCAGAAATCAACAATAGCATATTTCCTCGACAACCAGAGATTTGATTTTCAAAGGATATTCACTCTAGCATTTAAATATTACGTTTTCCTGCAGACCCATGATAGCACGTAGAAAGAAAATCTGTATAAGAAGGGCCCAGAGTCCCAAGGGCCCCTGTTGCTTCGGGCAGCAATCAATAAATTCAATGCATATTTACAACAAGTATACTCTTCAATGTCTATTCTCAAAGTAGCTCTCTTAGGGTCCTGCATGTATATGAGAGAACACTTACGTAGTAAACGATGCACATAAAGGAATTAAACGTTCAGGAATATTTACGTTCAGCGAATAGTAATGGTAATAATACCTCTGTTGCTACAACAAACACGGCGTTGTTTATTATCGTTTAATACTCAGATGTAGTACACTTAGTGGAACCGTCTGCTTCTCATTACGATTGCGAACTGTTTTTTAGACCAATTCCGACATCAAAAACGTTACGAGTTATTTACATATGTTTAACAGTGTTAATGTGCAGTTAACTTACATTCACTCAATCATAGAGTTGCTTATTCAAGACTCAATCGCCACTGTGTTTCCCAATGGAATTTTGACCTACCTGGAAAACGTGGAAGAGTCCTGGAATTTCATCATTTTTGGCCTGTAGCAACCCTGTTATTATTCTGAATTCATCTTTACTATAAGTGCTTCGAGTCTAATCAATGAAATACCTCTCCCTCATAATTTATTGCTACCCTTGTTTCTAACCTTTGAGCGCAGTGGGCGACAGCCCACTACGATCCGTGTACTGTCGCCCCTATATGCAAATAGCAATAATTTAGTTCTAAATGATCTTTACCGTCGAAGCACATTAAACTGAACTACTAGTACTTTGAGTCGAACATTAGACTCTTTTTTCACGTTCATTTTAATTTTTGTGGAGCGTGGTGGCCTAGTGGGTAGAGCGCTTGGCTACTGATCGAAGGGTCCCGGGTTCAAATCCGCGTGAAGCCTTTGGACGCCCCCCTACCCTGAATGCGAGGAATGCGAGGTGGCCCAGGGTAAGGAACCGGCCCCCCTACCCTGAATGTGTGAAATTCACACGCCTGTGGCTTAGTCCGGGGTGAGCTCTACACTCAACTATCCAAACCAACCTTCGGGTTGAATCACTGTGTGATGGATAGAATTCAGCAGCAGGAGAAATGAATAGAATTCAGCAGTTTTTAAGGTCATATCTGTTTCTCATTCATATTGATTCCTGAGTTTTTTTGCCGGATTTATATAGAGTGTAAATGGCATAAAAGTGGAAGAAGGAGAACATACAATGCTAAACGGATAAAATATATATTTTAATTCTGACTGTATATCATGAGGAAGATCTTTGTCCAAGGTCCCATGTCACAGTGTTTATGGTCGGCACCTAATTGTTAACGCTATCTTTGTTCATGGACAGGAAAGGTGGAGCAACTAAACATATCGAATTCCGATTTTCTACGAGTCACGCCGTGGCTGATGGCGAACCCTTTCTTAAAGGCTCGATTCTTATGGAAGTCACTAATGAACGCATAATCTTAATAATGTTCTACGAATGTAACTTTTTTAAAGTTTCATTCATACCGGAAGCTTTGAATTCATTTATGTCAACAAGTGGATTTTTTAGTAGGGTCCCTTCTTGCAGCCAACCGTTTAACATTACTTTTTCACGTAATTCATATTTGCTATTCGGCATTTTCACTTCCTTTATTTTCGCTTCAGAGCTTCTTTCCCCGTACGCGCGTCCGATGAAAAACCTGGCCGTCTGGCATTGCTGGTCCGCGAGATGAAAGGAAAATTAAGGCCCCTCTCCTCATCTTGTGGGACTGAAGTCGCTTCAAAGGGTGGAGAGCGGTGAGGCCAAGGGTAGGAACGCTATTGCAGAAACGTAATGTGTGTGCGTATGTGTGTGAAAGCGCTTGTATGTTGAAGGGATGCCACTTAAATAATCTTCAAAGAGGAGATTGAAAAGAGTGATACGTGGGCAGGGGGAAGATGGAAGCTCATTAGACCTCAGACGGGAGATGGAAGGTTTAGTGCCGGCCGTTTTATTCGAGACTAATAAATCATAATGAATACCCTGTATTGATATTCTCTGACACTCTCGTGTAGAAGATCAGCTCGAATATTTTGTGTCTTTGGTGAATTGTTTTGTGTCTCGTCAAATCCGTGTTATCTATGCATTCATTTCTTGAGTCACATTTTAATGAAGAGATAATATCTATCTAATCTTTTAAGTGACCGCATGAGCGTACGAACTAACGCAATTCTATTCTTCACTCTGGCATATTTCCTACCCTATGTACATTCTATCCATAAGGCCTATTCTCTTTTTTCCCTCCCCTGCTTACCCAACATTCTTTCCTCAATCCTGGCCTGCAACATCCGCTCGCCCCTCATCACCCGTTCCAATCACCCACACTGCGTCCTCCTATACTCCTCCAGAAGTTTCCTTTCCTAACTCACCGTAACAACTTCGCACTTCTTCGTCCGTCTTTCTTTCCGTCCATCGGACTTTCTCCATTCTCCTCCACACCCACATCTCAGACGCCTGGAGTCTATTCTCTTCCTCTTATCTCACTGACCCGACACGTAATTTGCGATGCGAAGTGCGATATAAATGAGATACTTAGATGTCAAGTGCGATAGCGTGCATTAATGTCGCTTTGGCGGTATATTTCTCACGTTGCGATACTCAATGCATGTAGTGAAACGATATTCAAATTTAAATATGTCGAAGCAGTACCTGCTCAGGGTTTGCAATGTATATATGTCTTAACCTGGACGGAAAGGATTCTGGGAGAGGAGGGGAAAGGAGTGGTGTAAATGGAGGGGATGTTGGGGGGAGGATTGCGAAAGGAGGAGGGGTGTTTTGGGTGGAAGGCCCGTAAATAATTGTGTACAGAGGTACGTCGCGCGGAAATGGAATAAAAAAATAAGATCGCGAACGCGCTGCTCTCGGTTATCCAAACTCCGCCTTTTTTCTCCCCTTCTTCCCCTTCCCCTATTCTCTCCCCTCTTACCCCCATTCTCCCTTCTCGTTTTCCTCCCCTTATCGCCCCATCCCCCCTCTGCTCCATCCCCTCGCACTCCTTCCCACCTTATTGTAGGGTGGGCTGTGGCTACGGTGGCGCCTCTCCGACATCGAGCGGAGGCCGGCGGAAGCAGATGTGTGCGGAATCGTGGCGCGTCTGTCAGCTGTTTCTTTTCTTTTTCCGCCACCCCCTCCCACCTCCCTTATCCCCCCCCCTCCGCTCCCTTCAATTTTTTATATTGTTCTTTTTTTTAACCGAGCGGCCTTTTGTGAAAAGTTGGCGAGGTAAATTATTGTTAGGCGGAGTAGGGGGGTCGTATCTGTCGTTCGCAATGGGTTTTTCTGGGGGAGGGGAATAATTTTTATCGGACCGTTTTAAGAGCGTGTGCTTGCGAGCCAGTATCCGTGTCCATGTGGCCGAATTGTCCATAGGGTACTCGTGGAACGGTATTGCTTAATTAATCAGCTTCATGGACTTCTCAGCACCTTTCCTACACCCCGCATCACCTCTTCTCCAACTGCCGGTCGAGCTTACTGTGCGGACACGTATTTAGTGATCTCGCCACCGTGTTTTCCACGCACATCGGAAATTGAGCCTTTCACTTCGCGAAATCATGGTGAATCTCTATCTAGGATCATAGGGTGTTTCCTCTGTTATCCAGCCATTTCTGAATCGGAACCAATCCTCGTTTACGGATACAATTCTTCAATCTCTCCTTTATTCTCCTTTAATACAATACCAATTAGGAAACCTTAATTTAAAATTATATTTTTGTTATTCGTGATCTTAATCGAGTTATGCTTAATCCAGATTTATCACTAGCAGTTTCTGCAATCATCATGTTATTCCTAACATGAACTTAAATTTTTTCCGCGAATTTAATTTAATTTACATAGATTTAGTAGTTATGCATATTTTATGTATTTTGCATTATTATCTTTCGTGATATTGGCTATCAATATAGGTGGTAGGTTTACGATTGACCATGAAAACACAGGTCATTGCGTATCCGTTTTCTTTCCGTAGATCTTGAACTTGACACACTCATCAAACACCTTCTACTTCCCTTGTTTGTACGTTTTTTTATGTTTTGTACTATTTCTGTTAACCCTGATTCATCTGACCTTCATCGTTCCTTGCAACTTAATATTTACTCTATCCATACTTTCTGCATTCTTTTAATTTCGTCTTCTTTAATAGGGAATCTTCGAAGGAAAAACTCTTGATTCAAATTGATAGAAACTTTGTATTTCAGTATTCACGTTCCCCTACAACCGGCGAAAAAGCTAAACAAAAAATTAAATTGCAACGGATCTCTTTCTCCGCAAGTAAATGTATAAATAAGCATAAGGAACGGCTTGTACCCACAGCTTTCCTCTCATATCATCCCACTCTCTATCTTTTAAAACCTATCTTTCTAAACATTTCACTGATTGCCTTTCAATGTGTCATCTTATTTTCTCCATTCATCGTTATGCCCAATTTTCACAAGCCTACTCCACCCTCTCTTGCTCTCTTCTCATAATTCTACGTTGTGGAACGATAAAACACGAAATTGGTGTAGTTCACCAAAATATTTCATGGAGAGTGATGGATGTGACGCTTAACTGAACAGCGTAGAATGCGGTTACAAACTACGACTTGATTTCGATCCAGTAACGATGGCTCGTTTCTTTTTTAGGTTCACCTAATGTTTGATTTCCGAAAAAAGATTTCCACAGTTTTTTCGGTCTGCAGGTGACAAGACGCCTTGATAATTATACTTTGAAGTGTCTAAATTGACGCGAAAGAGGTGGAGAATCGACTTATCAAACACATATAGAAGAATGAAAAATGCTGTTGGTGGTAGGTTGGCCTAGAAGTTCCTAGATTGCGGTAAATATTACGCTCGAGGCAGGAAATTTGAGTCGTCTTGGTAATAATGAGAAAGGTTAGTTATATATGTGTGTCAGAGACGTTAGTAATTTGAACCGGTGGTCCTGAGTGGAATAGATTAAAGTAATTCATCGAGTTTCCTGAAGTCTAGTCGAAATACTTAGCTAATACCATTTTCATCCCGAAAAGGGACGCTGTTGTACGTATTCCTTCGTAGAAGTATATAAATGCTGCTTTATTTTGTGATTGAGTCCTTTCGCATAGATTTATTTATGCTGAAACGTATTCTCTTCGCTATCTTGAGTTCTCCCGCATATTTTGTTTTCGCAATGATTTTATGACTTTCTCCTCAAGATACATGTGGCCACATCCCCTTTATGAGTTTACTCAGCTCAGGCATTCTTTTAGATAAAACTGTGTGCTCTGCGATAAAGAAGTGAGTTAATATCGTTATAATGACACCGTTTTTCGAAAGAATTGCCTTTTAAATCTTATCTTGTTATCACTATCAATATTGTTATTTCTACTCAAATGACTAGACTCATTGAACAAACAGTGTTGAAAACTGTGAATCATCGAGGTTGAACGGTTCACTTTAGTAGAGATCCTCACCTGTCGTCTTAAAATTATGATAGTTAGTATGAAGATACCTGGAAATATGGGTGAACCAATAACCAAAATCCTTAGATGAGCATAAAGCTTAATCGTCTTAAAGTTGCAAATGGCCGTCCTTAAATGTACGGTATTAAACTATCACCAGTAATAGTCTTATTCCCATATCTTATTCGGGAAACAAAAGTTATATTTTATTTTTCCAGCGATACATAGAAAAGGCTGGTGAAAACTTTAATATGGAGCGTGGGTTTAATATGGGTTGGAAACTTAGTCATTGCGAAGTGAGGATGTGCGTAGACTTGAGGCCTTTGAAATGTGGGTTTGGAGAAGGATGGAGAGGGTGAGCTGGGTGGCGAGGAAAACGAACGAGGAGATATTGGATATGGTTGGAGAAGGGAGAAAGCTTGTGGCGTAGGTTTGGAGAATGCAGAAGATATGGATGGAGGAGGTTTTGAGAGGAGAGGGGATGCTGAAGAGGGTGATAGAGGGAAGAACACTGGGGAAGCGTGGAAGAGGAAGGAAGATGATAGGAATTCTGGACGCAATAAGAAGAGGTAGAAGATATGAGGGATGTAAGAGGGATCTAACGGTGGGGCACCCTTACGAGGGAAAGCGAGATAATGTCTATGAAATTGGGATGTAGGATGGAGACTATCCAGGAACCTACCAATCAGCTGGTAGAATACTTGAATGAAAACCCTATGGAAACTTCATCCTGCTATCCTTATTCACAGTGTAACTCTAGTTGTCTTTCTTCAAATATGAATGGAGATTTTTTTAGAGAGAAGTTTTGGTAAAGACTTTTTACCCAAAAAAATAATGCTATAATATCATCGTCGTCATCAACTAAAGGCTAGGCCTTGTCGTTGCAACCAATTCGTCCTAATTTCTGCATCTCTCTTCAGTTGTCCGTAACTCCTAACCTTCATTAGTTTATTGAGCACCCTTCAAAAACTGCAGCCTTGGCCTCCTGCTTTTCCTTCCCTGTATCTTTCCCTCCAAAATATTTATAATAAATTTCATAGCCTACCTTTGACCGGTAGATTACTCAGATGATGATGATATTGTGGCTTAACGGGTTCTAAAAATTTAATTTTCTCTTTTCCATGATTTTTATGATGCTTCTCTTTACCTTTATTTCCTTCAGGACGTCCTCATTTGTTTTTCTCTACCTCCAGCTTATCTTCAGCATCCTTCTCCAGAATCACATTTCTACTGCCTCTAAGCGGTCTCTGTCTCTCTCTCTCTCTCTCTGGCCCACAGTCCAACTCTCACTTCCATAAGCAGCGTGCTCCAGATGAAGGTTTTCGCAAACATTTTTCGAATTCCTACATCTATATGTCGGTCGGTCAGAATGCCTCTCTTACTTTGGAAGGCCTGTTCAGTCATTGCCACCCGTTTCTTTATCCCAGTTATACACCTGTTATCCTCTGTAACTATACTACCTAGGGAGAAAAATACGCTCAATTGCTCAATTTCCTCATTCCCTATTACAATCTTTGCTCCTCTCATCGTGTGGTTTTGGTTTATGATCAACAATTTCGTTTTCTTGGCATTTATTTTCAATATTTATTTCCTAAACGCAGTGGTTAACTTCTTTAGCATGTTGTTGATTTTCTTTTCATAATCTCCTATTATCACGATATCATCAGCAAATCTGATAATCTGAATTTTTACTCCATTTATTTTTACTCCTCTGTTTTTTGCTTCATGTTCTCTATAATTTCTTCAATAAACATGTTAAATAGATATTTTGATAACGGGCATCCTTGTCTTATCTTTCTTTGCCTTTTTTTTCAATTAAATTAATGTGTATGTTCGTCGTTTGTTTTTTCCTATAGCTCTGCTATTAATCTCCTATCCCTTCCAGTCTATACCTAATCTATTCATGGACTTGAATAGAGGGTCCCCATCTACAGTATCAAAAATCTTTTCTAAATCTTAGAAGATCAAGTACAATGTTTTCAGAAGATCATTTCCAGAAATTTTTCCACTATAACAAGTAGAGCTAGTATTGCTTCCCTGGTGCCCTCTCCACTAATAAAACCAAATTGGTCATCTCCAATAGGTCGTTGTATCTTCTCTTTAATTCTGTTTTTCACTAAATTGATCATAATTTTGGATGTGTGCGATAACAGGGATATAGTTCTGTAGTCGCCACATTCTACTGCTATTACTTTCTTCATAACATACATATGCTTGTTAAACACAAACCGCACATCGGGAGGTGGACTGTTTATTTATGACTGAAGACGTTATTAATATTTCAGCTGATACATTATTGGGTGGTGTTAATGAATACGCGATCCATTCAAATTAGCATAAAAAGTATGTTCTTTCTGTGTACCGAGACTGAACCTGGGAAATGCCATGCTAATCATGTGGTGAATGCTGCTCTTGCATCTGAATAGTTGAAATCATCTAGTTTGACTGGTTTAAGGAAAATTGTTTCATTTCTTTGGGTGTTGATATCCACGTTTCGTATTGTGTTCAGGTTCGCAGAATGCAATAATCGTCTAATCGCTGGAATTATAAGACGTAAACATGCTTTGGAAATACTTTCGAGAATTGGTTTTCACTTTGCAGAGCTCATAGATTTTATTTAGATATTGAAGTCTCCTAGGAGAATCATCCTTTGGTTACCTCCCTAACATCACCTCCATTTTCCGGGAGCGTACTTCCTACATCGGACGACTGTAGAGTACGCTAGTCCTTACAGTGTTTGCTGAGCAATTGTAGACTCCGTATTACGCTCGTGTTGTGATTGTCCGTGAACTTGGGAGCACCAATCCAGCTCCTCACTTGAATTCACAGTACTCCAACGCCTTGGGAATGGCTGACATAGTGAGCTGCATGCGACCGTTATTGTGGAATTTGGCCGCTGTGAACCGGCCAATGTGAGGTTTAATGATGAGTTCCTCGCGGGTGATGGCTCGTCAAGTTTAGATTGCACTACATTCATCTGGTTTGTTCGAGTTATGTCTGGAATGATTCGTCACTAACTTCGGTAAAGTGACTCCGGTTAGTGGTAACTCAATATCGTATTTAGGATAGCCAGAGGTAATGGCATTAGGCTTTAGGCCGGACAGTCCTGGGGCCCGACCTTAATTCTCCATAACGCATGCGCTCGCGTTATCGTTATTTTTCAAATCGGTCATGAGAGCGAATACTTGGTCGTCATTCTTCAAATTTTGTTATGTGCTTTTTATCGCTAGAGTTAATTGATGGAGTCCGATCTTAGGGCAGTAACTGTGAGCATTGCTCATCTGGAGCTGTTTGCATTTCGGATAACGGTAACGGGATCGCGAAAGAAGGAAACGTGATCAGACTCTTGGCTTCCAATCCGGGTTCATACTTTTCGGAACACAATCGGAACTCAAGGTGATTCCACCGTAAAATGACGTAGACGATATTTTATTCATAGACTGTCTACTTGTAGAAAAACTTGTCCTCGACCTGATCTGAGAAACAAAATTCTACCTTTTTTACGTTATTCTTCTCGCAAATGAAACTTTAAATTACGTGTTCAATGGGAGAATGCGAGAAAAATGAGGAAAAATAGTATTGTTCCGTACAAAATTGATGTCATTTTCGAGGAAAACTGGCCATGAAAAGGGAAAAATCCCTAAAAGTTGAATAGGTAAAAATAAAATTTCGGCATCTTGCCTCCTTGTTCTGTGAGTTCTTGGTCAATTACTGCGATAGTTGAAGTCAAAATGTGGTGATTCTATAGAAATGGCGCTGTAGTCGAGTCTTATGCCTGGAAAAAAGTGCTCATTTAAAATATATTCGCGAATTAATCTGCATCTTTTGTACGATAATGTTGGTTTTTAATAGTTAACGGAGGACATCACCGAAAGCAGGATTTTGAAACCAAACAAACATAAAGGTGGAATTTAGTACTTGTTTTGACTCGCACAGTCTCGGTGGGCCCAAGCGTTACGATTCCTGGAGAACCAAGTCATTACAGAAAGAAGAAATTCCTTGGGGAACTGGTCTCGCTGACGCGTCCTTTTGACTTTTCCTTTTTTGGGATTGGGTTAGTGTGGTGGTTGAAGGTCTGGCCTCCCAACCCGAGAGCCCGGGATCGGATCCCAGCTGTGGCGTTGAGTTTTCCGTGGAATCCCGATATCTACATGGATGTTATGATGAGAGCTCTTTAAGTGCAGTACTCCGTCCGTCGGATGGGACGTTTAACTGTAGACCCCTCGCCGTCCTACGTTAAGAGCAGGCTAATGACGACGTGGGGTTTCTCTTTACTCTTCATCCATTCCTATACAATCCTTCCCATACCGACCTACGCAAATGTCCTCAATGGTGCAAATTACCTCGGACTTCGGTCGCCACTTCCAAATAATTATTCCCCACGGCATTTCCATCTTCTCAGCGCATTCCTCAATTCACAATTTATTGCAACCATCATTCTCATTTGTGCCTATCAATTCAGTTATAATGGTATCTTCATGACATTTATAGACTCTCGTCAACTATTCTGGATGCTCTCCTCCGATTGATGAGCAAAATGAAGGCATAGTAACCACACATTCCTCTTCTATTTCATCTTTACATGTTATTTCGCGATGGTACTGGAAGTGGT
Source organism: Pyrrhosoma nymphula (assembly GCA_963573305.1). Taxonomy (NCBI): domain Eukaryota; kingdom Metazoa; phylum Arthropoda; class Insecta; order Odonata; family Coenagrionidae; genus Pyrrhosoma; species Pyrrhosoma nymphula. The sequence continues at coordinate 67,252,747 of OY754337.1, read as the reverse complement.
TCTCCAATCGAGGCAATAACTGTTCACTGTCACTCATAAAAGTGCCCCAGTTCAAAGGAAATGGGAAAATCTAAGGCAAATATTATATGCAATGCGCTTAAAATTTAGTGTTTTTTTTAGAAACTGAAATTAGTTTTATATTGACTCTAATTTATTTCACAAAGCGTCCGTCCACCCAAAGCATGGTTCGAACCCGTCTTATTCATGTTGGCAAACGGTTGCGTTGTCCCATCTCCCAAATGGATGTCAATTGACATTGGTATGAGGCAATTAGTGCCGCAGAGCAGAATTTATCAAATCCTTACTCTACAGAATTTGTTGGTGAATGAGTTATTTTCTTTCTTCGCACTTATTACCAACCGTATCTATAGTTTTCTGTGAACGATAATCAAGTTTCTATTCCATATATTGTGTCGTAACAAGCTCATTACGGCATCCGCAAAGATCTGAATAATATGCATGCCCGCTCCTGTTTAAATAATGTCCTTCATTAAGTTTTAAACTTTGCAGTCTGAATAATTGCTTTGCTTTAGCTCGCCGTAGCAAGGGTAATTAATGGCTCACACGCTGCTTCCATTCTCATATTCTTTCGTTTTTTTTGTGGACGCTGTTTTTATTTTCTTTTTAATTGGGCCGAAGATCCTGTTGGTTGAATTGAATGATTGATGCATTGGGTGTGAATTCTGGAAACATTCCGTCGCTTATAATTGATATAATTTTTTGAAAATGTTTCGTTTGACGTCCATAATCAATTTAAGCGATGATGATGCGCTCTTCCCAAATTATGGAATGTTTCTTTTGTGTTGTAATCGCCATTGTACGCAATTCCTTTCTTTGAAATTGAGCTACTTTAACCGGTAGATCACCTGATTATAATAATAATGCTAGCAGGTCCTGGAGGATCGCCATATCGATATATTTATAATCGAACTTCCAAATTTCATCATGGATCTTATTAATGTTTAATTGGATTGAATTTTAATGCGATTGTATTTATTTTAGGCATTAGTTACTAATACGGAGAAGGCGCGGTGACAGGGTTTCATGAGCCGCGAAAGTGTAATTCCTTTGTATGTTTGTTTTTTTCGGGTGTACCCCGCGTACTATGACCAGGTGTGAAACCTGACGTTTCGTGGCCGTTGCTGGCCACTTTATCAAAGGGAATATCAAAGTTTTAACCAAGAATTGTAATTCCTTTATTTTCACCAAACTACTTGTACCTTCTTTCTGAAAGGTCCAGGGTTCGCCCCATCGAAAATGACCTGTTTATGTGTTCGCTGACCTGTTGTTAGCATTTTTTGCTGTCGTATCAATTTTCTCTTCTCAGTGTATTACTCTTTTCTTTTATTATTCTTATCCTCTTCTATATACCTATTTACATTTGTTCTGTTAACTAGGGATCGTTATTGACGAAATGGACGTAGTACAAAGGATATTTGAAATAGAATTGCGTTAGCGGAAGAGGCGTTAGTTATTAGGCGAGAGCATGTGGCAGGAACTGTGCTAGGTGGCGTTGAAATGAGGTTTGTGTGGAGTTTTGAATGGGGTGTGGCGCTTTTGGATGGCGAGACAAGGATCCCAGGGAGAGAGGACGAGGAGAGGCCGGAGCCGTTCGAGATCAAGTAATTTATCAATGTTCGATCAAGTAATTTGTATATGTTCTATCACGTTAAGTGGGATTAGGCAGGGATGTTGCAAGTCAGGGAAATGTCAGGGAATTTGAAACCCGTCACGAAAATCAGGGAAATGTCCGGGAAAATCGTCGCTGTCAGGGAAAAATTCGATAAGGGCGAAGGTCGATGAATTGGTCAGTGGCCAACGCACCCCAACTATGCGTTCGTTCGTTGTTGCCGAAGTCGATGTTCCATCTTCTCATTTTGTATTCGTTTCATTAATTTGGCAATGAATTTTATGAGCAAAAGTAACATTGGTGTGTTTTCTCAACTTTCATTTGCACTTCAAATTTTCACTGCTCTCTGAACGTCATACTGCTCAAGGAAAATGCCAGGGAAAATGACAATTTTTGTCAGGGAAATGTCAGGGAATTTCTTTTCCAGAATCTTGTAACAACCCTGTTAGGGAAAGGTTGGGTAGGTGGTTGGAAGGGGTAATGAGGGGCGATGGTTTTCTGAAGGCCTTGATAGAGGGAAGGATGTTGGGCAAGCGGGGCAGGGGAAGGAAGAAAATAGGTTTTATGGACGGTATGAAGAAAGGTAACTTACGTAAAAAATTGTTTTATTTCATAGACATACCCATGCCCTGAGTAGGAAAAATTACACTCAGGGAGGGACTCGAACCCACGACCTCCGAATCGGCAGACGAGGAAATAATCCCGCCCGCGCCGCGAGTCACCGAGGTTGGCATGCCGCACTGAAGAGAGGGATGGAGTGAGGAAGAGTTCTCACCCAACTGAGGATGATAGGAGAGTGGCGATGATTCGTCAAAAAGCTACCCTAACTGGTAGATCGCCCCCACAAAAAAACAATCAGTAGCAACATAATTCAATCCCTTGTTCAAAAAGAACAAGGGACTGAATTATGTTGTCAGACTGGCAAGGGACTGAATCCACCGGGCCACTGCTTCATTCTACGTGGCTGGTATATATTTCTTGGTAGAAAACTGGTATGCAATTTTAAAATATTGTATTATTTTTTTGCATGTGTGAAGTGAGAGAAAGACAAGGCACCGCTCCGAGCTGTTTGTCTTGTATTTGGATGTAGGGAATGGAACCTTCGTGTTGGTTTCCGTCTAGCGCCTCGGTCATTTGAATCACTTGGAAATTGACCGCTGACCTTACTCCCTAGGGGTTGGGTAGCGATGAGAGAGATGGGAAAAGGGCTGTGAACAAATGTGTTTTTACTGAGCAGAGACAAGTTGGCATGATTTTCTTGTGCATGATCATGTAACGTTTTGTCTCGGGGGTGCTCAGTAAGCGGATTACATAGTTGTTAATGTATTATCATTAGCTATTTTTAAGTTTAACCTTTGAAGATTGATGTTTTTAGGCGTCTCTATGTGATACTCCATTTCATGAAAATTAGGTGAAAATAGTATAGTCAAGAAAATAATTTTTAGTGAAAAATTAGTCTACTAAAATTTTACAATGAATTCCTTAGTCGTAACCAGGATCGGCAAGTTGAGTCAATTATTTTATGGGACATACGAAGGTAACCTCATTTTTGTATAATCATCATATAATATCACAAATAATAATAACTTATCGACATAATTTTGATGATTAATCATGATTACGAATCAATTACTGTAATTTGTTGGAATTGAAAAAATCATGTATTATGCGAAGTGAATTTTCATTAAGCGCATGCTTTTAGATTTTTTAAGTCGCAACCCAGCTGGAAGCAAATTAATGCATAGGCAATGCATGAAACTCTCATGTTACGGAGAAAAGTAAACTTTCTACTCTACTATTAGGCACGTTAACTCATCCAGTAGAAACAATGTTCATTTTAATGTATTCGCACGGTGGTATCCAAATAGAGGAATGAAAAATATTTTCCTTAATTTAAAAATATTTATTTTAATCTTAGAAAGTATTTCTTTTAAAGGTTTAAACTTTCTTTAGAATTATCCTCTCCTGTTAGATATTTTCGCGAGAACGCGAGTTGAATTCGGGTCCAAGGGAATTCTTGAAAGCGTCAATGAAAATGCCAGAGATCTTTGAGAACCGTTAGTTCTATGATAATTTTGAGTTGAGTGAGGGCTTTGGCTTAAAGGGGATGTTTAGTAGCGCACCGTGGACCATTAATGTACTTCATAAAGTTCGGTCAATGAAAACTCGTAGATTTTAGTAATATAAGACTTGGCCTCTCGTGACCAGTCAAAACTAATTTGTTTACCCTATTCATTTCTTATAAAGAGACTCAGGTTAAACTGGTAGAGTCGCATCGCCTAAATATTTTTTTTTATCTTCCGGCTTCTAACAGAATAATTTATTTTTTAATTTAAGTACTTTTCTTCCCGCTGTAAGGCACTTACCAGATTACTCTTCAACACCGTTGTTATTCTAGTATTTTAACTTGCCTTCTTATGAATAAGGCAAATTTTAAGTTTTTCGTTTAAAAAACTCCCATATTTAAATCCGGATCGAAAGATAAAGTCAAAAACTACCGACCTATCTCCATTCTGCCTGTACTCTCCATTGTCTTCGAGCGTTCACTACATGATCGCATTCTCCACTTTACCCTCCCATATATATATATCTCCCGCACAGCACGCGGTTTCCTCCCTGGTGCCACTTGCATTACAAACCTCTCAGTCCTACAGCGGCATATAATCTCTGCCTTCGAAGAGAAAACACAACTTGATGCGTGCTACGTAGATTTTTCGAAGGCATTCGATTCTGTAGATCACACCCTGGATACACAAGCTGGAGTCACGCTATAACATCAGCGGAAACCTGCTGTCCGTGATTTCTGGCTTCCTGAGAACCCGTAAACAGCGTGTTTTCATTGACGGCATCTCCTCTTCACTATTACCCGTCTCTTCTGGAGTCCCGCTGGGGAGTGTTCTGGGTCCCCTCTTGTTTGCACTGTTGTAGATGATGTTGCTGAGGAAGTTATTGCCTCGGGATGCAGTATTCTTCTTTATGCAGACGACTGTAAGATATTCAAAAGAATCACTTGCACATCTGACTCTGTTTCTCTCCAATCCGCCTTCCAATCCATAGACGTGTGGTCTTCTAAATGGCATTTACGAGGAAATCCTTCTAAATCAGCAAAAATGTCCTACACCCTAAACCGTTTCCTTTTATCCTCCTCATATAGTCTGGCCAACCAGCCAATTCCTTCTGTCGCTTCGCATACCGACCTAGGTATTACTTTTGATGAGAAACTACTGTTTCTTGAGCACGCTAAACGCATATCATCCAAGACTATGTCCTTTGTTGGTATACTCTACCGTCTACCCGAAATTACCGATCCCGTTGCCTTGAGAACAGTGTTCCTTGGATGTTTCCTTCCCATTCTGGAATACTGTTCGCCCATATGGTCTACTGCCTGCCCTACCTCGTTAAAGCTGCTCCATCGGCCCCTGAATTTCTTTTTAGCCTTTGTCCGTCACCGCGTTCCCTCTCTCACTCCTTGCTCGCGTGATAAAATACTGTCATCTCCTGGTCTTCTGAATCCCACTCTCCGCAGACAAATCTCGGACTTGAAGTTCCTTTTCCAAATCCTAAATGGTACCTTCCGATCCCCAGAACTCCTTATATCCTTCTCACTACGTGTCCCATCTCGTTCCACTCGAAACACGTGTCTCCTTTACACACCCCAGTTCCGCCTATCCGTTTCCAAAAGGTCACTTTTCCACCGATCTCATCCCTTTTCAACTCACTCTCCAGCAAATATCTCTCTCAAAAAACTCTTGACCTCTTCTCTCCAAACAGCATCTGTACCTCCTCAATAAAACGCTACCACCTACAACTGCATTCATCCCATGAATAGCCGTATGAATCTTATTTACTTAGTTGTTTTTGTTATTTTCATTTTTTGTTATGCATAATTTACTTGTATTAATTTATTTATTTCAATATGCCCAATGTAAAAGGCCTAGTGGCTGTTTTTGTGGTTAACTTCAATAAATAAATAAAAAACTAATGTTTAAGATGTCTTCTTACCAATTTCTTACTAAAATTATTCCAAATAGATTTTTCTATAAAAGCGAAGTAAAATGAAACGCTAGCAATTAAATATATGATCAGGAGGAAAAAGTACGCGTATTTTAAGTTTAAATGGATGGAGGACATTTTTTAACACAACTATTGTGATCAATATTGCATGATTTTTCAGACAATACCTCCCAAATTATCACTCAATCTCTCGGCGACTCTTCGCAATGTCCAAGTTTTCCAGCTCAGTAACCCAACTCTCTAAAGCGTCCGCGTTGTTCTGTTTTCAGAAAAACGCCGAAATCATACGTATTTACAGAGGATCAACCGGCGTTTTCAACCTTTCAGACAGATTTTCTCCCCACGCCTCTCTCTCTCTCTCTATCCCTTACGGTTCCTAAAAATTGCCGTGCACACCGACGAGCAAGCGAACAGACGGGACTGGAAATGCAAGGCCAAAAAAAGGAGGCATTCTTCGCGCGCGGAGTACCAAAGTGCACAAAAACGAGTTCATATTCAAAAGGGAAAGAGTATTTCGTCGACCCTCTCTCTTATTCTATTTGTCTACTTCTATTCTTTTTAGTTACACAAAAATTGTGTGCGTTTTTTCCACGTTAAGAATAATCCTAAATTTTCTCTTCGTTTTAACCCTAAATATTACTTTAATATCCTTCGTATAGAAATCGAAAGAAAAAAATCCAAAGTTGAATGGTTTGGTTGAATAAAAGTCAGACATTATGTTTCTCTGACAAACATATTGAAATATAAATCTCTAAAAACGTTGCATGTTTAGAAGATGCGTATGAAAAGTAGTAAATGGATTTAGTAATGATAATTCAGTTGTTTTAATGATCACTTTCAATGAACGTCAGAAAAGCTAATCTTTCCATAACTTGTTTAGAACGTATGACGGTTTATGGGCTAGGATTTAGAAAGTCTGATGGCGAAATTATGGCGAAGATCCGAATTTCGAATGCATATTTATCAATATTTGTGTTGTTCGAGGATTCGTTTTTCGCATTCATAATTGCCACCATACAATCGTAATTATCCAGAATATACACCATTCCCGAGTTTCAAGGTGACAAGGAGTACACTATGATAACATAACCCCCATAATGCAGGTATATCAGACAAAATGGATTAAATTATAGACATACCACCGAACGGATCGGTGGAAGAATTTTTTCTTCCCACGTGCGATTAATGGCTACATCAAAAAACAGATGGAGGCTCTAATCCGTCAAAACACATCTCACTTTTTGTCAATACCGTCTTCCGATAACTTTTTCATACTTCTTCTCTAAGTTTGTAACCCAACTCCCCCGGCCACACCCCATAGCGTCGGCTCGCAAGGTAGACATACATGTAGTTATAATTTTTTTTCCATATTTTTCCACTCAGTCATTCGTCGTGACATTTAACGCCCCAGCGCTATTCTTTTGCTCCCCTCCCTACGTCCCCTCACCACCCCTCCTACCTCAGCTCCTTCCCCTATTTCTTCCCTTTCCACCTCCCCCCTTGAAAGCTTCCTTCCCCCCCCCCCGCCACCAGCTCCCTGCCCCCCCTTTCCCTCCATGCCCGCGCATCCTCCCCTCTAGTGGAGCCTCCGGCAAATAACTCGAGACGTGGATTCATTTCGAGTGTCAAGGGATTGTGTTGGGTAGGTGAGGGGGGAGGGGAGGTTGGAGGAGAGCCGAGGGGGAAGTTTTGAGAGGAGGCGAGCGGTGGTGGTGTTGGGGGCACGGAATCGATTTCGGGGGCCGGCCGCATCACCGCCGCTGACACCAAGTGTGCTTTGTGTGTCGGTCGGTGTGTTGGTGTGGGTGAGGTTTCCAGGTGTTGGTGGGGAGGGGGTCAGAGTGGTCTCAAGAAAAGCGTGCACAATTCCTGCTTGCGAGTTGGCGGGAGTTTTATTTTATTTTGTTTGGTGAGGGCTAGAGCATTTTCCAAGAGAAGGAAATTGATGAGGGAGGGTCTGAGAAGAGACGTAAAGAAAATGCTGTAGAAGACTCTAATATGGAGCGTGTATGAGTCGGAAACTTGGTCATTGCGAAGGGAGGATGTGCGTAGAGTGGAGGCGTTTGGGCTGTGGGTTTGGAGAAGGATGGAGAGTGTGAGCTGGGTGGCGAGGAAGACTAACGAGTAGGTATTGAATATGGTTGGAGAGGAGAGGAAGCTTGTGGCGGAGGTGCGGAGAAGGCAGAAGAGATGGATGGAGGAAGTATCGAGAGGGGAGGGCATGTTGAAGAGGATGATAGAGGGGAAAACACTGGGGAAGCTTGGAAGAGGATAAGAATTCTGGACGAAATAAGAGGAGGTAGAATATATGAGGGATTTAAGAGGAATCTAATGGCGGGACATCCCTAGGAGGGAATTCGAGACAATGTATCAGAAATTGGGATGCAGTATGGGGGCTGTCCAAGAGCCTACCAATCAGCTGGTAGAATACTAAATGAATGAAATGAGTTAAGGCTACAGATACGGGCTGGATGCGAGAAGATTTGCATTTCTGCTTGGCAATGCGTTCATTGTTTGGTTGTATACCTAGCTTTAGCGGTTGAGACATAAGATATAAAATCGCCCTGGACAAGAAAACATATTCGAAAAGAAAGAATTGATGGGAGGAGGTCTGAGGGGAGACGCAAAGAAAACTGATGAAAACTCAAATATGGAGCGTGGTCACGTATGGACTGGAAACGTAGCCAATCCGGAGAGAGGATGTACGTAGACTCTTGGCATTTTTAATGTGTGTTTGGAGGAGAATGAAGAGAAGTGGGTAAGCTGGTTAGCGATGAAGATGAAGGAGGATGTATTTGATATGGTGGAAGAGGAAAATAAGTTATTGACGTAGATTCGGAGCCGGCAGAAAAGATGGTTGGAAGACCTGTTGAAAGATGAGGGGAGGTGTTAACAGGGTGGTTTGAAGGGAGAACGCTGGGGAAGCTTGGAAGAGGAAAGAAGAGGCTATGAATTTTGGACAACAGAAGGAGAGGCATAGAATGTGAGGAATTTTGGAGAGACCTGATGGTGAGATATTTAGAAGCTCGGTTAAAAGTTCCTGGCACTTGCACAAAATCCCATTTTCGTCCTGGGTGTGTCTTATTTTGATAAATTGCAACTGGAAGAGGGTGTGAATGATAGTGGTCATTTTCTTTCCTGACTTCAATCAGAGCATCTGCGATCGCTGCCAAACTCACTGCTTTTCCTACTTATTCGCATTGTACTGAAGTTTCAGGAACTTTCAGCCGAGCTATGCATGAGGGGAAGTGAGATGATGTCTTAAAAATTAAGATTTTCGGATGAAAACTCTCCACAAAACTGCCAATAAGCTGGGTAGAATGATGACCGATTGATTAGTAGGTTTTAGGCTGTATTGTAGTCTCTACGTGACCTTCCCAATTTCGGGGTTACCTATAAATGCTCCAACTTTATGATTATTAGAGGCCATCTGCCGGTCAAGGTTGATTTTTATGGAAGAGGGAACATACTATGACTATTGCTGTGCCCAACATTAAATTTCGCACTTTTTGCATCCTCTCATGGCGTCCAAAAATCCTTTCCTCTTCCATTCTCTTCTCTACTTTCCCAGCGGCCTCCTTTCTCTCTTCTTCTGCTGCAGTTCATACCCTCTTAACACGTCCTACAACCATTTTTGTCGTCCTCTCATTATTTGTATATTAGTTAAATAGTTACTCTTTTCTCCCCCACCATTTCCTAATTTGTTTTCTTCGTTTCCAATAACCATAAAATAAATATTTTCAAACTTGACTGTGTTGAGAAGACTTCTTTAATCTTGAAAGATCAAAATGAACCAATGCTATGAAGTTCTACATCGAATAATGTGTAATTGCAGCGTTTTTGTACGTATCTAGTTCCTTCTCGTTTTGTCTTTTTTTCCTGTTCCGTGACGCATATATTCCTCAGTGTTTACCTGAAACTCTGGAGATCTGAATGTTAGTCTAAACCTGTAGCCTTGTATGTTACCTCCAAGTCTCTTGCGGCAAGTCTCTCCGGATCTGTTGCATCTCTGTGTACGTATGTTGATTGATATGCTCTCCGATGGAATGTTGTGCGTTGCCTCTGCCTTGCCAGGAAAAAGACCCTCTGCCGCGCTATGAATTACGATGGCGCGTAAAATTATTTCTACATCAGCCGTTTGTGTAAGGTGGGGGCTTAGGGATTTCGCGACTAGGACCCGTTTAGCTTATTCCCTTGTCGATGCAACGTTGTGTGTTCTCACATCAAAAAATGTAATTGTGTTTACTCGTGTGTTGTATACTCCCATCGCTGTACAACCCCTAGCTATAGCTGTCTTTCGTGGGGTTACGTAAATTGTCATTTTACTTACTCGAGTATATACGAGCGATATATGGTAATTCCATTTGGATTTTAGTGGAAGCTCGTTCCATAAATGTGGACGCTGTATGATTGCCTACATACGCATTGACCTTTTATTTATACAAATATGTATAAAACAGTGGAGTTCTAGGTTTCAATTATCGTATTTCTTTTCGAGCAATGGATTTCCCTAAAGTATCGGCCGCATCAATCAGCCATAATATAGTTGATATTAGGTCATACAATATTATGGTAAGTAAACAATACTCTCCGGTTGAACATACAGAAGAATAGTACACTAATATATTTATTTGCTCCCAATTCCTTTGATGATCCAAAGACGTGGAATCCCTGCAGGTATGTGAAGATAGCTCATTGGAAGGAGGCTAGTAGTTGTTATAGTAGTTGAAGGAGTTAGTAGCTATTACTTCTGATCTTTTGTTCTCTAGTTAATATTTTATGGGCAATTTTACTTACGTTTATGACACGTCATCGGGTGTTACGCTTGTATTATCATTTGAGGTGTATGCAATCAAGCTGTGTCATAGTTGGAGACACGCTGTCGAGTTGATAAATTCATGGGTGCATATTTCCCTCGCATTATTTACGGCTGCCGCAGAAGTGGAGGTAGACATTTTTCGCATATTCCTGAGCTATCTTTGGATATCCTATATTGCTTCCATTTCTCATCCGCTGCCTTGCGATATTCTAGCGGTTCGCTGGATCTTATGCAAATGTATACCTGCGCATAAGTTCGTGTAATTGCTCTTTTCAATTTTTTAGTGATAGTTCGATCACAAGACTTCTAATATCCTTTAATCACCATTCGTTCGAAGTAGGACCTGAATAGTGTTTTCACGAAGAGTGGTTTCTGTTGAATTTGATATCCTCCCGCTTTCAGTCCTTACTTGGACTCCCTTTTTCTGGAGAATCGTATTTATTTCGCTCTGTGACGATTTTTTAACCAAGTTGAGCTAATAGATCAAAGAATAATGGTATAATTCATGTCTCATAGTAAAACTTTGATTTGCATGCATGATACGTAATAAAATTGGAACGCCTTCAATTTTTATCTTTTTTGTTTTCTCATGCGATGTTCAAACTGGTCGACACATGTTACTTTCGGAATCGATCTACATGGTTCTGTCATTAGAAACTCGTAAGGTATAAAAAAAACAGTTTATATGTGGAAAATTGCATCTTCTAAATTCTATATTACTCGTAAAGTATGTTGACATGTTGATGTTTTTTGTATCGGAGTGAGGATAGAAGAAGATAGAAGTGCCGAGAGAGTGCGAAACGGAGGAAAACTGGAAAACCTGAAGAGCGAGTCGAGTAGAGAACGGAGCCGTAACCCCTTCAGCCCCCACCCCTCCCGTTTGCTTCTCTCTCCAACAACCGATTACTTTTTCTCGATCCCGGTGTAATTTTTATGCCATTCCCTCTCTCTCTCTTTGAAAACCGTCGGGAGTGAAGAGGGACAAGTCTGGTTGGCAGGGAAAAATCGAAAAGGAGACATTTTTTTCCACTCGTGCTTTCGAATTTTATTTTTCGCCCTCTCTCGTTGTTCGTTCGCTCTCCGAATTCTGTGCGTACTCCCACGCATTTCCTCCCTTTCAGGTTTTATTACGCGCCATACTCATTCATCAAAGATACCCCACGCTATTCTCATTATTTTCGTCCTTCTCTCCCCCCCCCCCTCATAATACGATAGTCTCTGTGAGAATTATATTTTTTTCACTGCAATGCCAAAAAAGCTGTAACCGAATTTGATTCCACTGAATGTATACGAGGAAAGGCTCATCCTTAAGGGCTATTGAGAATTGATACTGTCAGAAATTTTAGGGTTTGGTCTGCTTTGCATAGCGTTTAATCTTCTGTATCTATAAAATAGAAATTGTGTATGTTTGAGCGCTGTAGACTTCCAAACCCCTTGACGAAATCGAACAACATTTGGCGTATATGTTCCTTAGGACCTAAAAAGATTAATAGCCTATCCTAAAAAGCCCTGGACCCCCAATTTGGGTACTTTTTAACCAACATTTACTTCCATGAGGAAAGTATTTGATTCGGAGAAGAGGTTTCTTTTTTTATTTTCAATTTACTTGCACTCAAGAAAGGCTTAGAATTTTTAATATCAGACCGGCTGAAATTTTTTCCGGTTTTTATCTTGCATTCTTGTTTTCGCATTCGCTTGGTGATAGCCTAAAACTGGAGTTTTAGTGTCCAAAATCGTCAATTTTTGTACTACTTCGACTATAGTTTTTTTATTTACTTGGAAACCGCATCATAGACTTAACATGGGAACCTAAACACGATTGATTGGCTTAGACTAAAATGTGATCAATATATCAGACTTGCGTTGAGTATTTAGTTGGGGTGTTTTTCTCCCCAACCTCTCCATGTGTGGTAAATGTCATTATGCATTTTGAATGTCACATTGGGAGGATTCTTTAATCCTATGCAACAATTTGTTTTTACTTCTTCCCGTTGAAATTCAACGGACGTCATCTTCTGGTCTTCTTCTTTATTTCGTGAATTAGGCCTTAATGTCGCCTGTTCAGGAACTCAGTTTTTCCTCGGTCTTCCCTTTATCACCAACGGACGATAAATGAAGTATTTACTCTAGTGCCATAGACCCATGCTTCTAAATGAAGCATAATAGCCCCTTAATTATCCTAAATCTTTCCCAGAAAAGGGAGAACAAAGAACCCATGATTTTTCTGGCATATCATTCCATCACACCTATTTTTTCAAAGTTTATAGCATTGATCGATTGTATTTTCAATCATTGTGGTACTGTTAATTGGAGATTCTTTTGTAATTGGATGCTCAAGTACCACATTTTCTTCATTTTATATCTTGTAACTTCTTCGTCGGGGTATTGCATCTTCTGGGGATGCATGCCTAGACTTAGAACTGTATTCTGTGTGCACCCGCCGTATTCTCGGTCTCGCCACGAATCTTCTTGCCATCGGTGGGTAGTCTTGGGCAGTCTTTGGCAATCTTGTCGCTGTCATATACAGCGAAGTTTTCTCCCTTTAGTTTGTTAACTTTCCAATTTCCTTGGGAGCCCTGGCATCGTTTGCGGCTGTCATATTCTTCATCCTTCCGCTCGCCATTTCCCTCTCACTAAAGTTAAATCACGAAATTATTTGAGCGAATGTAAACAATCTTCTCACCAAACCTTTCCTTGGTAGTCTACTGCAAAAATGTCGCAAATTGATTGCGGGGTATCTCTACTCCACCGGTATGCCATTGTGGAATTCGCTTCGAACCATTTAATCGCATAATTTGGTCTCCGCGCGCAGGGGGGGACGGGAGGAAGGATGAAATATGCAATGCTGCTTGAGTGCCATATTTGGTTTTCCCGTGCCGGCGTCGTAAATTATTCCGCGCTCTGTGGGTCAAACCCCTTGGTGCTGGCGGCGTTGAGATCGCCCCTACCCCGTCTTCACCTCTCCACTTTCTTCCCGTCCCCCCCCCCCCCCCACCGACGGACTTACAACTCCATGCTCTTCCACTACGCCCTTATTTCGCCTGTACACGATAATGAAACATAAGTTCTAAGCTCCTCCATCCAACTCTTATCGGAAACTTGTTCGATTTTTAGGCGTTTCAATACATGTCTATTCTGTCTCTCTATCTATCCATTTGCCTGGGGCCATAACGCAGTAACGCGTCTGGAAATGACATTCAAATCACTGAGATAGCATTGAAAATTCTTATCAATAAAACATGGGCCATTGTCACTAACAACAGTTGTAGGTAAACCATAGGTACAGAATAAATCATCCAACTCGTATGTCTCAATAACAACTTCCTTTTACTTGTATTAGCCTTTCTTACTTTTTTCCACCACTCAATCCCTTTACGTTGGAATATGTTCCCTCTCTTTGGATCTTACCAAAGAAGCGTTTACAGTGAGGAGGAAATTGATGACTATCACTCTTAAAAAATGAGAAAAATTTAAGTTATGGCACTAGTTAGTAGTGTCGTATAACATAAATTAATTAAAATAACAGTCGTATAACAAGAGAGGAAGTCTTTGGCTGAGGGGAAAGAAAATGAGCGTTAGTTGTAGGGGATCTGAAATTTTTTCTGATGAAGGATGGTGAAGGTAGGTTGTGTGGAGATGGAAAAGCGCGATGAGGTGTTAAAAGTTACGCGAGAGAGCTCCAGGGCAAATCTTCAACTGTAGAGTCTATATTGGATAAAAACGGTAAAGTAGTCACCAACAGTATCGATAAAGCCAACATATTAAACTACTACTTCGAAAGTGTATACACTATGGATGACACTGCACATGAGTCAGACATTCCTGTTATTAATGGCTGACATTATTATTCAACGTGATGGAATGGCTAAACAACTACAAGTAACAAGTCTCCAGGTCCTGAGAGAATACCTACACGCGTGCTCAAAGAGTTTCAGGGTGAGCTTTGACAGTAAAAATTACTGTAATTGCCATAATAACAGATATGTCGTAGCATATTGACATCCTCTAAATTTGATTATGCGTGAAACATTTTTCGACAAAATTGTTATTTTTGTAGTTGAATTTAAAGTGAATACTCAACCACAATTCGTGATACCTGGAATCCGACGGAGAAATCTACTCGCAAATATTGACTACATATGTACGGACGTTCAACTCGATATATGCGGCAGATTGTACCAATGCCGATAAAAAATAGTTCAATACCGTCCTGGGGTACGATCCGAAAAATGGCGGAATATTAGAACCTCCGGTTATGCGTACATGATCTAAGATTAGAACAAATTTTAATCGTCGATGTCATTGTCATTTCGATACTCTTTGCATGCCATAGATGTTGTTCTAAGTCGAATGTCCCGCGTCTTTTGTTCCCATATATTTCGCCAGTTACTTGTTCCCTTCACCGACTCCCTCTATCGACTGCCCCGCCTACCACTCTCCCCTGAAGACTCAATATTCTTTTCAGCGCTGTTGCTTACCTTGGGGCTTCGGCTCTTTTAAGACGAAGCTCAACCCTTCCCCTCCCCTCTCCCCCCCACTTTCACTCCCTCCCCTCTCCTCCCTGCAAATTTATATTTCCCAGGCTATTAAACACGCGAAGTGGATGAGAATTTTCGAGTGCACTTGGGATGTTTCGCCCACATTTCGCAATTGTCAACGAAAAATATATTTCTAATCTCCTGTATATGGTTGTGTGCTTTATAGTGCCTCCTCGCTGAGAAAATTCGATATATTCGTTGTGGCCTGAGAGCTGCATTTTTTCTTCTCGTCAGGATATTATTTTTCATGCATTCTCCGCAGAATGAAGCTTTTTCTGTGGAAACTTGTGGGTTTTATGTTTCGTTATTAGTGGTAATTCAAATTTTCAGCATATTTGTGTGTACAATACCCTGAATGGGTGAAAATCTCTCGGGTGTTCCACTGGGTCAGGTTGTTCAATTCCTGCAACACATTAATGTGCTACCCACTTATCGTCTTCTGAGGTATCCTGGAACCCAGGCCGCCATTCCGTTACATTTGTCAGCACTATATACCAATTTTGACTGGATCAGAGTGCCCCTGATTGTCTGGCCGTCGAACTTCTCTCCCCCGCCTCCTTTTAATGTTGTACCCTTGGTTTGCGTTCAAGCGATACCATACAAGCCACCTCAAGGATGTGTGTCAGGGAATAATTCCTCATTAGGTCATTTACCGTCAAATACTAACACTGTTATTAACTGTTTTACCAACTACGCTTTTATTTTAAATTAAGTAACTTGCGTAGCAAGAACTTCACATGGAATAGGACTTCTTACCGTCATTATACTGAAGCGGGATAGACCGTGCAACTATACATCACGAGGACCCTTTATTAGAGCTCAGTCATGCTAACGTGCGATTATTATTAAAACATTTCTGGCACCCAAAACATAAAATTGATTAGCACCCCATGAAGGAATTGAAAATAGAAAAAACGAGTATAAAAATAACGCTACCTGTCGTTGCCATTATTGGCGATTTCTAGCGAAGATTTTACGGTCGAAAATGGTAAAATATAAGATACAGCTTAGCTATTTTGTTCAATAGTCTTTTCGATTATTGTCGTTGGCATTCCTTAAAGAGTTGCCGAATAGAACTGTTGACACTCCATTGCCAGAGTGATTTTAAATACGTATTTTACTCTACAAAAAAACCACGCATGCTCTTTGAGAGGTTTTGTATCGGGAACTGGCTCGACAGAGGTTAAGGGGACATGGTTGTGCCGCCTGCGGGAAGTAGAACGGCAAGGGGAAGGCAGAGGAGTTGCGAAGAGGTGGGGTCCACTGGGATCTGTGGCGGCGTGGATTGTTGCGTCGAGTGTTGAAGCGAAGGGGATTGGTGGGAGGGGAAGAAGAGGGGGCGTTCTGGGAATTAACGCCTGATCGATGTCAAAGCGATTTATTCCGGAGAGTTGAGACGCGAGAGGTCGGCCGTCGAGAATATCGGTAGCGAGAGGTCGGAGGGGTGGTAAGGTATAGAGGGCAGGCAGAAGACGCGCAGCTAATGCCGTCGATAAATGGCGTTAAAACCAACGGAGATAGGCGAGGGATATTTTACTCTTGTCAAGACACTGGGTTAAGCTGGTTAATAAATCCTCAATCCAAAATCTGAGAACTGAGTGTTTCATGTATAAGAGTGTGACTAGCAACATACTGTGTTGGTTATATGTTTTAAGTTGATTGATTGTATTGTTGTCTCGAGTTTAACTAAAGAGTGTGATTTCTCACACTGAATTAAATATCTAACCACTGAATTATTCCAGATAAATTCATTTAAGTTTAGTAAAAAGAAAATAAAACACTGAGGAAGATGAAAGTGAGTTGGGTATGCCGGATATTTGGGAATCGAGAAGGATGGATAAAATTATTTGGACATGAATTATTTACTATTACCTAATTTTTTTTTGCTTGGGAGGTTGTCGAAAGGAGGTTGGTGGAGGAAATTATAAACAAGTAGAGCAAGCGAATGGAGTAGGTGTGTACTTTGCGAGAATGGGAAGATAAAGATCATAAGAAGGAACAAATGTTAAGGCAAAAAAAATAAAATTATTTATAGAATGGCATTTTTAGCTGGGATGAAGAGAGGGAAGATGGATGCTATATGATCGAGAGATTTTGTAGTGTAAAAATCTATATGGTGGGAAAGAAGCTTAGAAGTGGATATTCCAAACCTACGTTCGTTCTGTGAAAGAACAATCTAAATGTATGCGTTTCATTGAGGAAAAGATTGCAAATGTCCGACTAGCGTCGTCAGTGGGGAATGTATGACAGAGTAGGTGGGCTGGTGATAAAATTTGAAAAGAGGGGAAGGAAGACTGATATAGATTTTGTTGAATATATGGCAAATAAATATTTTTTTCTAAATTAATTGGAGTCATATTTGTTTAATTCATTTAAATGCTCAATTGAGACAATTAAATGTTCTGTCACTTTCTTTTGGTTGGTTGGAACGTTAGTAGCCTTGTTTGTTTGGCCATTTTGTTTAATAACATGATTATTCAGTTGATATCCAATCAATCCCAATTAGCGGTATAATTTTTCCCATTAGTATTATGTGCCATTTATTCTGCTGATCACAGTCAGATCTAATCAAGTTAGTGTATTAAAGAGAGATAATGATTAAACTCTTTGAAAACGCACAAATTACACTACGCGATCAGGTTGCGTTTAAATCGTTGTCCGTAGGTGATCTTCTTCTCAATTCGTCGCATTTCGTTTTTCTTAATTTCTCGCGTCGCAGTTCGTTTGCCAGCCTCGCCTCTTTTCCCGGAAAATTTGCTCCACCGGAAGTTGAAAATTCGGAGCTTGTAGAGGGGGGAAGGGTGTTCCGGGGAAGTGTCTGGAGTGCAGGGAAGGGGTGGATCAAAGATTTCCTCGGCTTCGCGGCACTCAGTGTTCGGGAGCGGACGAGGTGGGGGGTGGGTTTGTTGATTGCCCCAAGGGGGTGAGATTAAGGGGCCAGCCAGGGGGCTGTCTTTTGGGGAGAGGGGGTGAGAAAATCCCAAGAAATGTGTGCTGGTAGGTTTGTCCACCTTTCATATTTTCGGCGGCATTATTTCAGAATATTTGTCTCTGCGGAGAGAGCAAAGTTTAAAAAAGCGATTTATTAATTGATAAGAGAAGTATGGGAAGAGGTAGGTATGGGGATCACAATAAGAGGTCAGCATATCAAGTTGGTTATGTTCGCGGACGACTAAGCGTTGGTTAGTCGATCATCGAAGGATTTGCAAACTTTAGTAGCTGCATTAGAAATTCAGTGCGGGAAATACGGGATGGAGATAAATCACAATAAAATAAAAGTGATGAGATTTTCTAGGATATAGAAAGCGAGGCTGGTCATAAAAGTAGTACGACACAAACTGGAGCGCGTAGAGCAATTTAATTACTTTTGAGGTGTTTGAGATGTGGGTTCGGAGAAGGATGGAAAGGGTGAGCTGGGTGGCGAGGAAGACGAACGAGGAGGTATTGCATTTGGTTGGAGAGGAGAGAAAGCTTGGGGCGTAGGTTTGGAGAAGGTAAAAGAGATGGATGGAGGAGGTATCGAGAGGAGAGGGGATGTTGAAGAGGGTGATAGAGGGGAGAACATTGGGGAAGCGTAGACGAGGAAGGATGAAGATATGAGGAAATTAAGAGGGATATAATGTCGGGACATCCCAAGGAGGGAAAAGAGACTATCTTCAGAATATGGGATGCAGGATGGGGACTGTCCAAGAACCTACCAATCAACTGGTAGGATACTTTAATGAATAATGAATGAAAAATGGTATTACGGTAGAAGAAAATAGGCATAGTAGCAAAGGCATTATGAGGAGAATTGTGCTAAAGAAAAAAGCTCTCAGCAATAGGAGGGAGCTCATGACAGGTACCATGGGTAAGGATATAAAGAAGAGGCTGGTGAAGAGCTTGATATGGAGAGTGGGATTACATGGGGCAGAAACGTGGTATCTGAGAACGGAAGACGAAAATAGGCTGAAAGCTTTTGAGATGTGGGTGTGGAGGAGGATGAACAAGGTGTGGTGAACGGAAAGGAAGACAATCGTGGAAGTTCTTGGTATGGTTGGTGAGGAAAGGAAGCTTCTGGATGAGAATGGGATGCGAATGAATAGGTGGTTGGAAAATGTTATGAGGGGCGTAGGGTTGCTCAAGGCCATGAAAGAGGGATTTTGGGCAAGCGGGGAAGGGGAAGTAAGAGAATAGGTTTCATGGACGGGATGAAGAAGGGTAGGATTTGCGCTGAGATGAAGAAAAAAACAATATAGGTTAATAGGAGCCTTTTTTTAAAGATAAATCCCGAGGATCTTGACTGGCTTCCAATTAAATCTACCCTTACTGGTAGATTACTTAATGATATTAACAATAATTATTTCGGTTCAAGTAAGTTTAGACCATTGCTATTCTCATAAATCACTCTATATGGTGGCTCTTAGTGCGTTAGTGAGCGCCGGAGGTACAGTGCGAAAGATATGGGAGGAAGATCAATCATTAGAATGAGAAGGCAATGAGGTATTCTAAAGGAAAGATGGTGAGGCTGGATACAAGGGTGGCAATAGAGCAATGGGATCAGTTAACGTACCTGGGCAGTAGTTGGAGAAAAGTGTTTTTAAGTACCAAATTCAGAATTGCTCTAGCAAAGGAAGCATTTTCGAATAGAATGGAATTCATGAAGGGGGATCTGAGTAGAAGCTTAAAGAAGAGATATACGAAACATGCGCCGTGTAGGTCGCAAACTTGGTCATTAATGAAAAAGGATTTTCGTAGACTGGAGGCACTTGAGATGTGGGATTGGAGAATGCTGGAGAAGGTGAGCTGGATAGCGAGGAAGTTATGGATGTGGTGGGAGGGAAAAGGAAGTTGGTGACAGAGATTCAAAGAAGGCAGTAAATATGGATGGAAGTATTGAGGGAATGGTGAAGTGGGTAATAGAGGGGAGAACGCTGGTTAAGCGTGGAAGAGGATGGTGGTTAAGGGAAGAGATCATTTCATTTTCATTTAAGTATTCTGTAAGCTGATTGGTAATAGATCGGACAGATATTGAGAGGTGATTAAAAATATCGCTTTAAGACTGTCAATTTGGCCGGTTTTGTAGCCAAGGGCTGCTCTCGAAGAGTGTAAGTCATCTGCAAAGTTTTACTGATACTTGTGGAACTCGACTGCCCTTTAGTTTATCCATAGTCATTAACCAGAGCAGCGAATGTGAGTTAATCCATATTGACTACTTTTCTCAATTAAACATTAGATGGCTTGAAGATTTTCTCCAAATTCCCATGATATTTTAAACATTGGGAAAAACAGCCAAATTTAGTATAGTAGTCGTTATTTCTTTCGTTGAAGTAACATTCTAGTTCATTTAGTTGAATCGTGTGGCTTCCGTTTGACATCGAGGTCCACCTTCGATGGATAGTGAACTTAAATTATTTGCAATACATAAATGAATACAATTGAAGTTTAATGAGTTGCTCTGTAATAACTACTTGTTTCCGAAAATTATTGCTGACTACCGTCTCGCCCGATTAATTACTCCTAAATCACTAGGTGGAGAAATTTTCTCTGGGGAGAGACTCCAGTCCTTATTTCCAAATATAGTTTCTTCTTCATTCTCCACGTGTATCTCAAAATTTGTAGGGGTTAGCTGCCATGGTGAAGCACCGTGAAGCTATGATAACCTTAAAACCCACCTCCGGCTACCGCCGAAGAGGTGAGTTTCAAACGTTTATCTACGAGCTCTCGCAGAACTGATGCTGACTTTTCGCCGTGTACTCAGTCACATTGTCGCACAGTCCTTGACGTGGGCGTGTCTTTCTCGAAGAGTTCCGCGTATCCATTGTCCACTCCAGAATTATGTTATTTTTTTATTGCTTGTGCGCGGTAACGTCCTTCCTCATTTCCCACCCCTCACATTTCCAAACCAATATCGCTCGCGATACTCCCCACCCATCTCTCACGCGGCCGTCATCTCGGCCAATCTTAAAGGACAGCTTTTTGTGGTAGCTTGTTATTCTTCATGCATTGACAGAAGTGATCGTGAAGTACCATGCAAAAAGGCTCTTAATTTATTCCACATAAATTATTGACAGTTGGCATCGTTTGCGGTGACTTAATTTGATGTTTTTAGCACAATTGGCATACGGCACAGTAAAAAGAGGGAGTTTCCCAGCCTTAGGAGATGGCTGTCGCACCAAGTCCATTGAACTAGCGCATTTTGACGTCGAGGACGGTTATTTAGTAATAGTTCAAAAACTAAGATGATTGGTGCCTTACTATTATCATACTTTAATTCCCTGGGAAATTATGATTCAAATAAAAAGCTTTTCACGAAAATTGAATTTAAAGTTGATGGAATATTATGACCATTCCCCGTGTTTCGCCCTTCCTCGCATTATAAACCACATAGTTACAAATTCAATTTGCGGAAAAATAGCGTGGAAAGGAAGGATTTTGTTGTTCATGTCTAACAGGGGATAAGTTTTTATAAAAATTTCCAGAGTACGAAGTTAATTACATTCAAGTCAATTTACGGTGGGAAACCGTCACGGTATTGTCTTGTTAAGTGCTTAAGTTGATTTTCCGTAAATTTTTCCCTTGTACGGGCCGACCTCTCGCAATCTATACCTATACTGCGCGGAGGCGCCGGCGTTTTGTTTGTTTTCTCGAGTCGTCGTCCAGGGAGAGGATCTTTCCGTTTTCCCCGACTCTTGATATACCTATCGAGCGCTCCTCGTTTGAACTTCCCCGAACCTACTAATCGATTCGCCATTTGCCTGATGAGTCGTCTTCGTTTTCTTTTTTTTTTCGTTTTATTTGTTCCCTGGGTCGTGGTCTCAGAAGTAGATAAACGTCGTCGGTATGAGTCCACTACGTTCCGCTCTTTCGTGGTATTTCGCGTTCTTACCGACCTCTCTTCAGATCGCGCTGATGTGAGGTGAGCAGATGACGGGAGGAAGGGTCGAGATGTAATTTTTGCAAGGGTTCCTTCACGCGAATATTTTATGTAATTGCTTCACTTTTATTAGCTACACCAATCTTCCAGATCATTCCGGCGATAATGTGTGAAATGTTGAAATGAAGAAATACAATATTCCTCAAATAAATAAAACTTAATCATAACCTAGGGTTTGATGTTTCTACACATCATCCTCAGCTGAAAAAGTGAGTAAAACAGCTTCCTTATTCTACAAAGCTTATAGATAGTTAGATTTACATCAGTCTTGAATAAATTTAAGGCGTGCTCAATATAGAACAATAATCATCTACATCTACATACTACATAATGAGTAATCGTTGTTGATAAATCGATCTAGTTTTTTTGGGAGACACTATAAATATTTAGAGTGAAAATACCTTATGAGTATTTGACCTTAATAGCGGGAAAATTTTCAAAATGCTGTCATTGAAATTTTTCATCGTTCTAAGATGTTTTCGAATATTCCAGTTTTTTAAACGAATTTCATAATATCTTCTTCCGACCAATATATCCCTGTGTATGCTATTTATAGTTATTCTTAGGCAGAAATATTTTAAGCTAAATGATTTCTACCTCTATCTACACTGAATTCACCGACGGTAATTATTTTAAGTAGACGCCCTATTTATAAGAGTACAATTCGAATCAGAGGGACATCTCAAATTGGCGTGGTCTCGGCAAATTATTTTCTAAATGGAAAAGTACAAGAGGCTTTTCATTATGAAATGCAGGAATTCTGCAAGCTTCAGCCAGGAACTATTCTTCTTCATATTTTATGCTTAGCTGGAAATTTGTTTCCACTCTCTGGTCTACTCGTTGGAAGGTGCATATTTGCGCGGTCAAATTGTTCCATTTCGGCGATCACGCGTAATTTTCCTCATTTGAGGGTTTAGATTGGACGAATATTTCGCCTCGTGTAGCACACGCCTCGTCATTCGCGGCGCAAGCCGTGCGGTGCTCGAGCGGCGATCGTTCGAATCACGGCTTTCCCCACCCCGACGTGCAAATGCGTATCCTCGTCGGTCCGTATTTACAGTGTCGACTCTAATGGTAATTGGTTGCTCTGTTTGGTGTATCAGGCGAGGGCTCCTTGAAAAGGATTCGCGGTCTTGTGACGGGCTGCGGAGGGAGTTCGTAAGGGATATTCGCTGGCGTTCCATCAGCCGCGCTCCTAGCTCATATCTGTTCCTCCCCCTCGCGGGATGATGAGATGGGGAGTTCTCGGTGCCCTCTCTATTTGTCCCCACTCAAGGGCTACAAATATTCCGCGGTGGAACGTTCCGTGAGCCTCAGCGTGTGCGCTAAATACCCGCTCGCTCTGCAGCACGGCAAATTTGTGTGCTGACAACTAAGCGTATTTCCGGCCACGCCATTACGGAAGCGTTGATGTTTTTCGAAGGCCGGCTAATTGGGTGTTGGCTGGAAACGATTGAAACGACTCCGAATTGGAATTGTTTCGTACGATTTTAAAATTAACCCCCCTTCCCCCTAAAGGGGGTTTGTGTTGTTGTATCAATTTGCTTTAGACCAGTGGACTGTTTTGTCAGGAAAGTCGAGAGATAATCCTGCTATCATTATTGTTATTTGGCGTTTTACCGTTGAGGGTAAAAGGTATTTGATAGATCATTGCTCTTCATTTACTACCCTTACTCCCATTTTACGCACAACCCATGCTCTATTCACTCAAGCGATTTCTTTCTATAGTTCAGCTAACTTATTATATTTCTTAATGACATCAAATTTTCCCCTCCTGCTACTCTCTCTTGACATTTTTCCGAGAATTCATCCCTCCAAAATTAGACTTCACCATTCCTTCTTTTTCGTCTCGTTCTTCCTTCTTTAGTCATAGCATTGTGCCTATTTCTCCTATGTCACCTAAACCTCTCAGGCAATTGTTAAACTGTAGCTCCATCTCTATCGTGGTCTTGTAATGCCCCTTTTCCCAAAATGTTACATGCATCTTGCAATGATTACGGTTCTGTTGTCATCCATACGACTGATGTAATCGTTCCACTTTGTTTTACTGTTCAGCACCCACTCGTTGGTATTTCCCAGTTTGCATACCTACTCGTTTTTCGTATGCATGTTCGCCCCTTTCTCTGTCTAATTACGTTTTTCCGCTTATTCTTCGAAATATTCTCATCTCACTTGTGTCTAATATTTTTTTTTGTATATTGTGTATCTTTCTGGGTCTCAGCAGTGTCATTATTGATCTTATTGCTGTTTTAAATATTCATGATTTTGTCTCAATCTTTATATGCTTCTTCATCCGCACTGCTTCTATTAGACATGCAGCTAAAAAAAAGCACTTTGCGTGCACTCAATATCCCATCCTCCTTCATTACTCGCTCTATTCGCCCACTCCTCCTGATTCCCAATAGGAACTTTCCCTCCCACACCATGCCAAGGATGTGTTCTTTTGTCTTTCTTTCCACCATGGAGTAAAGGAACGTGGGGTTTGTCCAAAACTCTACCAATCAATTTGTGGAACAACAGTTAATAATGCGCGGTGCGATCCAAATGTGACCGACTTGTCCTCTTTGTGAGATATTGAAGTGCGTGGATAGATTAGAGAGTGTCTGGCAAGCGGGGAAGCGGAAGGAAAGGAATAGAAATGTTATCCAGAACTAAGGCGTGTACAAGAAATGTGGAGTCAAGGCTGTGATGGTGTGCTACGGATTGTTCCTGGAAGGAATTAAAAGCTTTCTATGGAATGGAATGTTAACCTCAACCATATCACTCCAGGTCGCGTCCTCTTCGACCCTGCACTTTTACTCTGATTTCTTTTAAATCAGAGTGAATGTCAATGAGTTTTTCTTCTTCGTGTTCTGTGTTGAGTGATTTGAAGAAATTCCTTCTTGTCGTGAGTAAATATTACAAGATTTACTTTTACACCTCTGCTTTATCTGTAAAAATATTAACCACACAGTCGTGGTGGATGTTTTGTAATTCATATTTGTTTATCTTTGTTCATAGTCGTTGGTATTCATAATGGTTCCCTATAGCCCAGACTTATAAAAGCAATATCGGAGGGTTCTGAAGGAGCAAAGACTTTTTTTACCTATCTAGGCAAATATATCTATAGTCTATGTAGTTTTGTGTTGGCATTATACCTAAACAGATTCTACCCGCACAATG
Source organism: Pyrrhosoma nymphula (assembly GCA_963573305.1). Classification (NCBI taxonomy): domain Eukaryota; kingdom Metazoa; phylum Arthropoda; class Insecta; order Odonata; family Coenagrionidae; genus Pyrrhosoma; species Pyrrhosoma nymphula. The sequence goes on along the minus strand of OY754337.1, from coordinate 67,227,668 downwards.
CCTTTCACCATCATTTTCCGTTCCATTAAGTGTTCTCTGGTATATATCCAGCATTATCCCCTCTCTAACATAGCCATCAGAATTCCGTTGACTCTAATAACGTGCCCCTTTTACATACTCTTGTCTCCTTTAAGTTTCTCCCGGCTTCACCCTTCCCTTCCCCTGCTATCAACAGTACCTACTGCCTCCTTTGTTTTTCTTTCCTTCTATCTTACTCTCTCCACTCTTCGCTTCTAAATAGTAATTTACAGCTTGTGGGGTTAAGTCTTCTGCCCGTCAAACTGAAGAAGTATGCATTCTCCATATAAGGTTGAAAGTAACCATCAGGAGCTAATTTAGGCGAGTGTCCTAAAAATGTATACCTCCGGATTTTTACTGAGTTTGTAATGGAAATAAATAATTATTTTTATAGTGTGTGCTATCTTTTACCAAAAAAATGTCAAAATGGTATTATAAAATACATCAGCCCTGCTGCGGTGGTGTTGATAATAATAACCTGAAGTGAAGCAGTGAATACTATTTTAAATACTTCATGATAAAAAATCAAAATGTCATCATCTCCCAGTGTCAGTGGCTGCTACAAGAGACAGTTGTCTCATGAAAGGACGAGAGAGAAAGGACGGGAAGTGAGGCAATTTGGCGGCGAAAGAATAAATGATGAAGTTACGTAGGTAGGTACATAACACAAGTACACAGCAATACATACATGGATTAGTGGACTGAACTGCAATGACAATGCAACAACAACTGGAGAAAAATGTTCGTCTTTTTTATGATTACAAGCAAGATGTATGTCGAAAATAATTAGTTTTTCATACTAATAAAGTTATTTATCCGCTTCGTGATTTCTCATATGAGGGAAAATAAAAATACCGAGTTTTATAGGTTGAAAATTATTGCGGGTCATGAATATTTTGTATTCTAAATGGTAGAGCTAAACGGATATTCTCTTTACTCCGCATTCAAGAGCTTACTTCTGTAATCGGTTGTGCCTTTTCCCGAGTCTGAGGGTGGCGTGATGCCCTGGACCCTGGTCTCCACACCCACGAGTTCTCCATATTTCTTCCCACGCCTCCGCTTCTTTTGTTGGCATGTATATGTGAGGGATTTCTTTTCACGTCTCCTCCGCCCCCTATCCCTTTCCGTTACCCCTCCACTCCGCACCCAGTGGTCCTTCCTATCCCGACGTCCCCCATTCTACCTCTCACCACCCCAAAACCCCCTTCACCAATCCCCACATCGATTGCGTTGTGGGAGAACTCACTTTTGGGAGGAGTGTGGAGGACATTTCAGGGAAAAAGGTTTCGCCTTCTAACCCTATCTGCTCCTTCCTAACGCTTGTCCTTTCTTCTCATCCTTGGCCTTCCTCTTGCAGGTATGCTCTTATAAGTATAAGTTCACACTTACGTAAATGCTGGTAAATGCGTATACTGTCGGTACACTTGTGAATTGCGCTCTAGTTTTGATATCTATCTTAATGCCAGCTCTAAAAAAAAGAATGGGAAGCAGCATTCAGTGATAGAAGTCATAGTATTATCTAAATGAGCATCCAAAAGGAAATGGGGAAGTAAAGGTACAAACTTTTTGAAAACCTGCTCCGAATATTTTATGATGTCACAACGTAGAAGAGTAGTGTCCTAATGTCAGGATCCTAAGTCACAAATGTAGTATCCTAAAAACAGGAAAAAAAGAGCTTTAAAAGGATAATTCCTCTAATTTTCTTTCAAAAGTATGTCATTGATTCTATTTACCGGGCATTGCAATTTATACATAATCTGTACGCAGTAAAATACGTCTTCGGTAATAGGAAGAAATGAATTTGCGCAAATGATATAATATCTACATGTATTCCATGCCAAGTGGTCTTCCATGGCCATTCTTTCATTCATTTCCATTCTCAATCATTTCTTCACATGTACGTTCAAATTCGCATGCCCTCAAATACCTCTTCTCCTTTTAGCCCATCATTCCCTTTCCCTTCGTCTGCACCCCCCTCCATCCACTCTCACGTCTGGTGCACTTTCGACCTATGTATGAATTCCATCTTTTCTTGCTCCGACTCTGGCGGCAACGACGGGAAATCGAAGACGCTGAGTGTACAGAGTTGGCGATGGCCAGCCAAAGGTGGCAAATCATTTGTGTGAATACATTCGCTCACTTTATACGAGACTTGCTCTGAGCAATAAACCAAATGCGATGTTGTCGAGTGACAAATCAAGTCTAGGAAATCACCACTCAAGATTATTTCGGATGGAATTGTTAAAAAAATATTATTCGATTTTCGTAAGCGCAAGTTTCACCAGGTTCCCTCATGTTCTGGTGTGTTTAGTTTCTAGTTTTTATTGTCAACACTATCACAACTCGAGTTACGCCGTGATGTGGTATAATCATGTCACAGTTTAATCTTATAATTAATGCCACAGCGTTGCAAAACGTGGGCTTTGCATTGTAGAATAAAAGGAAACCGATAAAATCACCTAAGTTAATTGATTGTGGAGTTAAAAGTTAGCTCATTTTTCTTGTGGTGTTACCGAAGAGTGATGAATATTAAATGGACGGAGAGAATCGCTGACGAAGAAGTCCTACGATGAGCTGGAGAGAAAAGAAGCAAAACGAAAACTATGCGAAGAAGGAGAGAAAAGCTTACTGGACACATTTTGGGACAAAACAGCCCAATGAAAACAATGTTGGAAGGAGAAATGAATGGGAAGAATTATCGAGGAAGATCAAGAATGGAATCCGTCAAGCAAATCATGAATTACGTCAAAGAAATTATTATTTAGGAATGAGCGTTTGGTGGAGAGGAGAGCGTCTGAAAATCAATCTTCGAATTGATGACTACTGATTATCATCTTTTCAACAATGCCGGGCCACATTCAGTAAAATTTTGCATAGAAGTAGTTTAGGAGGGATTAGGTAGCATTTCGAACGATTAAACCGCTGCTTCCTGTACTACGGTCCTGATTTCGGCCGAACGCAGCGTGAGTTGAGCTCCTTCCTTTCCTCTCGCCTTTTGGAGGTCGTCCTGGCGTGATTTGGAGCTTAGAAACGGCCGCGCAATGGGCACGATATGAACTGAGCTCTTGTCGCTTGCTTCGTCCGGCCCAACGTTACTTACCTCTGCTTTCCCTCCTTGTCTGCTCCTCATCGTCACCGCAATAGCGGTCAACCATCCGGAAAACTCGGATGTCCACTCTCTGAGTCCCTTCTCCCCCGTCTCCAGATATATTGTTGAATGAGTGGATTATGTGATGTCTTATTTTTATATGCAATTATATTGACTGCAATTTGATTAAAGGAATGCGAGAGAAGTCATCTAAAAAGGACAAAAGTTGGCCATGGGGTAGTTTGTCACCAAATATTTTAGCAATAGATGAAGTAAACATAACATCATCCTATATCTTAAACTTCATTCTATAATCAACATTATTATGAAATACAATTATGACAGTAGAAAAATAAAAAAAGTCCAAGGCCGTTCAGATGACAAATTTTCTACTGAAAGAGAGTGAACATTTTAGGGGTGCTTCAAGCTTGGGTCGGTAGATACTTAAAAATATATTTCTGTGGATTTTACTAAGTTATTTATTTATTGACACAAGCCAAATCAATGGGAGCGTAGCAACGATCAGTCAAAAAATTTCCCTACGGTCGGTAACAAAAAATATAATAATTCTTTCATTAGTGTTTGATGATATTCCACCGAGTGACGCCTGAGAGAATCCCAGATATGCACTCGAATACTGGCGCTTGAAAAACCAATAGTTCCTGAAGAAAGGTCTTTCTGAGGTAGATTTTCAGTTAATTTTGAGAAACCTTCAAAACATTTTTCATTCAAGTATTCTACCAGGTTATTGGTAGGTTCTTGGACAGTCCCCATTCTGCATCCCAATTTCATAGACATTGTCTCGCTTTCCCTCCTAAGGATGTCCCGCCATTAGATCCCTCTGTAATTGGTGATGGGAAAAGAATGGGCAGAAAGAATGGCAATAGGTTAAGATTTTTTTTGGAGAATTGTGTCATTAATTGAGAAGATGTGATGCGTTGGAGACATGGAAAGTGAGGGAGGGATAGAGGCGTTGTTCTACAATTAATTCAACTTGGAGCGAGGTCCCCGAATGACGAAGAAGGTTTTGCCCTTCGTGTCTGTATCCACTGCGGTTTTTCCGAGGAAGAATGCCGCAAGCCTCCTACTCCTGTACCACATACGCAAACTCGCCTACCGCTCGTCCGCTTCGTCATCGCCCCCAGTGTACATATCATACACACACGCTCTCCGTATCCCGGCCCACGGCGTGTTTCGGCGCTCTATTCGAGGCGAAACCGAGGCTGCTGCAAGTCCCACATACACCCTTCTCACCCCATTGCCTTAGGATGGGGCATGTTGGAGGTCTTGCGTTTTTTCCTTCTACCGGCTAGCGACTAGTCGCTCTCCTTTATATCTCTCTTTACTTTATTTTATTTCTCCTTTTCCGGCCGAAATGTTTTCTGTCCAACCCGGAATTATATAACGAATTATTATCGCTCTAGTTATTTTCCGGAAAAGTGGAATTTTTAAATAAATTTCATTCATGGTATTCTTACGCTAAGTTTGGTTTAAATCAGGGGTATCAAACATTTTTGACCGTCAACCCCTTCAAGAAATTCTCAACGTATTATCTTTACTACCTATTCTGTGATTATCATTTTATTATTAATAGGCAATCTACCGGTTAAGGTAGCTTTAAATGAAAGTAAGCAAGTAAGATCCTCAAGATTTTTACATGTGGAGGTCCCTGTCTACCAATATTTCTTTTTTCATCTCAGCATACGTCCTACGCTTCTTATTTCAATCGGTAGTATTTTGGAGGAAAATGGGTTTAGTGGTAGGGGCAACAGATGCTGAATTGTCCTCGCTAAAGAAGCATTTTCGAGGAGAAGGGAATTGATAAGGGGGGTCTGAGAAGAGACGTAAAGAAAAGGATGGTGAAGACTCTAATTTGGAGCGTGTATGGGTCGGAAACTTGGTCATTGCGAAGGGAGAATGTACGTAGACTTGAGGCGTTTGAGATGTGGGTTTGGAGAAGGATGGAGATGGTGAGCTGGGTGGCGAGGAAAAAGAATGAGGAGGTATTCGATATGGTTGGAGAGGAGAGGAAGCTGGTGGCGGAGGTTCGGAGAAGGCAGAAGAGATGGATGGAGGAGGTATTGAGAGGAGAGGTTATGCTGAAGAAGGTGACAGAGGGGAAAACACTGGGGAAGCGTGGAAGAGGAAGGAAGAGGATAGATATTCTGGACGAAATAAGAGGAGATAGAATATATGAGGAATTAAAGAGGGATCTAATGGCAGGACATTCGTAGGAGGCAATATCTATGAAATTGGGATGCAGAATGGGGAGTCCAAGAACCTACCAATCAGCTGGTAGAATACTTAAATGAAAAAATAATTTTATAATATATTCCTTGTAGTGGTAGAAAACTCGGATTTAATAATTATTACATTAATGCGTATATTTGCCGTGTGATTTATTTGCATTTTAGAATAAAGCATTGCTATCATTACGTATTTGCTATCCCTTTTCTGACTTTATTTGGCAAGACTTAGCTTCGCAATATAATTATGAACCAAATTTACTAGCGTCACAAAGAGTTTATCGCGGTAGTTCTATTGATTTCTTAATCGCTGTGAACTTATCTCGTTTTCTGCGTGTCTCTGATTTTGTTCCACTTTATACTATTTATTAAAGTCTCTCAAACTTCTACTCTTGAAACTCTTAAGGGTTCCTTAAAGAGTGCCTTGAACGCTTCGCATGGCAAGGCTCTAAGGGTGTCGAAAAAGTTTCTCCATTTTCGAGAGGGAGCAGTTGTTCCCGTTTTCAATATTTTGTCATCCGGCCACCTGCCGAGGGCGTCGTAACTCTGCGCCAATCTCTTCCGTCGAGCATGCCGACATTGTGCCCTTCCAGCTCCACCCACGCGTGGAAACATAGGATTTTAGCTCGAGGACCTCAGCGACAAGTCATGCGTTGGGTACTTCCTGTTTGATCAATATTGCTTAAATTGGAACAAGCTGTGGGCGTTATCATTTACTTACTGCACCAGTGGCTTAAGTTCTGCCGTTTTCATATTTAAGTATGTATGCAATGCATATAAATTGAACTCTTTTAGATCTTGATTACTTTGTGAATAATAATAACTATTCTGATGTTTAGTCAATTTGTAATAAATGCAGTGTATCTGCCAACGTTTCGTCAAGTTTTTTTTTACATCATCAGGGCTAAAACATTAACAGCATCAAGTTAAAAGTCTCAATGCAGATAAATTGAAATTAAAAAAATAGAATAATATAAATAATTACATATCTATTTTGTTTATTTTTATCCCTATCATCAATTAATCAAATAAAATCAATTTACAGTGAGTTTAGTTACAATAAAAACATCAAAAATGTTTATACATACCTTCAAAACTCTTTTTAAAATGTACTAAATTATTCTGTTAATTGCAAGTGTGCAGTGATTGAAAAAATAAACAACGGAACAAATGATATTTAAAGAACTGACATATTCACATGACAAAACAAAATTTTGTTTACAAAATCTCTAATAAAGTAACTATGTTTTAAATAGTCAATTAAAAAATTAAGTCACTATGTATCGCACTTAGATTGCATATACCTATCACTTCGTTTATTGCATGAATACTGATCTCGTGCTATGAAAACCATTTATTTAAAAAGTCTTTTCTGTAACATAGATCCAGTTTCAATTATTTGAGATTTATCAAAGTTAAAAAAATGCATGCTTAAAATTTGCATGGTCAGCCAATGATGGTTTCTTGGATTTTCAATCTCTACACTTTCAATGTTTTGCAATTTACAAAATCATTTAGTACATTTTGAAAAGAGTGTTTAAGGTATGTATTAACACTTTTGATGCTTGTATTGTAACTAAATTCACTGTAAATTGATTGTATTTAATTAATTGATGATTGGGATCAAAATGAACAAAATATGTAATTATTTTTATTACCATATTTTTTAAATTTCAATTTAACTGGTTTGTGACTTTTAACTTGGTGCTGTTTACGTTTTAGCTCTGATGATGTCGAATAAAACGTGACGAAACGTTGGCATTTACCCTGTATTTATTACAAATTGACCAAAACTCCAGAATAGTTATTATTATATAAATTGATGTAGAGCCTGTGTTTCACAGAGAGGTTTAAGGAGCGCGATAAGGAAACATAGGTGGAGAAATGAGGACATTTGCTTGGGAAGGGGAATCCACGCAACAATGCGGCCTCTTCGTTGCTAATTTGCTTTTCTGCGGTGCAGCGCTGGAGTCAGCGGTCAGGGAATGGGGTCGAAGGGGAAGGGTAATTCATTGTTAATATTATTGCCGCCGCGAGGGCTCTCCCCCCACTCCTGCTCTCTAGTCGCCCAACCCTCTTGGCTAGGGCTTCCAACTTTCCCGGATTCGCCGGGGGACTCCCGGAATTCGAAAATAATCCCAAAGTTCTTCTCGACTGCCGGAGTGAGGTCTCTCTCTTATCCACCTCTGGGAAGTGTATTCTCATTAAAGAACGTGCATTTTATTTTCATTGTAGGAATCGAGCCCTATGAATAATGATACAAATATGCTATTGACTTAAAATACTATGATGCCTAAAATGAAATTGCTGGTAAGACTGAATGTGGGCATTCGTTATGGAATGAACAGACAGGTAACAATGTAAGTTTCATCGATATTGATGCCCAGGTTTATAATGCCTGGTTAAGTATTTCCTCAGTTTGGTAACCCAAGTGGATACGCATTCCTCTCGATAACGTTCTTGTCTAAAAACAGGAAGTTGATATTACTGCACAAAAGCTGAAATCTTTGTTAGTACAAAATCAACGTATAGGCCAAGCCAGCAAAAGGTTAGATCTAAGCAGGAATCATAAAACAGGCCCTTGAGAGTTTTTTTTCCTGTAAGGCAGTCCTTATGTCCATTGAAAATTGAGATCCGGGAAGAAAATGGACAGTTAAACTCGATAATCAACCTCATTAAAAGTTTGTCTTTGAAGAACATGGATTTAACCTGTTTATACAGAATTCAAGAATGTTCTTTTTATTCTCAATGTGTCCCACATCTATTGCGGCATCCGTCTCTCCATTACCAACTTCCACTTTCGTTCACTCTGAACTTCGTCTCATCCCTCGTATGACTGGCGAACTAATACTTCATTATACGATAGTAAAACCAACTTTATTAGCACCCAGCTTACTTTCCTACTTACATTCCTTCCCATCACTTTTCCTCATCTTTTCTTTATGCATCCTTTTTTGAGAGATAATCTGCCGATTCAGATAGGTTTGGATGAGTGTAGAAATATGGCAGTCTGCTCATCTATTTCTTGCACAAGAATATTCTTCACTTTTTTATACTTTCATCCTCTTTATTTAGGCATCGTACTTTTAGACATAATAAACTTGTGGAACTAGCCAGCGGAGAGTTTCTGGCCAGTGATGGTGGATCGTGTGCTGTTGAACGAGCCAATGTACCGGGCTCTATCGTGGAACTCTGGGAAGACCTTCTGCCCCTTTACCCTACCTCTCTTGTATGCTTTTTTAACCCTGATGCCATGCTCTTTACAAGCGATTGCCACCAAACTACCTATATACCTCTCTTGATCCCACCCATAAGTGTTTCTCTCCCTTTCCCTTCCCCGCTTCCCTACCATCCTCACTTATATTACGGCCTTCAGCATCCCCTCGCTCCTCATTACCCGTTCTAAGCACCTACTCTGCCTCCTCCTTATCTCCTCCAGAAGTTTCCCCTCCTCACCATCCACGCGAAGCTCTTATCGTTTGTCTTTCATTCAGTCCTTATTTTACCATTCTCATCCACGTTTCTTGCTCCTACAACATATCCTCAGAATCCACGTTTCTGCTTCACTCAACCTAGCACTCCATATACTCTTAGTCTTTTCTATACTTTCTCACGTATGCCTCTGAGTATAGTTCCCTTATTTTAGGGTACCTCTCCATGGGCAGCCCATCTCCAGGGCCATCCCATCTCTATTTGTTTTCACCTCCATTATTGCACCCTCATCATCCGTGATAGAGGGAAGGATGCTGAGCAAGCGGGGAAGGGGAAGAAAGAGAGTGGGTTTTATGGACGGGATGAAGAAAGGTAGGACTTACGCTGAGATGAAGAAAGAAAGACTAGAGGTAGATAGGGCACTGTACGTGTAAGAGTCTGTTGGATTTTCTCTGACTTTCATCGTAACCTACCTTTAACCGGTAGATTACTCAGATGATTATGATGATGGTCATCTGTATCCTTACCCATATCTCATACCCTAAATGTTTCCTTAGCATACGCAAAATTATAGGTATTCGTCAATTTTTATTAAGACACCCTCAGAAGTTCATGTATTCCGGAATTTCCTATGCCCTTCAGTTTGGCAGTGGCTACCCCCCTTATTCAATTTGAAGGTTACAGGATACAGAACTTTTGCGGAGAATGTATTATTACCCCACTCTATGGCTGTTATCAGTGACAAAACGAGAGCGATTCGTGTCAGCGATCTCTCGAGATTTACACCGCGTATTCAGGTCCATGGCGGCTGACGTTTTGACGCACGAGTCGAGCATCGTCCTCAGGGCAGAGGTGAGTGTAATTACTACGAGTACGCACTGAAATCCTACGAGAGAGATTCGTTGCCGAAGTGGTAGACGAACATACCTTCTTCCCACTCACCATTATTGACTACAATGGAAACTGATGGAGGCACTAAGACACTCTGTTTGGGTGCAATTCAATTTCGTCCTTAAACCCTTGTCCTATTCCTTTCCCCCTATTCCCTCCCCTTTTGTATGCCTGGTGTACTAACACCCCCTGCCACGGGGGCCCGAGGCGGTGACTAGCAGGGTGGTATGTAGATGTACGGGGGTCGAAAGCAGCGCGTGTATCGCGGATGCGCTACTACTGATCCCGCTCCAAACTGCACCCCCACCGCTTCTTCTGCATGTTCCCATCTGCAGTTTGTGCGCCCCGGAGTGCGGTGTCCTCCCTTCGCCTGCTCCCCTTCCTTAGCCCGCTCCCTGCTCCCATTTTGCGTAGACTGGTTAAACTAAAACCTCTGCTGCACCCTCTAGGACCCCCCCTCCCACCACTTTAGACCCTTCCCTCTGATTCCCTCACCGCGACCCCCTCGGTCCCTAAGTCCCCGTGTGCACATTTCTCCATCGGTCGCCCGGCGATGAGTTTGGCGATGTGGTCTCGCCGGCCGGGTGGGCTTTTGGGGTGAGTGTGGCGGTCTGGGAGGAAGTGCGGGGGCATGGCATGGGTCGCGGACGCAGGCTTCGTGCGAGAGTAGTTTGGGGAGGTAGAGGGGGAGTTAAGGAATTCTCGTCACATTCTGCGGGGTTATTATTTATGTGTCATTGCTGTGCCTTGTTGATTTCCACAGGGTGTAGATTTTTAAGTGTTGGTGCTATGGGGAAGATATATTATTTAAAAACAACTATTTGTTTATACCAGGGATCTTTCGGGGCTTGCACCGGGTAGCTAGGTCCATGGCGGCCAACGTTTCGATGCTCGAGTCGAGCATCGAAACGTTGGCCGCCATGGACCTAGCTACCCGGTGCAAGCCCCGAAAGATCCCTAATATAAATCTTCGCCGGGTAAGCCTGAAATCCTTCAACTATTTGTTTGCTAACTTCATATTCTTAAATACCCATGACAAATATTTGGTCGCCAAATAAGTTGTTTTTTTGTTTTTCCTGTTAAAAATGACGCGTACTTATCGATATCAAAACGCTGCTTCATCGTGAAAGCTGGGGAAAACGTCATGGAACGGTATCACTTCCAATTATGTCAAACAATACAATTTTCTGGAAACATTTTACTTGTTTTATCCTAATTTGACAAAAATATTCGTTTCTATTTTCTTTTGTGGAATACAATGAACTACATACTGTGATTTGATCATTTCTGACCAAATACCTACATGCAGAGTAGAGAAGTGATACCTTGCGGTGACGTCAAGCAATCGAGATGACGTGTTTGGGATCACGTGACTTTTTAAAAATGTTTATACACATTATAAAGATCATTCTTAATGTCGGCAAACAGCGATATATTGTGGTAAATCAGAGCATAAGCATAAAGTTAGCGAATTAGACTTGCGAACGGACAGGTTTAAGAAATAGATCGTCATTCGAGTTCGCAATTAGGCATTAAAACTGGGTAGCTAGTTTGAAAAAGGTTCTCACTCTATTGCCTTCGCACTGTAGGCTCCCTAACTCCATTGAATCTGCTACCTCCTTACCAGTATTAAAAAAAGTTTCTGAGTTCCTTCAATGCAATGCTTATTAATGTACATTATATGCATGTTCCCCATTGCTCAATCGATTAATTATATTTTACTCAGTAAAGTCAACCCTCTGATCGATGGTAGAAAAAATAATAATTATTATATTAAAAATTTCTATTGTATTCTCAAATATGCATAAAAATGACATGGTGTGCTACTGCCGGAATCTCTTAAGTTTTGTGTTGTCCTAAGAGATCTTTTTCAGTCGAAAATCAACTGTAATGCGAAAGAGTATTTTCATGTCAAGATCAAAGGCTCCTACTGTTCAAAATATATTTATGTCATTTTCATGCATGTTGGTGATAAGTTTATGTTCTGAATGTGTTTCCTGACTGGTTCTGAACTATTTTAATGTAAAATATAAGGAATAGTTAAGTAATGAAAGTAATAATTTTTCGTCTGGTAGAGCTCTTTGTGCAAAATGTGCACAGAGTCCAATGTATTACTCTTTACTCGGGTGCTAAAGGTAATGCCATAATCCTTGCCACACACTCATCTGTTCACAGAAAAGAAACACCGAAATGTGCCGTCGGCGACACCCTCTTGACCGTGGAATTTATCACCTCTTTATGGAATATAATTAATACAGAGCCACGCGGGGGCAAGTAGGCATTCTGGGAGATCTCGGAATTATTTTAGGCAACTGGAAGTCATCCACAGGGTTATTATTTTTTTAAGGGAATCCAATCCATATATAATGCTGTATAATAACCTTCTAGGGACTTATTCATTAACTTTCTTGATCCTAATATGATCATACGAAAACTTGCATTCGACGTTGAAAATTGTTTCATATAACTTATGCTGTTAAGGAACCTTAAAGAACCCCTATTTTTTCCACCCACCATTCTTTTATTAAAGTTTACTAATTGGGTATGTAAACTCGAATGTAATTTTGACCATTGTGTTGATTTTATGGCACATGAACCGTATTTTCAGCAGAATGGATAGTCATCTTCATTAAAACCGAGTTTTGACGTTATCTTACGATGGAATGTTTATATTTATCTGGGAAGGTAAGTGTACGCCATTAGCTAAGTGAGTGCACTAACAGAATCTGTTCTAAAAAGTCTATCTACTGATGATGAATCACTATGATTATCAATTCCAAGCCCTTATGATGGGGTGCATTACACTCCGAAACGTCGTAAGGTATTATAGTTTCATTGTTCCTGATCTACCCTCGATACTTTAAAAGTGGTTCTAAATTAAGAGGTCGATAGTGCAATACTGTAATTACGTAAAAAGTCATATTTTTTATACTTTTCGTGAGGTGGAGGGAGGGGTAAGAAGGTTTCCGTACCCTTCCCTCCCTTACAGAATCCCTCCACTCAATCTCCCTCCCTATCCCCGTGTACCGGTGCAGAGGTCTGCGGGTATGTGGCGTCCACGTTGGGAGGAGGTGGATTGGGATAGTTCTAGGCTTGGGGGGAGAAAAATGGGGTAGAGTGCGGCGTTGGGAGGCTGGGGGTGGGGGCGAGAGGGATGGGTTTTGGCGTTAGCGGGGAAGGGCAGGGGGTGGCTGGAGCGTGAATGTTGGGCAGGGAAGCGGTTGGCAAGGCGGTTACTGGCTGGGGGTCTCGGCAAGGGGGGAGGGTAAGGTGGTCAGTCGCCGAGGAGGGTTTTTGGGGTCGCCCGTGAGGGTGAAGAGGGGAACTTTGATGGGGTAAGGGAGGTAAGGAGCGACCTGGAGCTTCCCCCATGCGGTGCGATGGGCTGGAGGATGGTTTCTGGAGCGGTTGGAAGCCGGCGGTGTGTGTATGTGTGTGAGGTGCTGACGGGATGCAAGCGGTGGATTATTTGCAAGCAATGGGGGCGCCACCCTGGGTGGGAGACAATGAAGACACGCCGGAGCACGATTTTGCTACTCCTAGTCAGTACTGAGAAAGAGCTGTGTGGAAAGGGAAACGGATTATAAAGTACTGGATGCGATAGTAGAGAAAATGACTCTGATGGTAGAAATTCGAAGGAGACATCAAATGTGGATGGATATCATAGAGATTACTTGTTATTAAGAGTGATAAGTGAGATAGACTAATAATTGGGTAGACGTGGGAGATAGAGGAGAATAAGGATATTGAGCATTTTTAAGGTAAAAACGATGCAAAAAAATAAGTGGATTTTTATCCCGGGAAAATAAATTTTCACCTCCTCCTTTTCCCCTTCTTCTCTCATCTCTTCCGCATAAGTGTCACTATTCACCCACCTCACCCTCTCCATTCCATTCCGCTCCCACATCTCAAAAGCCGCTTGTCATACGCACTTCATCTGGCCGTAGCAACCAAGTTTCAGAGCCATTAATCGTTGTATTTCATTTTCATTTTTTCACTAATGATTCCTAAAGATCTCTACTCCAAGTTTTCCTCATCGATCCCTATCTTCGTGAATTCATCCTTGTTAATTCAAGTCTAATGGTGAAATTCTCCGCTTCGTGAGAAGGGAAATGATGAGGGAGAGACATAAAGAAAAAAATTGGTGAAACTGCGCTAAATGAGGCGGAAACTTGGTCATTGCGGAGAGAGAATATGCGTATATTAGAGACATTTGAATTGAAAGTAGGTTTGGAGCTGGGTAGCGAGGAAGACGAACGAGGAAGTTTTGGATATGATGGGAGAGGTCATGGTACTAATGCATTGGGTAGGTCGTTGTGCATCTTGGTCTACCATCGATACCTCTGAGATGTGATAGTATCGACCGTGTGACGTAGCGTGGAGGACAGAGCTAGATGATTCCGTGGTTTGAGCCTCAGTCAAGAATAGACTTAAAATAGAATTTCTTAGGATCGTGGTTTGAGCACTGTGGTTTTTGCATTGCGATTAGCTTTTCGGAATAATTTTTATTTCTTGAGGAAAAATATCTCCCGGAAAAATATCTCCCTCCCCGACAGGCTACCGCATAATGCCAGTATTTTTGTTCCATCCTGCGGGGATACATTTCTTAATTGGTGAAACACGATAGTCTGAGAAGAGTAAAATTAGAAAGACGCCAGACTTGTGAGGAGAATTGAAGGGAATTCAAATGTCTTATGAAAGAGGCATTAAGAAACCATCGAATATTAAATGTTTATGCTGATATTTCACCGATGTACATATGTTGATTAAAATTAGGTGCTAAAACAAAGGTGTTTACTAAATTTTGCTGTTTTTAAATTTATATTTTCTTTGATTGGTGAACTCTTGTAGTTATTAATTTGGCGTCATTATGAAAAACTTTGTCCGTCCAACTTTCGTGGAGTGACACTCCACGAAATGTGAAAGGATGATGCCACAATCACTCATGAAATCGTTTTCAAATTTGTGAGACCATCTTTTTATAAACTTAAGCAGTTGAAGTTTGAGATCTTCTGTTGTATAACACGTGGTCGTGTGATTTCCTTCCATTTATTTTCTTCAGAATCGATGAATTAACTTGAGAAGATAGTAAAACTATGGGTAATGTAATTTGAATGTAACCAAAGAAAAGGAAAAATAGTAGGTTTAATGAGAGAAATGAGAAATAGGTAATGTATTTTGGTTACGTTTAAAGTAGGTGGGAACTACATAAAGTTGAAGACATAATAGTCCGGGAAAAGGCTCTTTCCGAGGATAGTTTAGAGGTGTGATCCTTATTTCAGAATGAGCTTGGATATGCTAAGCTGCTCTTACAGTATCCAAAAGCAATGCCGTATGTGTTCTTTGTATGATATACATCGTCCTGCCGGATGGGTTGCACATGCCTGTTTGCTTTTTATTTTAAATGTTGTAGTAGGTATATGTATTAGTGGAAAGCAATAATATGTAGGGTCCTGGGAACGCAATAATCAGCCGTAAGTATAAAAAAAGGTCCTCGTGTCCAGTTGGTCACCTTTGGTGCTCATAAATAGTAAGTTTTTGGGGAAATGACCGACAACCGAGGACAACGGCGAGATGGAGGATCAAAGGGTGTGTTGGTGACGGAAGAATTATGCAAGGAATGGTGGGATGAATCCCGGCGTTTGCCATTATTCGTGGGCTGGAATTTTTACCGAAGCCTTCAGTATAAAAAGCTAGTATTCCAGTCACCACCCAAGCCCAATCCTTCATCATAAAAAAGTAAAAACTATGAAATATCTGCCGCGATCTAACTCTCACATCATAGAAATGGATGAATACGAACGTTGTATTGATTAAATTGTTGGAATGTCTTCAAGTTGCTGGAATGATTTTTTTCTTTGCGCTCATTGATTCTCTTTTCTTTTCTTGCAGACGGAGATAGCCAAGCGCCTGAACACCATCATAGCACAAGTGTTGCCTTTCCTAGCTCAGGAGGTGAGTTGTCCAAGCCCCCCCCCCCCTCCCCAATCAAGGCAACGGCGTTTGCATTGCGTTGCATTCCCAGAAGTCCCTTCCCCTTCTCCCGACTCAACTCCCTCCCCGTTTCATTTTCTTCGAGCGAATGCCCTCCCCTCTCTCTCGCCCCTCATTCCCTAGTCTTGTATACCGCACCCCCCTCTTCCCCACCATCTCTTCCTCGCGACGTAGCACATGCTACGACCGCCGACTCTGCTGTTGTTTCATTTCGCCTCTCACGGCGAATCCTTATGTGTGCGCATGTGTGTTTTTGTTGAGTGTGTTTGTCTGTCTGTGTGGGCGCGCGAGTATTATGCTATCTTCCCGGATCGCCTCCTTTATCCCCCCCCCCAACACTCTCCCCTACATATCTGGAATTCGGTCGGCGTAGCGACTGGTGTGTGTCGGCGACGTAATAATCGCGGGGTAGGGTACAGATCCCTGGGTTGTGGCCGTATCGTTTTTAAGGATTTTTGTTCCTTGCAACAAGTTTTCCCGTAACTATCCCGTATCCGTTTTGAACTTACCAATCTCGTGTATGTTTGCGCCCTTATCCAAAAGGATTTAATAAAGGGTAAAGTAAGGGAGGTTGTGGCAGCATCGTTTTAAGTGTTTTTGTGCAATAGTACTCGTGGCGACTAATAATCATTTTAAACTTACTGATCTCGTGCATATTTTTGCCCTTATCCAAAATTATGCTATCAGTCTGTGTACCCATAAAAACGTGTGCGCATGTTCAATGATGCGAAACAAAATTTTAATGTAGCTTTCTTTGGATCTTTATTAATACCTAGTACATGAAATCAAATAACGTAGAATCAATGGGTTATTTATGTAGCAACTCTTAGCTATGCTGTTTTTATCTTTTCCTGTTTACTTGATGTTTATTTTCTCTGCTGCCTACAAAGCTATAAAACTGCTACGGAACTGTACAGCTAGTTATGCTGGACAAATCGTCCTTTCTCGGCCGAGGGAGATTTTATCGGGCATTAGTTGCAGAGCTATGAATAACACCAAATTTTAATTTTCTGAATTGAGAATCTGACAATAGGTACTCCTTATGCTGCGGATACATGCCATGTCAGTGGCTTTGTTAACGGAAATTTATTTAAGGCATTATATTTTTTGCACATCACCTTTTCCCTTGCTCTGGTTCGTTCATTGGGCTGATCCCATGGTTGGCACATTCTCTGCATTTTTATGGTAGGCAAATCCCAGTATGTATTAGTACATTCTTGTGCAAAGAAACGCATCCTCCAGAGATATATCGGATTTCGCGTCTGTCTTCCACTTTCTCTATTTAGTTAAAAGTACCACAACTGGTGTTAGATCTATTCTCGGCGCTCGAGATAGATATGTGTTCAAGGCTCAAGTGTGCAGTCGACATTTATATAAGGAAAACCTAGTGTACTTGTGTCCAACTAGAATCTTAAAAGGTTGGGGTTATGAGGAGAATGTGGGAGGGAGTGAGATATTTGGAAAGAGGGGTTATTCTGGACTTCGAGGAAGGAACGTATTAACGTGAAGGAGAAGGAATCATTACGGTTATTATCGAGTACTTTGCGAATGAAATAAGCTATATCAGAGACGTATTGTCACCTCCGTTAACCCTAATGCGACACGAGTTTTGATCTCTGGTTAACGCCTATACTCCTGAAAAATCGTGAAATATGAAACGGGGATGAGGTGTGGAAATTATTCTTGAAAATAAATTTATAAAACTGCAAAAAAACCTTAATATACTTATTACTTCATCTTCTTTCACTTAACTGTTGATTCTTCAGGAAATTACTGATTCATACCATGTATTTGGGAGGAGAATGGCTTTAGTGGTAGGGACATCAGATGTAGAACTGCTCCGGATAAAGAAGCATTCTCAAGTAGAAGGGAATTGATGAGGGGGGTCTGAAAAGAGACGTAAAGAAAAGGTGAAAACTCTAATATGGAGCGTATATGGGTTGGAAACTTGGCCATTGCGAAGGGAGGATGTACGTAAACTTGAGGCGTTTGAGATGTGGGTTTGGAGAAGGATGGAGAGTGTGAGCTGGGTGGCGAGGAAGATGAACGAGGAGGTATGTGATATGGTTGGAGAAGAGAGGAAGCTGGTGGCGGAGGTTCTGATAAGGCAGAAGGTATGGATGGAGGAGATTTTAAGAGGGGAGGACATGCTGAAGAGGGTGATTGAGGGGAGAAAAATCGCGGGGAAGGTTGGAAGAGAATAGGAACATTGAACGACATAACAAGAGGTAGTTGATATGAATAATTTAAGAGAGATCTGATGGCGAGCCATCTATAGGAAGGACTGTGAAATAGTGCCCCAGAATTTTGTCTGTAGGATAATGGCTGTCCAAAAAACCTACCAATCAGCTGGTAGAATACTCAAATGAAATGAAGCTGTTGAATATTACCTAGAATTGATATATTCCTGAATATGCAGCAGTGTGGCAAAAGTAGTTGAAGTTATACATTTATTATCATTTGAAACGTAAATTTTTAAATTAAGAATTTTTCGTTGTTTCAATGAGATCCCAAAGTTTTGGCGTCAACCATCGATCAAGTTATTTTCAAATTTGAAAGTAGATGGGAAAAAATCTGGGTGCGAGGCAAATCACCAGATTAAAAATTATACTTGCAAATTTGTGATCTTCTTCGGTAAATTATTAGTTTTAATAAAACATATATGCTCAGACGAGAAAGGTGGCAGTGTCTGGCAGTTGGTCAGCAATGACAAAGCTGTTGAAAATGTTAATATTTTAATGAAAGGAATGTGCTTATATGGATCGAAATGCTCCTTTGGTTTCATATTTGTATTTTGGAAGCCTGGAGAGATATTTTATAGTTAAATCTCCAGAATATAAGACGTATAAGACGAGAAAGTCCTGAGAGCGTACCCTCCCCTTAAATACTGGCACATAAGCATATCGCCATTCTCATTCGGTATCCATACAATGCTATGAGACTTATTTTCCGGCTATCAAGTTTTCTGTCTTTTCTTGAAATGGTGGACTATTTCAGCAAGCGGCTCGCGGGGCTTCTCTGAAGTTTAGGTGTTTTGTAGTTAATGCGGCTATCGGTGCGCGGGCATGAATCGGCATTTCCCTTCAGTTATAAGAGTTTCATTGGAGTTCCGGCTCAATATTAAGTTCAACAGTGTATACATTCCAGCGAGTATGCCAGCGTCGATACCTACGTTGGTTTTGGCTTTTTCCTTCGATAAATTCTGAATATATGTGAACATATTTCGGTTTGCTGAATTTATCGAGTGTCTGGTTTACAATTCCGGTAAAATTTCTGTTCTGTCGAATTTCGCAAGTATGTCGGAAAACTTGGTACGCCTGTAACTATGAACTCGGTGAAACCGCTCTCGGCCAGAAAGGTCACGTTCTATTTTAATTAATTACTCGCATGTAGGACGTCTGATGAACCAATCACAAGTGGCAAATTGAAGTATATTTTCCTAAATATTCACTTTGGGTCGCGCTCGGTTGATAATCTCTCTTAACATGGAATTTTGCATAGTATCGATCAAGTGTCAATGCATTGTGCTTGGAAAATTGGCCCACAATCCTTTCATGAATTAAATAGCTAATAGTGGCTTGTGTATCACGAATAATGACTAAATTTTTGAGTGATATAATTATAGTATCATTATACCACATTCATTATATTATAAAGTATAATATACTAATGGACCTAAAATTAAATGTCCTCTTCATTGATTTGAGATGAGTGCTGTTTCCAAGCAATTTTAGATGCATTCATTTGGTTACGCTTTTTTGGCCATTTACGCGTGCATTATTGAGCTAAAATATCAATTACTTCTAATGATCAATTGAGGAATGAGGATCAATTATTGAGGAATTGAAGCAAGTAATTATAGGCGATGGATGCCTAAGACCGAAAGATGTAGGGTATGCGGACAAGGGGTAGACAAATATAGGGAAATATAGGGACCTGATGAAGCGGAATAAAGAAGTTGGGACCTGTAGCTACAAATGAGCAGTCGGTAGTACTTTCATATCCATACATATGGTAATATGTGATAGTATAACACCTATAATCACTATGGTATGGGGAACATTCAATTGTAAGTTTTGAAGGATATTACTCGCACAGCAATCAATTCAATCTTGGCTAAATGTTTTGCGCATTAGCATCTTAATTTTAGGATGGCATTCTATTTATTTATTTATTTACACATCCCCGAAAACAGCACTAACGGTATTTTTCATCGGGTGTTTTAACAAGTGACAACGGATGAACACAACACCCATGTCCTGGGTGATGAAAAGTCCATTCAGGCGGTACTCGAACCCGCGACCCTTAGTTTAGCAGGCGAGGATTTTACCCCGTTGCCACCGGGGCCGACGAGCCAGAGAAGGTTTAGCGTTTTCTTCCCTCCGTTTCAATTTCTGGATAAGCGTTCACGGCAGACGGGAGATATTCGGTGCATTCCATCCCGTGCGTTAGACTCCTGCCGATTATCCAACTATCGATTACAGATAAGTGCTTGAGGGGGCCCCTTGCATGAGGTCTTTCGGTGCATGTATCTTCGCCGTGGATGTGCGCCTTCGGCCGGAAGCATGTCCGATATTGAATTCATTCTTTATCGAGGAAATTAAATCTGCAAGGGCCGTGCAAGGAATCCGCTGGCGTTGTATCGTTACCCTCTTCTTCCCCCTCCCCTTACCTCTCCCCTTACCTCTCCTCTTACCTCTCCCCTTACCCCCTTTACCTCCTCGGTTGAAAACTCTGGTATGTGCGGCTTCCTGAGATGCGCGCCCATAAGCGCCTCGTTCGTTGGCTCGGCAATAATTATTTCCTCGCCACCTGGTGCTAAATCCCGCGCTTACTCCCAATCGCCCGATGCATGGCACGTAGGATTTTGCAATCCTAGGCGTGAGAATCCTAGCAAAATGAACGTGTTATGCGTGAAATAGAAGCAAAGGAAATCGACTCCTATGCACGCAATTCGGTCATCCAGGTGACCATCCACTGGGAGAAGATTTTAATCTAGTGATAGCATGTGTGTTGCCCGAGGCTAAAAGTCTAAGTGTAGCTCAGTGTATCCAAGTGTGTAGTAGTCGCAAAAGTCCGCTTGGTTAGCCTCGGGCAACATACACGTGTTCACGAGGTTAATATATTCTCCCAGTGGATGGTCATCTGGATGATCGGATTGCATGCATAGGAGTCTATAACCTTTGCTTCTATTTAAAAATTTGGATTAATTTTTAATTTAATTTACTTGTCAATTGCTCTCCTCTTTAATTTTATGCGTGAATGATGTTCCATCCGAAAAATGAGTTGCCACGTTTCGATTCCTTCTCTATCGCGGTGATCCTCATTCAGAGTTTCATAGTGTTGACTTCTGTTATGTCTCAGTGGGAACTATTTTGACTCGACGAACCAATTGAAATAAAATTTTCATTTTGTTAATGAATTCGATGTGATGATCACGAACCTGACCGTCGTGTCGTTCATCTGCGAAATACGTAATTGCCTAGATAAACGAATTTTATGGTGAGAATATCAATTTTTAAAGTACTGTATTATTACATGCAGATAACAGAAAAATAATTTTTGGTATTATATGCGCCAAGTCCTCTGTGCTTTATAGTTCAATTTGTATTCATTTAATTCGAAATTTGTATATTCTCACTTACACCTCCTATTGGAGAGTACCTCAAACGTAGTGTACGTATCTTGCAAGTAATATTGCAAACAATAAAGAATAACACAACTTGTTATGGATGCATTAAATATAAGCGCAACAAAATATTTAAAAAAATTGATTCTTTGCGATTCAACTACATATATCTCAGAAATAACGCAATGTGCAGATGAACGACGATCAGATCCGTCATCAGCATATTGAATTCATTAAGATAAATTGCCTTTTCTTTCATTTGTTTCTTCGCAAAGAATTAGTGTCCATTGTTAGTTACAATTGGTACACAATTTACCATCTAATAACTGCCTTTTTAGTAAGGGATAAGACGTATAAAAATATGAGATTATAGATGATATTTCATGCGGTAAAATTAACTGCGACTATTGACGCACCTTATGAAATTGCAGTCCATCTTCCTGTAGCTTACCATTCCTTGCTGATAGGTGAACTATGCATACATCAGCGTTACATTCTGTGGATTCCAACGCTAAGATATCATTTTATGACTCACGCTTGGAGAGGAATGGAGAGGTTGATGTGGGTAGCAAGGAATACGAATGCGGAAGTGCTGGATGACGTGGGAGAGAAAATGAAATTAGTAGCAGAGATTCAGAGAAGGCAGGAAACTTGTTGAAAGCTGAGGGCATGCTGAAGAGCGTTGTAGTGGGAAGAACGTTTGGCAAGCGCGGAGGAAGGAGGAAGAGGAGGGGAATTTTGGGCATAGGAGGGGCAGAGGGCGTGAGGGCATCGAAGTTAAACTTGATGGCGGGCTAGTAACGAGCAGGAAAGTAAAACATTATCTCTATAAGGGAGGTTAGGGTAAGTAATGTTCAAAAAACGGCCCCTCAGCTGGTAGAATACCAAAAGATAAATTGCTTATCCCGTTTTTTTATCACAATTGGAGATGCATTTTGACACTCAACATTATTATGCAATATCGTGTCCCCAGCAGCAGGAATTCCCGACCTTGTGGCACGGTTGGCGATTCGGAACTCTTGAGGCACCATTGAAAGACTTTTTGTTGTATTGGTACTTAGATTTTAATGTTTAAACGAACCAGGCCGCACTTGGATCAACTTTTAGTGCCCTGCCATTGGCAATGAATATTCAGCTGGTCTATCAAGGCCTTTGCTAGCTCTTGGGAGAATAGATCTGCTACTGCTGGTTTTCGTCTAATTTTAGGTAGGTTTCGGATTAATCATGAAAAATATGGCCGCACAACTATATGTATCAATGGTTGCTTTGTCTATGAACTGTTTCGTTTATCATATCGGTATATTTCCTAGCCTCTTTATATTATTTTTTATGTTTTTTATCCCCACCTTTCCATCTCATTTAGCATTTCCGTTTTCTCAGGGACTTAAAGTAAAATTTTACTTCTTAATATTTCCTCCATCCTATTCTCAGCATCCATCTAATTTCCTCCATCTATATTCCTCGTAAGCCCTTTTTCCCATTCCAATGCCTTTTAAACTTGGGTTTTTTCTTTGTTTATGACTTCAAGTTTTTGCTTGGAGAAAAATCCGTAAGCTTAATAATAATCTTTGGTTGTTCTGCTCGTGTTGGTATGTAAAATTGCTTTCTCACTCTAGAAACCATTTCATGCTTTCATAATAGTATTGTCAACAGCACCATTCGTGATCGTTATGAGTTGCTTAATTCGTTAAAATTTGGTCTATCAGACATAGGAGGGATGGTGGTGTTCTGCGTAGCGGTTTAGTTTCAATTAATACCTTTAAAATGAAAATTTAATTTATGCATATTAATTCCTAATAACCATAAATTAAATAGCAGCAGACACATTATAGATATTATATTTATTATACCGTGGAATGATTTGCTTTGAAACAAAGGAATGTTGTAATTTTAAATGGTCTTGATTCACAATATTTCATTGTTTCCAATGATCTCCACTCAATAGATGTAAGTTTGTCCTAATCCCGTCATTTGAGCCCCACATTATGATTTCCATTCTAAATGAGAAGTATACGCAAAGCTCATGGAGCTAATGGTTGAAGAACCTTCTGGTACTGGAAGGTAGAATGGGTGCTTTTTTAATGTATACACCTTTTATACGATCCTATTAAACTCCAAATGCATACGAATTGTATTGGCCTGGACATTTTTTGTCAACTTGATCTCTTTCCGACTACAATCGAACCCCTGTTTGTGCAACCTTGCGTGAATATGGAGCCATATTATTATTATTTTATGTATTTTTAAATACGTACACTGCTGTACTCCATACACTGCTAAAGACTTAAAAGTCTTTAAAAGTGTATGGAGTACTCAAATTTTAATGTGGAAAATCAATTGAGTCGTTTCTGCATTTTCCAGAAAACAGTTTTTTGTCGATTATTTTCCTTCAATATAAGCCAGTGCAATAAAACAAATCCAATAAATCAAATTAATTCAATCGCATGATTAAGATTCAAATTCAGACATTGCTGATCTTTGGTACGGAGGCTGACATTGCTGATCTTTGCAGAAACTTATTCCGTTTAACGTGGAACATTTCGGAAAATATATCCTCGCCTTGCGGATTCTATAGTGTGGGTCGAGATAAAGTTTTATAAGTGACAGAAAGTCATTTTTTAAAGCGGATAAGATATTATCAGGAACATTTTTAGCAGATCATTTTCCCATTTCCATCTCTCCAATAAATAATATTATGTTATATTATAAGGGAATGGGTTGCTCGTGTGGATGTTGATGCCCCATCTATTTCTATAATTGTGAGCAGTTTTTAGTATTTGTCAATAAATTTGCTCACATTTGGTTATGTAAGAGTTTAAAATTAACATTTTCTACCCTTACGTAACGAAATTTGATCCTGAATAACAAGTGCATTCTGAATGGATCTACAAAAACCAGATTACACTTGAATATTTACGTAAGCATTTTTGTTACAATATACATGTATGTTTTGTTACATTTTGCTGTACGTTGCAATTTGTTACAATACACTTTCAATTGCTAATGTACAATAAATAACATGGTAAATCAGCTTAAATTGATTGGATAACTCAATTTGGCTCTACATCGCACTTCATTGTGAAGAAGACGTGAAACGTGTGATGTGATCACGTAATTGTTTCATTGAAATTTTCTTGCATCTACATTTCTTAAATAGTCATAAACAAGGTTGTCAACAAGTTGAATAATTATCAGCAGTATAAAATATTTGGTGTATCTTTGATCATCGAATTTATCCATCTAAAATAAAATCTTTTAAGGTGTACCTACATTTTTAAAAATCGCCGATTTTTCTGTTCTCATTCCCCTCCCTTCTTCTCCCTGAATTCGAATTTTATGCGGATCATTTTTAATTGCTGGTTATGCATGTTATTTTCGAGCTTCATAACTTTATTTTCCTTGGGAAGAAAGTATTCACATATGCATGAATTGCAATCAGGAATACTGTGCTAGTAGTGTTTAAATTGTCTTTGCTGCTGATCGTTTTTGCACTTCGCTCACTAGAAACGATCTTCTTTCTTGCTAGTAGAGCCCAAGTCACATGGTATTTGTAAGACCTAGTATGCTAGCTGATACTTGATGTTGAGGACGGAAACTAATGTGATTTGAGCTATCCATTGAACTTGTACTTGCGATGAAGTGGCATTTTCATTCATCACAACCCGTCTTCTATATTCTTCAATTATCTAATATTCATTTGACCTAATGTACGTTGACCTAAACAACTGCAGGGAAATTTTTACTTTTTGTTCATTATACCGCCAGAAAATTGCTAATAACCACAAGAAGGTATAGTTGACGCTGATTTCAAAAATTGAAAGTCTCTCAGCGACTCCAAAAGTTAATGTGAGATCTCGACAGCTGCTAAATTCGTACTTAGAGCGAACTAGTACCACATCAATTATGAAATCAAGTAGCTCAGTGAATATGATGGCGATCATGTGAAGATGCAGGTCTTCCGGGTTTGACTCCATCTAAGTTTGAAGAAGATGGACCAACCGAAACGGGCGGGGTAAATCCCGAAATACCTGTATCTTCACATCCATCAACTCGCGAAGCCTACACAAGGATAGCGATCATGCTTGTTTGCCAGCTTGCTGGTTCAGTACCACACGATTCTGGAAGGCTATCATTCGTGCAAGCATCCTCGAACATGCGCTGGACCAAGTATAGTGTGACACCGTATTGCCATGTGACACAAGTATCGTCTAGGCGCGCCTGGAGTTCACTAGCTTACTTGAAGATAGGAGCGTCTTCGAAGGCTCCTGAAAAATGTTTTTACTTCCACATTGATGATAATTGCTCGAAACATGTTCATGGAACCTTGAGGAATTAGTGCCTCCTTTCAAGCTTGCTTTTGAATTTACTTGTTGGAAAAAATATTGCTACTAGTGAGTGATGTGGAAGACATAATATCTTTAGCCAAGACAATAAAATCTATCCCAGCACATGACGTGTCAGAACTCTTATCTATGCATGCGTGATTGCGTTCTTTCTGAGGACAGTTATGTTGTAATGATTGGCTATTTAAAAAAATAATTTTATATCTTTTTTATTAATTGTGTAAACCATCCTTTGATCTCATTTCTGCATGTGTTTGTTTTGGTTGTTAGTTCTCTCAAATATTCGAAATTTTTTGTGTGTCTAGATTGGATTTCTTTGGTGATCGGTGACATCACGAGGCCGATGCACCCGTGAAAACCCAATCCGACTACTGCTACGACTACCAGTTCTGCTTTTTCCAAGACTTAGATTTTGATGTGTGCCTTTTTCTTCTCTTCCCTCCCGCCTCTCCTACCCACACCCTCCCTTCGTCCTTTCAACCCCTTACCTTCCCGGTGATTTGATGTCCTTCCTGCCGTCTCCCTTGCCCAATTCTCCCATTCCCTTTCGCAACGACCCCCCCCCTCTCCCGCAACACCCAATCCCTTCGGTGGACGGGCCTTTAGCACCAGCAGCAGGTGGCAACGACCGTGGAGCGGGCGAAGCAAGTGACCATGACAGAACTCAACGCTATTATAGGGGTGAGTATAAATGGAACGGATACGCCATCTTGGCAAGAGGTAGATTAAAAGCCTTTGCGCGCCCACCACCATCATCCTCTATAGCAAAAGGGGACGGGCTTGTTGTGAGTGGCCATCGACGTCTCGTTGTCGGCAGGTTGGCCATTGTTGTGTGTGTCCTGGACCCCGTCGCCGTCCCTCCCCCGTGGGTGGTTCATGATTGCCTCGTCCTCTATGTCCTTCATCCCTTCACCCCGTATAGGCCATCCGGTACCCCATCGGCAGTTTCGTTGATCCGCGCGGAAAGCGATGGAGCTGTTTAGAACGGATAAAGTTACCCTTACCCCCTCTCCAGATCAAGAACTCGGCGTCATCGAAGTCCGAGGTCCGGTTTCGCCGGCAACAATTGATGAATGTTGACTAATCATGTTCTATAAATGAGAGTGGAGGGCACCCTGCACTTCCACGAGAATATGTTTTGATCTGATAGCATTATATCGGTATGTCTGCCAGAAAAATAAATGGTTAGCATTAAAATCGGAATCTTTTCTTCACCCCTAACTCGATGGATTTCTTACAAATTAGCCCTAAAATAGTCATCTTAATCATTTTCCAATTTGACCATTGACCTCTCAATAAATGAGCCGTTAAGAGCCAAAGTAGTGAAATTTAGTTTTATTCCATATTTTTTAAAGGTGTTCATAGGCATTCTTCTACCTGTATTCTGTTATGCACATTAGTGATGTGCTTTTAGCTTTGTGTTTCCCACTAAAAAGTACCCCTTAGGTAAGAAATTTTATTTTTTTACTTTAATCCTCATTGTCCAAAAAGTATCATTTTCGACTTGCACCATTCTTGCTCTAAAAGGAACAAATATTACTGATGATGCAGTTTGCAATAATTGAATGTGTGCGATTACATGGCACTGCGTCACAGAAATTCCAAAATAATTATTTTTCTGCGTAGACCGTGATTTCGTTCGATGTAGAGCATTATATCCTCACAGCATTTTGCCCTGCTTCGAAAGGAAGGAATTCTTTCAAGTGAGCTGTGAGCACGTAAACCTTTTTGCCATTTTCTAGATTGGTCATAGTTTAAAAAAGCAGAACATTATTGAAAACCTGGTTTGCACGTGCAATTTGAAAGTAGGAGATTTCTATCCTACGTGAAAGAGAAAATTTGATATTCCTTGAGAGTATTTTACGAATTTGACCTTGATTTCGGTATCGGGCATTATAATTACCCGAAGAAAATGCCTACTATCGACGTCAGAATGTCAGTGCTTCCCTTTACGCTTGTCATTAAGGAATTCCTCCGTGTAGGCCTTGGATCGAGTTGCATTTATCAATTCTTAGTACGGCCATGGTTTAACTTACTATTTACCAATTAATTACTACTAATCTAGTTTTCACTCACTGACACTGAAAATTAGAGGAAATAATTAGCGTAATCGCTGTCGTTTTTTTATTTATAGCTGCAAAAAATGCTCATTCACACATGTATCAATAAATAATGTTTGAATTCAAAGGCTAATAGCCGGCAACAAATAATTGATTGCAAGGGACAATTGCCGATCACATTATTGGGGATCAAAGAACTGGGGAATCTGGTGGTCAAAGAGTTGTGCTTGGAAAGGACAGGCGTGGCGTGAAACGGCCGCGTAGACAGTGTCTTCGGAAAGAATTCTGTCTGTCCGATGGAAAAGGTGTGGAATATAAGTGCTTCTTGCAGCGCCTTACCATCGCAGCGCCTTACCATGTCGTGGTGTAGGTCCATTAGCCGGTGGATGTTAAAAAAATAACAGATAAAGTTCCACGGTTTTGGCGCAGAGGAAACAAATGAAGTATCTGGCAACTTAATTGTTTTCTAAACTGAGCACAGTTGTCGGAGAGACTCATCTTGAAATGGTTGAGGAAGAAATTGGTGGTCTCACAGTATTGAAACGAAGAAATATAAATTGTGGGATGAGCTCATATAATATGTGATACTGGAGTCTGGTGAGAATATTTTCGGCCGGAAAAAAGCTTAAGAATAATGATGGATGTGGATCTTATCTTTCAACGTCGAAAAGTTTGTTGTTATACTCAACAAAGCGTTATAAAATACAGCATATTTAAAGTGTTTTTGTATATTAGCACGAAGTTGATTTCATTACTCAACCATGTTTTTACATTTTTGCTGACCCCGAGGTCTCTGTGACCATGCACTGCTTCCAAAGGAGTGCGACTGGTCAACATCCGGCCATTTCGCTTTATCGTTTTCATTAGCGCCTTCCACGGGTCAAACTGTACCATTTCCCATAAGGCCCATGTTTCGCTAATCAGAGTTCCCACCCGCTTTCTTAGATCCATGTGTTCTTAGTTATATTTCAGAATTTTCAGTGTTCTTTTGCCGTGTAATTATTTGTAATTTAACCAGTTATTCTTTTTATTGAATCAGAGATCCCGTTGGTTGCGGGACGGTTTATTATTTCTTACCGCTTTCCAAAACGAAGGAAGTTCTAGAGTCTGCTTGCGCGGTAGTGAGTCTTCCTGTCTCTCTGCTCTACATGCACTCGTAGTTAGGCTTCCCATCACTCATTGCCATGCTGCTAAGGCCTTTTGTGGTTGTGGATCACCGCCGCTGCAGATTCCCCGATACGTCTCGTGTTGCTGCATTTGCCCAAGTACATGCGCCGAAGCGTTTTAAACTCAGCACGACTATTATTTAAGGATTTGAAAACTCTTTGTTTTTAATCAAAGTTCAATAAAATTAAAATACTTCATCCTTCCTTTCGTGCTAGTCGGTAACATCCGGATTTGCTTCGAAGGGCAAACTTAATACTTTTTCATGAGATCCGCTGTTCGATATCACGACGCACCTGCTGGAATATAAAATGACGAGGGGTAATTGAAATTAATGATCGTGTTAATCCTTTTGCTATAATTTTATTTATCAACGGCCTAACCTGCTCGTGCTATTTTGTTAATCCAGATTTTTGGTGATTTTATTTTATGCATTGAGATTCGGGCATTATTTGAATTTCTAATGATTTAATTATTTTAGTTATCGGAGCTATTGAAATGTCCAAGAGGGACATTGCAGACGACTAAGTAATTGGATCATGACAAATATTCGTTTACCTCGAATCATTTTTCTTCAAATAAATAAATGAGTATGTACACTTAAAAGTGCGAATGTCGATTTGGAGCTACCCTAAATGGATTGTTTTTCATGTGACCAATCATTTATTAGCAAATAATACGAGAATGCTCGTGCCTTAACATTAGGAAACCTTTGCGTAATTCTCCCTTTCAATTTGTAAAAATGAAGGACTTCTGTGAAATCTACCGGTTAAGGCTGATTATAGATGTTAGTCAAACGTTTTCCGAATTGCTATCAACTTAAAAGTCCCAGAAAAGTCACGTATTGGGAAAATATGGCTTTTTCATTTTCCGTTATGCTAACGGCTCTCCCATTCATAATACTATTTTTAAGGAAATCTACCAGTTAAGATAGGTTTATATGGAAGTGAGTAAAATTCCTCCAGATTTTTACATGTGCAGGGCCTTATCTACCAGAGTAATTTCTTTCTACATCTCAGCATACGTACTACCCTTCTTAAGTGAGATATATAATATAGCGTTGTTTGAGCGGATCTGATGACTAGGCTTGAAATCTGACTGAGCAACTGAGTATGCTCTCCGTCCTTGATCCATTATATACTGCATTTGTCGGTTATTAGGAGGCAGAGCAGGTTGCTGGAACAAGTAGTTAGAGGTAATGGTATGTAGCAGGCCGTTATTCAAGGAAGAATTCTGGGAATGTGTGGGAGAGGGAGTGCAAGTATAGACATGCGACATTCTTTTCCCTTCCCCAGCTAATAAAATATAACGGAAATCGATGATCATTGGATACGTAATGTTTATGATATTGTAAGTAAGTGTGTATATGACGCGTCAAAAGCAGCTTTAGAAGTTCTTGAAATAGTTCTATCCAATAATACGCTTTTCCTACTTGTCTCATAATGCCTTACGCTTCACTGCTTTTTATATTTACATGTATCCAGTGAAATATTTTGTTGTGGTGACTGGTAAGAACACCAGAAATACACAGATGTACACCTGTGACTTTATTCCAATATCACTAAACCGAGTGGATAGAGGCCTTAAAATGTATGCTCTTTAAATTGTACGAATTTGAAAACGTTTACAGTCAGCAGTTCTCAAGCTCGATTATAATTTTTACTTAACAAACCCTCACCTTTACCATCCCCCCCTCCACCACCCATCCCAATCCCCCCAATCGTCCTCGACACTACCCATAAGCCCCAATGCCTATGACCGCGATTCTTTCTCGAGTGACCAGGGGGCGAGGTCTACGAGCTTGGTCTTTTTAACCTTCCCCCCCTCCCCGCCCCTCCCCCGGTCCTCACGGAACCCGGCATCGGTTAGCACCCAGTCCCATCCTCTCCTCCCCCCACTGTCGTGCCGCTTAAATAAACTCGTTTAAGAATACGAAGCGTTTCATTCATCTTGAAAGTCATCCTCTTGAAATTTTACTTTCTCGATATGAAGATGTATTACTTGAAGTTCCGCTCTCGGACACCTTAATTTGATTTCCCGAGAGCTTTCGTCTACCAGGTCGTAGTGTACCATTGTGCTGTAAATTTTTTTAATTTCTCTGGCCATAATATGTTGAAAATAACTGATTTTCCTTTAAATAAAACTGCTGTCATTTTCTAGGCTTAGTCTTCTTCTTCACAGTCGATATTCATCTTTTATTTTTATCTCTTTCATCATAGGAGGAAATTGGGGTGTTGTTTAGCCCATGGTGGCATGACCGTCGTTTACCTTAGCGATCAGCCAGTCACAGGTTTATCATTATTTATAAATGCCCATTCGAGGGTTAACTTTTCTTTCCACGCGATTAATCTCTCATCCTAAATTCGGCAACCAAAAAAGAAACGGATGGTGCAAGTGAATTAGTAGCTGGACTCGATGGAAGCCGTCCTACAAATTACATGTGAATCTGTAGTACACACTTGATGGTGGGCTTCGTAGTGATGTGTAGATGTTGATGTTAATTTTGTTGCTACAATTATTTAGAACTACGTAGTTATTAGGAAATACTTAAAAATTTCTCGTAAACTTATGGTTTTAGTCATCACCTTATAAGTTTAACTCAGGCCACCTTTCACCACTAATTAAGATGCAGTATGTTCATCTACATCTACATCTACATATTACCCCGCAAGCCGCCTCAATAGGCGTGTGGCGGGGGGTGTTAGGACACCAGCCGCTTAAAGATAAAAAGGAAACGCTCTAATGAAATTACGCCTAGCATTTATTGAAGTCTCTTATTGTTCGGGGGAAAAACGAATTCCCATACCATTCATGTGACCGGAGAGAATTATTACACCAGTAAATGGTTTGAAATTAGGTACATAGTGTAAGACAACCAGTATCTAAGCATTAATTGCAAATTGGGCTTCTGAACCTCTGTGAAATCTGATTAACTAACTATAAAGGGTTTGAAGTCATGTAGAAGATTTAAGTATCAATATAGCGTAGCGTATGAGAACAGGGAATCTATCTCAGACAGTGAAATGTTTTTGTGCTAGATTATAGATTTATTTAGTTTATTTATTGCTTGTTAAATTTAATAGTTCGTTTCAGTAGCCTCACCAAGGGCGTAATTATTGGTCTTGAAAGTTCATTCTTTAAATAAGGTGGTGATGGTGACGTTAAAATATTAATTCCCTTCACTCTTCGAGCATGGCTTCTTATAGCATCCTCTAAGCCTAAGACTATACAAGATGGCAGTGGATTTAAGTCGTCGGATCGCAGAGATAAGCCAAATACTGTACGTACTTACACCGCGTTGGAAACAGGACTAATAGCCCCGTGGAAGTAGGCCACCATATGCGCATAAATTGTTGACGGGATGTCATTCCAGTTCCAGGCGCTTCCTCTGAGCGTCCATTTGTTAAATTTTTTGAGGTTTTTCCTGGTGAGAATGATCAAAGTCGGATGTTGAAGATGGGGGGGGGGGAATAGTACAAGATGTTCATGATTAATGACGGCACTAAAATATCTGCCATGTTGATTGTTGATGTCGTGATCACGCGTCAACTATTAGCGGATAAGGACAATTACTTCCAGGGAGGCATGTTGGAATCAAAAAAAGCAAACCTCGAAGAAATAAAACCCTGAAAAAGCATAACTAAGGTTTCACTCGGCGTAAAAAGGATGTTTTTTCATTGTCATCAGTTTTTCAATCGCAAAATTGTTCAGCTGAATCTTAACGTTCTTTCCAATTGCACGCGAATTCTCTTATTCCTAGGTAATTCATATTATTCCGAACTTTGTTCTAGTTTATTAGTTAAAAGCAACATGTACAACATTAAAAGTGTCTTTGCTTATGATTTCAAATATTTCGCAGACAATTCATTGAAAAACCTGTTTATATTAGAAGGGAGTGTACATCCAAATGACCTTTGAATTTTTGTTCTTTTTCTAGAGCAAGAATTGGCTGCTTAGCAGCAATAAGTGAAGAGCATAGCATGTGAACATTTTTTCCGAGGACGAAAATATTGCGGATAGAAAGCTGAGTCCCCTTGCTCTCTTAAGTTTAATGTGTTTTAGCGGATTACAGAATATTTTGTGTGTTTGGTAGAGCACTAATAATAATTATGGTGTCGAAAATAATATATTCCCAATCAATGAAGGTTATTTAATATTATGTGATAATGGACACCGATCCTTGATCGATCAAGGAGGCCAGCCGTGCATTTTTATAGCGAGCGAAATCAATTATCTCGTTGGAGGAATTATCTCGTGCCAAGATGCGAGGGCCTTACGAAAGAATCGAGACGGTGGCAGTGTGTTCGATGAATCATTTATATGATACTCTGTTAACTTGTTTATGCGCTCACATATGTTAAGTCCAGTGCTAAATAATAATTTATTTCAGTGAGGAGGGCAGTCATAAGTTAATTTTCCTACGCATTTGATATTTTTATCAATAATTTATTGTTTTTTTACTCTGCTTCTACGTTTTAATTTTATACTTTAACTTTTGCTCTTTGTTATGGATAGTTTAGTTAATATTGATTCCAGTTTGATATCCAAATACATAAGTTAAACCATGATTTATAAAATAATTTTTTGCATACCTTTTGGATTTACGAATTAACATATATGCTGCAAAATAATTATATATGTTGTCAAATGTTTAATAAAATTTATCATATCCATTTAATTGATGAAAAGGCTAATTGACAACATTATTTTTAATACTGAATATATTAGTAGGTAGTAAATTTTAAGTAGGTAGCAAACTTTAAAGTTTCTTATTTAGTAGATGCACTTCGGCATGTTTTATCTCCATTCTCTTGGCAGCCAACTTGATCGCCTAATCGAATGTTTTGTTATGTTTTACCAAATATGTTTACAGTATTTAAGTTAGCTTTGGCATTCAAATTAATAAATAAAAAAATTCGCAGCAATTTTTTAAGCGTTTGCATTTTTCATTATTGCTTTAATATTACTTGATTCTTAATATCGATTGCTTAATATCGAATTCTCATTTGTTATTAATTTTACCTGCTGTATTAATTTTTGTGGATGCCATTATCTCCTTTAATTTTGAAGGATTCTCTCCGACGTGTGTTTCCTTTTCTTCCCTTCGTCTGTATATCAGCCTGGATGTGTAATAATGTCATATGAAATGTTGGCACGCAATGGCGTTGCTTTAAGTTTTGCTGCCGTGCGCTGGTCCTTGGTATATGTCACGATGTTTGTGGCGAGGGTGGGGGAGGTTGTGGTCATTTAATTGCAAATTCCACGCCGTGCGGGGGACTGCGCTGCGGCCGCTGTGGGCTGACTACACCACTGGCCGGGCCTCATAGTATCTTTGAAGTAGAATTGGAAGAGGGTTCCGGTTTGAATTCCAGCCGCCTATGCCCTTTTATATCCAGAGTCGTGTATGGTCAGTCGTGTATGATTTTTCCTGTGAAATAATGTTTAGATTCCATGTAGTCCTCGAATAAAGTTATTTGAAACAATAACCACGGCGCAATGTCAGTTACAGTCCTTTGTGAGTTTTATATTATTGTCTAAGTTATGTGAGAGCCTCATTTTATACAAAGAAGTATAATGGGTACCGTAGTCTACATAACTGATTATATTATCACTCTTGCATGGACCTCAATACTGCAGGGAGTGATACTTAAAAAAAATACATTATTGTAAAAAAGTTTGATTTTTTATGTACTGCAATGATTTTAAAACGTTTCTTGTGGACAGTTTCGCGCTGCTATTCTCGGACTGTAAAAGTGTAAGCATCCAATTGAATCCAATTTTATATGAAGAAAACTTTAAATAAAAATCCCTTGGCTTCGGTAATTGAAAAGCAAGACTGTCCAAGCCTCCAACACTAATGAGGTGCAATACCAGTAATGATTATTCTCTGGGGATACCTATTTAGGAAGTACTTTAAAGCTAAATCGAGATCTTAGAATGGAGAGATTAGAAAATCAGGAAAATTCAGGCCTTCCGGAGCCATATTCCAGACTGGACAAATTATTGAATCTGGGGTACATGCAGGATATCCAGGACACACTGGCTAACCTCCTCTCAGCAGATATCATCTATCTGGCGGGAGATTGCCACGTGGCTCTACGGCACGACCAATAAACATGGTCCGAAGACGTGGCTTCTAATTGGATACGAGAGCGGTGAGATGTATCCGTTTATTGCGGCATTGACGTAGCCGGTAGCCTTTGAGGACTTTGGATAATAGGGATCGCTTCCTCACTTAGATCTCGTTACTTATTTATCGCATGGAATTTTTTGTAATTTCATTAAGATGGCATTCTATCAAAAGACTATTCCAAGAGCTGGCTACGCAAGACAGGATATGAAGAACCACCCTATAAAAACATACCATGCTCTTTTATTAGTTAAACGCTTGGACAATAAGAGCTAAAGAAGAAAGAAGATTATATGATATGGAAAAGTGGTGTTATCGAAGAAAGATGAGAATCAAATGGAGGGAGAGAATCACCAGTCCCACGAAGAGTTGGAGAGAAAAGATGATCGATGAAAATTCTATGAAGGAGAAGAGATACATTTCTTGGAAACAATATGAGACGTAACAGTCTCTAGTAAACAATAATGGAAATAATAAATGGGAAGAATTAGCCAGGAAGACCATGCATTATTGTGGAATATAAAACATTGTTGGTAATATATCAGACTGACAACGAGGGTCGTCAAAATGAAGACTTAATTTGGAATGAAGCGTTAGCTGATGAGAGAGTTGAGTGGAGAGCAGGAGCGAACAAATCTTTGGATTGATGACTTCTAATGATGATGATGTTCACTATTGCATTGGCTGTGGAAGCATTTACGAAGAGAGGGTTATTGATTTGGCGGTCTCAGATTTAATACATCCAGAAAATATTGATTAAATTATAATATGGAACTTAGCGCTTTGATAGAAGAGAATCTTGTGAGATGTGGATGCGGAGAATGGAGAGATTAAGCTGGTTAACGTGGTGGAAAATGAGAAAGTGTTAAGAGATGGTTGGAGAAGAAAGAAAGTTGCCCGTGGAGATTAGGAATTGACTTATTGAAAGAGTGGATAGGGGGCATATTGAGAGGGAACAGCGTGGTAGAGAGGTTTAGTGGAGAGGAGTACGATCGGGAAGCGTGATCGAGGAAGGAAAGTAATAGAAAATTTGTACGGAATATGAGGATGTAGGAGATAGGAAGAGCCATAGTGAGACGTATTTTTGTGGAAAGTAGATATTTGTAACAGAAATGTATGTAGATAGCCATTTAATTGGATACATTGAAAATTAAAAACAGCTCGAAACTTATCATTTAGTTGGCGACGTATCAAAAGCATGCCAATTTTTCTAATACTCTAGTTTTAGTAGTGAAGTAAATCATGCTAGTGTATTGTGGGGTATCAAATGGGTTTTCATGTTGATATTTCCCAACCATGCCATTTATTTGATAAGATTAATTTTTATAGTGCGAATAAGCGAACATTAAAACAAATAAAATGTTAGGCGATATTCTTTTTCTCCCTCAGATACATAAACACTGCTAGAAATCCACTTTGTAGTATGAACATATAAAAATATTTCTTACGAAATAAAATCCTTCCATGCAATAAAAACTTTCCATTCCCTTCATTTTTCCAGGGTGAAAATACCCTCCCTACACGATTACAGCGCTCCTGATTGGATCCACATGACCCTTTAATTTCATCCATCGAAAACATTCTTTCCTCATATCATCAACCAAAACAAACATTCTTTAATCCGGTCATTTTTATTAATGCTGATGTAGCTCACTTGGAACGGAACTATATGACTATTATTAGAGAAAAGGGACGCCCGAACACTTGGTCTCATTTTCGAGTTATTGACCTCAAAATTGAGCAACAATCTATTTTTTTATGCAATTACAAATATGACTGCCTCGTGGATGAGATTAGGGAAATGCAGAGCAGGTGGCTGGAAGCGGTAATGAGGGGCTATGGTTTGCTGAATGTCGTGATAGAGGGAAGGATGTTGGGCAAGCGGGGAAGGGGAAGAAAGAGAAAAGGTTTTATGGACGGGATGAAGAAAGGTAGGATTTACGCTGCGATGAATAAAGAAATACTAGAGGTAGATAAGGCACTGCACGTGTAAGAGTGTATTGTATTTTCTCTGACTTTCATCGTAACCTACGTCTAACCGATAGATTACTCAGAAGATGGTGTTTTAGTTTTCCCTCCTGCGTTATTCCGTCTATGGTTCTCACATTATGTTAAAAATGCACGAATGTTCAAAATGGGAGTTAATTTGCTTTTGTCTGCTGTGGTTCCCCAAGAAGTTCAGACATGATGGCAGCTACATATTTCGTGGCAACTCTTAAATGCCCGAGGGGTGGGGTATCGCCCGGATGTGAACCAGGGACCCTGCGGTCAACATCCTATCTATCGCTCACCCCATCGAGACAAGGAGCCCCCTCGTGATTCGCTGCAGTGAAAAAAAATCCATCTCTGCCCATTTACCACTCCGTCGTAAAAATAAATGAAGAATGAGGCGAATGTGACCAAACGAGTATTTTTTTCCCTCGAAAGCAAATATCCCAACGACCGTCTCTCCCACCACTCTCCCATACAGCACTGGAAAATCGATGGCTTGCTGTAGTTATCCAGTAAACACGCCCAAACCACCCCCTCTCCCCAGGATTCCGACGGTCTTAAAATACCTTTGCTGTCTCGCCTATCCCCATCTATGCCAATTTTGCGATGCATCGTCTCCGATACGCGATACTCATTGAATATCAAGATGTCATGTTGAACCTGCCGAAAATCCAATACGTGTTTTGTGTTGCGATATTCTGCGCTGTCCTCAGCGAGACTAACAATAAGATGCAAGGTTGAGTCGATATGTGACATAATACTGCAGTTGATGCGAGTGTGATATGACGTGATGAGACGAAATTGAGAGCATTGGGAAAGAACTTTTCAGATGACAGAAATGTGGTTTATTTGGTGGCTGTAGCCTTCCCAACTTGAAAGAACGGGTTCGTTTACCGGCAGTGAATGAGATTTTTAGTGGAATTTTGTACCCTAATTTGACTGTATTGTATCATCAGTTATTTTTAAGGTTTTAGTGACCTGTTCGTAGTGGTTTCATTTTCTTCCGGGATTCCCGTCGTGTGGTTGTTAAACCGACATTTCTGTTCCTGTTCTGGAGGCGTCTTCAGGTCGCCAGTGAAACGTTTGGGACATTAAACTGGATTCCTTGGCGCCTTTCGTCAAGAGTAGTTTGATGCCGACGCCCTGTTTCTCACCACCCATTCCTCATTTCCCCGGGAAAATCTTCTCTTGCCAAACTACCCATTTTTTATTTTATTTATTTATTTATTTATTCTCTACCAAAAACAGCTCTCATTGGCCTTTACATCGGGGTATTGGCATTCAACAATGGACGAGCACACTTTGTCCCCAATGGCCCGAAATGCCTCTGATTCGTAAGTATTCCCTAATTACTACTACTTTCATTCACATTTCGTCTACGATATTCTGATTTATAATGTGTAATGTGTGGAGGTAACTCGACATGTGATACATACATACACATGACGCAGACATTTCGATATAAGGATGGTAGATGTGATGTTATGTGACCAGGTGAAATGAAGTACGTTACTATACATTAACGCAGCTTTGCTCACGGAATTTGAGTTGAATGGAAGTCTCGAGAGAAGCAATATCTTGATATGCATCGCTACTTGCAGGGTTCTGCTAATACGTCCGCAAAAAAAGAAAGACTGAAGTTTGCAATGAATATGGTAATTTTAAAATTGCCGAATTTCGGCAATTAATGCGTACACATCGCACCCCTCGAATTCCATTGGAATTAGTGGAATTATTAATCTAGTATCAATTCTTCTTCATCTTCCAATGTTTATCCACTAATGGGTGTCCGCGCTCACATCATATTTCCAGCGACGTGTATCAGTGATTGAATAACATGTAGCCCCGTCCATCACTTTATGTTTTGCATTCAAGACATTTCTTCTAATTTCTTCTGCCTTCGATTTTGCCTTCAATTATCGAATGCAAACATTGGTATTTCTCATTTCGCATGATGTGTCCTATGTATGCCGTTTTCCTCTTCTTAATTATGTTGAATAGTTCACACTCTTAACCAACACGCGTTAGAACTTCCTCATTTGTCATTTTCGCCGTCCACGGATTGTTAAGGATTCTTCTGTATTTCGAAAACTTCTAATTTGTTGTTAGTGTTTTCTTTCAATGTCCAACCGTCTACATCATGAAGAAGGTTCGACTAAGCGTAACATCTTACGAACCTTAGTCTTAGGTCCAAGTCAAAATTCAAACATTTACGGATTTTGACGGATTTATTGACTCGCGATATATCGACACCCAATGTAATTATATGCAGGGCTTCTAACTCAAAATATCGGGTGGAGATCTATCGAATGGTCTAATGACCGGTGAAATATCGTAATTAATGCAAATCTAAGCAATTATTTTCCACTTGCCAGCGGGTTAGAAGAATGTTTATTTTCGTAGATGCTTGAACCGTTGTCGATAGTGTACCGTTAACTACCCCCACAGGGCCGTTGCCAGGGGGGCGGCCAGGGAGGGCGCCGCCCCTACTGGAATTTCTTTTGCCCAACCTAGCTTTAAGTCTTTTTCTTTAAGAGTTTAACGCTTCCTTTTAGTACTCAGCTTTACAGAGGCGAGGCGAGTCGAATAATAACCTAAAATAATCCATCTAAAATTAAAACTGCAAATGGTAACCTTGAAAATATCGAATAAATTTACAATGTTAACCTTCCCAAACCTTTATTATCAAGTGTCGTAGATTTACGGCACGTGAAAGAACCTCAAGCCTGATAAAGAGGCCTCTGAGCAAAGTTTCCGGTCTTTCACGCCCATTTAGAATGGGACGCTAAGAACCATAGTAATTAAAGAGCGTCCATAAAGTATCAATAAAAGCTGCATTTTGCAGAATATGAATTTCACCACGGTATTCAGAGGTGCATAATAACTGCCTATTCTTTGTTTCATTCAAATCTGAATGGTTCAACAAAAAAGGTTCCCTTGTAAGAGGTTCCCTGGAAGTTGACATAGGCCGTGTACGCTGTGTGGATACTTTTATACTGCGATAATGAAACTTAAAGTACAAGTGGTATAAAAGTGAGAAACTACCGTTGGTAGAACACCATGATATTAATTTTGTACCAGGCTGCTAAACTTTGACACAGGAACTATAAAACATTTTCCCCTCCTAGTAAAATTGGTTGCCCCTCCTAAAGACATGACCTGGCTACGCCCCTGTACCCCTATCGATCCCTGCTGGCATGAAGTTTATTAATAATGTTCATTAAATACAATAGGTATCTGTCTAAAGATTATAATGACATGCCCTTGTATTGATTTATTATGTCTTTTACTTAAAACTATGTTAACTGTATTGTAATTATTCTACTTCAATAGGTCTAAGATATTTGTAACATGCCGCTTTGTATGAATATTATGGAACCTTCTGACAAGCCATGTGGCTTAGAAGGACCAAGCATGTATATGCAATAAAATCATATTCATATTTCTATTTAAATCTGGGTACAGATTCTCATAACGTGCCGTTCCTATCACCTCTAAATCTCATTTATCGTCGCCCCACCGAAAAATCATCCTCGACCAAATCGCGTCTCTGTTTTCCTCTAGGCGCTTCATCTGGGCACGCATCCACGCCATGCCTTCACTTTATCACGTTGTGGCGTTTCCTATCTCCCCCCCCCTACAGCCTCCCTTTCCCACGTGGTCTCACCCCTCATTGCCGCTCCCCCGCACCTTCCTCCACCATTTTCCTCTTCACTCATCCAAGCACGCCAAACCGCATTCAATTAGTGGATCGGCCCACCGCCACAAGCGGCAAACCACGGCCAGGGGTGGCCGTTGCCCTCCTACCACCTTCTCCTCCTACCTCCCCTCCCCCCCCATGTATAGGAGGAGTGGTGTGGGATGGGCAGTATAGGTGGAGATAGACCCCTACTCCCCCCCCCGGGCCTTCTCGTACACGTGCTGTTTGGTAGCCACCGGAGATAGAGGAAACCCTATTCCACTCGTTCCCTATCTATTTCCCTCCCCTACTACTGTCCGAAGGGGGACACAGGGGGTGTAGACGCCGTAGGAGTTGTAGGAGGGGTACACGGCGTGGGCGCGTAGGCTGAACTCACCGCAACTGATGCTGCAGTGGCCGCTGACGTCCAACCATCCCAGCCCGATCCCTCTTGTGCACCTATTCCTTCTTCCCCCTTTTCATCTGAAATTCCCGTGTATTTTTTCTCTCTCCCTATTTTCGTAACCATTTTGAGTATTTAGCACTGACTTGGGCGTAGTACTGCTGATAATTGGATGAGCATTGCTCAAGCCAAAGAGGTATTGCGTTTATTTTTTGGTGTTCTCCTAATGGGCTTATCTAGTAAAAGATTCTCTTATCACCCTTCCTGTGGTTGAACTTCTACCTCACACAATATCTCCATAGTGAAGACATCATCATCATCTGAGTAATCTACTGGTTAGAGGTTGGTTATGATGAAATTCAGAGAATATCCAACAGACTCTTACACGTGCAGTGCCCCATCTACCCCTAGTATTTCTTTCTTCTTCTCAGCGTAAGTCCTACCTTTCTTCATCCCGTCCATAAAACCTATTCTCTTTCTCTCCCTTCCCCGCTTGCCAAACATCCTTCCCTCTATCGCGGCCTTCATCATACCATCGCCGTTCATTACCGCTTCCAGCCACCTGATATAGTAATTTTCCACTGGTAAAATAGATTTATTGCGACCTATGTTTCGGTTTTCAGAACATCACCATCATGTCAGTAACTATGAGTCGCAATAAATCTATTATACCAGTGGAAAATTGCTATATGGGTCTTAATTATGCTGAAATACCATCCTATCACGCCTGATACTTCTCTTTTTTTGTACGATCTCCACCTTAGGTTCAGCTTACTTCCTAATTCTCTTCATAACTTTCAAAATACCCATCTTTCTCCTCTCTCTTCCCTTCTTCCCCAGCATTATATCTTCCAACGCTGTCATCAGCGCCTCATTCTCTTTTATAATTCGCACCATCCACGTACTTTGCTTCCTCTTTATTTCCTCGAGCTACTATTTCTCTCCTCACTAACCATGTCAAGAGCGTCATCATTCCTATCTTTCTTTATCCTTTCCGTCCATCGTACGTACTGCCTCCGCCTCCTTTCACACCCATATCTCGATCGCCTCCAACTCTCTTCCCTTCCTTTTTCTCCAGGGTCAAAGATTCGCCGCCAGATGGCGCTGGGCTCCGTATCAGACTCCTGCTATTTTTTGAGTATTCTACCAGCTGATTGGTAGGTCTTTAGACAGTCCTCATCCTAACATCCCAAATTCTGGTACATCGTATCGCATTAGATCCCTTTTAAATTCCTCATATCGTCTACCTCTTCTTATTTTGTCCAGAATTCCTATCCTCTTCCTTACTCTCCCACGCTTCACCAGTGTTCTCCCCTATATCACCCTCTTCAACATGCCCTACCCTCTCAAAACCTCCTCCATCTCTTCTGCCATCTCAGAACCTCCGCCACCAGCTTCCTCTCTTCTCCAACCATATCCAATACATCCTCGTTCGTTTTCCTCGCCATCCAGCTCACCCTCTCCATCCTTCTCCAAACCCACATATCAAACGCCTCAAGTCTACGCAGATCCTCCCTTCGCAAGGGAGGATCAGCGTAGTTTCCGACCCATACAGCACCATGCTCCATATTAGAGTTTTCACCAGCCTTTTCTTTACGTCTCTTCGCAGACCGCCCCCCCCCCCCTCATCATGCCCCTTCTCTTTGACAATACTTCTTTAGCCAGGGAAATTCTAATCTGATATCCCTACCACTAAACCCTTTCTCCTCCTAAGTACCACCCAGATATGTAAACTTCTCATCAATTTCGTCTTCTTATGATTTATCTTCATCCCATACCGTTCGCGCTGCACCTGTAACGTATTCGCCACTGACTGTAACCCATTAGTTCCTGTCATAAGTTCTCTTGTATTAATGAGCGCTTACTTTGCTAAAGCCGTTTGGTATTTTGGTAAATGGGCGGAATTCAGATTGCTAAAATAATTCTCCTGGAATGAGCTTAAGTAATTCAGATTAATCGTTATTTTTTTTACTCAGCATTTCGCATCCTTATGTATCTCCTCCATTGGTGGCCCCGCAAAAGTTATGTT
This sequence comes from Pyrrhosoma nymphula, assembly GCA_963573305.1. NCBI lineage: Eukaryota > Metazoa > Arthropoda > Insecta > Odonata > Coenagrionidae > Pyrrhosoma > Pyrrhosoma nymphula. Next base: position 67,184,570 of record OY754337.1, on the reverse strand, counting down.
CGCCGCTAGTTCAGTTGTACAAAACCTTGTCATTTACTTAATTAAAATCTTGTACTTGGAAATGGTGAGATTCTGAAGGCCATGATCATGTAGTTTCGAGAGTCCTTTCCGGGGGCCCGAGATGGAATTCCCGAAGTTTCCAAGATTTTTCCAAGGAATCCTGAGTCCTACTTGGGTGCCCTTTGAAGAGCCTTTCAAGGTCTATCGTGGCTGAACAACTTATCCACTTCTTCGTAATGGCGGAGAAGACCGCGGTTGTTAGCCACCTCTTGACTACCAGCTGAATAAATGTGATGATAGTGGAGGTGTGTAAACAATGGTCGGAACCGTTTTCTTATTCTATTATAATTTTTTTTTAAACTTGGCCTTGATCGCGACACCCTAAATGTACTCCTTATTTTATACACGATAAAGCGTAGGTTCTGAGGTCGCTTTTTCTGATCGAGGTTGCCATGGCAACCACTCCAGATTATCTTGCGGCTTGGTCGATTAGATTACTTTAGGACCATTGCCACAAATTAGCTTATGCCAGAAAACTAACCAATACCACATTAGTGTCCATTAAGGAAGCGCTTTTGTGTTCAAAACTCCGGGAAGTTTCTCGGGTGTATTTTGAGACTCATCTAGATATTAAGACTTTGTGTAAGTTCTCAGGGAATAAATTCGTCGGGATGTCTAGTTCCTTGGTCTGTGATTCCAACTTTGAATCAACGCCTTCGCTGAAGTCACTCAACTCATCATTTTTCTAAAATTCAGCTGGTGAATACCTCATATTACTAACGTTTAGAGGGAAGTGATTAAAGAGAGATATAATAACCTCTAGCAAGGGTGTGGATGGCATTAGGTATTTAAATGCAATGCCCGCCGATACTGCCATATATCGATCACACTGTTCGTACGGCATCCCATCACATTTGCTGTGACATGAATTCAATAACAGAAAAATTATATTTTAAATATCAAACTACGCAAAATTTGGAAAATATGCCCTCAATGACAATGTAAATGGATATATTGTGATATTGATTAACGTGAGATACACGTCAGTATTCTTTTTTAGCCTTTCAGAAACAAGAAAAGGGTGGAAAGCCATAATGATGTCAACTTATGCTACCTAAGTGATTTAAAATTAGCCCGAGTTTGCTTTATAAAGTGGTTCGCCAATACTCAAAAGCCTTGTTGGAAGAGCAAATGTTTTGTATCCGGATTATTTCTTCCCTCGTAATTACTCTCAGCGAAACAATAGAACCCCCAATTGTGCACAGCCGTTACATCAATGCATTGCAATAATTCAAACCTAACTAAATACTCTTCAATTTTTCATTGCATTTCTTTGCAATCACTTCTTATTAGTAACATTGTTATAACCTAAATGCGTTTGTTGGTCGACCCACCAACCCTTTCCCACCTTTTATCCGCATCAGTTGAATTATTTCTTTTCCATAATAATTCAATTAATCACTTTTAATACGTTGTTAAGACTCCAATTAGGTGATATTCTTCAGCACATAAATTTAAACTTGTATGTTTAAGGAGAGACTCTGTAGGAATCTTCGCGCTGCTATTAAAATGAAAAAAATCGTTTTCCATGTAAATTTACTGGTATATTTGATTCAGCTGCGCATATTCAATAAATATAATGTCCTATCGTTAAGATATGCTAAGTAAGAGTTAAAATTGATGCTTCCGATGATATATATCACTCGTGTTAACATTTAGGGTATCTTATCCGATAAATTCGATGTGGGTGATCTCGGGAACATCCTGACTACATCTTTGAGGTAATGAGGTACGGCCATCAATAGATATCGGGTGTATCCTGGCGTCTTTTCAATACTTTGTTTCGTGTTTAGGTATATCATCTAATTCTGAGAGATCTGGAATGTTTAAAGAAACATATCCCTCGCTTTTCAATGCCAGCTGTTGGTAGTATTTGTGATTGTCCACGCCACCTGTGATCTTTTGTTTATTTCGCACCAATGACTTGCGTCCTTTTTTTTGGTAACATTGCTAACGCTGCGGAAAATACTAAAATCAGGATTTAATATTCGCGAGGAGTCTTTTGCATCATCATATCTTATTGCAGCCTATTGAGATGAATTACGCGAATGTTTTTTGTCTAGTTCCCCGAGAAATGTCAGTCAATCCATAATAGACTTGAATATTTCAAGTGTGGCCCATGTGAAAACGAATGCCGCATTTTAGTCACGATATAATTGATGCCTGACAAGTTCATTAATTTTAGCCCATAATTGCATCCGAAAGACCATTGGTATCTCTTTCAAAATATTAATGCGATCAATTTAGTGGTTCTGTGTGCGGCAGATCATGAGCATCAAAAATTGAAACTACCTCAATTTAAGTATTGTGGCTTCCACTAGTCGTTTTAATCATATTTCAATTCGGTTTCTCCATAATGATACACAGTTTTACTTTAGTAATATTTCTTGTTCGGAATTTTTAACGTCAAATTTCCGGGCAGTTGTTTGTTTAAAAATTATTTTTGTTTTTTTTTATATATTTTATTATACCATATTTTTTATGCTATCATATAGATGAAAATAGGAATACATTGGAGGTATAGGAGACTTACCGGGAAATTATACATGGCATGAGAATGGGAATAGATTGGCGGGATAGAAGATCTATCCGAAACGTATACATAGTCCCGAGGGCATATGTTAGGGTGGCTGATGGTGAATCAGGGTGGGCAGTTGAAGGTCATGGGTTAACCCATGGGTGCCCGTTGTCACCTTTGCTTTTTAACATTTATGCTCAGAACTTGGTAAAAGAGGCATGGGAAGAGCTAGATTTGGGAATCAAAGTAGGAGGCCAGCTGATAAAGTCGATTAGATTCGTGGACGACCAGGCGTTGGTTAGTCGATCATCGAAGGGATTTCAAGCTCTAGTAGCTGAATTAGAAAAGCAGTTCGGGGAATACGGAATGAAGGTAAGTCATAAGAAAACAAAAGTAATGAGTTTCTCTGGGACGAAGTAGGCGAGTCGGGTAATAAGAGCAGGAGAGCAGAGATTGGAGCAAGTAGAGCATTTTAATTACTTGGGTAGTACGCTAGAAGAAAATGGGCGTAGTGGCAAAAACATTAGGAGAAGAATAGAGCAAGCCAAGGAAGCGGTCTAAAATAGAAGGGAGGTAATGGCGGGTATCTTGGGTAAGGATGTAAAGAAGAGCCTGGTGAAGAGTTTATGTAGTGCATATTTGGTATGGGGTAGAAACGTGGACTCTGAGAAAGGAGGACGAAAATAGGCTGCATGCGTTCAAGATGTGGGTGTGGAGGAGGATGGAGAAGGTGCGGTGGACGGTAAGGAAGACAAACGAGGAGGTGCTTGACCTAGTGATGAGGAGAGGAAACTTGTGGATGAGATTAGGAAAAGTCAAGGTAGGTGGTTGGAGGGGGTAATGAGGGGCGACGTTTAACTTAAGGGTTTAATCGAGGGGAGGATTTTGGGTAAGCGGGGAAGGGTAAGAAAGAGAATTGGTTTTATGGATGGGTTTAAGAAGGGTAGGAGATGAAAAAAGAATAATTGGTAGACAGGGCCCTTCAAGTGTAAAAATATAGACGATTTTTACTTACAAACTTCCAATTATATTTATCCTTAACCGGTTAATCACCTATTCCTTGTTTTTATTCATTATTGCATTGGATGCAATAGGTTGTCGCTAATAGGTTCCCTTTATCATATTTGTAAAATACCACGTAGGGTAAATTGTTATAAGAATTTTTTATTACCCTGGCGTATTATGTCTACTAACCCAATATATCTCTCATTTGCTCATAGTTTTCCGTTGGATTTTGGTGGATGATACTTTTTCTGCTGACTAATCACTCTTTTGTATGCTTAAACAAATTAATTTCGTGTATTACACACTGCTTTACTCTACGCAGCCGCGACCGGTTTCAACGCTCACGCGTCATTTTCAAGGGAATACATTTGCAAGTGGCACTCACCGTTGAAAATGTGTACTGTTTACAAAATGAGTACAAAATGTCTCAAAGTCAGCTCGCAAACCATTCAACCTACACTCTTCATGTAGCATTCGGTATGGGGGCATGAAGGAAAAAGTGTACGAATGCTCACATTATCGTAAGTTTTCCTTTGTTTGGCGACCGATGTATTCAGACGTGTATTATTTCCAATCATGCGCATGAACTCGAAGCCGAATCTATTGATTTCATCTATAGATTTTTCATCTTTAAAGAATTTACGCCTTTTTTGTCGTAAGAATTCATGCAGGTAATATGTAGAACTAAGTTTTCCTGATAAATGCATTCTTTCATTTGTAAAATCCACCATTTCAGTGCTTTTTTGTTCTAAAGGTGAATTATCTTGAAATATTAGATCCGATTCTAGGGTTGCCATGGCTGTGTTCTGCATTTTAACTTTTTAGCAGATTTCCAAGTTAATGGATAAAATAAACTAAGTAATTTATTAATTTATAATTACAGTTTCTTTTACAATTCTTGCGGCATTTTATCCAAGTTGTCATCGTGGAAATGTTTTACATTGTTAATATGGTTTTAGTATTATATTTTACATTCATCAAGATGTTTGAAAAATATGAATGTGGTTGATGTGACTTTTTACGTTGCGTTTTTTTGCCCCCAAAATTTCTTTCGGTCATTACGATATTTTTTATCGGCGCGATCTTTATGTGCAAAGCGTAAATTGACTGTAGGGAGAAGGCTTTGTACGCAGGCACGCCATATAACTGTTAAGCACCGTGAAGCAACCTTCTGCTTATTTTATTTTTCCTTTGCCAAATGACGATGCCACGAGTCCTACTCTATAGTCCAGCATTTTCTCCGTAAAAATCGATCTTTCATTTCCGCCTCTGTCGACCGTTTCTTTTTTGTGAGGGTGGCAATAAATCTAGAGGCTAAATTTTTGGCGGGTCAATAAATCCTCTCGAATTTTTTTGACGGTTTAACAAATCGGTGACATTTTTTCAGAGAGGAGGGGCGCCGTCCTAATGCCCCGTAACATCCCGTATAAATTGATTGCTAAAACTAAACTAAATTCCGTCAATGTGCTGATACACTTTTTTGCAGTGAGATCGCTTACGCCCGGAGAGAAACATGCTTCAAATTTTCCTGTTTACGTTGTCTCTTCGTTGCCGGTGGCCATTTGCATGTTTGCCGTGAGGCGAACTAGCCAATTGCCCAGGGCGCCGGGGTAGTTGTTCATAAATGATCATTATGTGGCAGAAAAAAAATATCTCCAGCGATACCGAAAGGGAAACATTTTTATATCAACCTCATCACCAATAATCCTCCTGTTAATTATGTTATTTTACAATGTGATTAGCAAAACATATGCCAAGCTTATCGTAATGACAAGTCGCTGCTCTAAAACTTTTTTAAAATACTCATATGCTCAACAAGGTCCATACTCCATGTATATAAAAAATCTTTTGCGAACATCTAACTGCAATTTAGGCGCCCCCTAAATTCATGAAATTGACAGGAAGGTAGCTTTATTTGCTGTAAACAATATGAGTGTTATGCAGCATAAGCGAGGTGAGAGGACAGGGCGACAGTAGGTATATGGAGACGTATCTGATGTAAGTTTGGAAAGGAGTGAAAAATGAGATGAGCATGTAAGGGAGTAGGTAGAAATAAAGTGTACGGAAATGGAGGATAGGAAGTTACTTAGGGAAATTCTGTCGCTGGCAGAAAAGATGTACCTTTTAGGAATCATTCCGGTCCTCATTTTTATCTACTTTGCGTGATGAAGGTGATGTTGTTGGGTAAGCGGGAATAGGAAGAAAGGGAATAAGCTTTATGGATGCAATGAAGAGAGTTAAGACGTATGCTGATCTGATGAATGAAATAGTGTAGGGAGACCAGGGCTGTAAAAGATTGGTATAAATATTATTTCTTCCTCCTAAACCTACTATAACCGATATATCACCTCAAATAATAAAATTGCTCCAGCTCTATGGCTTGGTGGTGGAGAGACTCAAAGAAGGCAGAATGGTTGGAGAAGGTGTTGAGAGGTGAGGTCAGTTTAAAGAGGGTGTGACGGACGGGAGAACGCTAGGGAAGCATGGAAGAGGATATGAATTTTGGACAGCTTAAGGAGAGGCTGAGGGTATGAGGAAATTAAGATAGACCTACCTGATGGCATGCAAGTAAATTGAGCGAAAGTGAAAAGATGTCCCATAAATTGGGAAGCTGGGAAAGGACTGACCAAAAACCTACCAATCAGCTGATGGATTGTTCAATGATGATGATGAAGATGAGTGCGCTTCTTTGTTTGGCGCACAGCTCCCTGACTTGACCCTCGCAAAATCTCAACTCTTCTGTCGCGAAATGCCGAGTGCGAGCGAAAAAAATGAACGCAGACCCACGCACATCCCTAAATCTGCACGTTCCCCGGCCTCACGGCTATTCTCTGTTCCACTCCGCGTGATCTATATGCAAAGCTCAAAGCTACAGAACGTCCCACCCGTTTACTCTCCCATATCCTTCTCTCTCTCACTCAAGGCTGATGAAGTACACTGGAGGCGCTATCTAGGAGGTTCTCGCGTGATCAAAAGTCCGCCATCTTGGCCTGTCAGTCTCAGTAACATTGAAGTAGGTTTACTTTCTTCAAACATAATCATTATAAACGTGAAATAGTATAGTATTGCTACCGTCTGAACTAATTGCAGTGGGAATTTCGAAAGCAAATATCGTTATTTTACTAATTTCCCTTTATCATGCCGGAAACTCTTTTAAGGAGAGTGAACAGGTGCAGGTTTTGCATTAGAGCGCGATATATAGTATCGTTTCGTGACCATCGGGCTATAATAAAAGAAATAGTTTTTTAACTGTTAAATACATGTTCTGGCTAATAATTTCCCCCCGAACTGAGTAGTTGCAGCTAACTTTAAGTCCATTGCAATTTCCATGTTATGGGCGTACGTTCCTATATTCAGCTCCCGTATTACTGCCGCTTACTCTTTGTCACCCTTGCTAACCTCTCCGAAAAAGAGAAAAGCGAGACTTATATCCACACCAGTCTTCATCCCCCTGAAGTCTGCTCTCGGACCTCTCCCCGCTGATTCCGACCAAGCTTCCACGCCTCTAAAGGATACCCCTATGTAGCGGCCGACGAAGAAATAAATTATAATAGCTCAGTAACACCTTTATTGATGCTTTCCACATCAGCATCCCTTGATCATCTCCTCAATCTCGAACACCTTTTTTTACTGACAACACCCAGACAGCATAAAAACTACAATCTCAGACAATACCAAGTTAGAACATAAAAGGTAAACAAACTACGAACGTCACAAAATAAACATCGTTAAATGACATCACAAATCAAAATAATCAATGTTCATCGTTCCTACTCTTTGAGTCTCTTTGGGAGGATTGGAACAAGTAAACTAAGTGCGTGTAAAATATGAATCCAACTCTGCTCTATAGCAGGATTTTTGAAAGTCGTCGTTTTTATCGGTCTCTTTATCTTTTTCACGGTGTAAAAGCATTTCAATTAGCATTAGTAGTTTTTGTTGTGGGAAGGAGTTAAGGTTCTGTGAATGTATCTGTGCCCAGGGTATTTTTGTGGGTTCAATTGCGGTTACATTTTAACACAAAACAATGCTCCAAACTTCTCTAGTGTTCAAAAGTTGTTCAAATTTTAGATATATTGCTTTTGTTTTGATGATTTTATTATTTTCGTGGCATGATTTTATCTCCGTTCTCACTGCTTGGAGATAGAGAGAGAGAGTAGCCTAACGCTGTTGCCTTTGTCATGAGTTCGCGTCTACGATTCGAACCTTCTCAAATACATGGAGGTAAGGGTGTATTTTATAGTGGTTTTATTTGTTTCGTGGTGATATAATAGTTGTAGTGGACGCCCTTTGATACTGCATTGTCGGTTTGATTGTGAAGACGTATTCTCGTCAGAATGGTGAAGATATTCAGAGTAAGAGAAGGCCGATGGGACGGAACTTATTCCGAGCGAACGTATTATGGTGGATTTGATGTGTGGGTGTTGAAGAAGGAAGAGGATGAGCTGGGTGGAATAGAGATGAGGAGGTCTGGTTGGGGAGGAAAAGATATTGGTTTCGGGCGAAGCATAAAAAGTGAGCGGGGAACCTGGAGACGTATTGACGGGAAATGGCATGCTGAATAGGGCATTGAAGTAGTATCTTCGGTTGGCGTTGGAGAAATTGAAAAAATTCCTTCATCCCAATCATCATTAGTGACAACAGAAAAGGAGCGAGACGCCAAGACACTCCGCGAACGAAAATTATTGTCTTTTCCCTATTCCCTTCCTCGAGGCTGGTGTCCTTACAACCCCTGTCACACGCTCAAGCAGTGACTTTCAGCTTAATGTGTAGATGTAGTTGAAAGATAGAAAGAGGATAGAAATTTTGAGCTACAAGAGAGGTGAAGAGCTAAATGGAGACGCAACTGTGGAAAAAATGATGGTTTTTGTCATTAGGAAAGTGTGAAGATGGGGGTCATGGATATCTAGTGTGTCCAAAAACCTGTGAATTAGTTGATAGAATGCTAAATAATGATGGCTTTTCAAGTACCTACGCAAAGTAGCTAGTAATTAGGGTGAATATTTATTTTTTGTGGCGATATCCTACCCATCAATGCCATTTACACTTGCAAGAGAAATAATTAAAAGTATGCAAACGTGTAAGGCGATAGTCCTCCTCAGTCACCATGCATTGGCGTGACCTGCGATTTTACTTGCTGCAAAGGGTTAATGCTGCACTTCCGCTGAAACAAATCCATCCATAACTTATGAAAACGTTATATTTGCCTTTTTCCAAGGTTGCAAGTGCTTTTCCCTTCCTATCGCGCCCCTTGTAGATCCAATAAGTGTCTATTTTTTTCAAAAGGAGTGTTAGCACGGAAGGGGAGGAGGAGTTTTGGACGGCATAAGGGGAGGTAGAAGATGTGTAGAGCTTTAGAGACCCCAGTGCAGGGCTAATAGATATTTTGGTGAGGAAAGTTTAGAGATAACCCTCGAATGGAGTTGATTAAGACAGAAACCCATCACGCGATTGATGATGCCCGCTTTGAGGAAGCTTACCCGCTTTCACCCTTTCTCTCAATAAGTCACTTCATGAAGTATCACGACAAAGTGTGCTAGTGGTTCATACACGCCTTCGATCAAGGTTCGAAATTAATTGGCTATCCTCTCCCGTCTGTGATTATTATGAGACTATTGGGTTCACATTTCTATATTCCATAGACTTATCGCTCAACCAAGTAGGATCATTGTAACTGTTCTAGACTTAGATTGCATTCGAAAACAAGCTCTCAAATAAACTACGAGACGCAAGGTTAGTGGACCACCCGACCGTCATCCAAGCATATCCTTTATGCAAACACTTAGGCGGTCTCAAGTGATGAATACTGCCAGAAAATTCTCCTACTTGTTTTCTATGGAATATTGAGAAGTGCACCCAATCATTGTAGACAGCCGATCCAACATATTTCCAGAACCGTCTACATCCTCAGCAATCATCAAGTAATGGCTGCGACGGCCTCTGAATGCGAAAGGACTCTGAATATTTCCAGTCTTTAACGCCGACCTGTATGTACCGCTAGTATAGTTTGTCGAGTTTATAAAGTGACTTTTTACGTATACTGGTGCTTTTAATGCTTGTGGATGCGCAAACTTGCTTGTAAAATGCGTAGGAATGCTGTAGCCCGTCGAGAGCGGCCGGATGAAGTGGAATTATGGAGAGGAGGAGAAAGGTTTCGGGGACGTTGATGGCAGGGAACATGGGGGAGGGAGAGGGAGGGAAAGGAACGTTTACGACGTGCGCCATAACGGAGCGATCAATCTCGTTAGCAACGCGCTCTCTCGTGTTTTTAATTCGCGTTATAGCCGAATAAATAAAAAGAAGGGAAAAAACTAAATAATAACAAACAAAGCCAGGAGGGGGAAAGAGAGAGAAGTTTTGTTGTGGGCTCGTAATAATGTGTTTTCGGATACAAGCGATGCAGTGCGTATTTTAATGTCCGGGGGAACCGTGGTGTCGCTTTTTATACATACATATATGTATATATTTAAAATATTTCCTCTCTCTCTCTCCTCTTCTCCCTTGCCACACAACATGTGAAAAACATACGAACGCCAGCGCGAAAAACACACGCACTTTCCTCGTCATTTTTCTCCCTTTCCGAACATCTACAAAATGCACGGTCATTTTTTCCACCCAGCAGTGTTTTGTTTCTCTCTCACGGTGACTTCGCGGAATATGTCAATGGGAACTAGAATTAATGTGTTCGAATAAATGAGTTCATCTAAAATTCTGTTTAGAGGTTTTGGATATCGTTGAAAAGTTTTTCGCTTGACGAAGTGTTGATAGCAAATCCTCGCGCCCCGTAATAATCAAAAGAGTCGAATGTGTTACGCCGGTTTATATTATTTGGTAGGATCGTGGAATTCCGTTTTTTTTTCAGTGCAACTGATCGACGCTGTAATTTGTCTATATCGGGGTAATGCGATTGTGTTTGCGCTCCCGGAAAATACGCAGGGTCGTAAATGAGCTGCTTGCTTCATGAATATCCTATTATATGACTGTTTTTAATGTCCATTACCAATTGCCGTCATTGTAGTCGATCCCGTTAATGAAGGTCGGGACCTCTTGCACGATCTGCAATGAAAATTGCTCGATATTGTTACGATTGTTTATCGCGATCAAAGATCTTCTCTTTGCGCTACAGCTAACGTCTTTGGTAACCGAAGGACGAACTAAATTACGTTAATGGCCCTTTTCCACAAGGAAATAATGGGAATTTGAGCGAAATATCACTTCACCTAGAATTGGATGAATTTGACTTCATGTTAAAGATAAAACTCCCATCTTTCCAATGATAACAAAATATTAACTATCTTAACTAACTTATACTGCCGAACAACCTACTTTTTGAGAAATTATCCTAAACATTTAAGCTGTTTTACATGGGATAAATTACGGCTGTGCGCTCCAGATGGAGAATATTGAAAAAATGAGAAATTTATAACACCTATATTTAGTAATAAAACTAACGGTGTTTAGTTAGTATGTTTTCTCAACTGTATATAAAAATTAATCAATTACTCACCGCATTAATTTGTATAGAATCGCACAATAAAATCTTCTATCGGAAAAGCGTAAAACATGAGTCAGGATAGAGACTAATGGAAATATATTTATGTAATTACTGAGATTTTTTGTCATACATAACTATATGTTGGCGCCAATGTGTACTTCATACTTCTTACTGACGCTGGAATCAAAAAATAAAATTCGAATATGGTATCCATTGTGACTAGGGAAATATCTGGCTCAAATTACCTTAATTGCGCAGTTTGATGAACAGAAATTGCGAGAATACGGGCAAGGAATTAGAGCAGGGGCTATTTTCCCGTCTTTTGTCCATGTATTCACGCAGTCGCTGTAGCAAGTCCCCGCATTACATGACGCCATTTTCACTGCACATCGTTCCTCGCCTCCGACTGTCCAGTACAGTGCCTCACGTAACACGGCCTTCAGATCATCATCATCTGCACTCTTCAATCAACAAGTTGTTTTTCTACAGCTATCCACTGCATTCCCTTTTCTGTCCCTTTCTGCTAACCTCATCAGTCCTTCGTATTCCTAGTGTAATGCATTGGATTATTGTCATTACAGGCCATATTAACTAGCTGCTCACGTCACATTATCGGGGTTAATTCCGCAGATGTAGTCCATCTTGGCATGCCTTTCATCCTTTGCTGTCAAATTTTATTTGTATTTCGTGTCCTTTTCTCCCCCGTTCAATTCATTTCTCCTTTTCTTTCGTGAACATCTTTCTTTGTCTATGTCTTTCTCTCTTTTCTTTGGTATCTCTTTCTCTTCTTCCATGCCGTCGACTGGAATGCCTCATACTGAAAAATCTTCAATTTACATTAATCCTCAATCGCCTTTGTCAGTTTAAGTTTGTATCACATAACTTTTGGTCCTCTCACTGCATTTTGTAAGCCGTTCTGCCTTTTGGTCCATGACTATTTATGGACAGAATTGAATCAATAAGTTGTCTTTATTGTTATTCATCAATTTATGTATCGGAGACTGTTTCGAAAGTTGAAAATGAAGTATTTTGAGAATGATAAATGAAATCTCTGCTGTCACTGTTAAGGTACATTGTTTTTTGTCGTCCGTGTCATTGTTTTTTACATTACATAAATATCCAAAATGATTATCCGCAGAACGTTAACAAGTCTTGCGTTTGGGATCCTGTGCGGTTATGTGTATATTTCTGTTTTATTTGAATCAACGAATACCGGTCCTTCAACTCCGAAAATTTCAAGAATTGTGAGCAATCTTCCATATAAATTATTAATTTAGCATTCATGCATGTACTGTAAACTTTAAACTTTCAATTAAGGGATTCTTTTAATGAGCTGCATCACTCACGTGTGCGTTTAGGTAGTGTCGGTGAAATCCATATCCAGTGGGACAAAGAGATCGGGATTCTCGGGGTTCCACGGCAGGAATTTTTATCTGTTCTCAATGTGAGACATGCAATTAACAACGCTGTGCAGCCTGCATTTGTTTTGATTAATGGTCGAATGAATATGAGTTTGACACGAGATATGTCCTGATTATATATCCTCGGTGACGAATACATTTCCATAAATGCCACGTGGTGCCTGAGCCCATATATATATAGCCGTTTATAAACCTGGGGTTTGGCGTAGTACTTTTTCTTCTCAAGAATAATCATCAATTAGTTAGCACTTATGATGAGGCTTGATGTAGGGATACTGAGATTTGTTTTATCCCTTTTGTTTATAGTTCACATTTATAATGACTGAGTTAATATATAGTGTAATTGCATAATTTTAGGATAAAATAAGTACCTGCTCTCAAACATAAACGCGTTTATCCCATCTCACCTAGCCCTACCCACAATGATATGTGATGGAATTTATATTACTGTACTGATGTGCCTCAGCTAAAATGCGCATGTGGTAAAATTTTGAAGGCCTCCTAATAGAGAATTTCTTTTTTGTTTTGATTAAACTTTCAAGCCCCACACAGCAATTTTACCTTCCAATCAATTCGGGATTTGTGGATATAAAAGATTGAAATCCAATTCGCTTCATTTCTTTTTTGAATATCCCCAAAATCATTGAGTTGGTCAATATTTCCTCGCAAATTAAGAATCACCCAAGGTTTAACATATCGCCCTATTCATTTTTCATTGCCGTTTTAGTTGAACTCCTGGACATAGAGACGGTGAAGTTAGGGCTAATTCTTGTACATCAGGGGTGCGACATAACATTTCAGTTTCTTGTTTATATTAGGGGTAACTTATTTTTTGGTTTATGCAACTTGTGATTTGTAATAAACTTTTACTTTTGCATGTTTCATTTTTGTTTGTATATAATTAAAATACATTGATTTTACAAATTTAATTTGGTCACCCTCAATGTTATTCTTAAATAAATTATTACGTCAAGGGGTGCGAGGTATTACAATAAGGGGTGCGAGAACATATTAAAATTTTTTAGGGGTGTAGGGCATAAAAAGGTTGGGTACCACTGTTGTACATGGATAAGAACCTTCTTTTTAGCCGCTGTTATAGGTCCGTTGTATCTCAGGGTTTTGATTTAGCCGTTTACTACTAGTATCTCTTTCATGGGCAGAAGTCGAAGCATAATCATTTAGAATACATTGGAAAATATTGGTTATTGTTTCATGGGAAAAATTCAATTGAATGGTTTCAATTTAAAAGAATAACTTGTCAATATGCCAGGTAATGAAATAATTACTTCTGCGATTCCAAGAGTCTTGGTTAGTTAAAAACCCAGCACTTCTTCTCCGCTGCCGGGGATCCATCTCTCACAGGAAGAAACGGCACAACTCCTCAGGGGTTCTGAGTTGCGTCGTTTCTTCCTGTTAAATATTTGATCCGGTGGGTGGGGGAAGTGGGATGTGGGGTTTGGCATGAAAATTTCGGGAACCGTTTTCTATAATTACTGGCAGCCATGACTCGTTAATTTTATGCTCCAGGTCACCGTTGAAATTTTTTATGTTTTCTGATTTCCAGATTTTCTGTTATTAGTCTTGTTTTGGAATATTTTTCCCCGGCAAATGTTTTGGCTGCTGACGTCAATATCGTGGCCTTCGGCAGCGTGTTTTGCGACGGCTGATCTCTCAGGTTTTCCCACTTGAATGGCTGATTCATACTCTTTACTCCTACTCTTAATTGCTTCAACAATCTGGCAATGTGATAGGCGTTGTGAAGCTAGGTAGTAATGATTTTGTCTGTATGCTAGTCAAGCCGCTGGACTTTGCGGGTTAGTCAATCCAAGAGAGGTGAACTTGTTTTGCATGGCAAAGGGGGAAACGAAGCTGCTGTGGGAGGGTGAGCTGGTGAATGGAAGAAGCTAAAAAGGCGAGGGGATGTTAAGGACCGTATTGAGAGATTGAGTGCTCTAGGCTAGAGGGAAAGAAAGAGAAAAAGGATAATCTTGTTGAAACTAATAGGTTTGAAGTAAGCTGATCTGAAGGGAGAAACGAGACCTTTAAAGATGGAAAAGCAGAAGAGAAATAATCTACACCTACTCAGACTGGAAGACCGCTGTCGATAGTAATCACCCATTTCTTCCTTAATCTTTTCGCTGAAGGTACGATTTCATCTTAAATTTTACACAAAAAGCATCGAGCAACGCTGGAAACGTCTGCTCCTGCTCGATCGTTGAAGTTGATTGGACTCGACTCAAATTCCGATGGATGATCGTCCAATTCCACCCGAGTGCTTTTGCCCCTGTCTGCAAGTTGCAGGCTTTAAGTGCTGAATTGTCTTAGCAGTAGAAGGACTTGAAACAGAAAAAAATACTATTTAAGCATCTTTCTCCCTCCTGTAGATTTCCCTTTCCTTCTAGTCGTCATCATCGGTCATTCAATCTTAAGATTGGTGGAATGAAGCCCTCCATTCTACCCTGTCCCCAGCTAACTACTTGATGTAAAACGTATTTATTAAAAAACTTTTACAAACCACAGAGAAATATATGCACATTCGTACAAACACGACCCGGGTTTCGGCGCTAAGCACCATCATCGACCTGATGATGGTGCTTAGCGCCGAAACCCGGGACGTGTTTGTACGAATGTGCATATATTTCTCTGTGGTTTGTAAAAGTTTTTTAATAAATACGTTTTACATTATGGAATACCACAAAGTTACCAACGAGCTTATTTTATTTATAACTACTTGATGTCCTTGTAGATCTTATGTTTCGTATCCCGATTTAGCTGGCCCATCTATTTGTCCCTCGATCTTCCTTCAGAGGATTTCCCATCTATTCCCCCATCTATTATGTTCCTTTCGAATTCGCTGTGCCTTAAAGTGTGGTGTATCCATCTGGACCTTGTCTTTCTGATGTTTCTTCATCTCTTGTTTTCTGTACACTTCCTCGTTTCTGATCATATGCGTCCATTTGATCTTCAGCATCCGCCTCGAGCACCAAATTCCGAAATCCTCTATTCTCTTGTGTTCCAGCTTCCCAGTGGTTTAGGTCTCTGAGCCATATAGTTCTTCATCCGTGTGTAGTACGAATCCATTAGCTCTCCTTTTGGCCCAACTCAGTTCATCCATCCTTCCCCAAGCTTAAATCTCCAAACCCTATAATCTACGTTCATCCTTTTTCCTTACCACCTGATCAAAGCGAGAAAATACACCGCGGTTAGCTTCCGTAGGAATACGATCTCGTGCTTGAACATAAACCAGTTGGGTTCCGGCCGTTCGTCTTAATTTTTCGGGGACAAACCGACTTTCTCCCATTGGCTCCCGCCGTGCAGTCTGTTGGTGGCCACACACGACATCTTCCACGGGTGCACGAGCAGCCCATTACTCTTCAGCGTACCCCCGAACCCCCCCATTAGCGCACCAGTGTACCTTCCCCCCCTTGTGTGTGAACCCTCCCTTGTGTGCTGGAGGCCGTCCTGGCCGATTGCTTCACAAAAAATAGAAGATGGAAACGGGCGATTAAGCGCGGAGATTAAGAGAACAAGGGAGTCGTCGTTGTGCATCCTTGCCCTCCTCCCACGCAAAGTGCTGTGTTCGACGGAAGCGCATCCCGTCGTGGGTGTAAGTGGGCAGGTAAGTTGCGTATGCGAGATGTTTGTTCCAACTCTGGGTCGCCATTGCATCCATTAGTCACGGCGATCTGTCTCTCGCAGCTGAGAGGCGTGGGAGAGTGAGTGAGTTCGCTGTCCTTGCGTGATTCACCTGAAGACGAAATGACGGTGGTATAGGTTCCGAATGGGGAAAAAACGTTTATTTTCCACGTGTACATTTCAAAACGTCAGTAATAAAATGTTTTCGATCATGAAAAATGTTATTTCCACATCTTTTGTGAACAGAACTGCAATGAGAAACGAATGGAAAGAATTATCGTGGAAGACCATGGATGAAATGCATGAAGCAAATGCTGAAGGACGTTTAAACGGAGATTTATGTAGAGATAAAATGGTTAGGTGAGATAACTGTGGAGTGGAGATCCGTACGAAATCAATCTTTGTAGCTATGTGCTGGTGATGGTTTTTTTATTTAGTTTCGTGTGTACTTTTACAATAGAATGAAATTTGACCAACTTAAGTGGTTTATTTTGGGTAGTACACTGTAGTAAAATGGTCATGGTAGTAAGGTTGTTTGGGTGAGAATTGCGTTTGCGAAATAGAGTTTCACTAGCAGGAGAGAACTGATGATTGGAACCTTGTGTAAGGATGTTTTTAATAACAAAGGCTGGGAAAGGATCTAGCATAGAGTGCAGCATTTTTTGTGTGTAAATCTTGAGTATTGAGGAGAGAGGATGAGAGTACGCTACGGAGACGCTAGAGATGTAGTGTGGAGCAGAATGGAGAAGGTGCGATGGACGGAAAGGAAAACGAGCGAGGAAGTTCCCGTTGTGGTGGCTAAGGAAACTGCTGGATATGATTAGGAGGAGGCAGTGTTAGTGGTCGAAGTGGCTAATTAGACGCGAGGTCCGTGATAATGGGAAGGATGTTGGGCAAGCGGGGAAGGGGAATAAAGAGAATAGGCTTTATGGATGGGATGAAGGAAATGTGCCGGCCTGAAAATGCAGGTAGTGTAAAGTAGTGGTGGTGTGATTACAGAAGAGCGTACGGCAGTGCCTCTATATCCAACCAAATCTTCCAAATGGGCAGAATACGTGTAATACCTAGTAATTGGTGAGCTCTGCGTGAACGTGGTTCTTTTGTAAACCTCCCATCTCCGTTTTGTTGGGTGAGAGTTAAATGACACATTACTGTAGAGTCTTGTACCGATTAAATTTATGTTTGGGTCGATGTCAAATTGGAAATACATGTTCTGCTACATCTTCGTACACAATTTCTTCACGTAGTTTTCATACTCGACTAATTGTAAGTATAATTCGCACCTCTCTTCATTCCATGAAAAAAGGCTATTCCTTTTCTCTTTTTCCTCTAATTTTTAAGTTTTCCTTATAACAATCGTATCAGCATTCAATCGCTCCATATCACCTGCTCCATTTTCCTATTTCGTTTCCTATTTTCCACCAGCAACTTCTTTTTCCCTTTTAGTTTAGCCTAGTCCCCCGTTAGGCGGGAGCAATTGTAGGTTATTATAAGATTTGCAGAGGTATCTCTGCAAATCTTATAATAACTCTATATCTTGCTATTTGTCTTATGAACGAAATGTAACCAAACATAACCTTAAAAGCTAGAAAACCTAAAAACAATTACCTATGGGAGCTTTATCATTACAATATTTTTATGACATTAATTATATATATTATTCGGGAAAAATATCGTTATAATAATTATGCGAATTCTTAACGCCAACTCACAGTATAAATTTACCTAAAAAACGAAACTTTATTTTTTCAGTGGTAAATAAAAGTTTTTTCGAATTGAGAAAACGTTAGTTTGTTTCACTCGCACATTTCACGGTTTAAAGCTTCCTCATTCCTCTCCCATGGATGAATGATCCGGCATCTCACCCTCGGTCTGGAGGCACGCCGAAGATGTTAGATAAGGACGCGCCTGTGTGCAAATTACGGGCGACGGGAAGTCGTATACGTCTGAGGGTTATTCATAATGTTTATTGTGTTAAGTGCGCTGTAGCTTATCCTATTCTCGTCGTAATTTATGGTGGAATATAATTTGCGCTTCCCGGCTGCTGCACCGGGGCGATGTTATACGACCGTTCGACTATATATCACGCCTTCCAGGTGGCTTGCATCACGGCGGGAGTGACACCAATAGAAAGCGCATAAAAGAACGAGGCGCCGCGCCGGAGAAGTGCGATTCTTGAATTGATATTTTTGTGTGCTGGAATCACACCTCATTAAATCAGGGTGAGTTTGCGTGTCGCATTTATTGTTTATAAATCTTAAGTAAATGTAACTTTGTCAGAAGATCATCAAGAGGGGCATAATGTTGGGCGAACGGATTGTTTTGCGAGGAAAAGCTTGGAGATGGCCTCGCGATGGCTCGGTGAATAGAAATAACTTGTTCTAGTGTAACTTTGTGGTATATCATTGTAATTGTTGCTTTCAAACCAAGTGCCACTCTCAGAAGGCTTCTTGTAAAATGTAAAGACCAGATAGACAAAATAGATAGATGTGGGTTATATGCGTTAAAGTGCAGTGAGTGTAATGGTGTCTACGTGGGAAAGACAGGAAGAAACTTCGGTGTGAGGAGAAAAGAATATTTAAGTACTTATAAAAATAACAATGACAGCAAAAGTAATTTTGCTAAACACATATTATGTTACAACTACAAGAGTGATTTTGAACAGGAGTTTTGGAAATTTTGCAATGACCAACGCGAACTGAACTCACGAGAGCAGCTAGAAATTTTGAAAATCATGAATCACACAGACATCACCCTCATTAATGAGTGCCTGTACCCATCCTTCTCCCCTATCCTGGCCTCCGTTTCAAACAACCTCATCTCCTCCCCTCATTTACTCCCTTCCTCAGACGACACATAACGACAACTACCATATATACAAAAAAACATTGATATAAACGCCTGAGGATGATGATTACCTACTCATCGAAACTCGGGTCGTGTGTGTTATTTAAAAAAGAAGTGGTTTTTGTAAAAGTTTATGTATTTAAAAATTGGAGAATAGAAGGCAAAAATTGTCCGTGGATCTTGCAATATTAATAATATACCTTACCATTGCTGATCCTGCGTCTGTTCTTTGATTCTGTTGTTAAAATATGTAAGGAATTAACCATTCACATCGCTTGAATATGTGCAATAAATTTCCCCCGTGTCATTTCGTTACTTATTTTTAAAAATTAGGTGGTGCCTGCAGCCGTTGGTACTTATTGTGTGGGAGGTCTTCTTGTGAGCCGGGAATTTGCACCATTTGAAAGGAATCAATAAAATGAAACAAATAAACGAGATGGATCACCGCGAACTTCCGTTGTGTGAACACTTGGGAGTGCCCAATTGTTGACTCGGTTGACTCTTCGAGTTTCTGTTGATCCCTAAATGTTGCGTAACGTTCTGTGGATGATATTCTGAGCTTCTTTGATTCAGAATGTTATGCTCCTCCATTCTTTAACCTCTTCCTGTAGGCACTTAGTAACTTATTTTGAAGATAATGGGGCATTTTCCCATAAATTCACATGTTTCCATTAGAATTTTTCAAAACTCAAATCTCTAAAAACGTTTAACCGTTATTGGATCTTTTTTGTATCGTAGATGTATTAAAACAAGCTTAACACTTTCAAAAAGAGCCCACTCACGAACACTTGACGATTTTACGTCGGGATGCTTTAATTTTACTCGTGATCTTTAACTAGCGCTTGTCGGTCTTTTTCTTTTGTATGATGACATCATCAATTCCAAGATGGCTCGTCATGTATATCTTTCAACCTTTTTATTTAGAATGAAATATGATTCGTTCGGATATCTTATCTCTTTCCGAGTTACGCAGGAATTTTCGGCTTACACAACTTTGTTACATCGCCACCAGGCACAGGTACCAATATAAAAGACGTTTCATGGCAAAATGTTTCATCCATTCAGATGTTGTGATCTAAACATGAGGTCCTGGAAGTTAAGAGGAATGGAGCAAATAAGATGATGGACGGATGTAATGGAAAGAACGATAGGCATGATGGAGGATATGTAGGTTGTCGCAGGCAAGGCGAGGTAAGCAGATAATGAAGATGGTGGAAATTCTGAGAAACCATTGAATAAGTTGAAGGCCCATGTTGAAGGGAAAATCGCATGCAAGACCGGAGAAATGGATGGAACGGATAGGTATTTTTATGTGGAATAAATGAAGTCAGTATATCTGAGGATCTGGTAAATGAAACTATTTAAGGCTAACCCCAATGAAAGTCAAAACATCGAGCCTTTGATCATCCATCAAAACCCACCAAAAGCCCAATATAATTAGTAAAATGGAAACAGTAATTCCTCCCAAATATACACGCTGAAATGGGTCTGAACTAATGGAAGGAACATTTTTTTGCTTAACTATTTACACATTAAACTAATCGCCGAAAATTCACTCAATTAATATCATTAATCGACGTCAGACAAGTTACTGCTATATTTTCGCTTCACTTAAACCAAAGAACATTTCACAAAATATGTTGCGCATTATTTACTATATGGCACCGATATTAGCCGAGTTAGTTGATTGATCATCCAGGAAAATGAACTATCACCCAGTGATGTGTTCTCAATCGTACGTATTTCCACAGAAATTATTAGCATGTTGGCGACGATTATTTGTGTCCACTTAATTGAGTGATTGCTGAAGTTTCAGCTCTCGTTCAATCCCATCTAGTTTTTCAACGGAACGACTAAAAGTCGCCGAGGCCTTAGCAAGTATTTTGGCGTTACATTTGAATGCCTTTAGCGGTTCTCCTAATTGCATCGTGACCCTCGCGTCCCCTTGATCACGATTTGCTGCTTCTCTTCGAGTGTCAACTCCGGGAACGACGTCAAGGTTTTCCCCATCGCTCTCCCTTGATCCGACGCAATTTTTCGCGCCGGCGTCATATTCCATCTTCCAACCGCTCACGAAGCTACTACCGCTTAGGGCCTGAAGCTATTGAATTCATTTATAATTTTTAATTGTAATTGAAATATTGGTGGTAACAGTAGAACGTTTTTTTCTCTATTCAAGGCAAAAGGGGGAAAGCTAGACAATCTTCACAAATTGGGATGTAGGATGGGGACTGTCCAAGAACCTACCAATCAGCTGGTGGAATAATTAAATGAAATGAATACATTTTTTATATTGGTTCTTATTCTTAAGTGTATGAAATATTTAGTACGTTTCTTCAATATGTTTGTGGCACGACGAGTTTCGCCGATTTACGGCATCATCAGGTACAGAATATGTTTTCCTCGTGTAGGCTTCCGCGGGATGATGGATGTGAAGATACAGGTCTTCCGGGTTTTACTCCGCGTTGGTCAATATTCTTCGGACGACAGTTTCGCCGGCGTTGCAGTCGGCTTCTTCAAGTCAGTGAAGTGAGGATGCATTCTTTTGGCCGCCTTATACATCTTATCCGTAGAGCCAGGTCACTCGTGCTTAGCTGTTGATGTCTGCCTTTTTCCCGCGCAAAACGCGTTTCCATGCATTAGCGACGGAAAAGCCATCTTCCCTATTGAAGCTGTCTTCATTTTTGCTTATCTCTACGGCCTTCCGTATAACATGTGGGATATGTCCCGGAAGACCTGTACCTTCACAGAATATGTTTTGTTCAAATATTTGTACATTTTGTACAAAACATATTCCGTACCAGATGATGCCGTAAATCGGCGAAACGCGTCGTGCTAATAAAATATTGCAGAATTGTACTAAGTATTTCACGTAATTAAGAATGCAAAAGTTCAGAACTTCTATGAAGTGAAGCCTGTGACAGTAAAGTTTATTGTTTATATTGGCTCTTGGACTAACAAGAATCTTTTGCCATGCTCAGGATGAACTTCCTCCTGGTCTCGCTACTAACCCTTTGGGAAATCTGCCCTGCATTTTATAAAACTCCTCCCATATAAATTAATTATTATTGTTTCAATCCCTGGATAATTCTTTTAGCATTGCGGGAAAAGGATTATGTAAAAATGTTCTATAAGCAAAGTTCGGGAAATTTCTCCGAGGGTTTAAAAAAATGATACGCAAAATAATTGAAGTCTTCGAAAAGGATGTCAAAAAAAGAGTGCATTTAACTAAGGATTGAATTTTTTTGCCTTATCGCTGGTGTTAAAAAGTTTTCATAAATATGCTTATATCGTGCAAAAATATGGTGGCAAAGTAAAACTTAATAGCTGAAAAATCTGTGGAAAATGCCGTGAAAATTGCATTAGAGTTTGAAAGAAACTTTTTGTGAATTCTGACCACCTTTTTGATCTAGCTAACATCCATTCCCTTTTCCCGTGCCCTTTTTATTCTGCACCCTAGAACAAGTGAGAACGGCAGGGTGTTTGAAAGGTGCCACGCTCCCTTCCGCTCCTCCTACCCAATGCGAAAAGTTTCCAGCGGTAAATCAGAGGTCGGGTGATACCCGCTAATTGTTGCAGCGCGATAATAATGGAACGGACTGTGGAATTAATGGAGGGACGCGGAGCGATTTGTAACCATCAACAGACGACAACTATTTTTTTGTTTTATTTTTTACTTGTTCCAGAGTAATTGCTCGGGAAACGCTTTGGCCGTGACGTAATAATGGCCTGCGTAGACCTAATTTACGTTGATTTGTAAACTTTCGATAGTCCATCCCGCGCTCTGTATATTCTCTCGTGATTTCAAACATTTCGGTCCCTGTTGTGTTCTATGGCCCTCTGTTGGTACAATGGCGCTGTTATAAGTGGGTGAAGTGCTCTGGACATTAACGAGAACTGTTCTACGTTGATTTGAATGCATATATGTTGCTTTTGGCCACAATAATGCCTCGAGTTTCATTTAGACCTGTGTCCTTGAGCTACCTTACAAAACTTTCCACATACTGAGGAAATAATTGCGCTGTCGAAGGAAATTCCCGCAAAAATAAATGGATCGATTGATAAGGGTGTTTGGAATTGATGGATGGGGCGAAGGAAAATGTTTTCATCCTGTGTAGGTAAAAATTATGTAAGCAAATGTATGGATGGCAGATACAATTTTACTTGTGCTTTCATCCTCTGTATGTTAATCTGAGGCTTTCGCTAGCAGGACAATATATGAATGGATCCTACTAGATCCTAAATATGAATGGAGCCCATCGGAAAACATTTTGAGGAAAGAAATGGGAAATAATGATAATTTTAATAGGAAGATCAATGGCAGTCGTTTTACATTTGGTTGTGGTAGAGAATGGAGAAAGTGCGATGGACGTAAAGGGAGACGAACGAAGAAGTGCTGGATATCGTGGGCGAGAGGAGGAAATTATTTGCGGAAATTAGGGAGCAGAATATGTGGTTGGAACGGGTAATGAAGGTCGAAGGGATACTGAAGACAGTCAATAGGGGAGGATGTTGGGAAAGCGGGGAAGGGGAAGAAATAGAAGAGGCTCTATGGATGAGTAAAGGAGAGGTAGGACGTACGCAGAGCTGAAGAATTAAATCATGTCAGGAGATGCTGGCCCTCGTCTGTAAACATCTAGGATATTTTTACTTTCTGCCATCTAAAACCTACATTTGCCGGTAGATCACCTTAAATAATGATATTAGATAAAGAATGCATAATATATGACAATTTTTTCCAATGTTTTGAGTTTTAGAGACATTTTTCGCTCTCTAGTAATAGGTAATAATGTATCGGCTAGCGAAGGTCTTATTTCAATATTTACGTAAATTTTCAATATATTTCTTGTAGGTCCAATACCTCACTCTAATCTCTAGACAGCGGATTATCAGTGGGTTATGGGTCGCGGTTACCAGGTTGATAATGCGCCGTCACAGAAACCCAAAGGTCGCTGGTTCAAATTTTCCATCGAGCACGGACGTTGAGCTTGTCTCGGGCTTTTATATTTTTTAGCTAAACGTTTGCGATATAATATTTAACTGTTGGAAACGCCTTAAACCTAGGTCTAAGCTGGTGGGTAGCGCTAAATGACATTTGCTCTCGACTCTACCAAGAGGCTTTCATCGCACAGCACATTTTGGAACTATTATTCCTCATTACCGCTAGTAATGGCAGAAAAAGTCGCCATGCCATAGGAGCGTTGGGGGTAAATACGTCTATTGTGTACTTAGGGACTATATCTTGGTTACCATTCCAACTACCCCTTCTTTCACCTCCTGTCTTTTTCCTGAAATCGTTCTGCATAGAAATTCGCACGTGCCAAGGATTCGCACGTGTACTGTTGAAAATCACTTCCAAGTGACTTCTTTGGAGCACCTGGTGCTAAAACCAACCGCGGAGTGTCATTTCGGGCGTAAAATGCCTCCGGTCGTTTTAACACCTCAAGTCTTCCCCTGCTCTTGACACGTTAACCCGACACGCTTCCCCGCTGCGCTGGAATTGCGTTTATAAATCGAGAAGCGAGTCCAACGGCGAGTGGCTCAGCACTGCTGCTCGTGGCGTCGGGAAACAGTTATCCCAATAGAAGGCTTCACTCGATTAATAGGAGATGAAAGAAGTAGGGAACGTCAAAAACAGTTGATATTTAGTGGAGAAATGTGTCGTTGATTGGCCATCTCACTCTTGAGGCCCAGCAATATTATGATCTTCCCTTAACCTCTGACACTTATCTGTGGGTGACGATTTTTGTGGGTCGCTCTCCACCTCTATCCTGACGGAATATCAATTTATTTCTTGCTTACTATTCCTTTGTTAATGGAGTAGAAAATGAAAAGACAATCGAGTAATGTTAAAGGAAATATATTTAAAAATAAAGTGGTGAAAGGACATGAAATAATTTAACGGAGCGATTGTTGCTAAATATGTAGATAAATATGCCTTCAAAGAAATATATCGCGATTTAAATAGTTTCATTTGGAAACATACTATGTATTATTTTCACGAAAACTATGAGAGATTTATTTTCATCGTAATGTCAAGAGATGTAGTGTTAACAGTACAGATGAGTGATAGGATAATAGTCGTTATATGAGTAATTTAAGAGGGATATAATGGCGGGATATCTTTAGGAGGAAAAACGAGACGTTTCAGAAATTGAGATGTAGGATAAGGACTGTCCAAACACCTACCAATCAGCTGGTAGAATACTCAAATGTCACAGATATTGAGTCAGTTTGAGAAACTAAAGTGGCTTTAAACTAACTTTTGGCTTAAAGAATCATAGATGTGTGCACGAATATCGTGCTTGTTGTTCCCTTTCGTGGTATTTTCAATAGCCTAATTATTATTTTAGGCTCAGTTTTTTTGGGAAATGGGCTGATCTTTAGGTCTAAATAAGGTGTTGAATGTACATATTATAAAACTGACTCTATTTTTCAAATATTCTGAAATATCGTTGCAAACGTCTTTCGCTCCTCTCTCATTGATGAATTCACGCATATATCTATGAAGATCGGGAAAGTTCAACCCGTCAAGTCATCTCTTGAATCCCTCATTTTTTCTTGCTTTAAGAGGAGGGAAATGGAGCTCTACTAAAAAAAAGTGCGGTGGACGTGCGAAGTAGTGCCATGGACGGAATAGAAGACGTACGAGGAAAACGAGATGAGTTAGTGCTTGACATGATGGCTGAAGGAAGGTAACTGCTGGAGAAGATTAGAGGGATGCAGAGTAGGTGGTTGGAACAGGTAATGATGGATTAGAGGATGCTGAATTTCGTGAAAGAAGGAATATGGTGGGTAAGCGGGGAAGGAAAAGAATATGCTTCATGGAAGGGGTGAAGAGAGGTAGGACGTATGCCATGCTGACGAAATATATCGTGTGAGAAGACAAGGGCCTGCGGTTATAAAATATTATCGAAGGTATTCCCTCAGCCATCCAAATCTGCCTTAACCGGTAGATCACCTTACATTAAAATAGATGTGGGTATGGAGAAGGATGGAAAAGATTCGGTGGATATAAAGGAAGAAAAACCAATAGAATGAATTACTTGGTGAGGCAGAGGAGAAATGGAGACTGCAGGAGGGCATTAGAAGGATGAGCAGGTGGGTGGAACAAGTAGTCAGAGGCGCTGGGTTGATGAAGGCGTTCATTGAAGGTAGAATTTAAGAGAAGTGGGGAAAAAGGTGAAATGGGAGGGGCATGTTGGAGGGGATGGAGGTATGTTGCATCTAAACTGAATAGAAGAGAGGAGTAGACGAAAAAGCTGATTAGAAACGGGTCTACGAAACGTATCCTTCCCAGTAGAATGAATGAATGAGTGTGATTAATATCATTGGAAGGCACAACGCACTTTTCCACACGTTTCAATGATATGGGCGTTTACAAATTTCTAAAAGTAAAGCCTGAAGAGTTAATTAGTTTGAATTTTGAGGGGCATCAACAATCAAGCTATTAGCGCCTTCAACGACTGTTAAAAACTGAAACGGTCATAAAGCCTGTTGCTGGAATTTAAACTGTCGTATGTT
Organism: Pyrrhosoma nymphula; assembly: GCA_963573305.1. NCBI lineage: Eukaryota > Metazoa > Arthropoda > Insecta > Odonata > Coenagrionidae > Pyrrhosoma > Pyrrhosoma nymphula. Next base: position 67,158,067 of record OY754337.1, on the reverse strand, counting down.
AAAAACAAAATCGTAAATTTGTGCAATATAAAATATATAAGGTTAAAAGGCTAAAGTATTGACTTGAAAAAATCTATGACCAGTAAAATCCTATGAATAATAGAACTGCTTCGAATACCTCATGCGAAAGAAGATAAATTGATGTCCTTGTTTTCAATAAAGCTATGCTCTCTTTCGTTGTCGTCCCTGCGGTTCCTCCTTACTCGTCACCCCAAAACTTTCCCTAACCCTCTCTCCCTCTGTCCCTTTTATTGTTTTCGATTTGAATCATGGCGCAAGGAGCATCCCACTAATTAAACGGGAATATTTTAATTCCGGCTCCCTCCATGCCACGTCGCTGGCACTCGAAACCTTCCTTCCTCTGTTAACCAATGCCGAGTTTAACGCTCCTCCCCCCCTTGCACCATTTCCCTGTACCTATTCCAGTCCTCCCCCTCCTTCGCCACCTGTCTGGTGGTTTATTGCACCGAGCCATACGTTTTAAACCGCCGATTCATTGGTGCGGGTTTTCAATTATTTCGGCGTCGCAATTATGTCCTTTTAATGCGGGTCGGGTCGAATGGTGGCTTGGGGGGCGGGAGGGGGGAGATGGGTGTGGGGGAACGGTGCTTGGGCGTGGTGCATTTCGAGTGTGTGTGATGTCGATCAAAAGCGGAGGCTTTTTGAGTGCAAATTGTGGTGGCGATCTTCCGTTGCTATGTGCCGCTGCCCGCTGCGGAATCAAATTCATCGCTGTGTATTGTCGTGTGTGTATGTGTGGTGTAATTGTTGATTTCTTCATCTCTCCGTCCTCACGGATGCACTTCGGGGAATGGGGATCTCATTCGCCGTCCGAGAGATGAGCTTTCATCGCTCATGACGCATCACCTTTTTTCTGAAGCTGCACTGAACGCTTACTCAAGTATTTCCCTCTTCTCATCGATGTACTCAAATTATTATTAATATTATAATTTGAGTTGTTAATTGAAAAAAAACACCTCTGATAATTATCAGAAGTTATTTACCGGTTACATTTGGTTTAGGTGGAAGTAGGAATGCCTATACTAGTCTTTGCAGCCACAGGCCCTTGTCTCCGTACACGATTCAATTCTTCATCTCGACGTACGTCCCAACTCATTTCATTCCGTCCATGAAGCCTATTCTCTTTCTCTCCCCCGCTTACTCAACAACCTCCCCTCAATCACGGCCTTTAGCATCCCCTCACCCTTCCTTGACCTTTTCAACCACCTACTCTGCCTCCAACTAATCCCCCTCAGAAGTTTCCCCTCCTCGCCCAGAATGCCGGGTGCTTCCTCGTTTGAGAATCTAGTCTACTCTGCCCGCTGTGCTCCTACTTTTATTTCAAAGTATAGCTTTACCCACGTCTCTCTTGCAATTTTCTTGGTGTAAATGTAAAAAAGCAATGGAATTAACACATTTATGACGTACTTCGATGGTTTTTCCTTTAAAGTACAGTAATTAGCCCGTCTTGCGAAATTATATGGACCCCTTCGGCACCTTCTTTGAATACTCGGCTAATTCGAGCGCTGGGCTTCTCTAAACTCTTCTTCCCTCCCTTACTATTCTCACGGGTGTCCAATATATCCATGCGCTTAAAGATCTCAAAAATATCCATTTTTTGACGGTTTGCTATTAATTTCTGTTGCCTCTGTTGCCATAGTTTGCTGATCCCCGATGGTCATTACGTGTTAAAAATAGTGCCAGTTTCATGACCTCTCGCTTAAAAACAATGCTGGAAAATTTAGATATAATTTTCCTCGAAGATGAGATAAACAGTGTACCTAAATTAAAAAAACTATGGGAGTGACCGCGCAGTAACTTTAACGGAGTCACCCCCGAATTATCACACAATTTTACGAAATCCTAGGTGAAAAAAATCATCCGCCTGGACTGGGATTCGAACCCATACCCCTTGATATCTACAGTGGAAGAGGACGCCTGCGTAGCTTAACTGGTTAGAGCACTAGGCGAAATATCGAGAGGTCTGGATTCGAATCCCAGTCCAGGCGAATGATTTTTTCAGTGTGAATTTCACACAACTTTTTTATGTAACACTCGCTTGATGGCATCTTAAGTCTCAATTTTTCCTCCTTAACCAAATATTCCCCGCTTTGATTACGGCATTCCTACGTCCCGTTGTCCCTTCATATCTCCTCCATTTAGGTATTCCTCCTCCTTTAATTCCTCTCAAACAATACAATACCTCTAAGGCAGCCTTTCTCAAAAAGTCTTAGTTCTCCTTTCTTTAATTTTGGTCATCTGTTATTCGTCAGTATACCGACCTAACAGACGCCTTAAAAATTCCCATTCTCATTTCTCAAACTCCAGATTTCTGATCCATTGAACTCGTGTCAAGTTCTTTAATTTTGTCGCCTATACTTGGGGCACTCGCATTAGTTTTCTCCTGCTTTAAAAGGAATCTTACTCTTCTTACTAACGTTCCTATCTTTTCCTCCAAAATGAAAATCAAGTATCCTACCACTAGTGCTTGCTATTCTAGTTTTCATCCAAATTCCATCATAAGGATCTAACATCCGGTGGTATCTCGGATAATTGAATATAAAATTTGCATAAAGTACATAAAGGTTTGTTTTCTTGGTCGGGCCGATCCAGGGTGCAATTGATTCTTGGCAAAACTGTCACCAGCCATCATTGTTATGTGTAGTTTATGCTCTCAGTCAGCCATTATTCTGAGTTCTATCTTCATTTCTATTCACCTGAATGGTTCTTCCGTAATTCAATATAACTCGTGACTTAAGTGGAAACGTATGAACACAGTTTTCCGTCGGACCGGTCGTGATTGGTTTCAGTATTAGCTCTTTCGTGTCAATTTGCGATCCATATGATTTATCGTCTCGTGATTGAGGGTGACAACTCACCATTGTGGTGACTGCTCGTGAGTTGCTACAGTGATCGTGTCTCTGACTTCAATAGTATCAATCATGGACTTTCCCTGTCGATTCTCGATCGATACGAATGATCTACGGAAGTGCTTCCAATACCGATGGTGATCCAACTGGAAGGACGATTTTTCAAGACGATCACGTACTCTATTTATATCGCATTTGCAACTGTTTGAATCTGTCGCGATAAACATCTCATTCGTACCAATCGTGATCGTATATTGAGTGGCGGGAATTGAGATCGATTTCAAATAGCACATAAAGTTTTTAATGGGCCTAGATAAATGACTTACGTACACCGCCTGCAATAGTTTTTAATGGTATAGGTAGGTTTTGGCGAAACTTAATTCAGCTATTATCGCTCAGTATGAGCAGCTGTTTAGTGTCCCAATTTATCGATTATTGATTTAAATGAACAGGTCTCTCGAATAATTTCGTGTGAAGTAAATTACTTATGGGATTAGATTATATTGATTTTAAATCTGGGAATACATTGATTATTGTAATATTTTCGTAAGTCCATTTTCTCGCGTATTTTAATATTGCTTAAAGTATAAATTCGTGTAAATGTCTTTCCTTTTTTGTAAGTGTGTTTCCATTATTCTTTCCTTGATTTCATTATTCTAACCTTTATGTTTTAAAAAGTAGACGGAGTGACTGGATAATATTAGTAATGCTAATATTTTTTTCCTTTTTCTTTACAGCAACAACAACAGCAGGGACTGCAACAACTCCTGGTTAGTATGACAGACTGAAGCTCCAAGTCCGAAACATTTTTCTTGTCGAAATTTTGATAAATGAGTCATACTTTACCGTAAGAAATGTAAAATACAGGAATAAATGATAATATTAAGCGTCATGATTGTCGCATCCTTGTAAAACCTTAAGCCAATAATAAAGTTGTTTTGTGAAAATATATTATGAAAGTGATACATAAAAATTTGTAGAAATATACATTTATGCTTAGGTGATCAGAATAAATCCGTTTCCCTTAGTTTCCTCTGCACGGCTTACCTTTTAATTGGTCTTCCCATTTATGAATTCCAAATGCGGATTCCAATACGTTTACGAGTTAACGTGAATCCGTGAAACAACCATTCCATGCTTGGAAAATTTCCGAGATGGCCGCTTCTATCCGGAAAGGACTATACCTTGTATATGAAGGTTTCTCAGGTTTCACACCGGGTAAGATTATTTAAATTGATCAACGTTTCGATGGTTGACTCAGCCATCGTCATCAGGGTTATGAGTCGAGCGAGGATGCTGGCGGTTATATATAGCCCCAGATGTTGTTGTTGCTTCATTGTTGTGGGGGCCGTTACGAGTTCTTTGAATTTTGTCAATTACTGGGCACCAAGTCCTACTTAAGTTGAAGCCATCGTCTCTATTGATGTTATTTTGTTTCATCTGTATCGATATGGCTTCTTTCGTTATTCTTTCCCAATATTTGGACGCCCGGGAAAGTAGTGTGGAATTTGGGAAATCGACACGATGACCTTGGTCAAGGCTATGCTCTCCTAATGCAGACTTTTCCGGTTGGGAAAGCCTAATGCATCTTTCATCCTCTTTTATTCTTTTCTCGATGGTCCTTCCTGTCTCGCCAATATACGCCCTACCACACTCGCATGGTATGCGGTACACCCCTGTTGTTTTCAGGCCGAGGTTGTCTTTACAGGTGACCAGGAAATTTTTGAGTTTAGCATGCGGTTTATGTATCGTTTCCACTCTGTATCGTTTTAATATCCTCGATATCTTGTTAGATATAGATGATGTATAAGGAAGGTAAGTCTTAGCGAGAGGTTTTTCTTTCTCTTCCAACATCTCCGCTCCATTGGCGGTGAACGTTCTTTTTAAGGCCAAATTTATTTCCCGTAGGCTATAACCATTCGCATGGAAGGTGTCTTTTAGGCCAATGGAGCATCTGCGGCTATATATAACCTCCAGCATCCTCGCTCGACTCATTATCCTGATGACGATGGCTGAGTCAACCATCGAAACGTTGATCAATTTAAATAATCTTACCCGGTGTGAAGCCCGAGAAACCTTCTCGCATATAATACGCCGGGAAAACCTTCAATCCGACTATGCCGTAGTATGACAATTGCTTATTAAGAAGTAGCAATAACTAATTCATTTCCCTCCCCTAAACATTCAAGGTCATGTAATTGCGAATCATTTTCTAGATCATTGTTTTCTTAGTATTTTCATTGTACAGCGCACCTAATGGGTTCGAACTCCTGGGTTCGGGTTTTGGGGCTACTCCATTGAAGGTTGAGTGCTGCAAGCTCCTAGGGGGGTTTTCGAGATACATAAGAGTCGATATGCCCTTTCCTTAAACGAAGTATACGAGAATGTATATTAATAAAGCACTGTCTCTAAGACTTATACCTTGCGCGGTGTAAGGGCGTTCCAATGATCCCTTGAGATGGACTAGCAGGAGCAATGACTATTGCTCATGGTAAGGCCACCCATGCCAGATCGGTCGAAGGGTAGGAGCTAGACGAAAGGTAGTTCGCGTGATGGTGTCACGTTAAAAATACGGTTGGGCATGACAAAGGGTAGCCCATCCAAATGTATACAGGAAGTATACCTGTATATTTCCCTGAATAAGGAAGTCGATCACAGATAATTGAATTTTAGCAACTACGAAACGCCACCCACTAAGGCGGGTGTTGTGCCCGGCAGCGGGGGAAGCAAGGGCTCCGCGGCCGTCATCTCACGACAGCATATGAGGATAATAGGACTTCAAGAGAAAAGAAGAAAAGGATGAAGAAAGGGAAGTGCCGGTAAAAATAGTAACTTGGAACATTAGGACTATGATGATGGCTTGGAAGCCAGAAAATATTAAACAGGAAATGGAAATAGGGAAATACATGCTTTTGGGCTGTGCGAGGTGAGAGGGAGGAATAGCAAGGACTATTGCAGTGATAGCTACAGGTTAGTCTATAGTGGGGGAGATGAGAGTCAACGTGGGGTATCTGTAGTATTGAATGCAAAATTAGGGGTCATGGTAGTAAACATTGAAGAGGAGAGCGACAGGATATTAGTGGTTGAAATAAAGGCCCGCCCGACGAATTTCGTATTGGTCTAGGTATACATACCTACAAGTAACCATATGGAGGAAGAGGTGGATGGGGTGTACGAGCAACTAGAAGAGATAATTAGAGAAGTCCCGGGAAAGGAAAACCTGATAGTAATGGGTGACTGGAATGCATTGGTGGGGAAAGTGAGGGACGGATATGAAGTGGGAGGGTATGGGCTACGAAAGAGAAATGACCACGGTGAGAAGGCAGTTGAATTTTGTAGGAAAAATAAATTAGTAATAACAAACACTGGGTTTAAACATCACCTCTGGCGTATGTACACGTGGAAAATGCCGGTGATGCCTGGAGTTATCAAATTGTTTACATCATGATAATGCAGAAGTTAAGAAGTAGTGTCAAAAATTCGCGAATCCATCCGGGTTCAGATGTGGGCTCATAATTTAGTAATGATGAAATGTGATGTTAGATTCAAAAGGCTTGCTAAAAGTAGATGAATGACGAGGTGAATTGTGGATGCACTGGAAGGGATATAACGGAGAGAATACGAGGAGAAAATAGAAATAAATATTTGTGAAGCAGAGAAAAAGGGAATAATCGGTGAAAGATGAGAGATTATAAAATCAAGCATAGCAATATTGGCAGAAAAACTATGATCAATGGACACGAGAAGGATAAAGAAGCAATTGTTCACACAAGAAATTATTAGGAAAATATAGTAGAGAAAGAGAAGTGGAAAAAGTAAACTGAGAAAGGTAGGAGAAGGTTCAAAGGAATTAAATTGCAAATTTCGGCGAGTAGCCAGCCGTACGAAGAACTGGAGGAAGGGACAATGCGAGGAAATGGAAAAGACAGAAAGAGGGGAAGTAAGTGCGCAATGCACTAAAATGAAACTTTTATCGGGCGGTAAGAGAGGGATACCGATACCGAAGGTTAAGGAGTAAACAGGTAATGTATACATTGAACAGAAATATATTCAAGGTAGGTGGAGAGAATACGCAGAAGAGCTTCATGACAGTGGTAATAGACCTGTGAACTTAGATACAGAGGATAAGAGATCAATAGCGAAGGATATCCTCGGCCCGGAGATACTCGGCAGCAAAATAAAGAAGACATTACGAGAGATGAAGGCAGGAAAAGCTGTGGGGGTTGATAACATCCCTTCTGAGTCACTGAAGAACTTAGAGAATAAGGTAAGACGACCTTTGTTCGAAGTTTTTCATAGGATCTACGAGGAAGGAGTATGGCCAGAGGACTTCGTTGAAACGGTCCTGATATCTATCCCGAAGAAGAAGGAAGCGTCAGATTGCCAGGAGTATAGAAAAAATAGCCTAATTTCACACGCGGTTAAAGTTCTATATAGAGCAATCAATTAAAGGTTGGAGAATAGAGAAAATTGCTACTTGGGCGATGACTAACTATGGGCTCAGGAAGGGGAGGGTAACTCGGGATGCGAATGCGGTGATGGGAGCACTTTTAGAAATAAAGATAGTAGTTTAGTGAGGATATGTTTGCTTGCTTTAAGGATTTTATAAAAAGGCGTTTGACAGAGTAGATTGTGAAAAATTAATGCAGATATTCGGAAAAATGGGAATAGATTGGCGTGGTAGGAGACTCATCCGAAACTTATATATAACTTACACCCAGAAGGCAGGTTGGCTCAAAGGGCAGGGTGGAAGAATTAGGGTGGGCAGTTTTCGGCCGCGGGATGAGGCAGAGTTTCCCGCTGTCGTCTTTGTTTTTTAACATCCATGCCGAGGAAATGGTGAGAGAGGCATGGGAAGAGCTAGAGGTTGGAATAAAAGTTAGGGCCAGCTGATCAAGTCTCATAGGTTCGCGGACGACTAGGCGTTGAGTAGTCGATCACCGATGAGCATACAACCTTAAGTAGATCCTTTTTCAATTTAGTTCAGGAAATACTGTGTGAAGATAAATCATAAGAAAACAAAAGTAATGAGAATTACTAGGACAAAGAAATCGAGGCTGGCCATAAAAGTAGGAGGGCACAAACTAGAGCAAGTAAAGCTATTTAATTATTTGGGTTGTACGAAAATAGGCTTAAGGCGTTCGATATGTGGGTGTGGAGGAGGATGGAGAAGGTGCTTTGGGCGGAAAGGAAGACGAATGAAGAAATTCTTGGCCTAGCTGTTGAGGAGAGGAAACTTGTGGATGAGATTAGGGGAAGGCAGGGTAGGTGGCTAGAAGCGGTAATGAGGGGCGATGGTTTGTTGGAGGCCGTGATAGCCGTTTCCAGGGTGAAAATACCCTCCCTACACGATTACAGCGCTCCTGGTTGGATCCACATGACCCTTTAATTTCATCCATCGAAAACATTCTTTCCTCATATCATCAACCAAAACAAACATTCTTTAATCCGGTCATTTTTATTAGTGCTGATGTAGCTCCCTTGGAACGGAACTATATGACTATTATTAGAGAAAAGGGACGCCCGAACACTTGGTCTCATTTTCGAGTTATTGACCTCAAAATTGAGCAACAATCTATTTTTTTATGCAATTACAAATATGACTGCCTCGTGGATGAGATTAGGGAAATGCAAAGCAGGTGGCTGGAAGCGGTAATGAGGGGCTATGGTTTGCTGAATGTCGTGATAGAGGGAAGGATGTTGGGCAAGCGGGGAAGGGAGAGAAAGAGAATAGGTTTTATGGATGGTATGAGGAAAGGTATAACATACTCTGATATGAAGAAAGAAATACTAAAGGTAGATGGAGCAGTGCACGGGCAATAGTCTGTTGGAAATTCTCCGACTTTCATCGTAACCGACCTCTAACCGGTAGATTACTCAGATGATGATGATGTACGTCAGAAGAAAATGGCTTTAGTATAACAGACACTAGGAGGAGAATTGCGCTAGCGAAAGTAGCGCTCAGCAATAGAAGGAAGTTGATGGCGGAAACCTTGGGTAAGGATATAAATAGGAGGCTGGTGCAGAGTTCAATATGGAGTTTAGCATTATATGGGGCATAAACGAGGACTCTTGATAAAGGAAGACGAGAATTTGCTTCAGGCGCTTGAGATGTGGGCGTGGAGGATGGAGAAGGTGCGGTGGACGGAGAGGAGGACAATCGAGGGAGTGCTTGGTATGTTCGGTGAGGAAAGGAAACTTCTGGATGAAATTAGGGGGAGGCAGATTAGGTGGCTATAAAGGGTAATGAAGGGCGAAGGGTTGCTTAAGGCGTTGATAGACGGAAGGATCTTGGGCAAGCGGGGAAGGGGAAGAAAGAGAACAGGTTTTGTAGGCAGGATGAAGAAGGGTAGGACGTGAGCTGAGATGAAGAAAGAAATATTTTAGGTACTTACGGCCCTTCACATGCAAAAATCTAGTGGATTTTACTGGCATCCAATAAAACCTACCTTAACTGGTAGATTACTTTAATAATAATAACGTAAGTTGATTTGCTTCCGAGTAGCCCCGAAATTCCCCATGGCGAAGCTTTATCATCATGTAATGTATGCAGGTGGAAACAATTACTCCTCTGATATAGGCCACCCTCGATTCTTATCAGCCTCACGAGCACAACTCAACCGTTCGTGGCAATGGCAACTTCCTTGTGGACTCTTCTTAAATCGCGTGTCGCTACCAGGGTGTTAGGGATATTAGCTAAAGTTTCATGTTTGCCTTCTTTAGTATGCACGAAAATAGACTGAATATTTTGTCCAGCCATGTTAATTCAGACAGCCTTTCTTCTACTTTCTCTTCACATACATGTCTGTCGTTGATACTAGCTGCACAAGATAATGCATTAATTCATGTAATACCGTGTAGTTCGAGTCACGTGAATTGTTTTTTTATTTACCTCACTAGTCTTTTGTCTTTAAATTTTAATTTTTATCAAAATGGGATTTTTTATGATTTCCTGTAATTATTTCAGTTAAACCTGTCGACGGAAAGAAATATTTGGCACTTAGCGTCACATTAGTAGGCTCTGCATGAATGTTTCTCTGCTTAAAGGTGTCATCCATAACATCGTGAAGAGACATATTTGAGACCCCGTTACTGCTAATCATTAAAAAAAATGTTCATATTTTTCGGCCATTTTTAGTAACTAAACATTTAAATTTTACTCAATTAGTTAATTAATGAAAAAAATTAAAAGCTCTGGTATAAAAAATGGATATTCTTTAATTCCACTGAGTCATGCCTGAATTAATCAAACTCATATCTTTTGGCATCTGTATACGTGATTTTAAAACGCAACCAGTGCAGAGTAACCAAACCGTCTTGAGCGTGCCTGTTAATCCTACTTGTACTGCTAGAAACAAAACCCCAAAAATATTTATACACGGGAAATCTCCGAAACCGCTAGAATCTGAAGGAAGGTGCCTACCCTACGACTGTGCCTACGGGCCGCCACGAGGGCGTATGGCAGGTGATATTAGAGCACCTGAATAAGCGATGGGGCAGGAAAATGAGAGTGGAAATGGAGACGATAAGTGAGACTGTTTAGAAGGCTTATTATATTGCTCTGTCTTTACCATAATCATTAATGACACGTGATAAGAAGACTGTGCTCATCTGTTAGTCCATGTATATCTCTTTTTTGTCCCTCTTTTGTCACTTCTAGAATGTGGGGGTAAAATAATATCCTCCGTGTCTCCCGAATACATTTGAATTTTCCTCATAAGCTAAGCCTTTTTTGAATCACCCGAATCTTTGGTGGCTCGCAACCATGTCCTTCCAAAAGCTGCCTTACTTCCTGCCGCTTCATGTAGTTTTTAGCATAGTCCGATGCGAGACGTCTCAGAAATTGGGATCAAGGATGGGGACTGTCCAAGAACCTACCAGTCAGCTGGTAGACTACTTAAATGAAAAAAATGCTGTCCCACAGGTATTTCGAATACGTTTTCCCCCGATAGGTCCGAAGCAATTGTCAAGGCACTGTTTTTTACTTCATCCGCTAAGCTTATATTTGATCTCCCAAAGTTATATTTTTAGCGTTAGTGTAATTTCTTCTGAAAGAAGTGTACTGCAATTTTTGAAGGAAATGTTGTAGCCCCCATTAAAAATACTGAGGAGTAAAGCCGTGAGAGTTAATTGAACGAGATTCCAAGTCCGTTCTGTGTCGATATCTCCGTAGAAGACCGTATCGTCAGCAAAAATTCTAACTTTTCTTGTAATTCTGGAGTTGATTTCGCTGATATAAGTAAGGAATAAATCTGAACCGATCACCCTTACTTGCGGGACGCAGGATGTCACCATAACCAAGGCGGAACTTCATTCTTCAATCACTATCTTCTGTCGCCAATCAGCTAGAAATTTTCCTATCCAATTCACTTTTTTGTCGTTCTATCCCCCGGGTGATCGTCCTCTTTGTGCCCCGGATGCTGTTTACCCTGTCAGCAAGTGACGGAGAGTTTGTACGACGTGACCAAAGCTGTTGAAGCACGTTAAATGTTTGTGCTGCTGCTTCTCGTTCCTCCCGCGTTAAGTACTAGTTTTCTGTGTGGAGCCTTGTTAGGTTCAAGGTAATGCCAGAGCCGCACCATCCGTATGCCACCACGACCCCCCATTTCCCATTCTCCTCCTCTGGACCGCTTAGAGATTCTGAGGCACAACCACTTCTTCGCCCCCCCCGACAGCAACAGATCCACGCGCAGCAGTTGCCGCACGCCGCATCGCACGCCCCGCCCTCGCTGCCATTGGCCGCCGCGGCCGCCGCTGCCGCAGCCGCCGCGGCCGCCGGAGGGGGAGGCCCACCGCCGCACCCGCCGCCGCCCCCGCCGCCTCCGCACCCGGGCCTCGTTCCCGGACTCCCTCCGGGGGGACTGCTGGCCTTCGGGCCGGCGGCGGCCGCAGCGGCTGCGGCGGCCGCCGCCGTCGGGCCCCCGTCCTCGGCCGTCATGCCCCCCGCCGTCTCCACGCCGCTCTCCTCCTCGTCTTCGGCTACACCGTCGACGGCACACCCGCTCATCAAAGCCGAACATCTGCACGGCCGGGAGGACCTCAAGGGATTGGACGACAGACACGTGAGTGGCCTGGGTTTCATAGTAGTTTTGGGCCGTTCAAGTATTACGTAAGGCGATTTATGCCATTTTTGACCCCCCCTATGTAAGACAATGTAAGGTTTTCCCAACCCCCTCCCTCTCAGTTTAGAATAAGTAGTAAATAATTGTAAGAATTTGTCCTGTAATAAGATAGGGATCCTCGATTGGATGTGCATCAATTCATGTTAGTAATACTACTGTTCTCGCTATTCCTTAGTTATATGATTGATTGGATACATTTGTAGCCCACGAAACTTACTCTGGTAAATAGATAAATAAATAAGACACCTCTAATTGCTAAGACCAATAAACAGCAAATCCAAAAACTTAATAAGATAAGACTCAATACATCTTCACCAAAATAGCAATCAGCATTTCTAATAATTAAGTTCAAATGACCAAATAATAAAAATAATGATGAACCAATCTATAGAAAAGATGAAATTATCTTGTAATTAACAAAAAAAACAGGGGGGATCATAAATAAAACGAAAAAAAATAATTTTAACATTGTAATATATTCAAGAAATTGAGTTATCCGTCAGCGGCCCAAGGAGTAAGACGTTAGATATTTGTATAGCTACTCTTCGTTAAATGCTCGCTTTCTGCAGTTTCATCTTTCCATAGAAGCCATCGTACAGCTTAGAGCACTGGATATCATATAATTATGCAGTGTTTGTGTAACACATTCATTGAACATGGAGTTAATGTAGCTAGCCAGTCAGGTGATAGAAGAGGAGCATTGGTGTAGCGGTGAGATTACGGAGCGGATGCTCCATGTCACAGCTAAATTTCATTCGGAAACGATGCAACGTTTCATGACGGACAAAAATCTTACGTAAATTGGTTGCATACCCACTGTCTCCCCCTCCTATATAAGGCAATGTAAGATGATCCCACCCCCACAAATGTCTTACGTAATACTTGAATGGCCCCTTAGAGCGAGATATTTCCCGTCATAATGGAGACCATATTCGAATTTTATTTTGTTAATTTCTGCGTCTGTAAGAAGTATGAAATAAATAATGTAATATTAATGGCGCAAATATATAGTCATATATGTAAAAAATTCTCAGTAATTCAATAAATATATCTCCATTAGTCTCTAACTTGACTCATTTTTTCACGCCATACCAGCCATACGGTGTAAATGCCTTCACAACAGATTGTTATTTTGCGATTCTTTAAAAATTAATGCGGTGAGTAAATGATTATGTTTTATTCATATTTAAGAAATCATACAAACTACGCACCGTTAATTTTTTTAGCGAAATCTAGGTGTTAGAAATTCCTAATTTTTTAAATATTCTCCCTTTGGAGTGCACCGCCGTAATCTATCCCATGCAAAACAGCTTATATTTTTAGACAAATTGCTCGAAAAGTGGATCGGCAGGGTATTATTATTTTGATATCATTGGAAAGATGTGAGTTTTTTTCTTTAAAATGAGGTCAAATTCCGAAAATTCTAGGCGAAGTCATATTTCGCTCAAACTTCATTAAGGTGGCTGGAGCGGAAATCGTGAGTCATTGAGTGCACATTTCAATAATTTTTTAAGTAAGTCGAATACAAATTCTTGGACCACATTTCTTTCAAGTGCTTCAGTTTATGCGTTGGGACTCACCATACAGGTAGTAATGGAAATTATACAAGAATTGTATTTTTGTCTTTTTTCCCCAATGAAGAATGTTTTGTCTAGAGTTTTCGGCGCGGTATTCGGAATTTAAATGAAATTGTATTGAAATATGTCGTTTTCGAATATCGGACTCAGTGTGATGCCTTGATATTTTCTGGCAACAATTATAATAATATTATTTCGTGTTTAGAAGAAAATCTGTACCAATTTAATCGAATTTTTACGAAATATATGCCATGTGCCATAAGGCTACGTGTTAAAATAGCATTTAACTGCCGGAAAACCACATAAGAGTGATGCAATTTTTCCAATTTTATCCATAAATATCATAAATGAGAACACGAATGGAAATTTTCACGCAAATCTGTACATAAACAAAACTCGCTCCAACAACCTTAGACCTTTTAGTGCCTGGATTCCAATCTATCGGCTCTCGGTGAATGTGAGAACACAATGCCCCGGGCCGATATATCGGCCGACATTTTTACTGTCCGCGAAGGTGTAACTACAATCGAAAAACTACACTTAAATAATTAATTTCCGAAACAAGCCGTAACTTTTGATATATTTGCCGGAAAATCCGAACTTCAGGGCATTATACTTAATAAAAGCGCCGGGAATTTCCTAGGAAGTGCTGATTTTGAAAACAAAGAATTTATATTGTCGGAGAAAACCTAGTATTTGTTAATAAGAACTAAGACGATGCAATTTTCCACAGATAAAATTTTTAATCGACCCGGGTTTCGATGCACTGCATCTGATGATGATGCAGTGCATCGAAACCCGGGTCGATTAAAAATTTTATCTGTGGAAAATTGCATCGTCTTAGTTCTTATTATGTTCATATTCCACAACATCTCGCCTGATTCCTCCCTTTTTTGCTAGTATTTGTTCCGCAACTCTTAACTAGTAACAATAGATGAGGTAGCAGAAGAAATACTTTTTCTCCTAATACTGTTCATAGTTAGGGGTTAGTCATCGTTTTAGTTGAAGCACGCGCAAGTTTAGAACGCGTGTTTTTTTACTAAATGATTTGGCGTAATGGCTGTCCGCCCTAATAACCTCATAGCGCGCCATTTTCAAAGCCGGCGCGCGGTCTGCAGAGCATTATATTTGTATTTTTGTATGTTCAACTGATAGACTCGAAATTTTTATTTTTTCCTTTTGAAAGACGAAGTTTTGAACTGCAGAAAAGTGTGCATCTCAACCTGTAACGGATCGTCAAGCATCGCTCGCTTTTATCACGTTGCAAAATTTTTCCCTTTCCGTTTTTGTTGCTCCATCGTGCCGTGATTTGGTGCCAAAAATTAAAGCATATGTATTCCTCTGTGTCATGAAAGTTCAGTAAAATTTAGCTTGGTCCTTTCTTAGAATTAATAAAGCAGTTATTTGGCCCTAAACATGTATCAAATTTTAATAAACTGGGTATCATTGAACTCATAGGATTTGGGAATAGATATCTATCTAGTATTTAGTTGATAAAACAGTCGGATTTTTGTCTCCTCTTCACGAAAACGTCATTTGATTGGGAATCTGACATTTATATCTACATTTATCGAAGTCACAGTGTTGTCGAAGTCGCAGTCGAGCGCCATTTTGCTCCAACTTCAGATATTCGAAGCGTCATAACTTTAGCCTTCATTAAGTATTAAGCGTAAATATTTTTCAAAACGTCTATTCTTATCATAGTCTCTTTCTGTGCCAAAAATAATGGGAATCAAAGATGGTCATGCCACGTCCATGGTTGAGTTCGCATGGAATCGTCTAGTATTAATTTATATATCCGACCATTGTTTCTGCGCCAAGTAAAAGTAAATTAGTTCTTTTTTCTGTTCCATGCGGGCTACCAAATGATAATATTTATGCTTTGATGCAATGGATGCATCATAATTTATTTCCTATAGTTTGCGTTTGTATTGCTATATTTTTTAATCCTTGCTTCTTGTATTTCAGAGGAGTTCGATATCGCCCGCAGAAAGGGATAAATATCGGTCGAGATCTCCGGATGTTGATTCAGATCTGAAAAGGAGAAAAGAAGATAAGCTTGGCCACATGAGTGTGAGTAAATAACCTTTCCCTCATGAACATATAATGAATAAATTATATTTAATTATAAACTACGCATTTTTTCTTCTTCTTTCAGGAGATATAGGTCAATTATTTTGAAAAAAAATATTTATTACTCTTTGCCGACGTTTCGCATTTGTATATATGCTTCTTCTGGGCTACAATGAAAATATTTGGCGTTTTGTATATCAACTGTAGATTGTTGGTTGTAAATTTGTTGTTTGCTTGTTTTCTCCTGAAAGAAGAAGAAAATAATGCACAATAAAAAAGAAGTCATGAAAAGGAATCATCTAGATATTAAAAATTACATTTGATTTCATTTTTAATTAACGTTAAATTAAAAATATATAAATTTAACAAAGTACTCAATAGTTTCATCGATTGGAATTTCCTTTAATTGATCACTCTTCTTCAATCAGATGGAATTGTAAAACTTTAAATAAAATGTTTTCCTCATCAAAAGTAAATAATATTTTTCTGTTAATTTTCATAATTTCAGTTACTCTTTCTTAATTTCTAAATTATGGTTGGTTTATATTAATATCTTCTCAATTTCTCCTTACAGGATAGTGATGGAGAAAAGAGTGACCAAGACTTAGTTGTCGATGTAGCCAATGAGGTGAGTTTCTGTTTTTCTTTCAGGTATATATTTAATGAATGCAGAAATTGCATAGTACTTATTCATCTTATGTAGGCTTAAAAGTGCTTGCATAGCTTTCTAAGGTTGGAAAGCTAATTTCATAAAACTGGCTTTCAAAAGAGACTGATAGTATGCCTAAATGAATAGCATGATTTGCAGAATAAAAAACTTCTGCTTGTAGTCTGCAAAAATAACAAATATCATAAAGTTTTTTAACTTCATTAATTATTTTCGGTGCATATTGAAATATTTTAACATGAATGGTAAATGGCTGGCTTAATAAATAATTACTAAAATGGTGTAAAATTATTTGGAAATCGTAGTGTATGCTGATGATAATATCCAAGAACAATTTCATTAATTAAGTAAATGGCTTTAGCTTCAATTTCAGTTATTCTTTTCTGTAAATATGAAAATCATATTGATTTCCTCAGCAAGGGAGCTGGTCCTTTAGTATGTTCGAATGCTTAAAAATCATACTGGAAGCATTTATAATGAAATATAAGAGTATTCTTCCACAGTATATTTGAACGTGTTTCACCTTACAGTGGTGAAGCTCATCATTGTGTGGTGAAACATTTCTTGTCACCCAGTTAACCTATGGAATAGTCTTTTTATTTTCATGAATATTAACCATTTTTTAAGACTTAATAATTAACCATTCATTAAGTTAAGACTTGTTCAGTCATATTGGATCATACCACAATGTTTCAGCTTTGAAATGTAGAAATCAAAGGGATTTTAACCCTTTCACTGCTATGCATGCACATATGAGTTGGGTCGGAGCAGTGCCACCAGTGCTACACACACACATCTGCATTTGGGTGGAGCGGTGCCATTAGCACTATACACGCATATATGCATTTTACGTGCAAACAAGTTTAAATACCCCAAACAATTATGCACACTGAGGGTATTTAAATGCCCAGCAGTGTTGTGCACTATGGTGAGCGCTCTCTGGGATGAAGCTTAGCAGTGAAAAGGTTAAGGAAATACCATGGTGCTCATTTGACTCCTTTTTTTTCCCTTCTCATGCCAAGGACCCATCCTCACCACAGCCAAATGGTGAGCACCCTAGTGACCTCATCATACGAGAGAATGGTGAGAAGATTGGTGCTGGGAGCAACAGCAGTGGTGCGGGTGGTGGGGGAGGGGGAGGTGTTCCGGGCATCAAGTCGGAGAGGCCTCCGAGCCGGAGTGGATCAAGTTCAAGCCGAAGTACCCCCTCCCTGAAAAGTAAAGATGTAAGATCTCAGCACTAAGTGGCATCCCAAGCAATTTTGCTATCTCCTGCTTACCTTAGAGTTTTTATTTCCATTTTGTTCTTCTTTAAGGGGCTTTTCAAGTTTTAAGTAAGGCGATTTTTACCACTTTTTAACCCTTCCCCATTTACCATTTTTAACCCATGGAAGACAACCTAACATTTCACAAATCCTCCCCTCCCAATCTTACATAAGTTATCAGACGTTTTTGAAACCATGGACATAGATAGTAAACTATAGGGGATTCTATGTCAAAATGTGCAAAAACTGATCTCATCATGGATATCGATAATGGTTTTTGATATTTCATGATTTGCTGTACGCACAACTCGCAAAACATGTGATCTTTGAAAATGCGACATCTCCAAACTAATGAACTCAACGAATTGGTTGTACATTTTTCTACAGTTTAGCATACATTCAGGCGTACCGCCATGGTGGTGATCCTAAAAAGTAAGATTTTTCCAACAAGAATAATTTTGAAAAGTTATAAAAATACGAATTCAGAAGTGACTTACCTATATCTTACGTAAGACCTATCTCCGACCCCCACACCCCCCTACAAGACAACGTAAGAAAATCCCAACCCTCCTCCCTCCCCAAAATGACTTATGTAATAATGAATGGTACCTAACAATAACTTTGTAAGTTCCACAAAAAATTTTTTATTGGTACTACCGGTTTTGCCAGTTATGGCATCTTCAGGTATACAGCCAACTGTATACCTGAAGATGCTGTAACTGGCGAAATCTGTTGTACCAATAAAACTTTTTTTGTGTAGCTTACTAAGTTATTCTTACTGTTCATTATGCAGTGGTCCCACTGAGTAATGCCGGAAAGTATTGAGTCTTACGTAATACTTAAGTGGCCCCTAACTCTACATTTCCCTACCCAGTGCCTGTGAAATGCACACTAAGCCAAACTGGCTTGCTCACATTTTTGGGGGAAACATTTTCAATGAAACTGGCAGCCTGGCATTGACCTCTGCAGCTGAACTGTGATTGAACCAGACAGAAAGCTTTTATTCCAAAATTTCATCAAGTCCTCAGCTTAATAAGACATTGAATTTAGTCTTTACAGGGCTCAAAATTCACAATTTCCGTTTGATTTTTTTTCTGTGATGAGAAACCTAAGTAACTTTCAGATTGTTGATGTAAAAATTTGTCATAAAATGGGCATTAGCTGAGTGTGAGATATTTGTAATCACTGGTAGCTTTCTTTTTTGATTGATTGTCTAATCATTTTTTGTTTCTGATATTACAGTGTGAAAATGGTTCAAAGATTTAAATTTATTAAATTTTGAATAAGTTTTCACAAAATGATGCCTGAAGGGATTTCAAAGAAAATTCACACACATATGTTATTCAAATCCTTATTCTCATACTCATCATCTATTCAATGTGTGTTATTATCTACCCATGGGCTAATGTTGTTGATAGGATGTAGAGAAGCCCTGTCACTAAACCAACTATAGTCAAGAATTGGGCATTTTTCACTGTTAAAAATTGCTGATCTTCAATGTTTAGGCCCATAGAAAGGCTCTTAAAATTTCTGTATATTTAGATTCTTAAAATTAGCTACCAAAATAATTGCCACAGAACACATTTAATTTTTTCAAAGTGGGGCAAAATGAGGACGGCTTCATTTTGCTCCCTGAAAATGTCATCGTTTTATCCCGGACGCCATCTTAAAATTTAACCGATCGTTGCGCACTTATGATGATACTAATTCTAAAGCAATTCTTACGAAAAGTGAGCACGAACATATCTGAACCAGATGCATACATTTCAAAGTATAAAAATAATTGATAGCTTTCCTTTCCACGTCTCAAAAAACACTGAAACAAAATAAGATTCAGGCACGAAAACGTTAACTTATTCTAGTATGTACTCTCTGCCATTGAAGAATCGAGTTGATTCATCTGTCACGTGGTTTTGAGTACTACCGCTAGTAGTTCATGGGATTTCCGCTTGATGGCAGTGATTAACTGCCAGGAAATTGACATGTCCTCATTTTACCCCTGTCATCATTTTGCCCCTACATGTATGTATACCCGTTCATGCTCCCTTTTGGAGGAGGTAAAATCAAAAAAGTGTAATTGTCAGTGATAGGCATGTAAAACTGACTGATTTTTATAATTTGTTAGGAAGTCTTTCAATTTGTTTGAGGAAGTTAGTTTATTAAGCCATTAAAAAAAAGGGATTCCCATCCTATCTATTTTCACCTGAAGAAAATTGAAGGTAAATGTTTTGAAATTATATTGTTGTCCAATATTTTGGAATACATCAAGATTGACTGCTTAAAAGGCATTAAGGTGAATCAAAAGAGCATTTCTAATTGAAAGTCCCTGAATTAAAAATGTAAGTTCGGAATATATTTAGGCTGGAAACAATTGGCTCATTTTTCATTTCCTTATATGTACTCTTAAAATTTATTACTTTTGAATATTTTTTTTACCATAAGGTTAACACCTTCTCATCTGTATTCCATTGTGTGTACTTTTACATGTACTTTGAGCCTACAATGTTTCAATAGAATTCTCTGATATTAATATTCCAGATATTCACACCTTTGAGAAAATGCTTCTTTCTCAATAGTGTGCATGCCAGCTGTGCCTGCATGTTCATGATGATTTGCATACCTTTCAGAAGGAAATGTGTTTGATTATGCAAAATATTTGCTTAGAATTAGGATTGTCATAACTAGGTATTGTGGTTCATTTTGCACATACACTAATTCCATTTGGTTTACTAGCAGTTTTAGTGTAAAAAGCATGAATCTTATTATATTACATGCACCAGTTCAATATGAGATATTTTTATTTTTATTTATAAACATAGAAAATTAAAGCTATAATATTTATGCCAGTAAATCCAATAAAAATAACATTTTACCATCATGTTAACTGCTTCTTTATTAGATGCTATTAATTTTTTGTGTTCTCCATTTCATTATGTTTTTTGGGAGAGATATTGTGCAATCTATTATTTGTTAAATTTATCTATGTGACTGAGGGTCAAACGGAAATGAGAGGTCCATGATGCAAGAGAGGAGAGAAATGAATGAGAAAGTTGATGGGAGATGCTTCTTGACTGTGAACATCATTCTCTTTTGAGGCTCCGCGAGGCAAGCTTATTGGCCTATTTACTCTAAGGCACTACACATGCCTGCTGATGAGCCAACGGGTGATGTGGCATGACTAACACTTACTTCTCCTCACCATGGGACCACTTTTTCCTCTCACAGTGGTTCTGTCTCTTGAGCATAACATGATTGGAGGAAGGTTTGGGAACCTTTTATCCCACCTTCAATCGCAAAGATAAATTTAACAATCTTCGACCAAGAATGTTTGTCTTTCTCATAAAGAAATATTTTTTTGTTTAACAGATGGGTTATGATCCTCATCCCCATTCAAGAACTCCAAATCTTGGGTCCAATGGTCTTGGTGGTCTCACCGGAACAAAAGCGTAAGTTCCTTCTCACATAATAATAGTAGTTCAATGAGAAACATATTACGTAGCATGTGGTAGAAAGGAATCCATGAGTTATACATGAATTTCCTCAAAATGTTAAGGGCCGAGGTGACTAAGGGAAATTTTTTCATGGTAGACGTTTGCTTTTCGGGACTGCCATTCGGGACTGCCAACTTTCATCTTCCATGCCATAATTCTTAACAAGGGTTTCTAATAAAAAATGAGTTACATTAATTCTTTATAAATCACGTAATAATCATAACTAATCACATTATTTAAAAAAATACATTTGAAACCCGTGTTTGTGGCGATAAGGCCCTCATTTGAAGTGAAGGATTGTCATCAGATGAAGAAGATCACTTGGTTATAACACTTCTGCTTGGGGCTCAACTTTTGAAGGAGTACAAAGAGTTGCTCTCATTGGGCCAAGGAATTATGTTCTCTCACTAATCTATGAATGCCTCTAAGTGCCTCACATTTCAGCAAATGTTTGAATTCAGAATTGAATCAATATGTGATGTTTTTTATAAAAAAGACTGATAGCTAGTTTCCATAAAATGGAAAACATCTTAATAATCATCCGTTGATTTCATGCAATGGAAAATTTTTTCTGGATATGCTGGCAGCTTGGCCAATGACATTTGCTTATTTTGTTCAGTATTTTCAATTATTGTTTTCTGTCAATAATTGTAGTAGGATTTTAATGGATGACATACTCCGAATATTATTTTATTTTTCCATTTGTTGCTTAAGGTACTGTTTTTTTATACCATAGAATTTTTTTCATGGGATAAAGCCCAGAATTTTGTTTAGATGATGTAAAGGTTTATGATTTGGTGAAAATTTTATCGTACAATGTTATTTCATTGTGATATGTGATGTAAAAATTCAGAGGTTTTTATTTTTCATTGCCATTCATAGTTTTTAATATATATGTAGTAGGGTATTAAAATACCCATCGTGCATGAAAATTGTCAGGGTACTAAATATGTACTTAGTGCTGTTAAACATTTATTTGGTTCCTCCTCCAGTGGTAGCATCCTGGGCAGTCACATAGGTTGTGAGCCTCCCTATATTATTTGGGACATTCAGAATGTTTGAATCATCCTAACAAAAGATGAGCTGGAAATAGTTTAACGTGGGGAACTGTAGGGGCTGCAGAGGAGAGAGAGAGAGAGTACAGGTGTATTAGAGGATGAAATTTTATACCTGAATGCATGTGTCAAGAAATGTGTACTTATGATAATTTTTTGAACTTCACATTGATGATTGGCTCATCTGTGCTGAACTGACAGGGCTAAATTTCATGCATCAGCTAATTCAAAATCAGCTTAGGCAGTACCCTGTGAAAGACTTATTTGTATGCCATTTGGGCATTTTTAGTGGCCTTAGTTTAATGGTGTTTCCAGGGTTGCTGGCTCTCAGAACTCATTAATGTGTAATCAAATTGAATCATTACTTTTCATCGATATACTTTGAATTTAAAAGTAAGTATATTTCTGTAAAAGTAAAATAAATTAAGATTCTTCTTCGTTTATTTCCTATGTTTCTTTTCTTCCTTTTATCTTTTAATGACAATTGCTCTGTTTATCTGTAGCGTCGAATGCATTTGATGCATCAATATGTCTCCTCTATTTTTTCAGGGCATTCTTCCTTTAATCTTTCAATGACAATTGCTCTGTTTATATGTAGTGTTTAATGCATTTGATGCATCAATATGTATTCTCTATTTTTTCAGGGCATATTCCTTCCATATGAATGGAGAAGGCCAACTCCAGCCAGTACCTTTCCCTACCGATGCTTTAATAGGCCCTGGAATCCCTCGACATGCTCGTCAGATCAATACATTATCTCATGGTGAAGTAGTATGTGCTGTTACAATTAGTAATCCCACCAAGTATGTGTACACTGGAGGAAAAGGATGTGTCAAAGTTTGGGATATTAGCCAACCAGGAGGGAAAAGTCCTGTTTCTCAACTGGATTGTCTGGTATGTTCCAATGAATATTAATTTAGTACCTATACTTGCTATCTACCTGGCTCAATATATGTACTTGTAAAGAACAAAATATTTTAATATTTTTTATTAATTGTAAAATTAAGAGTTTTTTCCTTCCCTAAAAGTTGTGTGCAATAAGGAAAAGAAAATATAAGAAATGCCTGTTCAACTTTTAATTTGCCCCTAAGCTATTGGTCCCTGGAACACATAGCCCATGAGAAGTTGTATGGTAAAGGTGATGTAATTTTGGTTGAAAAAAGGGCATAGTGAAACCAATAAGACACCTATTCTACATGGTATAGTTTCAAAGCTTCGTCTTTGATGAAAGACAAGTAGGGTTTTGAGATTTTTCATGGGTTTGGAGAAGGATGAGGAAAGTCAGCTGGGTGGAGAAATTCAAGCTCAAGGAAGAAAGGAAATTTATGGGGAGAACTTGAAGGAATTATAAGAAGCAGTTGGGGATGCAGCAATTGATAATACTGGGTGTAAGTTTGTGACAAAAGGAAGAATTATGGGAAAATGGGGAAGAGGCAAAACTTTGAATGGCTTGAGGGAAGAAAGAAAAGAAGATATTGTGAGGGAAATATTGCTAAGTAAACAGGATGATTACATGAGAAAATTCTTAAGATATATGAGCTTTAGACTTTTCTCAGGTATGTAAAGATATATCAATCATCATAAGGTGATAGGGGCAGGAAATCTCAAATGGAATATCCATGAAGCATGTGTATTTTTATGGTACTTATGTATGTACATATCTAATGTTTAGGTACGAGGTGTGGTCAAAAAATAACAGGAACTTTCGTTTTTCTTAAAGAATATTTCTTTTTTTGTAGATTTATGGTACTTATGTATGTACATATCTAATGTTTACGTACGAGGTGTGGTCAAAAAATAACAGGAACTTTCGTTTTTCTTAAAGAATATTTCTTTTTTTGTAGATTTTCGCAGCTCATTGTTTATGGTATTCAGGCTTTTGGTTCTGCGATTAATTATTTAGTATTAAGCAACAGTTTTGCTGTCCTATGCTACCGGCTTCGTCGGGCTTTTAAGAACAACAATTGTCTTTTTTCAAAAAATAAATAAATAATTCAAGCAGTTGATGATTTTGAGAAGTAAAAACTTAATTCTCAACTCAAACTCTTAACTCAAAATCATCAACTGCTAGAATTGTTTATTTTTTTTTAAAGACCATTGTTGTTCTTAAAAGCCCAACGAAGCCGGCAGCATAGCATGGCAAAATTGTTGCTTAATACTAAATAATTAATCGCAGAACCAAAAGCCTGAATACCTTATACAATATTTATTTCTTAATCAATATTAATTTTGTCCCCTTCAAAGTAATGCCCCTTAGATATGCATAATACCATAGGTGCCAAAGGTTTTGCCAATCTTGGAAGCACTTCTGGAACTCACTTTTCGGTATAGCAGGGTGTCCGGCGACCTGGAAAACTCAGGGAAATATTTTGTCCTGGAATACTCAGGGAATTTTTGCATTTTTCTGAAAAACCCTGGAAAATGGACGGCAACTGATTTCCATTGAGGCAGAGAGAGAGGTTTAACCTACGCCTTTGATTGCATTATGCTTGGCTCATATTCAGCATAGGCTTGCGCTCCCTGTTCATTTCACACTCTTTTCGCAGCTGTGCGCCCGCTCACAGCTTGTGCTTCGTGCAGTCCAGGGGGCCAATTGCATAACAAGGAAAATTCCACACGGAATAATTCCCATGTAAAATGGCCGCTACAAATGGAATCTGAATTTATGCCAAAATGCCATTGTATATCTCCTTCAGCGGAAACAGAATTCCACACAGAAATCTTGATTCCGTTCGAAGAGCTGTATGAATTGAATTCTTGGTGTTGCCAAATTTACGAGAAATCTAAACGTCTGTGCATGCACAGTGGAAATTCCCACTATACGAAAACCATTCGGCCGGCAACCTAAATGGATAATTGGGCATTGTTATACGATTGATAATCCTCACCCAATAATCTCAACCCCCCTTGTTTTTAATGTTTGCAGAAATGTTGTTGAAGGAGCGGAAATACATTTTGCGGTCACTGCGTGTTGAAATCACGGCCCTCGGGCTTGAAGTAGACAGGCCCTCTGTACAGGGTCAACCTAAATTAATTATAATTCGTGTATTGTCCAACAAATACAATTTTGTTCAAATTGAATTACTTCGGGTGCTATATCCATACCTATCACAAAGCAATTAATTCACAGTTTCCGAAATGCTCATGCAAAGTGCAGTGAAGCCTTAGCAGAGAAGAGGAAAGGTACCAAAGCCTCAAGGGAAAAAGAATAATATAGAGGTACTGAAAAAAGTTCCAGAGCTGCAAACAAAAAAAAACTAATTTCTTGAAAAGCCGAGAAATTTGTTGCAGAAGTTGAATCGGAAATGCACTTGTTGAGAAAAATCACACCAGTTTATTTTATTTACAAGTTTTTTATCAAACTATGCTGAATCTAATTCATTGTGATCAAATTGCACCTGACTCAAATTTTGTTGTCAGTTAACTGTTTTTGTTTATTTGTTGGTTGAAATGAAACCCGTATTACTCCACAGTCCTTGTATACTCTATTATTTAACTCAATGTAGGTACCGACATTTCTCGTATTTTTCAAATTGGCAAAATATGCCTATTTTATTAGAAATTCATTAAAAATATGTTAGAAATGAAGTGCGACATGACCCTGGAAAATTCAAAAATTTGCCTGGAAAACTCAGGGAAAAAAGAAATTGAGATTCACTGGACACCCTGTATAGAGTTCAGCTCCTTCAGGGATTCTGTTTTTATCTCATCAGTGGTAGCAAAACGTCATCCTTTCATGGTTCTCTTCAGCCTCGGGAATAGAAAGAAGTCACAGGGGGCCATGTCCGGTAAATATGGTGGCTGAGGCAAAATAATGGTTTGTTTTTTTACCAAAAAATCACGAAAAAGCAGTGAGGTTTGAGCGGGAGCATTATCGTGGTGCAATTTCCACGAGTTGTTTTGCCACAATTCTGGGCATTTTCGTCGGATTTCTTCACGCAAACGGCGAATAACTTCCATATTGTATTCCTTATTGACTGTATGACCATATGGCAGGAACCCATGATGCAAAAAAATCTGAATTATAAAGCCTGCAAAATTTAAAATTCCCATTATTTTTTTATCACACCTCTATTGTTCTATCGTATCATCTATTGTGTTGAACTTATGAATAACTTATATGCACATGGATAATATATCATTTTGGATCAAAAACGTTTGATAATGAGGTTTTTTATGCAATTTTATAATGTCCTCTTTCTTCATTGCAGCAACGAGACAACTACATTAGGTCTGTAAAGTTATTGCCTGATGGGCGAACGTTAATAGTGGGAGGAGAGGCGAACACTTTGTCTATTTGGGAGTTAGCATCACCAACACCACGCATCAAAGCTGAGCTGACATCCAGTGCCCCTGCTTGCTATGCCTTAGCTATTTCTCCCGACTCAAAGGTTTGTTAAAAATCTGAGATGAAAGGTGTTTTTAGGGGCATTTCTTAAACACAGCACGGTTATCACCAGGTGTAAGGTACCCAGATATAGTTGTTATCAGTTGGTAAAAATAGTTTAGTGTGCTTAAATGCCATTTATAAGTAAGCATATATTTTCTATGTCTGTTTCATTTGTTGATGTCATCATTGGAGAAGTGATATTTTTCAACCTCAAAATGAATAATTTAAAAATAACAATTAAGTAATATGAAATAGCTGAAACTTAATTTGGTTTCACACACCCTAGTACAATGGATCTGCAATTTTTGTCACCACAATGGCCATGGGTTAAGTAATTATCATGCAAGTGGTGCATGCTCTCTCTATGCTAATGAAATGAACATAGTTCATGTAATCCCTTAAATCATGCAATTACATCACTCAAATATAAACACATTGGGCTGTCACTGCCCTCATTCACTGTAGTGGAATTACTGTCCCATATTGTGGCTTACATGTACTTCGATTCCAAAGAAATTTTAAGGTAACCTATACTATTTCCACAAGCACATTGCTGTTAGATTTTGAGAGGTTTTACAAAAACGTTTAATGTAATGTGAAACATTTTATGTTTAAGATTTAGCTCCCAAAATGCCAGTTAGCCTTCCTATTGAAATTACATATTTCTACTTTTGAATGAGAAAGGATCAATGCCTTTATAGTGTAGTTTTCCTGAATCTTGTCCAAAATCAAATCCTTTTTTATTTTGAAAAATGATTACCTACCCTTTAACACTTTTGAAGTTCAGCACCCACAACAGAGGCAGGCAGGTTCACACAGCAGCCTTAACCTTGTAGGCCTTGTTGTGCAATTCCTTGGCTGGTATCAGTCTCAGGTCTTCATGGTTTGCTTTTTGGATCTAAAATATGATGTCTGTGAAGATCTGAGGCCACATGCATGCCGAGGAAGCAAAGAACCAGAATTTTAAATCCAAGGTTGCCAAGTGAATCCATACTGGGAATAGCATATTTAAGTCATAGTAATTCATCCAGTGTTCAGTAGAGTCATTCAATTCAGTAGACTTTCTCCTTACTTAGGTTGGAAATTAGGATTTTATTCATCATCTTATAACTGGAGTAAGCATTTTCTTTTTCAAATTCATGATGGTGACTTTTTAAAAATTAACATTTATTCCTTGTTCCTTAGGTATGCTTCAGCTGTTGTAGTGATGGCAACATTGCTGTATGGGATTTGCACAATCAGACTCTGCTTAGGCAATTCCAAGGCCACACGGATGGAGCAAGCTGTATTGACATTTCTGCTGATGGTACAAAGCTCTGGACTGGAGGGCTTGACAACACTGTCCGGTCTTGGGACCTGAGGGAAGGGAGGCAGCTCCAGCAACATGATTTCTCTTCTCAGATCTTCTCGCTTGGGTACTGCCCGACAGGAGAGTGGTTAGCGGTGGGCATGGAAAACTCTAATGTGGAGGTGCTACACTGTGCAAAACCAGACAAGTATCAGTTACATCTCCATGAAAGTTGTGTTCTCTCGTTGAAATTTGCAGCTTGTGGAAAGTGGTTTGTTTCCACAGGAAAAGACAATCTTTTGAATGCATGGCGCACACCATATGGAGCCTCAATCTTTCAGGTTTGTAATGAAATGTATATGTCCATAATCTTAATTTGAGAGCAGCCTTGTGTTATTCAAACTAAACTAGCGTTACAGGAAAAATTCATATCTCATGAGGTTCTGGTGGGCACGTTGGATATTCTTGTCCCCCTTACTATTTGAATCTGGACAGACAGAAATGACATGATGAAGGAAATTAACTGCCAAACAGAAGGATTCCAATACCATTCCATCTTAAGTCGGACAAGGAGTGTGGAGTCGGACACTGAGCAGAGCTGTCATAAAAATGTTGTGAAATCATTACATTTTGTGCCACGTAAATCCTTTTTATAGTATTGCATAGCATAAATTGCATACTACGTGATACTATGCAACGGGTTTACGTGGTACAAACTGTAACGATTTCTCAACATTTTTATGACAGCTCTGCTCAGTGTCTGACTCCACACCCCCTGTCCGACTTAAGATGGAATGGCAGTATTCTTTCTTCCCATACACCTTTGAGGACTGGAACAAGAGCAGATTAAGACAATAATTCTGTGAAAATATGCATAAATAATCATCTCTTTTCCTTCCTTTTTTATAACTAATGTCTTAACTTTCCCTGCCTCACACTCTTGTGGTGGCTTGAGGGATAGTCCATAGATGTGATGCTTTCTTGGTTGCATAGTTAACAGCCAGAACTGATGTAACATCAGTTCTGGTGGTGGTGCTAATCAAAACATCAAGTGGTGCTATTCAAAACATCAAGTATTTCACTGCCAACTATTACGAACATTCAGAATTATCTGATTTCCAATAAAAGTATTCATTCAGTGGTAGAAGATAAATGCAGGGGTTATGAGGAGAATTTGCAGGAACTTAAGTACAGTGAAGGAGGATGTGAGTAACTAATCATTTGAAGGAACTAGGGTGGGAAGAGTTGTGTAATGTTTTGGAGATGTATAGATCTGGAAGAATAGATGATCTGTTGAGGGAAAACATAGTTGGGAAAGTTACCAAAGAGATTAACTGATTAAAGTTAATCTCTGTAAAAAGTAACTACTTAAAGATAACTTTCCTGAAAAACTAACTGGTTAAAATTTAAGTTAAAAAAAGTAACTTTTACTTTAAAAGTTACTTTTAAGAAACTTTTAAAAGCTATTTTTCACAATTGGGACAAAGTAAATACAAACTTCAAATTCAAGAAAAATTTATTTAACTTTTACTTAAAAATTAATTAAACTTTAATAACATTCTCATTTCAAAATTTGTATCGGACATCCATCCTCTCCTGTCTGAACAAAGAAGCTCTGCAGCACTAAACATCCTTTCACATTGCGCTGATGATGAAATGCCAGTGTTGTACTTGATAAAAAGATTTCTCATAGTGCTTGAGAGTTCATTAACACTTCTACCGTCATGAAAATACCTCACAGCTTCCGAATCGGTGATGGAACGTGCCTCCTGACTGATAGAAGTCCGTTGGTGTTTAAATTTTGAAAAAGAAATGCATCCATCTTAGAAAACTTTCCCGAATCTCCAAAATGTTTGCGGTCACTCCACTCAACCGTGCTGATGATGGGATGTCACCGAGTAAGTTGAGTGTAAACTGGCGAATTTTACAGATATGTTACTTTGAATGAACCCATCCCCCTTGTTACCCGTCATAGGTTTTTCAGTGTTCTCTCTCTTCCTCGTGTTCAACTATGTAGTATTGATGACACGATGTCGCCGAGTAAGACATTCGTGCTCTCGCAGACATAGTCTTTGAGTGGTTTCATGTTTTCTCGTCTTTGTTCCTAAACTTTGGTGATCACTCCACTGAACCCCGATTTTGTTTGGATGTATTTGTCTGGGCCTGTTCATTGTATTCTTGCACAACTACCCAGCTATATTGCATTCTTAGATACCGTTTTTTTTCCCCTTTGTCTGTTGGGCAAGCTTTCTGCCCAAATTTGAACAGGTCTACATTCGCCAAAAATGAATGAAAATAATTAACTGAAGTTAGTTTTGCATCAGTTAATGTATAATTTTAACAATTAATTTTATCGTTAAATCTTTTAATCATTAATCCCAAATATGAGGCAAGTGAAATGCCACCTTGAAGTGATACACTGAAAATGTTACCATCTGTGAAATTAAAGGAATTTATGTAGTAATGGAATCAAGAGTTTCTGGGAAGGTGGAAGTAAATGTGAGAAAAATAAGGAGACTAGACCACACAGCTTGAGCATAGAAAGGGAATGTGGTGTGGAAAGATAGGTATAGCATAGAATCAAAGATACCTACAGACTTGATAATACAGAAGAAAATGTATAATGGCTAATAAGGGCTGAGAAGGCAGTTGAAGGTATCCTGCATTATACCAGATTTTGACCAGAAATTGGTTTTGATGGGTGATTATCCAAAATGTTCTGTGTGTTATTGCCCCAGGGAGAGTAAAAAAGAACAACATGCAATCTTATAGTAGTTATGTGAACAATAATGGAAAGGGATACAGAACATTGGCTGTTTTTATTTTGATTTTTTTATTTAGAATAGGATTTTTATTGAGTTAAACACATGAGGGTAATGAAAGTAATTCCAAATGTAGGAGCCAATTGGAAGGATATTGCTCTTGTTCAACACTGACACAAAAATCAGATGGCTCAAGGGCAGTGGATGGCATATATGAATGGATTGTGATAAGCAGGAAAGTAAGATTGCGATTCTCATTTTCACTGAGCCTGAACTAATTCTGAAGTAATAAGATTGTTCAAAATTAAGGTGCTCAGAAAATGTGAAACACTTAATAAAAAGAACCAGCAGGATCCCATATGGGCCCCATGAACTTAAATGTGTGAGTCTCACATCCATATATTAGCTATTATATGTAGTACTTGGTTGGGTCTACCAATAACTCCAATTTTTAGGATACTGGAACTAGCCACGGTATTTACCTTTACAGAGTCACCCGTGAGTGCACATAAGTGCAATATTCCACTGAGGAAAAATCATTCGCCTTGACCGGGATTCAACCCCGGAACCCTCAATTTAGCACCGAGTACTTTACCCAGTGAAGCTACCATGGCATCCTTATCCCCTTAGCTTAACTGGTTAAAGCACTCGGAATGAAATCGAGGGATCCGGGTTCGAATCCTGGTCAAGGCGAATATTTCTCCTCTGTGGAATATCACACTACCAATAGCTATCGAAACACTCCTTATGTTGGAGGTGTAAATGTGAAGGATATCCCCAAAAGTTTACTAATTACATAAATGTATATTGACCTACATCAAGGTGAAGACTTGATCACTACTTATCTGATTTTGTCCTGGCTGCTTGGTGTCCTGTTGGGACTGAGAAACAAGCTGAGCATGTTTTATTTCATTTCAGTGGTTTCTATAAACAT
Organism: Pyrrhosoma nymphula; assembly: GCA_963573305.1. Lineage (NCBI taxonomy): Eukaryota > Metazoa > Arthropoda > Insecta > Odonata > Coenagrionidae > Pyrrhosoma > Pyrrhosoma nymphula. The sequence goes on along the minus strand of OY754337.1, from coordinate 67,126,573 downwards.
AGGTCTTATGAATCATTTTATAGTAACGCTAATGTTTGTGTAATGTTAATGATTAACTTAAATGCTAACTAACCCTGATATTTATTCTGATCATACTTTCCAGTCGAAGGAATCATCATCAGTCCTGAGCTGTGATATCTCTGCTGATGATAAGTATATAGTCACTGGCTCTGGGGACAAGAAAGCAACTGTGTACGAAGTGATATATTGAATATTTGGTTGCTAGAAAAAAGTGTTAATTCACATCGCTAGGCAATTCATTGTGAACTGACTATGCCAATTACAAAATGTGTGCTGTCAAGTGTGTGAAACTATAAACAGGATGACTATGAGTCAAGACATGAGACGAGGAACTCATCTGAAGTGATTCACTTTCTCCTGTTATTGATAACCATTTAGCATCCAGAGAGTAAATTATGAAGAGTACCAATTGCTGGCATGAAATTTTGCTAACAGATTTCTGTGATCCTCCGAAGATTGAAAAAAGAAGACTTTTATTATGATTGTGTATTTCTAATTCCCTAGGTAAATATCCAACCAAACTATGTACTCCAGAACTTATTTTCCTAATCACCTACATACGTGTGACTGCAAGTAACTCTATTTGAATGGTTTATAAGTGTGTGTTTCCATAGAACAAACAATTATCTGTCAGGACTAATGACTGCAAAGTGAAATACTTCTGGGTGTATGATTCTAAGTGCATCTCTGGTGTGAATGGAGAAATGAATGTTAATGAGTATTCGAACAATGACTGAATGAAATTGTCTCATCAGGAATATGATTTGATTTTGTTTGGGTTTTGGACAGGTACATTAATATGTAATAGAATTTCATCTCAAGCATTCCTTTTTGACCACCATATATCTCCCTATCCGATACACTGTAGGCGCAAACAATATCTCATGCACCTTGTATTTATGGGTTTATTAGGGGTAGTTTGATTTCATATTCTTCAGCTCAAAAGTTAGGCCGTGTTTATATTTCTGGCACAAGGTTTACATACTAATTCAGGGAATTTCTAGCATGAACAAGAGTAGCATTTGAGGTACTTTGTTATGCCTCTCATAGAGTTTATCTTTAATCAATGCTGTGTCACTCAGTAGAATACCATTTTCTAATAGGTTTCCCCATTAAGACTCTTGTTTATGTGCCATAATGCATTCATCTCATTCTGTTCATATGGGTGTGGAAAAGTTCTCCCTGATCAAATGGAAGCAATATGCACTTTTCATTGTAAGTGTAAGCACTTGCCAAAGGTGTGCTAACTCTTTGGTATAAGTTTGTCTTGTTATATATTTATGGCTTGTTTAAAGAAATGATTTTTATTTGATGAGCTTGGAATGTTTTTTTTTCCATTCCAACGCTGAAATGCCTCAAATGACCTGTTTATGGTTCTATTGACACTTCTGGTGCTGATAGCAGTCTTCCATCAATGGGAAGGGTGTCAAGGTGTCGTCAGCTTAATGCTGATTTCTAATGCATTTATTTTGTTCCTGATGAGTGCAGAGAAGGGAAAGATAAAAGGGAACAACGTTAAGTTTCAGCACCTGCTTTTACAGATATAATTCTTTCGGAGATTGGGATTTTTTGAATAATCTCATAAGTAAGTCATATTTACTCTATATCCCCAAGTAAAGATTTATGATGAACATGAAACTCTATGCTCATTCGCCAACAGTGAGCAGGGTGTGGAAGAGTTACGAGCATTTTCCAAGCATGTAACAAACACTCCATTGACACTTCCTATGTGATGTCCTATAGCTTAAGAATGTGGTTTGTGAACAGTAATACCAGAGGAATCCACAGTCCCCCATCAGAAATACAGTTAATATTGTTTGGTATTACAGTAATTATTATGTGGGGTGTTCTTTAAATAACACATGTTTTTCTCAAAAGGTTTGTTCTATTATGTTTTAAATAAATCATCTTGTTCCCCAATTCTTCCCTGAAAAATGCCATTTTCAACATAATCTCTGTTCAAGTCTTTGGCCTTAGGCCACCTTGATGGGAAAGCCTGTATACATTCATGGTACCATGTCTGTTCTCAGCAACCTTACTTCATTTATAACTTCCTTGTCATTGCTGTATCTTTATCAAGTGCTTCAGTGCAATTGTTAGTCTACTGCTATGTCCCTGTAGACATTTTTCATGTGCCTGTGGATATTTGTGACTGGCTCATTTTTCACTGAAAGGAATTCTTCACTACTCTTTGCTTGGAATGTGCCTCAGTCACTGATACCATTTTGGAATCAGATTATTGCACTATCATCCACTTCAAAAGAATGAAAATTCAAGAAGTAACGCATACAAATATTCTTAATGAAGATTGGCTTAGAAAAAAAATTGTTACATTATTTAATGAACACCCCTCATGTTGAAGTTACTTAATTGTGTATTATTAATGTTAATGAGTAGTTGTGGCTATACTTCCATGAAGGCTCTTAGATTAGCTCATCCTACGCTTAAGTGCTTGCTTTCTAGTTCATTCATACGCCCTTAAGCAAGTAATTTACCCAGTCTACCAGAGGCATTTCACTTTTTTAAACATTGTACAAGTTGGAATCACAGGTGCAGGCCTTAAGCATTCATTTTAATGCGTGAAAAATTAATTCACATCAATTCTCGTTTTGAAGGCTCTGTACTTGCTTACACATATGTGCCATAAATCCTTAATATAGGTACAAGAATACATTGGTAATCTAGGTAAGGAGTAAACCTTAACCATTTTATAAGTTTTTTCTAATAAGTGTTTTCTGGAGCTATTACTTGTCACTGAAAGGAAAGTTACTGCCAAGATATTTTAAGCATTTCAGGTTGAATTGTATGGGCAGTTTTTTGGCATCAAGAAATTCTGTAAAATATGCCACTTTCAAAACGAACTGAAGGGTAGAAACGATGGAGAAATCAATGTTCAGTATGTCAGTAAGAACTTCCATGCATATTTTTTCTTAATTCCCTCTTGATGGAGCCATAAGCTTCCACATGTAGCACTTCAAATTTCAGGATAAAAAACAATGATGGTTTTTTTTTACTTTGCTAAGCCCATGATACCACCTGTTACCATACAATGTACTCAGAAACATGGTATTGAAATAAATTAATGTGATGGCAGGCAGGCAAGTAAATAAATCAGATTAATGCACAGGGAAGGTGAGGCAGTTTTTAAACAGAACATTTTAGTTCACTGGAATTAACCACACCAAAGTCCATTAAAAGTGAAACTAGGGGAATTACATCATCAATGTCAAGAGTGAGTGCTCTCTTCAGAGATGACAGGTTGAACTTATTAAAGTGGCTTTCTGTAGAAACATACAAACCCTTAGCCTCTTAAAACTTGAACAAATATTCACCAACTGTCGCAACTATGCCAAGGTTTCTTAGACCACACATTGATAATATATTCAGCATCACCTTCTCGTGGGCATAGCAGAAGATGTTAGCTTTCAACCATCACTAATTATGCACCAGTGAATTTGATGTGTAATGAGGTCATACCATCAAACAAGAATTCAGTAGTACCTAAATTTCAATGAAAGTTATTATAACTTTAATAAAATTTTTTGCACATAATTAGCCAGCCAGCAGGTGTTCAATGACGGTTCTCTCCAAAGAAACTGGTATCATTTAACAAAATAAAGATGACAAAAAAATGATTTAACTTCCATGAAAATTGTGACAAAGCAATTTCAATTGAAATCAGAGCGATTTATAGCAAGAACAATGCACTCAATTCTTCTGACTGACCCCTTCCCAAAATCCCAAGGACAGCAGCTTCTTAGACATAGCATTGTCTAAATGTCGTTTAATTAATTCTTTTCTAGGCCATAGCCAATTTTGGCAAAGCTCTTGATTTAACACAAATAAAGATAATTTTCCTCCAGTTGAACAAACAGCAGCCTAATGAATTGACTGTTTTAATGTAGGTATTATTTCTGTGAGGCATTACACCATGACCACTCATGGAATCATGCATGAGGACATCCTTTTCAACCATTCTCTAAGCTCATCACTCAGGGTTTATAGAGTAATTAATACATGCTTTATGTTTTAATGAGACGAGTATGTCTGAAAGTATATGCACAATAGGAATTAAATTTTAACTTTGCAAACTTTGTCAAAGTGGTCTTCTCTCGATAGAACAATTGATAAACATATAGAGTATCTGGTATTTAAAGATGTGGTGAATTATTGTGAGAACCATTTGTTGTCATGAATTTTATATTGAAAATGAAAAATCCAAACTTGAAAATGAACCCATAGAAAGATAAACAAGATTGCTGGTGATGAAATTGAGCAGAAGAATTTGTTGAACTTTGGAGCATACTTACTCAATTTTCAAGCCATTTTTATCTAAGCCTAATGTTACCCATATCCTACATTATGTTTTGTATTGAAAATTGTTGTTGGAGTACATATAATATTGTTAATTATCCTATGATGGAGTTTAAGATGTTTCTATATGGGTACGCAAAAATCCAAAATTTTGTGTGGTTATCTTTAGTGCATATAATTTACTTCATTTTATAATTTGTGTGAAGCTCAGTTGTGTGTAAATCTTCACTTCTTCATACTGGTACTAAAATAGGGGAGTGCAATGTATGTGAACAAAAATGAATGTTCTTCATTTTATGAAATGTTAATCTTTAATTGAGATGAACTTTTTTATGTGTATTTTTCCAATAGTGTCTCTTAGAAACTTCCAAAATAGATGATCCAAAGAGTTTAGTTTTAGTCATTTGAGTGCTGTGTCACCATATTGACAGACCAAAACGATTTATGGGATGATTCAACATACCTCACATTTTATAATAAAGCTCCTGGAGAAGAGATTTGTAGGATATCTTACTTGCAATCCTCTGAATATTTTATTTTGCCAAGGAATATAACAATAATGACATCCTTCTCACTGAATGAGTAGGCAGATTCCTGCCTCCTTTAACTTTTGATTGGTGATCAGGGCCTTCCCTGTGGATTGAGGGTCCCTGTGCAAACAAAAGTGGGGGGCCCCCTTAACTTTGTATTCCTTTATTGATATAGTAGCATCTTTTAAGCATATTCTATGGAAATAAGGAAATTAACCGACAAACTGGCATTTGATTTCAAGAAATTTACATGTGTAAATACTAAGTAGTAGGTAATTTCGTGTAATAGGCGGGTTTCCCCGTGCCGTCTGAAAGACGCAAGCCTGGGCGGCGCCCCCATAAGCACGGGGCCCAGTGCAGCGGCACCTGTCACACTACCCTAGTCTGTCTGTTCCATTCTAACAAGTGATAGAAGATGAAAAATGGTTATTTGTTAAGGAAAAATGATGCATTGAATTAGAGACAATTATTTGGCCTATGAATGAGCTCACTGACAGGGTAGAGTTCTAATTTTGAGTTGCCATTTTTAATTTCCTGCTAAGTTAAGAGCTCCTTCAATTTCTAATGAATGTCGTGGACTTTTCAATTCAAGCAAAAGAATTCACAAAGCTATCAAGTTGGAGCTTTTTCCTAGGGAAGCTCAAATTTATTCACATAGGTGAACTGCGGAGTACACAAGGAAGAAGAACAGTGTACTTCTAATAAGCTGAATGCTTATATACGAACAACAGGCAGAATTTTGGAGGAACTCATAGTCATGCATTTATACGGAGTCCACTAGCCATACTGCATACAGCGTGGGTGAATTTAACACACTTAAAGACTGACATTAAAAATATAATTACATTCTCACCTGTGATACCATCCTTGACATGGTGGAAGGGTTTCAATGACACCTAGAGTTGGACTAGAGGGAACCAAAAGTAGTTCACATAATGGTGTCATGTTTAAGACTACATTGGGAAGCAGTGATGTGAAACCCCTCCCCCAACTAACAATTACCCTAAAAAAGGAAGTCAGACACAGAGAATTGAATCCAGGCAACTAAGGGATGCCGGCCACTACAGCAGGTGTCATGCCCGGTGGCAGGGAAGGCAAGGCCTCCACAGTCTTCGTCACATGAAATCCTTGGGCAACAATATCATCAGAGGATACAAGGACTACAAGAGAAGAAGCAGTAAAAATGGGAACCTGGAATGTTAGGACAATGAGGGCTGGAAAGCTAGAGAATATTAAACAGGAAATGGAGATGGGAAAATAGATGATTTGGGGTTGCACGAGGTGAGGTGGAGGGATAGCGGGGACTATTGACTTACAGGGAAATCTACAGTGCAGGAGATGATAGTCAACGTGGGGTATCTATAGTACCAAATGCAAAATTAGAGAAGAGGGTAGAAACATCAAAAGGAAAATCGTCCGTTTTATAAATATTATATTACATTATATATTACATATAGGAGAGAGATGATTTTGGGGACTTTGGGTAAGGATATAAAGAAGAGGCTGATGAAGAGTTCAATGTGTAGTGCAGTGTTGTATGAGCAGTAACGTGAAATCTTAGAATAGGAGATGAGAAGAGGTTGCAGGCATTTGAGATCTCGGAGTGGACGAGGATGGATAAGATATGGCCAAAGTAAAGGAAAACAAATTAGGAAGTGCTTGGTATGGTTGGTGAGGACAGGAAACTTCTGTTTGGGATTAGGTTGAACAAAGTAGGTAATTGGAAGAAGTAATGAGGGGCAAAGGACTGGTTAAGGTTGATGTATGTTGGGTAAGCTGGGAAAAGAGAGTAGTTTTTATGGATCGGATGAAGAAGGGCAGGACACACTGAGATAAAGAAAGAAATATTCTAACTAGATAGGATCCTGCATATGTAAAAATCCAGAGGATTTTTACATACATACTTCCATATAACCCTACCTTAACCGGTAGGTTACTTAATAATGCGTAGTAATAATTGTGGTACTCTATGACCATGAGCAGGTATCGTGCCTGGGAGTGGGGGAGGCAAGGCCTTAGTGGTAGTAAATCCTGGCACAACATTGTCGTCAGAAAATACAAGGAATAGGAGGGAGAAGAAGAAGAAAAAGAGGAGGAGGAAAGCAGCGGTAAAATTAGGAACTTGGAATATAAGGACAATGATGAGGGCCGGGAAGCTTGAAAATATTAAAAAGGAAGTGGATAAAGGGAAAATAGATGCTTTGGGGCTGTGCAAGGGAAGATGGCAGGATAGCGGAGATTATTGGAGTGATAGTTATAGGATTATGTATTAATAATAATAATATATTTTATTTGTCCGGCGATTTGTTGTTACAAATATAGGACACGTCAAGGTACACTACATAATGCACATAATACAATACAATTGCAAAAAGTTAAAAAAGAAGAAATTCATCAATAGAGGAAAATAAATTACTCAATAGGAATTCTCGGAGCTTACACTTGAAGAGGAATATAGTCTTTGCACTTCTAATTTCTTAGCAAAGCTTATTATAAAGCAAAAGGCCCATATGCCAGGGGGCGTAACCAAGAGTTTTTAGTCCTTACATGTGTTTGATGTAGGTCTGTAGAGCTCCTTGTTTAATAACAATGATAGCTATTATTAGTGGCATAATTTGAAAGATTTTTTTTGCACAAACAATTGCAGCAAACATGTATATACAGGGAAGGGGTAAAATACAGAATTTTTGAAAGAGAGGGCGACATGGGGTATAAAGAGATGCTTTACCTATCAATCACATAATCCTCTTTTGAATTTTGTTTTAGAATTGGGTGTAGGGCCCCAGAAGAGGATACTGTACATGACCTGGGAATAGAACTCGCCATAGTAAATTGACTTTAGTACATCATTATTTACAGTTCCTCTAATAGACCGAATCAAAAAACAGACAGACCTCAGTTTACTGCGGAGTACCTGAATATGACCCTCCCAAGAGACTTGACTGTCTAAAGTGACACCCAAAAAGGAAGAACTATTATTTTGTGGAATAGGTTTACCATCAATATTGACTGAGATAGCGATTGATGTTTATTCTTATTATAAAAATAAATTAAATTTGATTTCTCCACATTGAGAAGGAGAGAGTTATGGTTACACCACTGTTGTAGGGGAGGTGAGAGTAAACAAGGGGTAGGTATGGTACTGAATACAAAATTGGGGCTGGGGGTAGTAAACATTGAACAGGTGAGCGACAGGATACTAGTGGTAGAAATAAAAGGACGCCCGACGAATTTTGTACTGGTCCAAGTATACATGCCTACAAGCAACCTAAGGGAGGAAGAGGTAGACAAGATGTATAAGCCACTAGAAGAAATAATTAGAGAAGTGCCGGGAAAGAAAACCCTGAAAGTATTGGGCAACTGGAATGCAGTGGAGGGGGAAAAGGGAGGGATGGATTTGAAGTGGGAGGGTTTGGGCTAGGAAGAAGAAATTACTGCGGTGAGAAGGTAGTTGAATTTTGTAGAATAAATAAATTAGTAGTGACAAACACTTTGTTTAAACATCACCCCAGGCATAGGTACACATGGAAAATGCTGGTTGATAGTTAAATTCCTGGATATTCGATGATAAAAAATAGATGCTAATTTCATAACAAATATATGCAAATTTTGAAAAAAATAGATGCTATTATTACCGGTCCCTAGTTATTATAGGCCCTGGGGTAAGGCAAGAGTACATGTTATCGCCTTTGCTTTTTAACATCTATGCTGAGGAAATGGTAGGAGAGGCATGGGAAGAGCTAGATGTGGAAATCAAAGTAGGAGGCCAATTGATAAAGTCAGTTAGATTCGCGGATGACCAGGCGTTGGTCAGTCGATCATCGAAAGGATTGCAAGCTTTAGTAGATGCATTGAAAAAGCAGTGCAAGTAATTCGAATGAAGATTAATCATAAGAAAACAAAAGTAATGAGATTCTCTGGGGCAAAGAAAGCGAGGCTGGTCCTAAAAGTAGGACACAAACTAGAGCAAGTACAACAATTAAATTACTTGGGTAGCACGCTAGAAGAAAAAGGGCAAAGTATCAAAGACATTAGGAGGAGAATAGGGCTAGCGAAGGAAGTGCTCTATAATAGAAGGGAGCTGATGACAGGGACCTTAAGTAAGGATGTAAAAAAGAGGCTGGTGAAGAGCTTGATACGGAGTGTGGCGTTGTATGGGGCTGAAATGTGGACCTTGAGAAAGGAAGACGAAAATAGGCTGAAGGCGTTCGAGAGGTGGGTGTGGAGGAGGATGGAGAAGGTGGGGTGGACAGAAAGGAAGACAAATGAGGAAATGCTTGACATGGTGGATGAGAAGAGGAAACTTGTGGATGAGAAGAGGAAGGCAGGGTAGGTGGCTGGAAGGGGTAATGAGGGGTGATGGTTTGCTGAAGGCCGTGATAGAGGGAAGGATGTTGGGCAAGCGGGGAAGGGGGAGAAAGAGAATAGGTTTTTTGGATGGGATGAAGAAAGGTAGGACTCACGCTGAGATGAAGAAAGAAATACTAGAGGTAGATAGGGCACTACATGTGTAAGAGTCTCTTGGAATTTCTCTGACTTTCATCATAAACTGCCTCTGACCGGTAGATAACATACTCAGATGATGATGACCATAAATCAGTATGCAAGAATAAATTTAGCACAAAACTTTAAATATCATAGGCACCTGCGATATAATGTCTACTATAGGGAGAATAAATGTCACAGACACTTATTTCAAGAGAAAAAGCAAAAAAAACTGTGCCACGTAGTAACTAAGACTCTGTAGCTGATTTGAATAATAATTTTGTTTGCACCTTAAGACACTATACCATTAAGAAATATCTAACAACAATAAAACCAGTAACTTATACAATTGTTGTACCAGGTGAAGAAATTAAAATTAGTAGTCAATATATGGAAATTTTAATGATTATACAGGTACCTACCTAAAGCATCAACAGCTCAAAAGAACAAATAAAAGTAATCTATCATTTATATCAAATGAGTGTATCCTGTGAGTTAGACGAACAGAATTTTGTAATAATTTAAGGCATGTAGCTTTTATGTATAGAAAAATCTAGATATCTAGAATTCCAGATAATTCTATATTACATTAAATTACAAAAACTACCTTAAACATCAGTTAAACATCTTAAACATCAGTTAAATGTATAATTGCATCCACATTCTATCCGCGATGACACAGCTTACCAGGAAAAGGCGCGAACTGAAAGTTCTAATTCAACAACTAGACAAATATTCGGTTGGGTAGTAGTGTTCCTGAGACTTTAAGGCTGAAAATTTATCTTTTTTACTCACAATTTTGACTTCTTAAAACACACGCTGCATTTTGTTCCTTTTGGACCATTGATTAGGGATGGTGACAAGTTGATGTGCGTATGAATATTGAGATACTACCTCTATTATGATTGGCACAAAATTGAAACTGAAAACAGAATGAAGTAGTTAGAAAGCAGAGTTCGCAGCTCACTACTCATTGTCAGTAAACAAGGTAAACAATTTCTCTTTCCTTCGCGGTCAAAATCAAATGGCTTGGAAAAGAGTACAAGCGCCTCGTTTGTACCGCTTGCAGAACTACCAAGAAGGCGAACTGAGAAGTTGCAGCTGAATCAAGCTTTTGGGGCTTGTTATTTGTATTTCGCGTTAATTTAAAGACGAACCAACTTTGCTGCAGCATGCCGCCAAAGTTTAAGTTCCAGGAGGGTAAGTCTATTTTTTTAAAAGATTATATATACTGGGTTGAGCGTTGTTACACAGTTCACTCGTCCCATTTTTTAGTTATTATGTTGCCATTTCCCTCATCTATCCCATGTTTTTGTTGGTTTTGCTAAATTATTATTCATGTAAGCAGTGAGGCCTGCAATTATAACACTAATATTGATAATTTACACGTAACTATTCTGAGAAAACAGTACACAGCTTATTATCAACTTAGTTGGCCTCAGCTTCTTTTCGTAAAACATGGTTTCTGACTGGTCAAATGGTGTCCATTTTGATGTTAATGGCAAAGGAATGCTTTTATTTGGTTTATTCTTAATGGAAGTATTTAATTTTGGTCCGCTTGTTTCCATATTTCCTGAAATCAGAAAAGTCTTTCTAAGAATTCAAGTGATGTTGATCGAATTCTCCCCAAATCTACTTCCAATCTTGATTGATTTAGCCTTGATTGATATGCTACAATGGCCACAATCGAGTCGTGGTCTATGATGTGGAATTACCCTTCGGATTCGATGTAGGTAGAATGCTAGAAAAGTTGATAAATTCCACTTACTTAACTCTTCAATTGTCCAAAAGATCGAAAAACAATTATTACATAGAAATCCTGTAAACGTATGGGCTCCCGAACGTTATGCTTGGGTCCTATACTTGAATCTGTTTGCCAAAGACAATGATTATGAGTGAGTTACTACATTTTTCGTTGGAAAGTCTTAATTAAGGACTCAATGTGTTTCTTTCTCTTTAACTGTTGCTTGAACTGGCTGCCCTGCAGCCTTTGCATTTGAGATATGATGCTTGACAAATGGCACACAATATTGTGCTTTCACTGGAAGCATTCATAAATACTACTGGTAAATGTTGTATTATCTTTAACTGTAAACTTAGTGCCATTTGTATAATTACTCTTTTCTAAGTGGCTTTAAAGTAATGTTCTGATAAAGTATAACATCCTGGTGAAAAATAATCATCCTGTTATTATTTAATAATAATTTTATTATATAAGATTAAACTTGTATGGAAATTCATTCTTTTCCAAGATGCATGGATCATTTCTAATGGAATCTTAACATGGTACGGTTTGACCATTCCATGTATTTAATTCTTGAATATCAAAGGAAATGTAGGCCATATGCTTACTTTGCACTTTATCCACGCTGGGGAATTCTTCGTTAAGATTGCACCGATCATGTTCATGTATCCACTGAAGTGATTTGGTTATTTTAAAAGTTCACTAACAATTTTTTCGTTTTTTTATCAGGTGAGAAGGTTCTTTGTTTTCATGGGCCTTTGATATATGAAGCAAAATGCCTAAAATCTCAGGCAAAGGAAAAACAAGTAAAATACTTCATTCATTATGCGGGGTGGAACAAAAAGTAAGTACTTACCTAATAATGGTTTATCTGGAGCTAAATTTGTGTTCATTTTCTGCTGTTTTATCTGACTGTTTTGATAATGTGTTCTAACTTAATATGCTCATTGATAATGTTGTTGCAGTATTACTATTAATGTCACTTGCCAGTTTGTAGATGTTGTGTTAAACCCTGTCTCTGCTTTCGTGTATACATTACAAACTATTTACAGTGTGTATTCTTCTATTTTCATTCTACATACATGCTTTTTCACTCCAGCAAATATTACTTGTACTATGAATAATGCGTTTAATTAATCCCATAAATCTTCCTGTTGCTGTTTTTATCTCTCATTTCATTCTTCCATCCAGAAGTTTTTGTCCTGTTAGGTCGGTTAGTTTTTCGTTCAGAGTTGATGTAATTTTCATTAGCTGGGGTTACATCTTTATTTAAACCAACCAAGTTTATGCATACTTTCTGGGGTGCTGGATATAACCTGGGCTAAACCTAGATTTCCATTAAAATCCAAAACAAAATTAAGAACAGTGAGGACCGTCCAACCTTCATCAATTAAGTCTCATTGTTTTTATTTAAGTTTTTTAGTATTATTTAGCTCTATTTTCTATGTGAGATATAAAATCGGTGCAAGTAGAAATTTTTATTTCAAATTCTGAGTGCACGTGGCTTTAACCTTTATCTTACGAGGTTTTTCGCCGGCTGTATATCTAGACTACCGAGGTTTTTTAAACTTTCTGCCACTAAAACATAGTGTTTTAGAAAAAATATTATTACAATAAAAGTATTTGTTGTATCACAATAAAATAAAAAGTGCTCTATAGAGTTTTTACAGGGCTTTCATGTGATTTAATTTTATAGGGATAGTAAATATAACAATATTTTAAATCAAAGTTTAATTTTTGTTTATGTAAAAAAATTTAAATTATTTTCGACTGTGAAGGGTTTTTTAGCAAAAGAACGAGCAATCCCTCCACAAAAATGGTGTAACACAACGCCCTTAGTTCAATTTAAAGTTTTCAAGTAATGGAATGGTATATAACCATAAAAAAATGGAAAATATCCAAAGTATGACAACTGCATTTTTCCGAGAGTCGCCGTTTTTCTCTTCCAAACACTATGAAAGACAAATTTTTCACCCTAATACTTATATGTTTTTTTCATTATAAAATACTTTATTTGAATTGATTAATTAATTTTCCGTCTGCTGTGCTTGTTTTATTCCTTCCTTTTAGACAATATTTTACCGGATTATCGATGCAATTACGTTCAAACTCATGTTGCGTAGTAATGTTATTTTCGTGTTCCGAAAGTCGAAGAAAATTTCAACATAGAAAAAAATGTTTGTATCCACATTATGGATATAAATCCTACACGCAGTAACCAAGAAATAGATGCGACATAAATTGATTGTTTTTAGCCATTGATGGACCACTTCTAGCTCACTTTAGACCGTTCCAATTGCGTCAGAAGTGAAAAACCGCAGTCGGTGTTTTGTGCTGAGCGGTGCTGTAGTAGCTGATGCTGTAGTAACTCACTCTAACCCTTTATTTTTAGAGACGATGTATCCAAAAAGAAAGGGTTAGAGTGAGGGAAAATATTCTTGATAAAGAAGGGGGAAGAGATAGGTGGAGGATGGGAGGGGGAGGTAGGGGTAATTGAGAGATATGAAGAAGTGAGACGGAGGGAGAGAGATGGAGGCTCAAGGTACTGCTGAGGGTTGATGATAAAACCTAGTACGTATGGCAATATTTTTTATATTTATGATACGAAAACATGAGTGCACCTTGCATAAGGAAAATTACTGTAGTTCAAAAACGTAAATAGCATCTTTGGCAATAAAACCCATATTTATGAGATGTCATGTAAAGTTCGTAAATACCTGCACATTTTCCTTCGAACTGAAAATTGTGCGATAGATCATGAAAAAGAGGTCTACACACAGCCCAACTTCACATTCCGGGCACCAAAGTCGTGTTTCTTAAAAATATACTGATGAAAAATGACTCGTTCTTTGAACGACACAATCACCTCGCTCCCAAATAATTTTGTTTCCAAAAAATAATTTAACAAAATCGAGGAGACTATTCTCTATCGTGAGTGGTGCTTGATTTTTATCTAATCTATCCGGTGAGCGCATGCTCTGCTTGAAATTCCGTAACGGTAAACACCAGGAGGGCTCAACATCCGTGTCACTGTCTTCATCACAACTGCTCTGTCAGAATTTCTATATCTTCCTCTTATTCCAGAAGTTTACTTTCAAAAGCCATATTGCTAGAACTACGATAATACTAATAATATTGTCTCAAAAATACTCATGTCACAGCCTACAACACACTTGAACGATCAGTTTCAGGAGAGACTTCTCACCGAGCCATTCCGCGATGATATGAAAATGTTAGTCACAACAAATTTTCAGACGGGAAGGACTTCGAAGTGTGTATGCAGAAAAGCTCGCATGCTATCAAAGGCATCATTCAGCATCCTGTTATCTTGATTTGTGCTCACGTAAAGATTCCCTTTCCTCCTTACCAGCGAGATAAGCAAACTCGAGCAAAGAGGATGAGTCATTCACAGGACAGATGGTCCAGCTGAACCTAGTACGCGTATGGAGATAAGGAAAAAACCTCTCATGAAAGTAAGATGCTCCTATCGTTGAGTGCTTTCTGAGAAGATAAGGATATAATTGGGCTATATATCCTCCGCTGTCATGTCAAAAGGATGAAGTTTCCTGGTCTCACACCAAGTAAACAAACCTAGAGTAAGGAGATGTATCATTTAGGCGAAAGATGGTCGAATAAAATCACATTATCTTGACATAACAAAGAAAACATTCTCATGATAGGATGACCTTCTATATTCTGAATGCTTCTCTTATAGAAATATATATCTTTGTGTGGTCTATAACTTCATTTGTACTGAGGAAAGTATTCGGTTCCCTCCTCATACAAACGAGAAGCAAACCTTGTTTACGGGAGTTGGATTCGTCATGTTATATTACGTCAAACAACATATAATACTGTGAGATATCCAAAGAAAAAAATTCAGATGGAAGAAAGATGTATTCTTAGTCAAATGACGCAAAACAAATATGACTTTCTATCATTTGACAGTCCCAGGGGCCTTGAGAGTGAAAGGAGGACGCAGTGTGCCATATGAACACGCTCGGCAGTCTAGCGATATTTTTTTTGTGCCGGAGAGTCACGCTCGGTAGATAAAGGTTAAACTGCGAGGCCTGGTTAATTGTTGTGCTGAACAATATCTTATCTGCTTATTTATGAGTATCAGTTTCAGCCGTTGATGACTTAAATACATTTCCTGCATGTTCCCGTAATTCATAATTTTTTTCATTATTAGCAGGCATTTATGTCACTGTTCTTTGATGGGGGTGGGTCATCAATGTGACAGCACTGAGTGCACCTGAAGCACATATCACCAGTGGTGTATGCATGATTGACTTCTGGGGGGGGGATTCATTAATATTTATGTGCATCATCATAGAATGATATTTAGATTATTATTCACTTAAACAATAATAAATTAACATCTTTTCGTGAAGACAATTCAACTATACCTTTCAGCCCAATAAGCAAAATTCTAAATGCTAGTTAAGGTAAACAAACAAAAACGAGTTCAGATAAACATGTTTTTGGAGGTTCAGGTAAACATGGTTCACTAGTGATAGCATTGTTGATGATACATGAAAATAGGTGGATCCTGCATTCTATATCTGATGATTCATATTCATATGAAAAAATTGGTAAATAGAAATAAACTTAATACAATACTAATTTAGGATATAAATGGGTCAGTGAGTGAAAGCTTAAATAAATAGAAAAACCATCACAATTCAGCTCAATTTGTTAACTCTAGGCACTCTTGAGCAACAGCAAGTTGTGAGACTGATGTTGTTACACCAAATAATTCATAACCTTATTTCTTGTTCATATCTTTTGGAAAAATTGGAATTGAGCTGGGTAACAAGGCAAGCACACATTTTAACATTTATTTTGTCTAAAGAATGCTCCTATTTTATTCCATTATTTTGAATCATGAGATACTACTACCTTCTATCACACAACATTGATATACACTCTCTCATTTTCTGCAATTTCTTTCTTAATTATTATACCTAAGTAAAATTTAATCTCATACTTACTGATTTTTACTTTGCAATCTATCACTGAGAATGTTGACTTGTCCTTGTAAGAAATTGACTATTTACTTGTCTGAAACTTAAAATTGCATATTTATAGTGTTATTTTGTCTTTTTTAAAACTTGAATTCAACACTAATTATATTTCATAATATTTTTTCACTTTGTAATTATAACCCACTTTATATCATTTTACAAGTACCGTATTTGATGGCATATGAGATGCACCCCCATTTCAGTAGGGCACACTCAAGAAAAGCGACCATTAGCCAGTGAAAGGCTGTACTGTAACCGAACAACCACACCAAAACCCGGAAATCCAACAATTTAAATAAATAATAATATCATTTAATAAATTACGAAATAACAATAGGAAACTAGGGACACATAAATATAATCAATATTTACGTAAGGGGAGTTATGAAAAATGGAAAAAAGTAAACAGCTAGCATAAAGAAACTAGGGATTTTGAGAATAAGAATTAATCTGAGAAAGCCAGAGAAGGAAGAAGGGGTCGAGATCGTAAAAGTATGCAGAGCGGGGATAACGTGAAAAATCTGGAGATAAGATGGTAGAAAAGGGGGCAACGTGAGGTGCAAAGGTTCCTAAGGAAGGAGTGTCACCGGAGTAATTTGTGAGACCGTGAAAGGAGCAGAAAAGACATTCAAGAAGTACGACGCACGGCCCAAACGATGACGGAATTAATATTACTAAAAACCCATGCCCGTAGCCGCGCAGGAAAGGAGGGAGATCCAGATCACGATAAGTGAAACAGAAGTAGACAGTATAAAAGTTAAAAGAAAGGGCTCATACGTAAATGTTGATAACACCAATCACGTATAAAGGTGATCAAACTGCAAAAAGAAACCTCAAACCTTTGGTTACCTTCGTAACCAAATTGTTTGCCATTTAAAAATAATGTTTTAACTTATAAAACTAAAATCAAAAGGTTACTATTGTAAATTGGGCCTAAAAATAACCATTGAGTAAATTTTTTATATTGGTGTTTTTAAAGGTTTAAACTTTTTTGATTAAATGTGTTGAGTGTTGTTTCAAATGGCATATGAAGTGTTTTATTTGCCAATGTTTGTTCTAATTACCCTTGAATCCCGTTCGATAAGGAGGTAAGCGTCGAATTATTTTGCTTCTCAACTTAGGGCAGAATTTATATTATTTATAAAAAGGTGTGACTGGGTTAGGTTACAGTACACTCACATATAAGACTTAAGGGGGTGATTTTTTTGCCCTAATTTTGGAAAAATGCTGGTCAAATATGGTAATTTGTAATGAAGAATATTTTCCTTTGATAATCATTAAATAAACAAAAAAATTATGAATTGTGCCAACAACATTTCGGTTGGATCAAGGTACACCTGGGTAATTGAATTGGTATGAATCCATAAATCTTATTTATGAAAATTATTTCTTCCAAAATGTCATACATTTTAGCTTAAGTATAGTTTTACAGTAAATCAGAATGGAATGGTAGTCAGATTATTTAATACATATTACCAATAACTTCGTAATAAACTACTGAGCTCAAAAAATGATAGTCTGTACTATCTTAGCTCAAGAATATTACATATGACTTGGGCTTACTTTCTACTGAAAGTTATACATTTGTGTCATGAATGTGTTTACTGTATTTTACCACTTTAAAATTTAATTTTTTGACAGTTTTTGAAAATTTTAATGGTAGCATCATGTCACATCTAATCATTTCAGTTGTGTTGATTAGTTTGAACTATGTATTGATAAGTGTAAGCTGTGATTTATATTTTCTTATTATTAATTGAGTCAATGATGACATTATTGTTTTCAGTTGGGACGAGTGGGTACCTGAAAGCAGAGTTCTGAAATACAATGAAGCTAATGTACAGAAACAAAAAGAATTACAAAAGGCCCATGAAGCTCAAATGTAAGTTGCTCATTTTAAGAGTGGTCGAATATTGAAAAAATAATAAATGCATCTCATTTTGTTGCACATATGCCAAATGAAGTGTTAATTGCATAGATCTGATGAATGTTAATTGTCGTTTTGCATCCTTTTTCTAATGTTTTTAGGGGTAACACAAAAATGGAGTTGTCAACAAGCTTTGAGTATTTTTGTAAAATTTGCCTGTTTATTTATTTATGAGCAACAATGGGTTCTTATTAATTTTTAATATCACTCTTAAGCCAGGTAATGCAGATTGGGTCTAAAAGACTTTTTTTGTGTCAGGCTAAGGGTTAAATATCCATTGCACATTATACAATACTGTTACTAACTTTGATTAGTGAAGTTTGTGTAATGTTTCACTTAAATTAAAGTGATCCTCGCCTGCAAATTCCACTGTTTATCTTGAAATGCCTCCCAGGATTTTTTCTCAAATAGCTTTCAGCCACAAGTCCCGTAGTTTTCTCTTGTTCGGCAAGCGATAAAATAATTTTTGGCGCTGTGTATGTCGTACTTCGACCACCTAGTACCAAGCAATATTTGTACCGAATGTCGCTCATGATGGAAAACATAGTAAGTAGTTCTGTTCGTGATTACCGGATTACAGATAGAATGGGAAAATTACCATAGTTTTCATCCGAGATAAATTATCACAGTAAAATACGGTAATTTTCGAAAATTACCGTAATATTCCAGTATTTTTTAGTTTTAAGTATTACACAGCAAATGTATGGTTAAATAATAAAGCCAATAGCAATAGGAAGGGAATAACTATGTTTAAACCAACCCTAACACAGCATTAATCTATGCAATTTTTAAAATCGTAAAAAGAACTACGGCAGCAACACGGAGTCTGGCTTTCTTTTGTCCAAGTATGAGAAATTTTCAAGAAGAATATTCTAATGCTTCACTCTAATAATGTTATAACTTAAGTAAAATATTCCAAAAATGAGTTATACATGCCTCAATTTATTATTAAACACGTAGGAAATGTGAACTTGGCTTAAAAAAATACGTTGGGAATTTATCTGTATGAAAAGTTCTCTGACATAGGTAGGTGAATTATCTAGAAAATTACGGTAATTTTCAAGGGGCGTGGTAAATTTAGAAAAATACTGCAGTAATTTATGAAAATTACCGAGGTAATTTTCAGAGTGGCCCATCTCTAATTACAGTTAAAAAACAACAGTGGCCATACAAAACCACTAATGTTTGACAAAATTGTTGTGCTGACGAAATTCACTACAGAAAATCCATCTTCGCCCAATGAAAGAACCAAAAGGTTTAGGAGCATTTGATACTTGCAATATAGCACATTTTATTTAGAAATGTTAATAAGTATTCGGAAAACAGGGGCTTTTGGGGAAAATTTCAAGGATTCTTTGGACATAAGATTGCATTTTCTGTTTATCAGCTGATACTTCTTTTTATGTGGCAATGGTAATTTCATCCTTGTAGCTCTACAAACATTTACATTGTTTTACTATTTCATGGACTTCAAAACTGTTAGTTTATTTTTTATGAAATTCTTGCTTTGATAACACTGATAGAATTGTTTAAAAGTATGAAAGCAAGAATTTGATAAAAAATTCAGCCCACTGAAATATTTAGCTTCAAAACATTTTGTTTGACTTTTTTACCACAGTAATTGAAAAGGATATTAGTAACAATTGTTGGTGATTAGTTTTCATTCTGTTTCTTGTCTCTGTTTGTTTATGGTTATTTACTTCAGAGTTTTATTAACATCTTCAAGGTTTAAGTATGATATGTTTTTGATTTAATATTTGAAATTTTTCTGCTGAGAGCAGTGTTGTTATTTCTGTCATAACTCTGCACAGTAAAGAGTTTGGAAATAATGTGTACCAGGTGAACTTAGAAGAAAAATCCTCATGACTAGGTAATTTTTGGCAGTGGTTTAATTCCTTAAAATTGTGTACCTACATAGAGTAAGCATATTATAGAGGGCTCACCGCATGCGCAAAATTAGTATACAGTTTTGATGTAGTTAGGGAGGGATTTCGTAGATGGCGCAGATGGCGTTGGAAGAAATTCTGACAAATTATGAATTTGCTTGTTCCACAAGCCTGAAAATATATCCTGAAGCAGAAAGGGTCGCCACATTTAGTGGTGACAATAGTTAGTCGATTTTCTTAATAACAAGTGTTGTAAAAAATATTTCTTTGAATTTCGGGTAGTAACTTGGCTCTTCCGAGTTTATATTCCTAATCCTGTTGCTGGCAGACTGTTCTCAGTATTGAGTTGAAACTTGCAGGAAACGTTAATTGTACATTGTTTTCGATACTGGTGAACTTTAATTTGTGCTAAACTCAGTTTCAACGTTGTTATAATTGTATATATATGTTTTGGACGAAAAATCTGGAATTTTGCAAGGTAAAAAGCGATCGCCTGCTAACTTTCGTATCTTACTATATAGGTCCATATATGCTGTGTGTGAAATTTGGTGAAAACTATAAATGCATTTTTGGTGAAAGAATTGTGACTTTATCTCGAATACGAAAGCAGTTACAAATTTTTGATTTTCTCAAATTTTTTTACCGCGCCGTTATTTCAGCCGCTTGCTATTTCGTGGCAGTTTTCCGTGGCTATCTTCTTCATTCAACTGTCGGCTAACAGTTCTCAACAAGAGCCTAAAACTTGCAGGGAAAGTTTTTAATGCCTTACTTCCCATATCGGTAAACCTTTTTATGTTTTTAGCTGAGTTTAGACGTTGTTATATTTAGTTAAGTATCTTTGGGCCTAAACTTCCGACTTTTGTAAGGTGGGAAGCAGTCGTCTACTAACTGTGGTATCAGTCCATATATGCTGCGTATGAAATTTGGATAAAATTATAAATTTATTTTTGGTGAAAGAATTGTAACTTTATCTTGATTGCAAAGGGAGTTATGAGTTTTTTATGGCCGCACCTCGTTAGGCTTTCCTTACTGGCCTGAGTCGTGCGCTGAAGGCTCCCACCTCCCAAGAAGGTCGTTTTGCCATTAGATAAGTTGGCGAGGTGTGGCTATTGTTTTGACGAGGAAAAGATTGTCCTTGAGGGAAGAATTTTTCGCTTCAAGAGACTATATAAATCCTACTTGACGTCCATCGCTTCGACGAACGATCAACATATCGAATGAAATGGATTTCGCGTAGCCTGCTTCGGACAATTAAACTTTAGTTAGGAAAACCTTTTTGGGAATTACCTCACGTTGGTGAAGTGTAAATGTTATTTACAACGTTAAGTTTTAATACGAAGTTGTTGACGTAGTGATAAGCTTATCCTGTACTGGAAAAATACATTAAAATAGGAATGCGCGATTGGACCTCTAAACTGAAAAACAATACATTGTTTGCCTTTTACTAACGGTCATAGCCACTTTACTTCAGGTGGTAACAGAAGCTGTAAAAGTATTTTGTAATCAATGCGCTCAAAAAGCGCTCCGCTGCAAGCGAACACAAGAGGTAAGCAGCATCATATTTTTGGGATTAGGGGTGGTCGGTGACCTTGATTTGTTTGCTTGAGAGCGGGATGAGTAATGTCCCATTCTGGTTTTATGTCGAAAGTGAATAGCGGGAGGGAGTTGGGTTCTTCCGTCTCGTCTTAAATTGTCTTACGTACGGAGGCCGAGATTACTTAATGTATGAGTTTGTCTTTTCTTGAGACCTTACCTTGAGTCACAATTGTGATAATCGCTGTCTCGTTAATGACAACACGCATTGTCGTTTGAGGAAAGTGTTTTGTAAGCGTGAGTCAGTATGCATTTAGTTGAGGTTTTGAAAAGTAAAACAAACAGCGGCTGCAACTGGGCCTGGGTGCACTCATTGCTTAAATGCTTGCGATCGGGAGATGAGTCCCTTCTGCCTGGGGCTGAAAAACGAAAAATCCAATGATATATTTTACGCGGTGAGCATTTATCCAACAATATCACATGGCGTATTCTTAGCATGTTCCGATTGTAAGTTATTTCGGCACTAGAAAAATATGGCAATAAAGAGCTTTTGATAATTTAAAACGTTTTCAAGGACCAAATTCTGTGATCGCCAGTGGCAAGAGTTGATCTGCGGTCTCGTCCGGCCTGTCGGACGAATCGTACTCCGACGAGCTGTCATGCAAGTGTGCGCCAGCTACCATCTGAATCTCAGGCGTTAATAAAAAAGGCGCGGCAAATATTTCCGATGTACACTGCCTCGGCTTCCTCAGGATGAGCGTAATGCGCCGCAATCATGAATGTTAATCACTTACTGCTAGGCTAAAACACAAGTAGCTTTGTACAAAAGCGATGAAAATTACTGAAATTGCAATATCTTGATTATCATTATGGAACAGTTCCCCCACATCAGCCCAGAATCGTTTATATACATTCATTGATTTGTCTTTGAATCTGCAGCGGTGGATGGATATTACACCTCTTTATTGGATTATGTTTTCTATATCATTAGATAGCTAACAAATGAACGTCATTGCTTCGGTTACATTTTTTTCATTTTAATTCATCGCAGCCGATAGACGCTGTATCATTCCATGAAAAGCCATTTATGTTCTATACATAATGAATAACCCGTATGTTAGGTCAGCGATGTATTTCTCATTACCTATGGCGGCGATTTCTTTATAAAGGTCTCTAGTCCTATGTTGCAGAGAGGCTTCTCACCTGGAGATAACGGGTTGGTAGCGATGTTAGATTCTTCAGTATTTAATGCTCGGTCCCTTTTTGGTAACTTTGTGGAGAGCTTTCCAATTACAATACATTGTCCGTCGGATGAGACGTTTTACGCCGACAACGCTTTTTATGTTGTACAGCGAATGATAAGGCCATTTGTTTTCGAGATGGTAACATCTTCTACACGATTAACACTTGCATTATTTCTGTACTGTATAAAAATCTAAGAGGAGATGCCACCCTGTTTCACATCCTGTAGAGGTTGTGATTCTTTTTTATCTTGTTCTAACATTCTTAGCAATTTTACTTTATTGTCATACGCACCCAAAAAACGTAAGATGTATATTTATTTACAAAATTAAAAAGCGTCCGCGTTTGTGTAACGAACTGTTTATTTGTGAATTGTTAGCTGCTGACAGTTTTGATGAAGATTATTACGTGAATAATGATAGTGGGAATGGTGAACAAGATCATGTGGAGGTAAAGGACCAATCATCTGATATAAATGACGTACAGGACAATTGAGGTTCAGCTGAGATATCGTCAGAATCAAGCGAGGACGAGGACATTCCTTTGACTAATCTGTACATGGTAAGGGATCAATAAACAAATGTTCTGAAGTGGAAAACCAATCCTCCTAGACCTAGAAATTTGCACACGAGAGTTGAAAATTAGGTTTCACGACTCCCGGAAGGCGAAGGGAACCGCTGCAGACAAAAAATCTGAAATTGAGTGTTATAATTTATTCATGGATGATACAATAATTCGAGCTATCGTTTCATCCACCAACACATACAGTGGCCTTGTAATAGAAAGATTTTCTCGAGATAGAGATGCTAGAAATACCGATGAGATTGAGATTCGTGCTTTTCTAGGTATTTTACTACTTTCTGGGAAGTATCAGGAAAAAACTAAACATATTAGGGATAATTCCACAGGGTCTGAGTAGAAGCTTGCTACCTTGCTATGAGTGAGAAAAGGTTCACCTCCATACAATTGGCCGAAAAACTGGCTATAAAGAGAAGAAACTCACGCTAGTTGGAACAATTAATTCCACACGTATTGGTGTTCCACAAGAACTAAAACCAAATCAACAATGAAAACCTTGGTCATCTCTTTTTGCCTTTCAGAGAAATAAAACCCTTGTGTCTTATTGCACGAAACCGAAAAAGGTTGTTTTTTATGTCAAAAATGCACCATGACAACTCAATAAATGAGTCAACTGGGCCAGAGCAAAAACCCGAAATTGTAACATTTTATAATAGAATGAAAATTGTCGTAGAAGTCCTCGACAAAATGTGTGCGACGTACAATGTTGCTCGTAACACGAGACACTGGCCATTGGTCGTATTTTTTGACCTGATCAACATCTAAGGAGTTAATGCTTTGTGTATTTTTAAGTTCAATAACGCCGAAGTAAAGCCGATGCGTACACAATTGAGCTGATCATACCATATATCTTCGTCAGAATGAAGAATGTCCCCATTTCAGTGCAGGTGAAGAACAGGGGAAAGGGGCTTCTTGGAATTCAGGACAATATAAACGGAAACCCTAATCATCCTCAGGACAGCAGTGTAGGCAGCTGATTTTTGTGTACGAGGGCAATAGATAAATCAACAAGGAAAAACTGTGAAAAAAGTGGCCTCAAAGTATGTGTGGAGCATTCTTCAGTCATTTTTTCGACATGATTTGAGTCTTGTGTAGAGTAAATGTTCTTATCAAAATCAATCACTTATCTAGTTTAGATTCTAGTTTAGATTTATCACTTAGAACAAGTAGTTTGATTATAATGTGAAATTAATACTATTTTGCTCAACCTGGGCATCAATTTACCTCACAATATAGTATTGTGGGAACAGAAACATTTTTGTGTGGAATTTTTGTCATTTCTATTGTGAGTATACATAGCGAGATGCATGAAAGACGATAACGTGCTTCGAAATAGAGTAAACATTTGAAAGGACAATAGGGAGTGGGAAGGGGAGTTAGAGGGGGGAGTAAGAGGTAAAAAAGAACATATGTTCATATTTTGTACATTTCAATCTTGTTTCACCCGTCATTCCATGTTTTAGGAGATGAAATTGCTTTCAAGGCAATTTCACTAGAATGCCATAAAACGCAGCTTATTTCAAAATGTGTAACAAAATCTTTTCTACTTGTTTTATCTGCTCCACGAACAATTATTTCATTTTATGTTTATATTTTTGCGCTGGCAATATAATTTTCTTTTCAATGGTGTTTTCTAATTTACTAATTACCCTGGAATATATCTAAGTTAAATTGCCCTAAAGTCACGGAAAATATATAGACTTATAATTGTCAAGAAACGGATGTTAGTTATTTTTTTATTTACCAGCATATTTTGTTTGAAAATAGCAGAAAAAAGGAATAAGCATGGTATTGGATAGCTGAGGAACATACAACAGTTACAAAAAATTAAATTATTGAAATAGTTTTATTTTTGAAACAAACTATTTCTTGGGCCACAATGGTAGCCCACGTGCCTATCCATGTTACCACAAGTCACGCGCTTACTGCAGGGCAACAACCTTGCAATAGCCAAGAAACAAATAGTTAAATTACTTGGAGTTCACCTTGACTCAAGACTCTCTTGGAAGGCCCATACCGATATTGCAAGCAAATAGTCCACTGCGGGTACGGATCCGTCTACCCACTCATTAAACGCCATAGTCTTGCAATAGAAACAAAACTTATCATTTACAAATCCATGATCCGCCTCCTCCTGTGCTATGGATATCCTGCCTGGGCCACGGCAACAAAAACGTAACTAAAAATTGTACAAATCCTAGAGAATAAAATAATAAGAACCATCGCAAACGCCCCCTGGTATGCAAGTAAGGAATACATCCGCAATAACCTTAATATTCCCACCATCGCGTCATACCTCCACTCCATAGCTCATCTTTCTCCAAATCAATCGGCAACTTAGGAAACAAAAAAATAGACAATATATAGCAATACGAGAAAAACCCAACTTCAAGTAAAATAGAACAAACTTTGCAATAAATTGCCACAAATAAACACACTCCTGAACCAATATCATATCCTAATCGCAATCCGGTCCTTCAAACTGCATGCGAACGTGCGCGAAGAAAAGTGCGCAGTGAAACTGCCTGCCTCGAACTGCCTCGGCCTCGTGAAACTGCCTCGGCCTGCCTGCTTCCGAAAGAGAAATTCATAGCCAGTCCCAGAAAAGACAGAAGCCTGACGGAGAGTAAAGAAGAGGGGAGGGCGGGAAGGAGAGGGGAGAGGCGAGAGCGGAAGAAACGACCTTGGAGCGAGGAGACTCGTTTCTTGCTGGCGACTCCGGGGCCATCTATCAGCCCTTTGAGAATTAAAACTCTCGATACCATTTCCACCTATACCGTGATTCCTCTAGTATGCTTACTCTATGGTACCTATTACTTATTTAAAACTTCCAGTTCTGTGACAAACCAGGAAAAGACTTTTTTGGTCAAGATATCTTGTAGAGGTAGATCATTGGTTGATCGACCACTTGTTGTGTTTGTGTTGCATAAGTTTTTCTTGGAAGCATTGCGTCGAAGTTTGTTTATAAGTTATCCAAATCTTATTATGTATGAAAAATTTTGAGGATACCGTTACTAGCCACAGTATTACCATTACAGATTCACCCACAAGTTTTCAAGCAAAGGAATTTTGCACTTATTTTGCATGTTTATTAATTAGCTGCCTACTCCATTATTTACCTACCTTTTGAAGTACACTCTGAACTTCAATTACTGTTCACTGACTTCTCTTGGTGGATGTTGATAAATAATTTAGGTTTAGTTTATAACTTTCATTTGAGATAAAAACTTATTGAAATATGATCCTTTGGGGTTAAACCTGAAAAGTTTTACAAAAATTCATTGCAGTTATTGGTATAACCTGTCTCTTGGTATTATAGTATCATTATGGAATATACTTAATTGCCAAAATGTGATTTTTTCACATCCTTAAATACCTTTGTATAAGTTTGGTTTACTTCAACATTTTAGGATGTAATTCCATCTTTATGAAGCTTGAAGCAATTAATGTTGTTGAAAATAGTTAAATTACCCAAGTAATTTTGGTATTGAATAAATGTACTTATTGATTTTTTTAGGAAGCAAATAATGTTGTTGAAAATAGTTAAATTACCCAAGTAATTTTGGTATTGAATAAATGTACTTATTGATTTTTTTAGGAAAAATAAAAAATCTACAAAAACTACCCTGTCTAAAAGAAAGTCTGAAACCCCAGCAAAAGATCCAGACAGTAGGGCATCAACTCCATCTGTAGAAAAGACAAAAGTAAAAATTCCGGGCCCTCCTCTAACCTCAACACCTTCATCTTCACAAGACTCTTCATCAGATGTTCCACGAAAGAAGAGAGGTCGACTGGATCCTACTGTAGAAACTGAGGAGCAGTTTTTAACAAAAGTGGAAGTAAAAGTCAAAATACCTGATGAGTTAAAGCCATGGCTAGTTGATGACTGGGATCTAATATCTCGCCAAAGAAAGGTTAGTTTCATGCCACAGAGGTCAAAGAATATTATTCTATCCTAACCCATTTTTAAGATAAACATTAAGATTTTTCTAACTTCGGGAATGAATGTCAATGTGTTGATAATTGCTAGAGGGGAAAGGTTCCCTAAGGCCTTATTCAGGAAGGACTCCTCAGCAATGTCGTGGATGTGGTGTCACAACAAATCTCAGCTTTTTGATGGAATGTTTTTAAATTTCGAGGTTGTGATATCATAATTCCATCAACATCGCTCATATTCAAAGGTCTTTCTGAGTAGGGCACCTGGATCAGAAATTGAAACAAAGGCATTCAGCTTACTGGATAAATGCCTAAATCACTACACTACCCATAATTTCCAGTTCCAAACACAATTTTTAAAGAATCTATCGGAATTAGTTGTGATGTACCGTAACAATCCAAGATGGCACTAATGACGCATTTACTGAAGGCTTTCAAATGGAAATTTTGACCATCCATTTGCATAGTTTTTAGGCACACTATCTTCATGTTCCACTTATGTTTGTATATTGCTTTCCAGCTCTTCAATCTTCCTGCCAAAGTTACTGTAGATGAAATTTTGGAAAACTATGTGAAGCATAAGACATCAAGCAAAACAAATACTCCAAACAAGTAAGTGAATTATACGCAGTCAGATTTGCTAATTTAAACATGAAGTAATGTTCTTTGAATGTGGAGTTAATTGTGTTCTATCTTTTTCAGAGAAAGTGCAGTATTGGAAGTTACAAATGGTATTAAGGAATATTTTAATGTTATGTTAGGAACGCAGCTGCTTTACAAATTTGAAAGACCCCAGTATGCTGAGGTAAGTATAACCACAGACAATTGCTTACTCTTTTAAGTTTTTGTTTTCATTTTTTTATGTATTGATATTGATGGGGATACTTCATATTGGGAAATTACTCAATTATATCTCCTCTTGTTATTTTGCAAATGCACATAATTATTTTACCACCCTGTATTATTGTAACTCTGCAAAATTATAATTTTACAACCCTGTAAACTTATCATTTTACAACCCTGTAACCTCGGGGAAACCACTTTTTCAATTCTGAATGACATACATTTAAGACAAAAAAGTGTTTAGGGACAGTGTGTGATGTAGTGGTGTCTGTTTTTGACAGATGTGGTGAATGTTTTCAGGCTCAGAGAATGAAACTATCATAGGAGACTATGTAGAATCAAATTTTGAGTGGCATTTGTTATCTCAAACAACCAAAAACAACAGTGGCTAATTACATTGATCGATATAATAAAATAAATGAGCAAAGAACAACAGTAAAGAATAACACGAAGAATGATATGAAAGGAAAATTAACGCCAAAACAAAATTAACTCAAATTTGGGGTTCCATTACCCAAGTGCCGTTTGATGAATGATTTGAATATGTTGGATGAGGAGAGTAGGTCAAGGGACGGATACGTTGAGAACAATATGTATGTTAAATTTGGAGGGAAATTCGGTGAAGCGAAATGCTGTGATAGGGAAAGATGGAATTTTTGGGTTTGGGAGATTGAAGTTTCATGTGGGGCGCATTAGGGAACCAGGGTCATAAAAAAAACAAATATTTGACAAGTGTGTGAAAGGATAGAAATTTCTAGTACATTAGGAGATGATAGGATATCTAAAAAGGGCTTCCAGTCTGTTTTTATGCAGCATTTTCCAATTAGCTCAGTAAGGGTTAAATTCTTGTTTGTAATGGACGACTGGACTTGGCTCCGCCCATAAACGTCACAGCGGAGGTCACGTGACCGATCCAGCAGATTTGTGGGAAATATGCCACCAAGCTTAACATGCCCGGCTTGACTCGTGTGTTTATCATCCGTTTGTGATTAAAGCTCTCGTTGTTTCTTGGTTGAGAAAGCGCATTACTTTGGGATGGTGCAGTATTGTGTGGTACCTGGGTGCAAGAGTAGTGCATTTACGCCTAAGATATCGTTTCATTTGTTTCCAAAGGACAAACATTTGAGAAAACTTCGGGAGGTGAAGATACGGCGTGACGACAGAGCAAATAGAAAAATATCCCAGCACATGAGGGCATGTTCACTCTACTTCAGAGAGGAGGATTGCCGCGAGGAATTTTTAGGGCAACACCTATTAAAATCAGATGTAGCACCTTCAATTTTTGCGTTTACTTCGCCAAGGAAGTTGATGACTGGCCATCGAATGATTGCCTACCAAACAAAAACTGTTGCCTACTAGCTTCTGCTGTTGACACTGCACAGAAAGATTTAATTCGTAAAGTAAATTAAATACAAAGGAAAGTAGCATGCTTTTTTAAAAACTGCTATAAGTGAACAGAGAGAGTTACACAGCTGATGGAAGGACGAGGTTGGGAACCAATAGAGACTTGGAGGTTACATGCTAGGATTAGACTACTTGAAAAATTCAGAACAGGCAAGTTTCAGGACAACATGGAGGAGGACATAAAATTGTCGCGAAGCTATATCTCTAGAACTGATGGAAGTGACAAAATAAGAGAGATACATGGCTGAACTGATAGGTACCAAAATTTCTTCTTTCCATGCACCACTAGTCATTATAACAAAAACAGAATGACAATAAACATAAGACACAATGTTAATACACTATTCACCTCAGTTCTCTCCACCCTCCTTTTCCCTTTACCTACAACATGCCTTCTAGCTCGATCCTATCTTCTCTGTCAATCCCTGATCTCGGCCATCAAAGAACTAAAATAGATTAAAAATTTATTTACAATATTCTAAACTCACGCATTGATTGTCCAGAATTGCTTTCCTCCATTAATTTCAGAGTCCCTAGTCGATCCACTGTATTCATTCCTTACTACATATGACTATCCATTGCCAAGTGCTCACTCCACCTCCGCCTTTCCTCCCCACTGAATTCTTTGCTGGATAATATTGATCCGTTTTTTCTGTCTTTAAACTCATTTATCAACCTCGCCATGTCCCATTCTCAATGAATAAATAAACCTCTCTGTTACCTACCTTTCCATGTACATAACTTGTATTTGTGTTCTTGACTATTTTTACCCAGTATCCTTTGTTTTGATTGATTGTTTACATTTCCATTTCATATTTGTAACTGCATCAATGTAAATTGCCAGAAAAGCTGTGCGTGCACAATCATTTGGCATGCCGAGATGATGATATACACTCCAAGTACAAAGAAAAAAGGCCAAAACATTATGCAAGCCATAAGAGAGATATAAATTTTGCAATATAAGTTAACCTAGACTGTGTAGGTGATATATGCTCAAATCCAGTCAATTTTTTCATTTGTTCTGCTGACAATATTTGGTACAACTGCAGTGAGTGACGTGGGAAAAACATAAACATCCCATCGAAGTGCGAAAGTCTTTTGCATTAGAAGCATAAAGCTTCAGGTCATCCATGTAAAATAAATGGGTGACCTTATGCTTCCTGTCACCTGGAACACCGCACATGTATCCTCTACCTCGTTGCAGCCGAAAGGACAGGGGAAGGAGGGAAATACAGAACAGTAAGGGGATCAAGCTGTCACCTTGAAAAACACCACGGTGGTATGTTACCAACTCTGTGGAAACTGACCGCTTGCCTGAGGTCAGAACGAAGTGCATTTTCCAGAGTGGTAACAGGCGTTGGATGCAGGACACTACCTCTGGGTGGACTTTCATCAACTTCAGCATAACAATCAAAAGCTCATGCGAAGTGGTGTCAAAGGCCTTCTTATAGTCCACCCAGGCCATTGATAGGTTTCGCTTATACGAATGGCATCCTGGCATATGCACCTATTAATGAGCAGATTGTCCTTGCATCCCGCGATTCCCCACTTTGAGCCCCTCTGCTCGCACACCTCCTCCCACACAGGCTGGACGTGGTGGAGGATATGGTCGCCCAGGATAGAGGTGAACGCCTTATATACGGTGTTGAGGCAGGTTATAGGGCGGTAGTTCTTTGGATTGGACAAGTCTCCCTTCTTAGGTATTAGAACCGTGCATCCCTCAGTCAGCCAAGGTGGAATAGGTTCTGTACCTATCAGAAAAGACGTGAAGATTCTTGCGAGGTGTTGGTGGGTGGAAGTAAATTTCTTCCACCAGAAGTTATTCACGGCATCCATTCGTGGAGCCGAGAAGTTCTTCTTGCCAGAGAAGGCCTTCTTCACGTCACTCTTTGTGACTGAAAGAGGTCCATCCACATCTTGTTGGTGGCGGTCACAGAACTCTTTAAAGAGTTTAGGCCTAGGGCCGGAGTGTCTCCATTGAATGGCATCGACGTTTCATAGATTTCCTTCCAGAAACGTTCAATCTCTTGGACGGGTGGCGGAGATTCAATGACAGGCGGAGGTGGCCGGAAGAGATGGGATGGGTGAAGGAGAAAGGTAGAGTTCTCCCTCACGGCCTTGCTCCTCTTGAGGAGTTTTTTCCAGGCTGTGGTGAGCAAGCATACTCTATCGACCGCGTGCTGCGTAATGGTGAGCAGCACGTATTTATTCAGTGTGTGATGGTTGTATCTGAGGCTGCACGCTATACGCCGAGCTTTAGGAGTGAAAGCTCGCTCAGATGCGTTGTATTCCATCACTCACTGAATTCTCGACACCTATCGCCTCGCCTGCGTGATCTTGGCCTCCAACTGTTCCAGCCTTTTTTCTGCTTTGTCCTCCAAAAGGGCGTTCTTTTGGGAGTGAGCCATGATTTTGGCAGCAGCGTAGACCACGCAATTGACCGTCCATAGGTCCTACGTCTCTGTCAGGATTTCGTCGATGAGGCCATTCAACCGGGAAAGGTGGTTACACCGCAGAGAGATTTTTCGGTGGATATCTCTCCGCCTTTTTTGTTCTTCATCATTGGATACTGTGCTTAATAACCACAATCGTAGTTCAGAGACGGCCTGACTAGCTTCCTCCCCATTTGGCAGAGACTGTGGCATGAGTGCCGTTCTCGCCTCAGGCGGTGGAGAGGCTGCCTGTGTCGGGGAGGGTGGTCTGGCCGGTGGTGTGTTCCTCTGAACTGGTGGTTGGTGGAGAGTTTCATTTTTCCACAGGTGATTGGCATAATCTTGCAGATTCTGGTGCGATAGGTGGTCGTGTTCTGGATGCATCTCACACCACAAAGAGTGCATTCTTGCCATATAATCCCTGCAATCGGGCTCGCTGGCAGCATGGCATAATCCCTGC
Source organism: Pyrrhosoma nymphula (assembly GCA_963573305.1). Lineage (NCBI taxonomy): Eukaryota > Metazoa > Arthropoda > Insecta > Odonata > Coenagrionidae > Pyrrhosoma > Pyrrhosoma nymphula. Next base: position 67,094,210 of record OY754337.1, on the reverse strand, counting down.
ATTCGAGCTCCCGTTATGGTGGTATTTCTGTTGCCACATCCAACAGTACTAGGGCCCCCATCCGAGAGGGGCCGGTTGTGGGTGGCTTTTTCTGTTTTCCTATTTGGAACCAGAAGAGCTGCCTATGGGGTGGTTAGCCCCACACGCAGACGTCCACCATTAGCCAGCAAAAGCCGTTACCAGGTACGCCACGTGGAGGCTGGTGGTCCGGCTTTCGTACCTGGTCCGGCTATATAGTTTATTAATGGTTTTCTAAGATCCAACAAAACCACTTGGCACTATACCACATCAACTCTGACTTGGAACACTTCACAGGTTTAATTATTAAGTCATCAAGAAATGTACCACCCATATACTCAAAAATGTATTACTTTTGAAGAATAACTTCCTAGAGTTATTAATTTTATAGTAATAAGTACTTAAGAATTACACCGTGTCGCAGTTGAAATCGTTTACATGGTCCAAGTTCCTATACATTACACCTTGATGCCGCAGCCGTGTGTTATAAAATATTTATTTACGCTGTACATTAATGACAATACAAATCACGTATTTTAAAGATCAACTTATTTTCACGTTACCCCCACTAGGCTATCCATGTTATTACTGGTTACTGTTATCAACCTGTTGCTACCAGTAAACAGGGCTCGTGAAGTTTCACACAAATAGAACACTGCCACCTACAGAATGAAAAAGAAAGTTATATACTCCGCCCACTTCCAGTCGTCCATTGTTTTTTTCAATATTCATTATTATAAACTCTCGAGGATTTTTAATTTGTGATGGGGTGGGTTTTCTTCGTGTATCAGCTGTGGTCAAATCTTTCTCCTTGCATAAGTGATTCAAGTGGACCTTTGTCTGCAATTTAATTTAGATCATGAACTTATTAAATCGTGAAAATTGCTCTTGGTATTTCTTTCAAATTTGTGCCAGATTTTTATGGTGGTGTTTTTAATTATTTTTACAGATATTTCAGTCACATCCTGACACTCCTATGAGTAAAATATATGGTGCAATACATCTTTTGAGGCTCTTTGGTAAGTAGCCCACAGTAATCGTGTATATTCTATGTTATATATGGTTATTAAGGTGATTGGATTTTATGACATTTTCTCTCAAAACTTGATTGCATGTTATTTTCTTTTAACTGCTCAAGTAAGTCTTAATGTCTTTGTTTCATATATGTAGTCATCTGTAATCTGTTTGTTTTGCTGTAAATCATTTCTATAACCCAATAGAAATGTCAGTAGAAAGTAGGAGTCTTTCTAGATGCCAATTTTGCAGCCATGTGGCACTACATTCATTGGTATTTAACATGGATTTAATTTAGAGAGCAAGCTAATAGCATTGAATGAGTTATTAATTGCATATTCTCATTTGGTGAAATATGTGAAAAAAATTAATTTGCTGCATAGTAGAGCATTTAATAGCAATTGTCAACTAAGCAGAATTTGTGGCATTTATTTCAATTCTATTTCTTACAGTTAAACTTGGGAGTATGTTGGCTTACACTCCATTAGATGAAAAGAGTATCCAGCTTTTACTAATGCACATTCAAGATTTCCTTAGGTGAGTATGTCTGTTGTGATATTAACATCTTGCTTTAGCTGTAAAGTCCTCCACAAGGGGCAACAGGGAGAGTAATGATATGGATGTCTACCTTGGTCTGTGGCCGGCGTGCAACTGCCCGTTGACCCTTAATTGACACAGCACGCCATCTCCCGGCAACGCCACCAACTACATCAGTACACGACATTACCCCACCCTTTAAATCCACACCTATCCCATCACACAAAGAAGAACAATAGCACAATAACAAAAAACAATAAATAATGCATACCTTGTGGTGGAGTCGGCTCATCTGGCTGGCTTGCTGGCTCCTTAGTTCATCATCAGGAGGTTGTGATGGCCCATGTTTTGCTGTCACAAAGTAAGAGTTGCACGTGACGTGCTTTCTCTCGGGAGACTTCATGAAGACTGCATTCCCATGCTTAGACACCATCTGAAAAGATCTACGGGAAAAATTTGTGGAAAACTTGTCTCCCTGCTCCTGCCTCACGAGTACTGTGTCCCCTGGTTGGAGTGCCCTTTCCGAAGCCCTTCGTAATTCATCTGCATAGGTTTTCGTTCTCGCCTTCTTTATGGAGTCCTGATCACGCACTTTAATATCACACCCCCCCAGCAAAAACATGACGTCTTATTGTCGGAATTTTTCCCCTTCCATGACTGTCTGTTCACTACACCATCAGCAATCCTTTGTCCCTCCATCTCACGAGCTTGCTGCTCATGTTGTTCCAACAAACGAGTTAATTCACAGGCCCTGTCGTAAGTCAATGATTCCCCCAATTTAAGTACTTCACAATTTAACTCGTGAGGTGTAGTGTGCTCAATTAGCATGCCCACTATTTTCCTATTTGGCTGCTCATAGTCACAGTTCACCACCTTGGCCTTCATCCACGTGATAAACTGGAGTGACATTTCACCAGCATCAGGCCTCAGCTGCCAAAACACAAAATGCTCATATGTGTAACTGCGTTTTGGCATGAAATATGCCACTAACGTATCCACACAGTCCTTGAATACGTCGTTGGTGTCTCTTTCACTGGATCCCCCTCGAGTTGCAGACTCCTTTAGAGTTCTCTAAATTTCTTGTACCTCCTCACCAGCATGGTATAACAACATAGCTTTCTTCCTGGGTGCACTCGTGATACCTGTGGATTATGCAAAGAGCATAAAACTTCCAATACACCTGCTCCACTGTTGGCCTACTGACGCCTCGTCTCCATGGACGTCGAAACTCTTCATTTGCGGCAAATCCATGGTTCACTCTTACTCCGCGTTGGATTTCGCCTTAATAGAACCAACTACTACATATTCCACTTCATCCTCATTGCCAATGTAAGTTCCTCCACAAGGGGCAACAGGGAGAGTAATGATACGTATGTCTACGTTGGTCCGTGGCCGGCGTGCAACTGCCCATCGACCCTTTATTGACACTGCGCTGCATCTCCTGGCAACGCCACCAACTACATCAATACACTGCATTGGCAAAGATAATTTTCCTATTAGAACTCCAGTTTTGAAAAATGCATTAATTTCTATTCTCAAAACTTAACTTGGTGACTTTTTGAACCTGATTAATACTGCTATGTTTTAGACAATTTTCCCAGGCGTCACTTTGTGGTACTACATTACTAGGTAAAAGAGAAACTTAGTATTGTCCACTTTTTATTTAATTTTGCCGACCAAGGTTTCGACTTCCACAGTCATTATCAAGGCATTGACAATGACTGTGTTAGTCGAAACCTTGGTTGGCAAAATGAAATAAGTGGACTATACTAAGTTTACCTGCTATCTTTTACCAAATGATATAAACTAATTTGGTGACATGGCATGATCTGGAATGCCATTATTTTACTGCCTAATTGTGGCGTACATATTGTGTAGATTTCTACAAATTTTGCTGCGAATACTGTGGTCTGTAAGTCCAAAGAAATATTTGTGCAAATTTCAATGGAGATTTTCAAAATTCTATTCATTGCCAAAATCTCATCGCTAGAGTACTTTAGGCCAAATCTGACATTGCCGTTAACTGTATAAGATGCATGGTGACTTCCTGTGGGGTTACTCACGGAAAAAGTTCTCCTTATAAGCTATAAAATATGATAAACTTTCCTTTTAAGCATTGCAGAATTGTAAAGAAATGAGAGGATACCTGTAATATGTGCAAGTAAAATCTTAGATCGAGAACTGACTGAAAACTTAATGGCTGATTTAAATTGCAGGTATTTGCACAAAAATTCATCAACACTCTTTAGCCTTCAAGACTACGGTCCAGCCTCTCCAGAGTATCATAGAAAGGCCATGTGAGACTTGCTGGAGGAGGAGGAGGACTGGAACCAAGTTTGATCAAGGAAACAGAAGTTCCTCTCTCAAGTTTAAGGCACTTAGATCTTGTGACTCTGGCAAGATAAAGGTGAATTATATCGAAAGCCACGTAACTTGTTTGAGTCTTTCATTCTTGCCAAAGTGTATGAACATCAGCCGCCAAATACACTTGAGGTGTCATGTACCAGCCCCCATCCTTAACCTCCACTCCACAAAGATATTTGTGATAATATCTCAAAACTTTAAAACATTTCTCATTTCTGGAATGAAGTCGTGAATTGGCTTGTTGAAAAGTGTGTCATGGACTGTGATTTTGTAAATAGTGATGAATTATTAATGCAGGAATCCAGGACAAATTGGTATACCATAGGTATTCAACTTTTCCTGCAGCTCAACTTGTGAGGATATTAAAATGAATCTTTAATTTGAGTCCTTGGGAAACATAATTTATTGAGACGTGTTTCCATGTGTTAAATGAGTGTCATTAATGGAAATTAAATGTTTAATGATTTTCCAAAACATTGGTATTTGTTTTAGCTAAGGATGTTTAAAATATTGTACAACACCTTATTTTATTATGTGGATGCAGTTATTGTTAGTGTAATAAAATCTCATGTTAGCTCAAAATTTCACAGATAAAATGAGGATTGTTGTTGGTTGGTTATTATGCCTGAAACCACTTCAAATTTTAAAAGCTCTCCCAATGGTAATGTGACTTACTGGCCACCCAATATTTGTGAAGCATATTTATATGCTAGTATACCATGGCAAATTGGGGAGAGTGAAATTTTGAAACGTGGAAATTTTTAAAATGGTGCATGATATTCAGTGTAAATGATTGTGGCTCTCATTCTTATGTGTTGTGTTTGTTGTGGTTGTGCCTATATTCTTGCATCTGGGCAGTTAATGTGGTCTTGTGTGTAATGTTTAGAATAATGTGTAATCTTTAAGAAACCGATAAACAGAATTGTTCTAGTGGTGAAACATACTGTAGAACAAAGCTAAATTTGGCTATGTGTACTGTGCTGATGATTTTTTAGGTGAATGTAATTTGTTTCATGAGTGTATTCTTGCTAACCAGTAGTATCTAGTCGACATACAATGGAGCTCAGAATGTTATTGTGAATTAATGCCCCCAAATTTTACAAAGATAAATTATACATTGTTACATCAATTGCTTTTCGGATATCATGGAGTTGACTGAAGTAGTTCACGCAATAGGCAATCGTCAAGTTCAAACGTTTTAGTGTATTATACCTACCCTTAAAAATTGGCATTTCAGCTTATGACTTTATTTGCATAAGAAAGTGCAGCTACTGCCCTTAAGAATGTGATTTTGTATAAATACAAAGTTTATTTGCTTTGAACCTAGTTTCTTTCCTGAATTAATTTAGACATTTTCATTTTCCTGTAAAATGCATCACGTGATAATGGATTTGTTCGTGGGTGGTGGCCAGTGAGTGGTTTTCCAAGATTTTCATATTGTATTTTCTCTTTCAATTCTCTCTTTGAAGGATAAATGTGCCATTTTTCTAATGAAATAAGGTGAAGTTCATTTTTAACCGAGTAATTGGTGAAAAATTTTGACAGAAAACATCATCTACTCTCCATGTAAGTGTGAATCATTGACTTCTGAATACTGATTCTTGGACTGTAAACATTCTGAGAGCCTCTTAAAATATGAAATACTTGGTAGGTAAAGCATTTTTCTTGAATGTTACTGATCCATTATTCTATGCCACAATGTGGAACCATATCTGATAATTAGTACCTTAATTTCCGTGATGTGTCAGGGTGTGTCTTAGTGTAACCCTCATTTAGGGGTATCTCAATATTTCTTCATGTGTAGTACAACAGGTGAGGTTTGGTAAATGACTTTTGGAAGAATGTTCGCATTGCTTATGTATGTGGTGGGAAAATTTTAAGTTATTTGTTGTATGGGATTGAAATTTACTTGCCTTTTGTAAAATCTATTTAGCAGGTTGAGGAGATGAGTAAATGATTGAACACTGTGATCCCCTCCCAAGTGATACTCTAATGAAAAAGTTGTGTTCTTCATCAAATTAAGTATCACTTTTGGAATTTGATAAATTAATTGTACATATATAACTAAGTATTCTGAGTGGGAAACAATGTCGTTTCAATTCTGCCTCCCTTGCTACTCCAATTTTCATGTGCATGGAGATGAAATCCTAAGATTTGAGACTTCTGAACTCATTTTGTGGCAAATATAGTTTTCAGTGTCGATGATGATGGGAAATGATTCCTGAACATTTTATGATTAAAACAATGATTTTATGGAAATGTCGTCTTTAGTTATTTCATTTCTTATTCAATAATTGACATAAGAATTGTTTCAAGTACAATGTAATGAATTTTTGCCTAAATCAGTGCAATGAGAAATCTTTCTTTCAAGATAAAATTACATACTCATGTTCTGAAACTATAACAATGATGAGCTTCTGGGATAAGGAGCATCAGATGAGCAGAAGACTGTTGTTGGGATGAATTCTTTTTTTCAGACCTGCTTCCCTCTGGAGCTTGAAATGGCAAGCTGGTTAGTTGTGACCTTATCTTATAGGTACTCTAAAATGAGTCATTTCAGATTTATTCGCCATGAACAAAGACATTTATATGGGCTTCATTCTCAGTAAAAAGAGATGGTTAATAATTGCATTTATGTATGTAAAATTTATCTGAAAAACTGCTTGAATGATTTTGTTCACACCTCATTTTTTGGTAGGTACCAGAAATTCATTATGCAATGTCTGACCTTTGGGAAAATTTGTTACGAGACCGAATTCAGTAGTCCAGTAAAGATTTCGCCAAATCACGAAAAACATTAGAATCAATATGAACCACAAGGTCAAGTATGTTAATAAAACTAAAAAATAAGTTACAAAATACACAAGACAATGCAACTTCACTCTATTGCAATTGAAGGTTTGATTTTTCTTTTTTTATGAAGTCTCTCTAGGTAACAGCTTCTGCCAATAACTACCTATTTATTATATGGACGAACACACAACCATGCCCTGGGAGGTGAAAATCCTACCCAGGTGGGATTCCAACCTGTGACCCTTGGGTTGGCAGGCAAGGTCTTTACCCTGCTGGCAAAATCTAGCATCCAATTTAGCTTTACTAGTCTATAAATAAGGTCAACCCTCTATTTTGGTGTTCACGTACTGCTTTTTTCAAGATGAGCACCATGCATTATAATAATAATAATTGTTTATTACGGGCATATACCCAATTTAGAATAGACATGTACATTTCTTTCAATATAACTCTTAGTAATTTATAAAATATTCTTAAAATAATAAGTATTACATGAGAAAAGGACCACTAGAATATGAATTATATTATAACAAAAAAAATATTGCTCAAATAACATGAGGTCAGACAGAGTTCGACAATGATAAAATACACTTCTTCTTAAATATGGAATGTTTATCGCTAAAAATATCAATGTTGCCAATAAGGGAATTATATAGTCGAGGGATCCTGGTTAATGGTGAATTAAAAGTGAAATTTCTACTACAGTATTTAACATAGAATAATTTTGTGCTTCTGGTGGTGGAAAATGTGGCATTAAATGGGATCAATTGAAGTAGGGATGGACAGTTAATAAAGTCATTGCATAGATTATATAGGAATAGCAATTCAGCAAAATTTCGTCGAACATGAAGTGGCTTTAAATTCAATATCTGCATTGTTTCTGCATATGGGACATCATGTGTTGAAAATCCAGCATAATAATTTACAATTCTTAAAAATTTCTTTTGCACTTTTTCTAAGCTATTAATATAAATTTTATAATGTGGGTTCCAAACAATGGAATCATACTCTAAAATAGGACGAACTAATGATATGTATAAGTTTCTTAATATATTAATGTCTTTAAATTCATTAGTAATCCTAGTAATAAAGCCTAACATACGAAAAGACTTACTAACAAGAGATGAGATATGGTAACTAAAAGTTAAGCGTTCATCAATAAGAACCCCTAAGTCCTTGATTACATCCGTTCTAGGGATAACTTCACCATTGATGGAATAGTCAAATAGAGTGGGAGATTTTTTATGATGGAAGGAGATTGCACTACATTTTTTTATATTTATGGTCATAAAATTTTGGGCACACCAATCACTAATTTTCAATAGACATTCATTTAGTTTGTGACATTCCTGTGGGTTCTTCACTACAGTAAATATTTTAATGTCATCGGCATATATTAAATGTGGAATAGGAGAGATGGCATAGCTAATATCATTTATAAAAATCAAAAATAGAACTGGCCCAAGGTGAGAACCCTGAGGAACTCCTGAACAAACATCAAACAAATGTGAGGTAGTAGATTTAACTTTAACTAATTGTTTACGACCAATCAGGTAGCTTTGAAGCCATTTCCACATTATTCCATTTATACCCAATGAACTCAATTTATGTAAAAGAATGTGATGATTCACTTTGTCAAAAGCTTTTGCAAAATCTGTATAAATGGTATCTATTTGGTAGCCTCTGCCAAGCCCTTCAATGAGGTACTCAGTGAACATCAATAAGTTAGTTGCAGTTGACATGCATTGCCTGAAACCATGTTGTTCTGGCACTAACACATTTTTTAATAATGGTGCCAATCTGTCAACTACAAGGCTTTCCAACAATTTGGCTATAACACACTGAATCGCAATGGGACGGTAATTAGATATATCACATTTATCCTTTGACTTGTAAATAGGAACTATGTAACTTGATTTTAGAATATCTGGGAAGGTGCCCTCATTAAATGATAAATTGAAGAGAATATAAAGAGGATAAGATAAAGCAGAGCAACAATTTTTCAATACTGATGGAGGAATTTTGTCAGGACCACTACCTTTACATACATCAAGACTTTTTAATTTATTGACGATTTCATTGACAGCCATTATTACATTTCATTACAGCCATTGTTTGTATATATATTTCTGGGGAAGGATGACATATGCCATAGCTGGAGAAGTGATTTGTTGACTTAAGATGTGTTTTCAGCGATTTTCCAAAAGTCAATTAGTTTGTGTGATTTCCTCAAAAATTCACCTTAAGGAAATGCACAAATATGACACATTTTGAATGAATATGTGTTAGTGCTCAACTTCATTGTAAGAAAAAAGACTGGAAGCAATTGATATGCTGTTTTAAAAGAATGAAGATGATGAAATGGTTGGAGAGAATTACCAATGGAGGAGTCATTAAAAAAGCTGGGGAGAAATACAGAAGAATTAGTGAGGAGATCAAGGATTATAATTTACTCAGCATATTAAAGGGACATTAAAATGAGCATTTATAAATGAATAAAATCGTTAAATGATGGTGGTGTAGGGGAGAGCATCAGCAAATTAATCTCCAGATTGATGACATCAATTGAACAAGCATTCTATTTCCAACCAGAGATTTTATTATATGACAATTAGAGCTCAGATTTTAAATAAAAGAATCAACATCTTTATGCTATTAAATCTAATGATTAGTAGGGTTTTGGATAAATAAAAGAGGTTTTGACTACTGTCAATCCGTCTTAAGTCGGACACTGAGCAGAGCTATCATAAAAATGTCGTGAAATCATTACAGTTTGTGTCAAGTACACCCATTACATAGTATCGTGTAGCATACATTGTATGCTAGGCGATACAATGCAATGGGTTTACATGGCAGAAATTGTAACGATTTCACATTTTTATGACAGCTCTGCACTGTGTCCGATTTCACACCCCCAGTCTGACTTATGACCGATTGATGGTAACGATTAGTAGTTCCCCTATTTGGTTGTTGCTTTTAAACATTCCTGCATATTACTTGCCTTCCATTGTGTTTCCCTTAGGGTCTTCATCCTTTATTCCCTTCATCTCATCCAAAATTGCCCAAGTATCACTGCTATCAACATTATTCCCTCTCAATGCATCCTCTTTTCACTCTTCCTTTATCCTAAGCACCACCAAGAAAAAGTTCATATCCTCCTCTACTATACTTCCTCATCTCCCTTGGTATCCAGTCCACTACCACATTTCAAAAGCCTCCTGACAGTGATTATCCTCTTTCTGCACTGACCAGGTCTCCCAAATCATAAAATGCCACACTCCATATAAAAATCTGAGATATCTTTATTAATGTATCTACTTGCTTGTAGTCTCTATCATGAATAACCTACACTTTATAACATGCTTAGGTACATACATAGCCAAAGTAATTTCATGCATCATGCCCATTCTTCTAAGCCCATTTTCCTCCAAACTTCTCTTGATACATAAGCTCAATTTTATTCCCTTTCACCTTTTTACTTTGGAAAATCTCATGACCTTACTTTACCAATCATTTATTTCCATCCCATGCCTTTCACACTGTACCTGTGGTGTACTTAGTATAGATTGAGAGCCCCTAAGGAGATGGGAAAACTATGCTTGGTCATCAAAAATCTTGACTAAATATCATTTCCTTTTATTCCTACTTCTATCTATTCTTATTTTTGTACTCCAAGTAATTGTTGAAAATCTATGGCAATTAATTAGGACAAGCTTAATACAGGGTGGCCACAAAGTTTTAATTTTGTAATTCTCTGACACATACACGGAATTCCCTGATAAAATGTCTCTCTGACACAAATGAGTATGTACAGCAATTTTTTTATTTAAATGATGGCACTTTACGTAATAAAATGCATTAAGGTAATGGTACCAGTAATTGACCTCTTAAGGCTTTTTAAATCGTAAATCTTCCATACCTTGATAATTATTTGCCAATTATATAGTTTTATCATCTCAAATTACTTACCATACTCTCTACTATCACACTGTCAATCAATATTTTAAAAGTACCACACGGTTTAGTGTGTGCGTCTTTTTTAAAAAAGGAAGATTTTGTGTTAGTAATTGACCGTCTAAAAATATTTTTTTCTAGTAATTGACCATGCATTGCTTCAGTGGTTGACCATATGTTCATGGAGGGAAAATAACTACCAAAGACAATCTTTGTTATTTTTCTCCAGTTTTATGGTATTAATTAGCTATGAATGACAAATTATTTTGTAGTAACTGCAAATAAGTGACAACAATTTCTTACATACAAAATGATGACTAAAAATTCATTTCTGGAATAAGGTATGACCCACGGCGAGAACACAATTTTGGAAGATGGATTTTCTTTTTATCTGGTCCCTTGTGTGGTAAAGCTTATCTTCCTTAACAGGCCACCGGTATGATGAATGGCCACTCTTAACCATAGTGGCTATCCCATAACCATCACTCACAACTTCCACTATTTTTCCTGGAAAATATCTCCCCTCATATTCAACTATCGCAAAATCTTCCTTTTCCAGAGAATCCATATCATCCTCTTCCAAAAATCCTTTGTTCCAGTCAGAACCTTTACCATCACTCAGATCAGGAATGGAAATAGATGATTCTGAATCAGACTCTTCATAACGTTTCTGTTTCTTAGCCTTCAGCTAATTACTTTCCTTCTTTTTTTTCCTCTCATTCTCTTTCATTTTCTCTTTCCCTTTCAGCCACTCTTTCTCTTTTAAGTCTTTCCATCTTATTCTTTTTCTTTATTTTGTTTTCGAAATACTTTTTGCCAAGTTCCCCAGACACTATAGCGGGTAATCTTTCCTTTGGCATTTTCTTCAGTGGCTTTTTCTTGCCTACAGGTGGACTGAACACATATTTTTTAAATGGAGATGGTACATTTGATAGCCCTGGGATGACAGTGTTTTCATTGCCTTCAACCATGGGAGACTGTGCACTAGAAGATCCTGGGATGGCAGTATCTTCTTTGCCTTCGACAATTGTATTTGATGGCCTTGTGATGGCAGTGTCTTCATTACATTCAACCGTGGGAAACTACATTTGATGGTCCTGAGATGGTGGTATTTTCATTGCCTTCAACTGAGAGCATGCTTCTTGTAGGAGATTACTCAGTTGAATCACTTCCCATTGATATGTCCATTGATCTGGAGATAGTTGTAGCTGCATTCTCTTCAGGGGTAGTGTTGTCAATTGAAGCAGTCGGTTCAGATGAGTTGATAAGGCTATTTAATTCTAACTTAGTTTTCTTCCACAGCATAAAGAGTGATTGGTCAGAAAGTTCTCCTTCCCAATTATCTGTAGATTTCTCAAATAAGTCCAATTTTTCTTTCCCCATGCTCTCATTCAGAAATTGTAATCCCTGCTTGAAATAGTCCAAGCGTGCACAGAAGTCATCATTCTGCACAGTGTTCTTTGGTCTGACATTGCAATCATTATGTCCTGGAACCCTAGGTACCATCGGATCCCAGGGATGGAGTCCACATTTACGGAAACCACTAGCTAACACAGAGTGAGTAACACGCTCATCCACTACCTCTTTCAGCTGTTTAGCAAAATCTTTTTTTTTTCAAGATGGGATCATCTAAATGGTTGATATGGACATGTTGCTTCCAATTTTCTTTTAGAGTTCGAAACACAGCAACATCCATTGGCTGTAGAATGTGTGTAGAATTAGGATGTAAAGCTACCAATATGATACCATTTTTTTCACAGAACTGACTTGTATGTAAACTCAAATGGGAAACATGTCTATCAACAAATAATAAAACAGGAAGTTTTATATTATTGTCTTTTAGCCAAGGGTGGAAGAAGTTTGCAATGAATTCATAAAATAATTCAGAGTTCATCCACCCTGAATCACTTTTTCCAAGCGCCCAATTAGGAGGGAAATGTAGTGTTATTTCAGGAGGCAGACGCTCATATTTGTAGACCAATAAAGGAGTTACAACACTACCATTGGCATTGCCAGTAAGAAGCACTGTGAGGCATTCCTTGTCATCTGAATTAACTTGTTGGTATATTGTCTTATCTCCTTTTCTTGCAAGAACTTTATTCCCTTTAGGATTAAGGAAGAATGCAGTTTCATCACAATTAAAAATTCGTGAGGGGTCCATCAGTACTTGGAAGCAATCATTTGTTTTCAAATAATCTTCTACTTCTGCAAACCAATGAGAAATATTTTCTTGTGTCACTGATGCCCAAGAAACTATTAAGTTTTGGCTTATTCGTTGAGATATATTGCTATTTCACCGCAAAAAGCCTTGGATCCATGTCCGCCCCGCATGGTTGTCATGAAAGGGATTGTCTCTACCAAGGTCTGTCATCAGGCGCTGCACACTGTCTTGAAGTTGATTCACAGTCACTGGAAACCTTGCTTCTGCCATTTTTAACACCCAATTAGCAAGAATAGTTTCTTCTTCAGGACTTATGGTATGGGGTCCCATTTTTCTTTCAATTGGTGACTTCCCTTCCACTTTGTATTTCAGTGTGATTCTTGGTACACCATATTTATTTGCTGCAGTACGGACTGGTGTGTTGTTTGTCCTTACATCATGGATGGCTTCCTTCATCATTTCCTCTGTGTAACAACGAAACTGGCCTTTAATAGCAGGCATAGTTAAGCAGCAATATTTAAAATAAAATAGATTCAGAAGTTGACACACCAATAATCTAGTAGTTGACCCCTGGTCAACTATTAGTAAAACCTAATCTGTTACAAAAATAATTATATAAAACGTTTTGGTATGCTATAAACATTACAAATATGTCAATTATGATGAGTTTAAGGAAAGGAAGGAAAGAGTGAGTAGTTGACCATCTCGGTCAATTACTGAAAATTTGTAGTTTTCTGATTCAGAATTTGACCACCCTCATAACTGACTTCCAGATAATAATAAACAGATTATAAACAACTTTTTATTAATATCAAACATTCCTATATCAAGGGTAAATAACTACATTGAAATATGAAGGTACTTACCACTTTAAATCAGCCTTATCCACAAAGACTCCTTAGCAAATGGCGGAAGAAAACTTCAAAATAAGGCAGCAGCACTGCACATGAACACTAATTATCAGCCATTTTAATTCTACATGCCACCCATGTGCACCGTGTTTTGATGCTTTACAGCCAGATGGCTGGAGTATACTTTCCCACTATTTTTACAATATGTGAACCAGATTAAGGCTTATTATGACAGTTTATATCCTAAATGGTCAACTACTGGTGCATGGTCAATTACTCCCTCATTTACCTTACTATATTTCACAAACGGTGGGGTATTTTTCTCCTTCAACGCTGGTCTGATAAGGGTCTCAAAGAAGCAAAGCATATCTTGGCAACACTGTGTTTGAACCACCCCTCTCGGAGGCAGTTCCCCTCCCCTGTGGCAGTGAAGACTTTCGAACTGCTCTGGGATATCCCGAAAGATACCCACCCCCATATACGTTGCAGACCTGCCTATCAGCCAAGATATTTGAAAAGGTAACCGGGAATGGCCAGACAGAGCCAAAGGGAGGAGAAGTATGAGGAACATGAGCTGAGCCACTTGTAGAGGTGCGACCGCTACGAGTTTCCCTCACAAGACATGAAAAGACCTGACAGCTTATTTCTTTTACCTGACATGTGGCCACTCTGTTAATAGTTAAGTTACTTGGAGATTATTCTGTACCAAAATGGATGGTAAACAAAAATATTAGACAAAGCCCTGCCTTAGCAAAACAGATGTTTGTGAATAGGAGAGACCTAACTCAGTATAATTCCTGGACTAAGATGTAAGAAAAGTAGTTGAGGAACATTAAAAATCAAACTGCAAGTACCACCACGTGCACTCCTGCATGTAGGTCTTAAAGCCATTAAAAGTTACGAAATCTGGAAGAGAAAAAGGAATATTGGAAGTTCACAAAGGAATGATTGGTGAGAAGTATTAATGTAAATTATTTTACGTTGACTTTTCTTTAGAACAACTGACTCGATCTGCTCTTGTTGTATTTGTGAAGTATTTCAATTTCCAAAAATGGTTCCACTCTATGAAAGAGTTGTAAAGATATAAAATAGTTTTATATCCCTTCCACGTCATAGAAAAAAATTACCCAGCCAAGTGGCACACAAATTGGCAAGCATAAGTCCGAAACATGAGTTTATTGCAGAGGAGAGACAAAACCTAAACCATAATGATTTACCTCTCAGTAATTCTATTTTCCACGAATTTCACTGTTTAGCCCAGTCGATTATTACATGTTTATTGAATGCTTCCTTTGCTAGCGCTATTCTCCTCCTAATGTCTTTGCTACTATGCCGTTTCTTCTAGCGTACTACCCAAGTAATTAAATTGTTCTACTTGCTCCAGTTTGTGTCCTACTTTTATGGCAAGGCTGGTCATAAAAGTAGGACAAACTAGAGCAAGTAGAACAATTTAATTACTTGGGTAGTATGCCAGAAGAAACAGGGCATAGTAGCAAAGACAATAGGAGGAGAATAGCACAAGGTAGCGTTCAATAATAGAAGGGAGCTGATGGTGGGGACCTTAAGCAAGGATGTAAAAAAAAGGCTGGTGAAGAGTGTGTGGAGTGTGGCATTGTATGGGGCAGAAACAAGGAACTTGATAAAGGAAAACGAAAATAGGCTGAAGGTGTTCGAGATGTGGGTGTGGAGGAGGATGGAAGAACAATGTACGGAAAGGAAGACAAATGATGAAGTGCTTGACCTAGTTTGTTGAGAAGAGGAAACTCGTGGATGAGATTAGGGGAAGGCAGGGTAGGTGGCTGGAAAGGGTAATGGTTTGCTGAAGGCCATGATAGAGGGAAGTATGTTGGTCAGGCAGGGAAGTGGGAGAAAGAGAATAGGTTCTATGAATGGGATGAGGAGAGGTAGGACTTTCGCTGAGATGAAGAAAGAAATACTAGGGGTAGACAGGGCACTGCACGTGTAAGAGTCTGTTGGATTTTCTCTGACTTTCATCATAACCTACCTTTAACCGGTAGATAACAAAGATGATGATGAGATATAATTTTGTCAGATACAACATCATGAAATTCACAAGATTTCTTTCTGATCTTTTTAAGAGACGAATTTCATAGTATTTTCTAAGGAATCATTAGTTCAGTAGTATACTGCAAACCTAACTCTAAAAGAGCTGTCTCCCACGTTCAAATGACATCCTTTATTGTAATGAAAACATGAATTGAGAAATCTCAACTAAAACATATCAAGCATAGCAAAAGAGCCCCTACAAACATGTTAGAGGGGTCAAATGACAAGCGATTAATTCACTTAGAATATCTTTACTTTCCATTGAAAAGCAGTTGTCATATTAAAATGCAATTTATTTCTTTAATCATTATCCTCCAAATAATTTAGTATGAGTTTTGTAGGAGAATAATGATTTCTCAACACACCTAATACTTCTTCTTGCACAAAGTCAACATCTTCGGGTGGACAATAATTATCCTCACTGGATCTAGATATTGTGATGATAGTAGGAGGACCAGGTAGTGTTTTAAGAAGTTTAGTCAAACAATTCTCCACCATTTTTGTTATGAGATCTCTTGAAGAGGGATGATGTGGCAGCCCTGATTCATCAATCGTGCATCCAGCATCATGAACTAGTTCCCAATCCACAGGAACATTTGCCAAGTTTCCATCGCATGAAATTTCTTTGCACTCTTTCTTATCCTGAGAATATTTACTATCTTCTGAGACCAAACATGGCTTCGTGTCCTGGCAATTTTGCTGGACTATTTCATTGGCCCCACTATCTGAAATTACTTTAGTTTCATCATTTGAAACATCAGGATAAAATGTATGAACTTTCTCCACAATTTTTTTGACTGACTTTAGTCTTTCAGATTCCTGGAGGCCTGTAAGATCTCTATTTTTCTGTAAGTGATGGAAAATTGTTTCCAATTCGTTGAGTTGAGCACAACGTTTGCTGACAGCTTCTTTGAGAGTCTTTTCATCTTTACTATCTACTGGTTGATAATAATACAGTTCTCCTAACTCTTTGTATAGATCTGCTTTAGGATAGAGCCCTCTAAATGGATCTCTTGTGGAAAAAAAGTCCAGGTCAATATCAAGCACATAAGCTGGGTCATCTGTTAAAATATAACTTGATAGGCAGCGTGTAAGTTCTTCTGTACTTATGTCTTCTTCTTCATTGCCATCCTTTTCCAGTCCCTTTCCCATGGTTATGACTTCTAGCTGCACTTTTCTCCGATTTTTTAGGTCATTACTCGAACACCAAAGAGCTTCACTGACAAAATACGTCTGTTCAGAGGTCAGTCTAATTTGACCAGTATTCACATGTTCACCAATATAAAATTCTGAGCTTCCATCTTCCATCTGATTAGCCCAAGGAGGTTTCACCCAAATCAATTTACTAAAATGACCAGCGTACACAGCCGGTAACATCCAATTTTCAATACTCAAGGAGTCAAAAAGTGCATACTTGTCCCACACTGTTTCTGCCGGCATATCTTTGGGAATAAGCATGTCAGGGTGAGAATCTAGATGCACAATGGCGTTGCCTTCCAGCGGCATGTGTTTAGATCCCATACAACGATAAACGAAGGGTAGGATATCATGGTGATTTTCGACAACATAAATGGGCAATTCCTTATATTTCTTCCGAGACTGTACACCACCTGAGCCAACAGCTGCCATTGAGAGCACCTTCCAGTAAGTGGCTAGTGCTAAAGCTAAAAATAATGAAATTTAGAACAGGCAAAATAAAAATACACGATAATATGATAATACTTAGGCAAAAATCCACAACTTGACAAGGCATAACTATATCTAGGTGGACTTACCTAATATAGGATCGGAGCACCCACGAAATAGGAAGTACTGTCTTGTAAGATTCTCAAAATTACTTGGCGAACGCGTTCGTTGAACGTTTAATATAAACCATATAAACTGTATTCTACTAGGGCTCCTCTAAAATTTAAAAAAGTAAGAGTCAACACTGCTACGGTATTGAACTACCTATTCCTTATTATCCACAGGATAATCCGAGTTCCTTAGAGACCACCGTTTTTCACTCTTAAGCTTCACTCATATTTATGATTCAGCGCCCATCCGTAATAAATAGAAATTTTCACCGATTTCTCGCATCAAACAGCACGAATGTTTGTAAACAGCACGAATTCAACTCACGTTTTCATAAATTTGACGCAAACTTTATGCATTTGTTTTCACCCTCCTTTATGATTGGTTGTGGTTATCGTCCTACATCATGATTTCAACTTTCATTTATTTTATTCGTGTGATGGATAACGCCTATGGGGGAGGCGAACGGCCCTGAAGCGATCTGTTGTTGCAGGAAGTGGAGCTGACAGCTATCGTACTTTCTTGGGATTGCAAAATAGCAGCAAGAAAGATGATGCACTCTAAATATTTGGAAGGATGATGGGATCCAGGATCAGGTAAATCGAGTTATTTACAGTAACACAGTTCAGTTTGTAATATGTCTAATTACTGTGTTCGATCTGAAACGTCAATAGCTCCCGGGAGAATTATTTCAGTTTCGAAACTGTGCGTGCATGTCGCATTAATTTTCATGCAGTAATGAGTTTGAATCTATTCCAGGGAAAATGTTTCGCATTTGTTCGAGTGTTTTTGCGAAGTCGTCGGCCCTCAACCACCAGATAAAGAATCCTGGGTTCTTAGGAAGTTTCCTGAAAGCTACAAAGACGAAGAAGTGCTCAAATCCGTACCAAAATTTGTGTTTCCCTGCGAATTTCAAAAGTGAGTGTAATTTTAACTCGTTGTCCCAAAAAAACAGGCACGGTCTTACATCATGTTCGCCTTTGACTTGTTCTCTGCACGATATTAATGTGTAGTTTAGCATCGTAAATTCGTCATTATTGCACACCCTTTAGTATATTTATCCTTTTTCCAATATTTCAGTAATTCGATTCAACATTTCTCATTTGTGCTAACAAGCATCGACTCTAAATGGACATTCGGCTTTTGCCGTCATGACTCGAAAACAGAAACAGCAATTGTGGTCCTAAGTTATCTGCCCTGGCATGAAACGTTTTACAAGTAAGCAACCCTTTGGAATACTGTAGTGTCAACTTCTTGAATGGTTGTATCCGACCTTCCTTTTTGCTTATATCTCTAGTGCTTTGCGCACACTAAAGAGAGTTGACCATTTTAGGTTACTTAACCACATAGCAGATTTGACGCACAATTCAGAGCATGGAGACTTATGGAACTTCCTGAGTAATGTGTATCATAGTCATCCCCCAGAACCAGGAGCTCCTCTTCAAATACCTTTTAATAATGGACTCAATGTAAGTAGTATGCTAATCATAGTCATTGCCAACCTATTACGTTGTAATTTAGAATGGTTTGATATAGTGAATCGAACACTTACCTGTAATTGAGCCTTTCAATGAATATGTATATATTTTTTATATAAACAGTGTAAAGTGAATACATATGTACATAAATGGTGCTGCAAGTAAGGCTGTGTTATGCATAGAGAGACAAAACAGAAATCACAAGTAAATAAAAAGTTCCAATATTTTGTTTGTCGCTAGCAACTTTTTTCACTGGAAGTAAGGAAACATACTGGTGAGGAGACAGAGGAAAAGATAATAATAATAAATTTATTCACACTGCATGGCAATATACATTGCATGGTTTTGTCAGGGTCACATGACAATATTCATTTAAGTCATAAAGTACTTACAATAGAATGGAATGGATTTACATTCATTCATTTAAATATTCAATGGTATTATCATAGGCTTTGCATGCCAAAAAGTTTCTTAATTTGACCTAGAATAAGGAAGGGGGACAACTTTTTAACTTATTTGGTAATTTATTGAAAATAATGGTTTAGTGTAATGAGGTCCCTTAAGAGCTAGAGATAGATGGTGTAATCCAACGTCCGTAAGTAAATAACGATTAAAATGGCTAAACTAGGAGACGGAGCAAAAATAAATAAAAAAGTTAGGAAGGGAGTTAGAAGGTGAGAGAAGAAAGCGATAAACGTGGAAAGACAGGTAGAAAAAAATTAACGAAATAAGAAAAATATGATGTAGAGGAAGAGAGAAAAGTATAAGGTGTTCCGGAGAAGGAAAATCCGATGCATCGGGTTACTTATTTGGTGCTCATCGTGGAGCTCGATGACAATGGTATTGAGATAGTGGGAAACCAATGTAATCCAACGTCCTTAAGTAAATTACGATTAAGATGGCAAAACTAGGAGAAGGAGGAAAAATAAATAAAAAAGTAACAAAGAGAGTTAGAAGGTGAGAGAAGAAAGTGATAAGTGCGGAAAGACGGACAGAAAAAAATAAACGAAATGAGAAAAAAATGACAGAGGGAGAGAAAAAAGTAAAAGCTGTTCCAGAGAAGGGAAATCTGATGCATCGGGTTACTATGGTGACTGTTGGGGTGAACATCACCTTTTGTGCGAGTGTCGTGGTCATGCAATTCTTCATTCCTTGGAAAATGTTGAGGATGCAGTTTAACAAAAGTGGCACAGTTCAAAATGAATATGGAAGGAAGAGTCAATATTTTTTGAGCCAGGTATGGGAGATGAGGCAGGAGTGGGAGGGGGTCAGTGACCTCGATTTAAGCAGCGGGCATTATACGCTGCAAAGGCCAAGTACATTCCATCTCTATTGTTTTTAATGGTTGGAGGAAGGGAAGCCAGGACGCCTACTTTGAAGCATTTATAGAAACCGAAGAATGGGTGGGGATGGAAGGAGGGATTACAATTCGCCTGATGACCATTCATCCTGAAGCTTAAGGCTTTAGTTGTGAGGCCAACGCAGTAAGCATTGCATAAGTTACACAAGAGGGTGTGAACAATATTGTGGGAAGTGCAAAAAAGAGAGGGAACCAAAGGAAGTGGGTGGGAGAGGAATTTAGCGGGGAGGGGATCGGTGATAAGGATAGGGCAAGTTTTGCATTTCGCGCAGTGGCAAGATTTGGGTAGGGTTTTGGTGCTAGTGGTGGGTTTAGACCAGTGGTTCCCAACCCATAGAAGTCTGCGGACCACTCAGCCTGAAATTAAATCATGTACAGACCACCCTCACCATACCCCCTATCAGTTGTAACTCCCATAACAGGGTGTCTACAGCTCCTGAAATGCCGTTAAATACTGGAATTATCCTTGAATACAACAAACACTCCTGAAATCCTTGAAATATCCTTGAATTTATTTTATAGTCCTGGAAAAAGTTACACTATATTCTCTGTTATTCTGTAAAGCTCCTGAAATGCCCTTAAATACTGGAATTATCCTTGAATACAACAAACACTCCTGAAATCCTTGAAATATCCTTGAATTTATTTTATAGTCCTGGAAAAAGTTACACTATATTCTCTGTTATTCTGTAAATGCATGTTTTTCCAGTGAACGCATTCTTATTGTACTTCTAGTGTACTTTATGCTTAAATATAATTCGCTATGCGCAGGAGGGGAACTTGGTATGCATTTTCTATATCTACATAGTAGAAATTGGTCCCACCAGTACTACATTAGTTTGTCCCCTTGTTCCCATAAGCATACAAGTTAAATCGGACAGGCACTGTGATCATTCAGCAAATCCCCACCAGGCATCCGTGCATAGTGAATAGGCAATACATACAAGTACGGGAGACAATAATTCTCTTCCACACTAAATGTCATATGGCATAGAAGTGCATATGTCTGCACACAACCTGGGCATAAACGAAAACAGTTGTTATACGCATGGACATATGCAAATCAACGGGTCATGTGACGATTCATAAGATTTTGATTAGGATTATGAAAAGGGGCTAAAGTTATGAAAAGTTCATTAATTTTATTAAAATAATTTTAGGCCTTTTCAATGGAAATTCAGCCGTGGAAAGAACTCTTCAGGAACTCTTTTAATAAAGCTTTTTAATAAAAAATTTACAAGTTTAAAAACTCAGAGAAGCGTTCACGATTTTATAATGTTGGTAGGTAAAGTAACAGATTTACAAGTAACTAAAAATATGATAACAGCTCTCCAAAATTCACCAAAAAATAAATTAGAAGCATTGAAGAAAAAAAGGGAAACTGAAGATAGTACAAAAAAGAAAAAGAGAGTTACCTACGTGAATAAATTAGTATTTTGAAAATTAGAAACAAAGAGGCCATAGAAACTTTAGGTTAAAAAAGTTGAAATTAATATGTATATATGATAATCAGCTCAAAAAGTTAGAGGAAAAACTTAGAAACAATTAATATTCATTACAATAATATTTTTTACTTTTCTGCACTTTTTATTTTTTAAAAACACTACGAAGAAAAAAAGTGTAGAAAAGTGCAAAACTTTTTTGTAATGAATATTAAAAGTTTCTACAAAGTAGAGCCTGAAGTTGTAGATTTTAAGAATTAATATGTTTTTGTAATTTTATTGTTTTTTTTTCTATGCATATTATGTAGTATAAAAGATAAAAAGATTTTTTTCATCCAACATGCTTGTTTGAACAATTTTCTTATTTTGATGCATATCTAATGAAAAGTTTCGAATGCTAATAATTATGATTGATTTCTAAAATAATTTTACATAAGTAAATCATAAATAAAGTTTTTTAATTAGAATAAAAATATCCTTTCGTTTGTTAAACATGTATGTAAAGATGTAAATAAAGTTGATATAACCAAATTTACATTTGCCAATGAACATTTATTTTTACTTAACATTTGTAAAATATGCAGAACTTATTGTTTCCTGGACATTTTTTGAAGATGTAGAAAGTTTTTCCAAAGTATTTATGGTATACAATCATATAAATATCCCTTAATACGGTATTAGACATGTAGAACTCATCTTTTCTCGGTAAGTCAGGATTAAAGCCCACGAGTCTCTGATTTACCAGTTTGAGGCATAAAATTCACTGCCCTTAGTGTATCTAAATTTGAAGGATTTACTTTGTTGAACACTTAGACCTCCTAGCACTGAAATCAATTAGAAAGTTTCTTATTTATGCCTGAAACAGAAGATGTTGAATATATTTAACAACAAATAGGAATATTTATAAAAAATTATAATATTTTATATTCTATTGCTAAGTAAAACGATAAATGCTCCTTGAATCTTTGGAAATTTGTCCTGGATTCCTCTGAAAAGTCCTGGAATCCAAAATTTCGAAAGCCTTAGACACCCTGCATAACCAAATTCAAAGGTGATTAAGTAAAACAGCTTTTTAGAACACATTATTTATTTATTATTACTATTAATTAGTGTATATTTAACTACCCATCTCGTTCAATGCACATTGATTCCAAAATCCCTATTTGTTGGCAACTTTTCTATGACCTGTGGACCACTTCTGAGGCTCTTGGGGATCACTGGTTTTGAACAACTGGTTTAGACAGTGGTTTGGTAGTTTTTAGGTCGTCTTCTTCAACACTTTGACTGTGGAGCATTTGTTGCAATTATCTTCATTTGTGCAGTTACCTATTTTTTTTCATTGCATGGCATTGCAGTGATGCCACCTGCCTGTCGGTGGGATATACTCCAGGCATCGTTGTTATATGATCCACTCTCAAATCTCACTTTTACTTTACATTGCTGACTTACCTGTAAAATAAGTTGTTTATACTGGTTGAGGATAATTGTATATTTTTAATTGTGAAAGTTTAAAACTTCATGGTCATCCATATTATTTGCTTCTTTCATATTTTATTAAACAGTTGATTTATTTAAATAGCATAAGGCCTCTTTTTTCATGCCCATTACTTTTTTTCAGACATTTGTGTGCCAATGTCCAGATCTGTTCCGCCTCCCCAGTATTCCACAAAATGTAAGGGTTTCCATTTATTGATGTGATTCTCATTCAATTCTTGATTTGACTACACTTCTTGCTACAGTGATTTAGTGTGTGGCAGTGGTGTAATTATTGTAGTCCAATGATAATGTGATGTGCCACAGAGTGATATAATTTTCTTTATCACAGCGGAACCTCACCGAGTATTATAATGCTGTGGACGGACATAACATGATGATTGTATTTGCATCCATGCTGTATGAACGTCGTATTATTTTCACCTCCTCCAAGCTGTATAGGTTGAGTGCTTGCGTCCAAGCAGCAAATGCAATCATTTACCCCATGAACTGGCAACACATCTTTATACCTGTTTTACCATTGGCTCTGATGGATTACCTGCTGGCACCTATGCCATATTTAATTGGCGTTCCTGAGCCCATTTTGAAAGTGAGTTGGATATCTCTTTCTCAGTTTTTGTTTACTATATGTAATATGATTTGTGACTGAGGGTAGAATTGTAGTGGGAATTATACCTAGCATTGAGAAACTGGGCATCCACAACGTAGCTATGCCAGCATGCACAGGAATCACCTCTGCAGCACGCAGACACTTGTGTAGTATATATTGGAGTTGCATAAAAAAAGAATTTGAGTATATCAACGACAATCACCAAAATTTTTCCATTTCACCAATAATGAGTTATACAAATATTGATATGCTCTTTAAATAAATAGATTTATAATATTCTTCAAAATTATTTCAGGAATAAGTATCTTACAACACATTCGTCTTTCTTAAAAGAAGGGTAACTTTACCATTGTTATTTCTTATTTATATTGAGGATACTAGCTCGATAGTTAGCAGCAAAAATAAGTTGTTTGGAAATAATGCAGTTATATACCAAAGAATTACTACTAAAATAGACATGAAGACTCTCTCATTGGAACAATGTACTGCATGACACTTCTTACAAAGGAAATCATATCAATGTCTATTAATTGTAGGGGGTAATTATAAAATAAAAATGTAGTTGTTGAAATGATGCTGATCCTTGGCAATCATCATAACCTCAGACTTATCCTGAGTTTTTTTGTATAATGGAGATGCAAAACCCAATCATCAGTCAACCTAACTGCTGGAAGGACCTTGGACAAAAAAGTGATAGATGTTATCTCACATTCACTGGGCCACATCTCTGTTTAGTGAAAAGTCTTCGGGATCCAGAACAGAAATAATTAATATTTGTAGTAAACAAAATGGAAAAGAAACTACTAACTGCTGCAAGCAAGCTCAGATTGTTACGCAGCTGGTTAAAGGACTAGGGTGGGATATTATATGGGCTCATAGGCTGCACACTAGACTTAAGTTTATGTACGTACTTTAAAATCCAGGCATTGCAGGTTTCACGAAGACACTGATGGTATTATTTTAACCATATGAAACATCTTTAAAGCTGGTAGAAAGTTCAAAATGAGATAGGTACACTCTCTAACTGATAGGCATGTGCAAAACATTATTTATTTCTATGCCCCATTTATGTCAATCTCAAAAACAGAGCAAAGTTAACATACAATTCCCTTTCATCATATCCCCCTTGAAATCCCCCATCCTATTCTCTCCCTTGTGGCTTGTGTCCTAACTTACCCTTGCTGTGGCTCACAGAGTAGTACCTATGTAGATGTCACAGAAGGGAGAAACTCGTGGTGAATAAAATTGGAAACTCAGCACTTTGAGAACTATTAATGTTCACCCCTAATTCTTAAGAGAAAATGGTGCTCAGGTCGAAGTCCTGCCTTCTGATTTTGTTCTCATCCTCCTTATCATGGACCTGCCACTTTTACTCTACCCTTAGTTTAAAAAGAAAAAATTAGCAAATAATAACAATGTTTGCCACTGTGTAGTTTCTTTTATTTAATGTATTTTATTATATTTTATTCAATATATACTTTGCTGACCTTGGTGGTGGCAGTGTTACATCCTTGCGTGCCAACCATAAGGTTGTGGCCTGGGTGGTTTTCAATCCTCCAGATTGAATTCATCTAAATTTTCTTTCATAATTGGTCATCATTTGTGAAATCTGTGATCAATATTGAAATTATTTATTTGTAAAAAATTATCGTATTTCTCTTCAGAGAGCAAGGATGTCTGATCTGGGTGATGTTGTAATTCTGGATGCCGATAACAACAAAGTCACATCTCCTTTTCAAGACTTGGAGAGCTTTCCTCCAGATGTGGTGAGTCAGTTATTCCTTTATCTAATGGGTATTTAAATGCTCTATTTTAGTGCATGCTACAAAAAAAAACAATATTTTGATGGTTAAGTGATATTCTGGGGCATAAAATATTTACAGGTCAGCAGCTTAAGGAGGCAGTTGAGAAATAGGGCAGCTCTAATTGGGGATGGTATCAGTCGAGCATTCCTGCGAACGCTTGTACAGCTGATTGGTGGTTACCGGGATGCATTGCATTTCCACCAAGGGGAAAAAATCTCATTTAATGCAGAGGCATTTGTTGAATCAAGGCCAGCAAACATGAAACCTTTTCTACGGAAAATGTTACAGCTCCAAATATTTCAGCAGGTGAGTTCCTTTGGAGATATGCTATGAGAAGTCAGTTGCCCAGTAAACTACACCAACCTGTAAATGATCTCAGGCTTTCCCGGCTAATAGATTGGAGGAAGGGATCTCAAGTTTCCCTCCAGGTAGCAGTGTCATTCCACACCGATGTTTCAAAGACTAAGTCTGCCATTGTCTTCAGAGTGAATACATGATCCAGGATTAGCTGGGTTTTATATACATACTTGGCCTCAAACATATACATAATCAACAAACCCAGGTGAGTGTGGTTCTAGCATTCACCCTGAAGACAATGGTAAACTTAGCCTTTGAAACATTGTTGCTGAAGGGCACTGTAACCTGGTAGAAAACTGGAGGTTTCATCCTCTGTTCCAACTTGTGGAAGTTCATTGTTGGTTCCCTCAAATTATTCGGTAATTTAAATTATCATTGTGCGAAATGTGATTTCTCGACTTTTGTCATGATATGGTTAATTTAGGTTTGATAAGTCAAGTTATTTTCATATTCCATTGTATTCAGAATTCAAAGTTTTGTTGCTTCTACATATATTCTATGAACACATTGACTTATTTTTATAAAATGCCTCAGAAATCATCCTCTACTTCATGCATCTTATCTTATTGGTGAAAATCTAACAATCATTCAGGTCTAACTAAGGTCAGTGAAAATCTAACAATCATGCACCTACTTATAGAGGTTCCACCTCATAAACTTCAGTACTTGTGGAAATATCACTGATCTATGTACTACTTTGCTTGATTTATTTGAATATACAGAACTTTATTATTTAATGGGAGTGTACAAGTTTTACTGTTATATATTACTCCGCTATGTTGATTCATAGCCTTGACTTAATGGTCATCAGAGATGAAAAAGAGGAGGAATTGGATTGGGAAAGGGATGAAAAAGGAATTAGTATGCATGTGCAAGATTTCTCTCAAGAAATATTTGTTTATTGTTAAAATAAGTTTCTGGCTGTTTGTATTCATGATTACGTAAAATACTATGTAGATTACTACAAAATTTTATTCCTACGGTACATTTCAACGTTTTACATACTCATGAATACAAACATAAATAACTTCTAGGAAGTGAAGCCTGCTGCTGTCCATTTTATTCCATAAAGACATTTATCTTTAAAATGACTACATCAGAAAAATGCAGTTAAATCAAGCTCAATTTAAATTTTTGGAGTAAAGTTGTTTCATCTGCTAAACCTCTTTTTGTACTCCTGAAAATGGTCAGAATGCTTTCTGGGTCACTTATAAAATCGTAAAAATATTGAGTCTTTGAAAATGCACTCTTAAATTCAGAGCTATAATTGTCAGAATTGTGTAGATTCTTTGCTATGTTTTGCTGAGGATTAAAAAATGCTCAAAAGTCTCTTCTAAATTTGTGAATTTCTGGTTCATTCCAGAGTGAAAACTTGTAATTCTTTGCCAAGTGAGTTAATATCTTTCTCATTGAATGCACTTACTTCTTTAATTGAAATAACAACCATGCTGCCCTGATGAAATGATAATTTTTGTATATTGATGGTTACAGCAATTTTAAAGTACATAAAATGTAATCCAAAATACAAGGAAAAAGAGATGCAAAATAGATTCTAGTTTACATTGTGTGTTCTATAAAGTATATTTGTTACATATATCAATAGAAGGCTTAGACAAAGATGCACTAATTACTACATATCACAAAATGATACGGTAGTAAAGTAAATAATCAATTCTATTAACAGTTCATAGAGGAGAGACTGGATATGCTGAATGCTGGGTTAGGGTTTTCTGATGAATTTGAACTTGAGGCTTGCAATTATTCTGATAAATCAAGTTCTAAATTAAAACAGCAGTACAAGGAATGGACATACACCATGAAAAGAGAGGGAAGTGCATTTTTCAAAAGTGTGAAGAGTAAGGTAATGCATACTATCAAACCTTTTTAAATAGCTTGCATGAAAATGATATTTTTTCAATTGTGTAGTTTTGGAGTGTGATACTTTCATTTTATTTTAATTTTCCTTTCTTAACATCTGAAGCATATCTTAATTTTTTAATTGCACATTATTTTTATGTTGCTAGGCTAACCCTGCCATGAAGTCTGCTGTCAAGACTGTAAGTAGCACTACGTGTGCATTAGCTTTAGTGAAATCATTTTTAATTTGTGATCAAAATGGATAAAATTCATAGATATGTGTTATTATGTGGCTATTTAATGGTATTTACTTGTGATTTGGCCACCTATTATTTAAAGTAATAAATAGAATTATTGGAAGTGTTGAATTACAAAAATGATGGAATGGATATTTTTGATTTGAAGTGCTCAGTTGTCTATCGGTCGTGTCTGGCCATAAAGAAATCAAGAAAGAAAGAACAAAAATGAGGATGATCTCATTGGATTAAACCATGAACTGTTACGCCTCTCTCGCATGATACTTTTCACTTTGACTACCATTATATCAATCGTGTTAGTGGTAGTAAATAGTACCTATTATACTTGTGTTATTTTGATAAGGATTGACCCATGAGATATTTGAAATCAATATAGCTGAATACCTCTTGGCAGTAAGGAACATATCTAAAAACACTAAACATTTGGCCACACCTCAGAAAGTCTTTAACGTAGGTATTTAGAGTCATCCTCTGCAGCACAACTCCTAGCTCTAATAAACTCTTCAGAGTTTGCTCAAAAACTTCTGGGGTTTCAATACCTAATGATTGTCAGTGATGCATTGATTTTATTCACTCTGCATATGCTAATTTGTGGTAGTTTACAATTCTACATGTCCTTGTAAATATGGGGTTTTGAAAATCTGAGATATGCTGCTCGAAGGAAGAAAGAGAGCGTAGCAAGACTTACTCAAGGGAATTTTTAGCAGATGCTTTGCAAAAATAAAGAAAAAGCACTAAGCATTAATGTAGCACTGTAGAACTTGATTCCATCATGAGTTCGCAATACCAGGTACTCCTTATTTCAAAAGTTCTGTGTTTGACTTAACTTTTATTCAAAGGCATCAGTTAGTACTCGGTCAACACACGGAAGTTTACGATTCAGCATTTCTGCATGGACATTAATTGGGTTGATTCTTCTCAATATAAAAACGGTCAATTCTCTAAACAATTTTTTTCATTTCCAACTGAAATAAATTTACCTATGGGTTGGATTGAAAATGACTATGAAATTATTGTGTTCCTTTTGCCTGGCCTAGGAAATATTTAACGGTTTATTGTTAAGATAACGTGTATTCAGATTGAGAGGCTGATTCCCTACCTGGTTAAGGCTTTATGATTTTGCTTTGTGAAGCTTGGGTTTACTTTCAATTTATTCCCATGATTTTATTGTATTGACTGTTATTATCTATAACAATACCCATATTTTCTTACCACTTTCATCTGTTTTTGGTTTGATAAAGTAATACTTTACTGGCATCAGTTTGTGATTTCAACAATTGTTGCATAGTGCCAACATATTTCAAAATCCATAAGTTATTGTAGGGCATCCAAGGGAAGATGTCTTCATTAGTAATATGTCTAACTATTCGTTGTACTTACATCATAATTCACTGCACTTGTTGCATATTGCTATTGTCAATGCCTTTTTATGGTGCCTACAATAGAAAATGGTTCTTGTCTGGTGTTCTTGGCTCGGAAATATGTCTCAAAGAGCACTAGAGGTTTTGCATCCCTCCTTTCTGGTTGAGCAGGAGTTCAGGTAACTCATACAATAGGTAAGTGATTAAGTCATGGTTTTATCTCTGGAGGGTAAACGGTATCTACCCTAATAACCTTTAATGGAGTGGCTTTTTGTCATAATTTCAGCCTAAACCCATAGTGATTCATTTTTTTCAACAACCAAACTACTTCGTTATAATATGAAGAAGGTATTTTTTTCAATCTTTTAAATCTTGAATTCATTCATTCATTTATTTATTTATTTATGGGGGTAAGACCAATTACAATAATCATGAGCATAATTAAAACAAAAATTCTTGAGATACAGTTGGAGAACAATTGAGTATAAAATAAAATTTCAGAAATTCCTTATAAATGTCAAAATAATAAGTTTTTTAATATATATTGCTAGTAATGTATGAAATAAGGTTGCAGTAAATTTGTATCTAAACATCAAAATTATAAAATATGTACATGTACTGGCTAGTACAGTCAGTCTTTCATAAATGAATCTAAAATTGTTTAAAAGACATGGAAAAATCAGTGTTAGATCCTAGTTTATTGTAATTCCTCTGCATCCTCGATTTTGGAGAATTAAAAGCGTAATTTGTTTTTTGATAGTCAACAATGAAGGGAAGGGGATTCCTAGAATTATGACAATGTACATGGAAATTTACTAATTGAAGTAGATAGGGACAATCAATTAGAGAGTTAATGCTTTCATAGAGAAATAAGGCATTATTAAAAGGTTTTCTTTCGCATAAAGATTTCAAATTCAGAAGAGGAAGAAGATAACAGGTATTAAAGTCAGACTTCGAAATTTTTAACTTATAATTGATAAATTTAAGGAATTTAATATGCACACATCTGTATTAATTGGTATGTAGTCATATTAATATTGATTTGACATTTACCTGTCAAATCATATATAATGCACCAATTTAAAATATTTTTTCACATGTTTCTACAGGTGAAGGAGCGTGGGAAAGAAGTTAAGGAACGGAGTCGCAGTGCTTACAAAGGCATTCGTTCAAGGCTGCGAGATATACAGACTGTCAGAGGTGAAGGGGGTATTGGAGATCTAGACAGCGGAAGATTTGAGAGTGAAGTTGCTGTGGGAAGTCAGAGGGAAATTGTTGGGCCTCCAAAGCCGAGTTCAGCCCCATCTTCTCCAACGAGGACTCCGAGGCGACCTCGAACCATTGCAACTTCATCCAAGGCTGGTATCATTGCCTCTGCTACATACCGAAGGGACAGTGATTTAATGAGGAAGAATTCTTCAGATTCTGGGTAATGCATTATTCATCTTGGTGGCTCATCATTTGTCATTATCTTTACCTGTTTAACACATTCAATGTGGAGCACGTCAGGAGCCAGGTAGCCAGGAGCACGCCAATCGACGTGCTCCTGGCTACACCGACTGATGGAGCACGTCAATTGACGTGGTCGTTCCATTCCGAAGCCCTTTAAATTTTTTTGAAGCAGATTTTGACGACTTTGATGAAAATTGGGCCCGCATTGAATGTGTGAATTCAGTGGGTCAAGTAATGGTTCAAGGTAGTTCTTGCATGGTTACTTTTGACTCAGTCGATTCAAGTATGTACTGTTTTATATGTATTGAAATAAAATTTAGTTATAATTATTTCAAGGTTTGATGGCATTTTCATGAAATTTTCAATGAATAATATTTTTTTCTGAATGTGTTAAATTTACGAAGTAAGCCTTTATATTGAGCTTTTCTTGAGACTTGACTTATTGTTGCCCAGGAATATTTTGTCATACAAAAATATTTTCATTTTGTAGCATTATAAATACATAAGTATTTGGTCATAGTTTCCATAAAGATGCAAAACAATTGTACAGAAAGTTTTACTGATAACATAACCATCAGGAGCGTAAAACTCTCCGAGAAACTTTATATGGGGAAATCAGGTTGGTGTGATGATAAGAGTCCTGGATTCGAGGGTCTGTTCACTACACTTCAAGTGTAGTACATATTAGTTTTATCGGATGGAATGTTTAACCCCTCAAGCAGGGATTTAATATTTGAGTATTTAACTCCTCGGGGGGTATTTAAATTAATGTATAAGGCAAGTGGATGTATGCCGTTTGTCGAAACGCTGTTTGGAGAGAAAATAGGGTCCGTACACATGTATGTCGAAATGGCTTGAGAGGTTAACTGTGGACCGCTCTATCCCTTTTGTTAAGTGTAAACTAATGCCTATGCTGGGTTTCTCTCCACCCTTCCTCCCATCCCCAATTAATCTACTCAAATCAATATACCTTTCGTCCTAAAATATGTAGCACAAATTACCTCAGTTGTTGGTTTCCTCCCAAAATATCCCACCTACCATTTTTTTAAGTGGCATAACATGTCCCTTTTTGAGGGGGGCCATTCATAGCCAAGGATGGTGATTGGCGCATTGAAAAGGGCGAGGCAACACAGGTATTAGAGGAAGTTCAAGGATAGCTTGTTTATGAGATGGCACCTGAATATCTATAGAAATATAGAATTTTTTTAGTATTAGCCATTCAGTATATTAGCCATTGCAAAATGTGCTGGATAAAATGTTTACCTTGCTATTGCTCTATAAGTAAGGAGTTGTACCCTGTGTGACCTTGTGATTGGACAAAAATATTTGATTTCACATTTAATATCACATCCAGAAGTTGGATAGATTCTTCATGAAATACTCTCTATTATTTTTGGACCTTGAACTGGCTACCCTTGGCTATGCAGTCTTACTTTATCTGTATATTCTTGATGCTATCGCTGGGGCGCCACTGCCCCCGCCACATGTATAGGATTGTATAATGATATAATCATAATCTGTGTAAATCTTTTTCTAGGCAAATGAACTACAGTCCATCATCCGATCCTGGTTCCCCCAAGGCTGCTTCCAGTGTTGACTACCCACCTCTGCAAATGTCGCCCTTGGACATGGACTTGATGGGTGATTTGCAGGATGTTATTTTCAGGAAATGCTCAATTTTTGGCGATGAAATCGCACCTTCTCCTCCTGTCAACCGAATGGTAAGTTTTATGTTGCATGTACTTTGACATACTATACATTATGTATTTGGAACTAGCTCTATGAATTGTCTCCTCCAAAGCCAACAGATAAGGTCAGTGGGTATATTTTTATGCCTGTTGGTCAGTTTTCAAACTTCATAGTGAAATATATTTTTATTTTATTCAATTTGAATGTTGGTATTTTTCCTATCATTTTTTTGCTTAATATGGTAAGGACTCGACAACTTTCATGCTTTAGACATTAACCAGATGATGATTTTCCTTGCTCTTTAGTATTTTTTATGAACTTGTTATTTAAGGTTATTTAATATATCAGCATCATAATGTATTGCAATTACTCTGGTTCATTTTTAACTCTTCATTGATTTCTATATTTTGCTATATATGTAACTGGTAGGTCAGATGCTACCAAGTCAATGAGAGTGGAAGAGTATGATGACACTCTGGTAGGTTCGCTATTTATTATTATTAAGCCGAAAGAATTAAATCGACTAATCAATTCATCACACTGTTTGGACTTACTATACAAGTCAATATTGAAGTCACCAAATAACAAAAGATAGTAGATTTTACTGTTCAAGATAACCTGAATAGCATCACTAAGTTCATTTTTGAAAGAATTAAAACAGGCATTGGGCGATCTATAGACAACTAGGACACCTCAGTGAGTTCTTTTTCACCTAAAAATAACAGGAGCACACTAATGGACCATTTCGATATTATTTTTGAACTTAACAGGTGTAAAGGGTAACCCAGACTGACAGTATACCGCAACACCCGCACCTCTCTTGTCACTTCTACAGAAATGTGCACCAAGTTTTATTCCATTAATTGCATAGCACTTAACTTCCTCACCAAGCAACCAGTGCTCGGTTAACAGGAGTACGTCACATTTTTTTTTCTTGAAGAAGTATTTCAAGATCCGTCACTTTATTTCTAATAGATTGAATGTTCAGATATAAAAATCTGAGCAAGTGGCTCTTATGGTCAACATCTAGTCACTTTTGCACTTGAGATTTATATTGAGATTTACCCATTAAATAGTTCTTACTAAGAAAAAAACCTTTCAATCCCAGTGTTTACAGGCCAAAGGCTGGGATCAGTCAACCTGTTCAGAAGATTAAAATAAATAGCGATCTTAAAAGATGCTTAGTTACCTTTAGCGTTCAAAGTTTCAACGTCCACTGAGGTCTTCAATTTTGAATCTAACCACTAAAGCAATAATGTTTTCAGTTACGTAATCGCTATGTGCTCTTTTTTCTAATGCCATGGAAACTTTCAAATTTCTCATAAACCATAAAAAATACAACACTATCATTTTAAAATTTTCCATATCTATCAAGGATTGTAAGAATAAATAACTTTTAATATGCAGTTTATATTGTGGGTATGGGATCACTGGTTACTGAGATTTAAAAGTATCAAATTCAGGTATCTCGACTTTTTCATAGTTAGTAAGTAAAATAGAGTTTCCGTAATTTATTCAAGAGTTTGAATTGGTAATTATGTTATATCTACAGTTTAAAAGTTTGATATTAAG
Organism: Pyrrhosoma nymphula; assembly: GCA_963573305.1. NCBI lineage: Eukaryota > Metazoa > Arthropoda > Insecta > Odonata > Coenagrionidae > Pyrrhosoma > Pyrrhosoma nymphula. The sequence continues at coordinate 67,059,923 of OY754337.1, read as the reverse complement.
CCTGATACTACCACTTACTTCTAGTACAATATGAAAATATATTTACCACAACCATATGTGCTCTTAGAAAATGAATTCAGTCTTAAATCAGTACAAATGAAATGTAAGTTAATTATGTTTCAGTTAATTTACAAATTTAATTTTAATTTTCAAAGTGCATTAGTTAAGGAAATGAAATGATTCACACATGAGTGGAGGTTGAGTTATCCAGAAAATTTTAGAGTTGTGATTAGTGTGCCTTTCATTGCATTTTAATGCCAAACGCATTCTCTGTGCACTGAAATTTGGGGAACTATCTTTTAATTTTGGCATGACATATTGAAAAAAAAATCACAGTTACAAATTATGTGATATTTGAGTTATTATATTTTGGTCGTTTTATATACCTATATCTAGTTTGTTGTACTGTGCACAGTTGCTAATGGATTTTATTTTCTTTTACTTAGAATTGTTTTAAGTTCAGCACCAATTTTAAGAACTGTTATGCAGCTATAATTGTTTTTTATTTCATTAAATTGATAATATTTAGCTTAGTATTAGAAAGAATTGATATTAATTTTGAAGTATTTATTTGTTTTAGAATTGATAAAAAGGTAGTAGTTGCCAGTGGTTGAATGCATGTAGAATTTTAATATGTAATGTATGTGGTTAAAATTACTGTTAGATGTTTTATGTTGTGTTCCTTTCTCTTTTACAATTCCACACAATTATGTGTCGCCTGTTACATGCTTCACTTTTTTAAATATCTGTGCACAATGCAACATGAATGATATGTCATTAATGCTTTTAACATGAATCATTTGATACAAAGAGTATTTAACCTAAATGTTAATTTTCTAACAAATTTTGGGAATATTTTTGTATTTTATTTTTGTGTTCTTGCATGTACATGCAGGCTTGGATTAACAGCAAAGTTTTCATAATTGTGTTGAAGGACTATTCAGTCCTCATTTTCTCCACTTCATTCCATAAATGAGTGAATGGCCCTTGCCAAAAATAACTTACTGGGTGCACTATATCGCGGGTTTTACTTCCAGCTCATGAAATTCCATGGCAAGCTAGCTTTTTCTTTCCCTTGGCTTTATTTTCTCAATTTCATACTCTCTGTTTGTGGCAATGTAAGCTTCTCTCTTATTGTGTCAGAAATTGTACTAATTGTGATTTTATTAATTAGTCATTTTCATTGAAATATAATTTTTCCTTCTGTATACGTGTTATTTCGTTTACTAAATTGCCTTTTTTAGTATTATATTTTGTTTCCCGTGTATCCTTGGTTGTGATTACCATCCAGTGCTGTTCATCCAAGCCTGTGGATTGTATGTATCATTTGCTCTTAGCTTTCCTACTTGCACCTTGCTTTTAGGAGTCCTCAGTGGCTATTTTGTCTTGCAGCTTAAGCCTGTTCGCAGCCTTGAGGGCAGGATATGTGACAGCTGGTGGTCTAATGCCACCATGACCACCCCTAGTCTATCACCCCCTTCACCATCTCCTATCTTACTCTCCCCGACCCCGATCCCAGCCCAATACATTCCAGTTTATACTTCCCCATCGAAAAACCCATTCATGTCTAGCCCATGGAATGGTGGAGGTGATAGTGGTACATTGTCACTAGGTTCGGCTCACCCTGTGGGCTTTGGGAGATTTCCACCACCAATTGTTTCGAGGAGGTATAGCCCGTCAGTTGCTAGAATTGGGAAGGAAAGCATAAAGGTAAAAATTTGAAATTATTTTTTATCAAGAATGGCAGAGGTGTCACATGTTGTACTTTTTTCATGAAGTTTGGTGTCTCAAGCCCATTTTTATCTCAAAGATCATCAGAAAAATCCATGGATCATGGGAAAACTAATTTATTTGCTAAAAAATTACCACTGAAATCATTATATTTGCTGCCTAGATTATCTCCCTGGAAAGCTGCAAGTGTGGTAAGACTGTATAAACTGAACATTTTATAAGTTTATTGGTATCTAATGGAATTAGTATGTGATAGATCATTGAAAGTACATATCTTCAAACCTTATCCTGCCGGTACATTCAGTTTGGGTTTCTCAAGACTGCCGAAATCGTTTTCGTAAAAAGGTTCGCCTATGTAGTTTCTAAAATTTTGCAAAGAATTAGGTACATAAATCTATTAAGTCTGCTAAGTTTTATTTTAAAGCTCAGGAATGCAATTGAATGTTGTATGGAGAAATGTAATTCCTAAATACTGTATTTATGGAAGCAATATTAAACAAATTTACATTTATATGTTCAAAAATGCCAGCCAGTGTATATCAGCTGGTGTAAGGTGTTTCACACTAGCACCAAGGTCCATCAATAATGATAGATCAATCCTCCGGCAGGAATGGGATTAATTCAATTATTCCATGGTATCCATTGCTTCAGTTATTCTATTAAAGTTTATGACAAACATGCATGGTACTACATATATAATTGTATGGAGGTATTTTAGTGCTTATGCTGATAAATAGTACTGCTGAGTGCCTAGTGTCCACTCTGGTGAGTAAGCATTTGTAATATTTTGGCTTAATGAAGTGTTGATAGGAAAAGGCTTTGGTAATTAGAAAACCTGTAACTGTGTTAGCCAAGTTTCTAGATGCCTGCGCTTCACTCCAGTACATTTGGGTAGTACTGGTGCTGGTTAGTAAATATTCCATCATTCTGTTGACGGCATAGGCATGCGCACAGGTGGTGTGGGTGCACTGGCACAACCTAATGGCGATAAATAATTAATTAAGTAATCTCTAAATTTGTGAAAATGATAGTTGAATGTTTATAGTTTTGCAAAAGAATTAGATGAACCATAAACTGGTAAATAAATCAAATACTAAAGTGTTTTTTTCCCTTTGTCTTGTTGACAACCAGCATTTCAAATTCACTTTAGCTGGCTGACTGGCAGTGCAAATTAAGTTTTGCCTTTTGTAGATTTTGTGCATTGCACCTAGCGTGCACAGAAGTAAGCAATTGAGGAGTGCATTTGCAGTGGCGTGTTAAGAGTCAATTTTTTTTATACAAATTTACGTAGGCTATACTATAATGAAGAGGAATAAGTTTATCCTTCGCTTTTGTTTTTAGGCACTATAAGAACCGCTTAAAATAAGTGGTTGGAGTGGTACTCCTAGACAACAGATCAAAATTGTTCAGTGAGTTCCAATGTGCCTTTAAAATGTTTTCAATAACACCTGTAACCAGTGTCAGTTGTGAAAGGCATTTTTCCAAGCTTAATTGTCTAGAGTAAACTAAGAATGACAGTGTCTCAAGATCGCCTGGAGTGCCTAATTTTACCATTCCCTAAGCAAGGAACTGCAATAAATGTTAACTATATGGATTTCATTGAAGAGTTTAAATTCCTTATCCCTGGTGAGGGGATAACATTGCTCTAAAGCAAGTTGTTAAAGTAAGTGTATTAAGTTTGACGTTGTAGCAATTAGGTAAAAATTGACAGTGTTGTGTTTCATACTTACAAAAATTTCAAGACAATGCATTTCTTTGTGAAACATACGCACCTAAACAAATTTTTATTTTTACTACCCTAATGTTTTTTGTTAAACTTTTATTGTCTATATTTACAAACATGTTCCAAATTTCTTCAATACCATTTTTAACCGCTACTTTTGATAATCAAAACAATCCCAGGCACCACCTAATAAAAAGGTCTGCGCACACCTATGGTTGAGGGCATAAACGTTTGGAATAATTAATTCTTTTAAATTGATAAAGAGGCAATGCACTTCACTGTGTCAGCAATTAAATTTATCACCAATTCTATTACCCAGAGAGTTCTCTTTAGTTGTTTTCAGCGTATGTAAAAGAATATGTTGGGGAGATACACTTGCAAAATTATTTTGAGCTTGTTCAACTTCTGCCAGTAGCCAAATAGTGGACTTAGACAAGCTCACCGTATAACTAAGGTGCATTCCTGTTAATTCATGTACAGTCGCCGCATAAAGTCTGGCGACATCGAAAAATGCACCGAATAAGCGAAACTACGATTTTGTGTGGCTCCACTGATTCAAAAGTGATGAATGGGGATGGGAGATAGAGAGGAGGGATGTGGGAGAGAGGTGAGAAAGTGGCCAGAGTAGTCGTGAATCGGAACCTCGTCTTGGGGGCTAGTGAATTAAGGGGATTAAGTTGCCAATGTCGCCAGACTTTATGCGGCGACTGTACAGTGGACCTCTACTTTAAAAAAAATAATTCATTCTGAAGTACCATTCCTGTTTTGATTTCCATCACAAAGTGAACCATTGCATTGCTGGACAATAATTAGGGTTTTTTTTATGTGCAAAAGTGAATAACTATATTCATAGAGTACATTCAGTAGTTTGTAAAATCTAAAATAATGACTTCATTTTAATGTTATGCCCCACATTAGAAGTCAATAATTTAATCTACCTCCAGTCACAATTTTGGAAATAGTTATTCTGCCCTGCTTTGAGAGCCAACAATGTTAAATATATTAGGAGTGACTTTACTTATTTTCTGCCCCACTTCTTCTGGTTTCTTGGTTATGCGAGAGATAAATACAGAACACACAACAAAACAAAGAAGAAATGCGTGCACTAATTTCAATCTTAATGTTGGATATTTGTATTCAACTCAAAAGAATTATTGGGCCCAATATACACACATGTACACATACACACATATATATACCTTCCTTTTCTTCTGCATGTGATGTCCATTCCCTCGTCCTAGTCATCCAACTCCGACCTTTTTTTCTTCCACCCGTGCGAAGTTTCATTTTTTCACAACAGGATACAAATTATTTTATCTTCCGCACCCGCTGATACTTCGGTTCTGGCTTATCTGTCTGCTCCTAATGGCAGATGGCTTAGGACTCCCCTTTACGGGATTGAAATTATAATATCTCCCCCACACGCGGTACCGGTCCGGTCTTAATAGCAGATATGTAGCTTAAGACTCCTCTTTACGGGATTTAAATTATAATATCTCCCCCACACACGGTACCGGTCCGGTCTCAACAGCAGATAGCTTAAGACTCCCCTTTACGCGTTCTTCCTATTGTTCATCTCCGCGTCCTTCGTATTTGCTATTGTTGCCTGTTTATCTCAACTTGGCATCACTTGTAACGGCCCCCATGTTAATGTTATTTATGACCCCTAAAAGTTGACCTTGAGTATATTTCAAATTAATAGGGTAAGAAATGCTCAGGAAAATGAATGATGAATAATAATATATATGAATTGATGCTCTTATTTCAATAATATGATGGCAGAAAACCATATTGTGATCTTATGATTGAATGTGTTTTATCTCTGCTGCCCAACCCCTATGTTTGGCGAGAAACTTTCATCAATAAATAGTGTATAACACTGTTGAACACAGTTAAGTTGGCCTTCCAGGGACCGAGCAACTCTCAGCGGCTACCCTTTCACCCATTTTAAGGATTTTGGATCTTCTGTCCAGATTTATTGGGAAGCCCGTAAAACAGCTCTACTTCCCGCCACTTTCTTTGGCTTTCTCGAATTCCTATAGAGGATTTTGGGGAATGAGGCCTCCCTGTATTCATCCCTTGGTTCTCTGTAATCTCTGTAAACTCTTCCCACAGGCATTCCTGCATTAAATGTACACATATTTAGAAGAAAAAATAATAACCAACATCTGTTAATGTTATAAATTAATGGAAATGAAATGGAATTGTTTATTTCCATAAATAGCTGCTGTATTGAAGTTATTCATGGTCGAATCCCAGAAACAAATGAATGATGGAGTATGCACCTTTAGCTCGCTGCCGCTATGTGGCCTGATGGTCACCTCCAGCGGCAATGCAAAATCAGATGCAAGAAATCATAGGTTTGCCCTCAGCCCTTGACTATCAGAATGCCAAGATCATTTGGATACCGAGATACCAATACCAAGATTGTGTCATATATGATCCACATATAGGTATTTCTCATTCGGAATAAGTTTCTGGTTCAGAACAGAAGCTACACATACAGTTTAAAGATATTTATGTCTTTATTGTCTAAGAAAATGCCAAATATAGAAAGGAAAAATCTAGAATAAGAGCTTATAACTTGGATCAAGAGAGGTACATGCATTGCAGTAACACTATGTGTGCTGATATGCACTGGCGTACGGATGGATGGGGCTTTTGGGATGAATCCCCCCCCAAAAACATATTTACCTGAATTCGTTTTCATTCGTTTACTGGAACTAGCATTTAGAATTTTGCTTATTGGGCTGAAAAATATAGTTGAATTGTCTTCATGAAAAGAGAATGTTAATTTAATTGTTGTTTTAGTGAATAGTAATCTAAATGTCATTTCATGATGATGCACTTAAATATACAGTGTGTCCTCGTTTAACGTTGTTTACTCGTTCTTGAAAAAGTAGACGTTAAGCGAAACAACGTTAAACGATGCAGTATTTTCTATAAGAAACAATGTAAAAAATTAAAATTGGTCCCAAACTAACAATTCTTCATTTCATGACGATAACGATTTCCGCTCAGCACAGCGATAAAAGGTTGGATATATGGCATTATTAAATGAAGCATTCAAACTAATTGTCTAAAATATTTTAATGGTGAAACTTTGATATTTTCACTCACAAAAGAAATTTTGGAATTATTCTCTATCCTGGCGGCACGATAACTACAGGTGATAGGAACTTACTGTTGATATTTAAAATTACAGGGGACCTGTTTGAAAGGCGTTATCAATGGATTAATGTACAACAATTGCCAATTTCCTTAAAACTTTGTGTTTTATGGACTACTTCGCGTCATCCTCTGCCGATTTACGGCGTATTTTAATTACGTGGGCAGTCGAACAGATGGCACCACTAGTCAGAGAGCTTCATATCTTAGATGAAACAAACTGAAGAGGCATTTTTAAACAATAAGCACCAGGTTTCCCTCCTATATTTCTGATATTTAGTGCTATTAGCACCGGTTTCCCTCTGAGTAAATAGAAATTTTTGTCCTTCACTGCGGGAGCGCAATGAAGGGAAATTTTAGGAACAGTATCACCCTCAATGATTTACTGCATCATGGAGGGTTTAGAAAACTTCCTCTTACACACTAATTCAACACGAAAATCACGTTTTCGATTCACCTCAAACAGCAGTGAATCAACTTTTTCTACCACCAATTATACCTTATGGTGGCATGGGATTTTCAGGTATTTTTTGCCGTAGATATCTGCCCATGAATCTACCATTCAGACATAGTATTATTAATACCATGCCATTCAAGATGGTACACTAACATTGGTTTGAGTTTTAAATCACCCGATGCATTGCCCCCCAATAACAGCGTAGTAAATAATAAGCAAATATAACAGTTATGAAACAAATAACGCAATAATTATTCAGGTGAACCTTTTACACACGATGGAAATTACGCATCAGATGCGCCGAAGTCCTATTCGTTATTCATTTTTTTGGTTGTGCAAAATTTGAACGTTATCGTGAAGCACTGATGACGTTGAACGATAAAGGGTTTTAATTGTTGGACAACGTTATCGCAAAACAATGTTAAACGGGACAATGTTAAACGAGGACACACTGTATATGAAACCCCCCCCAAGAAGTAAATCCTGCATACGCTACTAATGATATACTAAAGCTCATTTTTTTCTAATTTATAAAGTTGTTAATAGTTCTACAAACATGAATATTTTTCAAAATACTTCTTAACATTTATCTGAAGAATATATGGAGTTTCACTTGCCTGCACAATGGATAATACTTAAAAAATTGAAATTATGACAGTGTGTATGGGTCATTTTGAACCGATCTTGACATTCCAAGGGTTAAGATGCAGGATGATTTTCGAATGAGTTTTCAAGTAAAAAGAATGTGTTATAGGCTGGGAAATTAAGTTAGCAAAAATGCAATTGAATACCTATGCATGCATAGTAATATTAAGCAGAAGTTTTAGACTGACTGAAATATTTCAACTCATAATTTTGATTACCAGTGCATTAGACTCACCCCATATTTTAAGTGTGTTTTTAGGAAAAAAAAAGTGCATCCTATATGCCGGAAAATACAGTAAATGGCAATAATAGCCACTGTCAGTAATATGTGTGTAAGGTGAAGGCATGAATGTTTGTCAGTACATATTATAGAACCCTTTTTTCCCTTTGTTTTTTGTGTTTATTTGTTGTGAACCAATTTTTTAAGCTCCTTGATATGTTCATTGAATATGGATGTGTTCTCAGGTGTATTATGTTAAATTTGGGAATGGCTTTTCTCTTTTTTTATGTGAATCCTTGTTCAATACGTCCAGTGATTTGTAAAAGTCTGAGGGGAATCGGGTCATAATTGTCAATGCCAAGATTAGCAAAATCTGCCATTTTGAAAATCCGAAAAAAAATTCAAAGCTCATTTTTCACTATAAAAATTCAACCTAAAGTTGGGGACTCATAAGTGATACCACCGTATCAAATCTTTTACGAATTCAAAATATCGAATTTTTACTCGTAAAAGCCCTTACTGATGGGCACTATATTGTAATATCACCATATTTTGTGTATCCCTATAAAGAGACTTTACTATTCAAATATCAAGTATACTCTTTGTAAATACTTTGGAATTTTTACATCAGTTCTTTAACATATTCACACTAATTAGGCCTGTATGTACGAGCATTTTTAAGTACTTTATACTCAACTACCAGAATGAACTAAAGCATATGTGCTGTGTGTGTCATGTAGAACAGTTGCAGTAGCCAGTGGTATTCTGTGTTAGTTTGAATGCAGTTATAATGATCCCAGGAGAAATTAGATTTTCAATTAAATATCACTACGTTTACCAATCGATCTCAGATCGATCTGACTGGCTCAGCTCGGTATGGTAAACGGAGCGCGCTGGCCAGATCGATCTGAGAAGCGAGCCGAGTCAGCCCGCTTTCCCTAACCGGTCTGAGATCTCAGATCGATCCGAAGAGGCCGGAGCGTGGCGCTCATCGTTCTTCTTTTGGTTGCCGATGGTAAACAAAATATAATCGATATCATTTACAGCGTGACTTGTTGCAAGAAGGGAAAGGAGAGAAGTGTGCGGCTGAAATATGCAAGAAATCTCAAAATAATTCAAACTACTGAAATCGATAGTTCAATATCGATATTTTCAGACCGTGTTGGTAAACCAGGCGATCTCAGTCAGCTCCCTGCTGAACTTTCAGATTGGTCTGAACTCAGACCGATCTGAGATCAATTGGTAAACGTAGTGTATGAGAGCATTAAATCTTTTAAACTAATTTTTATAACGTCACTTTGATTCAAGAGTGTTTCAGCAGTTGTTATACATCGAAGAGAGTATAGAGAGAGTATATATGGAGAGTTGAAAGAATATATGTATATGAAGTAGTACATGATATGATGAGAGTCAGCAAAAAATTGCAATTGCAAAGTCAGAGGTCTATGGGTATATGCCTTTGATAAATGAAGTTTATGCTTGCTGTTAGTGGATAGTTTGAGTTCTCTTAATTTTATTTGCTGCCCTTTCATTTTCCTCGTTTCTCTTTGTACTTCATAAAGGTTCATAGTTCTAAGGTTCCACCACCATGTCATTAAATTTTCCCTAGAGGGAAAAATGTTGACATTTCATATACTTGTGGAAAGTAAATTATAGGAAATATTCGCAGTACATATTGTTAAGGTATTTTAATCCCTCTCATAATGGCCTTATGGTCGTTTGCTTATTTTTAATTAGTAATTTTTGATAGTGGTACATAGAACTTTCCTGTGAAATTGAAAATGTCTCATAATATTTCTTCCTTTTAATTTGGATCACTTTAATGATTGCACTCGTATTTGCTGAGTGTCCTGATGCAGTTGCAGTGGTTTGGGTTGCACATTTTACATGTTTGTCATACTAATCTTGTGCATTTCAAAATTCACTGCCAGTAGCAGTAATACTATCAAGAAAAAATGCAAAACGGAACAATCACTATAGAAAAAGCTTGTCATTTTGAAATTGTTGGCAGCAGTTAAAATCCACCTCCTAAGGAACAGTAAAACTCTACATAGTGCTTTCTGCTGAAGTGAGCATAGTAGATTGAGGAGATAGCTGGACAAAACTTGTACTCTTAAAGTGAAAATTTTATTCACGGATGAAAATTCAAACTTTCCCTCAATGAAATGTACTGTATTGATGATTGCTATGGATAAGTTGCCTGTTTTTTTTACAAGATACATACATACTTCTAAATTTTATATTTGTCTCTACTGTTCGGGAATACTTCATGGCTTTGCATATGATAGTTATATTTGAGGGTCTATTTTTACTGAGAAGGGCCTCATATTTCATGAAAAGTAATTAAAAGCTGTCTGTAACCAAAAATTCACTGGAAAAACTCTATAAATAATTGTTTTGAGAAATCTCCGGATAATCTGGACTTTGCAGAATCGGAACAGCCCCTCACCCCATAAGGTCCTGATTTTCAAGGGATCAGTGTACTTATTTTCATTTTATGCCTTGAGTAATACATATAATGCTATATGTTGATCAAGATATGTGAAATACAGTTGAGCACTCTTAATCCAGCACCGTCGGGACTCGAGCAATGCTAGATTAGGGATTTTGCCGGACCACGGGTGCTGTGGTAGTAACCAGTATACTTATTGGACGTTCGCGATGATTTTATGAGGGAATTCGATAAATTACAACAAATTCAATGAAATTTGAATAAATTCTGCATTATTTAACAAATAATCTGAAAAAAAAAGAAATTAACTTTCTAAATTCACAAACACAAAATCAGTCAACCGGTAGTATTGCAAAACGGCAAGAGTGAAAAGAATGGGTAGAACATATATACATATTGCTGCACATCAAACAGTATACATAATGTTATTGATTGATAAATAATATAAATAAATAACATTTTTTCAATGCTTTCAATGTTCCTTGCAATCCTTACACGACTGTGTTTAATACGATATCAGCTGATTCAATGAACTTTCTACGCCACACCGTCAAGCTCGCAAGGTCGCTATACCCCGGGGTATAGCGATCTTGAAGGCTTGCTGCTACTGGTGCTTCCATCTGTGCGGCTATCCATCAATACATCGGGAGCGATTGCAGAGGGGACCTTGGAGGAAGATTCTTGTCCATCCTTGGTTGCCTTTTTGAACATATCTACAATCTATCAAATTCTATAAAATATTTAGCCTGCTCCTTTAACATTTGGCCTGAAATACTGAACCCTTCACTTCAACGCAGTTGAAACCACTGAATAAGCATGTGATCTAAAATGGCACTAGACCCTTCTTTCATGGTTTTTCTTATTGCCATCCCTTTCTTAGTGTCACTTTCACAGAAAAATTTGAGGATCTTCTCTTTCTGCTTCTTATTGTCATAGATTGTCGCAAATCCAATGGAGTACATACAGGCGCTTCACTGATGTACCAAAAACAAGTTTTTTCAACACTTCCACTTTGCGATAGTTAATGTTCTGTGCTCTCGCTTTGCTCCCTTGCTGCTGCTGTAACTGCTTATGTTAGACATAATTACGGATAAAAATATGCAGATGACAGATAGTTTTTACTTCGAGTTGCCACTAACAATAAGTATAAAGCAAGCATACACGCACCATGTAAGACCGCTACCTACTGTCCATCTCCAAGAAGCCACACACACGTCTCGGCAACGACGCAATGTGTCTTCAATTTGCTGAATAAAGACCTTTGTTGTACACAACAATTAATACAGACAACATTGTATGCAAAAAAATCTTCCAATACTCGCTCTTTAATGGGAGAATTTTTGTTATGAGTGGGTTACAGTTTCAGTAAATACGAAGCAATAATTCGGCAAAAAAGTTACTGTTTTCTGCAAAGCATGCCTTGGAAATATTGTTGGATTATGGGTGTTCCCAGATTAGGGATTTCCGGATTAGGGGTGCTCAACTGTAGTATCTCTTGCTTTGTAGTAACTAATATGTTTTTTTGTTCAATGTTATTTTCTTATATTTTAACTAAGAAGTAGTGGTAGGTTTTATGACAGCATGCATCACTTCAAAGTCATTGGATAGAGCACAAAACTGCCTGTTAATTTTGTGATTATTTGGTTGCACTTATGGTGCTGGCAGTGAATTCTGAAATGGCCCCATTGATTTTGGTAGGTTTTGGAATGGTAAATATTTGTTCTCCTTACAGTGAATAAAGTGCTGATAAGATTTGAGAAAACATCTTTTCTACTTCAAAAAAATTGCAAATTGAATGAAGAAGGGAAAAGATCAGAAGCCACAGTGTGATGGAATAATGTAAAGCACAGTAATTATTGGGAGAGAAAATCAGTTTGAAATTTCTTGATAAATACTTCGTTGTTTCTTGACTTGATTGTAAATGGTTTGGTAATGGCAAGCTTTAGTTCACTAAGTGGGATTGTTCTGTATGATATGCTAAGCGTTTTATTCCATCCATTAGTCCTCTATTTTGAAAATAATTCACAATGCTGTTTGGCTAACTATTAGTTATAAATTTTTCACTATTTCCTTTGTTTCCTTGGTTGGTTTTTACTTATTTCCCTCCCCAGTACCTTTACATAAATCACTGACTGCAATCTTTCTGTCTACATCAGTGCTTGCATATTTAGCATCGGTTTCTTACTCCCTTAGTGCATTAAGTGGTAAAATACTGCACTGCTACTTTCTATTGCACTTAATCGTATTCTTATCTTGTGATGGTTTCAAACTCAAGCCTGGTTCTTTGCCTTGGGAGTAAGAATTTGCAACACATATCGATATTATAACTATCTGTGGCATACATCTTTTATTTCATATTCCAACTTTACTCCCAATTCATTCCTCTTTCCTTCTTATTATAGCCTGTTTTTCTCTGGCAGAATTGGTGTCAAATCTTTTTCTATTTGATTTTCTATGCTTAGGAAATACATACATACATAGTGTCTTTCTCCTTCAACTATCGTAACACCTTTGAAATAAATCACTACTATAATGATAGTACTTAGGCACTGTTTTTGTACGAGTGATATGGTTGATTGATCTATATATTGATCATTATTAGAATACATTAAAGTATAAACATATTAATGAGTTTAACAATCTTTAGGAGCTTATGATGGATAGAAGGAAATATAAATTAATGGAATTCCAAATTATCAATTCCAAGTTTCCAAGATTAAGATTCATTATATATGTATATATAACATAACTAATTCACTTGTAACAGACAAAACAAAATATGAAATAATACCTTTCAAGCTCATCAATTCTTAAGATTTCAAGCGTAAGATTCATATAGATTATGTAACTAATTCAAATACTTGTGAAATATCATACGAAAAAACGAAAATGTGGTTAGTGGATAGTATATGGTAATAATACCAGCACGTTGGCCAGGATTATACTGTACATAACAGAGCCTGCCACAAAATTTCATCCGGCTTTCATCAACTGTCTCTGGAGTATATATACCTGAAAACTTTTTATTCACATAGTCTATAATAGGAGATATCTTTCTTGGCCTATTGCTTATGTTGATTTCCACACCTCCAGTCTGGCCTTTTCTTCGGAGCGACGGACGAAAACCAAGGTCACTATCCCTGAACTGGAGGATTAATCACTACAATTGCAATCAGAATTATCAAAACTTGACAATTTTGTCCTCAGTGAAATTAATCTTCTTATTACTAGCCATGGTTATGAATAGAAGTGCGAGGTAAAACTGATCGTTTAGTGATTGCAAATGGATTTATAAATGCAATATTGCAGATAAAAAATAAGGATGTTTAAATCCTGTAGACTTTCATTTGGGGATGAAGCTATATTTTTACTTAACCGTGACTAAACCTATGGAAGAAGAAGTTAAGAGCCATTAAGTGTAGGACATGTTGGTTGGGTGATGACTGAAAATTACAAATTTTGAGGATACCGGGACTGGCTGTGGTATTACCGTTATAGAGGCAACTGCAAGTTCACACCAACTGAAAATTACTTTTTGGGGTTGTTATGGTATAACTCATCAGGATCCAATAAAAGAGGTGGACCTTTACCTTAATTTGAGGTCCTTTATGATCGAACAAGTGTGAGTAATCTACAATGCAATAAATCATCCTCTTAGACTCCTTGTCATATTTGAACCCTGATCCCTCAAGTATCATTTGTGTTTTACTCTGTGTGGTTAGTTTATTGTTATTGCACTTTCCATTGTGCAGGAATTTTTTTATGACAGTTTAGGATCAAGTTAAAACTGAGTGATAGTTGAAGCTTTGAGTCTTTAGAATCCTATAAAGATGTTATAATGAAAAATAGTATTCTGCTGTAGCTTAAGGAAATGCTTTTTTTATCACATTGTTAGGTGCTTTAATTTCATAATTTCCCACCAGTCCAAATTGATGGGCTGGTGGGATGGATGATGAGGGTGAAAATCATTTTTGATGACAAACTTCTTCTCATGACAAAAAAATAAACCATTTATTATGTATACCTACTTATAAACTACTTCGCCCTTTCATGTGTATATGCATCATCAAGCTTTGTTGCATGCTATTTGTAAATTTTTAACCATTAACATTTCAAGTTTATTTCTCTTTTTTAATCTCAATTCTAAACAGGAAGAGAGCAAAGACTTGATTCGATTGAATTCCACACCAAGTGAGGATGACTTTGACCCCCTTAAAGCCAAAAGCTCCATGTCAAATGTTCCAACACAGCAGCAGTGTGCTGGATCGTCCTTCTTCGGTAATGGTTATCAAGGCTCTCAAAGTGGAGCCAACGCACCTGGCTCACCAAATAAGACTGTGAATAATCCTATATACCCATACTTTGATCCACGTACCCAAAACAATAGTTTGATCCGTCAAAATAGTTTTCTTCACTCTGGGTCTTACCGTCACCCTCAGGATGTTGATGGTCGAGACTCTGATCTCTTAAGAGAGTATGGCATAGATTTTAACTCGCTGAAAGTGGCAAATGGGTTTCAGAGCTCATCAGAAGCTACTTCAACTGATAATGGTGGAAAAATTTCTGATCCCTTTGAAGATTTGGTGAGGTTTGAGGAATTACCCCCCAAGAAAGACTCCAAGAAAGAATGGACTACTTTTGAATGAGCTTCTCTTTTGGAAAAATTATCATGTATTATCCTCATTGTACAAAATGCAAAACACATTACAGAAGTTCCGTAAGGTTTAAACTGTATCATAGTGTATGGGATTGTGATCAAATTGTGATATTGCCGCTTTCTTATCTTCTATTCTGCTTGTATACCATATTCAATCTACTTATACTTTAAAAAACTCTATATTAATCTTTCATAAATGCAGCATTAGCATTCTTTGCCTTACTTTGCATTACTATTGTACATAAAATCTTCTCATAATTATATACACAATCAGGGCTTTCATTTTTGAATGTCCTTGAATGCTAATATTTAATTATTTTTGTTCCTTTTGGAATGAATATCACAATGCTTCAATCTTTTATTGTTGTTATTTATTTAAAAATTCTATGATCAAATTAGTCTACTCTAGATATTTTATTTGATTAGTTCTAATGAAATTAAGTGGATGCACTGTCAGCGAAAGGGCCAGCCAAGTTTTGTATGTACAAATAAAATTGTTCCCATTAAAAGATTGCCAGCCAATGTCAATTGTTTGGTAAAAATTTTTGGTAAACATGAGCTGTAAACTGCCTTGATCAATATTTCATTTAGGCATAAATTATTTAACAATGATGTAAATCTATCGACAAAGAAGCCAAGGTAAATTCGCCTATCTCCCTGCCTGATAATAATATATTTTCTGTAAACATTAAATGTCATTTTGAGGAATACAGTTTTGTCAAACTGGAATTAATTTTATAATACAAATATTTGTAGGCCTAATATAAGCCATCAATGCACTGCTTTTGCACTAAAAGTTAGGAAAATAATGCAATGAAGGTTATATTTTTTATTGTTTTTTGCATTACCAATTGTACATAGCTAGAGGTTTCCATGGGGGAAGGAGATTTGCAAAATATTATACTAAAAATATCTCAGGTATACCTTCATTTATTATCAAACTGTAAATGGTAAATGGCTCTATGAATGTATAGCAGAATCATAAACTTGGTACGTACATATTATTAGAACTTGTAATGTTATTCACACCAGTGATGTAAAAGCACAAAATAGTGGTAATCAGTGTAAAATGTTTGTACACATGCAGAGTTGACGCTGGTGTTGTAAGATATGTAGATTAGAAGTCTGGAATCACACTTAGAATTTTGGTCAGTGTGTAAATTCTTCGAGTAAGAGTTTATCATATTGAGTAGGACAATGGAGAGGCAAAAGCTGCAATGATAGATGATTAACTTTATTAGTATAGCATATTTTTATTTTCACTTACGTATTTTGTGAATTTGGAAGCTCCATATTTTCTTTAAGTTTGTTGTTATCATATTATTCGAATTTTTATTTCTGCTGGATGTTCCTCTACATTTTACCTCAAATTTGTTCCAGTGAAAATGGCAACGAGCTGTGATGTAGCTGTATAAATTAATCATATCAGGAATTATTTGGAGTTATTGGGAACTTAAATTACTACTCCATCAGGCCAAATTTCGTGTGACTCATCTGCAAAAGAAAGAAATTATGTTAATTTCAAGGATTTATGATATAGTGGTATTGTCTTCTATTATTTTATCGCCAAGCGAAATAGAGGTATAATTATTAAGAGTCATTATGATGAAGACCAGTTTGCTCCATGTTCCATTTTAAATTTGTTTTCATTTGGTGAAAGATTTATTCACTATGTAGAGTTTTAGTTGTACAAGATGAATTTTAGGTGACCAAAATTATTAGAAAATATGTTTATTAATTTGTGTGAAAGCACAAATGAGGAAGGAATATGTTATGGATGGATAAAGGGAGACTGAATCATCAAGGCTCTTTCATTAAATTCTCTTCTACCAAATCATTAGTGTTAGATTGATTCTTTTGTTTCTGTTTCATGACCTTCAATTTTCTTTTTGTAATTACGTTACCTCATGCTCATAATGCAAGAATCATTGTATCATTATCATCATAGATTGTTTCCTAGGGTATATAACTTCTCAGAGGGGATATTTATTATAACTTAGATAATGATAAATGATGTGCTTCTTCATTTGAAAAGAGTTGCTAATTATATGTCATGTTTTTGCACTTTTTTAGTAGTTCCTTTTTTATAATATTAATAGTGATATCGTCATTCCTGAGAATGTGTTTCTAAATAGTGAATGAGAGCACATTAAAGTGCTACACATTTCTCTTAACCTCTTTGTTAGGATTCTATTCCTATAGTTGTTGCAAGAATGAGGCATTGTATGCATTGATGGCAATAATTATTTTGCTATGTTGTATCTTGCCTCTGATCTTTTTAATTATGACTGAAATAATGTCACAAATGCTTTGTCCAGCCTCAATCATGTTGTTACAAGAATTTTTGTATAATGAATTTTATAAATAGCTATTAATTAAAAGTTATCCCTAGGCACAAGGTTGAAAATGTATAGGTTGTAAATTAGTATGAATGTGTTACTTAAAACTGGAAATTTGACTATTTTATTTTGTGTGATCCAGCATGTTTTGCAATATGTACATTGAACTGTCTTCCAGTAAAGTTGTAAACATTGTAAATTGTTTAAAATATCTTCCATATCCACTTTTGCTGCTAATTTTGTTTTTAATGCATGTGCTAAAATTTATCTACTCTTGAGGTGTCAAAGGTATTTCCTGTATTATCTTTTCACACCAACTGTAAACTTCATTTTCATTTTGAAAGGTTCCTTTTCACATAGAAATGGACTATGCTTATTTTTGTAGTGTTGTTCATTAATTTTTTATGAAAAGATTCTGAAATGTTTATCTCATTCTTTTTCCACTTTTAATGGCCTATTGGTATTGTAACCAAAATAAGCATACTATGGTCTTTTTCTGTTATGAGTAGAACTGAATAAGTTTTAATATTCTCTTATTTGAATGGGAAACCATTAAAAATACTGAAAAGTGCAATGAAGACAAATTTTGGATTTTATTTTAATCCTTAAATGTTATTTAATGATGAAATTTTTGAAATTAAATGCTCAATATGTATGACAAATTCAGAATACTCTATTGGATAATAAAAAACCAATACAGCAATCTGTTGAGAAATGAATTAATTTTTTTGTAATCTCCCAATGCTTTCATCCCATGATTGATCAAGTTTAGGTGATAATGAGATTCCCAAATTTTGAGTGCGTGTGAGACAAAGCTGTGAGGGGGCAAGCACTGCTTATGGTATCATGTGTGACTAATGTCCTTAGTGTTAAATCAAGGATTTCACGCTTCCTCATGATTTTTAATTCTACCACGTGTTTCAACTCTTAAGAGTCATCTTCAGGTCCAAGACATTTTTAGCAAAGGAGGATATGTATCTTGTATGTACATTAGGAGAGGAAGGGACAATAATGCAGGGGATGGAGTTAAGGGATCAGAGGTGGATGACTTGGAGGAGGGAAGGTAAATGTCGACACTATTTGGAGTGAAGAGGGGGGTTTCGGACAATCTACATCTACATACTACCCTGCGAGCCACCGCATGGGCGTGTTGCGGGGGGTGTAAGGACACCAGCCACATAAATGTGTAAAGGAGAATGTTATAGGTGGGTGAAAAGGTGATGTGTATTTTGGCAGTGTTTTCAGTGGATCTCAGTTTTTATTGCGGTCACTTATTGTGCGTGGGAAGGATGAATTTTTGTGCTTATCTGTTCGGCAGTGTATTTCTTTTATTTTATCTTTAATGTCAGACCTAGAGATGTAGTGTGGTGTCTGGTGAAAGTGGGTGATGTTACCAGAAAGGAGAATGGTCTACAATGCAATTTTATTTCCTTTGTGTTCTCTGGGATTGGGTTGGTGTGGTAGCCACAGTACTGGCTCCGCATCGGCAAGGGCCAGGGTTTGAATCCCAGCTGTAGTTGGGGTTTTCATTGGAATCCCTATCACGACTTGAATGCTATGTTGAGAGCATGTATGTTAGTATCCATCCATGAAATGGGAGGTTAAACTGTGTACCCATTGGTGATTTTAGTTTAGAATAGGCTTTTTGCTATTTGAGATTTTGTTGAATGCTGGACGAAAAAAGTAATCTTTCACTCAATATCGGCTTTGAATTTTTTAAATAAGGTAATCCCTGGAATAAGATTTTGTGATCTATATGATGAAATATTGCTGTAAAGAATTAGATGTGAGGGATTTTATTTTGTTTGTTTTAAGCAAGATATTTAGCGGAGTGGAAATTCTGTAAGGATTTAAAGAAGAAAGGATAGTACTTGGGCTGTGCGAGCAGGGATTTTTTAAGTCGAGTGAGAGTTTGAAAAAAATCTTGAATCTCGAGCGAGATTGGAGCGTACTGAAGTTGCAGTACATACTTTAATCTATGTACTAATTTTGTACTTTAGTAAATGTTTAAGCTTAGGCGTTATTAACTAAATTCTGTTGAGCGTAACTTTAACATTTACTTTTGGAGATCAACATCTATGTGGAATCATAAGGATGAAGATTCGCACCCGGATCTCCCAATTGCCGGGTAGGTGTGTTTGCTAATTGTAGACTTGAGACGAGAGCACCTAGTTCGCCGAAATTCGCCTTGAAAAAACCCCGCCAAAATCCGCCTTGAATTAAGATGGCTAACACACCGGCCGGGAGATCGGGGTCCGAATCCGGGTCTTGTCAAATGATGTTTCATTCAAGTATTCTACCAGCTAATTGGTAGGTTCTTGGACAGTCCCCATTCTGCATCCCAATAAGAATGTCCCGCCATTAGGTCCTTAAACACCTCATATCTTCTACATCCTCTTATTTCGTCCAGGATACCTACCTATCCTATTCCTTCCTCCTCCACGCTTCCCCAGTGTTCTTCCCTCTATCACCCTCTTCAGCATCCCCTCTCCTCTCAAAACCTCCTCCATCCATACCTTCTCCGAACCTCTGCCACAAGTTTCCTCTCCAACCATATCCAATACCTACTCTTTCGTCTTCCTCGCTACCCAGCTCAACCTCTCCATCCTTCTCCAAACCTACAACTCAAACGCCTCAAGTCTACGCACATCCTCCCTTCGCAATGACCAAGTTTCCGACCCACACAGCGCCACGCTTCAGATTAAAGTTTTCACCAGCCTTTCCTTTACGTCTCCTCTCAGACCTCCCGCCCTCATCAATTCCCTTCTCTTCGAAAATGCTTCTTTAGCAAGGGCTATTCTGCATCTGCTATTCATGTCCCTACCACTAAACCCATTCTGCTCGAAAATACTACCCAGATACGTAAACTGTTCAACCTGCTCTATCTTATGTCCTCCCACCCTTATATTCAGCCCCGCCTTCTTACTTCTAGAAAATCTCATCACTTTCGTTTCCTTGTGATTTATCTTCATCACATACCTTTCGCACTGCACGTCAAACGAATTCATCATTGATTGTGCCTCACTGAGGTACAGACGCTGCGCGGACTACCATTCGTCGGTCTTCTAACCTTCGACCTATCTTCTTCGGCATGGGTGGCCCTACCATAGGAGCTTTGCTCCCGCCAGTTCAGCTCTAGGGGTCATCGGAGCACGCAAGCCTTTCCACCACGACTAGGTTGTAGTCCAAGGGAAGCGTGATTTTTCATAGCGAATTTCATCCCCTCTTGCTGTATATCTTTGCACTCGTGTGAGTGACTGTTGTAAATCATTTGTTTAATGCAATAAATGGAAAAAAGTGGTACACATTACCGAACGAGTATATTTGTATAGGCGCAGAAAGGGTTGTAAGAGGGGAGGGGGTGAATTATAGTGGAGAAGGGAAAAGGAGAAAGATTTGGTGGAAAAAGTGAGGGGGAGATGGTATAAGTCAGCAGGTTAAAAACGTGGTCAGTGACGTGGAATAAAATGCGAATCGTAGGTAGTGGAGGGGGGATGTATAGGGAAAGCAGGCTGAGTGGAATGAGGAAAAAATTGCGAAGATTCTCGTTGTTTCTGGATTCCGATCGTATTTCGAGAAAGTTAAGTTGGGGGCTTTTTCTCTGCATGTAGATGACAAACCTTCGGAGTTACTAAAGATTTTAGGCAATAAGGGAAGATAGCCTTTTTTCGAACTCATTCGTATAAGGATCTACGAGGAAGGAAACCCAGGACTTCGTGAAAACAGTTCCTATACCGAAGAAGAAAACGACTGAATACGAGGATTATTAGAACAATTACTTTAATTTCGCATGCGGCAAAAGTTTTACTTAGAATAATAAATAAAAAAATTGGAAAATAGAGCAAATTAAAGCCTGGGCGATGACCAGTTTGAGTTCCGTAAGGGGATGGAAATTCAGGATGCGATTGCGGTAATGAGAACGCTTGTAGAAGGAAACGTAGAATATAATCAGGATGTTTATGCCCGCTTTGTTGATTTTGAAAAGGCGTTTGACAGAGTTATTGGGAAAACTTATGCAGATATTCGGGAAAATGATGATAGATTGGCGAGATAGGAGAATTATCCGAAAATAACGCATATATGGTCCAGAGGGGACAGGTAAGGGTGGCTGACGGAGAATCGGGGTGGGCAGTTATAGGTCGCGGGGTGCGGCAAGGGTGCCCGTTGTCGCCTTTGCCTTTTAACATCTATGTTGAGGAAATGGGAAGAGCTAAATCTGGGAATCAAGGTAATAGGCTTGCTGATCAAGTCGGTTAGGTTCGCGAACGACCAGGAGTTGGTTAGTCGATCTTCGAAGGGATTACAAACTTTTGTAGATGTATTAGAAATTCAGCGCAGGAAATACGGAATGAAGATAAATCACAAGAAAACAAAAGTAATGAGATTTTCTGGGACAAAGAAAGCGAGGCAGATCATAACAGTAGGAGGACAAACTGGAACAAGTAAAACAATTTAATTACTTGGGAAATACGCTAAAAGAAAATGGGCATAGTAGCAAAGACATGAGGAGGAGAATAGCGTTTGCGAAAGAAGCGTTCAGCAATATGAGGGAGCAGATGACTTAAGTTAGGATGTGAAGAAGAGGTTGGTGAGGAGCTATGAAAGGAGGAGTGTAGTGTTGAATGGGGCAGAAACGTGGACTCTGAGAGAGGAGGACGAGGATAAGCTGCTGACGTTCGAGATGTGGGTGTGGAGGAGGATGGAGATGGAGCGGTGGACGGGAAGGAAGACAAACCTGGGTGTGCTTGGTATGGTTGGTGAGGAAAGGAAGTTTCTGGATGATATTGGGAGGTATTCGTAAGAGGTAATGAAGGCCGTGGTAGAGGGAAGGACGTTGAGCAAGCGGGCAAAGAAGCTGAGCAAGCGGGGAAGGCGAATAAAGAGAATCGGTTTTATGGACGGGATTAAGAAGGGATAGGAAGTACGCGGGGAGTAAGAAAGAAATATGCACTGGAGGTAGATGGGGCCCTGCACGTGTAAAAATCAGTAGTTAACCGGTAGATTATTTTTAAATGGAGAATGGAAAAACTTGTCTTGTTGAATACGCTAAGGCGGTGAAACTGTTTGATATTTACATTAAAATAGTGTTAAATGGGCAAAGTTTACTCATTTAAATTTTAATATTTTGCCCGAGAAAGTCACCGTGAAGGTTTACCGCTCCATCACTGCTGAATATCCTTTGATAATTACTAAATATTCGTAGCCGTTTGAATGAAACAAATTTACAGCATTAATCTCTGGAAAAGAGAAAGATGCAACAAATACCATGTTTATTATTATTCTAATTAATCATTTTTCCCTCGACAGTGACATTTCTCACGTTAATAATAAATTCATCCAGTGAATAAATTTAGAGGAGAGAAAAGTAAATAGTGGTGATTCGGCCAAGATTGACTCCAGTGAAAAATGTGCCATCGTGTAAATACGTGCTGGGGATGATTTAACTCCAAGAGGATTTTTTTTTCTATCAAGGAAAGCTTGAAGTCAATCGAAATCAAATGGTAATTGGTAAAGTATGACCAGTGTCACTGCCTGAATGGGGCAACTTAGGCCGTTGAGGAGGGATGATGGGGAAGGGAAATATCACGCTGGTATGTCATTGAGGTTAGTCATTTTCAAACTTTAACGACGCATGAACGTCGTTTCTGAGTTAAAAGTCATCTCCTGACTTTACATGGTTCGTTGTCGGTGAAGTTTTTTAAAGTGTGTGCATAGTGTTTCTTGGTGGCTTCCAGTTTCAAGTTATTTAAGTCAATTCAAGAGGAATGACAGGATAAATGACATTTCGTGAATGTGTTGGGCAACCGCTGGCGCTTCAAAGTGGCATCGATGCACTTATTGATAAGGGTTCTTTGGATCGTACTTTAGGGTTACAATTCGTCAGCCTCGTGTATGAAAGTTGAGAAGTGTTACAAGATAAAGAAAGATCTGGTCCTTTCCCGACGAATATGAGCTGTATTTACTCCTCTCGGGTCTTCGGTCGGAAACCTCTCCTAGAATCTCTCACCAGGTTGATGACCCGAGAAGACAACATACAATGTTACAAGATATCTTTTACTACACAAATTTCAATTTTATCGGGTACATTCCCAAGAGGATAGTGAAGTGAGGTGTGCTACTGAGCGCAATACTACTGTCGACTTGCTGGAATATTTATTTTGCTGTGGACTCAATTATGGTCGGGTGAAATGACCTTATTTTGGGAATTCAGTTTTGTGGCAAAAAGGTTGTGTGTTGGTTAGAAAATTTTCTGATTGTTTAAAATGTTTCTCTGGTGATATCAATTGCGTGTTCGTCGCCGCTGGTAATGGGTTTCGAGAATTCGAAGTCGAGCGCTTTGCATGGTGATGACAGTGGCCGATCAGTCAACAGTTATGGTGGTGTTCGAGAGAATTGAATGCTGCCATTTTTCGCTAGAAGGCTTGGTATAGTTCCGATCCAATGCCAACTTTGGTGAGTACCATTTTACCGAAGATGGACAATTGTCGGAAACCTTGGTTTTTGTTTTGTACAAAAATAGGCTTGATGTCATACGTTAAAATTACTCACGAGCTCACGCTTGTTGATCAGTTCGTCATAACATTTCGCAATTCTGCCCTTAATTGTGTCGAAAATTACAATACTACGCACTCATTTGCGAAGATTGGTAGTATATACACATTCCTTACGAGGCCCTGGAGCTTCGTTGTTATGTAGTAGGTTTGTTTTTATGGTCTATTTGTCATTTGTATTTACCTTTAAAAATGAAAACATACCATGGGTTGTCTAGGATTTTTCATATGATTTCCCTGGTCTCATCTTGGAGATTAATATGTCAGAGTCGTTCGACCGTTAGAACTTAAGTAAAAATGGAACTTAACGATACGTAAGAATTTAAACCTTGTCCTTGCCTCGGTGGAACAGAAAAACGAGAACCTTCTCAATGACCTTCCCAGCTAGCACAAGGCGAACCATATACCCCGAATACGCGATGATTCTCCGCAGACTACAAGGATAGCCTATCTCTAAAGTGGTCATTGTTTCCTCATTCCATTCACTCCTGCTCCCCCTACACCTTCCTCCTCCGCTACCTTCGTCATGACCTATGATGATATGCACTTTTTTATTTAATGTCACTTACCATTTCTAACCTGTTTACGTATGGTATTCTCCTTTATCCTTCCCCACAGTTATTCACCCCCACCCCTTTCCGTCCCTTCCTGCGCCAATATTATACCTACTCGTCCGGTAACTCGCTCAAACTGCCTTGATAATGTCTGTGTGAGTCAAAACCTTGGTCGGCAAATCCAATATTTAAAACAATACACAAAGTTCTTTTTCTTTTAATTAGTAATTTACTACCACCAAGTAATACCTGAGACTATTAAGTCTATTCAGGATGCTAGTATGGCAATTGAGGCCAAATTATATATCAACTTATCCGTTCCGGATTGCGTGTCTCAACACATTCTTCAACAGCAGGTGCTTAAAACGCGGTTTAACCCACCGGTATGTTTCTCTTAGAGCCAGGGCTATCTCAGTCGTCCTCTGCCTCCATCCATGTAGTTTAGAAGGTCTAGGTTCAGCCCAAACTAAAGAGGTGGTTTGCTGTTAGAGATTCTCTCTCCCACTTCCTGTTTTACTAACATGTGAATCTGGTAAACTCATTTCGCTGGATTCGAATGGTGGTTCTCTGAAGATTAGTTAAAATCCAAGTTAGTGTAATTGCCTTAAAAAATTTGAACGTTATCCACAAAAAAAAACTGGACAGATTATCCTCCCAACTGGTCACAGACGTTAGTCTGTACCGTTACTCTCAACTGCATCTAATTCAACGAATGGTTTCACAGCAAAAAATGAAATCAACCACGGTTCCTTTTACCCGAAAAGTTTGAGCGTCTCCGAACACCAGTTCTCCACACCTGATTTGGAACTACGTAATAAGGGTTTTAAATATGCCTCCCCCCCTTTCCCAACTGCCGGGATTCAATCAACTTAACATCCAACTGTCACGCTGCCTTCCGCAAAGAATCCGAACGCAGCTGCTACCTGGTCGCGGATGTCCTCTCTTCATTGATCTCAACTATCAACCAAGATCGCCGTCATCGGAGCTCCTCATATCGTCGTACAGTCCGCCAATTAAGTTATCTCTTAAAAACCCATTCAATGAAATAATTTTAAATATCAAACATTAGTTCAAAAAGAAACACATTTAATATATTTGAATGTAAAAGAAGGTAGGAATCGACTGTAAAAATCCCTAATACATTAAAAGCATTAAGATATAATAATAAGGGAATATTATTGAGGGAACATTATTGCAGATATTGCACAGCCACTAAAAAGAAATATTACATCAACATTTGCATTGCAACACATTGTACACAACCAACATTGCAAAGACATTTCCTATCAACTTTAACGTGGTATTGATTGGAAGCGCTAACTAATAGATGATCACATCCATTTTTAAAGCTTAAAACAAGGCATGGCAAGAGACGAGTCTTTAATATGATTAAAAATTTGTTATTCAAGCACATAGCTGAGAGAGTATAATGATTTGACGAACTATTTCAAGAAATTTTTAAAAAATGTTTCGTAGCTGGATGACTCCTGTTGATTAGGCCGAGATCTTCCTTCAGGGTTGTCAGAAAGTAGCCCAAAGGGCAATTCACGGATCTGAAAATGAAAAAGTTGCCAATTGTATAATCAGGTGGTTTTTAGAAAGATACTCCGGCGTACTAAGAGGATATTTAAGTTACAAGATGAGCTAATTAACTTTTAAAGCTTAATAATTCTGCTTCTTGAGTCCCTACCACTAAACCCATTCTCCTCCAAAATACTACCCAGATACGTAAACTGCTCGACCCTCCTACCCTCCCTATCTTCTGCCCTCCCACCCTTATATTCAGCCCCACCTTCTTACTTCCAGAAAATGTCATCACTTTCTTTTTTTGCGGTTTATCTTCATCCCATACATTTCGCACTGAACCTCTAGCGCATTCACCATTGACTGTAACCCATTGGCAGACTGACTAACCAATGCTTGATCATCTGCAAATCGCACTGATATTATCAGCTCCCTTCCTACCTTTATTCCTACCTCCATATCACCCCATGCCTCCCTTACCATTTCTTCTGAATACACGTTAAAAAGCAACGGCGATAGTGGGCACCCCTGCCGCACTCCCCGTCCTATCATGGCCCATCCCGATTCTCACAAATCGTAGGCGTCTCATTCGGAACATCCAAATTCCGAATGAGACGCCTGTCCCTCCATTCGACCCCTAATTTCTTCAACACTCCCATTAATTTCGTCCAGTCCACCCTCTCAAACGCCTTCTCGAAATCTGCGAAGCAAGCAAAAACTTCCTGCCCAAACTCTAGGTTTCTTTCTATACTAGCGCCCTCATAACCGCTATAGCGTCTCGCGTTCCCGGCCCTCTCCTAAACCCGAACTGCTCGTCACCCAGGTATTCATTGGCCTTCTCCTCTAGACTTCTATTTATGATTCTCAGAACAACTTTGGCCGCGTGGGATATTAAGCTTATTGTCCGATACACTTCGCACGTTTTTGCCTTTATTTTCTTTGGTAAAGGAATTTGTATAGTCTTCCGGCCAAACTCCATTCTCATAAATCCTACGAATAAGTGCAAAAAGATTTCCTCTCCCGTTCTTCCCCATGCTCTTTAAAAACTCTGCAGGTATGTTATCTATTCCCACCGCCTTATTCCTTTTCATGTCTCGTAGAGCTCTTTTTATTTCACTTTCTAGGATACCTGGTCCGATACCATTTCTGTCGATATCTTCTTCCCTTCCTATATCTAACCTATCTATCTATCATAGAGTAAGTATATACTTACTCTATGATCTAACGTACTGGGCCTAGGTACCAATAATTATTTATTTCAGTATTCAGTGCATCGCAAAAAGCAAAAACTTTGCTTATAACGTCATTAATTCATCATACTTAGTGACTCATGAAAATAGCAGATCGAGACAATAAAACGACGAAATCATACCTTACTAACCATCCCTTTCTTCTATTTATTCCTTTTATTCCTTGTCTCCTTTCTGTTACGTATTTTACCCGCAGTACTACTCTACAATTAATACTCAGATGTCTCTGGATTTAACTATTTATTATACATCACGATACACACATACATCTGGCCCATGTGACCACACATACACTTCCCATCACTCCCACTAGGGGATGCCACCTGACTTCCTGGACAAAAGACTGTCGAAAAACATATACACCACATCTCCTCCCCTACTAGATTCCAAGACTTCACTGGTATCACAAGTCAAGCCGCTGAGGTGCCTTGGATGGTCTGTTGGAACGACGAAGCTCTGGACCTGTATTGCTTGAGGATTGGTTAGCAGTGGGTATCACCATTTCAGCAGCTGGGACAGAGGCAGGATAGGATGGGCTGGATCGAGGGGTAATAGGCAAGGGAGTCTGCACTGCTGACCATAGAGGTGCTGCATCCACAGCAGAGTTATCCGGATCTGCTAGCAAGTGGAAAGGGGAAACATGCGGTTTAGGAATGATTTTTGTAGGTGGCAAGCGTTTCAATTGGTTCATGTGCACATACCGACATTGGCTTCCAATGTACACCCTGTAAGTAACCATACTGACCCTCTCCTTAATAACACCTTTTATAGGAACACTACCTGGTCTGATTTTAACCAACACAGCTTCACCCACCCTGTATTCTGGGTATCTAGAGCTTGGAAGGGCGAGACAATTTGAAGGTGGTTTAACTAATGACAAGAGGGTGCGAGGTTTATACTTGAGTAGCTTTTCAGAGGGGCTTATCTCACCTGTTGTCAAAGGTGTAGTACGATAGGCAAGTAAAATTTTGTCAAGTACTGAGTGAATGTTCTTGTCACTGAGGGCACCTGGGTTTGTATTCAACTCCTTGGCAAGTAACCTTTTAATGGTTTGAACAGCTCTCTCTGCAATACCATTGGATTGGGGATGGTATGCTGGGGACTTTAATACCTCAATGCCTCTACAGGAGCAGAAATCAACAAACAGCTTCGAGTTGAATGGAGGGCCATTATCAGAGACTATCTGTGATGGATAACCAAAATTACTAAACAATCCACTCAAGTTTTCACATACTTTCCTAGCATCAGTTCCATTTGCCATATGGTACACTTCAATCCACTTACTCTCACTATCAACAATAACAAGGAAATATTTTTTTTGCATAACAAAAAAATCAACATGCAGCCTGCCCCAAATATCAACCCTAGGCCATGATGCCTTTTGTGAACAGTCTGGTTGAAAGTTTACAATTTGGCATGCTTCACAATTTTTCACCTTCTCTTCAATATCTCTGTTCATATTTGGCCACCAGCATAATGAACGAGCAAGAGACTTCATTCTTACCATTCCTGGGTGTGACCCATGCAATAAATTCAGCATGTCATTTTGCAATATGAGAGGTATGATCACCCTTGAACCCATTAACAAACATCCATTTTCAATGGAGATATCATACCTTTGTCTGAAAAATGGAACAATTGCTGGCTCTTTGACAAAATTTGGCCATCCGTGCTTCGCAAAATCCATTACCTTTGACAATACCACATCCTTTTCAGTTTCAGTGGACACATCCACATAAGTCAGGGGAAACTTTACAGGCAAAACACTAAATACATATTCCACTACATTCTCCTCAGGTACTGGTAATCGAGATAAGGCATCCGCAGGACAGAGCAAGGCTGACTTTCGATATTCAATTTTGTACATATATGCTGATAGTACAATGGACCATCTCTGCAACCTAGCAGCAGCAACAGTAGGCACCCCTTTGTCTGGTGCAAAAATGTGCCGTAGGGGTTGGTGGTCACTCACTAAGGTGAAGTGTTGCCCATACAAATACTTATGGAAACGCTTCACGGCAAAAATCAATGCCAATGCCTCTCTGTCTAACTGGGAGTAATTTTGTTGAGCACTAGATAGTGTACTGGATGCAAAAATCACAGGTTTCTCAACACCATCAATCAAGTGACTCAGCACGGCACCCACACCATATGGTGATGCATCCGCTGACACCACAAGGGGGTAGTTAGGGTTGTAATGCACCAACAATGGATGGCCCAATAAAAGTTTCTTACATTTACTAAAAGCTTGGTTGCATTCAAAAGTCCATTCCCAAGGTGCATTTTTCTTCACAAGATCATACAGGGGTTTTAGTAGACTTGAAATGTTCGGCAGGAAGCGGTGATAAAAATTTAACATTCCAACAAAGGATCTCACTTGTGAAACATCTTGGGGAACTTTAGCCTCCAGTATGGCCTTCATTTTGTGTGCTATTGGGCACACTCCTTTTGAATTTATGGTATGGCCTAAATAGTCCACTGACTCACAAAACCATTTACATTTATTCATGTTCACTCTCACATTGTAATCATTTAGCCTGTTCAGCACCATTTCCACCCTTTGTTGGCAATCTTTTAAATCCTTCCCTGAAATTAATAAGTCATCCAAATAACATGTAACCATGGGTAAACCCTTGACAATTTCTTGCATAACCGACTGAAAAATACCTGGAGCACTAGAAATGCCAAAGGGTAAGCGGGTAAATTGATAAAGTCCATCTTCAGTGTTGATGGTAAGGTACTTCTGTGATTCCAGTCCGACACCCAACTGCAAATATGCATTTTGAAGGTCCAGCGTACAAAACACAGTTCCCCCAGCCAATGAGCCAAACACATCATCTAATTTGGGCAAGGGATAGAAATCTGTAACCAAAACCCTATTTAAGGTCACCTTAAAATCAACGCAAATCCTAACACCTCCGTCTACTTTCGGAACACACACTATTGGGGAGGCCCATTCTGAATGTCTCACAGGTCTTAGAACCCCACTGGTTACCATTTCTTCCAATTGCTTATGAACTTCCCCTTTTAAGGCAAAAGGTACTGAGTATGGCCTGTGAAAAATTGGGATAGCATTCTCCCTAACCACCAGATTTGCCTTAAACTGCTTTATCATGTTTGATTTTTCCCCACTGAAAACATTTGGATATTTGCATGCATAACTTGATAACAATTTGCTGTCCTTCAACAGCGATTTACAACAATTTCCTTCCAACATTGGACTCGACTCAAACTTAAAAATATTGATATCATCCGCATCAAAATACCCCTCCTTTGAGACACAACAAGAAAGTAGCCTCTTCCTCCATTGTGGAGACAAAATATCAAGCCAGGGACGACCCATGAGAGGTTTTACTCGCCCAGTGGAAGAAACAACAACTAATTCTAATGTGTGGCTCTTACTAGCATTTCCACTGGCCCAAGATACGCTAACTTCAATTTTTCCTTTGACATTTATTTGGTCACCTGTGACTGATTTCAAGGATAGGAGACACTTTTGGAGTTTTGCACCGTTGAGATAACGGTGATATGTCTCTTCAGATACCAAGGACACACTAGCTCCGCTATCTACCTCAAAAGCTAATAAAACTCTATTCACATACAAATTTACAAACAGGGGTGAAGTACCCGATACCGATTTTACAGCAGGCAAGTAAATGCAGTGCGACTCTGACCTTGGTTCGGCGGGATGGGTGTTTTGCGAGTGGCAAATGTCGTCTGACAGACCGATTTCCCAATCCTCAGAGTACACCTCACGAACCTCCTTGGTTCGACACATTTTGGCGGCGTGCCCCCTTCCATGGCACCTGAAGCACTCCCAATCCCGGGCGGGGCAGGAATCCTCTTTGTGGACTCTTCCACATCGTTGACACACAGCGTTTCTCTGATACCAATGTGTCCGTCGCCCGTTCTCTTGACGTGGTCCCGGTGGTGCTGGAATGTCTTCTCTCCTGCGGCTCGAAACAGCATCAGGTTGGCGGCGGAAGGTCTGCTTAGCGTTAGGGGCTCTCCTATAAACTGCTCCCACTTCCAGATTCGAGAACTTGTTAGCACCGTCAAACGCTGAATTCCTCTGTGCCAGCTCCAAATCGGTGGCGATGATACATGCCTGTTCAAAAGTTAATTTACTCTCCAGAAGTAATCTCTGTCTGATAACCGCTGATTCCAACCCACAAACAAGCCTATCCCTCAACGCATCGTTCAAAAAATCTCCGAAATCACAAAACTCTGCAAGTTTCTTGAGGGCAATGATGAACTCCTTTACGTTTTCCCCAGTCTGTTGTGAACGGGTATGGAAAATGTACCGTTCCGCAATAGTCAATCGTTTAGGCGCATAATGAGCCGTAAGAACAGACACTAGTTCCTCAAATGACTGTTCCGTTGGCTTTTTTGGGAACAGCATGTTTTTCAACAGCGTGTATGTTGATGCCCCACAAAATGTAATAAACATCGGAACCTTCACTTCTTTTTCCGTTATCCCGTTAAGTAAAAAATACTGCTCAAAACGTTCGGCATAGGATACAAAATCTTCCTCGTCCGGGCTAAAAGGGTCCATGCGCCCGATTAGGGCAGTTTTTACCAGAGGGGTCGCCATGGTATCTGATCACCAGTTAAGTACTCCGCAACACACGCAATGGATACTTACTGAATCATCGCTCGTCGCCACTTGTTACGTATTTTACCCGCAGTACTACTCTACAATTAATACTCAGATGTCTCTGGATTTAACTATTTATTATACATCACGATACACACATACATCTGGCCCATGTGACCACACATACACTTCCCATCACTCCCACTAGGGGATGCCACCTGACTTCCTGGACAAAAGACTGTCGAAAAACATATACACCACACTTTCGTTCAGAATAAGCTGATTCCGGATTTCTCCCCAACATTCCCCTATTATATACCCAAAAAATGTTTACAACCTACCCACAAATCTTTATGGCAAGAATGGCCGTAGTTGTCGGTTGCCTTTCCGAATAACCAAGCAACCAACATATGTGAATTACATCTTTTCATACTGTCGCGGGTATTATATGAAACTTACCGTCTGATTGAGCACATTATGCGAATGGCGCGGAAGTGACGATCGGTGTGCAATGCACATTGTCAGCGAAATCGCAAACGTCTTTGTCTGGGTTGAATACTAGTTGAGCTGGACATGTGAAAGCCCAGGCGCTCGCACCGTCGCAGTAGAAGTATTTGTGGCAGTCATATGGGTTAGCATAATATCCAGCAGCTTGAGGGCACTGAAATATTTTGAAAAAATCCCCTGTTTATTTGGGACTGAAAAGGGCTAATAAATACCAATAAGGGCTAAAAAGAGAAGATTAGCAATAAGACTCCTTGTAGCACACAAGCCACCGTGATTCACATTGTTGCTATCAGTCCATTTTTCTTGAAGCACCACATTGTGTTGATGGATAATAGATATTAATTTTTTTGTGCTATAAATATCTTAGACCAGTGGTTCCCAACCCGTAGAAGTCTGCGGACCACTCAGCCTGAAATTAAATCATGTTCGGACCACCCCCACCCCCCACCATACCCCCTATCAGTTGTAACCCTTCCTCAGCGCCTTTCCCAAAACCAAGTTCAGAGGTGATTAAGTAAAACAGCTGTTTAGAACACATTATTTATTTATTATTACTATTAATGAGTGTACAGTACAAATTAAATACCATCTCGTCCAACGCACATCGCTATCAAAATCCCTATTTATTGGCAACTTTTCTATATGTCCTGTGTCTATATGACCACCTATGGTCCTCGGACCACCGGTTGGGAACCACTGTCTTACTTAGACGAATGAAGTTGAAATTAAAAGTTCCAAGATGACAAAATATTTATCTATAATCAGGGGAAATTCCCGATTAGTTAAATTTAGTAGAAATGCCATTATTTATTCATTCTAATAGATCAAAAAGTTCCTCCCTTAATAAAAAATTAAGCCGTCGAATCACGTAGAATTATTGCGCAAAGCGCATCTAGTACGATTCCGGAAACTGTAGGTCTTGGGTCTCAGATTTAAGTGTGATCTTAGATTCGCTTTGGCTCTGGTTCAGTTAACTGGTTGAAAGTTAACTTATTTTGAAGTTACTTAAATGCAACTTAAGGCCTTTCTCTTAAGTTCTCTACAGGACTATCTTCATGCGATGGAGAGGTGAGTCTCTTGCGCATTGTGGGATTTTAATTCAGTCCCTCCATTTTTCTTACCTGAGCTCAAAAGATATTTAAGTGTAATATCATAGCTTTGCTAAAGCTTAAGAATCCAAGGAAGAATTAAAGGAATGGAAAAAATGGTGTCTGCTAATAGACTTCAAACATTCTGTATAACATTATACGTTTTTTACAATTTAGTGTAGTCTTTCAATTGGCATGAATAGCGTTTATGCACTGCTAGTGAAATATCGATTATAACGTCTCCCAATCTGAGGATTTTTATAATTCATATATTGTTTTTGCTATTTATCTACTGGTGTTCACTTACCTGGAACCATGGGGACTGAGTCGCTGAAAAGAAAAATTGATCAACTTAATTAATATTCTGTGATTAGAAAGAAGCGACACTTAATAATTTTTACGGATTTATGCAGGTATTAGGCTTTTATTAAGTAATAAATGCATTTTAATATTAATTATTTATTCATTAGTACTTACGTTTGGGGGTTGATGAATCGCCGTCTTTGAGAATGGCACCTAAAATTTAAGATCATGAGTTAAAATTGTGTGAGCAATATTTCTTTCCTTGAGAGGAAGAGTTTATGAGAGAAATATGTATGGCAATGGGCCCAAGCGAACCGATATAACGGACTTTTTAAGCGATTTATTATAAAAAAGTGCCATGATTAAAATGAAATAATACTGTCGAACTGATACGTGTAAAAATGTCTTCATCCCACACAAAAGTAATGACTTCAACAGAAACAGAGTGAGACAGCGTAAAATTTTCTTTGGTACTTCCCCTCTTCCAATCCCTCTTCCATAGTCCCTCCCTTTTTTCTTGCCCTTAAGGTGGTATGAGCGATATTTGTTTATGAATAGATTTGTGTGAAACTTTGCATACGTGTTATTATTAGTAATATCTGTGAATACTGGTGAAAAAAGTGCATTTTACCGACTTGGTTTCTTGGCAATTCAATGCTATTTTAACACCTAGCCTTATGGCACATGACCCCTATTCTACGACCGTGCACATGACATATATTTCGCAATTGGTAATTCGATTAAATTTGTGCAGATTTTCTTCTAAACGCGAAATAGTACTTTTAATATTATTATAATGTAATTATTTTTTCTTTGAGGAGATATAGGTCCGTTAATTTTAAAATTATTTTATTTCTCTTTTCCGACGTTTCGCATTTTTATACATGCTTCTTCAGGGTTCAGAGAGAGTTCCTTCTGAATTTATTGTACAATAATACCTTACTATTCTAATTTATTTAATATCAACGAAGGTTTTACGATTACATTTTTAACTGAAGAGCAGCCGATCAGTTTTTTAAACACTTGCCAGTTACTGCTTAAATAATTCATCAGTTACTAGTGAAAATTCACCCTTTAGAGAAAATTTTATGTTTTTTTAAATACCTATGATTACCTGGTGAATTTCCTCATTTGGGTTTCAGAAGCAGAAGACTAGAAAAGAACTCAAGCTGAGGAAGAATATATAAATTCAATATTTTAAATAAATGGTGGTATTTAACATATTGACTTAAAATATCTCGATTGACATTGGATATGGCAAAACGGCGATGCATGATGCATTTTATACGAACGAGAAAAGCGGATTTTTCGAGGTATTTCATTTCGAAATAATTCGATTTACTTTTGATTAGGCAGAATCAGTTATTATTATTATATGCAACCTACCTTACTACGTGATTCTAAACGTCAAACACTACAGCAAGGTAATAATGACGTTTATTGATGAAAGTTTCAATTTTACTGGTGGGAAAATTAACCAGTTACTAATAGACATTAGTTACTGGTGAGAACCCCAGATCGATTTTTAAAAACACCTATCACTTACTGAAGAATATAGACCAGTTACTGATGGTATTAACAGTACTTTTTCTTGTGGGTGGTTTGCTTCCCAACACCTCCTGCCTCTTCGGCGGTGAATACAGGATAGTATGTCGATGTTGATGCTTGTCTGAAGAAGTGGATGGGTGGCTTGCCGCACACCAGTCCGCCGCAGTTTCGCGTGGGTGCCTCGGACTGGTGCGGACCAGTGTGCCAACCTGAGTCGGTTTTTGGGTGAGGTATAAAGCACCTCGCTGTGATTAGTACGCTATGCGTGGACTGGCTTAACTTGCCTTAAACGTTTGTTTACGCATCCACTAAATATGGCATTGCCCACGAAAGGGTATGTAGTGTGAGAGCCCGCATCACTTAACGGTAAGATATTGTAGCATTAGTGGCAAATAATTTTTTAACTTGGCAAACACTGTTTTTTAAAATTTTCAATGTAGAAACCCATCATCTTTGAGGAATCCTCGAGCAGCAATACTTAACATATTTTTTGGGTTATTTTTATTGAATACTAGAAGATGTTGCAGGTTGAATTTTAACGGGGAGGAGAAATAATAGAAGAAAAAATAAAATTGCTGAATATGATTTAAAGAATCCTCCCAATGTGCTATCCTAAGCTCATGTACTGCGTTGCAGTTTTTAACCACATGTTGGGATGAAACAAATACCCCAGCTAATATCTTCGATGTAATTCTGTTGAGTATTGATCAGTTAACCTGAGACCTAAGTGCCTGATGTGTGAGTTCACATTTAGAGCCTGTGCTGAGGTTACCAAGTAAATAAAAATTTCCATTGTGACCTTTTCTCGGGCTACACGGCTACACTCGAGGTCAAGCCCTCCATTTCACCCAACGTTTCAATGGGCGTCTCGCTCGCATCATCATCAGGACTATTCGCCCATCGAAACGTTGGATGAAAGGGAAGAACTGACCCGGTGTGTAACCTGAGAAGAGTTCACTCGCCGAGAAAGAATTAGTTCTTACATAAATATTTCCCTAGTTGAAATAATGAAAAAATGACGATTGTGGGGCCAAACACTTTAGATTGAAACAAAAACCAAAACTCGAATGCAATAATAAAAAAATTAATTCCCTTCCGATACTAAAATTTCCATGCCTATTTTATGAGTACTAGTAGTTAAAAAAAAGCAAAAAAAAAGAAACCTCTAAACCGAATCCGAATCTTTTCTTATGGGAGTGATCTACAAACCTCGAAGGAGCCTTAGGAGCCCTGGAGCCTTTTTAATATACCCTATTAATCCTTCTGGGTCAAAAGAAGTTTGCGTGTAAAATTTTGTTCGAAACCGTCAAGGGGTTTGGAAGTCTATACCGTTCAAACAAACCGTATTTCCGTTTTATAGATATAGATTCGCGTAATATTCCGAAAATCCGTGCGTCAAATCGTGTTTAAGCTACTTAAACCACATGTTACCAGCATAAATTAATTACTTAGGCATCATACTGTGAAGTATAATGTGCGCATCTAGCAACAAAAGCTTGGGAGTAGGAAGGAACTTATTTAAAACATTAATTTGGAGCGTGCTCTTATATGGCAGTGAAGCTTGGACGATTAACTGCAGCAGAGCAATGAACACGGGAAACGATGTATATGTGGCGTTATCGAAGAATGATGAAGATCAAATGGACTGAGAGAGTCACCAATGAAGAAGTCTAACAAGCATTGGGGAGAAAAGATGTTTAACAAGAAAACTATAAAGGAGAAGAGGCAAATTTATGGGGCACATTTTTCGACAGAGCCTATTGATGACAATAACGGAAGGAGAAATGAATGGGAAGAATGGAAAAGCAAGAACAAAGAAGGAATACATATAGTAAATTTCAAACGACGCTGAAGTGACTAGTGAACGAAAAATATCTGAGGAGAGATATGTTTGGTGAGAGCTTCAGTTGCCTCGCAATAAATGTGGAAAACATCAGGGGTGGGTTCACGGTTTCTTCTTTGGCGTTTTCGTTATCGCTAACCAAATCGCTAACCAATTTAGAATCGCAATGCTAGTTGCTGTCCTTAGACTTAAACTAATGATTTAAGGGACCTGACAAAATTTGAAGAATGAAGATCCCGTTTACGCTCTTATGGGCGTAATTGAAAAATTTCGATAACATGAGCGCTCGCATTATCAAGAGCCGTGATTGCGTCCCAGGGAAAGTATCACGGTTGCTTTATTCGCGTTGTCGGTATCGTTATCAAAAACTCAACCGGCTCTGGAAGGGAAATGACCACACTTACTGTTATGGAGTATGTACTACATCTATTAAAACTATTGCTGTAAGCACCTGACTTAATTTGAAAAAGTGCGATCACGTTTATGATCTCATGAGCGCTGTTGAATAATAACGATAACATGAGTGCACGCGTTATCGATAACCGCGATTGCGACCCAGTTGAGGCTACCGCGGGAGGTAGCTTCGCTATGTGGATAGGCGGTTTTATGGAAACACGTTCCGACACTTAAAGCGCCGTAATTTGGTGAAATGAGATGTCAGTTTATTCTTTCATTTTAGTCTAGCTAACCCGCCCACTCACAGAAAATATACGGACGATCGTCATAAAAACTAGGTACCTTTCATTCGAAAAAATATTTCTCGCAGTTTTCTTATTTTTTTCTGTAATCGCTTTACCCAATTGGAAGTTGATGAGATTTGCTATATTGCAGGAGTTTAAATTAGACTTTTAAAAACTGGTTAGGTAGAGTATTTCTTGCATTTGAAAAACGAGATTCCAATTTAGACATGAGAGCCAGGGCATATTTACTGTAGGGAATAATAATAAGTCATCAATGCATTTGAAAGGGAGGGAAGTCAGAAAAAAAACAGTTTAGAATTCAGCATGCAAAATTTTTATTTGTTTGGATTATTGGTTTGGCGTGCACATAGTATGAAGTTGGTAATATGGAGAATATAGTCTGCTTTTGTGAAAAAGTCTCAGAAGTGGTAGTCTATGATTGGGTGTGAAATGAAGCACTTCATTTGAACGTGTGTAAGGATCATGCTATTATGCCTATGAAGAATGGGGTGGAGAGATTCACCTAACCAATCTTAGGGTTAACGACTTCAGATGATAAGTTAAGTTCAGCTGAAGAGTATTTTGTTTAGTTTCAGCTTCGTCACCATGATGACTTCCGGAACCACGACACTAAATATGTACATCTTTACATAAAAAATCTCCTAAGGGAATTTTATAGAGTTCATTAAATGCTCACCTTGGCAGGAAACAGCCAGGACTACTGCTACTGAAAATACAAATGCTTATATTATTCCGTCTCGTTCAGTGGTAAATTCAATGGTTTTCATATGTTTTTAAAACATGGCTATTTTTTCTCGTAATATTGATAGTTTGTGATTCAATTAATTAACAAGACCTCAAAAACGCAAAATAAATGTATTTTCAATTTAATCAAAGGATATTTAATATTAATTCAGCTTTTAAAAATCTTTGAACTATGATAAATCTCTTTTGAAATTTTTGAATTGATAGTTTCTCTTTTTTTATTATAGAGGTTCCATTTCGACCGTATGAGTCAAAATAGTATATAATTCCATTTCTATTTTAAAAAATGAGAATTTCACTGATCACATGCATTAGCTATTGGAAAACAAAATTAGTGCACAAAATATGCGAATTATTCGACGAATATATTTTATTATGAACACTTTTACAGTAATGGGAGCTTACTATGGGCCATTAGCATTAAGTTGGTACTTTGAATTCAGTTAATGTAGTAATTTTCTAATACCTCCAATAATATGATTAAAAGTTCATACATTTTATTTCCGATCAACGCTCTTGATGAATTCAATTCTTACCAACAATTTTTCTGAAAAATGGCATTTATACAAGAAATTCAATATTTCACCCCAAATTTCACATATTCTCGTATTGAATTCATTGTTCAACTTGCAAAAAAATAACGTGGAAAAGTAGGATTTCTTTGCTCCTATCAAACAAAGGAAACGTTTTGACAAGCAGCCAGAATATGATAAAAATGACATTAAAGTTATTTTACCGAGGAACCACCCCAAAAATATAACATTTTAGACTCACCGATGAAAAGAGATAGGAATGTGGGCTTCATTGCCGCCAAATGCTTGGATTAATACTCGACAAGAACCAGAGCTAGTTGGTGCGAGCACTGTTGTAACTGCTGTTCGTGCTATCCTTAGTGGTCCGATTTATAACATGGAGATAAGCGAATTTTCAGAACCTTTATCTGCTTCTGTTTGAAGCCGATCCTGGCGATTTTGTCACCCGACGTCACAGATCAATCAAGGTCACCACAAATATCCACTGCTGGAATTTTGCACACCGGGCAGATGACAGATTAACAATTTTTTTCATTTTTGATTCCCAGACCGTCGAACAGATAATGAAAGCATAAATCAGTTAAAGTCTACCTCTCGAAATCAGCCAAAGTGTGCATTCTTTCTGGTAACTGGAAGGTGATGAAAATAAGGAATTCTGAGAACAAAGATATTTGTTCCGCCTCATTTATTATTATCAGATAATCTACCTGTTAAGAAAGGTTTACATGGAAGGGAGTATAATTCTGTTTCACATAGAAATTTCTATTCCACGAATTTCTCATAAACAAAAGCATTGGAGCAATCTTTCATCAGACAGTTATAAAGACTATTAGAGGCGTTTTCTTATAATACCATGCCTTGATTCCCTTAAAGCATCATAAAATATTCGATTTTCCAAAACTAATGCCCAAGCTTTTGCCTAGAAAAAAATAACCCTTTATGTATGCTCAAAATGAGTATCACAGACTCACAAAAAACTCAGAATCCTTTACAAAGTTTTATGAAATGGAAAATATTACCGCAGAGCTGGACCTGTGGTATAAATTGCGGGAGAAGAAGAATTTAGCTGTGAACAGGTTACAGGATATTAAAGTTATTGACCTTTTAAATGAAATTAATGTTAAATGTAAAAACCCCTCATTACCCCTTCCAGCCACCTACCCTGCCTTCCCCTAATCTCATCCACAAGTTTCCTCTCCTCACCCACCATGTCAAGCACTTCCTCATTTGTCTTCCTTTCCGTACTTTTCCTTCTCCATCCTCCTCCACAGCCACATCCTGAGCGCCTTCAACCTATTTTCGTCTTCCTTTCTCAAGGTCCACGTTTCTGCCCCATACAACGCCGCACTCCATATCAAGCTCTTCACCAGCCTCTTTTTTTCATCCTTACTTATGCCTGTTGCTCACGGTAAAATTTTCCATAAAAGAGTTTTATAAAAATTTTTATCGAAAGTTTTATGAATCGTACGTAAAACGTACTTGCTTGCTCACGGTAAAACTATTCATAAAACTGCAATGTCCTGCCATCTATGAGACACTTTGCGAACACGTGAAGTGATAAATGCACTCTCTTTTGAATGACTGTTAGGTTAATAACTATATGTATTGTTTATTTACTTACTTTCTGATCACACTCAACGCATTCAACTCAACACACACTCTAAGGCTCTAACGCACACTCAACACACTCTAAGGCTCTAACGCATTCTTCTAACAAGAAGGATACTGCATCAACGTTCCATGAACTACCAGCCATAATTGTTTATGTTTTCCTTGTTTGGCTTCCCATGGATTATTATCAACGCGATGAGCGGAACGTCTCATTGGTTGTTGCATAAAACGGTTTTATGGAAATAGAACCTGTCCTATTCCGTATAAAGTTTTATAAAACTTGGTTTTATAAAACGATTTTATCATTAGCAAGTTCATTTTTATAAAATTAGTCGATTTTATAAAACGTTTTACCGAAAATTTTACCATGAGCAACAGGCATTAGACCTCTTTCATACGAGCTCTCGTGAGCGCGAAAGAGGTCTTAAGGTCCCCGTCATCAGCTCCCTTCTATTATTGAACGCTTCCTTCGCTAGCGCTATTCTCCTCCTCCTGTCTTTGCTACTCTGCCCTGTTTCTTCTAGTGTACTTCCCAAATCATTAAATTGTTCTACTTGCTCCAGTTTGTGACTTCCTACTCTTATCACAAGCCTCGCTTTCTTTTCCCGAGAGAATTTCAATCCTTTTGTTTTTTATGATTAATCTTCATTCCGTATTTCTCGCACTGCTTTTCTAATGCATCTACTAAAGCTTGCACTCCTTTCGATGATCTACTGACCAACGCCTGGTCGTCCGCGAATCTAACCGACTTTATCCACTGGCCTCTTACTTTGATTCCCACATCTAGCTCATCCCATGCCTCTCTTACAATTCCCTCAGCATAGATGTTATAGAGCAAAGGCAACAACGGGCACCCTTGCCGCACCCCGCGACCTATAACTGCCCACCCTGATTCACCATAA
Organism: Pyrrhosoma nymphula; assembly: GCA_963573305.1. Taxonomy (NCBI): domain Eukaryota; kingdom Metazoa; phylum Arthropoda; class Insecta; order Odonata; family Coenagrionidae; genus Pyrrhosoma; species Pyrrhosoma nymphula. The sequence goes on along the minus strand of OY754337.1, from coordinate 67,018,275 downwards.
GCTTCCCTCACCTGGGCCCTCTGGCATATATATATATAAGTTTCGGATGAGTCTCTTATAATGACAATCTATTACTATTTTCCCTAGTATCTGCATTATTTTCTCCCAGTTTACTCTGTCAAACGCCTTTTCGAAATCCATAAAGCATTAATATATGTATAAATAATGTGATAACTTTTTTCTTGCTAGGATATAAAATCTGTAATGTAAATTGCATGAATTGTGGAACAAATTTGCAAAAAAAATCAGCTCAATACTACAAATGGTATAGAAATTACAGTAAAAAACCTGAAAAGTGGCACATTCTCACCGTTTTACGGTATGTCAAGTGCTATGACCGGCTACGGGTTAAAATAGCATTGAATTGCCAAAAATCAAATACGTATGATGCAATCTTTCACTTTTATCTATGGATATCACTAATGAGAACACAAATTCAAAGTTTCACCTAACTCTGTTCATAAACAAATTGCTCCAATCACATCGAAGAAGTTCCATTAAGACTGCGTTGGTAAAAAATACACTAACAATAAGGCCTAGCTTTATTTTCTCTGGTTAAATATTTTCTCGGTATGAAAACTGAAGTTAATACTTCTCACATAAACTCTCACGCCAATAAACCGAAAACCTGATGTGATTACAACTGACTATAAGCATAGAGTAAGTATACTTACTCTATGCTATAAGTTATGGACCAGAACTCAGTTAATATCAAATTAGCAAAAAGGCTACATCGTCTTGCGGTTAGCGTTGAGAGACATTTTTGGAGAGAAAAAAAGAACATTTATTAAACTCTTCAAGTACACACACTAGCATTAATATTATTTAAACATACACTGTAACACTGAAAATTAAGCAAAAATGTCATTATATTAAAATAAAGAGACAAAAGAGTTGAAATATATTATAAAACCGGCCCAGAATACGCGGATTAGTCTATAATAATGATTTTTTATTGATTCCCTTTTGCAACCTGAGGAGCCAACTTCAACGCCTTTCCCGGTGAATTAACGTACTTTGACTTTAACTCTAGTATTTATTTGCTAATAACTCAAAAACGTATGCAGCTCGGAGCCTTAATTTTAATACAGTTACATTGCAAACGACGTATTTCATGTGTGTCTCCTAAAATGTTTCAAGTGTGGCTATTCGAATTTTGTGTATCATTATATCGCGAGAACCTCGCATTCAAATGAAATACACATCGCAAATGGCCTTCAAATCACACGCTGCATCATTTTCCTCTTTTCCGCCAAATCGGATGTAGCACACCACATTATATTGCATTGCGATGATCGACATATCTCATAAGTTGGTGGCTCAAAATTGCAACGCTTTATCAAATAGTATCGCATACCTTAGTCGATGAATTGCGATATAGCCTTTGTGAATCACACTTTCCGAATTTCCATTTCGTTTGACAATTGATCTCTCTTACTCGGTCTCCTGAAGTCTTCGCGTAATGATGGAGTGCTGAGTTAGTATTGATGAAGACTCCCTCAACAGAATTATGCATAAGCTCTTCGTAACCAATCCCCAGGATCAATGCAATCATTTGTCTCCGAATTTAAATCTGTATTTCACTATCGAATTCAATTGATGGGCGAAAAATCAAATTTTGGAAAAAACATTTGCCTCCGCGACCATCTATGTACTCTTTAAACGAAAAAGAAACTACTTAGAATGAAGTTAATACATAAGGAGTGACGTCAAAAGGGTGTAAGCACGCTAGAGTATGGTTGGAAAAATAAGGAGAGGGTCCATTTAGAGGTCCTCACGATAAAAATTGGTTATTCAATTCTGACTTTTATGTATGAAAGCTAATAGTAGACTTATGCCTTAAATAGGGTATGCAGGTTGAATAATTGCTTACCTTTTAATCCTTATACTTATTATTAATAGCAGAAATACATATTTTTGTTGTTAAAGTAATAATAATGGTGTAATAATAATAGACATGAACAACGTCATAACTTCCTAAAGTTTCTTATTTACGATTTAAAATATCAGGACCGTTGAAAGCTTAAAAATACAATAGATTTTAAGTATTTTGGTGGTTTTTTGATCAAAAACGTACATAAAAGTTCGAATAATAATGCACTGGAATGAAAAAGACGTCGTTTAATCGTCTCTCGTTCTTCTTCTCCCTCTTGTACGCTTACGTCACCGTCGATTACACCGCATGGCCTCTGAATACAAATTCTATAAGGATTTCTTTTTATCTCTCACAAGACATTAGATCCAAAGTACGTTGCCCTAAGGGGATTGCCCATTTGCGCTCCGTTTCCTTAGAAAGTAAATGGGCACAGGGCTTCCATAATAAAAATATTGGATGACTTCAGTCGGCCCGCTACCACTTACTGGTTGGTAGCAGGAATAGGCCCAGTTTACTTCACCTAAGGCAGTAAAAAATGTAAAAAAAAGAAAAAGTAGTCTTACACAGACGAAAAGAATTCTGGAGTGAGAAGGGTTGTTTCCATCGAATTCCGAAGAAAGTTAGGTATATTCCTTCGAGATAAGGACGAACGAACGCAGGGAGAACCCTCGGTAAAAAAACGTGGAATGCTCTTAACCGATTCCATATATACGAGGAGGGCTGTTTTTTTCTTGAAGCAATTCTCAAGCGGTCCCACCTCAAATTTTCGAGCCCTATCACATTAACACCATTGAGTCGCTTCCTTCTTCTGAGGAAAAAAGAAAAAAAAAGGTCTGACTTTTTCATCGTAGGGTTCACTTTTTGTCACCCTTTTTCTCCTGGTTCTTTAAAAGTTTTTTTCGACCAATCCCTTTGCCTCGGCACTCCCGGCACTCATTCGGTGGAGTTTTTACGGCCCCATCTTCCTTTTTCCCGCTTCCCTCAGCCGGTGCACCCTGAATTAGGGGGTGGCGCTCGAGGGTTGAGTCGGGTCACGGGGAGCCTCAAGGTGACGCCACTTCAATGCTATCCAGCCCTCCAACTGTTCAACACTTCAACTGCACCACATCTTCCGGAAGGATCAACGAAGAAGAACCAAGAAAAGAACAAACAACCCTCTCAACACACGGTGAAGAGTAAGTACACATATTCATTGTTATTTAGCGTTCTATCGATTAGTAGATTTTTGTAAATATCTATACCCATCTAAATGCACTGGTTGTCTATAAATTATCTCAAAAATTTTACTATTTTTTGTATTGTAACTTACCAGCAACTAATCAGCTGAAACATATACACAATGCTACATGCAACCTTCCTGGATAAAACTATTATTTAATGGGTTACATGTTTCAAAATATTTTTGGTTAACTAAATCTAGGTACTATACTGTTTGAATACTCGATAGAAGTTGGTTAGATAATTTATGGACACCGTGTATTTTATTTATGGGTAATCTCCTAATTTTCTGGACTAAACCATCTTCATTTTTTCTACGTGTCTGTCTTATTCCCGTCATACCCCCTCTGTCTCCCGTTGTTGTCCTAAGTCATCCAAAATAACTATTCCGTTCCTTCCTCGGTCACGCTTACCCCACTTAATCGGCCGTCCGTCTAACATCACATCAAATATTTGGTTTTATACCTGTTTGATTTTCACGTTTTTGAGCAGGCCCTATCTAAATTTCCCCTTTTCGAGGTTATCTACGGAAATTCTCGATGAATCTACCTTAGGAGTGTTCTGGATGAGAACGGGTTTATTAGTAATAATGATTCGGAGTAATGCGTTTGCAAAGGAAGAATTTACGAAAAGTTGGAAGTTAATATGACTTTACTTAAGAAACTAAAATAATATGCTAAATTAAGGAGATATTGAGTATTCCTAGAGTTGAACGCTTGGAATGTTGGTACAATTGTAAGATCAAATTATTAGTGAAAATCTGGCTGGTGATAAAAACGGTACTTTGCCTCCCTTTAGTACATCACCAGATATTCAGTGAATATGCGATCATATTAATGGGTTTCATTTCAGTGACCATTCGTTTGACGGCGGTTATCAGCATCGATTGTGTAATCTGTCGAAAACATCTGTTCAAACACAAATAGTTATTTTAGAGACAATTTTACTGCCTATATTTCGATGACTTTTGATTGAGAAGTAATTCTTAAATATAGCAAAATCTTTTCTCCAAATCGTTTTAGATTGACGTTTCCTGAACTTCCTAGAGCGGTTTCTCGGATGTTAATCTAATTGAGCGACCTTATTCTTTCGTAAAAGAAATCATGAAATTCCAACGGACAGATGTCAAGTAAGAAATTTGATTTATGCCTGCTATTTCCCAAAGTCAATCTTTTCTATATCAAACTGAGGCGCAGATAGATAAAAGTCGAAGAACCTTGTTTGCCAAAATGATACTTTCTCATCTATCTTAAAGGATTAGCAATGATAACGCTCATTTAATAAAGGTCATGCTTGGGTAGCAGTGTAATAAAAAACTGAAAATAGTAATTTTTTTACTGGCTGCTTTTTATGTAGCTTCACGTTTTTTTAATTTCTCTAAAATTACACTTTTCTGCTTATTTTTAATGTAGATGTCACCCATTTGAACAGTAGTAATTAGGCTGTCTATCGAAGTCTATCTAGTTAATGAGTTCTAATCTACGTCGCTGAGGTAATTCTGCTTGTAAACGTAAATGTCTCGCTATCAAAGGCTATCATCAATATTGCGATTTGGATTTTCCGCTAAATACGCGAATGTCAAAACAGTCCTACTCTTCCGTTCTTCCAATTTTATGACTATCGATTTGGCCAAAAAATCGAATTTCAATCGTTGTAAGACACGGTGTATCGAAATGATAATGCGATGCCAAGTCCATCTTTTATTCATTAGTATTTCGAGAATCGGATCGCTGCAGTGGCTTAGGGTACCTACTGGCTTCCTATACCGAGGGTTTAGATTAGAATTCCAGCACTGAGGAAGATATTTTGGTTGACTCCCGTCCCTTACTTGGATACAATGTGGAGAGCTTTTATTGTGTAGTACTCCATCCAACAGATGAGGCGTTAAAACGTGGTCCCCTTACCACCTTTCGTAAGGAAAAGGATAATACCGTCGCAAGGTTTCTCTCCACACTTCCACCTATTCCCATATAACCATTTACCGTCACCTAATCCAAAAAATAAATAACAATAAGTGCTTCAAAACTTTCAATTTCCAATTGATGATAAAGTTAGAGTTCAGGTTAAAATTGAAGGTGTTGGGGTTAAGTTAGTACCAAGCACTAACAGTTAGTGATCAGTTACAAAGTTTGTATTGATTCTGTCAATACGGATTTTCATAAAGCTACGCCTGAGAATATCGAATTCATCAGAAATAAACTGTGTTGTATACAATAATTATATATGCATAGAATTAAGTATCATTTACCCTATGATCTTATTCATGAAAATAATTCCTTCGAAGCCTCTTTAATTTGAGATTAAATTATAGTTGTAAATTGTAAATAATTGTGAACAGGAAAGAAAGTGTAATCCCACATGTTAATTTTTCTGATGATTTTGTAAAATGTCGAGAACTTAAAAAAATATGATAGGCACAATCTTATCCCCACCTAGTAAGTTAGTTCCACCTCCTGCGCTCGGCATTCAGGTAAATTCATTCTCCGTTCACAATGACGATGTTATTCCATACTGAGCAACACTGAGAAACAGACTTTTTTTTACGAGCGAGGCTATAGGATTTAAAAGATAAACGCATGATATCATCATACAGCATTATCATCACGAACTTAGTGAACGAGAGAGTTTCCCTTATAATGTAGAGTGCGTAATAGTTATTTCTTGTGAAAAAATGCAGGTTTTTAACCGCGCAAAAATGTGAATTTCATACAAAAACAGCCACTTCATCCAACATAATTGAAAATGTTAACCACCTCAATAACCCACTTAGATAGAAAGAAAAAGACTGTACAACCGAACGAAATTGTTATAGTTATACATCTGTCGGTATTAGTATGAAAATAATTTATCTGCTATTACTTTTAATTGACATGATAAACTGATTAATCAATTCATATCAACACATCATTTCTTCCCAAATATTTCAATAGGATTTTTTCAATAGTGATTCTTTCCGTAAAATTGATCTTAATTATTGCTTCACTAAATTCCACGCTATCGCCGCAGTGTTTCACGGAGAGATTTTGTGAAAACGGGATGTTGAAGCGGAAATTTCATAAACGCGGTGAAGGGTTCGGTGTTGAGGCTGAAAGTCCAGTCCCGTTCATTTTTGGGGAAGCCCCACGATTTCTTGGACTGGCTGGCGTATGTATCACCCTCCAGTATCCGGCTTTCTTTGACTAGATTTCACGCGCACTCTTATTTCCTTCCAACAGGAAAAGCGAAAACCTTCCCGGAAACGCATGAAAACTGCTACAGTACCCTTCCTTAAGTCTTCGTCTTCCGCGTCTCAATTTTTCAGTGTAAATAGCGTCGCTGAAAAGTTACTTGAATCGTTTATACAACTGTCACTATTCCTGCTAATAAGCATTTACTGGAGCCATAGTTTTTCAAACTTCCCATGACATTTGAAAACCTTTTTTCTAACTCAAAGGTCATCATCATTATCAGAAGTCATCAATCCGAAGATTGGTTTGCAGCAGCTCTCCATTCCACTCTCCTCTCTACCATCCGCTTCATTCATACATAATGATTTACTTTGACGTCCTTCATGATTTGCTTAATGCATTCCATTCTTGGTCTTCCTCAATCATTCTTCCCATTTATTTCTCCTTCCAATATTGTTTTCAATAGGCTGTTGTGTCGCAAAATGTGTCCAATAAATTTGTCTCTCCTTCTTCGCAGTGTTTTCATGATGCTTCTTTTCTCTCCAGCTGTTCGTTGGACTTATTCGTTAGTGATTCTCTCAGTCCATTTAATCTTCATCATTTTTCGATAACACCACATCTCCATTGCTTCTAATCTCCTTTGCTCTGCTGCTGTTACTCTCCAGGCTTCAATGTCTTATAAGAGCATGCTCAAAATATATCTTTGACTGAAGTGTTTCCTAACTTCCAGGCTTGTGCTACCAGCTGTCAGAAGACTCCTCTTCTGGTAGAATATCTTCTTTGCATGGGCTATTCTGCACACAATGTCTTTCTTGCTTCTTCCATCACTGGTGATCCTGCTCCCCAGATAACAAAATTCTTCCACATGCGCATTCTCGTTAGATCTTCTTTCTTCTCAGCATGAATTGCTATGTCATCAGCAAAGCGTAGCTTGTTGATTTTTTTCTCCATCCACTTGTATTTCTGTTTTTAATTGGTCCTTTCTTTCATTTATGGTTTCTTCAATGTAAATATTGAAGATCATTGGTGACAACGTTCATCCTTGTCGTACTTTTGCTTCCTTTCCTCACCTCTGCTTCCTCTGTATAATCGCCCTCATACCCCCTGCATATTGCTCTGTAGGAAGGGGTTTCAAACGAGAGAGGACAGTCAAGTTTGCGGAGCAACCTAGACCCTTACTTGAAGCTCTACTAGTTGTATTTCACGGAAAAGTTTCAAAGAGAAGGATATTTTTGAGACAGAGACATATGATTCTTCTCCTTGGGTGTTTACCCTAATTTTATCTCGGTTGTCTTCAAGGAAATGTCAAAGTAATGAAAACCTAGCACTCTTCCCTTCAATTGTGTTCATAATTTAAGACTGTCATGGTTAGAGACAACTTCGGTTGTTTTTTCTAAGATTCTTCCCTTCCCTGAAAAAAAGGACATGGGTGAGGAATTCAACCCTTAAGTGGCGTACTCCTCGCGCTCGGTCATCGACAAGCGCATATCAGAAGCTTTTAAGATAAATATTAGGAGAAAGATGGAAAGTATTGGCTGGAAAACGAAGACGAGAGAGGATGGATAGAGCAATGAAGGCGAAAGATAAGTTGAGAAAATGAAAATAAACAGTAAAGAGTTTCAGGAGTAACTTGGAGAAAAGAGTTAGCATTTATTGTGCTATAAAAAAGCAGTAATGTCATTTCCACACTAATTAAAGTGCCAACCATAGTTCCAGCATATTATATATTATAGATCAAGGTATTTTCCCTTGATAATGACATTATATGCTAAGACTGTGCATCAAAATATCATGGAAATGCACCACTTTTTCTCTTGCAAAATTGAATTAAAAATCAAGACCGAAAATGTGATGGGTTAGAATTGAGTTTGTGAGAGGTGGTTCCTAGAGCTAAAATAGTTTCGGTAATTCGACACAAAAGTTGCCGTAAATTTTTACGGAAGAGAGAGCTCCAAGGATCAGCCATCCGATTACCCAAAATAAGAGCAAGAGTTCTCGACGTCTAATTGAAAAGAAAAACTTTGTGAGTTACACATAAATAGATATTTATATGAAACTCACAAAGTTTTTATTTTCAATTATGAAGCGGTTCCATACAGTTATGCCTGAAACCGTAAAACTCTCAACGTCTAGTTTAAAAAGATGACGACATTTTTCGCGGAATTGAGATCCTTTCCCAATGAGAATGTCCCAATTTTCCATGAAAAAATTGGATAAGATTGGATAAGAAGTTTGTGCGTCAAGTGAGGCACAATATTCCACTTTAACGAATGCGTTATAAGCGATCTCGGAAAATGAAGATTTCTTCACACTTCACACTTCTACAAATTTGGTGGGTTGAAAACTTTTTCGTGAATTTATAACATGGCATCTGAATCATTATGACAACTGAATGCGTGCCCAATAATCAAAACTTAGCTACATTGCATTGGATAATTTCGTTGATTTTGTCTAGCCATTTTACCCATCATATCCAGATATAATAATATCATGATGAAATTTGAACAGAATAAATGTAATTGACTTTCTATCATAAGTAACTAGAATCGGAAAAGTAACCAATAACTGAAACAATAATTCAATGCAATTATATTCATATTGCTGTTTCCAGGTGGAGAGTGACCTGGGATTGATTGGCTATCTTAGGGTAAAATTAATGCTTTAGATTCAGTTTGTTCTAAATACTTAACTCAAAATATTTTAAAGGAAGTTTTATTGTATTTAAATTTAATGCTAATATGGTACATCACATATTACTCAAACTTGATCGATAAAAATTCTTGTCACACTATCAAATATTTTTGTGAAAAAATTGATCATGGGGCACAGTAATCATTATTAATTCTCTGGCGTGCTGTAGCCAATTGGATTCCTCATTCGTATACTGCCCTTGCACTTCAAAAAAGCAATGATAAGCTAATTTCGGCGCCTTGCACTAACGACGTCGTTTGTTATTATTCGAGCTTACGAAGAGCGTGACTTTCACACTTGGCTTCCGCCAATCTTTCTTTCGCCACTCGGAAGGCCACGAGAATCTCCTTTGCCTCATTATCTAGGTCACCACGCTGGACTTCTCAAAGAGAGGCAAACGCTCGGAAATAAACGTGTGAGTAATGGCGGTGGAAACAAGTCAGCAGGAACTGAATGCAGTCGTGTAGAAGTTCACAGTGCCTCCAAGCTGAAAAGGTTGGAGGGGGATGCGTTGAAGTCTAAAGGTCTTTTTCTTTTTCAATGGTAAAAAAGGTCTCCTCCAATTTGGTGCAATGCACTGGTCGTCGTTGTTGCACTTCGTTGCAAATGTTGTCTGCAGCGAAGATGCCCCCGCAGAGCCAACAAAGACATTAAAACGCCGGTCACGGCATAAAAAGAACAAGAAATAACAAAAAGTTCAATTTTCAGTTCCTTTAAGAAACTGTATCTTGGTCGAGACCTTTAATAATGTTCACCCTTACGGTACCTCCACCAAGCTTATTCCGCAGGTAATTCGTTCTCAAACGTTCAGGGGTGAGATTTTCGTCCTTCAAGTTTCGAACGCTATGACTTGAGAAACGTCATCTTCTCCAAAATGTAACTATTTATAAAACCAACGATGTCATGCTTGAGTTGAAGGATAGAAGCAAAGGAAACACTTTCTAAATTTCCTTTCTAAACACTTTCTTCTCAAACTTTTTCCTGCAGACGAAATTTTTTAAAACTTATGGGGGCTGAATAAAAAGCTTACTGATAATGTAGCACATTAATTTTTTTAATAAACAAAAGATATTTGAGAAGCTCATGGTAATCCAAATTATTTGATAAAATTAAATGTCTCTATTCAGTACACGTAGTCCAATTATATTTCATCAAATAATCGACGAAAACGTAATTTATAAAATAATAAATATTTGGGAAATATCTTTTCTGTTTACAATAATGCAGTCATCTGAAATTCAACTACTACTGATTTTGGTCCAGTACAGTTAACCTTGAGTAATAGGTATAATGTATCGATAAACTCGGCGACTTGACTGTTATACTTATATTTTTTTTAAATTTGACTTCAGTAAAACTTTCATTACTCTACGGCTGCATAACTGTTTGCATTTTAGTAATTTCTCATCACCTTACCTTTAAATTAAATCCATTAATGCAATTTTAGCTAGAGATAAGGAGTGGTATTGGTTGCTTAGGCCCAGTTTAAGGCCCAGCCTGGCTAGCGTTAACCTTTTCGTTAACTTTAAGTCAATTAAGAGTTGGGGTTTCGTGTATTACATCAGTCTGTCTGTTGGTAGACGTGAGCGTTATCGATGGTAGAACGTATAAGGATATGTCTTCACAACGATAAAATAGCTAAACAAGGTTAATAAAACCCGGGCTTAATGAATTAAATCCTTTCTGGTGCAACTTTGAGGAAGTCCATTTTCAAATAATGACAAGGCTAACTATGTTTATATCCACAGAGTTTTTTATTGGTACAACAAGTTTCAACACTATGGCGTCATCATATGGTACCAATGTTGAAACTAGTTGTACCAATAAAAATTCTGTGGATTTAAACATAGTTGGCCTTGTCATTATTTTACCCGGTCTTGATGTTGCAAAGATGAATTTTTTAAACTATCGCCCAGTTTGTGGCATATCGAGCAAAGTTCCAATGTAAGTAAGTAAAAGTTTAATACTCCCAAATGATACTCTGAGAAAGAGAAACAAGTGAATACTGAGCTTCGGGCAACCTCGGAGGAAAATCCTGTAGTGAGGTTACCATAAAATAAATTTACCCATGCATTGGGACATGGCAAAAAATATAGAACAACAAATTGAATATATACATGATAACAAAATACGTCTTCTAAATTCATACAAATAAAGAGGCAATTTTTTACACTTTTTAAAGATATAAGTCAGCTTTAATTGCAATTCACATTAAAACTCACATTAAAAATTATAATTTGAGTGTAAGCAACTTTTAATGCGCGACGAAGTTTAAATTACATACAGGCGGCAAGCCAGATTTTTTCCGGTGTTGATGCATCACATTTCTGAGAAGGTGGCCTACTGGAAAGGGTTTATAGGAAATTAGTTGCATAAGAACGCAAGGACCAATTAATTTTTAATTTTCCACCGCAACTAGATTGTTAATATTCTCAAAAATCCACGTTTTCCACCTCGATTCCAAGGAATTAATCCTAAATTCTTTGATTCGATCTCCGAGAAAAAATTAATTTCGAGTGGTAGATAAATTTAGTGTATATGTTTGTTGGAAAATAAATACGTAGAGACAGGGACGCAATCAATGTAAGATACCTGATATTTTCTATGCTGATATTTTACCTAAGTCAATTCAACAATGTCATGATTTTGACAATTGGGACACCTTTAATCGGGTGTAATAGACATAGTAGAACTCGCATGCAGGTCAAAGAAGACAGTCAGTGAATGCGAAACAGATAATAAGTTTGATTTCACACGCGGCGAAGAGCATTACACTTGGAGGCTGTAAAAGAGAGCAAGCGACTACATAGGTGATGACCAATTCGGATTTAGGATGGAAAAGTTAACCGAGTTTCTATTACGGTGATAAGAATTTATAGTGTAATCAAGTTGTTTTTTTGTAGATTTCGGAAAGGCGTTCGACAATGCTATTGGAAAAACATTCCGAAGAGACTAATGTAAATTGGAGTTGATTGAAGAGACTCATTCAACACTTGTGCTCCCGGTGAAGCACCTTCTCTATCTTATTTCTTAGAGGTGAGATAAATTAAGGCTAAACATGTAAAATATCGCTAAAATCATCGATATTCAATGATCCACAACTAACGCCCCATAACAACTTTTCATAGGGAAGAAACATCAAGTGATGATAGCAATCTTAATTGGGTGTCTAAGGCGCATCGACAGCAGCAGCAGCTGTCGTCATGTCGTTATTTCGTAATTTCTCACCTTAAATCCATCTCGGGAAAATACTTTTCTTGGCAACTCGACACGCATACCTATCTTGGATTACTTGTGCCACTTTTATTGCCTCGAACAAGGTGATGCATACTGAGAAAACGGGAAGTCTTAGTAGGTAACTGGACTAACATGGACTCTTTTTTCCATTTCTTCCGTGGAAAAAAATTGTGAAGTATATAGGTTTGATGTATTTTGGCAATACGGCGTTGTTTACGTTGAGGAAAATGAAGGGAAACATTTTCCCCGTATTTTAATAAATTCTGTGTCCTAGGTTTACAAAATTTTATTATTTGAGGTGACCTACAAGTTACGGAAGGTTTGGCTAGAAAAAGGGTCACATATACTTATTTAAAAATTCAAGGTGATCCGTTGGAAGACACAAGAGGAATTTCGGCATCAAGCACGCCGGAAGAGCACTAAATCTTACAACTCGAAAAATCTTTGACAACGTAAGACTCTACCTCTTTACGCGATTATAGTCTACAGAAACCAACCTCTCTTCATCCCATCTATAAAGGTCTTTCTTCCCCTTTCCTGTTTCTCAATATTCTCCACTCTATCGTAGACTTTAGCATCTCTTAACGACTAATTACATGCTCCACTATGATGAAAATTCATCTAATGATTCAGTTCTCTAAGCAAACAAAAGAATTTTGCAACACAAGAGAAGATATCTGCGTCGGTTTAATAAATAGACCATATGTTTGTAGCTCATTTACCCCTCACCGCGAATCAGTTCTCTATAGCCCCACTGCCAATAAACCATTCGGCCTGACACTTGCACCCTAACAGTCACTACTCTAATTTTGAGGATACCGGGACTACAAGCCACGGTATCACCTTTTACGGAGTCACCCGCAAGTGCACATAAGTACGATATTCCACAGAGGAAAAACCATTCGCCTTGACGGGGACTCGAACCCGGATCACTCGATTTCGCGCCGACTGCTTTAACCAGTTAAGGTAGTTGGACGATAAATCATTTCACCGAGAATTTGAGGAATTTGACGGTATTTTAAAGAAAAAACTCCCATTTTTTTAATTATATCAAAAAAATAACCTCTTACCGAACGACTTTTCGAGCAATTTGCCTAAAAATATAAGCTGTTTTACATGAGATAGATTACGGCTGTGCGCTCCAGAGGGAGAATATTGAAAGTATTAGGAACTTCTAAGATCTACATTTCGTCAAAAAACTAACGGTGCGTAGTTTGTATGTTTTCTCAACTATTTATAAAAATAAATCAATTACTCATCGCAGTACTTTTTACAGAATCGCAAAAATAACCTTCTATTGCGAAGGCGATTTCACCATACGGCGTGAAAAAAATAGTCAAGTTAGAGACTTATGTGGTTATATTTATTTAATTACTGAGAGTTTTTGTCGTATATAACTATATTTTTGCAACATTAATATTACAATAGTTACTTCATACTTCTTACAGACGCTTAAATTAAAAAATGAAATTGGAATACAATCTCCATTATGACTAGGGAACTATCTCGCTCAAACTACCTAAAGCTACCGTGGTGTCATTCTCCCTTGTGGATTTTTGAGGGCTTTATCCTCGCGGACTGTGGTGCTAAGCGCACGCTTTGGAGTGCTTATTAGCATATCACTGGGGAGAATGACGCCTCGGTAGATTAACTGGTTAAAGCACTCGGCGCGAAATCGAGGGAACCGGGTTGGAGTCCCGGTGAAGGCGAATGACTTTTCCTCTGCGGAATTTCGCAGTTATGGGTGTAGCGAAACTTGGTGGCACTCACCAGCGGAGAATTTGAGGTCAGTGAGGGTGAATAAAGCGTTAATAAGCGGGAATTGGTACCGAAGTACTCCCCGAGGGATCTGTGGAACGACACTTTTCCCCTTTGTCCCACCTTCTCCTTTGCTTTCCTCTCTCTTGCGTTATATTATTCACAAATAAGTGCCACCAAGTTTCGCTACGCCTATACTACTTTATTCACCTTTTCTCCCTCTTAGGAAAGACGGCCGGAGAGCATGAGTTTTTCCCTCTCTCCGTATTCCCGAAGATTGACCTTACCCATCATCATAGTACCTCCCCCTGATACCAAATAACGAGACGATGTCAGGTCACCAGTCTGTAGGTACCTGATGATGACGTTCTAGCCTTGAAACTCGTTACAAAATAATCCTTAAAAAAAATATACTGCGCAGCGCACATTTATTTTAGCTAATGGATTATGTTATTTTATGTATTTAAAGCCTTATGCATGAGCTGATATTTCAACAAATAAATCATTTGCGTAAAAACACTATCCTTCACACCCGATTAACACCGTGCGTGCAACATCATTGACTAAGAACAGGGTGAGCTTTTTTATATAATTACGCTCTTTTCAGGATTGAGAAGAGCTTTTAAAAAGACAAAAGGCATGTAAATTTTCTTTAAACGGCATATTAAAACAAGTTTTCACTGTAAACACTCTAATGAATGCACTAATTCTATACCAAGGCAAAAAACCGAGGCGAAAGCAAAGTTTAAGATATATCGGATAAGAAGTCAATTTCTCCAAACGCATCATGATATTCCCATGAGTCGGTGCAGCATGAATTATAGTCTTCCTGATGCGCTCTTCATCCGGAAGGTCTAGCCGAGTAAAAGCAAGAGAGAAAGTCATTGATCCGGGTGTCGGGAGAGTATATTGAATCATTTTCCAATCCTGAAAGTCTCCGGGCGAATCCGGGAGAAACTGTAATTGTATATACGAGCATCTGCGGCGGAAATAAACCCAGACCATGTTATCTCTTCTATATTTGAAAGAGGTTCCCCTAAAAGCAAACTTTGATAAAACTATCTTGTCGTGAAGGCTGACCAACAGTTTTTTTTAATATTGAAAATTCTTCCCAACAATGCTTCAACCGTCGTTGGAGTTCATATATATATTGAAGGAAGCTGGTTATTCACCTCATTCTCCTGACGATGCTCCAAGTATAGTGAGCGAAACGTTCAGTTGAAAAGAAATGAATACGCAGAAATACCCGAAAACATCTTATACATTTGATAAAACAAATAAAACTGATGATATCAGGCCTGATATCGTGAAAAGGATGGATATCCATGCTGAGAAAAACCAACTTTGTAATTTCCACGAACTTTATTTTGCTGTGGCTGTGGATCACTGTGGCATTGTCATGTGCACATGACCATGCCACAGTGTAGCGAAACGCGCGTCGTACCAGCAAAATAAAATTTGTGGATATTTAAAAGTTGGTTTTTTTCTCAACATTAATACAACAAGATTGTTTACTTGCATTCTTAAGTCACGTTACGCTCATACAATGAAAAGGACCAGAGATAAAACTGATATGCAACACCTTGTTTTAAAGCGATTAACCGTATAAAAATATGTAATACCTACTAGTGAAGGTACCCGTTGAATATCAACGAGAAGGAAAAAAATCAGCACTGCGCGTGACTGCGTACTAAGTCAATTTTTTCGATGAAATTTACTAAATATTTTACCATTTGATAGCAAAAAAAATTTTGATTTATCATTTAAAATATTATCATTTACATATCTTATTTATAGCAAAGAACCGTTGAGTTTAAGATGGTCGTACACGGAATCTCGACTTAAACAATGAGCATAGCAATGAATTGGAACATTTGAAAACTACGTTCAAACGTAATGGATATAAGGACAGAGATTTTCACTTGGCCTTAAAAAAACCGATAGAATAAGTATGCGGCCAAAAGAAGATCATGAAAAGCCGTTAGGAAGAGCCTACATACCCTATATCTCCACTGTCTCGGGAAAAATAGGGAGAATTTTACAAAAATATAACATCCAGACGATCCATAGACCTCCAAGGAAAATTAGAGATCGCCTCATAAGAGTAAAAGACGACCTCGACCTCAGAGTGCCTGGAGTGTATAGCATCCCTTGTGAGTGTGGCCTCACCTACATTGGAGAGACTGCACGCACGGTGGAAACCAGGATCAAGGAGCACAAGAGGCATATAAGACTTTCTCAACCCGGAAAATCGGCCCTGGCAGAGCATAGTCTTGATAATGCGCACTCCATCAATTTTAACGGCACCAAAATCCTTTGCCGTTCAAATGGATACTGGGATCGTTTGATGAAAGAGGCCATCGAAATAAGTTTGGAGGAGAAAAAGTTAAATCGTGACTCTGGGCAGTACATCAGCCAAATATGGAGACCGCTACTGAATAAAATCAAACGGTCGCGGTTACAATTTAAATTCAAACCGCCTTGAACGAGCCGGTCAACAATGGGTATTTTCAACCGCCGTTGGCCAGCTATAAAAACCCCGGAATGGACCAACTCGGCAATCAGTCTCAGCCCTGATGACGATGAGGGAGTTACTCATCGAAACGTTGGCCTTTAAAAGCCTTACCCGGTGGCAAACCCGAGAAGATTTTACTAATGAGCATAGTCATTGTGGGGACGATGACTCAAAAACGCTAAAATATTGCAAAAAATCGTTACGTTTTAGCAAACATTTCGGAATTTCGACCGGAATACAAAAAACGATTGGAGGAACAAGAATATTTATTTTATTTTCTTTCTATTGATACCTTTCCCAATAACAGAAAATCACTATTTCTAATTTAATTTTGCAAATAGAAAAGGGTCTGCAGTCAAATGGAGATTCAGCTTCACGTGTATTTCTTATGGGAAAGTATAAACATCGGTAATTATTATAGTAGACTAGAGAAGGTGCCCGCTGAATATCAACGGAAAGAATATTATCATTTATATTGAATGTAATAAACCATTCATATCTTATTTAGTGCAAAGAATCATTGAGTTAAAGAGGTTCAGCCGCGACTGTGTGAGTCAAAACAAATACTAAATTCCACTTTTTTTTATATTTTGTCCAAAAAATCCTGCTTTCACTAATTAAATGCGTTACCTATAGAAACCCAAAAGTAAGGAACAACATTTTCAGATTATTCCACGAATGTAATTTTAATGAGCACTTTTTTCCAGCCATAGGAGCCGACTGCAGCACCATTTCCAACGAATTACCGCATTTTGACTTCAATTATACGGCAGTAATTCCCTAATAACTAAAATAATAAGGTGGTAATATGCCTATAATAAATTTTTATTCAATTTATCTGGATTATTTCCGTCAAATAAATAGTTTTCCGCAAAAATGGCATTTATATTTTATAGAAAAATACTATTTTTCCCCGTGTTTCTCTCATACTCCCATTGAACACCATGTAATTTCAAGTTCAATTAGAGAGTAATATAGCGTGGAAAGGTATTATTTTGTTGTTCATATCAGATAGAGGACAACTTTTTCTACAAGTAGACAGAATATCTATCAATAAAATGAGATTTAAGTCATTTTACGGTGGAACCACCTTAATGGATATACACGGACTCTTGACTTAAACAATAAGTATGGTAGTTATGGGGACGATGACTCAAAAACGCTAAAATATTCCAAAAAAGTGTTACGTTTTAGCAAAAATTTCGGAATTTTGACCGGAGTACAAAATTCGATTGAAGGAATAAGAATTTTTATTTTATTGTCTTTCTATTGGTACCTTTCCCAATAACAGAAAGCAACTATTTCTGATTCAATTTTGCAAATAAATATAGGTCTGCAGTCAATTGGATATTCAGCTTCATGTTTATTACTTGTGTGAAAGTTACTGACATATATGTACACATCGGTGATAATTATAGTAGATGAGGTATTTTTACTCGCACAAACACCGAAAAACATACCTGGAAATCACGGCAGACCAAGGTCTTATTATCATGTCGTTTACTTCAAATGCATGTTCACTATGGTTCATGCGCATTTTTATTACCATCATTACCGTGGAAAGTTGGTTAGATATTTGAATTACTCGAATTCCATGGTTGGTTGAATATTTGGAGCGCCGACCGACAACTGAGGTCATTGCGATATGTTAGTAAAGAGAGAACTATTTTGGCAGTACATTAGCATGCTCTAGACAAAAGACATAAAGAGGTCGGGTTTAACACCCCATCCGACGGACGGAGCGAAGTACTGCATTTGAAGTGCTCTCCACATGCTCGAGTGGATATCAAGATATCCCTTACAAAATCTCTGCCACTCTCGGGATGCAGCCTTAGGACCCCGGGATGAAAAACCAGCATTCTAGCCACCATACCAAACAAAAATAGTCAAAATCGTAAAATCAAAATTTACGGATATGTATTCTTAAAAGTTAGAATCATGGAAAAAAGAAAACGTTAGAAAAAGGAGGGCATTGAGCGATGATATTTGAGCATATAATTTTAGAAAAACAAAAGAACAAAAACAAATAAATGTACATAAAGCAACAGTAGAAAGAATAATGCTTTATGGAGCCGAAACGTGGATTACAAACGAAAGAGAAAAAAGTAAATTACGAGCCACAGAAATGGAATTTTGGCGGAGATCGGCCAGGAAATCAAGAATAGAAAGAGTCAAAAATTAGGAGATAAGAGAAATCATGGAGGTAAAGGAGAATGTTGGAGGAGACTTTGGAAGAAAGGAGATTACGATGGTTTGGACACGCCCAAAGAATGGGGGATGAGGGAATACCGAAAGCTACTCTAAAATGGATACTGGAAGGCAGAAGAAAAAGAGGAAGACCCAAGAAGTCATGGTGGGATTGAGTTAGGAAGGAAATGTATAGGAGGGGGTTAGATGTTGGAGATGCATTTGATAGGGACGGGTGGAGAGTGGGGATTGGGTGATGAACTTAAGGGTATTAAGGCCTTTTACTTGTGAAAGATGGGTGAGCGGAGTTTGGTGAGTGAAACTGCAGTAGAGTGGAAAATCCGAAATAGGAATAGTAAAAAATAATTTTAGAAAAGATGTATTAAAGCCTTGGAGACAGTGGGGACTAATACCAGGTTTAAAAGTAGCCTGGTTTAAAATAGCTTCCGTCGCTCTCTGCTGTTTTGATTTCGAGTCCATATAGGCTGAACATTACAACTCGTTATTACAATGTCACTTCATTACGTCGGCGGCTATTCATCCACCAACCCGAAACCGCCTCTGGGTCAATTACGTCCATCCCATGGTCTTGGTCGTTCCACTGTGGTTTGTTTTGTGTGTATCTGCCAGCTGCTTGCGACTTCGTTGGAGAATTTTATGGCAATGTGCCTAAGTTATTTTATAATATTCTTTCTTCCGGAGATTGTGCCAGTAATTTAATTTTGAAATTTTAAAAGAATGACTAAATCTATCCTGTACGTCTTTCTTAAAAATTGTCTTGATTCGGAGTGTAGGTTTTTTTTTGGAAATGGGCTATGGCCTTATAGCTTACCAACAAAAATTGCACAATGCTAGTACGAGGTGTTCTGCGAACGATCTTATGCCGAACGTAGGCTACGGCCTCATAGCTTACCAACAAGCCTTTTTTTTCTTTGGGAATGAGACACTAGACCCGAGGATAGAAAGGACCAACCCCACCGCGATTACCAACACTTATTGCCCAGTCTTCAATACGTGAACCAGGGGCGGCGTGGGTACTCAGGGGCCCGGGCACGTCCAGAGGGGCCCGGTTTTTGTGACCCCCCCTCAACGCCTAGTGCGTGGCCCGGGAGCCCGGGACCCCGAGCCTGAGCCGTAACCCGGGCCCGGGCGGGAATCCCCGCCTTCCCGCCCTGACGTGAACTAAATCTGATCATATGTCACTGGCAAATTAACACTCATTATCACTTTTCTTATAACAGAATTTCTGGACCCATAACATAAGTTTGTCTTTAAACATGAGTACTAATATAATTAAATTCTACGAAGTGAAGCCTGCCACAGTCAAGTTTAGAGTGTAGGGTTGTTCGGCTCAGAAACTTGGTCGCCGCGGAAGTAAGATAATGAGGAGTGGCTATAGTGGAGGCTTCTGAGGCAAGGGTGTGGGGAAAGATGAAAGGGGTGAGCTGAATGGAGAGAAAAACAAATTACGAAGTGTTATATATGGCAGGGAAGGGAAGGAAGCTTTTTAAAGAAGTTCTAGGGAGGCAGAAAAAGTGACTGGAGGATGCATTGAGGGAGAACGATATGATTATAAAAGGGTGATAGAGGGGAAAATATGGGACGAACCTGGGAAGGGTAGGAATTAAGGAGCCTATGAACGGTATTGGGGTAGCGAAACTTGGTGGCAGCAGCATGTGGTGGGCATGACGCAAGGGAGAGAAAAGCATACAAGAGAGGTGGGGCAGAGGGGTGTTCCTCCAGAGGTCCTTCGGTATCGTTTCCCGCTCATTAACGCTTGATTCGCCGTTAGTAACCTCTAATTCTCCGCTGGTGAGTGCCACCAAGTTTTGCTATACCTTAATGTAGGGATTAGATCAACAGTTGACGAGTTTACTTGGTGGAAATTCATATTAATAAAAGATAACACTTTGTATTGTCCTCATACTTTTAATACTACCGCAACCAGTTTCGACGTTTTCACGTCATTTTCCTCTTGAAAATTACGTGAAAACGTCGAAACCGGTTGAGGTAGCATTAAAAGTAGTGTGGAAAATACAAAGAGATATATTTTATTTTTATTTATTAATTTGTAGGGAAGCATAAGATACGAAGAGTATACAAGGGAATTAACGTGGCAGTTTTGCTGAGGAAAGGTTAGGGAAGACTACGGGCTGTAATTTTCAATGATCGGAATGATACCATTTTGGTGAAATATCTGCGATAATGGCTCGGGTTTTGAATTTCGTTAGTGGATCAACGCTCGTTCGAAATGAGAAATGCTACCTGACGACATGATTCCTCGACCAAATGCGGCCGACTCCGCATTTCTAATCGCTTCGTTTGTTCGCGTGGTATCCTCAATGTGCTCATCCGTCTTCGCCCTCTTACTTAACCCTGGTGCGACACGGAATTTGACGTGACACGTTATATCACCCGTCTTTACAGCCCTATATGACCCATAGTGAGGCTGGAGGGATTTGGGTTTTCCCCTGCGCCAGACCATTCGTCGCCGATGAAAGCGAAAGTACACGAGCGTGCCCAGAATACAGAGAAGCGGAAAGGGACGCCTTTCTTCTCATTTGCATCGCATTTAGCCGCTCGCCTCGTGTGACGAGATAATCAACCCGCGTCGCGATTTCAGATTGGAATTTTTTTAAACTCGCTCTGTTTCTACATCCTGGTTGCCGAAAATCCACCTCGCTCTGCGCGCGCGTCCAGTACGCTGTGCTAAAACTAAGACGCTTAACATTTTAAAATAAGTGTCAAATTCATTGGAAGAATTCCTAAGAAGGGAGAATAAGTGGATCAAGGAGATTTTTAAATGGCAAAGGGGTGCTGAAGGTCGTGTTAGAATGCAAAATGTTAAATAAGCAGGTAAGGGGGAAGGAAAAGAATAGGAATTTTTGCACGCGTTCTGAGGGGGGCAAAGAATTACGAACTTCACGATGGTATGTTGCAACTTGAAAGGCAGTAATGTTCCTAACAAAACACAACATTTTGCATTTAGAATTTATTTTTATTATTTTCCATTCAAAACAACTCTAATAGGCACATTTATAAGTAAACTGTTGTACTGAATGCAATGAAAACTGTGATATTCGGTGGTTAAATCGTGAAAATGTTTATGATTTTTTCCAATTATAGTTTATATCAAACTTTGTGGTCGGATATTTAAAAAAAGGACTAATTTCTCTTTTATTCCTTAAGTTGCGGGATTATTGATTGAAATTTCATAAAATTCTACGGGATAGAAAGAACGTTTTGGAATTTGAAAGCACCAAGCCAATTTCCGTCATCTAAAATGTCCCATATTTTCCCGAATTCAAAGTGACTATTAACCCTCGCCATCGTATCTTTTAAGCATTAGTACTCCGATGTTGGAATATCCAAATGCTTCTTTCTTGGAGACACATCGCTTTTCTAAGAGATGGATAGTGATTATATCGTTTCTTGCCTCATTCCGTAGCCAAAGTAAAAAAAGAAAATTCGAAAACAATTCCAGTGCCAGCTCCGTTTTACCATATTTATTCGGGTGACACCACTCATATAACTGACAAGGAGGGTCGGAAATTTAAATTTAGGGTTCTCTGAAACGCTCACTCAGTCCGTGACATTCGCCATTTAGTCAATAATCTCGACGGCATGCACACGACACGAATACGAGCTGGATTATAAAAGGTCATCGCGGCCTAGAGGGGTAATTTCGAAGGAAATGCAATCTACCAGGAAAAAATCAGCTTTAATACACCTTTTTTTAATATTACGAACGCCTTCCTTCCTTTAGGGAATAACACATCGTATGCTCGGTCAGTCTCTTCATCTCCACTTACTACGAAATCTAAACCGTAAATTAAGAAATTAACGAACAAGCTGCATATTACATGCCACCAATATTATACATACTTGGGAAGTTTTACGACTACTTATAATCTAATTGGCCAGATACCAAACTATTGGTAAAAATTATATATTTTTTCCAAAGAAGTGCAGTAGTAGAATTCTGATTCTTCGTCCATACAGTGGTTGAGATACCCCATTTTATGCCAAAATAATTGCGTATCGATTCATTTAAGTAATCTACCGGATAAGGGTAGTTTTTAATGGAAGTCAGTACATATCCTCTAAATGTTTACTTGTGCAGGGCCTTATCCACCTGCAGTATTTCTTTCTTCATCTCAGCGTGCATCCTACCCTTCTTCATCCCGTCCATAAAACCTATTCTCTTTCTTCCTCTTCCACGCTTGCCCAACATCCTTCCCTCTATCACGGCATTAAGCAACCTATCGCCCCTAATCACCTCTTCCAACCACCTACTTTGCCTCTCCTTATTCTCATCCAGAAGTTTTCTTTCCTCGCCAACCATATCAAGACTTTCCTCATTTGTCTTTCTTTCCATCCATCCCACCTTAACCGTCCTTCACATCCACATCTCGAATGCCTGCAGCCTATTTTCGTCTTCCTATCTCCTAGTACACGTTCCTGCCCCATACAAGGCTGCACTCCGTATTAAACCCTTCACCAGCCTCTTCTCTCTTCCTCACCCAAGGTCCCGTAATCAGCTCCCTCATATTGCTGAACGCTTCTTTCGCTAGCGCAATTCTCCTCCTAATGTCTTGGCTACTAAGATCATTTTCTTCCAACGTACAACTCAAGTAACTAATTTCCAATCATTGCATTTTCACAAATTATGTGGCTCGCAGTCACGCACACGGGTGCGAAGTAATACACCAAAGACGGTGAAATGCGCCATGAAAAAATCATTTGACTTGACAGGGATTAGAACCCAGATCTCCCAATTTCCGGACAGGTGAGTTAGCCAGTTACACCACCAAGCCATCTTAATTCAAGGCGAGTTTCAGCGGGGGTTTATACAAACAAGATGTTCTCGTCCCCAGTCTACATTGCAGCACAGGATACGGGGTCGTGCATGATATGCCAACAGCCACGGAGAATAATACAGTGTAGACTGGGGATGAGAACATCTTGTTCGTATAAACCCCCGCTGAAATTCCCCTGGAATTAAGATGGTTTGGTGGTGTAACTGGCTAACACACCTGTCCGGCAATTGGGAGATCCGGGTTCTAATCCCTGTCAAGTCAAATGATTGTTTCATAGCGAATTTCACCGTCTTTGGTGTACACCAAGTAATTAAGTTGCTCTACCTGCTCCAGTTTGTGCCCGCCTACTTTTATGGCCAGTCCTAGAGAATATCATTACTTTTGTTTTCTTAAAAAGCGTAATTTACCACTAAAAGAGAAGAAAAAGTAGATATGCCAGTGGAAGGTAATATGAGAACAAAACTTGATAGCCCCATTGGGTAGGTAGAGATTTAGTCGAAGCGAACTGAGACATTGATTGACAAGTAGGTGCCTTTCTTATTTGGTTGGTAATCTTTCCTATTCCTCTGAAGCGATAAATGGTCATTGCAATTTGTCAAAATCTATCTTAAATGTTTGAAACCGTATACAATACCCCAAGTCGACCTAAATCCAAGTTGTTCCATTGGCAGACGCTTCTGTAGCTTTGGTAAGCTTGCGAGTTTTCTGATGTCCTGAAGTAATCATACGCACACTTGCCTCCACGTACTATACTTACTGCAAGCCGTCGTATGGGTGCGTGGCAGGAGATTTAATGTAATTAGCTTTGAAAAATGAAGAGAGCAGGGAAAAGAAACTGGGAGAGGAAAGAGGTAACAAGTAAAATGTGTTCTGGTTGACTAGTGCCTCACTCTTTTTCTATTGTAATCGTGAATTGTGCTTGTGAACAGCGGCTTGCGTTGGGAGAAGGATTTCTATCCATTCGACACTATCTTCTTCTTCTGCCTTATCCGGTCCGGAAGTTGGGTATCATCTATATGGCGATGTCTGATTTGCTTGGTGCGGTTCGGAAGAATTCCACTGATGTTGCCTCATGCCACTTCCTCATATTGCCGAGCCAGGAGGTTCTTATTCTACCTGTATATCATCTTCCTTTAAACTTCCCCTGGAAATATAACTATAGAAGTCTTCTAAGATATTTGTCCTCGCATCTCATTATATGTCCAAGATACTGAAGCTTACACAGTTTAATGGTCAACATGATTTTGGGTTGACAACCCATTTTGTGAAGGACATTTACATTCGTCACATGATCGATCCAAGACATCCTTAAAATTCGTCTGTAGAACCTCACTTCAAAGACTTTAATCATCTTCTCCATGGTGTCCTTCAGGTTCCATACCTCTATTCCGTACAGTAAAGTAATTCAACAGTAGAAGAGCCAGAAATCCGTTTCCCCCACTCATGAATCGCTATATCAAGTGCGAAAAGTAAATTCACGCGACAAGATACATCTCCAATCCTAAATCATTCCCTCTTCGATTCACGATATGCTAATAACTTCCCGGTAATAGTTAATGTTTTCTAACAATCCAAGCGCAAAGCAGCTATATGTTGGATAATAGGGATTTACTGTTATTGTAAAATAATAATTTGATCAATTTTCTATTCATCACACCCTGGGGATTAATCGGTATGGTTTGATTGAGTAGAAATAATCGATTGTTCAATTGATCGACCGATTAATTTATTTTTAATCCAAAGCGAGCTCTTAGCCATGTTTAAGCGGATTCCCCAATCATATTAATTAAGTACTCCTTTATTTCGCGTTCGATTTTCTTTGATGGCCACTGTGAAAACTTCAAACGCAAGCGCAATTTTATGTAATGTTATAGAACAAATTACACGGACCATGATTTCCATTTCCGTCCCCATTACAAGGATAAATGCGTAGCTCATCTTCGCCAGTTCTCCACACCCGGGCTCCGTCTGCTCACCACCGCGTCGTGGATTGAAACCCTTATAGCAGTCCCAGGGGCTACCAATATAATTGTCTGAATAATCAGCTGAATAGCCTCCATTTGATGGTGATCACCGTCCTGATTATTTATAGAATATTTATAATTATTTGAAAGAGATAATCGATTGAAAATTTCCTTGAAAAATCGGCCTGAATTATCAATTGTGAAAATAATTCTTCCGAGGATAATCGATCGGATATTTCGATTTATCGAGCCAAATAATCGATTATCATGATAATCTTAATCAAGAATCTCTCCTGGGTAACGTGTAGATGAGTAAACTTGATGTTATTCGCTTTTCTAATTTCCCGAACAAGCTATGCATCATCCATCTTGGCTGATGTCCTAACCCCTGGAACGCACCCTTTTGACGTCTCACATTGTATTTATTTATTAAGAACACCAAAAACAGCAAGTAATGTCCTTAAAACGACGCAGTTGTAAAAGTATGCCCTTAAAAGCGTCGTCAAACTAGAGAAAACCGTACTCCCAGCGAATTATATCGAATTGGCAGTGCGCTAAACAAAAATCTCTACCAACGTTTTGAATTAGCGTTTCCTTAACCATTTCCCCGAAGTTCCCGGGAAGCCGTGGTGCTTCCTCCGAAGCGTCGCCGTTGGGAAATAATTCGGTTGAAATGTTTCTTCTGAGTAGGCGATTGAGAGAATAAGAAGGTGGCTGCAGAAGCGTGCTACTTCTTTTGAGGTATCATTTCGTACTATTACCTCGTTATCTCTCGTTGCCAGAAATGAAAGACTTTTACATATACAGACTACCCAGCGAGCCGTCGCAGAGGCGTGTGGCAGGGAAGAGGAGGGGGTAGTGGACAGAGACGAATTGTGTTTCCGATGTGTCTTATGATAATTTCACGCTGTTTTTGTTATAAACGCTCATGGGGCTTGGAAACCTGGAATTCTTGTGCCTATCATTTCGGCAGTGTATCCCACTTATTTTATTGCTTCCATCAGTTCTATGCCTATAGCGCGGGGTCGAAATGATATATTCCGTGTCGTGAAACTGAAACTCACCTGATTTGAATTTTTTAAGTAATCAAAGTCTAGCGTTTTCTTGTTTAACCAGGAGCGGACCGCCTCAGGGGCGTGTGGCAGGGAGTTTTGATGCAAGCCATAAAAGGGGGTGGAAAAGGGAGGAGGAATCGGGGCGTTTACCAATGTTTTAAATGCCAAATCTGATACAGTTTGTAAAATAAAAATACCCAAATTTTTCCGTTTTTCGATCCGTCACCTAGTTCTCGAGTTACAAGCGACGAAAAACTGATGTTCTTAACCCTTTCGCTGGAATGGTCGTGGTGGGACTTCTTACGTCATCCCTTCGTCCACAGCTCCTTCGCCCAATCAAAATCCATAAATCAATTACCATGAGGAATTGCAGTGTAACTTCTTCTATCCCTGATATCAAGGAATTCCATCAAGTAAGGTCCGAAACCACCATATATATTCCATGATGCAAATTACTCAAGTATGATTTCTTGCGTATTCCCCATTGGTGGGTGAAATTGGATGTCTCTCCGAGAGCAAAAAGAAATCGTTTTAGCGAAGAAAGTAATGCCGAGTCCGTGACGATTTTTGCACCTCGAGCGTGTAGACCACGTAAATAAAAAAAAACCAAGAGACCGATAACACACAATCTCGCATAAGGCCGTCGTCCCCCGTCTTTTGCATCCCGCCGCCGGTTCTTGTGTGTCTGACCGGCGCTCGCGGGCAGTGGGACGATGTTGTACAGTGGAGTGGGCGAGTCCTTTCACTTTCCCCTTCAGCGAGCAGAGAGGCACTTTCTCCGTTTGACCTACTAATGCTCTCATCCTCCTCCACTGCCCCACCGCAAGAGTCTATACGGGCGATACACAACACACTCTCTCTCCTCCCCTACCCAACCCGTCCCGGAGTCGGTGCGCGGGGCACCGCGGCTCCGAGCACCAGGGAGGTTTGATGTGAGGGGGTGTAGGAGTGACGTGCGCCATGCACCACTCCCCCCTCCATACATCCCTGCAGAGGGGGGTGAGGATGGTGGCTGTCGGAGGTGGGAGTATCGTGAAGGGGTTCGGTTGGGGCAGGCACAGTCGAGTCGAAGGCACCCAGCCGACAGGGAGTCCATTTAAAGATATTCATACACGTACACCGTCTCCTTATTATCTGTTCTGCAGCGGGAAAATCGCATCCGAATCGAGTGATTTCGTTGTTTTTGGTTTTCGTTTGATTTTGAACCGGCGGACACTTCGACGGACGGAACTCTCGCCTCCAGGTTGAGCGCACGCGTCGCTGCCGGACGACACATATTTTGTATTGTTTACCGAATCATTTCTTCGCTTCGTTGAGCGCGGGAGGAAATCCTCGAGGATGGCACGTATCGAGGTGAGTTTAAATCTTTTGAACTTAATTCATTTAGCTTTATCAGGGGCCTTATTCGTTAAGGATTTGGAATTTCCGAGCACCGACAGAGGCATCACAGCCTCGAAAGATCCTGATTTTTGCAATAACTATATGAGGGTTTTTTTTGAGACGGTGACTTCACAACCTCGATTTTGTTGAGGTATGACAAGTTGAGGGCTTCCTGAATCAACCGTCTAGTGTGCTTATATTTACATTCAGAGAAATCCAAATTGCAACTGCACAAAGGCAATCGTGACAAGATTCTGAAGCTATTTACGAACTGGTGTCAAACCTACACGCAAACCCACCTTAATTAACGATAATCTATGTGTAACGATAAGAATTTCTAACGCTCTGTATAAGATTTCTCAATTCCATATTGGAGCGGAAAAAGGCCTTCAGTGACTGCTGTAGAGAAGACTTTTACTTTATCATCATTTAACCAATTATGTAATATCTAATCCGCGTTTAGTAACAATGATAAGTTATAGCTAAGGTTCCTGGATTTTTTCGTCATACCGTATTTTATACCTATCATTGTATTTACTTCGGTGGTTTCGTCATTTTACCTTTAAGAGAATATTTTTAATTAATATTGAAAAACGTCATATTTTTTCTGAATAGTTTTTGGATGATTTTCATTTCAAACGAGACATAATAAAGAGGGAATGCCCTTTTAGAAATTTCTTCTCCCAGTAAATGGTTACCTGATCTGACTCTCAGCTAATGAAAATCTCAAAGAAAGCGTGTCAATTATTACAAGCAGGGGTAGGAATTCAACTATTGACACCTGTCGAATAATTTGCATGTAAGCCGTACCATGCACGAAAGCAATGGGAATCTTTGGGTATTCTACCAGCTAATTGGTAGCTTTTTAGACAGTTCTTTCCCTAACTTCCCCAATTCTGATACATGTTTTCCCTTTACCTCATAGTAATTGCACGCCGTGAGGTGTCTTATGAGTTCCTCATATCCTCTATCCCTCCTTATATCGTCCACAAAGCAATAAGATTAACTGGTAAGCATAAATTCTTGCATGAGAAAATTGTTCGACAAGAGCTAGGAAATATAGGTGACAGGAGTAAGGAAAATTAAGGGTCAGGAACGGTAGATAAAAAAGTATGCAGTATGAGAAAAATATGAGGAAGGAGGAAAGCGGATGGAGAAATTCTAATGGATATGATCTTGGAAGTTAGTGACAAATGATGGAAATATTGGTTGGAGAAAGGGGATGAAAATGATAGATTTTGACATGATGGAGGTAGGAAGAATGAAGAGTCGAATATATGAGGCAGCAATTATTTATAGGTAAAAGTGCTACATTTTTCTCCAGCTATCTACGTTCAAATAATATCCCGCTAGCCTCTACAGGGGCGTGTGGCAGGGAATATTAGGACTTCAGCCATGAAACAGGGAGGGAACAGGGATTGCTAATTTGGTGAGGAAAAGGACGGAAAGTTACTGTGTGCGAACAGAGTGACTCAGTGTTTTGCTGTGTTTTTGTTATAGTCACTAATGGTCCGTGGCTAGAAGGAAATTTTGTACCCATCAATTTGGCAATGTATCTTTCTAATTTTGTCACTCTGGAGATGCATTCCAAAGCGCGGGGATAAAATAATATCCCACGTGTGGTACATTGAACCTCGCGTGATCTGAATGTTTCAAGTAATCTTGGCCTAGCTTGTAGCCTTAGAGTCTCTAGCAGCTCTCAACCTAGTCCTTACATCAGCTATGTTACATTATCGGTTCGTTCGTTGCCGTTTGTTACGGAGCGTGCGACTTTATTTTTTATTTTGTTCATTTCGCGAAGTAAATCTTTCTTTGAAGGATCCCAAATGCTCGCGATCCACTCGAGTTGTGGCCTTACTAGACTCTATTTCACTTTGTCATCCGAGGGACCTCCTATGATTCGCTTGATAATTCGCATCAACCATCCAAACTTTAACTCTTAGATGATAATTTTTAATAAGTCTAACCATCTAACAATGAGTGTGATTTGGTGGTCTTTGAATCCTTGGTTTAGACCAGAAGGAGAAAGTGAATAGGAGGAGAGGAAGACAAACGGAGTTAGAAATGGTTCGGAATAAAATTGGCAGAGAAATTGGAAAAGACAGGAAAAGTGGAGAGAGATTTCAGAGGTAACGGGACTGTGAGGGCGGTGATAGGAGGGGAAACGATATTAAAGCGAGGATGATAGAGGAAAGGGAAAGACGTCTTGGACGACAAATATGAAGTTTGGAGTATGTTTTTGTGTGGATTAGAACCCTGAAGTGAGAAGAGGAAACTTCTGGAGGACATTTGGAGTATGCTGAGTTGGTGATTGGAACAGGTATTGAGGGGTGAAGGGATGCAGAAGGCCTTGATAGAAGGGAAGGTGTTGGATAAACGTGGAAGAGAAGGAAGAGAATAAGTAGGACGTAAGACGAGGTGAAGAATGAAATCGTCTAAGAAGACATGGGATGGCGGCTGTAAAATAATAGGTGACGTAACTGTTTTCCATCTACACCTACCTTAAACGGTAAATTACTGATAGTTTTTGGAAGGTAGGAAGTACAGCTAGGATACACGAGGTATCGTGTGACGATGCATACAATGAATGGCCTGTTTTTCTGGAGAAAGAGAGTGACTTTCGCGAAAAGACTGGGCAAGGCTCTGCCGGTATCCTTAAAAGACCTAATAATAACACGTACATTGGTGATGTGTCACATGTAACTATATACTTGCATTGAATTTAAGGGATTGAAATAAAAAATAGAGAAAAATAGAGCAAAGATATAGTGGTGAGTTAAATAAAGTTGAGGCAAAATTTAAAAAAAAGGAGCAAAGAAAAGTAGCCAGCAGGAGCAAAGGAATTAGGGGTTATTGCAGGATAAAATAACTCACGTTAAAAATTACGATCTCCAAGCCAATCTTATGCCAAGAAATAAATAATGAAGGTACCAACATAACGAATCAGGTCGGAGTTTCGGGGCTTATTTGCGAAACTAGTTTTACCTTTCTAATTCTAAAAATCTAAAAATAATAGGTCCACCCGGTGTCACAGTTGACTAGTTTATTAGACCGTGAAAATGGCCCTGGGATGGTGTTTCGTGGTTATCGGTATGCTGGATATCAAGGTAGTTCATTCAGAGAACATCCTATCGTCTGTAGAAGAGTGAGAGCGCTTCTTGAGTATAATGTATTAGGCTTTGATTTTGCGTCTGGCTCAATAGCGAAAATTTCCCAGAACCTCCTGACAGAGTATCGTAATCATTCGCTGGAAAAGCTGTGCACGACAGAGATATTACAACGCTCATAAGCTTGCATACTCAAAAACTGAAAATTATCGATGCATTCAACCGAAATAGTAATTAAAAAAGCTAGATAGCTTGGGTAATGAATTTTGGAAAGTCAGGGAACTAAGTCTTTGAATAATATGCTGCATTAATTAATAAATATATACTGCATTACATAATACTGATTGGAGACTTACAAACTTCTGTCAGCTGCAAATCACTTGATGTACAAGCATTCACCCTAGGGAGAGACGTACAGATAACATTGACAGGAGAAACCGCATTTTAAAGTTTAAGGGAATGAGATAATCGACCAAAAGGATTCTCATGTACTCCTACACGTAAACCAACGTACTATCCTGCGAGCTGCCGTAGAGGCGTGTGGCAGTGGGTGTTAGGCTAGCAGCCATGAAAGGGGAGGAAATTGGGAAAAGAAGGGGTGAGAGGACAAAGAGTCCTACAGGTCGCCATAGTAATACATACTATGGCTCGACCTTAGAAATCCATCACAGGACTACTTCGTAAGCCTGGGCCTGTCCAGGCTTCCCAATCCTACAACCTCTTTTTTCCTCAAAACAGCCAGTGATTTCGCATCTGAAAAACAGCTCCCAGAAAGTGCGAGAAGTTACCAAGTCTGTAAAAAGTCACAGTGGCCTACTCAACGGTACTCGCCACAAGATGACTGGACGGGAATAAATAGAATAATTGCTATTGTCGTAGTTTGAACCCAAGGCCCTCGGCGTAGAAGGTGCGTAGACCTCCAGCCCAATTCCAGTCCGTTCTCTTGAACTAAAGGGAGGTGGTATGCTCAGTCTCTTTAGGGTACAAATAGTAAAATATGCCGGTCAGTGTATTTCGCTACATGTCACCGCTTCTTCCCGGTAATTCCATTCTTGAGGCCCGTTCAAGGTCATTTTCGCAGTGACCTTTGATCACCTGAAACCAAAATAAATCAGCATTCGGAAAAATTAATTATCTATCGTTTTTCCACCGTCACAATTATTAGCATGGGTCTTCTATTAATATTAGCGGTTCCTCTAATACAGAAAGTCAATTTTGAAACAATATGCGGCAGTGTCAGTTCTAATTCATCATGAAACAGTGGAACTGCATATATGTAGATACATTTCGACCAATATCCAATACTCCTAAAATATTCTAATTTGTAATGCCATTCCAGAAAGATCAGTTTATTGCCAAGGAAGTCCCAGTATGAGTAAATAAAAGCTATTCCTGTGTTCACTCGTGGGCGCAATGGTTCACGGGGAACTGCGAGTCGGTTTGGGAAGTTCCGAAGTTGAATGAATCGCTTTCAATTGCTTCTTCCTCAACCTCGGGACGCATCCTGGTCCGTCAATTGTGCGTCAGGGCGGCATAGCTTCGTGCCGTTAAAAAAAAGTCCCCTTTAAAACGCACGAGACGGTCTGCCGAGCCAAATAGCGGATGTTTACGTCCCGTTTTGAGTTAATGTTAGGTACTGATATAATCAGTGAAATAAAATAAAACAATGGTTCCTGTCCATTATTGGGCGGTTAAATCAGGCACAATTTTCTTTGATTCATGCATTGAGCCTTCGAATTGGAATACTGTATCCCGTTTAATTTATAGTAAATATAACTTTTTCGTGCCGGACCTGGTGGAAGTTATTGTATCCGTTAGAAATATTTATGAAGAATAAAAAACTTTTTTTGTGCATTGCAAAGTGTTTTATTCATCAAGGTTATTTTCTATTATTTTAAAGTTAAAGATTAATCCAAATTGTCAATGAAAGCAAAATAATTTTGACTCATATCCATGTATTTCGGTCATCCAGGTAACCATCGACTGCAAGAGTTGAAATATCGTAAACACCTGCGTGTTGTCCGACTGACTCTGAAACTCTGACTTTGAACCTAGGACAACACGCACATGTTTACGAGATATTAACTCTCCCTGTCGATGACTAAAAGACATGCATTGGAGTCAAAATTAGCTGGCTTTCATTGACAATGCAGATTAATCTTTACTTTGAATTTATTGTCAACTGCTCTCTTCTTGAACTCTAGTATTTTGGTGATTCCGAATATTTACATTGAATAAAAATAGTTTTTCATCAGTGTGGCGTATCTAGTTGGTATCTAGCTGTTGGAATTTCTTTTAGCATTCGTTGGAATGCTCTGAATAGCCGAACAGAACTGTATACTCCAAAATTTAGTAAGGATGAATTTAACACTCCGTACCCCAATTCCAATGATGGAAGAAAATTTGCTCTCAAACGCCATAGACAAAAAATTTACAGCTTCTCTTTATGAGAGAAGATTTGCGAGAGTTAACTTTTTATTAATTTCAGTTCTCTCCCAATTTATATTTTATAGCTTCAGGCCATGCTCTGATAAGATCTAACTAACTAGTTTTACTACATGAATCAACCTCAATGATTGATATTTCCAATTACAATATGGCTGGACACAAGTTCGCGTACTTCTACTATCAAGATGCATCTCCAACATCTTAATCATTTCACACCGAATCAATCTGTGACATAACTCAGGGCAGTAACTGCATAGAGATGGCGGAATTCAAGAACATTATTGCAAGCAATTTTCCTATGAATGTTTATAGCTCCTGGTATGAACACTAGCATCATAAGTCCAATTTGAGAATATTTAGAGTCAATTCTTAAGGGCAGTGCATTTGCAATTCCAAATACCTATTGAAACGAAAAATTGTAACTTTGTGATTCCTCCAAAAACAAATTTTTATCACAACACAACCCATGTTTCGACGAACAATACATCTTCCGGTGACGTTGTACGTGGAAATTCGGACCCGGAAAATGAACCGATTCCTTAAAGTTACGCCCGAAACTACTGAATGAATGCTTACTTTCACCAGGGAAGTGATGGAAGGTCGACGCGTCAAACTCGAAGAAAAACTACCTCAATTGCATTTGTGTGATGCACCAAAAGCGTTTCTTGGAGTCTGGAAACGGATCGTTTTCATTTATCATGGGTTTTCGCCTGGAAATATCAATTTTTAGCGATATTCATGTCGGCTAGGGTGGGTCGAAAAAAATAAATATTTTATTTTCGGAACGCTTTAGTGCGGAAAAGTTGCGTATTGTAAAGAGAAGAAAAAACGGCATACAAAAAATAAAGATCAGTTAACATCTTCCGTTCGCGCATCGTACTAAAAGTTAATGAAAAATTGCAAAAATCAGGATAATTTTGTAATTTTTTCTGTTAGCTAAAACTTTTAAAATAAACAAACTTTAGTTTTTAATGCTTGTTTTATGGTTTAAATAACCTAAATCAATTAAATTCTGATCAATAATTTAATATTTTCCGTTCGCGCAACGTCTTAGAAAAAACAGAAAATTACCAATTTTTCGAAATTTTCTCTTCGTTCGTTTTTCTAGAAGAAAACGAACCAGGTATCACTTGAAATTGATTGAACTGGTTTAAAATAGATTGGACTGTTTTGAACTGTACTGAACAGTGACGTGGTCCCTCCCTACTCTGCCGTACCGCTCCCCCTACCAACTTAGGCGTCTACTCGCCACACAGTTCTACTGAGGACACGAAATATGAGGAAGATGAATACAAACCAAGTACATCGACTGAAAACCCCCTATGACAGATGAGAGTTCAACTGCGCAACAGCTTTAAACAATGATCGGTTCGGAGTTTCTGATCGGGCAACAGCTGTCATAGCGTCAAGTCTTTTGCGAGACGTCGGGATGATAACCGACACATATTCGTCTTGTGTGGTTAGTTAAAAGTAGGAAGAGACAAGAGTCGTGTTAAGACGGATTTGAAAAGTCATTTCACACCTCCTGAGGAAAGTTGGGGTCTTTTCCTTGACGGATGAAAAGATGATACTTTGTTCTTCGAAAAATGAATGCCACACAATTTCACATGAATGTGGAAGAAAAACACTATTCTCTTATCCATGAACTTATATTGGATATGAACTTATATCTGCTTCCTCGAGTTCATCAAATGATATAACTCACAGTATTATTTCTCGTTTTTCTGAACTAACAATATCACTAGAAAAACTAGAAGTAGAAGGGTGTGGTGGCACTGTAACCAACACTGGATGGAAGAACGGTGTCATTCACCGACTAGAAAATCATGTAGGACGCCCGCAACAGTGGAGTATATGCCTACTGCATTCTAATGAGCTTCCTTTTTTGCCACATTTTCTAACATATCGACGGTCAAACTGCAGGGCCTAAATCTTTTAGTTGGCTAATCGAGCAGCAGCTCACTTGCTGTGAAAAACTCCCTGTGGTTGATTATGAACACATAACTTGTTCAATTCCTGATATAGACAGGAATTTGTTGAGCAAAGACCAACAGTATCTGTTGGACATTTCAAACGCAATCACCTTGGGACATTGTTCATAAGACTTAGCAAATCGGGGCCCTGGTCCTTTGTCCCATTCTAGATGGCTAACTGCGGCCAACCGAGTCCTTAGGTTGTATATAAATTCGTCAGATTCATCCGGAAACTTAAAAGAAATAGTTGGCTTTATCTTAAAATCGTACATGCCTGTGTGGTTTGGAATAAAAAAGAGAAAATATTTTACTGACGGACCAAAGCATGTCTTTCAAGAAATCCAAACATCACGGTATTTATCCGACGAATAACTTCAAGTTGTCGATCCAGTAATACAACGAAATACGTTATTTGCACACCCACAGAATGTTCCGTTGGCAATGCTTGTCGATGAAAGAGAACAAATTCGGGATATCGGTTACAGAAGGATATTAAAAGCAAGACAAATCGTCCCAAAGAAGAAGACTGTTAGAAATTTCGTACCACCAAAGATAAACTTTCAAGCTTCCGATTACATTGACATTATTGATTGTAATTCGTGTGTGGTGTATCCTCCCCCAATCCTGCGAGACTTAAGTGAATATGATATTAAATCACTGATCAATTCTGACACTACGCCGATCAGAGAAATACAAAAGTCTCCCTGTCACACCCAGGTTGTGGAGAGGTGCGTCAAACGTGTGACAGAGGCCTCGAATAAAGTATGTGGAAATGAAGCTAGAGATGGCTATATCCGAGCAACACTAAAGTCTACATCGGTTATGCCTCATTTCTCCAAAAAATCAGACATAAAATGTGTAATAGATGTAACAAAGAAAAAAGTAAAAAACAAAGCCAAAGTATTCTACTCCATGGAAAATCTTTGTAAATAGTAGTAAATATCATGTAAATACCACACTCAACTATTGGATGGTTGGTTGGTTAGGGACTGGGTGGAACTCGACTTGTAACCACCTCCACATGGTGAGTTTGTTTGGTCGTTTTGTTCTAGTAAAACGAACGAAGAGTTGTATAGTGAAATTTGCGAAAAATTAGTAATTTTCTTTTTTTTTCTAAGACGTTGCGCGAACGGAAAATATTAAATTATTCATCAGAATTTAATTGATTTAGGTTATTTAAACCATAAAACAAGCATGAAAAACTAAAGTGTGTTTATTTTAAAAGTTTTAGCTAACAAAAATAATTACAAAAATATCCTGATTTTTGCAATTTTTCACTAACTTTAAGTACGATGCGCGCACGGAAAATGTTATCTGATCTTAACTTTTTGTATGCCGTTTTTCTTCTTTTTACAATACGCAACTTTTCCGCACTAAAGCATTCCGAAAATAAAATATTTATTTTTTTCGACTCACCCTAATGTTTGTGCATGTTTGTATTTTATCTCGACACACGTACGTTCATGACAGTGGACACACTGATTAACATTTTCCGTAACGATGACGAAACCTTTTTTGGCCTTACCCAAGGATGACCCGGTAGCCTTGTTTTTCACCACCTCAATAGCTTGGGTTTTCCACGTCAGTGCAACATCTACAACATCTTTGTGCAATTTTTGGTTTAGTTTCACGACTCCTGTCTTCTCATATCTTTGGGAAATACCGTGTTTAAATCACTTCAACTTTCCTCACTCTGGAAAGACAAAAGATAGTATGCGCAGTATTCTTTGAAGTTCGTTTTTTCGACGTAATTCAACCTCTTTTTTGTGTCAATAACATTCTTTATTCACTCTGAGCATATAAGTCTACTTCACCTTTATAGAGGAGGGCACGGATTCCTCCAGGGGTATGTGTACACATACTCCCATAGCAGCAAATATTTTCATTTTTTATTTTTCTCGTGATCTCTATGCAATCACCATTTACCACAATATATCATGTATCCGCAAATACTGGAGAATAACAGCAGCAGAGCAAAGGAGATTGGAAGCAATGAAGATGTGGTGTTACAGAAGAATGAAGATTATGGACGGCGAGAATCACTAAGAAGACGTCCTACGAAGAGCTGGAGAGAGAAGAAGCATAATAAACACATTGCGAAGACGGGGCTACAAACTTACTGGACACATTTTGCGACACAACAGCCTAATAAAAACAATATTGGAAGAAGAAATAAATGGGAAGAATTATTTAGGAAGACTAAGGATGTAATACATTTTTAAAAATCACGAAGGACGTCAAATTAAATAATATGTAGGAATGAAGTGGATTGAAGAGAGGAGAGTGGATTGGAGAGCTTCTGCAAACCAATCGTCAAATTGATGACTATTGATGATGACATAAAAATGACGTGGGCCGAAGGTAGGTTCGATGTTCCGCCTTCATCATTAGATTCGCAATTCTTACAAATTTAATGTTTTATGAAATGGATCGTAGCGTTGTGTGGTTCAGAATTTTCGCTGCAGAAGTATATGAGCATGGAATAGAGGATTTTGAGAGGTGGGCGTGTGGAAGGATAGAGAAGTTACGCCGGCTGACAGGTAAGATGAATGAGCAAGGATTACAAACAGTGGCGCCGCTAGGGGTGTGCGGAGGGGGCATTCCGTCCGAGGCGGCATCTTTGGCATTTAAAAACTATTTTTAGATATAATTTTTATAGTAAGAAGAACTATCAACTATCAGGAAAGTTAACAATAACAATTAATTACAAAGAACGAGTAAGGAATCTTTTTATATTATCTGTAGAACATAAACGAACAAGCTAAAAAGATTTTCATTTAAAAAAAAAAGAATATAATTTTTTATTTTATATTTTAATTCTGAAATAAAAGAAAGAGAACTATTTTTTTAACTTAATTTTCAATTTAGGTGGATCATTTTTCGCAAAAGAACAGGGTTCACATTTGTGCGACAAGACGCCATCTACTCTCTTCTTCAATCTGAGATGTTAGCGAAAGGACTTGCACTCTTTTCTGCTTAAAAAAAACTTAGTAATTGCACAGCCGGGTTGATTTTTCTAAGCTACCTTGCCACGGACGGGCAAAAATGATACCTTCGCCGGGCAATTACCTAATTGGTGACTCCGGCAGCTCGCCGTTTTCATTTAGAAAGTCTTTCCTTCCGAGTTAGTGTCAAAGCTGTTACGTGCGTCGACACAATCTTTGCGCAAGTGGAATATGTAATGAGTGAAAATAGGTGGGAAACCCACCTGATGGGAATTGAACTTCTTACGCAGTCTGAAATTCTTAATGACATAAGAGTGCACAGTTGGGCGTGGACGTTTATCCGTTATTCAAGTTGTATGGCTGGTGGAAAGAGCCCCAAACCCAATGAATTAGGTTTGTATCGTCTGTCCCCGTTAGTTTTTTTACATTTTATTTTATACGCAACGTCAAAGTGAGTTGAAGATTATGAATGAAGCGGTTGGATGATAGGAGAATGGAGTGGAGAGCTGCTGCAAACCAGTCTTTGGATTTCTGACTGCTGACGCTAATTATGTACAACACAAGTGCAACCAGCTGCGTCTGCATCACAATGCAAGAACTCCAATTTCCACTCGTCGTTTTTAGGTTACTCCCTCAGATAGGGATCACTTCAGTCCTACCTAACAATTACACATGAGATAATTAGTCACATGGTTTTTCTATCGAAATATTCTGGATTTCCACATTCTCATCCATCTGAATAATTCGTAACGTATCAGGTTTATCTTCTAGTATTAATTTGGTAAGGGTAATTTTTAGAATAAAATACGGAAAAATCTCACTGCCAATGTGCGGGAATTGATGAAATTCATCAAACATTGCTCGTAGTCTATAGAAATATCACAGTAATATTTATAAAAATGCCTTCCATCATGAAAACGACTGTCGATACCACATTGCTTTCGTGGATCTCAATTATTATCTCAATGAACAACATACTTATAGTGTTAACGAAATATGCAAAAAATGTATTCAAAGGTGCAGCTGGCTCCACTTTTCGCTAAAAATGGCGCTCACTGCTGTCTGAATATGTATCATATTTTTTATAGCATCTACAATAATCATCAGGATTTTCCACAAGAATGACTGATAATTTTCAATGCACTAACACACCTTATCACAATTTGCGCTAAGGTTTCTGATTCATGTCTTTGCATTCAATACATTTTCCATTGAAAGATAAACGTGTTTGAGTTTCCTTTGCCTTTGAAGCTATTGCCTCTACGAGGCTATATGACCTTGTAAACTGAACCGAGTGCGTCTTTTGATCCTTCGGTTGCCGACCCCTGCCACGAGGTTGATGAGAAAGGGTCATTCGGAATGATGTGGGTCCTATTTAAAAAGGTCCTAGTCCGTTCACCCTGACAACATTCGCTGGAAACGACAATCCGTGGATGGGTCTTGACAGTCAGACAGCGCGGTATATTGATAGCGAAATGAGCATATTTTTATTCGGGATTTAAAGACTCATCTCCTAAAGCCTCGGTCACGATATGAGCGGCAGGGGGCGGGCGGCAGAGCAGTATCGCGACGGAGAGGCGGTAGTGGCCACGATACGAGCGGTGATTCGACCTAAGATTAGTTCAGAAGCAGAAATGGCAGTACTGTCATTAGACAAAACGTTTTCGGCCGACATTCTGCCACCAAATGAGTAGGGCGGCAGAGCGGCACATGACAAATTTAATGTCTGGGATAGGCGGCGAGCGGCAGTAGAGCGGCACCTAGCCGTGCCACGTTGACGCTCACGTCGCTCACGTCTATCATGGTTGGGTTCGAGCGTTTTCCATGTCAAACAGTAGAAACATAAAACTCAGCCTTGCCGCTCTGTCGCTCGGCCGCTAGCCTCCCGCCTCCCGCCGCTCGTATCGTAGCCGAGGCCTAACTCTTCAAACGAAACCGTAACTTATTCGGAAATAGATAAGGTTCTGAACTGTATTGATCTGAGGTGATTAGGTACGAACCGAACAATCGTTCCGCGCTTCGTGATATTTGAGGCATTGCCTGCGCTTGATATTTTTCTAAGCATAAACTTGAAATCTTTGCATGGAAAACGTACATAAAGAATGAATTATGTTTTCAATTTCGCAGCATTGATTTTTCAAGTAAACGTGTTAAAACAGCGCAATAAACATGATATATCGTTAGGCGAACTTCTGTACCTCAACGTGGGAAGTAATTAGCGCCTATAATAAACGGAAGAATTAAAATAACTTAGTTAACTCCACTTATAATATTTATTACCACGACCCGGGTTTCGAGATTTGGTGTCATCTTCAGTTGAAGATGACACAAAGGTTGAAACCCGGGTCGTGGTAATAAATATTACAAGTGGAGTTAACTAAGTTATTTTAATTATTCCGTAATGGTTAACTTCCATGAAATCAAGCCTACAAAGTTTCCTTTGCCTATAATAAACTTTTACAACCGAAGGTCTCCATATACTATTTCATTCTTCAGCACGGCACACGTCCTACCTTTATTCATTCCATTAATAAAGCCTATTCGCTTTCTTCCCCATCCCCCCTAACCAAACATCCTCACCTGCATCACGGCCTTCAGCATAATTAACCCATAACCCTTAGCCTATAATTCCCTCTTCCATCCATCTTCTCTGCCTCGCCTTCCTTTCCGTCCACCACACTTTCTCCATTCTCCTCCACCCTCACATTTCAAACGCCTGTAGCCTATTCTTATCCTATTTCCTCAATGTCGGTATTTCGCTACCACACAATGCTAAACTTTATATTGGAATTTTCCCCGGTATTTTCTTTACATTCTTGCACAAGATCATCATTATTTTCTGTTTGTGAACGCCTCCCTTGCTAATGCTATTTTCC
Source organism: Pyrrhosoma nymphula (assembly GCA_963573305.1). Classification (NCBI taxonomy): domain Eukaryota; kingdom Metazoa; phylum Arthropoda; class Insecta; order Odonata; family Coenagrionidae; genus Pyrrhosoma; species Pyrrhosoma nymphula. The sequence goes on along the minus strand of OY754337.1, from coordinate 66,977,058 downwards.
TTCTAATATCTTAGCTTTATGACCATTTTCCTCCAGTGTACTACCCAGGTTATAAAAATGTTCCATCTGCTCTAGCTTTTGCCCTCCTGCTTTTATAGCAAGCCTATATTTATTTTTTCCTAAAAATATCATTACTTAGGTTTTATTATGATCGATATTCATCCCGTATTTCCCGGACTGATTCTCTTATGCATCTATCAATGATTGCAATCCTCTGCGTCTGTCTTACCAATGCCTGTTCGTCAGCAAATCTGACCGACTTCATCAGCTGTCCTCCCACCTTTCATTCCTACATGCAAGATCTTACCATGCTTCTCTTACTATTTCCTCGGCAAATACGTTAAAAAGCAAAGGCGACAACGAATAACCTCGTCTTACTCAGCGAACTATAACTGCCCACCCTTAATCTCCGCAAACAGCCCGTGACGTCTCGGCCCAAGTTTCGACTGAGTCTCCCTCAGTCCTATCTACTCATATTTTCATAAATATTGGGATATAAATATTTTTATAAATATTTTTATAAATATTTTTATAAATATTTTTATAAATATTTTAAAACAACTGATGGACAAAGGTTTTCCAAGGAAACTGATACTCAAGTGTTACGATTTCAATCGATTCATCATCCCTCGTACATTAATTGTAAAACTAATTTAAGCGTCATTTCCCAATGTTGCGCAGTCACATAGTATTTGATTATTGATTATCTCATTTGCCTCTTCTTGAGAAATTCAAGAGTTTTTGCATGTGAAGATATTCCGAGAATTAAAAAAATTAGATAGGTGCACATTATGTCCAGCAAGCAGAACATCCTAAGCCTGAGGTACAACGCAAAGTGTAGCGAAACTTCCCTCTTGATTTTGAGAATAACTGTCGGTGGTGTCAAAATGAATTATCTATGTTAAACAGCATCTGAAGATTTTCCAACAATTTTGTAAGCTTCTTTCGGATTAATTTATATACCTACTCAAGAGTCGTCAGCAGTCAATTCCAGGATGAGTTATGAAATGCGATTCGAGAAAATTAAACTCGTCCTTCATATTCTCTGCCAGAGAATCTGGTAAACAGCCTCCACTCGACGATTTCATCAATGAAATATCCATACGAATTTCGTGGAATCGGTATTCACTATTCCCTAGAGAACCAGTTACGAGAGGTATTGCCCCAAAATAAGGTCATTCGACTTGCCGGCGTTGAATTGGTCCAGGGAGTGGTAAAGTTCATTTCATGTCATTACCGAGCCAGGTCTTTGTAATGAATCGTTCTCTAACTGTTCAAACGACAGAGATATACTCATAGAGGTGAGAAGGGGGTGCATAGCTGAATATTATCTCCCTTAACATAGAAAAGAAATGGAACATTTTACAACGTCATGTAAGGTTTGGCGATAATTTAATAATTCTCTTGGATCTGTATGAATTGGTGGATATCTGGTTGTTCAATGATTATTTCAATTCAATCAAATTAAAATTATAATCGTGCCTTTTCCAACAAATTAAATATTATTTGTGATTTCATCATTTTAAATTTGTCCTAAATTTACTCAGGATCTTTAGTTCCTACATTCCCTTGGCCAATACGAGTTTTCGAAGCTAACGGTCAACCTGTAAATGATATTATATTATTCCTCCCCTATCCTCTACTTTGCGTCCAACTTACTTACGTATTAACTTATTTCTCTCTCTTTTTTCTACCCTTTTCTACCTATTTAGCCTACTCTTGGCCAACTTCCTACCCGGAATGTGGTGACTTAGGACCACGGGGGACAGGGGAAGCGCTACCGTCAAATAATAGAATGCTTTTGGGAGTTGTATGTCCGGCAGTCGTGGAAATCTTGCTCCTAAAAAGTACACAAAAAACAACCGGAGAAAGCGATGCGTCAATAGCGAAACTAGCTAAAACCCTTGGCGCGAATTCAAGAGATCCTGGTTCGAATCCGGGTCAAGGCAGATGATTTTTCCTCTGAGGAATTTTCGCCCTTCGCTGCTCTTGCGGGTGTCTCCGAAAAGGCGGTTATTATAATTCGCAGAAATCTCAAAATTTTACATTGATTAGAGGAATATGTCCTCTTCTCCAAGATTTGAACTCGAGATCTTAAATCTGTAGAAAAATACTCCACCCATTGGTATACCAATCAGTCATTTCATAATGTAGCGACGAAAATTTCGTGAGTGGAAACTTAAAGTACGAGATGCCAACTTTCCCCTCCCATAATCACAGTTAAACAATAAACAATTTAAGTGGCCCACTTAGAAAATAATACACCTAGGTATGAGAAGTCGAAAGCGATACAGTCCTTTGAGATCTTGCGAGCTATCGTCGAAAGTTAAACGGGACGTGATTACAGAGCATTCGAGACAATTCGTGACATTCCCACACCCGCGACGTCACTAGTTGTAGGAATGAAACATGTATTTTCCCTAGTAAGATCATTTTCCGTCGAAATAAAATTGAAGAAATACGTGATAGTCTAAGCAAGGCAGCTTCAAATGATTTCATCGCACGAGTAATAGGAAAATTAATGAGACAGGCATACTCTTGTAAACTGTCAAGTAGTCGACTCCCTGTGAAAAAATAACCTTAATTGGTCAATCTGCTGACTGGCAGCTATTTGAAAACGATTGCTTCGGGCTATTCATATGGATGGCAGGTGCGTCACTTAATTTCTAATTTGAGGGAAATAATTTTCTTTGGAGAAAAACATTTTCTAAAGGGGATGGTTCAAGTGCCAATTTAAATATCTAGAGGTAAGTTAAATATCAACAAGACTCGCACTTTGACAATAAGTGTGAGTGATATGTTTTAATCAGAAATAACAACTTTTAGACTTTTCTTTAGCGCAACCACTTAATACCAGTAATATTTATACAAGAACTTCAATATAAATTGAACAAACTGTTCGAGGAATATGAAGTCAAATCTGAATATAATAATATTGGAGCAAAAACTAGAGCAGGTGGAGAAATATGCTTGTTCATCATTCAATGCATACAATTTATTCCTGATATCTGAGTAGTGTACAATGTGTACATAACATTTCAAGCAAAACGATTTTAACAGTTTATATGCATGAGCATCACCCGCATATATAAATAACTGTAAAGTGAGCATAAAAATCTTAAAAATTCACGTTATAAAAAACTGCATCGTGGGAATCATTTTCAACAAGAAATATTTTCACAAAACATGATTGTTTTCCCTGTACATTCAATAATATGAAAGTCATGATGAGTAAAAGGCATGTTGCACGGAATGAAGGGAGAAAGAAAGTATCGTGAGTAGAAGAAGGATACATTGTGAGAAATGTGGCGTTTTGAGATGAGAAATCTAGAATATAAACGACCCATAACAATCAACCTACAATATCAACAATCAATGGAATACTTTTCGTACCTTGTCCTTACGACTAGCCCCTTCTGCCACGCACTCTTGCGGCTGTTTTCAAGGTATCTATAATCCTGGAAATGGGACTTTGAAATTGACATGTTTCCATGCAACACTTTGGTCAAAAGGTTCTTTTACCTCTGACAATGAGCAAAAAAGTGCAATGCTCAGTATGCATGTGGGAGAGTTGAAGGGAAAAACCACGATGTCAAAAACATACTGTAACTCAAGCGAACTGTGGGATATATGTTGTGGAGCAGACCAAAAAGCGAGATTTTCTGAGTAATCCGGTCTAGGTAAACGAAGTTGTCACTGCTAAGTCGTCTAGGTAGTTCCAATACTTCCTGTAGCTTTCTCCAGAGAGAAGGTTCTTCTTGCTTAGCGCTAGGAGATAATTATGTGGTCGTGAGTTATATCCTCGCGCGTAATAAAACACGTGAACGTAAAAACTAAAAACGCAAGTCATAAAATAATTTTCGAGCAATAAAAATTATCGGTATGAGTTTTTAATATCCGTTGACGGTAATCATTGAGGACCGAACGAAGGGTGGATTCGCCAAATTATCGGAGGATGAAGAAGAAATTTTGTGCATGTTGAAAATTTGTGATTATCAGTTTTATCACACATTATCAGTGACTTTAGATTGTTAAGCCCATGCCCAGTATTAATTTTGTTTCATCGGCCAGAGCAAAAAACTTTTTATAAAATCAATGCGATGAGAACGTTTTTGTAAAGGTTTCCTTTGATGTTCAACCGGCGGCAAAGTTTCTTAAGCTTAAGTTGCACAAATCCAGGAGACAAAAAACGTGAGTATTCAAACGCTAAATTCTGTTGCAAAGATAAGATCGTTCGAGTCGAAAAAATTTCACAAGCTTATCACTTTTTTCATGATCGTATTACAAATGGGTTAAAATTGTAATTTACAGCTTACCCCGCTCACAAATCATTAGTAAATATCTCGCAATATTTGGTGGAAACAAAATATAGACTTATTAAATAATGTCCTCTCGAAAAGAAATCGCGATACCCAGACAAACACATGGTCAGTAAATACCGTATATACGGTATATTCCAAAAATTAATAGTGAAAAAATATTCACTTCTGTCAAACGTGGAGGCATAGCTGTTTTTCATATAAAAGTCCCATTGTTATGTATTAGATGTTGCGTAGGTAAGATTTTACGGAAAAAAATTAGTATGCCCTTTTCCTGTGCAAATAGAAGCACCTTATTCAGATTACAAGATGGTCATGAGGCCAGATGAATACTACACAAGCCAATTACTTGGAGTATTATTAATGTATGAATAGTGAAAATTTAGGAAAACCAAACTTAGAATGTGAATTAATTTTTACACATTTGTTTCTCGTAGTAATCTGCTGGAAAACGATGTAATAAAGTGAAGGTGCAGATTGCGTTAGATACATTAGTTTCGAAGTTTTGAAGAACAGTCCTAGGCAAGCTTAACTTCTGAAGCTGCGAGCTAGTTTCCATAAATAATTTTAAACCGTCTTCCATTGACCTCGCTGGGAAATTACCGGAGTGGAGACCATAATCGCGAGGAAGTTTTCCCTCTTAATTGGAATTATATATAAATTAAGCGTTTTTGACAACCTTTGGTACTCTCATAGATTCCTTGAGAATAGTTATTCGATTCTACCATGGGTACCGACTTTATTCTTTATCAATCCTCGAATTTCACTAGGGCACTTGGTAGAAATTTCTCTAAAGAGTAAGTGTCCTTAAACAATTCCAGATAGTGAATTTCACTGAAAATAGAGAGATTTGCAAATAATTTTCGGTTCATCAGTCTTGTTTAGTTTCGAGTTACGAAACAAACACTTCGAGTTACGAAACAAACTACGAGACAAACCATGGTTTTTTCAAACTCTAAGAAAAGTATCAACAAATGGTTGCAACAAGGGTGACTTAAGTTTGAGTTCAAAAGAACAAAGTGTGAAATCAGAGTAACTATAGTGTAGGTTAACTGAGTACGTAACTAGAAGTTAGGAAGTAGCACCTTCTCTGGGCATTTCCTCCCTGCCTACGCCACTGGTACAGCCGTAAATACTTTGAGCCAAAGATAAGTCATAAGGAAGCCGCAGTTATCATCAAACCCCGCAAGAAAAATCAGGAAAATAGATAAACTATCGCCTGATTAAGTTAAAAAGTGGTTTATCGGATGTAGGGATGGGTTGATCTTCAGGGAAAATTAGGACAATCGAGAGAGATTTCGACCCCAAGCACAGCAGATCACCGGCCGCCGCAGCGGGGCGGAACACATTCAAGTTTCTCTTTTCGAAAATCTTAAAGGGAATCAACGAAACGAGAGATACCATATTCTGGCCAGGATGAACACCTCACGGGAGAAATTTCACGGTAAAAACTTCTGAACCTTCACTTTCGAGCCTTTCCGATAATGTTTTAAATCCATCTCAGAATTCCAAGCGTGACATCTGCACTGCTCGTTTATTTCTTTCTCCTTATTTCTCACTCCAAAAAAATCAACTTCATGATGGCAGCATAAACCAGCAGTGAATATTCCTGAGATTTATATTATTTTAAGAGAATATATTTATCCTAATTACTCAGAGATTCGATATCATGAGAAACTGCGAGACAGTCCAATCTACTCTTTCTACAAGATATGCCTAATCCCTAAGGCATTTTTGTCAGCGACCAACGCAAACAACCTGCAGTAATGAGACTTAATTTGAGAATTTTTACATTATTGAAATAATCATCATTATCTTTGGATTTAATTTGAGAATTTCATAAAAGACGAATAGAGATGAAGTATTGAGATAAAGTCGTGACCATATCCCTTATAGCAATTCATGGCATTGTTATTGGATACATAGATAATTGCTCCTCATTTACAAGTAGGTACAAGCATTCAGTTAAAATAAATTACAAATATACGAGCTTTACGTAGATTCAAAGTATTTCAAACGAATTAGTGGCCTGAGAAACGATGTTTTGGTAATATTCATATCATAGAGGATGGGAGAGGAAAATAACATGTTCAGTGGCGCGCTGCAAACGATACCATGAACCAAGGTCCTTCTACCTTTTTTATTGAGTTGAACGGAAGACGCTAGCCCAGATGTTCAAAGATATTCCCAAGTAGCATGTTATTGCCTATTGTTATTGCAAATTTGATTGTATTATCTTGTGTATTAAGTGAGATATCCGTGGTTCTTTATGCCTATGTTTTCCGTGTTCCTTAGCGGGAAGTTCGGAGTCTTGAGGTAATTTCACAATTTTTCTGAAGTTGAACGGAAGACTTCAGCCTAAACATATGAAAATATTCTCAAGAATCATGTTATTATTTATTGATCCCGCACATTTCATTGCATTATATTGCGTATTAAGTGAGATATCCGTAGTTATTTAACCTATGTCATCCATTTATTTGCATGGAAAATTTGAAATCCCGCTGCGATATTGACCAAAGATGGCGGATTACATTAGTCAAGTGCGTGTCATGACCTGGGGCGACCGTGTATATAGAACCGTGACCCAGGGGCGGATCTAGGATTTTCTTAAGGGAGGTGCAAGTTTTGAAGACGCGTCGGAATACCCACCAGCAAAACGGGAACTGTGAATCCTCCCCTGGAAAATTTAGATAAGGTTGATAGCCAAGCTGAATTCCTTGGCTCAGCTTTTCATTTGAACTTTTTATTCTCTCTTCAGGGGGGGAACGTTAAACTTTTTTAAAACTGTCACTTATGATAGTGATCTGCATAATTTTGTGCATGTTTTCCTGCACAGTTTTCTACATAGAATTCTGCAGCCATTTCGCGCTATTTTTCTGCATGTAAATTCTGCATAGTTGTCTGCAGGAATATATGCAGATATTTTTATATTTTCTGCAGTACAATTGTTTGGTATTTGAAAACTTTTTAAAAAGAATTTGGTGAAAAACGTGCACAAAAAATCTATGAAATAGGTATTTTCTATACAAGTGTGTAAAATGTTTTGCGTGTACGAGTGTGGGTTTTGTCGCCCAAGCGAAGCGAAGTAAATCGAGGGTGACAATTACAAGTCGATAAACATCTTGCACACGTGCATCGAACCCCATTTTTTATTGCTTGCGTTTTACGCACGGAGTGATGAAAAGATTTTTTTCGTAACACCCTGATATTTATTCTTTGTTGTGACTTTAGTTCTAATGTTTTGGTATAAGAATTAAGGTTTAAGATAAGACTTTAGGTTTGGTATACGCATTTAGGATAGGTCTAATCGAGGCATAGAGGGTAATGAATTAAGTGACAAATGGTTTTGCAAAGGAAGTTAGTTACTTTATTTTTATTATATAAAATTCAAAGCAAAGCTATTGCAATGACAATTACCTACAGATCGATTCCTCCAAACTAGAACAATGTTGTTAATAGTGTTATGAGTTAATCTTCTCAATGTCAAAAAATGAAACTCTTAGTTATTAAGTGAACTCAAAGTACCACAAGTAAAGCTTATCTTTTACATGATAAATTTTAGTCTTCTTAATTTGATTGTTTCAGGCATTAAAAATGGATATCTAGTCTTCTTTTTGTGATTTTGCAAATCGATTGATTACATTATCAATGTTTACAAGACAAGACGAGCTCTGTTTTCTAGTACTTGACTTTTCCTTCTTTCATCTAATACGTTACTTATTTGCCAGGATTTTTTAAAAAGGAAAAAGTTGATACCATTTAACACTTTGTTTATTCCACAATAAACCTTTTTTTCCAATCTGGGTTTCAAGTATCATTCCCCGCGCAGCAGCGAACTTCCGTTAAATTCGATCTTGAAAATGGCAACATGATAAGAGAAACTTGGTTTGGAAAAAGTAGCGAGGGCTGTACGAAGAGTTAATATTTAGCCTCTTACTCGTTGGAGTGAGGCGGAGAAAACCCTTGGAGGTTTTCCGCTGTACACTCCGCTGTCCCGTCTTCCTTTCGTTGCCTGCAGTATGTGCTTTAAAATTGTACAAAAACTGTTTCATGTGTTGCCTGCAACACATCGAAAAGTTTACGTGTTACACGATACCATCTCCTCCGCTCTTTCGCCTGCCCTTACCTACGACTCATCCTACAGCCTCACCAGTTTGCGCCACTAACGTTCGCGGTAGTGGCAGCGGCATTGACTATCGCCCAAAAATCGTATCATAGTGTGTATTGTGTTAGATGGATAGAACTCGCTGTCCTCTACGCACATAAGTGTTAAGGATAATTTGTCGGCTGTGTAAAACAATTAATGATACGATGCAATCATATATTAAAGTTTTAAACTACTGATGGATTTCATCGCGCTTGATCATCAATGGAACAGTTGGATTAAAGAAATACATGACCTTAGCCTCGTATGTTAGCCTTCAAAATATTTTTTTTATATTTACTGAGCCTGAGGGGGGGGGGGGGGGCGCCCCCGGCTCCCGCCGTGACCTGGGATATAGCGACCTTGCCATGAACTACAATGCATGCAAATTCATATTGGACGAGCGACGCATTAGGCCACATAAATTTGACAGTACACTTGCTTATTCCGCGCCGACTTGAGTATCGCACGGGGATATCTATTCTTGTGCGAGTCATGAACAGTTAAAGAAGAATAAGGTAGCGTCTAATAGGCCATTGGCATAAGATGGTCCAGATGGACGTTTTGCAGGTGCCTTCTTAGGTGGTTGGATCTTCCCGGCAGAATTCCATTCTTTTGGTTTATTTTTAATAATTAAGGCACACCGGTATTCCCTTAAGTAAAGATATTATGATAATGCAGGTTTAGAGTCTAATATGGTTTGGAGAATTATATGATGCAGAAACCTCGGCGCTGAAAAAGGAGGAGAGTAGATTGAAGGCATTTGAGATAAGGGTGTGGAGGAGAATGGAGAAGGTGCGTTGGACGGAGAGGAAGACGAACGAGGGAGTGCTTGGTATGATGGGTGTGGAGAGAAAACTTCTTAGAAGGCAGAGTAGGTGGTCGGAGGAGGTAATGAGGGGCGAAGAAATGTTGAATGCCGTAATGGAGGGGAAATTAGTTCAATTATCTCTCCTAATACGTTATGTACATAACTATTTTCCTCCTTCTCCTGATAATATACTCAAGGTAATGACCTGAGCGTTCTATCTATTCTTCTGAATATAAAACTAAATAAAGAGTAAGTCCATGGGCACTATCATAGGCGTGGGCACCGTGGAGAGTTCTCTCTAACGCTCCCTTCATTTAAATATCTATTTTCCAAAATTAAATCCCCCTTAAACCCCTCGTATCGTTTGCTTCCCTTCATGCTGTCCCTATTTTTAGAAATCGCGTTCCCTCCCCCTCGCTCGCAAAACATCCTCCTCTCGATCATCACCCTTTTCAGCGAGTCGTTAACGTTACGTCCACTTTGGCTAACTGCTTCGGATTCTCCCATCAGCTTCCTCTCCTGCCATATTTAGCACTTCCTTATTATTTTACACTTCACTCAACTTCGACTCAAAAAAATTTGTCCATACGTTTACGCTTCCGTCGTAGATAATGCTAGGTATATACTAAGGACAACTTCCGACTGTAAAATGCCAACCCTAGGTCTCATTACTCACCTTACATACATGACATAGTGATTGAATGGATGTATGGGAGACAGGAATAAACCTCCCGATGGCTGACGGAATGGTCTCTTCTAGGCCTTAGGGAAAAACGTATACCACTTCATATCAGGGAACGTGTAGAATCAATGGGTCGATTACGCAGCTCATTTTATATGCCAATTGCGATTGCTCGCAGGTTGAACGGTCAGTTCAAGTGTCACCTAGCGCCCTTGATGATCTCTTCACCTTTTTCGGCCATTGAGATATCGGCGAGCGTCCGTCCGAGCGAACAGATATAGAGACCACGGATTAGATTAGTTCCCAACCGCATCGTTTGAACCGGAAATATTTTATTCCCTGCGCGCTGCGATTGATTGATGGTCGTCACAATGGGAAAATGGCCGTCGCGAGAGCCCAAGGAGAGACCCCGCGATCTTTATATGTTCTCCGTCTCTTGTGGGTCCGAGTGGCGTTGTAATGCTTAATATGAGGCTAGTGGAGCCCAGCGTGACCGGGAATGTTATTGCATTGATGGCCACCAACAATTTCATTCCACGATGCACAGGAACGCATCCAATTGCATTTTAATGGTTGCTTCGTGCAATAAATCCTCTTAACCACGTCGCAAGCAGCTCGACGCGTCTAAGCCATAGAACTACTTCCTATTCCTAAGTACCCAGCCGATAAAGAGTAAGGAATCCTTGGTGGAAAGAGGCTCGTCCGAATAGAAATGGCACGTAAGCCCCGGTATACATATCCACATGCGAAGTAGCTCCTCTTTAAAGCACGATCTTAACAAGTTCCACATAAAATTGTGGAAATTGATGCGGAACTTTTAAACCATTTAAACACGCCTCACTTTTTGTCCCTACGATATAGTCCTCGCCTACTAATCCTAAGGTCGAGGGTTCGAGTCCCGCCTGGGTGGGTTTTCTTCCACTCAGGGCATAGGTACTTACGTAAGAGGGTTAAATGAAAGAAAGGGCTGCATAGCCATAATTCCGCCCTGAACAAAGTCAGCATTGTTATTATTATTACCCTCTTCCAATTCCTTTTCCCTATAGTACGTTGGGAGAAAATGAACATGGTAGCAAAGGCATGAAAAGGACAGTTGCGCTAGCGAAAGAAACGTCCAGCAATATGAGGGAGTTGACGACGGGGACCCTGTAAAAAATGTAAAGGTTGGCGAAGTGTTTAATATGGAGCGTAGCGTCGTGTGGTGAAGAAATGTGGGCTCTGAGAAAGAGGAAAAGAATAGGCTGCGGGTATTTGGGATGTGGGCGAGGGGGGAAATGGAGGAGGTACAATGGATGAAAAAGAAGACGAAGGAAGACAAGTGCTTGCTATGGAGGGTGAGGAGAGGAAACTTCTGGAGAAGATTAAGAGAAGACAGAGTAAGTGGTTGGAACAGGTTATGAGGGGCCAAGGGATGCTGAGGGCCGTAATAAAGGCGAGGGTGTTCGGTAAGCGGGGAAGGGGAAGAAAGGGAATCGGCAATATGGATGGTACGAAGAGAGGTAGGGCGTATGCGAAGATGATGAAAGGAATCGTGTGAGGAGATAGGGGCCAACGCCTATAAAAATCTTGAGGATTTTCACTTCTTTCATTTAAACCTACCTTAACCGGTAGATCACCCTAATAATAATAATTCCCCCTCATCTTAATGACTGGATATCTTTCCCCCCTGCCACATGCCCGCACGACGGGTCACAGGGTAGTACGTAGAAGTGGAATTTCGGACGAAATTGGGCGCAGATGTAAGGAGGAGAAATGTATCATAAAATTATGCTTGTTAGAATGAAAGAAATCACGAAAAATATCTTGAGAAAATATTGGGGAAGAATATCTTTAGGAACGTGGCGCTATATTGAAGCGAGATAATTTATAAAATTTCATGACCGCTTTTGAAGGTAGATTAGCGAGAAAGAGGCATTTTGGACGGGATGCTGATTGGTTGTATTTATGCTGAATTAAGAAGGGAAATAGTGGAAGGAAAGAGACGCTTTAAGTTCGAAAAGCAGAGTGGGAGCAATATATCAAAAGGTCACCGTAACTGACGGAACACTATTAATTGAAAAAAATATATCTCCACGCAATAACGTCGCGACGAATGGTGGCAGCTTCACCCTCGGAAAATAATCGGAGAACAAGATTTTTTTATATATGCACGTATATGAATCCATCTCCAAATCTACGAGGGAGAAACAGAAACTCCACTTTCTTGAGCATTCCAATTGGAGTGTCATTTATAACTAACTAAAGTGGAACAGCATCGAAGAAAGCCTTGGTGCGGTATATTTCAGACGTGGACTCGATTAGTCTGTTTTTCATACTTACGGTTTTTTCTATTCACCAGTGCTATGATATTAACACTTACCCATTTTCAGATAAATCATTTTAAAATCGTGGTCCGTATAATTGGCATTTCATACCATTCCATCTGACTGCAAATCATTGACGTAAAATCATCAAAATTTACTACTGAAACAAAATGGAGATATTTTACCGCTATTATTGAAATTTTCCCTCAGATGCTCGAGAAAGAAATGTTCGTGAAATTTTATTTTTACTTATCGAGAAAGGTATTGACAAATGGCAGTTAAAATCGAATGTTAAACTACTGAGTATCGCCACTTTTGAAGGAAATCTGACCCTCCAAAGTTCCTTACTTGTACGGATAAGCTGCTCTCGATCGGAAAGCGGTCCATTTTCTCTATGCACAACGAGACGATATGCTTATATTTTGTGTCTCAAACCATACTGAAAAGGTAATCCAACCATTTCCGGATCAACACATTAAAACTCAAGCATCATGACGGCTTTAAAACTTTTCAGTTTGAATACGGTTTTGTTTTTAAAAATAATTTGGTATAGTATTTCAGTTAGGTACCACTTTCTTAGGATATCTCCATGGAATAATCCTCTCAACACACGGTAAAAATGAGCACATTTCTTGCATTTGTCCCGAGGTTTATCCCCAGACCCTCCCTGATTTCCCGAGATATTTTATCGATCATCTAGCTTCCCTCTGATTGCAACACCCCTCGCGTATCGACTCTTGGTTAAACCTTAAGGATTTATATTTCGCTTGATTGTTCTGCACTTACGAATTCGGACCATTTGTCCCAATGGGGGTGCGAAACATTTTATGCAGCCTTCACCCGCAGATTACAGTCACTCATCGTTGTGTTGAACGCCGCTCAAGCGATTCGTGATTTTGTCCAGCCTTCAAGTGAACCGGGAACTACGAGTCAAGGACGTTCCCTTGCGAATCTGCGAGTACAGAACAACGAAAGCTGTAAGTGCGTTGACCTTCGTCAACCTTGGAACAGGGGTAGCCAGGGCCTAATTGCAGCGGGAGCGCTGCTCTGGTACTTCTGGTAATATCGAAGCGGGGCTCCGGAAATTTTTCTCTGATTATTCAATCAAGCTATGGAGTATTCCATAGCTGATATTCCAATTTTCAATGGACAAGCCATCCTAGGCTTTCAACATCACAATATTTCATATGGAATACACTCTCCAACTTTGGTGAAGTCCTATTCTCTCTTCTCCTTTCTCACCCGTCATCAGTAACCCATCCTCTTTTTCCATCCAAAACTCCCATCCTCCAGATATGCCAAAGTTTCACTGTTCTAAAGGCTGTTGTATTTCCCCTTTAAAATGGCTATTAACTACTTAAAACTTTGTTCAGGAATGAAATAAACACCATTAACATATGCACAATACCTCACCATTGCCTCTTTAACAAAATTTCATTTATTCTTACAGATCTCTTCAATTTCCACAACCATGAGGATAGCTTTCTTATTCCTGTCAGTTGCCATTGTGCTTATCACCGTTGAGAGTGCAGCAACACAGAGGCCTCCGATATCCGATGATGCATTAAACATGGCCTTAAGAGATCGGCGTTACCTTATGCGTCAGTTGAAATGCGCACTTGGAGAAGCAACATGTGATCCTGTTGGAAGACGTCTCAAAGGTAATTTTTATTCCTGTGTCAAGTTTTTTCATGCAGTTGCTAATGTGTATAATTAATTTTGTGTGGTACTGATACTTCATCTTGTAGACTACGGTGTTGGTAGATGTTAGAGATAAAATGCACACGTTTAGATGAAGAAAATAACCCACAGGTGACCATTATCAAGGAGGATTGTGCATCATTGTACGTGTATGAGATAAATGTATAAGTTAAGTTTCAAATCAACAATGCGTGTAATTAAATAGCGTTCTTAATTAAAGGGAACTGAGGCCACTCCTTGTTTTGAAATATTTAGAAAAAGTTCAGCCAGCCAAAGCAACTTTGGGAATTGAAATATCATATTTTCAAGGTTAATAATAGCTTTTCATAAATTACACATCTTGGGTACCTACCTGTTTAAAAATTAGAATTATTTGTGACCTAACTTCTCTATGCAGAAGTGTAACTTATGTGAAAGAGTGGAGATAATTCACATTTATTGGATAACGTTCGGAGTTTATTCTCCGAGAACATAAGTATTCTACTTATTGGAGTGGAGGCACAGAGTTTGCTTATGACCCTTAACGTCCCTATTACCCGAGCCCCAATTTCTATCATTAGATTAGGCAGCCTCAGCCAAACTTGGGAAATAAACTGTCAAATGGAGGGATTAAAAGAATCTGCTTTCCATCTTAAAGTTCATCGCCCAGCATATTAAAACACAAGGATAGGGAGATGACAATAAAATAACACCGAGAAGCACAAGTGTTTAAAATATATTTCCCTCCAACAGATATGTATTTTCTCCATTTGTAAGACAGTTTTATGAACGCCCATTTTCGCCAATTACCAGGAATTTATTTCATGGTTGCAGTACAAGGGAAGAGACATCTGAACATGGAGAAAAAATCGGAGGATATTTCCGGTTTCCGGGGTTTCCGCCGCGTCGTTCTATTTCTCATGAACGATATTTCGATGGAGGAAAAATCATTACAATTTTGAGTGCATTTAAGTAAATATTTGTCGACCCAGAAGATGTGACGAAACTATTTCATTTAAATGACAAGCTACTAATGGAATTGGAAAACACTTTCGGCTTTAATGCAGTTTCTCTTGCCTTAATAAAGACCCATTTGACCAGCTAATCCCCAACATCTTTGGTGATGGAGAATTCCAGAAGAAATTTTTTCTACTAATATTTAAATATTTCTAGATACCCCTGAAAAAACAGTTTAATTCCAAGAACCGTATATTTCCGAATATAAGCTTCCAATTTTCCGTCAAATATCGGCCAATAGGGGTGGGGGGCTATTTTAGAAAAAACACTCAGAAATTGTGTGGTCAATGGTCCAAATTTCGGAGAAAATTAATAATAATGCACTATTATTACTCATGTCAGTAAATAGTCTTATGTTGCTTATGAATTTGTGAAATGTATTTTTGTTTTCCCGTTAACTTTGCTTATGGCGATGTCAAAGCGGTTATTGCAATATGTAATAGCGTAAATCGATTTGTTTCAGAACTTTTACAAACCACAGAATATATTCTGTGGTTTGAAAAAGTTCTAAAATAAATCGATTAATAGAATTGAATTCCACCAAGTCAATAGTGAACTCATTTTATTTAATATGTATAGCGCCTCAATCTGAACCTAACGCAACCCGCAACACAAATACGCCGTAAATATATTTCTGCTCCCGGGAACAACTGTGGTTCAGGTTTTAAAAGGCGAGCAAAATTACTCAAGCATTCAACAAAAGTTCAAAGAATTTGAAAGAATATCTTTATGATCTCATTAATATTTCATTACGACGGTGTTTTATAGCCCCATTACGCCGCGCCGCGCTAACTGCATTATGCAACCCGCTCTACAACAGTGTCTTCATATTTTAGATGCATTCTAACAACCTACATATCTAGGTACATGTTGGAAGATTACGATCAAAGTTATTTATTACAAAAAGCATATTGCTACGGAGGAAATAAATGATATGGACGAAATTTGATATAAAAAATGTATGATCTCTACCTATCATTCCATTTTTAGTTTCATCCAGGCATGATAAATGCAACCACTGAATCGGGATACATGAAAAAAATGAGATATGAAGTAATGTATCTGGCAAATCAGCATGTGTCTATGTAACACAATTTTGCAAATTCAGTGATAATCAATTTAAATAAATGCCATCAATATTGGAGCTAGATTCCAATAAGGGCAAGGATGGTGTAAAAAAGGATAATAGACAGGGGTGGATTTAGGTCGTTGTTTTTGGGGGGCAGATTGCTACTTTCTGGGGATCTGGCGGGTGGCCACCCCCCCCCCCCCCCTACACCACCCCTTCATCCACCACTGATACCAGGGCTAGTAATTCCAATTAGTTTGTAATCCAAAGAGGAATGACAAGCCTGCTTTAGCCTTTAAATGTATGAATGAACAAATCCTTGAAAGACAGCAAGAAGGCAATATCGATATTCTGAATGGATGGTGGTCATTCCAGTTATGTTTTCATACATTCGAAAATTAAGCTTTGATGGTAGTCGAATCAGTGTCTCCTATGTTTAATAATGAGATTGCTTTTCATGTAAAGAATAGCTAATGATAAAAATTAAGTTTTCCCAAAAATGAAGATAAAAAGTAGGGGGTGGGTTCCATTCAGACGAACGCTATATTTGGACTTATATCATATTGCCTCCTCCAATATGTACATTGCTGCTACTACTACTGCTTAGATGATATCCATGGATAGGGAGTAACCATCCGTCAGGATTTCTCCTTAATTTGTACACATTAAAGGTTTCAAAGTGGATGGCTTAGACACATTGGAAATTCTTTCATTAGCATTATATAATTGGGAAACATACCCAATTACATAATGTTCAGCTTAGCAATGATTTTGTGTTCAGTAACTCCGATCCCCTTGCTAGCCCACACCACGTTTCCCAACTAAGTACCCCCTGCCACTTCCCATCCTCAACACTTACTAAATGCCTCTTTCTGTCAACTCTTCCTCCTCAAGTGATTGGGTGAAGTCAATGTTCTAGGTTCTTAACCTCCTCCCTCCCCCTTGGGGTTCTCATGCAACCACTGCCTTGATTAGCATCAAGTCCCAACCCCATTCCTCCATTGGTCCTTCTTACTCTCCCTTTCTTCATCCTTTGGCACCATGGTGCACCAACTCCCCTGCTCTCCTCCTCCCTCTACTAGGCCTTTCACTATGTATTCCTGGATAAAGTCCATTTACCTTACTCATACTGATGCCAGAGAGTCGTGATTCTAATTGTGCCTCCTTAATAGAAAAAGTGAGGGAGTAGGGTCTTTCATTCACAATATTCAAGATTAACTTCCTTCATATCCAACCTCAAGTGGTTATATTTGTTGGCCAATCATCATGTTACAAGAGAGTACTGCTCCAGATTTTCAAATTGATGGATAATACTTTAATGGATTCTTTTGTTGCAGCTTATCATTTTTATAGCAATATGGAAAGTTGATTTTGAAATGATAGTGAATGCTATCAGGCTCTCTTGTCTGAATTTACAAACATCTATGGAAATATTGAAAGAGCTATCACTACAGAAAACTTAATACTGAGGATGCATGTGTCCTTATCCATGGTACAACAAAACATTAACATTTTATTTTCTTTTTCTTTACAGCCCTGGCACCTTTGGTTCTGCGTGGGTCATGCCCACAGTGTACTCCTCAAGAGCACAGACAAATACAGAGAGTATTGTCTCATGTTCAGCAAAACTTCCCAAGAGAGTGGTCAAAGATTGTTAAACAAAATACCGGGGCCTTTTAATTGTTTTGAAATCCTTCATTTAATTCTGATCATTCCATCCTTCAGAAAGCTACTTTATCTTTCACTTGCATCACTTAATCTATTCTCATTTTCATTGGATGTTTTAACTAACCTGACTTGTTAAGAAAAATTACAATCAGGATAAAATCACTATTATTTAATGCACTGTTCATCATAGTCGAGTGAATACATGTTAATGCTTGGTACATATCTTTGGTCATTATCCTTTGGTGCTTCATCATTATCTTAAGGATATTATTGCTAGAAAAACTAGCTTTTAAGTTTTTACTGTGTAGAGAATTGTAGAGAATTTTTTGTGAACAAGGTTTCAGTATTCTTGGGCCGATTAGGTAGCCCATGTGAAAATATATGAAAAACTATTGCCAGCAAACAAAATATCTTTTATTTATTGCATAGGCATGTAATAAGATTAATGAAATGTGAAATTACTGAAGTGTTTCCTTGAAATGTACCCATCATTTAGATGGTTTGTGGATGTGATATTAGTCAGTGTCAAACAATATAATTTGCGGCTTACTATTGAGATGCATTGCTCGAATTAAATTAATCCTGATTGAATCTAGTGAATGATCATTCACATGACCATTTCCCTCAGTGCAGTGATACTTTTTTTCTACTACTGTTATTTAGTCACATCAAAATGGATAACATTCGCACACTTTTGTACATAACCTGCACACTTACTTGTCCACTTTCTCTCCTTAAAAAATTACATCCAAATGGTTATTCAACTGTATGACCTTAATAAAACCTTCCTCATATGATCTGTTCACCTCTCATGTGTTTCTAGTATAGGTACCTATACTTCCCTTATGGATATTTTTTTTTAAATATATTTTCACATTGGCTCTCAGATGCCTTTCTTACTCAATACTCATTTCATGATGAAAAATGTGATATAATATTCATATACAGTTGTGATATCATACTGTTCATTTATTTCTCTTTAGTTATTAACTTTATTTGCATGATTGCATTAAATTCTATTTCATTAATTTTTGTTGTTTACTGTGATGTATAATCCTGTAATATTATAGTTTTCGAAGTTGTGTTTTGTAGCACAATAAAACTTTTATAAATATTTTGTTGGTTTCCTTTCCCATTCAAAACATGTCTCATAGGCAATCGTAAAACATTTTTCTTTTCATCCTTCAATGTCATAAAAAGCTAGTATGCAACAATATGACAATGAAATGACAATGACTATGGCCTTTATTTGAATTATATGGGAAATATGAAGGCACTGTATGATAATAGTACACAGAAAGTGTGAGAGTTAATGGGGTATTGAGAGACTGTGATTTGAAAAAAAAAACATGAGCATGAAGCAGGAATGTGTAATGTCACCATGGCTATTCATTGTTTTCATGGAAAGTTCAATTCAAGTTCTATTTTACACAGATGATACAGAATTGCTGTCTGAGAGCCCACTGGAGCAACAAGGAGAATGGATTTGACCAAAATTGCGTAAAAGACCAAAGTAGTAGTTTTTGATAAGATATGTGATAAGAATGATTGTATAATGAGGTTAAATGATGAAGTAATTGAGCAAGTGGACGATTTCGTGTATCTCAGCAGAATGCTTGCGAAAGATGGAAGGATAGATGAAGAGATTATAAGGCATGTGAATGCCAGTCGGAAAGTCGAAGGTTACATGTGGAGCACATCTGTGAATGAGTGTTTGTGTAGGGTAGTGATAAATCGCAGTGCACAAAAGTGTTCTCCTGCCAAAGTTATCATATGGCAGTGAAACCTGGGCATGTCAGGATAAGCATAAGAGTAGGCTAAATTCAGAGGGAAAGGGATACCTGAGAAGAGTTAGAGGGAAAAGTAGGATGGATAGGGTTAGGAATGAGTAGGTGATGAAAAAATGTGGGTTGGATGCTCCAGTAATGGGCATACATATATGAAAGGAGTGTGCTTAGTTGGTTTGGCCATGCCAAGAGAATGAAAGAGTCAAAACACAGAGCAGATACATGTATGATAGTGGAGTGAATGGTGTGAGAGGAAGAGGTAGACTGTGAAAGCCATGGGTGAATGTGGTGGAAGAGACTCTAAAGAGGTTGAATATTAGGAGTCTTTAAGAATAGAAGAGCGTATATGAAGCAATGCATGAGTGTAAGAGAAGTGAAAGTGGTTTGGAAGGATAGGGCATTATAGACAAAATTATTAAAAGGGAGCCAGTTTTGCAGGGATAACGGCGATAAATATATTCTTTGACTTTGCCTTCCTTGAAAGGGAATGGCGTGATGGGTATGTATATGTATTGTAAAATCAAAGAATCAAATAAAATCAAAGGCTAAAAAGCCTGGATTCAAAGGTAGGAAAGAAAATATGTATTAAGAGCCCTAATCATTGCTTTCGATATTTTTTGATAGGCAATTGATAAATGCAATTACTGTATGCACAAATATTCAAATTCAAAAAGTAGCTGTAAATTATTTGCATGTGAGAGATGCCAGGCCAACTGATGAGGGAGAAATTGAATGTTTCATAGAGCTTCTGTTCTTCGCGGGAACAAATAAATCTGGGTGACAAAATATAAAGGATTTGTGGGATCGAGATAGCTTGGGTGCTGGTATATTTACACGTCCAAGAATTATCAAAGAGTCCGTTTTCTTTAGCAGTGTCTCGGATTTTATGATATAAAAAGAAGGGTAGAAAGAAAAATTATAGACAAATTAACTCCGAATTGTCAATGTTTTGGAATGCTGGTGAGAAAGTTTCAGGATAACTATGCCATATCAGAGTAAACCACGGCAGATGAGCAATTAGTCGGCTTTAGGGGAAGATGTTCATTCAGGCAATACCTCCCAAATTAACCTGCAAGATATGGCTTTAAAATATTGGCATTGGTTGACGATAACGTATTCTATACTTACAATTTGGAGGTATGTATATGCAGGGAGTCAACCCGAGGGACCCTACAAAGTAGACAATACTCTTAAAGAGGTGGTGAAGCGCTTATTGGAGCCAATTGTAGGGACGTGGAGAAACGTCATGGCTGCAAATTGGTTGCTAGTGTTCCCCTGGCAGAGGATTCGTTACTAAGTAAATTGACACTGGTGGGAACTATGAAAAAAATGGAATTGCCACCTCAGATGGTTTGCACAAAACAGAGGGAGGAGAATAGAAGTCTCTTTGGATTTAGAAAGAGCATGACTATCTTATCTTATATTCCCAAAAAAGGTAAAAATATAATTTTGTTGCCAACAATGCATAGCAGTATTAGCATAGAGGGGTCGAGAGGTGACAAGAAGAAACCAGGATTAATATCTTTTTATAATGTTACTAATGGCGGTGTTGACCCAGTGGATGAGATGTGCGTAATATATGTTTCAAGAAGCACAATAGATGGCCAATGTTAATTTTTTTCCTCTTGATAAACGTGGCAAGCATTAGCTCTTTTGTTATATACAATAACATTAATCCAAGAAGCAAGATGTATAGATCAAAATTCCTATGAGAAATTGCACGGGAATTGACAAAGTCATTTATAAGGAGAAGATCGTTAATAAAAATGATACCAAAGGAACTGAAAAGAAAGACGGGTTATTTCAATGATTCATCAACTTGTGAAAGTGCAACGAAAAAGAGAAAAGGAAAAAATGATGTTTCGTATGTCCAAGGAATTAAGACATTAAAACAAAAATGTTCTGTTGCTCGTGCGGTAAGTGAATTTGCACGAAACATATGATGAATATTTGCCACTATTGTAATAAAAAAGATCATTGATCATCTAAGGATCATTGAAGTTAAAAATAAAGTGTGAAAAGTACAATTTGTGATTTTTTTAATCTTGACTCATACAATGTATTATGTATACCTGTTATCCGTAATCACTTGCATTAAAAACTTGTTAGACTAGTTCTTAGGCAGATCTAAGGAAATTTGTCCACCTCACCCTGCTGCTAAATTATTATTCATTGCATCGTTTAAAAATTGACCGTAGTTAGTAGCCATTTCCTAAGTTTAAACAGAGGAAAACCAGTTCGTATAATCTTATTGAATGCTGTTTAACGGACTGAGGTCAAACTTGTAGCGAGGCCAAAATAACTTTTTTCTAGTAAAACATCTTATTCAGACTAGAAAAAAGTGAAACATTGACACTGTTTTAAGTCCATTTATATGAATACTACTGTCAAAATCGATTTTATTTCAGACAAAATTGGTATTATGCTAAATAATATCATCTCTATCCTGAAATCCATGCTGCTGCTGTATGATCTTCATCTTGTGAGGCTTAAAAGTAGATGTTGAGACAAGAAGGCATTGAATGAACAAATGGAGCAAATTATGGCATGCATGCTTCAGGAAGTATCGGCGATTCTGGAGTCAAATTATCGCAATAAGGAACTCTATAGCCAAGCACGTGAGCTCAAGATGCCAAATATTTTTTTTTCTCTTAGAGCTGGTTGAAAACTCTTGGGCATCCTGTAATCACCTCGGTATTATCCAAGTCCTGCCAAATATTACAGATAAAAAATAATATAATATAAATTATGTATTTTTGATAAGTTATGGCAAAATTTGTGAGTACACGGTGACAATGGACTACGGTGCCTATGCCATATTATAAGTATTCTAAGTAGTTCATGTTCAAGACTCTGAGAAAGTAAGTAATCTAAGTTTCCCGGTGGATGTAGTAAACAAGGAGCTTCTCAGGTAGTACACTGGGTTGCAGTGCTCATTGAAGCAGACATTTCCACACTCTAATCGAGCATCATCCTCAGAGCAGAGGTGACTCTCCTTTGCCCTGAGAACGCCGCTCGATTAGTGATGAAACTTCGGCTACAATGAACACTGCGACCCGGCGTACCACCCAAGAAGCTCCTCATACACTCAAAAAATTAGACTTTGCTGATCCCCATTTCTTATTGCAGATCTCAGAACTTAGCCTCAGCAAAAAAATTTTATCTTGGATTTGGAAGTGGGAATTTTCCTACTCCCCTCCCCCCTTGAATCCACCACTGGTTAGAGATGACAAGGTTGAACGATCAACTCCTTCTCTTCAGCATAAAAACTACAACTAAAAACATATATTTAAATAACATTAATGGTTTTTACAAATAAATTATTGTGTAACCCATTCTGAAACAAAAATTTTCATTGGAGTGTCAGGAGCACCCCACGTGAGTAACCTTGATTGTAAAACGCATGCGTGTAACGCCGGGTTAAAATCCAGCTGAATTCAAGCTGCATTGCAGTCTCAAATCCAGCTTGCACACTGCTGGAATTGTGTAGAAATCACAGCTAGAATTTGGCTTGACCAGCTTGCACTCTGGAGGATGCAAGTTGGAATCCAGTGGGATTCCAGCTTGCTTTTCTATCTGGGTAATATATCCATACAAGTATAAACTGACATAACAATGATTATGAAAAAATTACTGGCATCTAATATACTTAGTAACTTCATCAAAGTAACTCGTAATAAAAGGAAAATTTTATCTTACCAGCAGATATAATTTCATGCTCCATGTTGAATATATACATCAAATTATAGAAAAGGGATTTCCACTCGGAGAGTTGAGGAAATACATTTGAAGAGTTCACTCGTTAGCTATCAAGGTATGCGGTATGCCTCCTTTCTCCGATTCCCTGGTTTGAATCCTACTTATTTCCCGCAGCTCAGTCAGAATTCATTGCATGCACTTTTCCTGGCCAGGGTAGCAACATACCAGAAATTATGAAATTCGAGGACATTTCCAGGTTTTCCACCACTAAATTTTAATATTTTCAGGTGAAAATACCCATCAGTCATTTAGCATGCATTACAAATAAGGTACAAGGGATCACTGGATCACATTTCGATCATGAAAATGGGACACTCCAGGATATGCTTTTGCTACTAAGGGTGTCCACTGTGGCAAATGGTGGGTTGACCTACAGGTTAGTTGCGAATTAACTACCTGCATATCTATACCTGTGTTACACAAGGAGTCATGGGCAATAAGCAGAGTAGAGAGTCACAGAGTCCTTTTTCACAAGAGTGAAGGAGGATACTACAGTGGTTGTTAGAGCAACGCTTACTTCACGAAAGGTGTGGTAACATTTACGTAAACAAAACTAATGCTACGTCTGTTTGCAACTTAGCGGAGCTTTGTTGCTTTGACATGTGGAAGACAAGCAGAAAACACCACATAATAATCCCAAAGAGCTGCCACTTACACCCACTTTTTCTTTTTAAATTTTTAACCAAGCAAATTCCTAAGGGAACCCTCTTGAGTAAAATATCCCAGATGGAAAATAGTTCCCCAATGAGAGAACATCAATCAAGAGTGATGGTCAATCAACTCCACACATGTGGGAGACTGGAAAATCTGAATATGTAAACGCAGAGGATGGGCCTCATCATTATGGAAATCAGTGAGATGAGGTGACCTATAGGAGGAGACTTTTGGAGAAGAAAAAACATAATTAGAAATAATACTTAGGAAGAGCACCAGAACTTTCTCTATAAGGAAAGGATAGTCAGGGTTAAGATAGCAACTAAGTTGAGAGGCACAATAGCTGCACAAGTTTAGATGTATATGATGGATTATGAAGAAAAAGAAGAGATCTGTGTTGTGTATGTTTTGTGGCGCTCAGTTGTTTGAGCCCATTTAGCGAGGGTTTTGTTTTTTACGTCACCAAGCGAACCGGATGTATGGTGCAAAGCGGGACGGGGACTTGGACGCTGGCTGAAACAGGAGATGGACGCAAAGTGACGTGTACTCGTTGTGTATCAAAGTGCAATATAACCATCAGTATTCCTACTTCTGTTTTTTATTATTTACCTGGAAGGCACATACACAAGGAGAGCTTGAAGAGATACTTCATGACATAGAAATTCCAATGTAGAGGTACATATTTCCAAAAGATAAGCATGCATAATCAAAACCACTAAGGCTGGGGTCTGAGGATGAAGACATGAAGGAGACTCAGGTATTCAAAAGGGGAATCAGAAGCTGGAAGAAGTCTGCTATTTGAGAAGTAGAATCACCAGTGATGGTAAACCAAAAAGGATATTAGGATAGCTCATGTGAAAAGGGAATTCTATCAGAAAAAACTTTGATGGCCTTGAACCCCAATCCTAGAAGGAAGGAAGCACTTCATCAGGACATATATTGGGAATATCCTTCTTTAAGGCATTGAGACATGGGCATTAAATGCAGCAGAATAGATTGGAATAATTTGAAATGTGGTGTGACCGAAAGATGATAAGATCAAGTGAATCCCTCAATCAACTAACACAGATGTACGACCAAGGAGTGTGGGAGAAGAAAGAAATCTCATAAGAACTCTGAAGAAATGGAGGAACAAACTAATTGGGCATTTTTTTAAAATAAAAGTGTCTGATAAAGAAAGTCTTAGAAGAAAGAAAATATTTACTGCAGAATTTTTCCACTGTGGAAGTATTGAACTTATGTGCACTTGAGTATGATGAAGAATACAGGGGCTTATTCGGTGTTTCCCCAAAACTGTCAAAAAAATGAACAAATCACAATCAGTGTTCAAAGTTGGCATTAAATTTGTGGATGATGGGGCCATGCATATGCTTGGACTATTTAATTACATTGTTTTTCCAGCAGTCATGAAAGTCTTGTTCCTATTAAGCTGTCAAAATTCCACAGGGGCGGCAGAAGCCTCAGTAGCTTAACTGGTAAAAGTACTCAGCCTGATATCGAAGGATCTGGGATTCAGTCCTAGTCAAGGATTATTTTTACTGTCGTACAATCAAACTAGGGTTGATGACCGGTAATGGTGACAAAGGCACTATTGTGATATAACAGGAAGTAGTCAGTAAAATAGCTCAATCAGAAATGCATGTCAAAGAAACACTCAAGGTGTGTACAAAAGCATCTCAAATCTCACTAACTACTCTCATTTGAACTTTCCTTGGAAGTAATGAACTCCCATTTAAATTATTAATAATTGTAGTGTTTCCTTTAAAACCTTGACCTCAGTTCACCTATGGTTCCTCAGAAACTCAAGAATTATTATTCCCTCAAAATGGAAATGACACACACTAGTTTTCCTGAGCTATTTATTGCCCGGCTCGATTCAGAACATGGCCGGTGGCTATAATGAGGTGTGGAATAGCTCGATCATGGAATAGCGCGCTCAGATCCAGAATAGGCCTCAATGGACCAGAAATACTGATGCTCATTCCTTTTGATTGTCCTGACTCATGTTGGAGGTAAATATGATTACCGAGCAGGTGGCAAAGAGTTACTAGTACACAATTGGAGGAGAAACAAATACTTCTTCTTCCTCAGCATGAGAGTAAAGAATAGTCCCTGAAAGTTTCCTTTTGGTGCATGATTAATTGCTGAACATAAAATAAGAGCTCCAGTGTCTCACTCACGGGCAAGCTATGAAAAACCCAAGACCACTTACCAACAGACAGTGCCTTAAATGATACTACTCACTTATTGAAAATAATCATTAGGAGACCAAATTTACAGACTAATTAATTTTCATTTCCCATGACTTATCATGCCTGTAAGCAACCCTATAATCCCCTAGACACTTTAAATATGTAATTAATTTAACTCTCCCTCCACACTTATTCTATAGACATCTATCATGGACACAAAATCTATACCCATGTCCTGTCCACTCCACGGGAAATCTGATGTTTGGTAATGCAGGATAATTGTATTTACTGAAAGGATTTATCGTCAAAATTCAGCAGTTTATCACTACAATACAAGGGTGTATGGAAAACTGAATTGAAATGTCATTGAACCATTGCCTCTTAGGAGTTATTGATACGTACAATTCAGAATTAACCTGGAGCTTGCAATGCATTACTTGCAAAGTGCTTCAAATGATAATGCTCCTATAAACCATGACTGCCATTGATTGGATCACTCAACTCAAAGAGCAATAGTGGTAGTTGATACTGAAGGCCACCCTACTACAAAAATTATAAAAGCTCCATATTTTGTGATACATTTAATGCAAATATTTCATTCACAAATTAAAAATTGTACAGGCAAAAAAAAAAGCTCGGGCTAACCTCCACATCTTGGGTTCAATAATTACAGTAGGAAAAATTTTTAAATGTGTTAACGGGAAAGCTTTTAGAAAAGCCAATGTCCACCAATGTGTCTGCCTAAACAGTCTCCTTCACTTTTCATTCCACACATTTAACTCCATTAAGAGTTAGCACGCAAAATTTGCAATGAGTGGCTCCAAAATAGGACACATTTCACATCCTACTTCTTCTTCTCTTCCTTCTCCTTTTCCTTATCCTTATCGTCCTTTTTCTTATCACTGGCCTTCTCATCTTTGTCCTTTCCATTTTTACTTGAGTCCTTGGCGTCCTTTGCATCCTTGTCATCCTTCTTCGCGCCCTCCTTCTCCTCCTTCTTACCCCCACCTCCCTCCTTTCGCTCTGCATCACGATTCGCCAGCTTGTTGTTGATCAAGTTGTGCAGTGCAATGACGGACCGGGTGAGAGCTGCCAGGTACACAACCAACATTTGATCATTTGTCTTCACATAGAGGGACTGAACAAACGATGGTCCAGAGACATCAGGCAGGAGGTTGAAAACATCTTGAAGCTGATATATTATTTGGTGGTTCATTGGTAATTTCCCCAAAACAACCTTTGGAAAAAAATTGATAAATATTTTAAAATAATTTTTAATGTATAAAATTATTGGTGGATTTTGGGTTTATAAAGTCTTCACAGGTATTACACCGAGTAATAGGCATCATATCTGCCGTTTCAATGAACAACTATTTCGTCGAGTGCTAATATTCTGAATACAGTTTTGCAATAAATTTGCCGGTATTTATAACCAACAATCTGGATCAGGTGACTCCTGATTTCCCATACCCGTAAAGACTTTATACATCATATTCACCAGGAAAAATCTTAGATCATTTATGGAAAGGTTTATTACACAACCAATGACATCTAGCACTGTAACGAGAAATGCATTGCACCAACACTGCTTCTTAAATGTCGTACTGAGTCTAGTGATACACTTAAAAATCAACACATTGGTCACTTCCTATCTCATCTCTATTCGTGCCACAAGAATATTTTCTGAGGCGACACTTGGCCACAAAAAAATATAAACTAACAATGAGAACATACCTGCTGCAGATAATTTCTTATTTCCGAGATCTGAGAGTGCAAGCCTTTCAGTCCTAAGAGTTGATGGGTTATCCTTTGGGAAAGAGTGCCAACAGTTGTGTCCTTAATATCTCGAAGTAAATGTTCAACACCAACTTCCTCTGCTTCTTCAGCACCTATTTCACTAGCAACATGTTCGAATGTTTTTGTGGTAGGTGTACCGTCCTGCATTTCATTTGATTAAAAAAGGAGTGTTTTTCGTTAATGGATCAACGGCATTACAGTACCTTACGTACGTGATGGAGCAGAACAAATTAATTTCAATATACTCACATCATGGACTTCTTCAACGGCATGGTATGCTTCAGTGGGTAAACCTAAATCGCGAGGTTTGGCGTCGATAATAACAAGGACCGATGACGGGCAATACCTTCGAATAAGTTCATTGATAGCCACATCGTTTTGATGAAGCTTCGGGCCAGTGTGATACCATCCGACGATTTTCTCCCTAGCTGTGAGCGACAAAATAATGAATTAAGAAAATCATAAATGAGGCCAACATATAATGAAGTGGAAATGAATACTCACCGTTAACTTTTTTAAACATTCCATACATATTTTCAAGGTAGTCATGGTCTAAAAACCAAACCGATTTATCCTTATCATCCTCGTCAAAAGGAACTGAAAATATGAACGCATTGTGATGGATTTCATTCAGAAATAACGCTAGCATGCTCACAATTGGGGAACTATCATCGGTAACTTAGGCAATACCAGAACCGCTAAACGTTCCTTACCAATAAATACTAGGAAATAACTAAGTACTCACCTGCAAAGCTGTTAGATACATCTAATACACCTTTGCCCCTCCAGCACCCAAGCAAAACGCCGACAACCCTCTTTTGGTTACCAATTTTCCCCATTCTATTGAAGTGATCAACAACACTCAATAGAACTAATGGGTGAACTACGACTTTACTCGTAGTTATTTCTTGACTCGGCATGGTGAATAATTTAGATGCACTGTGCACAATAAAGTGAAGCACTCCAAGATCAAGCAGTAACAACAGTGACAATTGTATTTTCACAAAATGATGACATAGAGGAATGAACACTCGAAGAACTTTGGTTACGTTGATTTCCGCAAACTTCAGCGCCATGAAGAATGAAATTATAACATAAGAATGCCGTAATGCGGCCACAAACTATAGGGGCTACAGAGTGATGTGATGTGTTGTTTGTATATTTGTGTATATTAATTATTAACCCGTCACGTTGAGTAATGTACTGTTTATGCTTGTGTTCGAATAGTAATTTAAGAGCCCTGAAAAGGCAATGAGCTTTTTACGGAATTGTCCGTTGGTGATGATTTGAATGATGGCTTCGGGATCAAGAGGAAAATTTCAGGTTCAAGATTTTTTCTTTCTCGTTGATTTGTTTCTGGCATTTCCCGCATCTAAATGAACCCTTTCTTATAGTCAGATGAGTCGGAAATGAATACTGCATTCAAGAGACAAGGTTCACTTCGGAGAGTATTACCACCGTTTACCTCAGTTGACGAAGTGGGAGTTACCAGCATCGTAACATCTTCAGCTGTTAAAATGATTGATAGGCCACCATCATCAGTCTCGGATAACAAAACCGACAGTATATTTGGTGGAAATGGAAGAGGTGTTCCCAATGGAATCGAACATTCTGTTTCTCAGGAGTACAGTATGATAAACGAATAGTAAGTGGGCGTGAAAAGCAGTAGTGTATTAAAGACGCTGCTTGTACCTCAGTAATTAGTGATTATGAAGATGATTTTTCGCAAAATATTATGAATGAAATGTGTTGTTTTTAATTCCAGTCAATTGGTTTTAAAGCGAGCTATCCCCGGGATGTACATTATTCCCTCGGCTAACTCTCCATTTTGTGAGTATGTTGCTTATGAAATGTAAAACACTGTTCTAGTCGTGCAGTGATGACACATCTTTCTAATTTCAGTGTGGTTTGGAGTGTATTTTATTCACGAAGGGATGTATGAAGGAGGGATTTTTCGTTTCCAAGTGAGGATTCCCAACACGTACCCTAACAGCGGATCCCCAGTGAGTGGAAATTTAATTATATGTCATCTATTAGTCAGTTGAGTTGTGTCTTTATTGGGAGTATTCATTACATTGCAACATATTTTTTTACAATGACATTCATTTATTTGTATTAAAAATCCACTTCCAAAGATAAATGCATCCCCAGTGAGTGGAAATTTAATTACATGTCATCTATTACACAGTTGAATTATGTCTTCAATGGGAGTATTCATTACATTACAACATATTTTTTACAGTGACATTCATTTATTTGTAATAAAAATCCACTTCCAAAGATAAATGCATCCCCAGTGAGTGGATTTAAATACATGTCATCTATTACACAGTTGAATTATGTCTTCAATGGGAGTATTCATTACATTACAACATATTTTTTACCTTGACATTCATTTATTTGTAATAAAAATCCACTTACAAAGATAAATGCATAATAAAAATAGGTTAAAATAATTATGAAAAATGGTTAAGCAAAAAATGTTATAGTTCAGCTAGTCTGATTTTCTACCGCCATACCTCATAAATCTATATAAATATGTGGAATTTCTCCATGCAATTTTTTTAGGGTTAAATTATGCATCCTAAAATATGATTTTGAAAGACATAAAACAAATTTGATATCACAAGATTTTAGCATATGAAGTGTCTAATATAATAATTAAATACATAGATCGGGAGGGAGTCACTACAATTTTCACATCTACATGTTGCCTTTCATGATTAAATAGGGAAATTTATTCAAAACAATATCACAATATACTTTTTTCAAAAGTCTTTTATACATAAAATTGTGCAACGCAGAACAAATTTTGAATTTATCAAAACAAATTTATTATAAGAATACAGGTTTCGCAAATAACATGTCCCATTTCATATTTAAATTCTGAGATTGGAAGAGAATTACAAGAAATTTTAATATCTACATGCTGTCTACGTATCTCTACATACCTTTGATAATTAAATTAAGAAATTAATTTATGAACAGTTAAAAAATCATTTTATTAAACCTGGAATGGTCACATTATGTATTGCAACATAATTATTTTGATAATAATTCATCCTTCTCTTCCTGAATCTTTAATAACATTTGTTTGAGTTTTTTTATAAACTGGTAAAATGGTAGTTTATCCATTGGTTGAGGAGTTAATTAATTATTTTGGGAGCAAATCCTGTGAAACTAGATTCAAATTTGACAGTATAGTGATGATGAATGTATTTAGAAGAAAGTTGGCCTAAGGGAGACACAATGAGAGGCATGTCGATACGCCATTGATTCTCTAACATATATTATTTCTCCAATGTTTAATACCTTATGAACCAGGCAGGTAATGTGTAAAAAGTTCTTCTATTCTCCATTTTCATAATGGACTGAGTAGTTAATATTGGTGTAATATGTCCA
The DNA here is from genome assembly GCA_963573305.1 of Pyrrhosoma nymphula. NCBI lineage: Eukaryota > Metazoa > Arthropoda > Insecta > Odonata > Coenagrionidae > Pyrrhosoma > Pyrrhosoma nymphula. The sequence goes on along the minus strand of OY754337.1, from coordinate 66,945,771 downwards.
TATGTCTTAAATTCCATGCATTTATCTCTTTTCATCCTGAAATCACAATCATTTCCACGGTACGATCTCAATCACAATTTCTTAAAAAAAAACACTAGATAGTAGCATTTGAAGTGAACATTTAGTGAAATGTAAGGCCTGGTAACATGATACATGATCCCGTACGAGACCATGCATAAATGCATGTCCCATATGAAATTCAGTGTGTAAAATACTTGTGCTAATGCGTGAATGCATGGCCAGGAAATAGCCCGTTCTAATTTTGTTCATTCACTTGTTCATGCATTTGCGCACGAAAACGCATAGGTTCATGAATCATGTAGTTAGAGTTCTAGACTAAAAATTATCTAGTAATTGCATACCTTATTTTTTTACTTACAATTTCCAAAATTGTTTTATTTTCTCCATCAGCAATGAGATCTACATGAAATTTCTTTTGTTCTCCTCGCTTTCTTATAAATTAAATTACAACATCTCCATGTTTCCCTTCCAGGAGCTTATCTTTGACACTCCCATATTCCATCCAATGGTTGATCCTCAAACAGGAGCGTTGGGCTCTAAGGATGCTTTAGATGTTGTGGAGGCAGATGAGAGAAGGGCAGATTATTCTGACAGACCTGTGTTTGGAATGAGTGATCATGGTCAGCGTTCAAGACATATATGGCAGATCCTTTTGGTTATCAAGTCAGCTATGCTGAATGTGGAAACAAGTAATCCATTAAATGTGGAAGCTGCTGAAATGTAAGTCAATTTTTTACTGCTAAATCGAGACCTGAGGTTTCCAACATTTTTCGTCTTGCTTCCCTTCCCTTATCCCTTTCAATGCAGAGTTATTTTCCCCAGAGTTTCTGTTAGTGGATAGTTAAAAAAATTAAACGTTGAAAAATGCAATTGAAAAAAGTTAGAACACCTACATCTGCAAAAAATGAACTCTGTACTCTGATAGCTCAGTCCAAACTTATGGTGGAGGGACCAAAAGAGCTCTAGGAAACGGTGGGAGTCTTTTAAGTAAAATCCTTTACCGCTACGGAATTGAATCATTCTGTGAGTCATCCGTCCCTGGAAATCAGACATCCTTGACTCACACATGTGAGTCTTCTGCTCTGAAAGGGTTAACTGTACTTCTTATTGAGAAAGAAGGCTTTATATTTATAAACAGTTTTTAATATGTTAATAGTAATAAAAAAACATCTGCCATTATGCAACATTTTTGCTTGCCCCTTGGCCATGACGCTAGTGCCTCTTAGGGTATGCATATGTATGTACTCTAGGTTGGGAACTACTGGCTATGGCCATTAAAATATTACCCTCTCTTTAAATCAAATATTTTCTCCTTTCAGATACAGGGATAATGCTGAAGTATTTGCTCAAAAAGCTGCTGAATCTGCAAAATGCAGTTTGGAACATATAAATGACCCAACAGCAATAAATGATCCTCATTATTTTGTATTTAGAGAATATGATGAACAGATACATGAACAGTACAGAAAACAATTACTGAATCAGCTGGTAAGTTTATATCAACCTTGGTACTTACATCTCTTCAAAAAATTTAGTGAAAGTGCCTGTGGGTAATTGCCTTGTCAGGCTATGTAGACACCTATAACAGTGCACTTTCTGGGCTATGAGGGTGCTACCTAAAGTGTAAGCTCTTGCTTCAGGGAATTTTAAGTTCTACATTTCATATTATGATGACTCATCTAAATACTTTTGATTTGTGCTGTGTCTGTGTTTTTAAATGCTTGTTTCATTGTTATTAAATTTGAACTTGACAAATTATAGTCCTTCCCTCTAGATCTGCTTTTGATAACACTTCCCAACTCATTTCCGTCTCCATCCACTTTCCGTCATGTGTATTTCCTGCAGTAGTATCCTCTGCTCACCTTACATGAACAGCACTTCTTTATTTGTTCTCTTTTTGTTCAATGCATTTTTTCTTCCTCATGCAAATCTTGAATATCTCCTACCTACTCACATCCTCTTCCCTCTGTGTCCAGGTTTCTGTACTGTACAATTTTCTACACTCCACATGAGATTCTTCTTTGGCCTTTTCTCAACATTCTTAAGTGTGGTCATAGTCAACAGCTCTCTACTAACCTTGAACAACCCCACTGCTTACACTTTCCTACATCTAGTAGCCATGCTACTGTGTCCATTATCCTCCAAGATTCAACGCAGACTACTCAAAATGTTCTACTTGCGTCAGTTCATGTTACCCCTTTTATTGTTAACATTGCCTCTTTCTCTCTGGAAAATCTAATTAATTTGGCTTCCTGATTATTAATATTCGTTCTAATGAATAAAACTCTCTCTTCAGTTACTTTGTGGTACATATATACTCCATATTTTTACAATATTTAATCGGAAATAACTTTTACAAAGATCACACTTAACACAACCTGGGTTTCAACAATTTGTCATTACCTGATGCTGGCCATAAATCGTTGAAACCTGGGTCGCGTTAGATGTGTTAAGTGTGGTCTTTGTAAAATTTATTTCCGATTAAATATTGTGGAAATATTCATTCTGTATTTCTTGCAGTGGCATTCTAATGTTCCTAATAATGTGTGCAATCCTTTGGCTGATGGGATAATCAGAGCGTGGTCATCAGAAAATGTAACTGACTAAATGAACAGTCCCCCTACTTTCATATCAATAATTTTTTTATTTTCTCTCTTTTATTCCCTGCCTAGTGCTAATCATGATCAGCTGTGATCCCTCTTTACTTCAAGTCAATCATTTCCTTCCCTGATTCTCCATTAACTAGTCTCAATAGCACTTTCTCAGCGGCATGCAACTTTACAGTTATCCTCCCTCTTCTCTCTCTTTATCCAGCACCCAAGTTCAACTATTGTCCATCAATTCCTCCCAATTTTCTCTGTTGGAAGTCTTATCAAAATAAAGGACACAGCAAAAAGTGTCGATTATGAATTTAAAATATCTTTGTTTCTCTTGAGTTAGTGAGACTTTAGTGTGTGTCATTCCAAAAGAGCTCACCTAATGCTGTGTGCCCTCAGAACTCGGGCAAGATTTTCATTATTTCTTGTGTAGGCTTTCATTATTTATGTGTAAGGTTTTATTTATTTTTTTGTCCTTAACCCTTTCGCGCCAAAGCCTTGCGATGGAAAATGCTTTCTCTGTCATGAGGATTTCACTCTGCTCCTCTGTATGGACTTGTCTCATGGTAAGGAATCGTACAAGAATACTTTTCATACATTTTGGAATCCATCATCATCTACCAGTTAAAGGGAGGTTATGATGAAAGTCAGAGAAAGTTCAACAGACTCTTTATTGCCAACTTTTCAATATATGCAGCCATTATTGTGGCCGGTTATAAATTAGGTTAGTCAGTGAGAGAGAAGGTAGTCATTTTTTCATATTCATACTGTCCTCTTATCTGGTTATGTCAATGAAAGCCTCCTTTTTCACGTTATTTTTTTACAAATATAACTTAAAATTACTTGAGCTTAACCCAGCAGCCATGGCAGTCGTTTTTTTGCTACCACTGTGTGCAGGAATTAATTGAGTGGAGTACCATTCCATTCTAGCTTAGGGAAGGAAATACAAGGCAGTACACCCTTGTAGTCTGGGTTAACCTTTATCTATGGGTCGGAGGAGTGGTCGTTGTCAAGCACTATGTGTGGTGACATGTTATTGCCAGGGCCTGCTCTACCATATAGGCGAACTAGGCGAAGTGATGGGGCGCCGCGATTCGAGGGGCGCCGAAATGACAAGTGAAGAGAAAAAAAAGAAAATAAAAGAAAAAAATCGAGAAATAAAATTGAGAAAAAAGAAGGGGGAGAGAAATAGTAAACCCTTTCGTACGACCCCCTTATTACCTAAAACTCGATAACATATCTAACCCTATTTCATAAAGTAAAGGGCTTGTTAGCTGCTTAACCTTCCGGCGGGCGCGCCCGTTTACAAAGTAAACGGTTTTCAATTTACGGTCGATAACTCTGCGAAAAACAATGTAATCTTTTCGAACCAACATTGTATTCCTCTATCAGGCTTAGTTTCTAAGTTTGCTAAAATCAAAGCCAGAAGAGTACAATTTTAATATCTAGTGATAAGTAAATACATGCAAATATGTATTAGAAATAAAATGTATCAAAAATATAATTATATTAATACAAAATAATTGAAATATATGTTTATTGATATTTTTGGGAAAAAAATTGTTTTTTGTGTAATGTAACCTATTGTGATATTAAAAGAGATATAATGGACAAATGCGAGCGCGATCGGTGTCTTCGGCGCCGATCGCGCGAATTATTTTAGGGGCGCCTTTTTGATCATTCGCCTAGGGCACCTGTATTGCTAGAGCGGTCCCTGGTTATTGCTATAAAGAACTGATTTATTTTATTTAAGATTTTTATTGACTTTGCACTCCATATTTTCTTCTTCTCTGTTTTATGATTAATTTGGTGCTAAAAGGTAGCAATCTTTAGCAATAAATTTCATGTTAAAATAAGCAAGCAACACTGTCACTAAACCTTGTCTGAGGAAAGAATTTTCATCCTAATTCAAAAGCATCCAATGAAATTTTCAGCTGTCAACATGATGCCTTAGAATGTGTTAGCGGAAGGAATTCTATCTTCAATGTCCACTCTTTATCTTTATTTAGCCATTGGAGAACTCCAATTCATCGTCAACTGTTGGATTATCTTGGGTCGAGCCGGGAACGCTTAAACCTTTTTCGAAGAAATTGTCATTGTTATGACAATCAGTGTTCCTGGCAGAACATCTGATAAACAGTGCTGCCTGGAGTGTCATTTTGAGATCTGCCAAAATTAAGGATACAGTCACCTGTGACATCACTCTCCAAAGAAGTTAATGGCTCAATGGTGGTCTGAAAAAGCTCAAACGCTATGATATCATTGGAAAAAAATGCATAATGAAGTGCTAAGATAGAAGCTGTATTCAATACATCAGTGTAAAAATATTTATTTCTAAATGTACATACAGTAATAACTTATATCCTAGTACAAATGACATGATAAATGATACTTTTATATTACACTACAATGTTGGAGTCATACCGTCTTTCAAGACCATATTTTAATAAATACAAGATGTCTTTTCACAATTTTATGCATCTAAATTATGTAAATTTATAAATAATGTAAACAAAAATAACACCTCTTGTAAAATAAATTCACTTCGGTCATTTTAATCACTTTATTTACCTACTTCAGTGGGATTGTGGTATCTTTAATCCAATCATAGTTTAACTTGTGCAAAGTGCCTCCCCACATAATGTGAGTGGGTCTTTCATCATGTCCCTCGTCAAATCGAAACCTCTCGGAGAAAAGGAATGCCAGTGAGGATTTGATAAGGCCTACCCCACCAACCTCTGGACTAGCAGGATGGTATACTCTTCCCTCAGTGTTCGACACAAAGACATTCTCAGGCTGAAATGGCACACAAAGGTCCTCACCAGTGTAGTTGCAGCTTAAATGATATTCATCAACGGCCACTCCAATGTCCTCTTCTTTTACATTGACGGATAGGGGGGTTTGACTATTTATTTGCAGTGTCTTGGGACTGCTGTCATTCGAGGCCTTCTTTCCTCTACTTTTGGGTTTTATGTCACCTTGTATGACTTGAGTGAAAACGATAGGGGTGTCATCGTAACGTATGAAATTTCTTTCCCTTCCACAAAGTGACAGGAACGGAAAATCCTCGTAGCGGCCGGTGTCGTTTTTTCTCACTCGCTTGAAGAAGAAGACCAGGAAGGCCTTGTCTTAAAAAGAAATGAGTAAATGGAGCTATTTCTTTCCGTGCACCAAGGTGTTGTAATTTTATTACATGCATGCATCTCACCTTTGAAACATGACGTGAAGTTTTTCATTCGAGAATCATCTAAAAATAACTGAAAATGTTATTTTATTACAAAGTGAAATTCAAGTTATGCGCCCACTAAGAGCAGTGATTTTCTTATAGCGTACCATTCCCTGGTGATCAACATAATAGAAATACTCTCGAATTTTTGGTTCAGGAGATTGTCCTTGCACATAATGGACCCCCTTTTGAAACTGAAATATGTATCTCCTTAGGTGGCTGGTTCTAATGCATCCCGAAATTGCTCCGAGCATGACAGATTAATTTATTTATCAATAACTTTTATTCCTCCTATAATACCTATAATACAGGCAGTAAGCGCAGTTCACTTGTCTATTCGCTGTCTTCCATGGATACCTTACAGAAGATGAAATAATGAATATTTTAGGTCCTTCTCAACCTATCCACCAGGGGGAAGAAAATGGAGAGCGCCAAAATAATTTAATTTGAGATAATAGTTATTGGAATAATTTTATTGCTTGGCAAATGTTATTTTCTTGATTAGCTGCTCAGAGGAAGACTTTCACCAGCATTGTTACTACATACTATAAGGTAAGTGGCATTTTTTCTTTTGCATTTTTTTCTATAATAATAGTTGTAATGGGATCCGATTGGTGTGGTGGCATCAGTAGTTTTCTATCCGAGGAGCCGGATTCAAATACCGGCCGCGGTGGGATTTTTTTCATAGGAATACTGATCCCTACTTGGGTACTTTAGGTTAAAAGTAGGCTGATGCATATGCTGGGTATCTTTTCACCCTCCATAGTCCCAGTATGATATCCTTCCCTCAACGACGCAAATGACCTCGGATAACGGTCGCCTCCAAATAAATAACTGACCAGCCAATATTATGAACTTCTTCAAATTATTCTCAGCCTGTCGTATTGCTGGGTAAATTTCTGGGTGTTTTAGTTTGATAAGAAAAATTCTATTGGGAAGGAGAATCTGGTATATTTAAAACGCGCACAATTTCATTAGCATAGCCAATTAAATTTGAGGGACCAAGGAGGTTTAGTATATTCCCCTATATGTTAGCTCGTAAGAAATAATATAAAACGCCCTACCAATCACAATTCTCGATAGTTTTTCCCAGCATATATTATAATTTCTGAAAAACCATCGCTAACATCATTGCTGCTTTTGATAATCAAGTAATCCATGGTTTGCAGGGGTTTTTCCCCAGTATTTTTCTGTTCGCTCAGTTAATTATGTTCAGGCAGGTGTAACTTGTTTCTCGCTGGATGCTCTCTCTGCTTTAGTATTATTTCCAGAAATTTTGCACTTTTGTTTCTGAACTTCTCAATACTTTCGATTTTTTTAAAATATTTTTTGTCCGCGTAGGAAAATATGGCTGTGTTTTCCGCTGACGTAGAACGTGGTGTTATTCACTGTAATATTAGGTCACTCAATGAAAACTTCGTGATGATTAGGTACTGTGGTACTGTCAAACATTCATGAGATATTGTCGTGCTTGGTAGATAAGAATGTGTGTCACCGCGTACTAAATAAACTCCATAAAACTCCTATCACCGCGTCCAGTAGCGCCCCGAAGGTCGGACAATCGGATAGGTTGCTCCCTAGTAGAACCTCCCTAGCACCAGGCTTTAATCGCCCTTGAATATAACTTAAACTTCTTCAATTAAAACTATAGAATCTTGAAATAACTAAATTTTGCTTTTCCTATTCTGTATAAAATATTTTCTTTATATTGTGTTATTTATGCATGTTTTTATCTATGTGGCTCTGCCTAGGTACTCCATATTTGCACTCCCAGCTTCAAAATCTTATGCGCGGCCCTAACCGACTTGGCTAGACTTTAAAACCTGTTTTTGTATATTACAATATTTTCCGTGCCTTTCATGTTCGTCTCAGTCTGGACTGCCAGTATTCCCAAATTTAGCCAGGGCAGAGGGCTACTTCCTCGTGTGACTTTTTTACCACAGCTACAATGATCTGTTCTCCAGTCTTATGCATTCGGCTAACTGAATCCATCTCGCTGTTGGGTGGTCCACAGTGGTGGATTAAGATTGTTGTTTGGGGGGGGGGGGGATTGCTACTTTCCGGGGGGCTGGGGGCATGGAATTTTGGACCTTATGACATCCCTCCCCCGTACCCCCTTTAATAGGCCACTGGTGGTGCACATTGGCGTAGCTACTTAGGGATTTTTCCTACAATGGGAGGAGGTGGGGAGGGGGGCAGCCGTCCAGCTGATCAGCCACCGCAAGGTTTTAATTTCGCTATTCAGATAAGAGATCAACTAGCTTTTTAGTAGACACATATTATGTGTCATTGTGTTTACGAGGAATGGCAATGTATCTTTTTCTCAGGGGAAAAATTATGAAAAGAGTATATTTCTTCAATACTGTCGATTTTTCTTGGGTGGGCAATGAGTTTTGTAGAGTGGGCGGTGCCCACCCTTTCCCCCCTGACCCCCCTACGCCCATGGTGGTCCATCACCTCCGTCAATATTTTTATGCTAGATCCACTCAGGGTGATAATCGTCGGATACTTGTTAACGGGCGGTGTTGCCCAGTGAATTTGACGGAGTGCCTAGGTACAAAGAAACATCGCCAGTGTTGACCGGCGGTAAAGATCAAAGAATGTTGTTTTTTTCCCACGCGAAATGGAAAAAAATGTTCACGCACTATGTGAACGCATATCGGCCAACCTAGAGAAGATATTTGCGATAAATTCGAGGTGGTAGTTTCATCAGTTTCCAATCTTTATGGGGATGACGGTTCCCTTACTGTTCTTTTACTTCAGATCTCCCTGTACCTGGTATAATATTTCTCACATCTTCCTCCGTTACAAAACTATTCCTAACCTCATCAACCTACCCACGTGTCATTGATGGCGCAAATGTCATTGAAAATCAAAAATTGCGGGCCATCTTCCCAAGTAACCAACGGAAACCTGTTGCTCATAAAAGCGGTTCTCGACCTGAGGTACTCGTATGGTGTTTAGGGGTTCGGGAAAAATCTGAAGGATGGCGAAAGAGAGGCAAGCATATTTCCTTACTGATTGTGAGATAAGTCCAGCTGAATTGGATGCAATCTATGGAATTAGGTTGGTAAGGAGTAAGCAAGTCCAAAAAGTAGGAGAACCCTGGTCTCAAACATTTAAAACGTTCATTATTATCATCAGGCTAACCTACATGCCGAGATAGGTTTAAATGGAAGATAGTAAAAACCTCTGGCGTGCGAAATTCCACAGGAAAAGTCATTCGCCTTGACCGGGACACGAACACGGATCCATCGATATCGCGTTGAGTCCTTCAGCCTGTTAACCTATCGAGGCATCGTAGTCCCTAGTGGATTTCTGAGGGCTCTAAAGGAGCAAGATGTTCAGCACTGCTGCACAGAAGAAGTCCAAAGCGTGCGCTAAACGCCACAATCCGCGACGTTAAAGCCAAGCATGGAACACAATGAGGTGTTCGCTCTTTTTGACGAATTTTGAGGATACCGGGGCTAGGCCTCGCCAAAATGCATCCATACCATCCATACGCATACATACGTAGTACATTATTTTTTAAGATTATCAACACATATAAGGGATTTTCAATGAGTCTTCAGTGGGGGTATACTTCTCTCCGAAGTCCCCACGTACGGTTAATGGCCGATAGATGGAACCTGCATTTTGTACGTTATAAAGCGCTTGACAGAGCTTTAGTACGTTACATTAGATTCTTATTATAGGTACAGTGACGTAGCCAGGATTTTGGTTTTGGGGGGGCGTAATCTGAAGCCTGGGGGGTCCTCTCTTGGTACAATTTCATTCGTTATTGCAGTTTATTTATGCTACTTTTTTTGGAAAACTGTTTTGTTATTACCTTTTCCCCCTCTCGAACGCTTGCATTTTTCATCCAATATATCGCATGGTAAAACTAAACTAACAATATGATTTGAAATTTCAGGGGGGGGGGGCTGAAGCCCCTCAAGCCCTACGTGTCTTTATGTGTATATAACTTCTCCCGCTTAAATACAACGGGCACCATCATCTTGCCCTCATTAATATTATTTAGGGTTATTGCAGGACCCAGATTGTAATAATCTTACGAAATAGGTGATATTTTTTGGTGATACTGTTTTTCACTTCTTCTGAAATATCTATAGATGCATAAAATATTCTCAACATTAAATTTCATGTCACGTATAAACGTTTTTTTTTAACCGAGAAATTGTAGAACGCTCAACATTAGTCTGGTTTCTTTTTGTATATCCGGTGCAATTTGCAGCTTCCTGTGCGAAGCCGGGTCCCTCTGCTAATAGGAAATGAAGACGCATATACCTATGTTTTTTTATTTATCATATTTCAGTATGTATTATTTATCGGAGGGTGTCTCTTCTGTCGTATTTTTAAAATGAACAAAATGAGAGCATGCGCGATTTGATTTTATATTTAAAATATAAGTGAAATTTTTAGTAAATTTATTCATAAGTGAATCAGTAATGTTAACTGTTACTCCATACAACATTATAAGGAGTTCCAAAGTAATCACACTCACTACCTATCTAAAGAGAACGATACTCAAAGCCCTAAAGAAGCCACCATAGATAATACCATTGCGAAATGCGCCTAGTTAATAATAAATCACTGTTAGGGGTGGAATATTACTCATTGTTTCCTTTACTGCAATTCGCTAAGGAATAATCTCACCGTTTCTCGCCTGATTCTGTCCTATCCAATCCGCTGATGATGATTATAGCCATTTTGATAAACGTAACTTGAAAGTTAATGAGTTCACCAATGTAAAGTCTTGTACGACCAATGTTACGGCATACTGGATCAAAACTCACTGCAAGATTCACAAATTGGTAACGTCTGATTGTCTCTCATTCCATCTCGTGCTGACCAAAGGACCATGCGTAGAAAATCCTCACGTTTTTTTAGCGCTCATCAAAGGCAAAGGTATGCCCTGAGTGTAACACCTCATTCCTCTACTCTAGGAACTCTACCATCAAACCGAGATATTACCAGTGGCGGATTTCAGTGTGTAGGGACCCCTGATGGTAGAACTAAAGATGGGCTTGGACAGAAGTAATTGGATTAATTCACGAATACCACTTATAAGCTCTATATAAATGCCCTTACAAAATGTTTTAACACAAGTTTTATTTTTTTTAATTTAAACAAGGCATTTAATGAAAAACAAAGAAACTATACAAATAACAGCAGTATTTATATATTTCGATTAATTTTTTGATCACGCACAAAAAATCACATGAATAAAAACAAATATCATACAGAAAAAAAATCACATATATTGCGATTGTGCGCGCAAAATGCGCGCGGAAGACGATAAAATATAAGGTATGCTCAATTAAAGAGTATTATGCGAATAATATTTTAAAATCTAGGCTTGGGATTCTGTGTGGCCCCTTCGGGCTCATGAGCCCGGAGACGACCGTGGCCCGGAGTGACCGCCCAGAACGCCCACCGTTAAATCCGCCACTGATCTGTGCCTTTGCTAAAAAAAATGTGCATATAAAGGTATTCCCATGGCGAGACCACTATGTGCCATAGAATTCCAGTGCCGCGAGGCACTAGAATTGTGCAGGTATTATCTCGTCGTCGCGCACAAGAAAATATCATGACGGGTGGTTGCATAATTAATTTGCGTATATTAAAGGAGAGAGGGATAATAATTCTTTGAAGGAGATAGGAAATACGCAATGAACAGATAACGTAACGATATCCCTCGGTATTGGTTTTGGAAACTCGTAGTATTGATGCCTCGGGTGTCTTCAATGAAAGGGAACGAGTGTAGACAGGAGGTTTCTTAGACGTGGATGTGGAGGTAAGGCGTCATGATAGACATGCAAGAAAGGGTTGGGGAAGGGCGGAAGTCGTGGGTTGAAATTCGTAGAAGACAGCAAGAGTGAATGGAAGAGAAGGGTCCGGAAGTTGTAGGCTTCGATGAACTGGGATGGCATAGCAGTTGTAGTAGGAGTAGGCAGGTGCCTATCTTAGACGGTTGTTATACATTGTAGTTGGAGCGAAGGCTTCCGCCGTGGCTTGACACAATGGTTCACATGTTTTCAGGCGCAACTGCGTGCGTCAGCGTTTAGGCGACGACAGTTTCTCCTCCATTACAGGAGGAGAAATTGTCACCTGAACGGTGACGCTTTTTTTCACAAACGAATTGGTAGATGAGCACGGCATCTGAAGGAAATGACCTTGAGAAAATGTAGTTTACATCTATATCTAGTACCCTGTGAGCTGCCGCTTGAGCGTGTGGCAGGAAGTGTTGGGAATTTAGTCAATGAAGAAGAAAGAGTACCTATATAAGATTTAGGAGAGACGAACAGTGAAGCCTTTTTCAACGGTTTTGTCTCTCGCTGTTTATTTTTGCAGTCTTAAATTGTTATCTTTTGGATTGTGGGTCTCTCTTATTTTCTCGCATTTGTCCGTTCTCGGATACAGTAAACGTGCACCAAAGACATAAATTTCGCCATGAAAAAAATCTTTTGACTTGAGCGGGAATCGAAACGGAATCTCCTAATTGCCAGTCAGGTGTGTTAGCCAGTTATAGTATGATTTTTATGGCAAACTTCATCCCTTTGGTGTATATTTTTACACCCGTGTGTGACTGCGTGCCAAGTCATTTGTGTATTTTGCAATGATATGGGTTTTGAGTAAATATATTTGCTTTATGGTTCTTGAGATGAAGTGTGGGTGTAAAATAGGTAATATCCTTTTTGTCGTCCTGGAACTCGTTTCTTCTCCGTTTTGAGTATAAGGAAGCGATATTTAAAATTCAATTGCGATAATAGTAGAGTTTTGGTATTTGGTTTTTGTTTTGATGGTTTAGGCGCTAACACCTGTTTCAAGTCTGAAGAAAGTTGACGTTGTGAAGTGATTTTTGCATAGTAGTGGCGCTTGAGAAATACATAGTATGAATCGCGTTCCCCTTGTTCATATTGAAGCTTTTCGATCAAGTCCACGCTATGTCCCCTCACAACATTGGCGCCCCCAATGACAATTGTCAAACCTAAACCCCAAAAACCCGGCGTATTTCTTTGTCATAGACCTTAAATTTTAAGCCTAAATTATTTCACTGCTTTTTTCTATTGAAGTTTTGGTTATTTTGCTTTAAATTCAGTCAAATTTTATGTAAAATAAAACGGTTTTTTAAACCGCAAGCTAAATGCAAATGTAAATCAAAATCATTTTTGAATTAGTCGAAACTTGGTAGTAATTTAAAAGGGAAATATGCATTTAGAAAATACTTGCTCTTCTTAAAAGGCAAATGTTTGCTTCCAAACCACTCATAACGGGCCATTTTGCACATAGTTTGTTACGAATCTCCGGGACGAGACCCAAGAACCCCCTCTTTTCCTGGGGGGCAATCCATACCCCAAGCTGGGCACCAAGCTGCCCCCCCTCCTCCCGAACCTCTGGTCTGGAGCCTCCCCTGCCTCACGACAGCGATCAGGTGATGTAATTCCCCGAGATTTTTCGCAAAACAACTTGCCCGAATACGGAGCGCCGGCACCTGTATCTGCGACACCTCCAATAATAAGGTGTCTCGTCCTTGGCTGTACTCCCCAACAGGTGTGTTCCGCGGAAAAACGACGAACTAACCTTGGCAGTTCACCTGTCACTTTCCTCACATCTTCACGGGCTCGACACGCGGTGGCTTCACTTTTCAGCGTGCACGGGTGATTTGCGGAGGCTCAATGCAAGGGCGTCCATAAGCCGCCCGTCACGAATCGCTCGTTCGATCATCCTAGCCGCGTATTTGAGAATCAATCCGTCTTCCGCCGGCGGCAGATTTGTCCTTGTCAAGGCTTGCGCGTCGCACCGAAACGGTCAATGCCCTGCGTGCATGGTCGCGGCAGGTTCTTTTTTTTCTATAGCGATGTCTAGCAGTATTCTCCGGGTTGGTCGGCTACTTGGCTGAGGCGATCGACCACTCAAGTAATTTGCGACACAGAGGATGGGTGGGTAGGTTTGTTTTGGAAATGGAGGAAGGGTGGAGAGAAACCCACAGTTGGCATTACCCAATTCTCAACGAAAGGCGTGAAGGCACATTAAGAACTGAAATAATCTGATTGAAACATTTTTAAATTTTCTATCTAAAATAAAACTATGGAGCATGCTATGCTTAAACGTGAAATTTATTTGTACTATTCTTATTTTGTATTTTTATGCTTTGCACCACGTGGTAGGTACTGGTAACAAACGAAATCACTTCAGTATCCCCCTCGTCTATATTCGTTTTGTTTTTCTCTGGAGACATCTTCTGTTTCTCAAGACATAATATGTTTTCTCTAATAACAGTTTTGTAGAAATGAACTGTGCTCAATTTAAAAAATAGAAAATACACAACACCGTATGTAATTCAGAAAACATGTTGGCGACAAATGAATTAAAATTGATGTACATAAGATAGTTGAATTTTTGACTCCGTTTATCATGTTTATTGCATTTATTTATCATTTCTGTAAATAAAATTTGTCAAGATTCGAGAGAAATATCTGAAATTATTGCCTAAAAATATTTAAAATTTGGCTTGCAGCGGTTACCGTAGGGTAACGCTTGCCCAAAATGCGTGTATGTCCCATTCGACGGACTGAGTACTGCGGAAAACTCTCCTTCACTCAGAGAACACTGAAGTTGGGGCCGGAATTTCCCAGCCAGCCAGTACTCTATCCACCAAGCCAGCCCGATCCCTAGTATTCTTCAGCCTTAACTCCTCTCCGTAAACTGCCAAACAAACAATGTAATTTTTCTGTGAGAAAACAGGGTAAAACCCCTAAACAATTATGGGCGGACTGTGTGAGCCATAACAAAGAATGAATTACACCTTATCGTTTGTCTTTATAAAAATGCTGCTTTCATTGTTAACATGCTTTAGGTGGAGGAAAGAAAAAAATATGGTACAAATTTTGCAAATTATTCGATTAATATCTTTTTAATTAACCCTTTTTTTCAGCCAAAAGGGTCGTTTGCTGCGTTATTTCTGTTGAATTGACGCACTTTGACTTCAGTTTCAGAAGCTATTTGCTAATATGTCAGAAACTTAAATTGAATGGTGTCTTAATTTTATCTATATTCAATTCCCTGGGAGAATTTGCCTCTCATTAACTGTTTTTCGTGTCAATGGCATTAGTACGAGATAAAACAATATACTATTTTCCCTATGTTTCGCCCATTCCCGCATTTAACACCACGTAATTTAAATTTAAATTTGCGAAAAAAAACAGCGCATAATTTAATTCTTGTTATCCTACCAAGTACATGTTTTTCTAAGAGTACCTACCCAGATTATTAATGAACTTATATTTAATTCGTTTTACGATTGAACCACCTTAATGAACGTAACTAGTAGTCTACTGAACGAGTGGTTTAGAGTGTAACGGGAACTTTTGGGGATCGTTATCATGGCCATTACTACCGCATAAAAGGTTGTTCGGCAAGTATCCTACGCATTTTTATTACTAGCTGAAGCCTGTTTTGCTAATATGCCAATCATTATTTACAGTACTTCTCCCACTCCTGCTAAAATTTTGAAATTATCATATCCCAATGCATATAGCCATTATTCGTAGTTCTTTACCTATAATCACGCGTAGTTTTAAAATATTTCGCAATATATACGGCAGCTCATGCGTAGGTGAAAATCTCTTGTCCAGTTCCATCAATTGGTTTACTGGGCACTGCGTCAGTGTCATTGTGCTCCTACCTTAATTAACTCGTATTGTAGCTTGAAAATCAATAATAATACTCGCTTTGTAAATTGTAAATTTTACAATGGGTTTTATTCAATTCGACCGATTTCATCGCATAGGTGACATCTTCAGGTACATTTTCTAATCAAACACAGGAAAAAAAAAAAATATATATATATATATATAAAATGTCTTGGTCGAAAATCGCTCTCGGCGACGATGCACATGCATTAAAAAAACAGTAATACACTAAACAAACACAGAAACACGCAAAAAGGACACTCACAAATAAAACTTCGACGTTTCGGCGGTCATGCCGCCATTCTCAGCGGTAGAAGAATGATGAAAAGTCCGCTCTGTTCCCTTGGGAAGGAAAGGGCAGAGAGGGAGGGGGGGGGGGGGGGGTAAGTGCGAATGGATAGTGGTGGGGAGTTGGGTAGTGGTGGGGAGATATATGGAATTTTACAAAGTAACGCATGAGAATATAGAGTTCATCAATTTTTTATACTACCGATAGAAAAATATCTCTTCTCATAGTGGTCTTAATTGTTATTAGAATGGCCATCAATGTTGCTTTTAATGGATCACATATAATATATTTTCCTCCTTCGGTTTACTGGTTGGCTCTTTTGGATTGGTGACCGACAACTGAGGTCATTTCCGCCTTTGCGAATAGGTGTGGAGGTTGGTACGGAAAGGTCTTTTTGGGGAAGGGAGGAGAGAAACCAGACCTAATCAGCTCGTGCTTAAATAAAGACGTCAAAAGAGTTTTCATATCCCATCCGTGGGACGGTATACAGTACTTGAAATTCTCTCTTTATACTGCACAAGTAAGAATCGGAATTCTGCTGAAAAATCTTGAACAATATCGGGATTCGAACCGGGACTCTCGGGATGGGAAGCCACAGTTCTCGTCATCACACCAACCCGATGCTCTTCCTCTTTCAGACCTTTCCTTCCTTTGCTCCCATTCTATTCTCGGCTCAGCAAATCTCACCATAAATGTTTTCTCAAGATTTTTCCTCCATTTTTGCCATCCACCTAATCGTTACATCTCCATTCTATTCTATCTGCCCTATCCTTATTTTTCAGTATCTTCTTTCCCTCCCGCTCATATTGGAGAACTTATTCCCTCTACCCATCAAACTCTCTCTATCCCTCTCCAAACCCATGTCCCAAACGCCCTCTATCTATTCCTCGCCCATTGTGTCACCATTATCGCTAAGATACAGGTTTCGGAGCCTCATTACGCCAAGCTACAAATAAAAATTTACACTTTTTTAAATATCTCAGAGAGTTTATTCTTGGCATGACGAAAGACAAATTATCTTTATATATTCCACACTAAAAAAAGGTTTATTGTCGACCCAGGTTTCGATTGCACAGCAATCATTATCAAGGCCTGCTGTCATTGCTATGGAGTCGAAACCTGGGTCGGCAATAAACCATTCTAGTGTGGAATATACTAAGATAGTTTTTCTTTCGTCATGTCTGTGACAAAGTTCCACAAAGTTACGCCTCCAATCATTATTATTATGAGTTTCTCCCAGGAAACTTTGGCATCAAAATTCTCACCAGGAGCACGCTCTCTCTCTGCTTTTGGAGGAAAGCCATGATGTCGCCACTTAAACCTTTTACGCCACTCTTTTCCCGCTGTTAACGACAATATCATAGCGGTGTGATTGAGGGCAGGAACCAAAGTGGGGAAAATTAACGTGGTCTCCAGTATTAACCCATCTTGGATTAATGTCTCTGCATCTACATACTACCCTGCGAGCCGCATCGTTGGGGGTCATAGTTGCCACCTGTCCACTTTTAGAGAGGAAATCCTCTTTTTCAGCGCTTTTCCTTTCTGCTCTATTGTCCTCAAAAAGGACAAGGACAGTCCTCTTTTTACCACTTCAATATAGGAGACAAAAAAGAAATTTGGTAAAAATGGATAATAAAAAAAAATCCCGCTGAAAAGTTCGTTAATATTCCCACAGATGTCGCAAATGTACCAGCACCCCCAGAAGTACAAACAAACTGTTGCCCCCCCTCCGACCGCTCAGAATATATTATAGATCATGATCATGAATATTACATTATATAGACTCCTTGATAATGATCATGCACTCTATTAAGAGTGACGAGTTCTCTTTTTTTATTGTATGGAAATAAAAATGCATTAAAAATCGTTTTGCCACGCCCCTTTTTCCAAATATTTTCGCGGGTGGGCTTTTCTGAGGGACTCCGCCCCCCAGAACCCCCCGGTAAGGTAGTTCAGCCTGGTGTCCATTTTTCACATTTTGAAAAGGTGGCAACCCTGCTGGAGATGTTAGGATATCAGCCATGGACAAGGGAGGAAATGGGGAAAAGGAGATTAGTCCAATCAATAGGTATTTTTACATACTCTAATTCTATAGTGGATTAAATCTGCTCAGGGGTGTGGAGGTGGGCATGAAATGACCCCCCATGTGCGTTCGACTCGAGATTATGGGCGGTTGCTAAATAGCGATTGTTGATAGGGCGCCGAAATGGCTTTTTGTTATTATTTCAATAACTAATGAGCTTACGAAAACATGTTTCAAACAAAAGTTGTGGGTTGTCAAATAACCTTCAATTTGAGCCGTTGTACCTCGAAATCGGTGAATTAGTTGTTGCAAAAAAGCAAGAAAAACCGGTTAAAATGGGCGTTTTTTGTAAATTAAATATTTATTGCAAAAATAATTTTTCACTATTTTTATTGCTTTGAAAGAAAGCGCTCGTGATTATCAATACAACGAATTTTTTATAAGGTGATTGTTGAATTATTTGCTGAGATATGGCCTATTGTTTATCCCGAGACAGTTTTTTAAAGTTAATAATTGCTATATTGTCGCGGTATTATTGAGTCAAATCCAACTGAATTCTACTCCCAAAAGCACAATTACATGTAGTATCAAAACCAATTCGAAAAATCATTAAAAAGTCATAGAAATAAACGTTTAAAAAATATACTTTTTCAGACTAGCGTTTTTTATAAACAAATAGAGCTAAGGCGTCGGCTGTTAGTCGCACGAGTTTCTAACTTGGATATTCTGAAAGCTGGTTTGATTGCGCAAATTTATGAAAAACAAAAAGACCTTACGACCAATAGGAGCTGAGATAGGATTTTTTTCCTTTAAATCGCAGTGACTTTATTTATAAAAGTTAAGAAACAATTTCAACGGCGTTACACAAACAAAGGCTTATATTTGATTATTGCAATTACTTTTTTTAATAAAACTTATCTTTTATATTAAAATTTCGTGCACAAAGTGGAGCGTATTCCCGGCGTAGGCAGCAAACAATGGGACGCGTGGAGGGGGCAGAGAGCGGCGGTGAATCACGGAGCTGCCGCGCGCTTGAAAAACTGAATTGGAAACTTCAAACGGAGGAGCGCGTACAAATTCGCTCTATATCCGCTATTTATGGACCAATCTCTAGAGATGCAGTGCATCCTGATCGGTTCTTGAGAGCCTTCAGATGCGATGGTTGAACACTGAGATATTATTTTCGAATGCCATCATATTATATCCTACCTACGAACTTACCTACCAACCCCAAAAAAATCCTCCGAATCGCTGATCATAAAAGAAACCCACAGAAATACAGAGCCAAAAATGACAGTTTTAATTCGATTTATTTGAAACGCGTATAAACTAAATTGGGGTCCTATAATGAGACTTAATTTTAATGGAGAAAAATAGCTACCCAAATTGTTACCCTGTGTGTCTTTTTTTAACTCTTACCGCCGAAAAAAAGTCAGGTAAGGTTTTATCGTCCCCTTAGCCGTGAATTGTTCGTGAATACGTCTGCGTAATGGGGTAAAATTCTAAGGCCGACGTTTAGCGGCGCGTCCAATTTCTGACGGTCCTGAAGCCGTCTCACCCGTTCCGCCACGGACATAGCGGTACCGATCGATGGCCAATTAGGCACCCTTTCCGATGAGATGCGCTCTCGTGTATTCTCTCTGTGTTTTTCGGTGAATACGGGCCGGCACCTCAAATTTTACTTGAAACTTCACTAAACATTTTTAATTTGTCACCTTTATCCGTTACTCACCTATTGCTCCCCAACATGGTATATGTCGGCCACCACAAGTCTTGCCACCCTTAACAGTGTCACAACTTTCTTCGCTAAAATAGAGAAATACAGAAATCCAAGTTTCCGCAATTCGTCCATGGACACCATACCATCTTCACTCTCTATATGTACTTTCTCCCGTCTTATACTCAAATCCGACTTAAAACTCATCTATAACACCCTTAATTCTTACATTGACAGTCCTGATAACTTATTTCACTCAACAATGTCAGAGTGCCTTTTCGTCCTACCGAAACTAACTCGTTACTCCACATTCCCACACCCAGATTATCACTAATTAAACGTTCTCTCTTCTTCCGTCTCTCCTCCCTAACAAATTCACTCCCTCCTGATATTGATCCATTTTCCTATCGTCTAAAAATTTCACTAACTTGGCCACAACACACATTTCCGGAAATAATCATAAATCTAGATAATAATCAACAATAATCAGTATTTCATCTTCGTTAAGTTGTTCTTTTTTGTTATTTTGTTGTTTATTTGTGTGTTACAAGTGCACTTTAAATTGACAATATTGCTGTATGTGTGGTATTATTTTCAAAATTAAAAAATAAAATAAAAATATGTAATAAACTAGAGTCCGTCCAAGATAATAGTGCAGTTGACAGAAATGCAGCCAAACTGTAAACACGTTTGGGGAAGGGAATCACGTGACCAAAGAATCCCTGATTGTGAACTTTGTTTAAACCATACGATGATGATAAAATTGTTTACTTTTCATTTATTTCTAAGCCAAATCACTTCATTTCAACTGCGCTATTATCTTAGACGGACTCTAATGTAAAATTGAAGGCTTTCCCGGCGAATGCTTGGGTTGTCGAGCTCTCGGGTTTCCATCCGGGTGATGTTGGTGAGTGGCACTGACCTTTCGACGGCGTAGTCTGCCATCGTCCTCAGGATGAACGGTTTGACCAGACGGATGTCATTTATTCATACCGTTTGATCGGGATCAAGTTGGTTTTTATAAAAGTGTATCCGGCTTAATTTTGTGGAAGAATGTTAAACCCATATCGATGAAAACACAATAGTAACTTCCACACTTCATGTGACAAATTAACACCGACCAACCCAAGTTTCGGCACACACTACCACTATCAAGATTAATGCCATTATCAAGGCCTTGATAATGGCACTGTGTGCCGAAACCTGGGTCGGTCTGTCTTAATTTGTGACATCAAAGTGTGGAAGTTACTATTGTGTTTTTATCGACATGGATGCAAGTTGGTTTTGATTGGTTATCACTTTCCCGCTCTATTTTAGCAATCTCAGTGGTGGTTTCCACGCAGTACTAAGCTGGAAACCTTTGTCTCCATTCATGATGTTTTTCTCGATGTTGATTTTCACAGCTTCTTTCACAATCCGGTCCCAGTAGTTATTTACAAGGCGAAGAAGTTTATTTTCTGCGAAATCGATATTGTGACCATTCTAGAGGCTGTTCTGCCACCGCAGATTTATCGGGTTGGAAGACCAACTTGATCCCAATAAAGTAGTATAAATAAATGACATCCTTCTGGCCAAACCATTCACCCTGGGGGCGATGGCAGACTACGCCTTCCAAACGTCGGTGCCACTCACCAACATCACCCGGTTGGTAACCAGAGAGTTCTACATTCTAGTAATAAACTGATGGAGGACACTTTGTGGAATTTTGCTACTATTCGCGTGGTGAAAAGAAATCACTTAGCAGTGTTCTATTTCATCTTTATTCCCGATCGATTTCAATGTCAATACGTCATTATCAAGGTAAAATTGACCAATGTCACCTTGAAAATGACGCATAGACTTTGAAATCGATGTGGAAAATAGAACTTAAACGGAATCCAAGTAAATTCTTTTCACCATACTTAACACCAATGAGTATTTAAAGCCACATTTTATAGCAGCCTTCCGTTTCAGAGCACTGACACATCCTAGTCGCGAGATGTAATGCGCAGAAATTTTCACACTCGCTCAAAATTGTCTGCAGTCGCTGCGGGCCACCACCTGCACCTATTTATCTCCAACCTTTGATTAATTATTGTGAGTACTTGCATCTTTTGCTGCGTTTGAAATTAGGTGTCCCATCTCGGTCTGATTTTACGGACGTAACCACATCAAAAATTGATTATCTGCTCAGGGTAAGTACCTTAGTTATATTTTTGAAATTTCCTGTGCATTGGACATCCAAAATTATAAATCCTCCAAACATTGACTATACTCTAATTTTATCTAAAATTGTACCTTCCGGAACTATTATTTAGTATGGCCATTAAAAGACGGACTCAGGTAGGGGAGCATGCAGGTAAACCTTATCCCTCCTAAATATATACGAAAATACCTTTAAAAATCGATCTTACTCGACTTTTCGCCCATAAGTTTTTATACGTCTTTCAAACGCATCTTGAAAAAAATACCTGGGTGCACTTCAAACTTCTTATGCCGTTTACTGCCACTGTGGACTTTGATGTTGGCTACAGCTCTATCTACGGAGACGGTCATTTGTTGTGCCGCTTGAATCGGGAATGGTTATATCGCACGTCGATCATCAACCAAACTGTTCCAACGTAAGACTCCACTTTTTTTATGCACAGAAGAAAAATTTAAAATAATTCGACACCTTACCATGATGATATTTTTTAAATTTTCCATTACGAAGAAATTATTATTAGAAATAAAGTACTGGAACAGGTATTACATTTTAAATATCTTGGCTGTAACATAGTATATGAAGAAGATGAAGATATAACTAACAAAGTAAAATAACTATCAAAGAATATGCGGTACCATAAGAAGAACACTGAAAGAAAAAACTACGAAGGAAACACAGGTTAAATTCTGCAACGTCATGGGAGTACCTACATTGTTGTATGGGTCCGAATCATGGGCGTCAAGGCACAGAGATTGGAGACAAATCGAAACATCAGAATTAAAATTCTCAGATCCGTTTAAGGTTACTCAAAATTAGATCATATAAGGAACTGTGACGTAAGAAAAGAAGTAAACGTTCGTTCAGTGATACACAGAGCAATACATTATAAAGATGATTAGAAAGAACATGCCATGCATATGTCCCCAGAGAGAATACCAAAGAAGGCAATGGAATATAATCCCCTGGGTAGAAGAAGTGTTGGAAGACAAAGGTTACGCTGGGGAGCCCGAAACAGGGCAGTTATGTCTAATCCCAGAAAGATAGAAGAAAATTTGACGACGAAAAAGTCGATATGCAATCAATGATCATTGCTAATAACATTTTTACGTTCAACTTACTCGGAACCATGTGAGGTCTCTGCTCCGAATCTCACCGTGGAGAACACTGCCCTAGGGGCTGTCCATAATTCACGTAAACAAAAATAGGACACTTTTTGACCCCCCACCCCCATCGTGAACACTCGTCGACTTCATCTGGACCCCCCCTGTCGTCCACGTAGACTTCTTTTTTTGCGGAAAAATCTGTGAAACGGGTCATTAATTAATTGTCATGGACCATCTGTAATTTAAGGCAGATTTTAAGGAAAGGTAAGTAAAAGAAAAACTACTCTTTTAGTTATGATAATCTGTCATACCATAAACTGTAAAACTAGAAAATGTAAATGCCTAATTTGGTAAAATCAGTCAAGTTAAACTTTCTCAAATCCAACTTATTTTCAGGTAATGGCAAGAAATTGCCATGCAGTTGTAAAAGTAAGTTATCTACGTAGACATCCCTCCAACCTTCCCACCCCCCAACGTGGACCTTCGTTGACAATACTCGCACCCCTTCACCCATGTCTGGTGTCTACGTGGATTGTGGACCGCCCCTTACACTTCCCTAGTGACGCGCGTGACTTTTCGATTGAGTTTTCTCGTCGAATTTTAGTGCTTTCATATCCTCCCTATAGAACGCGATCCCGTCGCTGCGTTGCTGTTGAGATGCTTCTTGACACGCCGAGTCCGCTCACGTCTCCCACCATTCTCCGAGGTGGGGATTGCATGAGAAATGCGCTTTCTTAGAATGTGCGCGCGTGGAGTTCCGAGGCGTGTGAGCACCTTCGCGCGCATTTCAATGCCCTCCGGCCGCTAATGGAATACGGAGACGATTGATAACTCCTCATTTGGGTAGCTTTCTCTCTCTATCTCTCTTTCTCTCTCTCAGTCCCCCTTCTCTTCTTGAAAGATGGCTTCCACTGGCTGGCCCTCTCAAGGCTCAACTCGTGTGCAGCCGCAGACGGACTCGATTCGAAACTCGTATCGACGCGCTCGTACCCTTTCTCCGGTGGGTCCCGTGGACTGAAGGAGAGAGTAGGTGGCGGATTAACGCACGATGGTGAGGCTTTTTTTATTCGCGAAAATTCATTCTTCTAACATGGCTTTCGTACTGGGTTAGCTAGAAGTGGGTGGTGGAGGTGGTCCGGTGGCACTTTTTTGGGACGACATTCAATAACTTTTTTACCTTTTTTGAATAGAAATATGAGTGAAACTATCAAACTCCCGTGAGTTTACGGTTAAAATAAAATGCAAAAAATTATTAAGGAATCTTTCCAAATTATCTATCTATAGGACATCAACTAAACAACGAAATAGGGTTCATTGTATCATATATATAATTATTTTTTTATTTCAATAACAAAGCAAGAAAATAAATTTTTAATTTTGTATTTTAATTTACAAATAAATGATAGTTAAATTATTTTTTATTAAACTACATTTTCAAACTGTCTGAATAGGTTTGATTAGAATTACGTATTTCCCAAGGGAAGTGCGGCAATTGACAGGCTCAAGCTGTAGAAACGCCACTGAGCTATTTCGCGCAATATGTCCTTAAATTTTACTTTAGTAGGAGGACACGTAAGGAGGCACCTTCAAAAGATGTGTTAAATAGCTTGAGAGAACTAATTATAGGAATCATGGTTAAAGCATTTGCAAAAATAAGTTTTCAAGGGGAGTAATCAGAGCGTAGCACCTTATGGCAACGATACTTGACTCTTGAGATGACTCGGAGAGAATAGAGTTTGAGTCGTTTGAGATTTGTGTGTGGCAGAGGATGGAAAAAGTACGATGAACGGAAATGAAGACGAGCGAGAGACTTCTTGGAATCGTGGGGGGGGGGGGGGAGAAAAACGCTTGAATCACGAGGAGGCAAAGTAGATGGCTGGAGCGAGTAATAACGGGAGTTGGAATACAGATGGTCGTTTTTCATGGGAAAAGGCTGGGTAAGAGATGAAGAGGATTAGAAGAGGCATATTAGATAGAGAGAGACGTAAAAAGTATTCTCAGCAGAAGAGAGACGTATGAGGAAGTGTGGTAACTCAAGCGAGGGCGCGCCCTCGGCCCGGGCGTTAGGAGACAAACAATGATTCATTAAAATCTTACTCTAACCTCCACATAACCAAATGCAGTGGACCTTATTAAATCAAATGCAATTCTTTCCAGGAGGTGGTTCGACTTAAAAGTCAAAGTTCCCCATATGAAACAACGTTAACTGAATAAATACGTACCTAACCCCCAACTATTATTTATTATATTATATTTTAAGTTTAAACATTGGTTATTTAATAAAGCATAGTGATATTAAATATTAAAACTGTATGCGTTGAATTATGCGTGCATAAATTAAAAATTGAAGTACACTTTACCATAGAGTAAAGAACAGTATTCTTTACGCTATGAATCTACATATTGCATATTTACATGACAGTATTCTTTACTCTGTGACATCATCAGTAGTCATCAATCTGAAGATTGGTTTGCTATCCACTCCTCTCTCCTATCAGCCAACCGCTTTATTTTTACAATCACTTTCGCGTCCTTTATAAACTACTTGATGTATTCCATTCTTGGTCTTCCTCTGCAATTCTTCCTGATCTTTTCTCCTTCCATTATTGTTTTCAAAAGGCTGTTTTGTCGCAAAACGTGCCCATTAAGTTTGTCTCATCTTCTCAAAGTTTACATTATACTTCTTTCCTATCCAACTCCTCCTAGCACTTCTTTGCTGGTGACTCTCCGTATGTTTTATCTTCAACATACACCTACATCTCCGCTACATACGATATACCTCCGCTGCATACGCTTCCAATCTCTTTTGCTCTGCAACTGTTACCGTCTAGGATCCACTGCGATGTAAGAGCATGCTCCAAATATATGCTTTAATAAAGTTCTCCCTTACTTCCAAACCTTCTTTACCTCTGCTCAGAGAAAACGATGCATTGTGAAATCAGAGTTGAAGACGGAAAAGAAAGAGGATATTATTTATTAACGATGATAGTGCTGTTATCTTAACACTCCGTGCCTCCTGCTATACCGGATTCTCACAGGGCAGAATATAGGCGTAAAAATATCTACACTTCTACGTTTTAAATCTAGTGAATGTGATCATAGAGTAAAGAATGCATGTATTCTTGCTGTAACCAAGGTCACTTACCGCACGACTTTACAGAATACATTTGGCGACAAGGCAAGTTGGAGACTATAGTTTTTACTAGGATGAAGCTGAGATTTCAACTGTCTAAATTCTTTTTTTAAATTTTAATGTCATATGTGTTTTTGGGTTGCAAAATCACGCCTTAAGATCTGCAACTCTGGTCTGCAAGATGTGGTTTTCATACTATTGGCAGAAAACCCCACGATGCAACGAAATAATGTTAGCAATTTTGCTATCAATTGACGGTAGTTGAAAGCTGCTATGATTGCAACTGGTAGGATCAGTAGACTCTTGCTAACGGCACAGCGTTCTGAGGGTAATAGATGACTTCGCTGTGTCATCATGTTTGGGCGGCATTTGGTCCATCGCAAGCCATCTGACTCCATTCTGGAATTTGCTACACCATGGTCTTCTTCCATTTTCACATTACCGACCCTCCGAAGAAATAGAAATTTTCGTTCAATCTTGCTATCATGTGCGGCATTAAAATCGATCCAGAAACAATGAAACCAACTGAGGATTCCTCTTGTGTTTTGACGTAGGTATATAAACTATTCATGATCTTGAGTTTCGTGTTTTTTTCTAAATAATTAATGCATTTAGTTGACAATCTTTTGGTATTGCGGAGAAAGGACAAGATTAATAACATATAACTGATTATAACATATAACATATTCTGGAAATGCTGTTTTTATGGTGCAGTGATTATAAAACAAATACAAAGAGAAACAACACGAAAGCCCATGAAAACCAGTTGAATTGATGGCAGTCATAAAAAAATAATGCTTCATTTACGAAGAAATAACAGCTTGCTCTTTTCAATGAGAAAAAAATGAATAATTTTCACGAAAAAAAACTCACTAACAATAAGCGTGTACCTACCGCGTGTACTAAGAAAATGAAATGGGAAAGCCAATTTCGAGTAACATTTGGCCAAAAATTTATATTAAATTTAAGGCCAAATTTACACCGTTAAAGTATATTTAGTGTAGTGGGGTGGTTGATTGAAAGTTTAATGCAATAAAATCGATAGGCTTACGGAAATTCGGAGAGGTAACTACATTGGTGTAATTTAACTAATTGCATGTTTTCGGGAAATGCTGTTGTTTACGAGCTACCTATCAATCAAATGAGTCAATTATAATGATAAAATCATTTGCTTGGACTGGGATTCGAATCCAGACCCGCCAATTCCTCTAATTTAACAAATATTGTCATTAGAAATAATGATACAAAGATCGTCAGAAGCTAGTTGAAACGGAGATACTAAAGAGCTAAATCATGTACGATTCTAGAGGAAATATGGGAAAGAATAAAAAATAAAAATAATGAGCTTAAAAAATTCCTTGAATGAAACAGATTAAAATTGAGGAAGTAAATTTTATGTGAATATACGTGGCTCTAAAATTCAAGATCGATTTTTTATATTAACAGTGCATCGTTAAGTCATGCTTGAGAGTGTAGTGAGATGGATATTGTGGCAGGTGGTAAGAACGAAAATCGACGCTGAGTCATGCCCGCTGCACTGCACAGATGATCTTGAAAATCCAATGTTGTTTTGCTGATAATCTGTGAGGACGTCCTCAAAGCTAGGCCATGGAAAGGAAACTTAGAAGCGCGTCCGTCACACGGTGGGGGAGGCTATTTTACGCTATGACAGCCATAAATACGTGACCAGCCGAGGCCATTCCAGATTTGGGCATATTTCTGCTCTTTCATGGGGAAAATCGCTTCGGCTCCGGCTCTATTCTTTACATTGTGTGAGTCATGCCATCGCCGAATAATAAAAAATACAAAAAGAAACCACCTCTATCGCCCGTACATGGCGTACGTGACCATGAAAGATTATGCGACTGTATCTCTGACAAAACTCCTTTATATCTGGGAATTGTCGATTGTTTTTTAACGATTAACTTAGCGGACGAGACTAAAGAAAAATTTGGGTTGCTAATCGTAGTGCCGGCTCTAAGAATCTTGCCGCCCCGGGGTTACGAGGAACGAACTGCTCATATATATGATCGACGCTTCAGGGAACGACACATGAAGACGTTACGAAAAATGTCCAGAAACTCATATACTAAGAGCATTTCCAAAAATTAAGCGAATAAAGTTATTTTTTTCTCTTCAATTTAAAAAAAATGTCTTTGTATCTGTTTGAAATGTCCATGGCCGGAGTGGGCCTGGTGACGTAGCGTGCAAAATGTTCCGTAGCAATGATCTGGCTTCTCATTCCTTCTAAGAATTTAAATAGTTTAATATCTTATGGAATGTAATAAACATATTTACTTTAATGATGAACATTTTATATAAAAATTTCGTTTCTGATGACTGAAACCAAGATCTTTTTTTGCTACGATACAGTGTTAATAAATACATACTGTTTTTCCTTTAGCTTATACAACAATCTCCCTTTCCATGCATACGTTTATTTTTAAAGACTGATTGGTGCCAATGGCAATGAATAGAAGGTTGATCAAGATATGATGCACGGAGATAATCACTGATGAAGTCTTACGAAGAGTTGAGGAGTAAAGTTTTAAAATGAGAATTTTGAAGAACGAGTTACTAACTTATTGGACATACAAGCCAACTGCGGAGAAAGCAAAATGCCATAATTTGTTAATATTGTATTTTAAATAATTATACTAAATGTCCAATTCTGCTATCACTTGTATCTCTCACAGTTCCTACAGTTTTATCCCGATGCAATTCATTGTTTTCAATTCCAATTTTACGAAATAACTATACTTTGTCTTGCCAACATTTCGTGCAATGAGAGACAGCAACACACATTGCAATTTGGACTGTTTTACCTCATCGAAAAGCATAAAATCTTTTAGACT
This sequence comes from Pyrrhosoma nymphula, assembly GCA_963573305.1. Lineage (NCBI taxonomy): Eukaryota > Metazoa > Arthropoda > Insecta > Odonata > Coenagrionidae > Pyrrhosoma > Pyrrhosoma nymphula. Next base: position 66,916,927 of record OY754337.1, on the reverse strand, counting down.
TTTAGAAAAAAGCAGTGGCATAAATGTATAGAAATGTAAGATCAATTGCTGTTTTCTATAATTTCTTTTCAGTGAGGTTGGGAGCATTTTTATTTTATTTTAATTCTATTTTATTTCCTAAAAGAATTTTTTATTAAGAATATTTTATTATTATTTATATAATAGATTACTTTCTTGTAGTAGCTTATATCTTATCAGTGTATTACATTATTTTAATGGTTTATATCTTATCAATGCATTCTTGAAATGGGTTTTTTGGCCCGTTAATAAACATTCTGAGATATGACTGCCTCCTAAATACTCTAATCTAAGGAAATATGGATAGGGAGAATTAGCGATTATGGCCATTGAATGAATGATTCACGCATTGTTTTGAAGGATGTTAAAATATAAAGGAGGTGAAGCGGTTAGCTGAAGAGAGAATGAATTGATGATCTACAGCATATCAATTTTCGAACTGATGGTAATGAAGATGATCGATTTTGCCCTTTTGTTAGTAATTTTAAAATCCGGATAGTCACTATGATGGAGAGTTAGGACCCAACCCGTCCCGAGCTGTAATGTACATATCTACATTTTATTTAATTCATGTCTTACCGCGAGTTAATTTCGTTCCTGCCTTACGTACCCACCCCTCGTTCACGATTTTTGATAAATGGGTGAATAGGTTAATCGTCAGCATACACGCACGTCCGATCTAAATATAATCTCATGCGCCTTCTTCGGGGGAAAGAGGTTATCATAAAACGCTTTTATTGATCGAAGAGCTACAACAGGCTGGCACAAGGTGTCCCGATTTCACCGGGCTCAGAGAAGAAGTCGACTACCCACACTCGCCATCTTCCAACTTTTTATTTTATTTTTTGCATTTTCTTCATTCCCCTCCCCGAAAACTTTTTGTCACAATGGGTCGGGTAGCGCTCTTCCCACGGATTTTCAAGAGGTTACTCAACCAACCGCGAAAGGCTGGCAGTAGGGAAAAAGAAGGCAACAGATCGCCTTCTACTCCCGTTCCGTCGGCGAAGAAAGTCAAACCCCGATTGCTTACGGTGAACGACTGGGGATGCCTTACAAATGAACTATCGCGACCTAACCGAGCTAGCTGCCCCTTCCTCTCCTATTTTAAATACCCTTCCTTTCATTTCAGTCGCGCTGGCTGGTTAATCCTAAAACTCCCCCACGCCCTATACAGACGGTCTCGCTTGGGTTGTGTTTCGTGAGAGCGCCTCTGATATTTCGCCGAGTTATATCACGCACCTATCTCGTCAGCGGTGAGACTAGCTCACCGAAGGATAAAGAAACCGGAATGAAAGACGTCTGTAGATAGAAAAAATAAACGTAATCATTCGATGACATCAAGTCTTAATTCTATTTCTCTGAATCGGAAAAATGAAGCGTGATCTCGCTTTAGGTAGAGGCGTGACCTACATATTTTTTTACGTAAAAGCCGTGGGTGTGCGGCCTAATATATCATGCACCTGCGTGAGGATCCAAAAGAAATGAAAGAAGTTAATGCGTTTTGAAGTTTAGTCTTTGAGATCTTCCAGTTAAAGAGGCTGTGCGATGATTGCTTTAAATAAAATATCAGCGAATGAAAGTTGAAGTATTGATCATGTCGTAAGTTTCTTCAGGCTTGAATGTAGGAGAAGAGAAATTCGTCCTTGGCGTTTTGCGAGTAGTGCCAGCCTCAATCTAATCCCGTTCCCTTTCTCTTCATTTCGGGATGGCCGTAGCGAAATCCTCGTTCGCGGCCTAATTTTCGCAGTGACGCCGGTGATCTTGTCTCGAGTAATTAACTACCTTAGCAGTGTGAATTCGATGCTCAAAAAATTCCCACTCTTCCATTCATAATGAATCGAAGTGACCCATTTTTTCTTTAGTGATCCACTGGGCAGGAGGTACCTATCTCTCCTTCGAAACGAGCGTTGCATAGCTCAAGACAACGCTGATCCTAAAGTCCTATACAGACCATATGCAACCAATTCCATAGCAATTCATTAAGATATCATGATATCGCAGGAGACAAACATCTGTTAGTTACCTGATCAGAAAATTCCGCGGCCAAGATTTTATTTCCCACTAATATAATTGCGTTCGGGAAAATTCTTACGAGGTTATTGGCTGCGCGATTCTCCCACAGCTAGGAGTTCATCCAAGAACTAAAAAAGTTGAGTAGTCGAAACGATGGAGAAAAATTCCCTTGATGTTCAGTACAACTGAAATGTGGAAATATTAAATTACATTTTTAGTTTTTTTTTATAAAACCGCTTTCGTTTCTTCCTAAGGAAGCACGAATTCGGATCCAGCTTGAAATTCTAGAGTTTTATAATTTTTTTAGTCTTACGCCCCTTCGTTCTAAGTTCAGGAATCACATGGTTCTATAGTTTATTCTCGTCCCTATCCAAATAATTTTTTCACGCATTCGGGAACGCATTTATTTTGATGAGAAATCAGCAAACACGGAACTGACATCATAATTGACGGACAAAACCAGCGCCATTTCGTCGTATCACAATTTTCATCATGAGGCTAAAAGCGTTACCTATGACTTAGGTACTTGTTATCTAAAAAAATCTTTTGACGATGATATCGCATTTTACCAATGCTTCTTATCCGTGAGATGAATCATCGTGTTACGGTTTCCTAACTTTTATTTGCCGATTTCAAGGGAAGAAGGCGCTTTTTGATTTACATTTAGGATCTTCAGGGTCATTAATGCCGACAAGTGGAAGGGAAGGGAGGTAGGGGGTTGAGAATGTTATTTATTATTACTCCAAATTATTACGCGCTAAGTCCGACTGTTTGCCGGATAAGGTTATTGTATCATATTAAATCTTTCAATGGTGATATTTTTTAAATAATATTTTTATCGTAATTCGCAAATTGTACAATTCCCTCCTATCCTATTAATGGGGTCGCGATACGGTTTCCTCGAACAAATATTTAGTGTGCTTTTTATTGCTATGTTCCATAAAATCCATCAACCAAAGGTCGGTTTTTATCTATAAAAATATGTAGACCCACGCGTTTTTCCGTGTCAAATATTTATCGCGATTTGTATAATGTTCCATTAGACAAAGCCGTATTTTCCGTTTAAAATAAAATAAAACCCTCCCCTACCAGAAACGCAAAATATAATTGAAGATACCTCCAATGCGAGCAAAATCGGTCATAGTTCTTCTTAAGCTGATGGTACTCACCTTCGGGTACTTTCCTGGAAACATTACGGTCTCACGAAACCTGTTTCGTTTGACGGTGAGATTCGTGAGATTGAAGTACGAACGTGGCGCCACTAGCGGTGGCCTGGGAATAAAGTATCGGAGAGCTTTTTATCTTTACCTGGGCTTGAGACATTAAAAAAAATGTGTTGAAACAAAACAATAACACAATTATATCGAGTTCGGTCTTCGTTGAAACGGTTGAGTACCTATTCCTATTAATTGTGTATTATTCGGACTGTAATGCCGGAAAAAATGTTTTATAACCGAAGTTAAGAGATTCATGTTCCGAAACTTATTTAACAAACCTTATTTGAGCTTTAAATGGAATAGCGACTCGGTGTGACACCCACGTAAGAATTCTTGTCTTCTACCTTTGTGAGTGTTCTTGTTACTGATTCATGATGAGTGGTTTGGTGTGAAACATAAAATAAATATTTTTTGGTTCCCAGTCAATTGAAGGGAATCAGCTAATCGTGGATTGTGTGCGATGAGGCGAACATTTAAGTGCTATTGTTTACAGATGGTGGTGATAGGGTAATATTATAAAATATCCATGTGAGATTGCTGCGGAAATAATTCTCGCATTGTTTTTCAAGATGACACCTTCGGCATTTTACCATGCTACAATCAGCATCGTGCAGCAATTATAATTTCGAGTTGCCGGATGACAGTACTATGCAAATGTAGGCCACTGGGAGATCGTATATGGTCATACATGAAGTCCAGCAGCTCCTGAAAGCATGGCATCATTAACAAAACGATCGTGGAAACTGCGTAAGTATATATTTAATTAAATTAACAGTGGGTAATCAAATGTAAGTTTAATCTCAGTTTTATGGAGTTACTACAAACTTATTGAGTAAGCATCGTCCACTATTGTCTTGTCGAATGCCAATTTTGGGTGTAATCATAAAAAATCGGTTTTTTATTGTGCTTACTCTTGTTTTCATGCGATCCTAGAAGATTTTGTCGCTCATGGGTCGAGAGTACGATGTCTTGCCCTTGGGCACAAATCTGGTCGAGTGCTGGTCACAGGAGGTGATGATAAGTTGGTCAATCTGTGGGCCGTTGGGAAACCGAATTGTATTATGGTAAGTTAACACATTCATTTCTTTTTTGCGTAAAATGTCTCGTTGAGATAGAAACTTGTGATAACGTCTAGGGCACTCGAATTTCATGTGCAGCTTCATGTATGTTGTAGCTTGCTCTTTAAAATGCTGTGTCTCTTATTCCATTTTATCTCAATGCAGAGTTTGAGTGGTAATGCATCTCCAGTCGAATGTGTGCAGTTTGGTAATACTGAAGAACTTGTGGTATCTGGTGCTGGCAATGGAGTCCTGCGGATATGGGATTTAGAAGCCGCGAAGATGGTTCGAACACTCCAGAGTCACAAACTTGGTGTTCGTTGTACACATTTTCACCCTTATGGCGACTTCCTCACATCAGGGAGTGTGGATAAGGAAGTTAAGGTAGCTAACATTGTGATAGAAAATGAAAGGTTGTGAGATACTGTATGATATTGTGTTTTTTTGTTGTGAATGGCATATTGATCCAATTCTATACTTATCTTAAACCTTTTCAAACAGTTGTGGGATATAAGAAGAAAGGGCTGTATATATACATACAAAGGGCACAAGCTGACGGTAAACAGTGTAAAATTCAGTCCAGATGGCCAATGGATAGCTTCCGGCTCTGATGATGGTGCAGTCAAAGTGAGTCATTTACAATTTATACTAGTAACTTTGCTTTGCAATTTTGAAGGAGGTGCTGTAATGTTAGGGGAAAGGTTATGTGACCAGTATCCAAGGTTACTTTGGATAGAAATTTTAGGGATCGTATAGCAGTTTTAGAGATAAGTGTAGTCGTGGAACATGTTTAAAGATGGGCAAGAATAAGATGTAAATTGATCAATTTTGCGTTACTCTGTGGAACAGCTATTCAGGAACTGTAATTTGTGTACCTAGAAGACAACTTTCAATGAAGCAGTATTTTACTTATTGTGTTCAGATCAGTCTTTTGGAACTAGATTTCAATCACAAATGCAGTTAGTAAAATAAGCAAAAGGCATATAAAATTGATTTTAACTCAAATATTATATTAGTCGAGGTGACAAAAACTACTAGGTACCAATCTAAAGTTGTTTATTTACATTCCACAATGTTGTATTCATTTGTATGTGTATCATCAAAAATATTGAGTTCCTTCATTTACAATGGGAATTTCACAAAACGAGTGATAGTTGATGTACATGGAGAGCCTTTGGAGAAATAAATTCTTGTTGTGGGTCTCAAGTCTTCGGAACAGCATATTTTAGCAAGGTCTTTGCTGGTTGCAAATGTTCCACCAATCTCCTTTGGTTCATTTAAAATAAATGAGCACATAGGTGCAAAATTCCTCTGAGGAAAAATCATTTGCCTTGAGCAGGAATTAACCCAGATCCCTCGTTATCACACCGAGTGCTCTAACCAATTAATCTTCCAAGGCATCTATTTTTTAGCCCATCTCCTTATTTGAAAACATGGTGTTCCATTTAGGAAGTCTTCTCGGGTCTTCCACCGGGATAAGCTTTTTAGCACTGCCGATGTTTCGGAGTCCAACTCGTGCTCCATTCTCAGGGTGAATGATGATATTTACGATAGACTTCAACGGTCGTCATTGTTGCTGGTGGTCAAGGGTCGGCCATTACAGTTTGAATTCCCTGAAAGTTTAAATAATGGCTTGCATGCACCGCTAAGGGAAAAGCCATGTTCTTGGTTGAAATACCTTCTTTGTAGTCAGATTTCAATGGCCTGCTTAATAATCCTATCCCAATAACCTTGGGAGTGTGCAAGCACTTTAGTCTCATGAAAGAGATGGAGTGGTCCATGGTATTGCTGTGTTCAGCAGTGGCGTATTTTTCTATTTGTGCGAGACATTGATGTTGTTGGTGCTCCTTTACCCTTATTTCAATAGTCCTACTCGTTTCTTTGATGTACACCTTTCCGCATTCACAAGGTGCTTGATAGATGCCAGGTATCTTTAGGCCGATAGGGTCTTTTGCTCGGATGATGAATTCCCTGATTTGTTGGGGTGGCATGTTGATCCTCTCAAACTCGTAATCATTGTATCATTTTGTTCCATCGTATCTTTGTGTTCCATTTTTGGTTTCAACCTCACAGACTGTGGCACTAAGCGCACGCTTAAGACTGCATCTGTGACGTATGCCTGGCAGTCTGGAATACCTTGTTCCTTTAAAGTCTTCAAAAATCCACAGGTTATGAGGATACCTTGGTAGCTAAACTGGCGAAAGCACTCTGTGTGATTTTGTGGGATCCGGGTTCGAGTCCCAGTCAAGGCGAATGATTTTTTCCTCCCTGAAATTTTGCACTTACCTATGTGCACTTGTGGTTGACTCCATGGAGAAAATACCATGGCTAGTCATGGTATCCTCAGAATTCATAATGAGTACATTTTGTCATTACCTCATTTGAAAAATGAAAATCAGATATAGCAAAATAAACAGACTATGTATATTTGATAATTTAGAGCTAGAAGTTTAGTTGGTACCTTATGACAGTATATTGATCCCATCTCCCAATGTGAAGAGCTAATCTGTAGGGTTCTTCATTTTGAGAATTTATGCGTGTAGCTTACATAACAATGTGTATGAAGCAATGATATGGCTATGTTTTTAGTACATGTTGGTGATACAGTTGGTGCACAGCATTACTAGTAATTGTTTGGGGTGATAGAATGTTAGATATCCATTGAGTTCCCTCAGTTTGGAAAATAGAGCACTTAAATATTCTTGTTCATTGTGCCATCCACGTAATTCTGTAGATCAATAGAGCCCTATAGGCTAGGTTAAGATCAGTCTTGCATCACCACCAGTAAGTCCCCAATATCCCATGGTTCTGAAAATGGCGATATACATTGGCTCCGTTTCCTCACTCTTAATTGCTTATTCATGATAATATTGATTTGTAATGAAGTTATATGAGTATTTTTAGTTTATGTTACATGATATAGTTGTTTTTGATTGATATATTCAGTAATTATCACCTTATATCACCTAGAAATTTTCTCCTCCTAACTTCTTTATTGATGCATATCCAGGACTTAAGTTGTGAATTAAATATTGAAGTTCTTCATAGCTAGGAATTGGAGCTAAAGGATTTGTTAGTTCATTAATCCTACCTCTGTTCCTGGACATGACTGCTTTTTCATTGATATGTCCTGAGCTTCTGTTGTGAATTTACTACAAGGTTTATGTAGCTAGGAATTGAAGTTAAAGGATTTATGTATTCTTATTCATACCTCTATACCTGATCATGTCTACATGTTTATAGCTGCTGGTGTTAACAATTTAGGTATTCTTTGCTCAAGTATTCAGGTCTGCAGTTTTATTTCATAAGATGCACGTTTTCAGTTTTAATGTTCTAATAATAGTGGCATTATATATTTATAGCTGTGGGATCTAAGAGCTGGAAGACTTTTGACGGAGTTTGTGGATCAAGGTGGGGGTGGCACAGCTGGAACACGACCAACATGGGGTGGAATAGGGGGGAGCCGTCCGGTTACGTGTGTTGAATTTCATCCCCATGAATTCCTTCTGGCCTCTGGCACAACACACAGGGTAGTTCGTTTTTGGGATCTGGAGAACTTATCTCTAGTTTCAACCAGTGAGCAAGATGCAGCTCATCTTGCTCCTGTGAGGTAAGATGAATGCAATTAAATATTTAAAATTATTTCATGGTTCTTTATATCTTGATCTTTGTATGGCCGGGTTCACAACACCTTTGTCATCTGTGTTAACAGTTTCAGTCTGCACCCTTGTGAGAACCTGACCATTCAGAGATCATTGTATCAACACCTACTACTGACAATACCTACTACTAATAGGGATGGGCAAAAGCATTTATTGAAGTAAACGTGTACATGCTTGTTATTCAGGCGTTTACACGTCTTACCTTTCCCGACGCATACAATAGGTGGGCCTATAGGTATGTATGTCTAGAGTGTTGGAGTCCCGCACCGATGCTTGCAGAACGGCAGCTTGCTAAGGTCAAATTGTGTCACTGGGAGTAAGATGTGACTGCAGGCGGTGACAGTAGTCACCGACTGCAATCCAGATTCCAGGAAGTACCGTCCACACTAATTCATAACGATTCACCTTGACTCAAGTCATATTAAGTGACGGGGGGGAGGGGGGGGGGGGGGGGGGCAATGTGGCGGCAATTCGTGATCAAAGGCGGACGATGCTAACGTGTATTATTTTGCAAGAAAAAGAAAATGTGTACACGCCTACAGACGTGTGCACGTTTACACGTCCCATCCCTAACTACAAGTCAATCATATTTAACATTAATTTAGTTTCTGGCAGAATGGAAACTTTAAAGAGAATGAGTGCATAGATGCCATAGTCAGGTATATAGAGTTTGTTAAATGGAATTTTTGCATGTCAATTCATTTTTGCTGATTTCAAATCAGTAACCAGCTGCCTGAATCCATTTCATTTTAAAAACATTCTTTTTAAAAATTATAATTGCTACTCCTCTTGTAAATAGTTTTTAAATTTTATCGTAGTAACTGATTGATTAAACTCTGCACTATTTTGGTGGTATTGTGTGTGCCATATTTAAGGTTTTGAGGTGTGTATGGCTTCTTGCTTTGTAATATACTCATTTGTTGCCTATATCATTTTAACCTTTTTGATTCCAACATTAAACAAAAAAATTGACCCCGTTGTTTGTAAATTTGCTGTCCAAATATAATCTGACTTGTCTAGGTAACAAGCCTGGATCTCCTTATTGTCAGTCAGGTGTATAGGCTAGTGACACCATCAAGCGATACATGTTCATTTGTGCTTTTCACAAATAAATTGTTGTTTCAGTAAATTAAAATTTAACTTATTATCCTTCAGAGTTTTATGAGAAGCATGTGGAGTTTTTGTAGTCTCCAAAATAGCCTTAATCAGAAGCAGCAATCTATCCTTAAAATGCTTTGCTGCAGCTCTCCACTGCATTCTCAATTTCAATTTACCATTTTATTCCTTCATAGATATTTATTCTAAATCCTAAAATAATTTGCTTCTTGTATTCCTTCCAGTACTGTTTTCAAGAACCTTTATTGTCTCAGGATGTGTCCAATAAGTTAGGCTCTTCCACTTTCGAGAGTTTTCATGCAGAATCCTTTCTGCCCACCTCTTTGTAAGATTTTCTTCATCAGTGATTCTCTCTTTCCATTGAATCTTCATCATTTTTCTGTAACACTTCATTTTCCTAGCCTCCCATCTTCTTCATTCTGCTGATGTTATCATGAAAGCGTTATATCAATAGAAATGCATACTCCAAAAATGTTTTAAGGAAGTGCTTACCTTCTGTAATCATCATCCTATTGTTTGATGCCATGATGTGGTGCTGTCCATTTATTAGTGTCATGTTTTGTGTTTCAGGTGCCTTTCGTTTAGTGATGAAGGTCTTTGCCTTTATTGTGGTAGTGAAGATTCCTTACGTGTGTTAGGATGGGAGCCAGCATTCACCTATCATTCCCTTCCAATCGGTTGGTCGCAGGTGTGGGATATAGCGATTGCACAAAACCAACTGGTGAGTAGTCTTTTATACATTATTTTGGTGAACTCTGTTTTTTGTGTATTTTAAGCATCATAAATGATGTTCAGTCAACTATTGCTATGCGGGAGAAAAAACTATCTAGTATAGTATATAGTAACATCTATGAAAATAGCGCCCCTGAATGTTTGCCCAGAGTTTTAAGTTTAATTGCAACTCTCATAATACCATTGTTGCAACTACAGGAAACGTTCCAGGGCATCACCTATTTGAAATGTTTATGTATATCAAGTCAAGATTATTTATTGGATTAGGGCATTAATATCAGATTCAATTGTTATGGAAAGATATTTCCTGGCATAAGCAATGGTGTTACTACATTGAAATGATGTGACAAATAATGTAGATATAATTGCTGTTGCAGTCCATGACCAAAATCTTAAGGTGAGTGGATGCCATTCAAATAGTCCTAAATAGGCTTGTGCGATGACCGATTTTGGTCATCGATTTTCGATGAAAAAATTTCATCGACATGTTTCGATGACGATAGCTGTCATCGTATGATCGATGAATATCGATGATCGATGAATGTCGATGATAGATGAATGCCGATGATCGATGAATTATGATGATCGATGACTATCGATGAACTGTGCAGTAGTGATGAGCGATATATTGCTGTGATTGAATCACTGATACTGAAAAGTAGCAATCACAGCCTGTGACTAAATAATTGAAATCACTGTGACTGTGAATTCGGTGAATTTAGCCGATTTAGCTCAGTCTGCTACCGCTGCTACCAACTGCACCAGTGCAACCAACGAATACAATGCTACCACTGCTACTGCGTATTAACTGTGATTGAACGTGATCGCTACTTCTGTATCGTCTACCACAAACTTGAGGAAAAACATGAATTCGAAACATCCCACTGTGGTCCTGCCATCGTCCTCAAGGCGCAATAGCTGGGGTGCTTATACTTCATACATATTAGTGATAAAAGGATATCGATCATCCTCATCGACATCAATGATTCGCATCAACTCATCGACTCATCGGGATCGATGATTCGCATCGACTCATCGGCATCGATGATTCTCATCGACTCATCGACATCGATGGTCGATGACATTCATCGTCATCGATTACAGTCATCGCACCGCGATGACTAAAATTATCGTCAATGACTTCGATTAATCGACTCATCGCACAAGCCTAGTCCAAAACGGTCATCCTGTGTTGCGCCCGAAGTTGGAACTACTTGGAACCATGGAAGTTGGCTGCTGAGGCTCCTGAAAGGTCCCCCTTCCCCCATCTAGTGAAAGCAACCGGAGAAGTTAAGGCGTTGGAAAGTGATGAGTGAAATGCTTTTGGTTCGCGGTCATAACTGACAGTGGGCAAGGATGATGAATCTGCAGTTCTTCATTTCAGAAAAGTCTTGGGGGAAATGGGCGGAGAGTAGGCCGGTCAATTTAAAGGTTTGCGGTGAACATTATGGTAACCTGGGAAATACACCTTATGCGATACTACTGGACGCCTTTCCATAATGTTATTTCTTCCGTTGGAGTGTCATGAAAATAATTGTTTGGCGAATCAGTATATCGTCGGGTAATCCGTTTGGTTTTATTGCTGAAACGGATCTATTTCACATTTTTAAGTGCCTTAGATGGAAAAATGAATTATTCGTAACCTAATTTTTAAAAAGTTAGAAAAAAATTAAAATAATGAGGTTACATCCCTTCGTACAATTGTAAGGCTCAATAGAGCATGCTCCTTGAACTTCCTTCGTACAATTGTAAGGCTCAATAGAGCATGCTCCTTGAACTTCTCCCGGAATAAACAAGGGCTTTTTAACTTACATCGCCGATAGCAGGAGCTGTTGAGGAAGCAAAAGACATTTGTGACATCAACATTCGGCTTTTTAACTTACATCGCCGATAGCAGGAGCTGTTGAGGAAGCAAAAGACATTTGTGACATCAACATTCGGTATTTTTATCACCTCTCCGCCCATTTTTTTCTTCCTTAGGAAATGGGTGAAAAAACGGTGTCCCTGTCTTAACTTTTGTTGCAGCCTCGATGTAAGTATATGTCTCTATGAACCGAATATGTCTGTAAGGGAATTAATCTCAACCAGGAAATTGACAGAAATTTAGATTTTAGTGAGAGTTCCAGAATCTGTAAGAATTGCATTTACGAAGTACACAGGCAATATCATGTGTGTCTTTCTTGCATTTGCCATGCGTTAGTTAATCAAAGTTGAGAAGAAATTGTGAACGCTAATGCGAATTGAAAACGTCCGAAATACTAGGATATATACGTCCTAAATATTAGGATTTCTCGTACAAGTATTTTATTCTCCATTGGAATATAATTGCCAAAAAGAAGAATAGGAAGTTCTTTCCATTTTATAAATCCTCCAAAAGTGGCTATGTAATCATAAACTAAAGAGTGTCATGTTCCCTTCCCTTCTAGCTCTGAATAGGAGTTGATGATTGGTGGTAGATTGCTAATTTTTAATTAAAATGTTGTTATTCTTTCTGGTTTGATACATTTCATTCCCCAGTTGATACTGTGCCAATTCTTAGAATTAACTACCTTTTGTTATGATTTGGGTGAACCCAAGGTTGTTCTGAAAATGAAAGGGTCAGCCAAACATTCTGGAAGAATACATAATGTATATAGGTTTGGGAAACGAAATTCCTGATTTGCAACTTCTCCCACTTGCCTTCTATGCCATAGTGCATTGATTATTTTTACGGAATGGATTTGTAGTGTGTGGTGCATCCCACAGGTCAAAAGTGTAGTCAGCATTCAGTGGCTCTCTCTTACATTTCTTGTGGTCATATATTCTATGTAAGTTTCTGTTCTCTGCTAAAAAAGTTCATAACCCCTCAAAAGAACTGAAGTCCTTAGAGATCATTTACTAAATCAATGGTAGCTTGGGTAAAGTGAAGATGTATCATAGTTTTAGGATCAGAGTGATTTATGGTTATTTGATATTAATGCTATTTTTTTATTTTATCCATCATGCTCTTATCTCATAATGTAGCTTGGTACAAGAATGATAAACATCACCACCTCTGAACATTCTAATTACTTCACTCAGTTCACGTCAAAGAAATTTTATCATTATTCTTCTTGGGAGATCTTGTATTTCTTGTCTAAAGTGCACTAAAAATAGTTCTGAATTCTATTATGAAATGTTTCATGTTATTTACACATCATTTCTATTATAATTACAGATTGGGGCATCATTCCACTCCACCAATGTAGTTTTATATGTTGTGGATCTTAAGGGTATTCAGCCTCATGATAATCCTACTGTGTTGACTAGTGCCATCCCAACAAATGACAATGGTAATTCTATTTCTCCGGAAAAAACCACTTCCGTAACGGGTGGCTCTCCCTTAGTTACAAACACCCCCGATGTGATCCAATCAACGCCAACACAAGCAACAACAGCATCCACTTCACCCTTTTCTCATGGACAGAGTGTTAGGAAGAGCTTCAACAAGGAGAGGCCTCCACCTGGAAGCAAGCACAGGTACATTTTAAATGATTTTTATCAAACTTGTGCCATAAAAACATAAACCCAGGCATAGTGAAATGTTTCAATTTATGACATGTGACTTGAGGTTAATCACTCCTTTGTATATCAGTGGAGTTATCTGCGAAGACAGAAGCCAGCAATGCCACTAGATTTGGCTGTCTATTCTAGTCGTATCTTTCCTCCCAAATCAATTTTCAATTATTTTTTTATATGGGGCTCTAGTCACTTGGATCATTTGTGTGTTGGTAGATCTGCCTTAATAAATTTACCTATGGGGGCCTATAGGCTTACTAAAGGATATACAGTAAAACCCCGTATTTGCGTTATCGGAAATTACGTTTTCCCGCAATTTCCACCACATTTACGAAGTCCCATTCCATTTCCTATGTTTCCAATGTATGCAGAACCCCGAATTTAGACTGTACATTTTTCAGTTTTCCCGCAATTTGCACCACAACGCGCTCAATCAAAATAAAATTTAACTTTCAAACTCCATTACTCATGCATATAATCCTTTGCTAAACACTTTTTGACTTTGTCTTGCTCATATTTGCGGAAAAAATACGAAAGAGGGCAGTAGTAGGACCTGTTTGAAGAAAGAATTTGAATTTGGCGGGGATAGTTTACAGCGCCACTCGTAGCAGAAATTGGAACTACGTCAACTCGTCAATCTGCTAGGAAATGATTCAAGCTTTGAAATGAATACATTGTAAGGCTAGGAGCTAACTATGTAATTTATACAATGTAATTAAACCTGCGGAGGAGTATTCATTTTTAACCGAAGTAGAAACTTTGGAGAATGAAAATGGATTCTTATCCAGACATGATGAAAAATTAAAGAACTCTATCTAGTGGACAACAGATCATTTGCACTGCCTCGATTCCCGAGTTATAACTATGATAGGCTACAAATGAATTAAACTTATCGAAACTTGCGTTATCGTACCTTAATTAGACTGAATCATAAAGTTTATTTTTTAGTTGAACAATTGTTTGGACTAGTCAAACATCACGGCTGATTAGATTCTCATGTGTTGTTAAGTCATCCTCAACTAAACTGGGGCGTAATTTTATCCTGCTTGGCAATGGAAAAGCGAGGAGGATAAAGGACTTTTTCAATCAAGGAGACAATTGAAATTTTAGAACAAGTCGATTCTCATGGTGGAACTCGCGTCGATTTAGCGAATCTGCTACGATTGCCTATCTCTACACTAAATACTATAATTGTGAAAAATCGCGATGGAATTCTGAAGCAAGCCAACCAGTGCGGTAATTTGTCTAAAAAGTGAAAATATGTTAAGAATTCTAAGTATGAAGAAATGGAAGGGTTACTTAAAGAGCGGTTTTGGAGTGGTAGGTCTTCAAATATCCCTATATATGCGGTGTCATCATTCAAGAAAAAGCTCTGCACATCACCACAAGATTGGGAATTGAAAATTTCACAGCATCCAATGGTTGGTTGGATAGAGTCAAAAATATTATTTTCTGAAGTTAATATATGTAATATTATTATTTATAGGTAGGGTCCACAGTTACCATGAGTGAAGTGAATTTTTAAGAAGCTGTTTCTGTAACTTTTATTTATTCATTTGATCTAGATTTTGTGTGATATGTAGTAATCCCTTATTTTATATATCAATAATGAAGGAGAAAATTTTCACATTTCTATTCATCTAAGGTGTTCAATATCTTTTTTTTTTCATCGTACATAAATTAATGAGAAGAGCTAGTTCAAAGAATAAATTATGACACTGCTCTTTTTCAGTTTATCAGTCTATTTCTTATTTTTACCCTTACTCCAGTGAAGGAACATGGCTGTAGAAGTTAAAATTCTACTTTTCCCGCAATTTGCACTTTCCCGCAATTTGAACCTTTTTTTTAGGGTCCCTACAAAAGTGTAATTTAGGGGTTTTACTGTATGTCCTCAATGATAAATTCCTAAATGTACTTAGATTCAGTTAGTGGTATTCCAAGGAATCAATGCTGGTTCTTAGGCAGGGCAGAGAATTCATATGGTGGTTCGACCTCCTAACTCAAAGGAATTTTAGCATATCTGTAATTCCCTAAAAGTTATATCTTCCGTATTGATTGCTAGTGGTTATTCCCATGTTCTCTGCTGGATATTGCTCCACAATAGAAGCTTCTTTGAGCAATCAAAATGTGTTTATTCTTTGTGCTTTGGTTACCTTTAGCCTTCATAGCATTCCAGATCTCATAGTGTTTAGACTGTTGTCTATGATGTAATTTCTGACTCATCTGTGGAAGGCATTAGTGATTTGATGCATAGGTTTTATAGGTGTTGTTTTTTATAACATTAATCTCAATATTCTTCATGCAATTGGTGAGTTATGATTATTTTTATTATTGTTGATTGGCTTTGCATTATGCAGATCAAGGAAATCTCCTATTGAGTTTTCACTATTGTCGTTTTATCAAAGTAGCCATGCTTTGCATCAGCATGATTAGTGTAAATACAGTTGATAAACCATATCATTAGTATCCGCGCTACAACCACAGTCATCTAGCTGGAATGTATGCATCAGTTCTGATCCGTTTTATGCTCATTTAGCCACCTTTTTCATTATTCAAAAAAATATGTGATCAGCCAGCATAACCAGCTTTAAAAAGTAATTTATATTACTTATGTCGTTCTTAGTTCATGGTGGTACTTCTTTGAAGGATTGTTATATTCTGGCTACTTAAGAGAAAAAAGTGTCCTTCGTTTGATATGAACAACAAAATAATACCATTTTGTGCATTTCTTTGCAAATTGAACTTCTAATTACATGGTGTTAAATGAGAGAATAGGTTAGAAAAGATTGGGGAAACTTATACTTTTTCTATCTATTTTAAATGCTATTTTGCCAAAAACTGTTTTCAGAAAAAACCTCCCAGGGAATAGAATGGCAACAAAATTTAGGCACCTAACTTTCCTATGGCTGTAAAAAATGTTCATAAAAAGACCGTATTTCTCCGAATATAGTCTCCCCCCCATTTTTGAAGGTTCAGTTTTGGAAAAAGTTTCAAATAGCAAATTAGGCCTTACATATGTTATTCTCAGGATAACAACTTGTGCGGTAGCTTGTCTCACCAAAGTTGTACGGACTTTCTTTCCAGTTCAAATTTTTCAACTGCCACATGGTTCCCTCCATGCGGTAGCATAAATTCTCCCCATGCTATTATGCAAAAACACTATTCAGTGTTCTTGGAAAGAATCATGGGCCATTGGAAGTGGAACCCATGACCTTCCTTGTAAAAGATGAAAACAATCTTAAACTTAATGTTAAAATGATTCCTTTCTGCATAAAGATTTAATAAAAATCACAGTACTTCTCCCACATCAACTACTTTTGTTTCCAATTATATCCTTCTGGAGCCGAGCCATACAGCTGAAGTCCCAAGTTTTAAAGTATACTAGAAGCCCCATATAACGTGTAGGGCATATAACGAGAAGCTCGAATTTGCGAGGGATGGCCAAAGAATGATTTAAAACCCTATGATTTACATGTAAAATAAATCGGTATTAGCGAGGACATCAACCAGCCTCCCCAGGGGTCGTTTACTATTACGAGTGGCAAGTGTCTGCTTCAATCTCGGCAAACCTGCACCAACTTGTGGTCATGCCCTCTGTCATTGAAATTATATGTCGAAGTCAGCTGTTTTCTGAGGCAATCTTACAGACGTTGAAGTCCTCTCCTTTATTTCCACTATTTAACTGGAGAAGATAGCAGCCGGGTGCTTGCGTGGAACTAAATCCCCGTAGTTAATATCTTGGTCATTAAGTTGTCTAGCATTTTTGCAAATTTCAATTAATAGAACTTTCTCCGAGACAATTATCCATTTTAATACACTCTTTAGAGAGGTAGAAGGCATGAAATTGTTTGCCGTTTATTGTCCATTGCATTGCTATTACTTACAGCCGTGACATATTTGGTGCACCCAAAACATCGGGGCAATAACAACACAGCAATGCGCAGTACAGTACACGTGTCCTGAAGTGTCAAAATTCAACGTTTAATATTCCTGAGTATGGCATCTAACATGGAATTTGATGTTTTCAAAAGTGAATAAGATCATATAAGTAATTGAATTGTTCGATAATATGATTTTTAATAGCTATCTCAATAGAATGTTTTTGCCACTCGCCAAAAATTCCCACAATAATGGCTAAATTAGCGTTATACATAGTTGTAGGAATTGGCTGTGGAGTGATTATTAATCATCTTTGGTATTAACGAGAGTTCCATTTAGCGAGTATTTTTCAGATCCCGAGAGCTCTCGCTAAACAGGGCTTATACTGTACCTATGGCTTTGCCAATAGATAACGAAAATTTCATCGCACCTCATCAGAGGAGGAAAAAATGGTGTTCTTCATACCTATGCATGAAGTGCTCTTTTTAAAGGCGTTTAGAGCAGGATTGGAATTTTTTCCAGAGTCGAACTGCCTACCGTAAACTAAAATATTACCAAGTATTATTGTATTGCCTATAAGTTCCTAATATTTCATTGCTCTACCGGCTAAATAAGAATGAAAATCGTGGTTCTTTTTACTTATGTATTCAGCACGATCAAGTACTAGGGTTTGAATCATAGCCGGATTGGGATTTATACTGAGTCGAATCAACAGCCGGAGACTTATAGTCCAACCATGTTACCGAGTTTTATTGTATTGCTTAACTATAACTAAATTTTCACAGTTCTTCATTTCTAAATAAGAAAGAAAATCATGGTTCTTTGAACATAAGCTAGCGGCGTGCCCTGGTATGAGGTTTTGAGCCATAGCTGGATTGACAATTTTTCCTGAGTCGAACCGGGGACCGTAGCCTAAAAGTCCAACCATATCATCATTTACCATTGTATTGTCTATAAATGTGTTAAATTTCATAGCTCTACATTGCTAAATAAGAAAGTAAATAGTGGTTCTTTGCGTCTATGCACGCGATGCACTCAAGTATGAAGTTTTGAGACATAGCTGGATTGACAATTTTTCCGTAGTTAAACCGAGGACTGTAGACTTCAAATCCAACCATGTTAACAGTCACCATTGTCTATGAATTCCTAAAATTTCATAGCTCTACATCGCTAAATAAGAAAGAAAATCGTGGTTCTTTGTGTCTATGAACGCAATGCGCTCAAGTACAAAGTTTTGAGCGATAGCTGGATTGACAATTTTTCCGAAGTCGAACCGAGGACTGTAAACTTCAAGTCCAACCATGTAATCCATTATCATTGTATTGTCTATGAATGTGTGAACGTTCATAGCTATACATCGCTAAATAAGAAAGTAAATCATGGTTATTTGTACCTATGATCTCCGTTTATTTGTACGCAAAATTTGAATTCGCGCCGCGGCAAAAACTCTAGATTTGCTCAAGATCCTCAAGGTGCCAGATTACATTAGACAAGTGCACATCATGACCTTTCAACGGACCTTGGATTCGTATTTGCTTCCATGTGCTCTGATTGGTCGCAGCTGGACGTCACCTAAGTGTTCACGGAAGGAAAATGGGCCGTTCGCGAATTTTGGAAAAACGAATAGGGATCATTGCCGTTATCCCTGAAAATGATGGCTTCGTAGAGTCATTACTTGAACCTGATTTGACTTGAATATAAGAACCTGATTTATTTCAAGTCAATGCTACAGATGGTATTAAAAAGGATACCATGGCATTAGTAGCTATCCTTAATGGGGAAATTCAATAAAGTGAAATGAAACATTTATGGGTCCCATCAATTACACAATAAAGAGACTTCACCGTATTTTTATGTGGAATATTTTTTTTTATGTTACGGCGTGCCATAGCATGGCGTTCTTTCAATTATTTTAAGTGAAAACTTTTTTGATCCTTTTATCTTAAAAAATCTAGTAAAAATCCCTAAAATGTTGAACATTGTTTTAAAGTTTAACTATACTTAATGGAAACAAACGTAACAATATAAGGCTTAAGCGTATGAATCCATTCGAATTGTTTTATTAAGTCATCTCTGTTGCCCGAGTGCTTTCTTGCATTAACAAGTTGAATTTCGAAAGAATTGACCTATTTTCCGCGGTGGACTTGTACATCCCGTTCGACTCAAGTTCGACGATTCGACGCGGTACGAACAATAATACCAAGTAAGTAATCAATAATATGAGCCATATTGTGTGGAATACAAGCATACAGTTCCGAGCTTCTGTGAAAAAAATTGAAATAATACTACTGTTAAGCTTTTTTCGATTTGGGATAACCGTGCAGCGTAGCATGGCATTCTTTCAAACCATCCCGTGGACGGTCATCTGGCTCAACTCACCTATCTGTCGCTCTCTTGGAAATGCTTACCTTGGCTATGCGTGGGTTTGTTTCTCATTTTCGCCGATGAGTTGATATTCCCGACGTGATGAGGCTTGCGAGGCGATGACGACATAGCGTCCCGGAGAGTTGCTCAAACCGTGGGCGGAACATTGTTATCCTCGTCAAGAACTTGACGAAGTCACGCAGTACGGTAGGTAACTTGGCTCGCGAACCGTTTTTGGTGTACAGCGTTTTGTAATAATGTCCACCTTTTTAAGGAGCTGGAGCGATCCCCCAAGTGTACTAATTTCGCCAAAATCAGGCGAATTAGAAGATTTTATATGACCCGATGCTGTAATTTAGTATATTGACCAGTCATATTTGCATTTATTCATGGTCGTTTAAAAAAAAAAACTTTTGTAGCCGTATGTGAGATTTTTTTATTCAATTCAAGTCGTACACATCCGTATGGATGAGTAATGTGACGTAAGATAATAGTATCATATCGATCGTAATGAAAATCCAATACCGGTCATGATATTCGTTTACACTCGCTATCATAAATTCCACATCACTTTTTGAAATTTTGGCAGTAGTCAGGAAAATATCTATGTTAATTATATATAATATTCTGTGTATTTTATAGCTAATTCTCAAGTGACTGTCAGTCACACCTGATTAAGGGGCTTCCATACGAGCTAGGAATTTGAACTGTTTTGAAGAGCGAATGCGGGCCGTGGCCTAAAATCGACCGGAAAATAAGAAAAACCACGAGGAATGATTTTATGGGGTCGTTTAAAGTCCATGATTGTCAACTTTTACTCCCGTCGAAGCGTAGAATTCCGTGAATAGGCCTCTTTCATTGTTTTTCTAAATTATTTTCGCTCAAAATATCGGTTTTCGGGTCTCGATTGGATAGCTTAAAGAATATAGTTTTTAATTGTTCTGCTCGAATTTGTCTTTATAATTGCTTATTAATGAATTTTTGTTTCCAAAATATTCCACTTTTTCACTCATCAATTAGAAATTTTAATTTCATTGGCAAATGCTGATTAAGCTTCAGATGGAAATTTATACCTTGGGACTTCGTAGCTTACAAGATAAATAGGAGGCCCAAAGAAAGATTTTCATAGGGGTATTTTCACCCCAACCTCTCCACGTGTGGTTAATGACTGCCGTATGGCGGGTATTTTCCTGGTCATATAGGAAGGATACTTTCAATGTATGCAACAATTATAATTTCCCGTTGAATATAACCCAGCACCTCTTCTAGTTGTAGTGTAATTCTGATGAGAAATATTAGAAAATTTCAATTTTCTTATTAGAATGAGGTAATATTAGAGTTGACATTGAATGGGTTGAAGGTTGAATACTTTCTGGAGTTGAATAAAGAATTCAGTTTCGGAACTGTGTGATTCCTGTTAGGCTGTTAATGCATACTCCAGTAGAATATTAATTCGAGTGAGATGGTAGTCGTTAATACATCGTTTCACTCGACAGTACGATAGTTGCGAGCAGAGTACATGTAGGAAACTTCGCGTTGAGGTGAGTGATAGCGGAAATATTTGTATTCTTGCCTTGACCCCGGTCATTCTGCAAGAGATGGGGCACTATAGGCAATCATGCGTTATTGCCAAAAGGCTGATTACATGTATTTTCGGCTTCGGCCCCGAAATAGTTGTTGCCCTCAGTAGTTACGATACATATTGGATTGCTGCTCTCTTGAAGCAGTGTTTTTACATTGCACTCTCCTTTTCAAGTTGCCCTCAATATGTGGGCTCATTGCCGGGTCTCTCTGGTATGGCGATAAGTAAGGACCACTTCCAGTTTTGGGGCTTCCGGTGCGTTATAAAACGAAGCTCCATCAAAGCGTTTGCTAATTAAATGTCATAAATCTTAATTGGTGACTCTTTTAGGCGTGATAAATAATTGTGGTCTAAAGAAGCCAACTGTCTAAATTTGAGGCCCGGGCCAAATGCCTCGGTTGACCCTCCTCTTTTACGGCCCTTGCCATACTAAAAGGAAAAACGTATTGAAGAATAGCCGGTGGCTCAACTACCAGAGATCTCTGAGGGAGCCCAATAAGGAAGTAGTGAGGATGAGATTATGTTAGAACTTTAGAAGAGAATACATTAAATAAGGAGGTTTTCGATGAGTACCTAAGATTCCTAAGTGAATATCCCTCTGCACATCCGAAATCTTGAAATTGAGGAAATAAGACAAGCGTAGAACGTATGCGTTTTTGATGTAAGTATGAAGGAAGAATGTAATCTGTATCTTGGATGCACTTTGAATGGAGAGATTTAGACGACCTGAGAGGTTGGTTACGATTGGATTGAAGCTAGATGGTTGTTGGGATAAATCTGGAAACGACAATAATATTGGATTGGGGAGGCATTGAGAAGAATAGAGTAATGAAGTTTGAGAAAAAAAGGAATCCAAAGATCGGTAATCCTTCAATTTACTTTCTCCTTCGATTATTTATTGTTTCCATAAAGCTGTTAAGAACCTTTTCTCCTGTACTCGTCTTGAGACTTCTTTTTTGGCGATTCTGTCCATTTGATCTTCATCTTCCTACTATCACGCTAGATTTCCATTGATCCCAATCTTCTCAGTTTTGCTGCCGCTACCGTCCAAGGTGGATAATTCGAGGTCAGGGGAAGTTGGATCGGATGGCTGAAAGTATGGAGAGCTAATGATGGAAGGAATAGTATGGAATAGTATGAAGGATAGAGTAGTGTTAATACACATCCCTTCGTCAGGAAAACTGTCCTTAGAATAATTGCTCGTAATTTTTATTGAAAAGCTTAGTATGCTTCCTTCCACACTTATTCCAAAGTTATCCTACCTTTATTTTTTCCACTATTTCGTGATGAAGTAAGTTATTTCATTGTTCTACTACATCGTGTGCGTCTACGACGGTTTCTTACACCTAGGCAGGCTTTTGCGTGAGTAGAAATATATTATTATTATTGTTATTAATGGTAGAATTGTGGGCAGAATGGGTAGAATTGTAGTTCAAGTATCGCGCCTTGAGTACATTCGTGAGAACGAACTCTGCTGACTCGTCTTGAGTTGGAATCGTGGGTCATTGAGTACACATTTTAATATTTTTTTTATTCGAAAAAATTCTTAGATCGCATTTTTATTAGTGCATCTGTTCCGTTGGTAATCATCATTCCGGCTGTAATGGAAAGTATGCAAGAATTATATTTAAATTTTTTTCCTCAATTAAATCATGTTACGGCTAGAGTTTCCGAGGTATTCGAAATCTAGACGAAAATTTATTGAAATATGTATTTTTCAAATATTGGGCTTGGTGTGACACCTTGATATTTGTTACCAACAATTATAATGATATGAAATGTACTATTTAGCGTTTAGAAGGAAATTGTACATATTTTATCGAATTATATCTCATGTGCCTTAAGGATACGTATTAAAGTAGCATTGAATTGCCAAAAAACCAAACCAGCATGATGCAATTATTTTCACTTTTATCTATAGATATCACAAATGAGAACGCGAATGCAAAGTTTCATGTAAATTTGTACGTAAACAAAAATCGCTCCAACCACTTTAATGTTGCCTTCCTACCTGGCGCATATGATAGATCTGTCATCTTTCCTTGAATTTTCCTCACCAAGGCATGAAAAAATGTCTGTTTTTTATCGTTTGGTTTTACTTTATATTCTGTGAATATCTCTTTCACGCATATATCGCTTATCATATTCGATATCAGCATCTGATGCTTTTGCACTATGAATCTTTTATAGGGTAAATTAAAAACTAGGTCAGGGGAAACGTCGGGGCCATTCCCCTGGCCTTGAATTTCGCAATTTTCCCCAAGATTTTTAGCCGGTGGTAAGTTTGAGAATGTCTGGCTATAAGATGTAGTGCGTAATTGTGTCACATGCAGACCATCGTTCGTTCGTATGATTTGATTGCTTTAACATTTCAATGTTATTTTAATGTCGCTAATAGACAGGTGACCTGTGCGACATTTTCCTCGTATTGCCTTTAATTTTTCTCCTGCCTCGAAATTGTCGTTGGAAATATAGCGACGCCAACTACTACCCCTAATTTGGTGTAGGCATGAGGAACCTTTTTTTAGTGATCGGGGCCTTTTGATCAGCGTCAATTAGTGATTTTAAAATTTCCGAAGGCCAAACATGTTTTTAATAAAACAAGTATTCTTAATAGGTTTATATGTATGTGCATGTTTATGCTTGGACGAGGAATAAAAATGAAAGCTTTAGTAATGCCCTCAAGTATTTGATAAACTTGGAAATGGCTCGCGAGCGACTTCAGTTTCGCGAGCGAAAACATCAGTCGGGCGGCCCGCAGATTCTGGGATGACCATGCCTATTTTAGATCGTTGCTTATCATTAATCTGTTTCACGCGTGTTGAGGAATTTGATCAACACACTTCCCTTACGAAAGACGGATGCCGTCTGAGGTTCATTGATAGAAAGTATAGTTGCTTTAAGTAAACTTCCGTTTCCTTATCTTTTCCATTTGCGTGCATATCCATATCACTTTCGGGGAAAAAATGACGGTCAGGTAGCCTTGTGGTGGGATCGTTAGACTACTGGCCCGAGGTCCTGGGTACAAGTCCTGATGAGACCTTCGGGGCACTTCCTGCTATCCCCAAGAAGTGGTATTTTCAGGGTATCTGGGGTGGGATCATGGTTCCCTCTTTGGCGTTGTCGTTATCGTTATACAAAGTGCAAACCGCTCTGAAAGGGCATTGCTCAGAGATACTGTCCTCTTCCATAAGAACGCGTTCCATCAATTAAAATTAGTTATTTATAGCATCTGACAAAATTTGATAAATGGCGATAACACAATCTCACGTGTTATGGAGAATCGCGATCGTGCCCTAGATCTGTTGTTAAATTTTATATTCATCGAAGCTCGAGATTCGAGATTGCTTATGGCGTCATGTTATCATAATTTCTAATTTCGCGTCGCGTTTGTGATTGTCTTCGAGGATATTCTAAAAGATTTAGTATTTGTAGATCAGTTTCAAATCATTGGCAACATAATAATTAAATTCAAGCGTATTGGTAACACATTTTTATTTCTACATGTCCATTATGAAGAATTTTAACTGATGGACTTTCTCTATTTTGTAGGACTTTTTACCATAAGTGGGTATTTTATCAAGTAGACAATTTCTATGAGGTTGGGATACAGAATGGGGACTGTCTAAGAACCTACCAATCAGCTGGTAGAATACTTGCATGAACCATTCCAGGGACTTGATTTCGACTCCATTGGCGAGCTGATAGCCTACCTGATTCGATGCTGACTTATTTACGGCGTAGTTGCTGGCAATTCTAAGTTGAAACTATTGGTCTCCGTATCCACGGTGACCTAATAGAATCTCAACATGTTGGTACTTGATGCGATGGTGACGATCTGTTGGCATTATTTGATAATTTGTGAGATCTCGCCAGTGGCTCGTTGGGCTATCGAATCGAAGAAATCGAACCATAGACCTTATGCGCCCATTCGCAGACCACTACGTTATCCAGAATTTTTGATTCTCAAGGCTATTTTTGGAGGATCTCTTAAGGCCGCTTTACACGATGAAAGATTTTGTACAAGCGAATGTGCGTGAGATTGTACGTTTGTCTCAACGAAATTAGAACAGGTTCTATTTCCCGTGCAGGCATTGAGACATTCGCACAAGCGTTCATACAATTTGCCGCTTTACACGATACATTTTGCCTCATGCAAGATTTCACGGAAGAGTTTGTACAAACAAATGTACCGTGTAAAACGGCCTTTAGAATCAGCTGCCCTCTAGCTTTTCCAAAAACTGCCTTTGGAATCATGAATTAGTTTTCTGCGCATTGGCCCGGAAACTCAAGGTCCGTGGTTTGATTCCCTGTCCAGCAAACTATATTCCTACAACGATTTCCTACGCATACTTTTATGTAAATTGCCAGGGAGAAAATATCTTTCATAATTCAATATGAGGATCGAATATGTCGACAGAATGGGTGAAAATTCAATAACGAAGCAGATTTGTGATGGAGTGAATAATTTGAGAGGAAGGGTTAGACCTAGAAATCCCACCAGGGGTTAATGTGGTGGAAGATTCTGAGAATGAATATTGGGAGTCTTAAAAACAGGAGGGGGTGGATGAAGTAATAATATATGAGTGTCACTGATAGAGGAGTGATTAGTATGAGAGGAAGGGGTAGATCTAGAAAGACATGGATTAATATGGTGGAAGATACTGAGAAGGATTATTAGTCGTCTTAAGAACAGGAGGGCGTGTATGAAGCAAAGTATGAGTGTAACTGAAGCAAAAGAAGTATGTAAGGATAGGACAATACGGAGGAACTTGTTAATGCCGTCAGGTTTACAGACCAATCACCGAGAGTTACAGTTTTTTGCCTATGCCTACCCCGAAAGGGAACGACGTCATGAGTGTGTGTGCTACTCAATATTATTCAGGACCCGTAAAATGCTTTCAGTTGGAGATCGAGGAAAACGCCACAGCAGTGCTATAGGGAGGATTGGTATCTATGTTGGTGGAACTCGCCCGACATTTAAGGCTTGCAATACCATAATTGCTGAGGTAGGTCTTCGGTTGCATCGAAACTCGATGAAATCTAGGTGAACGAGCTGGGTTGCTTGAGTCGTTTGAGCGACGGGGTTACTGATACGAGAGGACGACCCAGAGATAATGTGCGCCGACGCGTTTGCAATCGCCGGGCTCGTCGTTTCCGAGTAAGTGTTGATTGTTGTCGAGTAAAATTCCTTGTGGACCGATTTTTAATTTTCGTTTCATCATTTCATCGTGTTTTCTTTGTCGTAGATTGCAGAAATTGTGTGTTATCGGGTCATTTAAGTCGCCAACGCCAATCGCATGGACGCGAATCCATTTTCTGTCGCCAGCTCATTTGAGCTATTCGCAATTTTTGGTTCAGGCACTGTGCTGCATGAATTTTCGAATATTCTCTTGTTTTATTTTTACCATTTTTTCACACCGCTTCCTCCCCACATGGGCGTTATAATACCGTTGTAAATGTATTGTAATTTAGTTATAATTTTAGTGTAATTTGTTCCACGTTTGACTGTTTCCCCTTTTAGGAAAAGGTGGACGTCGGTCATTTGGCTTTAACCAATGGTTAAATAATTTACGTATTGATTGAAGTACAAGTATCATGTAATTTTATGGTGTATTTCATTTCATGCCCGATTATAAAATCTAATATCTTAATACATCGATAGTAAATGAAGTCCTAGGCTGTGACAAAATAAGATGGAATGAATGGTAGTTTTTTATCTGTAGTTTTTTATACGCTAATGCGTGATGGCTTGTTAAGCCAGAGAATTGGTGGAGCGTTTCGTCATTGACCTGGTCCTGGGATCAAATCCAGGAGAACCATTATTAAACACCACCAGCTGAGCATTGTCAGGTGTCTGGTATTTTTACTTATAAGATGGACAGTGACAAGACAAAACGGCAGCTTTTTAAAATTACATTAGTTTTACATTCCTAGCGCCCGCTACCTGCCCGTCATTTACAGCTTAAAATGTGTTCCCGATGTTTCTCGTAATTCTATGTACTTACTTTCCCGCAGAATATAACCCTCTCTCTTCTAACAAATGAAATAAAACACAGTGCGTGGTGTTTGAGAGATCCCTCAGCGTTGAACGTTAATGAGGTAATCAAATATGCTTGTGTTGGAGCGAATTTGGTTACATTGGGCCGTTGTCAGTTTATTTCCTTCGGTACAGACACAAAAAACTGGTGCCTCCAACGGGCGTCTTTTCAACTCGTGGTGTCGGGCCTGTCGTGCTTTGTTATGGGGAAGATAGTGTTGAAGTAATCATTGTTTTATTTATTCAATGTATTCGTTCATCAACGTGGTGTTGAATCAAAAGCGTTGTCGCGGTTACTATCCTATTCAGTCCTAATGTGTCATACACGATACCTAAGTTCTCTATTTTATTCTGCCATTTGAGTACGTTGATTATCGAGCAGCCTCAGGTAGATAACTAAGTGGAAAAGAGCCGATACCTACTGACGCACTTGCGCTTAGCTTATGATACTAATACTACTAATTACGCTTAGCTATAGCTAATGATAGATTTTTTCATTCTTCTGTCTGTTGGCTTGACACCTGTGAGTCCAAGTTCTTGTCAGAATGTGAAGGGGCATATTGGTTTCCAGTAGCGAGGAAAAAAAGGTGAACACATCTGAAATACAAACGTTGCCGAGCTTGATATGAAGAGGATGCTTATTGTCACTCCCGAATTCAAGTGTCTGTTTTATATCATGCTTTGAGGAGGCTTAAAATGCTTCTTTTTTCATACGTCGCAGGTCTTCTCGATCATTTGGGGAAAAAGTTTTATCTTGGTTGTGTTTATAACTACTAGGATATTCTATGAATAGCGAAATATGCATATTTTTTGTGGGTTCTAATGACGCGTCGTGTGAATTCTTATTATCTTATGGATTAAATCGGTGAAAAAGTATATAATAAAGTGTGTTACTCAGTGTTTACCGATTAGTATCACTTTTGAATTCTTTCCCCTACGAGAAATGTAACATGGAAACCCTTGGTGCCGTCACGAGGTTTTTTTCTTAGTTCATTTTAATGATTTTTATCGATTACAGCAAAATTAAATAAGCACATTCACTGTATGCTTTCATTTTTGCCTAGTCATGTAATTAACCAGCTAGTTGTCTCATGTTTAGTATTTTATTTGGGATTATAACTATAGAATTTCAGTCGAATTACTAACAAATTTATCATAGTTATATTTCAGTGTACCTGCCAATCAGCTGGTAAGAATACTTAAACGGAAAAAAAATATTTCAGCGTTTCCCCATCTGGTGGGAAATGCTTTTAAATTAACCCTTCTGCTCTTTTACTCGAAACTATTTTTCCCAAAAGCCTGGAATAGAATTATTTTTTATCGCAGGAAGCTTATATTTTCCTGGAAATCACGTAACTCTTGCGTCTTCCGAAAAAATTGCGGAAATAATGTCTTATCTCAACCTAGCGGAAGTGCGATATTTGCACATCCTGTGTTTCAGAATACCTACTCTTTTCAAAGATCTTCGCTCAGATTATCACTTAAAGTGAGGATCTCTTGAAATTCCTAGAAAAAGACCGAGATTTTATTAGACAATGGCAATTAAACTTTCAGATAATTTGTCGGATACTAATTAAAGCCCGCCCAACATTTAAAAAGGTATTGTTCGTAAATTTAATCGGAAACTGATAAGCATTTTACCTTTTAAATCTAGCATTCCTTGCCACATTCAAATCCCGATGTCACGCTGTTTTAATTATTTTTAACAGTTTTCTTTGTTAAAAGAATGGATGTTTATTAAATGTTTTATTCCAAGGATCCGTTGGGTGGTACCTGTTGTGTGTAGGTATGGGTGGTGCCAAAACACCACAAGAAATAGCTTTTTTATTTTTTTTCGTGTTTTCGCAATGATGAGAATGAAATTCGTGACGAACGTTTTTCACAACGTGTCTAATATAATCATGCATAGTATGTTTGTTTATAAAACCTTTGACAATGACTTAAGTTTGAGTGCAGCTCATATAACTCCTCCTTTTGGCTTTTCC
Organism: Pyrrhosoma nymphula; assembly: GCA_963573305.1. Classification (NCBI taxonomy): domain Eukaryota; kingdom Metazoa; phylum Arthropoda; class Insecta; order Odonata; family Coenagrionidae; genus Pyrrhosoma; species Pyrrhosoma nymphula. The sequence continues at coordinate 66,887,724 of OY754337.1, read as the reverse complement.
AGCCTTAGAAGTTTTCCAGTCGTAGAACGAAATTAGGATGAATCCTCAGGGTAATACGACAATCTCTTGGCATGACTGTGCGTTTCTATTTTAAAAATGTCATTTTGTACCGCCAGTTATGGAACATGGTGAAGGAAAGTGCTTCCTGTAAAAGAAAGCATTTTGTTTTACGATAATGTGCGTAGCTCATTCCTTCCTTCTTAAATTACTCGCCGCTAATAGGTATTTACTTGGATCTTTTTCCTTGGATCTATGGTTGTCGTTTCCTCGGATTGTTCTGCTTCCCCGCTGATGTTCGGCCGGTAGCGTGATTATTACGTAAAGGACCTTCCGAATCGACCTTGAATTATCATGGACAATGTCCGCGGTTATCGTATTACCCTTGACTGTGGCGAAACGCGTATCTTCCGCACGATGCACCGGTGCCTCAAAGAATAATACGCGAGTGTAAACGTAGATTTTTATCATGTACGAGATAGTCAAATGTATGAAAGTGAATGTATGAAAGTGAATGAAGGTGCATTTTTAAAGTTGTCAAAGTCGGTTGACGATTCTTTTGAAAAATATTTTGCGCGGTGTTCAACTTCGAGTGGTCGATCAACACGGCGACATAAATATCTTCTGCTTTGAGAATCGGAAGCCCAAAAGCATAAACATTTTCCTAGAAACGATCTATGTATTTATTTCATCATCGACGTTCCCGAGCATCTATTTTTCTATTTATTTTTACTTTGCATTTTTATGGCAGACATCTTAAAACAACTTGGAGAAGTAGTCGAAAAATACTACTTTAGTAATGCCTTTAAAGTGCGGACAGGAATGAAGTTTTTTCAGCTGTTATGCAGAAAATGGTTGGAATGCTTGTAGACTGTTGAGAGAGGTTTACAGAATCATAGGTGATTTGTTGTGGTACAATGTTTTGCATGCCATGCATTCCATGTTATATATTTCAGGAATTTTTGTTGTATAATGCTGGTCAATACTATACAGTACAAGTACTAAACAGTACAATGTCAATTGCTTCAATCCAATTTGCACTCTTATATTCCAAGTTTTTTATTTCTTACCTACATATAAGGACTTGAAATTGAACATGGCTTTACCTTCAGATCCTCATCTCATTCTATGATTATGATTTTTGGATATCAGATGTTTTTTTTCCTCTTTTGTACTGATGTAATTTTAAACTTGACAGTGGCAGGTTTCACTTGGTAGAAGTTTATTATATTAGTACTCATGACTAATGATAATACTTAGTACTTCTCTACGAAATTAAATTTATCAACAATAGAATTTTTTAGAAAAGTGCTAAGTATAATCATTAATAATGAGTACTGACCTTGTTTTGTTTTTTTTAAATTGAGATTTTTGTAGGATTTTACCAGGTTTGTGTGCCATTGTATGGTTGTCACATTTTCCCTGCTTTATTATGGAATTTTTTTGGAATTATGTCATAGTTTTTCATTATTCACAAATTTGTGTGTTTTAAAAAAACTTAGAACTTGGCTGGAAAATGTGACTTGGAAAAATTGATGACTAAATTGCCATAAAACCATTGCTGTCAGTGGTTGCTTCTTCCTGTATGAGTTCAATGTATACATTTGATAGTTGGAATGGAAATATACAATGAGCTTACCATTTACGGAACATCCTTGTGCCACCAAATTAAGGAAAAAACTAGGCTCAAGAGTAGATACAGCACTGTTGCTTTCATATACTTTCAGGGGCAGCGTGGCCAGGGCGGGAAGGTGGTAATTCCCACCTGGGCCACACACTAGGTTTTGGGCTCGGGTCTGTAGGGCCTGGCAGGCCAGGTCCCTAAGTTTGAACAGCCAGCAGACCAAACATTTCTGAGTGAAAGTACAATTTTGTCATACTGTACATAAATACCTATGAAATTGTAGTTTAATGTGTTTTTAATGCGCACATTTTTTCAGAAGGGGGGAGGGGGGGTCACAAAAACCGGGCCCTTCTGGACGTATAGTGGCCCGGGCCCCTGAGCACCCACGCCGCCCATGCTTACTTGCATTGTTTTTTAATCTTCCACTGGTTGCCAGTATATGGTTCCATCGTTTCTGCTCTTTTCTCAACTCATTGTAACCTATGCTTTTTTCTTATCGTAAGTTCTTCCCTCCTGAAAATTCTTTCTCTCACTCCAACAAAATATTCCTTCTAGCCCTACCAAACTTATTTTTCACAATTTTCCTCCTGTCTTACGTAGACATTTTCATGATCAATGGAAGTTATTTCATGGAAGTTATCAATGGTCATCATACAACTTAGTTTTATGTGGGAGTTTTTGTCTCCTTGCTAATTCTTTGTCTTTGGGATGAATTCTTCATCGAATCCTAGGTTTCCCCATCCCATCCTAGGTGAACTATTTAATGATCCTAATGTTTTCAGGAGTAATGCACTGTCCTTCTCTCAATAAATTTTAGAATTCGTTAATAGATGGTTTTGTCTATAGTTTATATAGATACTATTTCTAGATTTATTCCCTCCTTGTGTCTTATTTGTTAGGGTTTTGATGATTTATGTACTCTACCTTTATGACTTACAATTGCTTGTTCCTATTTATCTCTGGGTTTATGCACAGGGATTTTATCTGTCTTAAAATGTCTGTCATCTAACATAATAATATTGTCTGATCAGTACCTATTGTCTGACCAAAGTAAAGTAAATTTGCATTCTGATAATGAGGATATATAAACATTATTAGGAATTGGCAGCGTCTTCATCAGTAAACCTGATAATTTTAGTGCTAGTGAACATTTTTCAGGGAAAAAATATTTATGCCTTCCTAGAATTATGAAGTCCTCGCTAATAATTTAAAATGAGCCAATGAGTATTTTTCTCTCCATAAAAAATACTCCTGTGATACTCCTCTCCTCAGTTAAAGTAGGGAAAACTGCAATTGGCTCATGAGGGTATAATGGTAGCTGAACATCTTTGTTTAACCTGTTCTATATTATTTGCTAAAATTTTAAATTACCTAGTTCTTTTCTAAACAATTTCTTCTCTGAGAAAAGTTTTATGTATTTAGCCTCTTTTGGTTTGTTACTTTCTATGTTAGAAAAGTTTTTCTATTTCTTTTTCTTTATATTATTATATATTATTTTTGCTTGTAGGCTTTTAGTGAAAACCATAGAAGAATCAGACAAGTCTGGGACTGATCCAGAAGATGAAATGCAATCAATTGCTGACATCAAAGATGTTGGTGATTATAGAGCTATTTTCCAACCAAACAGGGCACGTGAGTATTAAAGTGTTTTAGTGTAGCAGTCTTCATGCATCAGAATTAAATCTTTGTTTTTTAGCTGTAAATCTTGACTACCATTGGGACTTGAATTGGATTCTATTCTCAGGTATACCCCATACATACCCATGAATACTTTTCCTTCCTTGTAATGCTTTTATGTTTGAACATATTCTATTGAACTAGGTATTGTGGGCCACCAATTTAGCATGATAAAATGTATTGATTAATCGTTGGCTCATAAGCAACTACCTATTAGAAATATTACTATAGTTTTGTCAAATGAACTCGACTTAATTTTGTTACTAATGATGCTTTTAAATAATTAGCACATGTCATGAAAGAATGAGATTATTCTGTTTGGCTACCGGAAGTTAGTGTCAAAGTGATATTTGGCATCTCTTTGAACTCTTCAAATCCATATCCTTTTTGGAACTTCCATGTAGTTTTCCCACCACCAAAGTAACAATTTTTTCTGTCAGTATGGCCACCCTCCTTGAAATCTTTGAAAATTGGGAAAATTCCTTGAAATTGCTACCTACGTGAAAAATTTGGGAATTCTCCCCCTGAATTTCTCGTAGCACAGAATTTACAGTGGCAATTTCACAGGATAATGAATTTAGTGTCACATAAAATGTTTGAGGTCTTCACAGATTCTTTTCAAACTATGAAATCCATACCGAGGTGATATTTGGTCTCTCTTAATTTGTACCTATTTGTTTCTTTTATTCTCTGATTTAAACATTTTGCCCATGTTTTTACTTAAAAATGTCCGTACTGCTCATTGAATAAAAATTCTCCTCCAAAATATTATCGAGAGGCTGCCGAAATACAATTACAATGTATTTTCCAAGTGAAGGGTATCCTTAAAGTTTTAAATTTTCTGAAGTGAAGATGTAGTTGTATGTATGTATGTGTGTACTTCTTTTCTCTTTCTTAATACCTTCACACCACACAAAGGGAATTGAAGTAAGGTTTTGTGCCCAGTCATGGAGGCAATTAAAAAATAAGAAAATAATTAACTTAAGAATGCCAACAACTGGCGTCCTAATACAATTGAAAAACAAGATTTTATTCCTGGAACCCTTGGAATATGTACTCCTTGATTTTGGTAATATTATTGGCTACCCTGTTTTTTTATTTTCTTTTTCATAAATCCAGTGTTCACTGATACATTTATATTATGCTACCAGTAATGGAATCATATAACTGCAAATTTTAGTTGATTTTTGTGTTCAAGAGGATATCAGTGTTTTATTGAAAATGCCTAATCTCTTTATCAGTGACAGAGCCCATAAGAAATTCATTAAACAGGCAATGAGTATAGCTTTTCCATAGGGATATATACATATGTTGTTTATTATTTTGTCTAGTTATTGAGGTTTCTGTGGAATTGCATTTTGAAATCATATTTTATTTTAATTCTTCAAATATAAATTGAATTGGCCTTCACGTTCAGGTAATTGATAATTCCAAAGAAAGCAATAATACTAATAGTATATTGCATGTGGGGCTGCTCTGTTGAACAAATGATTTGGTACACAGTCACAGGTTTGATTACTTTGGTATAATTGTCAATGTGCACTTAGAGAACTTCTCTCAATTGTAGGGCTATCTGATATAAAAGATTTGTTGCTGGCTAGATATCATCAAGTGAGAATAAAATTCTCATGCTTTAAGTCCATTTATCCTTCTTTTCGAAGTCTCATCAAAAGCCACTTTAAAAATATGAGATCTGGAAAAGAACTAACCACAGTTTGCATCTCAGTTTTGGCCTTTTTTACCCATGAAGATTTTTTTATTTGCCGATTCTTTCACTCACAGCAGCTCCAACATAACTACTTTTGTTGATATGCTTCATGTTTACCCTGAGAAATTGGTATGATTTCCATGACATCACCATTTTTGTTACCTCACATCCTCCTCATTACATGCACTGCCAAGTTCCAAGTTTGGAGTGATGATATCCAGCAAAATCTTCAAACTGGTTGATTCTTAACCAATGACGAGTTTCTCAAAAATAATAATTATGCATTGCTTCATCTAAAAGTAAATCATCGACATCACTCATTTTATATAGGGCCTTTCTGAGCTTTGGCTCTATCTATTAGCTTTTGTGTGTGGTAAGTTTAGAGGAGGAAAATGATTGGTTCACTTGGGTGTCATAAAATCAATTATTTATTATTCATCTTGAAATACAAAATTTATATAATTTTATCTTACTCAGTAAATCCCACATAGGTGTCAAAAATTTGTTTTTTTTGGGTTAATGTCATGCTTTGTAATGGGAAACAGTCACTCAGTCCTTCTCCTTAGCATGTACATATGTATACCCTCTTTTAGTTTTTTACTGTAGAGCGTGGTTTTAAGAGTTAGTTTTTTTCAGGCTCTTGTTCAGTATCTGTCTCATTCAGTAAAAATGTATAACATAGACCTAAGTGCATTTTTGTGTATTTAAATATTTGTGAAAAGGGTGCTGGATTGTTCATGCATATTTATTGTAAAGTGCATATATTTTTTCTTCTAGATTTGCATGGTTATGTATTTTGCTTGTCACACTAGCTGCCTACACATGTTGAAATGTGAATTCTTGATCACACTTTGCCTTTTCATGTATTCTATACTGTCTCCAAATGTATTGAAACAGTTTGTTGTGAGAATATTTCAATTTTTTTATATGCAAAAATGTTTTTGAAATACATTCATTGAAATTTAGTTTCCCCCATAAAAAATATTTCATTGGAATCAGTAGATGAATTTTCGTTAATGTTTTTTTATTCCTTTTTCAATTTATCCCATTGCATTATATATTTTTAAATCTTTCATTTTTCCATAAAATGTTGTTGTAGTTGGTCATTTAAATAAGTAACTCATGTTATAACTGCCAAATTACTTTTGTTAGCATTGTCCTTTTTACTTTAAAGTCTGCATTGAAGTTTTTCAAGTACGTGTCATGAAAATGTGACCATAAGTAATGCAATCCATTCATAATCAGAACTAGTTTTGTGGGTTGGTAAAATCAAGTCAGAATATTATTTTCATAGGCCTCAATTAATTCATATAATTTTTTTTCATTTAACTATGCGGACATTTTCTCTTTCTGGCTCTTGGCCATTGCATTTTCCTCTTTTTGGTGTTTTGGCTAGTTGGACCTGAATTTTTTTGACTTGTCTTGGATGATCATCACACTTTACTAAAAATAAATCATTGCATTTACTTGAAAACAATGTTTAAGCCAGAGAATTGCAAATAAATACTCTCCATTTTTTATGATATGTGACATTTTGAAAACATTGCCACTCATCAAGCAGTAATGCATGTCATTCATTGTGATGCTGGCAGGAATTATTTCTGTGTGTGGGTGATCAAGAATTGACATTTTTTTACCCCTTAGCTTCAACTGTAAATAAATCAAACAGTTTGTCCATGTCTATGTATGTATGTAGTGCACATTTTCATTGTGTTGTTTGCTATCAAGTTGCTTAACTTAATTCATCCATCCTTTGTTTTACCAAATATTACATCAAATGCTTCCATGGCTTTAGTGTGGTCATCTTTTCAACTTGTGACCTCTATGGAAATTTTCTTACTGCAACCTTATTAAGTAGCATATCCTTTCTTTTTTCCTTTATTACAGTTGTCCGCACTCCTCCCCCTGACCTTAGTCCCTTTCCCGCTCCACTTGAAGAGGGTAAGTAAAGTGAGAATAATCAAAGTATCAGCCTAGATAGACATGCACTAATTGCTCTTTTGGTTCATTGCGTAGTTAGGAAGGTTTAGTTTGTCTTTAGCTTTGTCGAAATTAATGTGTTGCCATTTATAGTACCACTTATGTAATTTAGGAATGTTTTTGGCATCTCTGTGTGTAGTATCTTTGATATATTATCCAATATTTGACTTACTTTGCTGGTGTATTGTTAGGTGAAGGGACAAAATATAAGGGGCCATCCACACTCCTTGTGACATTCATTCACCTCTTTTACACCTCACATACACCCAATGTGACATGGGATCAACTATCTCTTTTTTGGAGGTGCTGGATTACTTATAAAAATTATTTTGCTCATGTTAATTGAGAAATCAGAGAGCCAAGCTCTGAATATAACTCCCTATGCCTTAATTTAATCTTTTATGTCCATTCTATGGACTTGCAGCTCTTACCTCTCCTATGAATACATTACGGTAGTTATCTGATAATTGTATCACTAAACTCAAGCTCTAAAGGTTCAAATTAAACCTTATACATTATAATACTTGGTTCACATTCTTATATCTTTGTTGCTTGATTAAAATAAACTGCATTATTTGAGGATGCACCCTTTGTTCTGTTTCTTTCATTAGTAGGCCCAGTCAGAGACATATTAATAGATGGACTGAACTAAGAACCATTTATTTTTTGTGTCTAGGTTTCTTCCACCATGTCCTGTCATTTTTGAAATACATACTATCCAGGGAAATACTGTCCAGGGGAAGTACCTCTTTCAGCTTTGTTGCAATTGATATGCTGCTTTGAGCTCTTGTTCCTGAGACTTCAGATATTCTTTCTATTGAGAGCCCTTTCCATCGCATTCATCTATGATTTTTCAAACCTAACCCTTCCTCTCACACCACTGTTATCTGTCAAAGTAATTCTGTTCAGCGATTCAAATCCTATTGCTTAATGGGAGAATAAACTTAGAGTTTTTTTAATGATAGCATGCTTCTAGAGTTGAAAATTCTTTCCAAGTTCTGGTGATAAATGAAGATGTCTTTTAACACAAATGCTCTCAATCATTAAGTAAAATCAGAGATAGGGATGAGTCAATTCCACTTTTGTTCGATTCCGATTCTGATTCTTTCAAATCGATTCCCGATTCTTGATTCCGATTCCTTCGATTCTTATTCCTTATAAGAGGTGGGATATTGATATACCAGTAGCGTACGACTATTATTTAAATTCAAGTACTGGCTGGAATAAAATAACAAAGACAATTAAGTCGCTCAAAAAGTATATTTAATGACAAATAGTGAACATATCCTCAGCTTATAGTCTATGTTTAAAATATGTATTTATCTGGAATCAATGGAATCGGAATCAACTTTAGGCGATCGATTGTCGATACCGATTCTAAGCCTGAGCATCGGTGGAATCGAGAATCGACATTTGGAATCGACTCATCCTTAATCAGAGACTATATTTTGCAACACCAAACTAAATTACAATCCAAGAATTCTAAGGCCCGCAAACAATTTACAAAAATTCCAATATGGAACCAATGACAAAGTTTGAAAGTACATATACAACTTGTTTGGTTATATAAGAGAAAAATGAGTTTCTGTTGGCATTGTCCATTGCTCAAAGTCTCTTTCACAACTGTTCCGCCAACCTCTGGAGCAGCTGATAGGGAGGGGTTTTTCATCAAGGTTGAGGTGGAGTGAGTGAGCTTTACTGATGCAATGCAAGATTTTGATCTCTGTGATGTGCTCTCAGTGACCATGGTGTTGCAGTTCTCCTTCACAGGCCCCTTGTATAAGTGAGGGCTTCTCTAGTGAGGGCAAGGAGCTGCCAAAGTTGTGGCAAGAAGTCTTTGTCAAAGGGGTCTCGTTTCAAAAGGGAAAAATTCTTTCACAGCCTAGATTAAAAAAGAGAATGGATGGCACCTTGGCGCTCACAAATAATTTATTTTCTGTTCTCATTATGTGAAGGGCATTTTTATTTACAGCGCAACTACAGCTAAGCATACCTAAATCAATCAATGACAAGTTGCATTTCTCATTAAATTTTTATGATCCTTAATTTTCCTTGTGAGTCAGCATGTTGTTAATGGATGGCCCCTTCATTGTGGTACATTTGTATTTAGGTGCCATTACCATGGAGTTAGAACGAAGCCAAATTTGTATATTTTTGAGCTTTGTTAACTTCATCTTTTTCCAGTGCTTCAGGCTAAATACGAATCTTTTTTTATTTCATACAAAGTTGTCGTGACAAGATTACTTATGTGTTTGAATGGAAATATTGTCAGTGGATTGTTCCCTTCTAAATTATGCTTATTGTCTCTCCAAATACGTATTGCATATTTTTAGAATTCTCTTTTTGTGTGTGCACTGCACTGAAATTAAGCACACCAAGCAAAGAAATAGTTAGTGCATGCATTTGTTGGTTGAATAATGAATGGCATGCTTTCATTCAAAATGCACAGCATAAATTTTGCATCTTGATGTTTTCTGTGTTTTCCAGTGATAAAGTGTTTTTGAATTTTGTGATTTATTTTACCTTGATTGGAATATGTATAAATGATAATGCTTTTGAGGTCAGTTACATGCTTATGCTGACATTTGTGCTGGCTTGCTTAAATCTGAGAGCGTTGATCTATTTTGAAAATCTGAATGAGGTGTCTATTAAATGTTGTTTTGTCAAAAGATCATGCATATGGCAATGGCTTTAAGGACACTAGTTGTTTCTTGATACTCTGTTGACACATCCATTTTATAATGTCATGAGCTTAGTTTAATCTAAGAACTTAAGTGAAGTGGTGATGCACATCTGCACTATGAAATAAATAGTTGACTAATTTGCTCGGGATTGAAATAAACTTGTGGAGCATAACGCACACCAGTTTTCCCTATCAATTTGAGTACATAAAATAGAATTTGTGAGAGAAGAAAATGTTCTTGTTCAATTAGGAATGAATTTTATTTTAATTAAATGGAACCATCCTTAGACACTGTAAGTTGTGGTTGACAATGACTTTATATTTACTTACTGGAAAAAATCTTTTATGCAAAAGGTGTTCATGGTATAAATCCTTATTTATTTTTCTTCTATTTTTGTGTGTTAATTAATGGTTCTTTTACTTATATCCTCTAAGCACGCGGAGCCATACTCTTGCTATGGGGTAATCCATTTTTCTTAATTTTTTATTGATGTGTAGTATTTTCTTAATGCACAAATGGGTTTTCCTTTTTAATGATAAACAAGAGCATTTCTCATGAGCTCAAGATTCCTCTAGCATTGAAGTGATTCTTAGTTAAACTCGCAGCATTGTAAATTAGCATTTGCTTTTTAATATATTTGAATAATTTATTAGGTGATAAGTTTACTCCCTCAGATTTTTTCTCTACGTGAAGGACTTTACATTAATCTTCTTACTCTTTACCTTTGAATGCTTCCTTTTTATGACTTACGTATTTCTCTGTGGTAATGTAGGGTTTATGTGGATTTGAAAATGCAAAAGAATAAGGACATCAAGCATCAACCTAAAGTTTGATTGATTATGAACCTGAAATTTCTGTAGGAATTGATAGGAAAACACAGGGTTGCTACAGACCTGGAAAACCTGGAGACCCTGGAAAAGTCAGGGAAATTGAGAACTTATCTGGAAATTGGTTTCCTAAATCCAAATTCTTTGTTTTCAATAAGTGATCAGTACCATTTTAGGCATTTTCTGTGTGCGCGTTGACTTAGTGCTTTTAGTACCTTGTCTAAATGAGGCAGTGGAGCTCTTTTTGGTCTTCATCATTTAATTATATGCACTTAAAATTAAATTTCAGGCCCTATTTTATGCTATAATTCTGAAGATGATGGGATATTTGTTTCTCCTCAAATTGTGTATGTACAGGAAATTCCTTGCTAGTCACTCCGAAGTCATAATAATCTCCAGCATGAGTCAGTAACATCAAAAAGAATGAACAACAAAATCTCTGGTCCATTGAGTGCCCTTATTTCCCTTTTTGTGTTAGGTCTTGACTGTCTGAGGAAGAATGGTTTTACCTTCGAAAGCCTTACTTCACATAGTGAAGAAATTTTTCATTCAGAGGTCAGAAATGCAGGAATTGTTAATGATTAACATGGAAGGGAATTATGTAATTACTTCCTGAAAAGTTTAACATGAATGGAGGTAGTAGGGTTAAAGTTGTTTTTGTACATGCTTCTGAATATGTTTCATTCATAGTGAAATTTCTATTCTGAATGTGCTCTTTTACGAACTGACCTACTTCCTGTTAAATCACTATCGTGCCTTTGTCATCATCATCATTGCTGTCATCAACCCTGTGGTTGATTTGACACGACTTTCCACTCTATGCTTCTATCAGCTAACCTCTTCACCTCTACATATTTCATTGTTTCCTAATCATTCATTATTTGCTCCATGTATCTCAGCCAAGGTCATACTCTGCTTATGGCTGTCTTCATTACATACTTGTATCTTAAAATATGCTGAATTAGGTTTTCCCTCCTTTGCTTTCGAGTTCTAATGAGATATCAATAATTTCTTACTCTTCGCTGTGCCTCTTTTTTAGTTGATCAATCAATCCACTTGTAAGTCCAATTGTATGTACTTCCTTGTACAATTCATTGTTACAAAAACACAATGTGGTGATACTTTGTTGAAATTGAAGAGAGAATTCATTATTACAAAAACACTATGTTTTTGTAACAATGAATTCTATCTTCAATTTCCACAAAGTATTGCCACAATCAATTAATTTGATTCCTTGTATAAATTCCTCAGTGATGATTTTTTAAACAGCTACTATTAATTTGTTTGAAATTGTAAGGTCGGTTCTCCTCATTCATTCTATTTTCCTAATTGGTTTCACAAAGAACACCTATAGTGAAGTGAGTGTTGCTCTACCGACTACTGTGGTGTCTACATTCACTCATGTGAGGAATGGCCGCCTCCCTTTTTTCTGCTCATTCCCCATTACTCCTTGTGTGATGAGTTTAGATGATTATTTCGCTGCTCACCTGGAGGCTAACCTACCATACGTCACCTGGTGGACACCCTTAAGGTTAGCCTTGAGTGTGCCTTCAATCTGATGTGAATATCATGTACGAAATAAAATTTGGTATTATACAGTCGCGTTGCAATGGTGATACATGGGCACTTTAGTGATATTGATTTAAACCCTCGAGCATGACTGAAATAGCAAGTATTTTATCTATTCATCATACATTGTTCCCTAATGTCGAAGATTTTGTGCATATGTTAACCAAAATATTTCAATACCCTAGTGACTTTTTGAAATTATTCCAATAACGTTGTTGTTATTATTTGTTTATTCAACTAACTACCTACTAAATAAGCTACCATCCTTGAAGTAGAAAATATGAGTACAAAAAACTGCTGACTTAATGAAATAATCACTTCTTCCTCCACAAGATTCTTCTGTACCTTAACGGAAAAACATGTTGTAGATATTCCTGAAATATGAACGTGACCAAAGACAATTTTTTATACGATACTAAATTTTTGGCCTCTATAATTTAAGAAAATTTCAAGTGCCACACCTAGGAAACATTAGTACAATTAACGGCCCTCGAAAAGGGAGCTGTGCGAAGTAAAATAGGTGAATCAACATGAGGAAAAATCCTCCTGTTCAAGCATGCACCAGTGGTGCAGCGGCCAATACGGTTAGAGGTTGTCTCCTGGTCACGCAGACTTAGAAACTTGATCGAGTACTTAATGTCAATGGATATCATAAATGAAGCATTTCTGCTTTATCTTCACTTATCTACCATTCATGTTGCACATAAAAATTGCATGAAATTTCATTAAGATAAATAAACTTTTACGTATTATAGGCAAACAACATTTTTTGTGAGTTTATGTGGTCATTAGGTAACCGTAACTGCATTGGTTTTTATATCATGGGCGTAAATACTGAGGAGATGATTTTATTGAAGGATATCTTTTTTATCTCATTTTCAAGTTTCGGTCTCAGGTAGAGAGAGCAAGCAGAAATTTGCTCTCCTTGAATTGTTCTTCCTTCTTTTATAGCCACTTCTGCTATTAGTAGGTATGCAGGGGGCCAGAAGGTAGCCTAGTGGTCATAATGCATTTGTTAGATTTAGATTTATGTTTAATAAAAGATTGAAAACCAACCTGTTTTCATGTATTTTACTATAATACATAATGTTATCACTATATGTTGTGCATGCATTGTTTTAATCTAATTCTTGCACTATCTTTCAAATTCCCACTTATTTTGATAATAATAATACATAGCTTTATTGTTCTGTTGGTCGTTGTTGACATAGAACATATTCAGAAACATTTATACATTATAACCTTTTACAATAGGTGTACGATATTGTCTGAAAAAACTCATCAGTACTATAATAACATTCATAAAGCAGTAGTCCTTTGAGTTTTAATTTAAAAGAAGACAGAGGACATATTTTTAAATTTTGTAGGTAACTTATTTTACAAAAGTGATGCCGAGTGAATAGGGCCATTCTTACATACAGGACGTGATTGTACTCGCAGGTGAACATTTTCCCTTCCACGAGTCAAGTGACTATGAACAATTGAGTTAGGAATGAATATAGATGGATTCTTTTTTACAAATAAACATGAGTGAAAATATACATGCTGGGTAAAGTCATGATATTCAGTTGCCTAAGCAAAGGCCTTCCAGGGGTCCTGATGGGTACACTCATCATGGCCTTTATAGACCTCTGTTGCATAGAAAATGCCTTCCTTGCTGCACTCAAGTTACCCCATAAGACAACGCCATAGGTCAAGTGAGCGTGAACTTTAGCATAGTATACTAGTTACAAAATTTCCACGGAAGTAGTAGGGACAAGTTTCCTGATCATAAATGTACCAGTGGCCATTTTTTTTTAATTATATCATTAATGTGAGGATACCAATCAAGGTTTTCAGTCAAAGATATTCCCAAGAATTTTACGGAGCTAGACTTCTTTATAGGTTTACTTGTATCCACTCTAAGAAGAGGGGTCAATATTGGTGGATTAATTTTATTATGAAACTGTAGAAAATAGGTTTTGTTCTCATTCATTTTCAAATTATTCAACCTACACCAATTAAACATTTTGATTAAAGTTTGATGAGCAGAATTAGAAGCATCTGCAAAACTGTCACCTACACTTACAATTAGTGTAAATGTGTCGTCGGCATACAAAATCACTGGGAAGGTCATTAATGATTATGACGAACAGAAGTGGGCCTACTATAGAACCCTGTGGGACTCCGCAATTGGTTTCAACCAAATTGGACTTAAATGTGTTAGTGCCCGATTTCTTTTTAATGTTAATTGGAACCATTTGCTTATGGTTTGATTGGTATGACTTAACCCGAGACAAGGAAACTCAATTAATTTCAAGACTATGCAAGTTAGAATAAAGTAGATCATGATCAACTGAATCAAAAGCTTTCGACAAATAAAAAAATTCCAATTATGTCTTTCTTATTGGAAAGTCCCCAAATAATTTTATTTATAAGCTGAAAGGCTGCAGTTGTGGTCGACTTTCCCATAATGAATCCATGTTGAGAATGGTGTAGAAGGTCAAAATGACATTAATAGTTAATGATTCTGTAATAAAAAAGTTTTTCAAAGATTTTGGAAAACACAGAGAATGGAAACGGGTCAATAGTTTTCTGATTCACTGTATGACCCTCTTTTATGAGTAGGTACAATCAGAGTTTTTAGTGCAGGTTTTTAGTTTTTTAGTTACAAGTTTTTAGTGCAGCAGGAAAATGACCCTTAGAAATTAACATATTGAAAATATCACAAAGGGACTGGGAGATTATCTTAGTTGCAAGTTTTATGATTGGTATTATTACTCCATCACATCCAACTGACCAATTATTGTCGGAAGTCCGAATTGTTTTTTCAACTTCATTTGGGTCTGATGGCATGACAAATATTGAGTAAGGACAGTTTAACCCAGACAGTACATTCGCTTTAAATTGACAAAACTGATAGTTGAAACAGTCTGTTATATCAGCAGGATTAGATGCTGGAATATTATTGAAGGTAATAAAGGAAGGATTTTTGTGATTGGTGTCACTAATTGTTTGTTCATTTATAGCATTCCATGCTGCTTTGCTGACATTACTTGCTGTGGCAATGCGTTTATTAAAATAATTTCTCTTAAATT
Organism: Pyrrhosoma nymphula; assembly: GCA_963573305.1. Taxonomy (NCBI): domain Eukaryota; kingdom Metazoa; phylum Arthropoda; class Insecta; order Odonata; family Coenagrionidae; genus Pyrrhosoma; species Pyrrhosoma nymphula. Next base: position 66,872,581 of record OY754337.1, on the reverse strand, counting down.
CATTTATAGCATCTTTGTAGTTTTTAAGAAGTTTTTTATGTCCTTCTCGGAGAGATGGATCAAAGTATTTGCATTGTGCGTGGAGATGCCTCACTTTGGAGCCCATATTAACAAGTTCAGGGGAGAATTTGATATTTCTGTGACTACCATTGAAAGCAATTACTTTTGATGGAAAAGCCCAGTTAAAGACACTGATTAACTTATTAAGAAAACTATTAAATATAATATCAACATCAGGCACAGCCTCCTGTGCGTTCCAAGTTTCTTCAGCCAGGTATACCAGAAATTCATCTATGTTAGCTGAGTTATAAAAACGTTAGGTGGTGTAAGAAGGTTTGTTAGTTCCTAGATCACTCAATTTCCATTTCAATTCAACTTCAATAGCAAAATTATCAGAAAGTTGATGAGATATTGTAGCACACAAGATCATGCTAACTGGTAGGTCAGATGCTACCGAGTCAATGAGAGTGGAAAAGTGTGATGACACTCTGGTAGGATCGCTATTAAATATTATTAAGTCGAAAGAATTAAATAGACTAATCAATTCATCACACTTTTTGGACATACTATACAAGTCAGTATTGAAGTCACCAAATAACAAAAGATCGTAGATTTTACTATTCAAGATAACCTGAATTGCATCACTAAGTTCATTTTTGAAAGAATTAAAACAGGCATTGGGTGATCTATAGACAACTAGGGCACCTAAGTGAGTTCTTTTTTACCTAAAAATAACAGCAGCACATTAATGGACCATTTCGATATTATTTTTGAACTTAACAGGTGTAAAGGGTTACCCAGACTGACAGTATACCGCAACACCCGCACCTCTGTTGTCACTTCTACAGAAATGTGAACCAAGTTTCATTCCATTAATTGCATAGCACTTAACTTCCTCACCAAGCAACCAGTGCTCGGTTAACAGGAGTACGTCACATTTTTTTTTCTTGAAGAAGTATTTCAAGATCCGTCACTTTATTTCTAATAGATTGAATGTTCAGATATAAAAATCTGAGCAAGTGGCTCTTATAGTCAACATCTAGTCACTTTTGCACTTGAGATTTATATTGAGATTTACCCATTAAATAGTTCTTACTAAGAAAAAAACCTTTCAATCCCTGTGTTTACAGGCCAAAGGCTGGGATCAGTCAACCTGTTCAGAAGATTAAAATAAATAGCGATCTTAAAAGATGCTTAGTTACCTTTAGCGTTCAAAGTTTCAACGTCCACTGAGGTCTTCAATTTGGAATCTAACCACTTTTTTAACTCCTGGTCTTTTGTCTCTGGAGCTAAACACCAGATATGGACAAAACCCTTCCTTACCACTGCCTTGAAAGGGCATTCCACATTGTTATTTGCCGTACCAAACACGCGAATTTCATCATTGCTTCTTATTCACAATTACACTTACAGCTGCATCGATGGGATTTTCATTCACCAGCTGATTGTTCTTACTATTCAAATCAGGCGTAGCTTCCCATTCCTTTACCTTATGATTACTACTTACAAAAATCAATGTAGCAATCGGCGAGGACATTGCATCAGTACTGGAGGAATTTCGATGTGTATGACCACCCTGTTGCACAAAGGTGATGGCATCTGCCCTGTCATTTCTTGTTGGCAATTATCCATCGCAGATTTTACAGGATAATTCACTCTCAGCATTCTTGAATAGGACTTCAAGTTGTTGGAAGACGAATCAACGGCAGGTGGTACAGTCTTCTCGGGTATTAGCTCACTTGCCTGCTCACCACTACAACTTTCCAGAGAACGCACTTCCGCCTTTACTTCTACAATTTCTTTCTTCTGTCACTTAATTACTTCATTGTATTGCAAGATGTTATTACACAGCACTTCAAATCTGGAACTGAGATCCACATGGCTGCTCACCAGTTGTTTCATCATATCATTAACGTCGTGCAAAAGACCAGATGGCATGATTTGACAATTTTTACACCGATAAGTCAATTCACCATTATTTCTTAGGGCATTCAAGGAACCCTTATTAAGATTAGTGCAATGCACATGTAATTTTGCATTGCAGTTAAACTCGCAAACTATAAATTCGCTATTTTCATCAAGAACTTCAGAGCAATTGATACACACGTCCTTCGCAGCTGCCATCTTGAAAATCCTTCGTCTTTAATTATGAATATATGGAGATTTAACCTTGAAAAATGAAAATTTTGACCTGGAAAACCTGGAAAAGTACTAGAATTTCATAATTTCTGGTCTGTAGCAACCCTGAAAACATGACTTCGTGTGAATTTTAATATTAAAATTATTCTGAATACTTCTTTCATGCAGATCACTTTTTTAGAAGACTTATTAAAAATGAAAAATGAGCTCATGGCTTCGCTCTAGGTTACAAATAGGTTCACTTTAGGTTACAGGCACATTTCTGTCATTGAATAAGTATGTTTATAATTTTCTTCCAAGCTTTTCCAATATGTTGTTATTGGTTCTGTTAGTTTTTTAGGTTTGTAATATTGCTTTTTCTTGGGCTTCACTCTGTTTAAAAGTCAAGCTAAGTTTCGAGGTCTGCCACCAAAATTCCTGTGTGCCATATAAATGATAGTGCCTAAATGAAGTAATGTTTCTGGTGTGGTTACCTCATCATGTTCATTTCTATCTTTAAAGATCTAGATTCATGAAATTATTTTTAATAAGTAACATACATGAGACTGCATAAAATATTTATTGAAAGACTTTCTTGACATTTTTTATGAAGAGTTAGGTCATTGCTAGGCACTGAACCAGTGTTGTAACAATTTTATTCCAGGCAGCAATTCCATCCGTACATGCTTCTCAACATGCTCAGTGATATTTCAAATTTGTTCATTGCTTAAGTCAGAGTTTTTCTTTTGAATTTGTTAAACTTCTTCTTTGTGATGTCTAGTGTTTTTAACTTCACATTAGTGCTTCTTTCTCTGCTTACCTTTTGTGAGGTAGTGTGTCCTACACTTGTCCCTAAGTTCACAATTATGGGATGTAATTACAGCTTAATATGCTAGGCATATTGAAAGAATCTATGATTGTGAGTGTTATTTATCTATGAATGCATACAAAATTTCAAGCCTAAATGTTCTAATCAAGCTCTCATTATTTTTTAGACCCCTCACTCCCACAAATTTTGCAACCTCCCCGTGAGGAAAGTCCATATCACTCATTAGAATACAGTCCCCCAGTTCAAGAGCCATCAAAGGAGGAACCGCCTTCATTTAGAGAAAATCGTCTGCCTTCTCCAAGAAAGGACCAATCACTGAGGAGGAACTCTGTGAAAGATAAGGTGTCTCCCTATAATTTCCAGGAGTCAGATTTTCCTGTTAAGTAAGGAACATTTTAATCGCTTCACTTTTTAGCATTTTACTGATTGAATATGTTCTAGGGCAGAGTGTATTGAATTGTATCATGTTATGTGATTATATATGTACATACATATCAGCTATTTTGCATGCCTCATATAGGAATTAGGTATTAAGCTGTGATAACTACTGATTTACTCTAGCAAAATCAGTGTCTACATATTTTTGGTTCTTTTTAAGATAACTTGATAAGTATTTTGTTATTTTAAAGTTAATTTAATGTTTTTCTGCCAGTTGGCCTATCGGTTAGCCTTCGGTTGTGTGTCCACTGGCATTTTTATTCATATTGTATGTTTGTTTATTTTCTTTGTTTTCGCAATGCCAGTCTAAGTGAATTACTTTTCACCTTTCAATTCCAAAGTACATATGTGTCTCTGGCATGACAAATTGATCGGAGTAGAATAAATATGTTTATGTAATGATTTATAGACATGATTGTGTGTGCTAGCACACCCTATCCAGAATTTGCTGGTTGTGAAAGGCTTAAATTACTGCAAAAATTATGTATTTTTCAATTGACTTCAAACATTACCGGCTTTAAGGTAATTGGCTAATACAGATGTATTTTATAGTGTGTTCAAAATTAGTAAACCTTTGTTTTGTAACTGACTTAATGAATCAACCACAATTTTGAACCTCTTTTCAGACTCTCCAACATTAAACATAGCCCTTCAGAGCCTGCTCTCAACAAAGCGAATGCTTTCCATTCCCGATCAAACTCTCTGAGTCGGACTTTTGTTGGTGTACAAACGTCAAACTCAACCACAAGAGTCCCTTCTGTGTTAGAGACATCAAAAGCAGTCCCCATGTCCAGTGTTGGGAAGGCGACCTCTCAAAGCCTTCCACCTTATGTTGGCCCCTCGCAAAACAGACTGAACCACACTGCTGGTGAATCTCACAGTGCCAATGTCGGACCCAGCATCCGAGGGATGCAGCAGCATCGTTATTCCCCTCCCACTGAAGGCAGTTCAAGGCCTCCGACTGCTCCCTCATCACCCAGGGTGACAACAGATGATCCTCCATTAATACAGTATTTAGGTCAGCCGTCAGTCACCCATTCACAAAATCCCATAAGCCTTAGGCCCCAAAGGACATCTACTGTGGAACAATCCTCATCCCATAACTTCATTTCCCCAACTTTGGACAGTATTAACCCCAGAATTCGTTCGTTGAAGGTGGATGATGAAGACTTAATAGTGCCAATGTCTTCTGACAAACCATCTGGCCTTGACATGGATGAATTCTTGCCTGTAAGTTTGGATATTTATTCTTTTAACATGGTGATTATCTGGTCATTTGATATTCATTTGATACTGTATTGTGTCTATTCATGCATTTTTCTAATATATATCTCTGAGGAAAACATTACCTATTAGGGCCTAATACATTATGAAGGGTGTCATTTACATTAATGCATATGTAGTGCTCATTTTACATGTCCCCTATAGCATGTGGTCGCTAGATATAAATGGAGAGGGCATTTTTTTATGAAGAAAAGGGATTTTTTCTTTTATTAATGTTTTTCTTTTTTCTTGTTGTGGTTGTACAAGTCTAAAATGATCCCTTGTATCTATTTGGTAGATTCAGTTATCACTAATGTCTGGCCCATTGATGTTGTATTGGGTCAGTATTATTTTCTTAGTTTAATCAGTGAAATCGCATAATTTACTGTGTGCAATTAGTGTACTTGTACATCAGCCTCGATAGTTTGTGGCTAATGAGGTTCCCTTCTTCCTTTTATTTCAATGACATGTTAATTTGTGCTGTTTAATGTTTTGGCTTCGAAACTTGTTTCATTTTTCAATGCAATGGAAAAGTTTTTAAAGGTGCACGTCTATTGAGCTCCGCTACTAGCAAGGTTAGAGCACGACCCCTATAGATGTGGTCTCCACTCCAAATGTTAAAAATACTTTCACTTACGTGATGGTTTTTCTCTGCATTGTGATAATTAATTTCTTGAATTGAAGTTTCCAAAATTGAATCTCAAGTATTTGTACTGACTCAATTTTTATAGATTCTGTGTTGATGCCTTCATTTATCTGTGAGAGCATTCTAATCTGTGCATAGTAGCATATTGTAAGGGGAAATATGAAGTGTGATGAAATTAATATCGGTGGAAGCTTTTCTTAATGTAAAGGTGATTCCTTCAATGATTTTATTTAAATCAAATGTATTCTTAACTCTCCTATAAGTTCTAATTTAATGATTTGTCATCCTAATTCATTAGTAAATACATGATGGTCAAAACTTAATACTCTAAAGTTAAGACCAGTATGTGAAAAATACGCAATCATAAAGGAAAATATGTATACCTGGGGCGCAAGTCTGTTACTAACAACTGTCTCCCTTGCGGGCTTTATCAACATAATTTTATATATGTACCTCCATATTCTAGGTGATCAACATTTTTGAGTATGTGAATGATTGATTAAAGGGCTCTGATCACTTATTTTATATACAATGGTACCCAGATCTGGTGCTTAGTAGTCGAGTCGACATCACTGACTGTTATGAAAGGTGAGGTTTATAGGCTTGCCAATTTTAACAAAGCCTGCAGGGAAGACAATTGACATTTATTGATGGGTGGCAAAAATTACGGATGGCCCCCTGGTTATTATTTGTAACTACCTCCGCCCTGTTTTTTGGCCCTATGGTTTGCTTACTATTGTTAGAATATGTATAGATTTTAAGTCCTTTTTTGTAGGATTAGTTTCTCAGCATTTGCAATTGATTTTTACCTGTAAAACATGGCATGTTAGATTTTATGGGCTGTCTTATTTAATGGATTTCTAAGTAAAATTAAATGATTTTTCGTTGTGGTATCTTAATACCATCGTTTTAAAATGAACAAAGCATTTATGCCTGCTGTGCATTAATGCCTAATTGCAGAGTATCCAACCATGAAGAATGTTTTAGTAGTTGAAAATGTTTGTTGTGAGTAAATGAGCATTTATAAAACTACTATATGACAATATTGCCAACAAAAGCCTGTTCATCATCCTAAAAGTGGTGCTCACCATTGTTAATATTATGTTGATTGGATATGAAAGTTATTTTTAGTCTGCAGTGGTCATGTATAAATTTAAACAAAAATTCTGAAAATAGAATACGATATACTGAAATGAGAATGCTATACTATACATTTCCCCCAAAATTCATTTAGGTGCTACTATTGATGTGCTGGCATTAAATTAGATCTTGGCATTGCCGAGATTAGGTACCTTATCAATGCCAAAGCATCAAAACTAGTAGCTTTTAAATTATTTTTTGTGGAAATATAGATAGTATTCTCATTTCAGGTTTCGAGGTTAGTCAGACATGAATTTATTTAAGCTGTAAACTAACTACTACTGTACATAATATGTTTACTACTTAGTTTCCATGAGTCTTTACTGAACCACAGTTTTCCAAGTTATGTAACTGTCTCCCTGAAAATACCTGAGTCAAATTTACCTATTGTGCCTTAGTATGTATGTTAACGTATTCATGTCAGTGTAGGATGATATTTTCATGCTCTCATCACATGTTAATCAGAGTTCTTATGGAGTGTAAGTATCCTAGTGAAGCAAATTAATTTGCTAGTTGAATGTGTTACCACTTCACTAATTATTTGTTTCATGTTTCATGTGACATCTCAGAAGAGTTACAAGAACAATAGGTTTGGAATGGGCATGGGAGGACATGGAATTGGCAGTCCCTATCCAGAATTGTCAGAGACTGAGGTATTTTCTAGTTTAATGAGAGGTTTTGAACCAATGATGACAGTTCTGGGTGCCAGGCAGAGAGCCCTCCAAATAATTTTTTCCATCTGGAATTCTAAAGACATGAAGGTAAGCATGGATAATTCAGGTGTACTAATTTGATTACTTTTCATTTTTGTGTATCTATCTTAATTTCTTACCATCCTACCTCAGCATTTTTTCTTTAAATTCTGTACGTAGTCATGTAATTCCATGGTACTGTTTAATCATTGGTTTATGTATTTTCTAAAACGTATGGTAGGCATAGTTTGTCCTTTACTTATCTGTAACAATATGTTGATATGATCAAGTTCCAGTCGCACAAAGTAAAAATTGCCATCTAGTATAAGAGATGTGAAATGGGTGAATGTTATTCACCTATTTATTTCATTCTGTAATTTTATGAGTTATTCTGAAGTTGTAGCTAATAGAAATATGTACCGTTACGTGTACGTGTACTGTGAAAAATTTTCATTTTGGCTATTTACACAATGCATATAGATTGAGCAAAAATTAATGTGGTTCAGTGCTTAGCAGTTTTCATGTAAACCTTTTTTATGTGTGTTGAAATTGTCTGAATTAACTGGACAAAACAAAATTTCGTATAACTGCTTGGTCTTCAAAATCTCCATATGTAATGGTACACCTGGAATCATATGCATTGGTATAGCTGTTGAGTAGAGTTACCTTAGTCCCATGTTCTCCTTTCATATCAAGTTACTCAAAGATTCCCTATATTAATAGGAAAGAAAACACTTAAATAGTTTTGGTCCTCACAAATTTTACTTACTCCTGACCAAGGTTTCGATGGGTAACCATCATATCAGGATGTCCAAAACCAGCAATAAATCTGTATATATATATATATATATATATATATATACAGTATGCCAAGAGGGTGGCCGATAAAAAATATACACACGGAAAAAAGAACACTTACACATAAAAATTTTCGATATTTCGGTGAAGTCTAGCTCCACCTTTCTCAAGGTTTAAGGTAGGAATGAAGAAAAGGAGAGAGATTGAGGTATGGGAGGGGAAAGATATATACCAACATTCCTCATTCTGAAGGACTTTCTGCCATCCGCCATTTCATCACTAAACGCCCTGCTCCTCATATTCCCAGCTCTGAGTTCCTTCTTGATCTTTCCAATTTCATCCTAACCCACAACGCTTTCTCTTTCAATAACAAATTCTTTCTTCAAATTAAAGGATGCGCTATGGGTAGTCGCTTCAGTCCTTCCTACGCCAACCTTTTCCTTGGACTTTTTGAACAATCTTTTCTATCTTCATGCTCACTAAAACCTCTTCTCTGGCTTCGTTACATTGACGACATCTTCCTTTTATGGCCACATGGTATTCATTCTCTCAACTCTTTTATTTCCTCCCTCAACGCCTCCTCTCCCCTCTCCTTTACTTCTAACATCTCTGCCTCTAACGTCGTCTTTCTGGACGTAAACGTCTCCCTCTCTGACCGCAAATTTAGCACTTCCGTGCATATCAAGCCCACCAACCAACAACAATACCTCCATTATAACAGCTGCCACCCCTCCCATACTAAACGTTCCCTCCCCTACTCCCTTTCTATTCGTGGCCACCGAATTTGCAACAACCCTGACTCCCTTGATAAATTCCTTACTAACCTCCATCAATCTCTTCTTCGCAGAGGCTATCCAGAGCAACTTCTCAATAAAAAAATCCTCAAAAAACCACACTCCCCCAAACTGCCTCCTACTAATAGCATTTCCCAACACAATATCTCCCTCTGTACCACCTACTTCCCAGGTGTGGACTCTATTAGGCGTATTATTAAAAACCTCTACCCTATCCTGTCGGACAACCTAACCACTTCTAAAATATTCCCCCAATGTCCCTCTCTCAGCTTCAGACGCCCCCCCAATCTATCCGCCATTTTCAATATTACCAAACCCCTGTCCAAATCACTCAAACCCACCAAATCCCTTCCCACCCCTTGCAACCGCCCGCGATGTAAAACTTGCCCCATCCTCATCACCCAGCCCTTGCCGGACAAGTTCCTCGCTTTTCCCCTCCCTTCTGTCCTCTCACCCTCCTGCACCACGCCTAACATTGTCTACATCCTCCTCTGCCAATACTGCCCTTCTTTCTATATTGGCTTATCCACCACTCCTCTCAATATTAGAATGAATGGGCACCGCTCGTCTTGTAACGATTGCCCCTCCCTCTCTGTTTCTCTCCCTGTCGCCATTCACGTCTCCTCCCACAACTCCACTTTCAATAACACTTTTAAAGTCGGTCTACTTGCTTCCCTTCCCCCTTCTTCCTCTCCCCTTCAGCTCAAAGATCTTGAATCTTCTTGTATTTTAATCCACCAGGCTTTCTCGCCCCCCGGACTCAATAAATCACACTAGTTTCTCCCTCCCCCTCATCTCATCTCTCCCTGCTTCCTCCACGCCCTCTCCCCGCTCTTCGTCTTTCCCCTCCTTCCCCTCCTACACTTTCCTCTCTCCCTCTTTCCCCTCCTTCCCCTCTTACACCTTCGTCTCCCCCTCTTTCCCCTCCCATACCTCAATCTCTCTCCTTTTCTTCATTCCTACCTTAAACCTTGAGAAAGGTGGAGCTAGACTTCACCGAAATATCGAAAATTTTTACTTGTAAGTGTTCTTTTTTCCGTGTGTATATTTTTTATCGGCCACCCTCTTGGCATACTGTATATTTATCACCCGAGTGATTTTCCTGGAAGTTTATATATATATATATATATATATATATATGTGCTCATTCATTCGAAAACATGATACTCAAAGGTGCGAATAAATTCATACAATCGTAGGAAATGTTAATAACACATGGAACACATAACAGGACAAACACAGGGTTTGGTGGGGAAGATGAAAATGTGTCGAATCCAGACAAAAAATTTCACCTGACCCGGGATTCAAACCCAGATCTCCCGATTTCCAGCCAGGTATGCTACCAGTAACACCAGCCAGGCTATGCAATTAACTGCTGAATTTGACAGGGTTTTATGTCACACCCCATGCCCAACTTGAGCGGTTAAGAGATGGCGCATGGGGACTGTTTCACCCACCATGTAGGAGACAAACACAAGTGGAAGAGGAAAGGTAAAGATGAATACAGGCATACAACAAATGCAGAGGTGAACAGTGCGTTTAAGTAACATTGTTGTGTTTTCTTAACTTTCATTTCCACTTCAATTTTCACTGAACGTCAAGGGAACGCTTGAGGAAAATGTCAGGGAAAATTACAATTTTTGTCAGGGAATAGTCAGGGAAATGTTAGGGAATTTCATTTCCAGAACCTTGTAACAACCCTGAAATGTTTTTAATTCTTCATATTCTACATTCTAGACTGCGATGGAATCTGCTGTGGAAATGAAGGATATATCTGTGTTGGTTGATATTCTTGGTGTATTAACCTTGAAGCCGTAAGTAATTTTTTTAACTCATCCAAGTTATCTACATATTTAAAAAATTCCACTTATATAACTATGTATTCATTAATGGCAATTTTGGGTGATGATTCCTTTTTTGTTTCAGATCTGTGTGGAGTCTTGACCTCTGTGTCTCTCTACTTCCGTCCATTCATGAGCTATTGCAGAGTAAATACGAAATGTATGTATATTTGTAGCATCCTGCTATATTCTTAGCATCTTTCTATGTCCTAAAGTTGTAATCGTGAAGTCCTTTCTAAATTCTGCCTTGGTGAGCGTAGGCCGCAGCTAATAGCATGCAAATAAAGGTTATCTTGATCAGCAGTCATCAATCCATAAATAAGTTAACTGCAGCTCTCCCCTACATTATCTTTCCAGTGAACCACTTGCTTCCTTCATTATCCTCATTTTGACATCGTCCATGATCATGTATTCAATCCCTCAGTGATTCCTATTAATAGTTCCATCCATTATAGTTTTCTGGTGACTGTTATCTCTTATTAAGTGTCCAATAAGTTTGTCTCATCTACTTAGCAGAGTTTTCATGAAGGGTCTTTTTTCTGCAGCTATGTATTGGACTTCTTCATTGGCAGTTCTCTCCATCCATTCAATTTTCATCATTTCCATTGCTTGCAGTCTCCTTTGATCTGCTGCTGTTAATAGCCTAAGCTATGTTGCCATGTAATAATATGTTGTAGTTAAGTGCTTCCTTACCTCCACGCTTATTTTACTGGCTGTTAGTATTGTTATCATAGAATACCTTTACAGATAGAATGCCTTATTTGCTTCTAAAATATTTAAATGAATGAAGGTCATGGGGCATTGTAACTCACAAGTGTGCAAATTAGAAGTGAAAACAGCCAAGAGGGAGTAACGTGATGATGGTTCCAGTATACATTTATGGATATAATAATTAGGACATGATCATGAGAAAACTCGAACTTACCACTGACAAAAGTTAATATGGAAAAAGGAAAATAATGTAGTTCTGTCTAGGAAAGTGAAAGACTTATGGGAAGCTTCCGAATGAACCAGATCATATAGCTGAGGTCTGCTGATGAAGTATTGGAGTGGCAGTGACTTATGAACAGTTTCAATCAACGAAGTGTGATCATCTAAATAATGTGTATAAAGCACCCACTGCTTGCTGTTTATATGCTATAAATTTGAGTTTATTTAGATTCAACATAAGAGAAATGCAATTTGTGTATTTTTGCATTTCTCAAATGAGCAAATTTTTTTGTTGCTACTGCCACATGCAATGTATCGGATATTGCCCTAGAATTTGTAGAATAGGCATTAAAAGAGCAGGAAATAGGAATTAGTGTCAGCAAACAATGGTCCAGTTTGGAGAGACTTTGTTTTCGGATCTTCCTCCACGTCTATCCATATTCTTCTGGACAATATTTCACCGGCGTTCCAGCTGGCTTCTTCAGGTCCACTGAAGTGACCTGCAGGCTAGGTCTATGGAAGCCAGTTGGAACGCCAGCGAAATATTGTCCAGATGAATATGGATAGACGTGGAGGAAGACCCGAAAACCAAGTCTCTCCAAGCCAAAGACTTCACGGAAATGGTCCAGTTTGTAACATTGGTCTCGCCTCCCATTTTCTGGTATTGGAGGCTTACACAAGTTTAAATTTGGAATTCTTGACTTCCCATTTTCAGTGTGTAATAATATTACCTTACTTACTGTAGAAGATGTTTTGATTGACTTGATCATGTTGAGATGTTTAGATTTGATACATTCTTCAACTATGATATTTCCTAGGCATGGGTCAAAATTCTTCACATTGGTATAATGATGCTGTATATTATTCATGAATTTTCTGAAATTCTACCTTATAATTTTTCAAGGTTCTCTTTTCAGTGTTAAAAATTGTCTTTTTTTGTAGTTGATTCAGCTATCTGTAGCCCTTATAAAATTTCATCATTCAATAGAAGACAGTCAGTGTAATTTGTTTGTGATACCACGACTATTGAATTCTCTTAAAAGTTACTGTTTATCATACAAGAGGCTTATTCTTTTAGGTATATGAGGGTTGGTGTGGATTGCCTACGTCTCATTCTTCGTAACTTCACATCAGTGATACGAACCCATGTAACTGGTCCTGCCCCTGGTGGGGTGGATATACCGAGAGAGGAGAGGTGAGTCTGTGGCCTTGATGCTAAACATGTGACCTCTCCATATTGCATATGAATTTGTGAATCTGGTTTAGGAGGAAAGCAACTTTCCTTTGTAAATTTTAACTGAATATATAATTAATTATTTTGCTAATAAATTCTCTATGAAGTATGGAAAGCATATTGAAATGATGCTTTAAGTGTCAAAACTAAAATATATGACCTGAAGACCTATTATATTTTTTACATAAGTGTTCAAATTTTACTGTATTTGGTCATTCACTGTATGGACATCCTGATGGACAATACCGTCTTTACCATAAGGGTACACGGGGCACAAGCCCAGGGCCCCCGACCTCACGGAGGCCCCGAAATGCCAATATATTTGCTTAGAAAATAGAAATGAGCTCAATTTTTTTTCAGTTTTCAAGTAGATACCTACTAAAATTACCATCAGATTTTCAATTTTTTTCTAGAGACTGAACAGTCGAAATTCTTTATTGCAAATTATCAAAAGTAATGTTGTCAAAAGTAAAAATACAAATACAGTAGAAATAGTACAAATACAGAAAACAATATTACAAACACAGAAAAACAATTGTGTAATACAAGCAAACAAAAAAATAATCTAAGAAAAGTAGAAAAAAAAGAATAAACATTAACACATTAGAAGTCCTCCTGAGCACAATGCTCGTCAGAAGGTGCTTACTTCAGCATACTCTTATAGGTCTGATGCACATAGTGAAATGTACAAAGGTGGATCAAATACAAGTTACAGTAAAATATAATTTTCTCTAATACAATTTAGAAACATTTTTTTACATTCAGTTTTTAGTTTTGACATGCTTCGGAATCCTTGGGAATTTCTATATAATTGATTTAATAATTTTGGTATTATATTACAGTCTCTCCTCTCACCATATGTATTGAATACTTTAGGACATTGATAGGGATCTGCATTCCTCAAAGTCATTGAATGCTCTATTACTCTTGGTACTTCATATTTATCACTGTAATAATTTTCAATTATCAGTTTGTAATCAAACAATTTATCAATTGGTAATATTTTAGATGTTCATAAGCAACCTCAACATTTGTAATTCTTTCATCATTATCCAAATTTTTGTCATTCCTATGTATAATTTTACAATCCTATTTTGAGTATTTTCCAAGAATTTTTTGTGTATATTTGCTGTACAGTACCATGTAGTCAAGCCATATCTCACCAATGATTCGACAAAAGCAGAGTAAACCCTCAACAAGACATCAGTTGTTACATGATATTCTATGTGATACATCAAATAGATAACTTTCCTAAGTTTTCTATTCAAGTTATTGGTATGCTCATCAAATTTAAGATTACAGTCAATTATAATACCTAAATATGTTGAGTGAAAACTGTCTATAACAGACCCTGTATACAGCGGAAACTTGTCCATTATGGAAATTTTTCTTGGTCCCGACCTGCGTCCCCATATAATTAAACCTGCAGTTAACGGAACCTACTCAACACGGCAACGGAACGATTTTTGTTCTAAGACCTGAACTTTTCACCTGTGTATTACAGAATTGCGATTTTCACTCGAACACACGGATTGCCACGCTATGTCTTCCCGGAATTGAATTTTCAAGGATAACCTCAAGGAGGGGAATGTGTGGGAGAGAGTTGAAAAGAAGGGAATGCCACTACCTGTTGGTAAAGGAACATGGTAGGGGGGCTTGATAGTTGACGAAAATGTTTCCATCCTGTCCTTCTCCTTCTCGCGCTTCTGCTATTTTTCGCTCGATTGCTAGGCGCCTCGGGACGCCCAGGTTGGTGCAAGTTCCTGAAAATAGCTGATCCTTGAACTGGGGGGTATTTATGTGCTGTTATTGTCTTGATATTTATGACTGATCTTGCTGACTACGCACCTGATTTTCCTGGACCTCTTTTTCTTCCCCCACATTTCCTCCCTTCCCCCATCCTTCTCTTCCCCCTTTTCTCTGCCATTACGCCTGTTATTCATAGGCCAACTGTCATTCACACCCACCCAGTAGACCAAGCCAATCAACGTGCCTACGCAAGCCTTTCCCCAGACCCTCTCCCACATTTTCCCCTTTATTGAGTCACATAAATTCGTACTTGTCGCGAATAAGTTCATTTCCTGGTGTCCGCAGGGAATACCTCTAGTGTGTAAGTGGATCCATAACCAGAGTAAAATGTCAAAAAGAAACACATTGAGTTTGCAGGGCCAAATTGCCATCATGGAACTCATCGAAATTTAGATATTTTTAAGAAATCGGTGCGATGCAAAAGAGGTGCAAAAGAAATTCAAATGTGGAAAAACACAGGTTTACATCATGTTGAAGAATAAAGAAGTGCTATGCACTGAATAGCTTAAGGTTGGTCTTAGCGTGAATACATTTATGGTTTCATTCATATCGTAATTATTCTTATGATGAACTTAATCATTGATATTGGAAAAGAAATCATCCCCTAGTGTACTGAAAAATTACTTTATTTTACACTCACTTTTCTCATTGATCTCAAAATAGGAAAATGTTAAATAAATTGACATTAATTAACTGTGACTTATTTTGATATGTTTTTTAATGCTTCAAAGTGCCATTCATGTGGTTTATAGTGAACATTTTAATGAAATATGAACGCAAAATTGTGAATCATTGGTAATTAAACATATTTTCAGAAAACGATCAATTTATGAGATATTTACTGTCTTTTACTTTATTTTGATTCATACTTTTTTATCTATTTATTTTTTGTTGTCTTGACTGCACATGTGATTACACGGTATTGTACCCCACAAACAAATTAATAAACACTTCACTCAAATAGCACATATAAATCATTCCTCACCAACACAGATTAACTTCCTTGCATATGCTTTTCACTCATGAATCAATCACTTGCCCAGCACAAAAAAACACTCAATATGGGCATAACACAACATAAATCAAATCCTTTTCACAATCGGGATAATTGCTCCCTTCAAATACCTCGCTTCAGGTGTTGTAAGTTGTATGGTCTCGTCTTTATCCCCGACACCACATCCAACGCTTGGTTCCTTCCTTTACCACGTATCTCTAGCAGTAATAACCTCGGCTTCTTCCGGCTCGCCCCAATGCTTGGTTTCTTCCACTCCCACGTATCTCTAGTGGTAATAACCTCAGCTACTCCTGTCTGCTCACGTCAAGGCTCGAACTTCCGAATCTCACTTCTCACGTTTCACAATATTATTGACTCCCTCCGTCTTTATTTCGCACCAATTACGTAAGGTAAACTTCTTCTTTAACCATACGGGCCTAGTTGGGACTGTGTTTAGTTGTGAAAATCGTGCAGTATTAATGTGAGTCCACTCTCCAGCATTAGGACGTGCAGCACATGGGTTTTTGAGATAGTCCCGACTGTTACCGTGCGCCGGCTTATATAACAGATCGCTGATGCATTGTTGTCCTTCTAGAAGCTTCACTACTCACGTACTTCCGTTTATCTGGAATTTTCTAAAAACTAGTGTGGTTCCGGTTCTTACCTATTGTTGTAATTTTCACGTGGTCGTTAAATTCCGCCACGTGGTGTTCAATATGGAGGAATGTGCAATATTGTAACTCTTTGAATATGAATAAATGGGTCTGCTATTGAAATATTGGGGTTCTAATTATGCAAAATTAATATATTAGAATAATCTGCATCACCTTCTGTACAATTTGGCTGCCGGGGTTTCAATAATATACATAAATGTTTTCTACGTGCGAGTTTGCACATATGTGAGTACTAGTATGTTACATAAGCATTACAAAGGTTTTATAATAATCCATGTATGTCACCACAACATTATTTAACTTTTCTAAATTCATCTTTATATTATCAAAAAATAGTTCTAATGCATCTTTTGTGCCTTTTCCATCGTGAAATCCAAACTGATATTCATGTAGAATTTTATATTTTTTTATATAAGAAATAAAAACCTGCCATATATCTTTCAATTACTTTACTCTGAGAAGGTAGTATTGAAATTGGCCTATAATAAGTCCTTATAACTACCTTCTTTATAAATGGGTCTTACAATTGCAGTCTTTATACCGCTTGGCAGAACTTCATTCATAATACTCATATTTATAAGTTTCATTAAGATTGGGTATATAATTAAATTTTGCATTAAGTCTTTCATCCTAATGCTATCCATACCAGGCATCTTTATTTTCTTCTTTTTTAACACTTCCGTTAAAGAATAATGATTACATTCTGGTATAATTATTGAATTTTTACAACTCTTTATATAATCTGATTTGAATTTATTATTACAAGTCATCATAAAGATAGTTAACCCATCTGTGAAATGGTTAACCAATTTATTGCAAACTTCCGTAAGGTCACAATTTTCCCTAAGATGAGTTATGATGATAGCATCCATATTCTTCCTCTTATTTTTACCTGTTAAGGTGTTAACAATGTCCCATATTGATTTAGAATCTTTTTCTTTATAAATTTGATTACAATAATATTTCTTTTTACTTTCTCTAATTTTTTTTAATGTCTCATTTCATAAGGTTTTATATGCCTCCTTATACCTATTATTATTAATGCAACTCTTCCATCTTTTAAATGCATTATCCCTGTCTTCCATCATTTTTAATATTTTGGGATTCATCCATTCTTTTTTGGGAGTTTTGCATGTAACCCTACACTCCTTAGTAGATTTTGAATAAATTCCCTGCATTATCTTAACAAAAGTATCGTACATTGTCTGAACATCGTTTATTTCATTCAAACTATGCCAATTATACGTATTTATAAACCTTTGAACCATGTTGTCATCTAATACATTATTAAATCTATTTTTATTAGCTATTCCATTTAGTCTTTTACCATGGCTGTCACTATAAGTAAATATCCCTATCATATAATGATCACTAATTTTTGTTTTCAACATAAAACCTTGGACCGCATTAAACTGTCCCTTATAAAAAATATGATCAAGACAAGATTTAGAAATTTCCTGTTGTTTAACACTTTCAATGCTGACCATATACAATGATTTTTTTTTCATTCTGACGGCATTCATTTTTTTGAACAAAATGTTACATTTAATCCTCCTAAAACCGATAACAATGTTTTTTGTTACATAGGATTTTTAATTTTTGTTTAAAAAAAATTAATTTTTGACATGATAGGACGTCATCAGTCAACCGGGATAGTCAAGCAATGCGGGTTGCATACTTTCGCCATTTCTCCCACCGGCTAGTGTTTCTTTTAGCCTTATATTTTTATGCAACTTTTTTCCACACTACCTGCAGATCAAAATTTATAGCAATCTCATTCTTGCATTGTTTTTTATTCTATTTAAACTAGTACGCCTCTCATTAAGTGGAGAGCAACATTAATATCTGCTAAGTATGAAAGTCATTGCGGATTCTTTTACCTGTGGCTGAGCAGAAAATATCGCATATAAATATATCAAACTTCAACATCAGAAAGCATAAATAAAGTAAATGAAAACAGTTTTACTTTTAATACTCTAAATTATTTTATTTATCAAATACCAAATGATTAACAAATTAACCGACTCTAATATAACAATAACAATGATACAAAGAAATATTACTTTACAAAACAAAAAGATTTTTAGTAAAATGATGCATAAAACATTTAATATAACCTCATCCCTTTTAGTATTTACAATTTACAAAAAAATGTTTACATAATTGCTTCTTTAATTTCTTTTTTTGTGGAAGTTCGTGAAGCATTCCGGGCAGAGTCGAGGGGACCCTTTGCAGTCAGGGCAGATATACGCAGTTTCCCTTCTAGGCCCTTGAGAATAGCAATATTTGCATCTATGGAAGGATTTTTTGCCGCCTTCGAGGAGGACAATTTGTGGGAAATGGAATGGTCTGGAAGATATTGTAGGTTTGGGATCGGTTGCATAGGATGGAAGAATGAGGGACTTAATTACGGAGAGTCGGAAATCAAGGATGGGAGTTTTTTCTGAATATTTCTGGAAAATGAAAAAGCTATTGACTAAGATGAGGTGAAATATATGAATGCCTAACTTTTTATACCACTTCAGGGTTTTCCTCTCAATAGGATAGTATGCCATCATTTGATCAAAGTGGTCGATTCCTCCCATCAACTCGTTGTACTTGACAACAGCCTCTGGCTTGGAAACAACCCCATCGCCTCTTCGAGAAGGCATGTCAACCATGCAACTTCTGAATTCGTAACTGATCATCAGAACGTCTCTTTTATCCTTCCATTTGAAGACGCAAACCCCATCATTAGTATAGGCATCCACAACTTCACCCCGTCTCAATTTAGCCTTTACCACTTCGGACGGGTTTTCCTTCCGGTTTGATCTGAGAGTTCCTGTGCAATGCATTCTCCTCTCAAGCAGTGTGTGGATCAGATTGACACTTGTGTAATAGTTGTCCATAAACAATGAATGGCCCTTATCTAAACGACCATCCATTAATTTATGGACAACGTGATCAACATGTCCACGCCCTCCAAGTTCAGAGTCTCCTGCACCAGCATACACAAGGAATCTCAGAACAAGCCCGGAACTCTCGGTCAGCATATATAGCTTGATTCCGTAATTATGCTTCTTGGATTTCATGTAAATACGGAATCGCAACCTCCCCCTCCAAAGAAGCATAGACTCGTCAATGCAAAGGTTACGGGAAGGAATAACCAGGGAGTCCATTATGGTATGGAAGGAATTTAAAAGTGGTCGGACTTTATAAAGGGTATCATCTGGTGGAGGGTCATCAGGATTGGGGTTAGGTGAAAAATGTAGAGCTTGCAGGATGGAAAGGAATCGATCACGACTCATGCATTTCCGAAAGCAAGGCAGGTTAAACAGAAAATCAGTACTCCAATAATCTGATATTCTGCTTAGAGGAATAGTCCACATGTGGAACAATAAACCTATGAATGTTAAAAACTCTTCAAAGGTCAATTGTTTCCACTTCCCTATCCTTGCTTTCGGAGACACATTAGTCTGCATAAGATGATCAGCGAACTCATTTGTCTGATCAACTATTGCGTGAACGAGGGAATCAAGAAAGAGGAGACGGAAGAAGTCGATAGGTTCCCTCGAAGACGTGGTGATGAGGCCAGGGTTTTCAATGAAGGGAAAATTTTGTGGGGGTACTGAACTCCGGGACCATGCGGTATGGCGTGGTAAGGAAGGATTGGTAGAAGACTGAATGGGTTCGGGGGCAGGAGGAGGAAGGCCTGGGTCTGGGTGATTGAAAGAGGGCGTAGAAGGAGAAAACAGTGACGTATCAGACTGTGGTCGTTGTTCCTCGTCGCTGTCCTCAGCGCTGTCCCCATACTCGGAGTCCCCGGAGAAATCCGAGCTCTCCAACTCCTCCTCACTTCCCTCCAAAAGGTCTCCTATCTCCTCCTCCGAGTACTCTCGCCTGGAATAGGCAGAGATTTCTGAGGGGAGTGTTAGAGGCATTGGATCCTGCCTCGAAGTGGAAGGCTGGGGGTCCTCCAGTGAAGAAGAAGAGGGAAGCGACTCAAATTCCGCCTTTCTCTTCGTTCTTCGTCGAATCATCTGCATAAAATTTAAAAGTAAAAAATTGTAGAATGGTGGAGATGGAGGCTTAAAATTCCAAGTATCAATAAAAAAATATATGAAGGTGTTAGATCGAGCTGATATCGCTAAATCCTGGCCAACCCATTATAAAATTTACTTCGTGATTTCCACATATGTATTATGTAATGAAGACACGATGCTTATTGCGATATTTGGGCATAGTAAAGCGGAAAATTTCTTTGTATAGATATGTATACCTATCAGAGGGTGGGATGCATGGCTGGGCAAGGGGGGAAGTTTATAACTATGAAGGTTAGAGTGAATGTGGGGTTGGAATGGAAATAATAAAGGATGGTAGATATTAAGTTCGAGTCGTCCCTTACGGGTGAAATGACCTCTGTGGCCGTTGGGGGTTTTCCTGCCTGTTGTTGTCTTCAATTAGGGTCGGTAGAAGTTCCCGAGGGGATGGCAAAGAGGAAAGAGAGAGGGAAGGAAAGCGGGATAAAGGAGTGCGAGAGTCACGTACGCCAAACATCTGTGACCACTTCGGAGAAGGGGGGGGATCACCTACGGTCAAGATGGTCTCAAGCAGGGAACCCTTCCATTCCTGAGGACTACCTGCCACCCGCACATGGATATCTAATCCTAACCATTATCTCCCAACCCCTCCAGAGGCGTTGCCTTGGCGACATGAAGAAAAGAGGAAACAATGTGCCGCTGTTTACATGTACCCAGCTCAATGCGTCTCTTTCGGGAATACCAAATTTTATTGTTTCGACGGCACGGCGGGGGTCGAAAAGCAGGGTGGGCCACTTTTGGTGTGGCCAGAAAGCCTGCTGCGGAAGAAAGAAAAAAGAGAATTGGGAGGGGTTGGAAAAACCCTGTACGTCGCACGTTTTAGGGTAGAGGTTAGAGCAAAAGACATGGGGCCAACGTGCTGTCCACAGGGTTTTTCCAACTTCTTTATTTTTCTCGTTCTTTCCTTGTCTTTGGTAATGGTTCTACGGACATTTGTACATGCATTCCCAGGGTGTCCGGCGACCTGGAAAACCTTGAAAACTGGGAAAACTCAGGGAAATATTTTGTTCTGGAAAACTCTGGGAATACTCAGGGAATTTTTGTATTTTTCCGAAAAACCCTGGAAAATGCATGGCAGCCGATTTCCATCAAGGCAGAGAGAGAGGTTTAACCTGCGCCTTTGCTTGCATTATACTCTGCTCAGCGTAGCCTTGCGCTCCCTGTTCATTTAATACCTACTCTTTTCATAGCTGTGCGCCCGCTCGCAGCTTGTGCTTCGTCATCCCACACCACTCTTCCTATGCGCAGTCTAGGGGGCCGATTGCATAACAAGCAAATTCCACACGGAATAATTCCCATGTAAAATGGCCGCTACGAAAGGAATCGGAATTGATGCCAAAATCTGTCACCGGAAACAATTTCACGCGGAAATCAAGATTCTATTCGAAGAGCCGTACGAATGGAATTCTTGGTGTGGCCAAATTTACGAGAAATCTAAACGTCTGAGCATGCGCAGTGGCATTTCCCACATTATACGAAAACCATTCGGCCGGCAACCTAAATGGATAATTGGGTATTGTTATATATGTAATTGATAATCCTTTCCAAATAATCTCCACCCTCCTCGTTTTAATGTTTGCAGAAATGTTTTTGAAGGAGCGGAAATACATTTTGCGGTCACTGCGTATGGAAATCACGGCCCTCGGGTTCGTAGTCGACAGGGCCACTGTACAGGGTCAATCCAACCTAATTAAAGTTCGTGAATTGTCCAACAAATACAATTTTGTTTTACATAATTAAATGCTTTTGGGCGTTAGATCCGTACCTATCACAAAGCAATTAATTCACAGTTTCCGAAATGTTCATGTAAAGTACAGTGAAGCCTTTTGGGAGAAGAGGAAAGGTACCAAGGCCTCAAGAGAAAAAGAATAAGAAAGAGGTACATACTGCAAAAGTTTCAAGAGCTGCAAACCAAAATAACGTAATTTCTTGAAAAGCCGAGAAATTTGTTGCTGAAATTGAATCGGAAATGCACTCATTGAAAAATGTCACACCAGTTTCTTTTATTTACATGTTCTTTATCAAACTAGTCTGAATCTACTTTATTGTGTTCAAATTGCACCTGACTCAGAATTTTGTTATCAGTTAACCGTTTTTGTTAATTTGTTGGTTGAAATAAAACCAGTTATACTCCACATTCCTTGTTTACTCTTACGTTTTTAACTCAAAGTAGGGACCAAAATGTTTCGTTTTTTCATGTTTGCAAAATTATGCCGATTTTATTAGAAATTCATTAAAAATATGTTAGAAACAAAGTGCAGCAAGACCCTGGAAAATGCAAAACATTTGCCTGGAAAACCTGGAAAACTCAGGGAAAAAAGAAATTGAGATTCACCGGACACCCTGATTCCAGATGTTGCTCCGAAGAAATATTGATTAGGCACAAACTTATTCACTTTCCATTATGCATCGTGAATTTTTAAATATATTTCTGAAGGAATAAAACCGAACGACATTCGCGACGGGTCTATTTAGAAAATTTTGTAATTATTTTCTCAGGCTCACCTGTCAATGAGTTTGTTTTTATCTTCCACTTAATTTACGAAAGAAGCAGAATGCCGAAACACGTAAAAATATAATCACGCGATGTTGAATGCTTTAACTCTCATTTCATCAATTGTCATCCGAAGAGCCCCTTGAAAAACCATTCTGTCGAGTGAAAAACGCACAAATATGAGAACATTTCGAGCATAAGGGAAGAATATCAACTCACTTGCTGGGTACAATGACAATCCGCTACCGTATACTAAGTAAATTTTACTCTTTTTCTTCGTCGTAAGTGCAGAATCAAAGCCTTCTCTAAAGAAAAACATTGTTACAAAGATTTCACGGTGAATAGGTAACATTTACAAAGAAATTAGTTTGGAAAGGGGATCATATGATGACTCATAAGAAAACGCTTCGGTGCAGCCCATGCGCACTCGACTTTCAGAAGTAAAATGTATTATCTACGCTATAAATGAAATCCGATAAATGCTGAGGTTGACTGACACTTAAAAGACAGCGTTTTTTGAATAATCTGAGGTGGAAGAGTCATAAAAAGTATAAAAGAAGAAGGTGCGAAGAATATTGACCCCACTGGCACTCGGAAAATTATGTAAAAAAATATGTCTTTCGATAGTACAAATGAAAACTGACCTAAATATTAACTAATTTAAATGTAATGTTATTCAATAGGATGCTTTGCATTTGGTTAGCTATGACAAATGATTTTTTAAATATAAAATACCTTGATATAAGGTTCCTTCTCCCAAGAAGATAGAGGAAGATTGCCGTAGATAGAGCGGTATTGGCGTAGGAGACGAACTAGAATAAAGGACTGTTGAAATAAATAATATGCACAAATGGTAAAAGAGCATCAACTTCAAATCGTTTCATAAAATAGCAAGAGATACTTACTTTGATAAGCAAAGGTCGACTGATCCACGGATGCTAAGTTACCACAAGGAACTGATGAAAAATTCCTCTCACTGTCAGTGAGAGCCGAAAAAAAACCCTTTTTGAAAGAAATAGTGATAAAAACAACATTAGATCTTGAAAACGACGATATACTAAACTAACCTCAACATATAAATTAATATATTATTAAATGTCTTAAAAAGAACAAAAAACTATCCATTTATTGATTGCATAAGATAAAATAAAGGCTATTTTTTTCGAAAAATAACTGCTAAAATATTCATTAATAATATAAATAAGCAAACTTTTTTATCAAAATACAACATATTTATCTACCCGGAAATTAATTAAAAGATCAAGAATGAAGAAAAAAAACAGGTTAAGAAAACGAAAAGAAATAAGTATTCACAAAATAGTGTGTGCAAGAGTTAATGAAAAACGAAAAAAACGCTTACCTTGAGTTCAAAGAAAATTTTTTAGCGATGCACAAAATAGGCGTAGATCCAAACGGTCTTCAGTGTTCGACTGCCTGAGCTGTACTGAGGAACGAGAGAGCACTCCAAGATCGCTAGACAAAGGGACGGGCCCTCTACGAAAGCAGAAAGCTTAACGGTACCCATGACGTGATAGGACGTCATCAGCCAGCGGGTATAGACAACCATGACGTGATAGGACGTCATGCCGCAGTGAATGGGTTAACTTCCTCCCTTGTATACATATTTATAATTTCTTGGTAACCATAAGTTGCCAAAAGATCCTTATATTTTATGTAATATATGCTCTTTTTATTTTTTATATCTATATTTATATCACTAATTGTGATAGTTTTTTTGCTTATGATTTAAAAAGTTTTGTTCTAGTAGTAGTAGTATTTTCGTTTAACGTGCTTCGACGACTAAGGTCATTTTGCACATACTGTCTGCCACGTGCAGACAGGGGCAACAGCACTCGGACAAATTGGAGGATCACCCCTCCAAACTCGAGCCGAGCCCAACGATGCTTAACTTCGGTGACTGATCGGGAACCGGTGTTTCCATCGTGACAGGCCGTTGCCCAGTTTTGTTCTATTTCCTCCAAGAAGTCATTAATAGGATTATTAGGAGGTCTGTAAATAACAATAATGTTTAGATTAACACAACTAATTACAGCACTTCCATGTATACATTCAAAGCTACAAGTTTCAGTATTCTTAACATGGTATATCCTTCCTAACAAACAACATTATTCCACCACCTCTTTTATTATTCCTTGTTTTACAATATCTATTATAACATTCAAAATTATAAAAATTCTCTTCCTCAGAACTAATATTTATCCCCACCAAAGCCAAAATATAGACTTATATTTCCTGTAATAGACATTTAAACAACATGTCTAAAACATCCCAATGCTTTCTTAGCGATCTTACATTTTAGAACAATATTGTGTCAGCAACTTGAGTTCTACTATGTTTAATTTCTGTTATAGTTTCAAATACATTTGTTTGATTTTTCATTCTTAATAATATTAAATATATCCATAAATAAATGTCTATCTTACATAATACATAGATATAATACATAGATATAATACTAAGATGTTACCATTATGAGATTCTGTCTAAAGTACTCATTAATGACTCTTGTGGCTGTTGAGTTATTATCTTTCCTTACAAATATTTTACCTTCTTTAAACCATACAAACTTGTACGACTTACACTTCTCTTTTGTTTTCCAAAGCAGATTACTGTAATACCATGTTAAATGATCATTAATATATATATATATATATATATATATATATGTATATTAACTTTGTACTTCGAATTAAACTCGTTAGATTTTAGTAGACCCTTTCTTTTCATCCATTCTTTTTTAGTACTCTTACTGCAAAAGCTAACTATGACTTTCGGTTTCTTATCTTTTATCTTGGGAATAATAATATAACAATCCTCTATGTCTTTTGCAGTACACTCTTTTTCAGTTAAATCATATCCAAAATTCAGCACTTCTGTTTGTATGTCCTCTTCAGACTTATCTTTAACATTCAAACCAACTATTTCCGCTTCCTTCTCAAGAACTTTTTGTTCCAAATAATTGATTATTTGTTCCAGAATGTCAATTTTACGGTTCTTTTCTTGCAATTCTGTAGACAATTTTTCAACAACCTTCTGCAAATCTGTTAATTTGCCATTAAAACCAGAGTAAATCTGGACCAGATCATCATACTTGTCACTTAAAAATGACAAGCTTTTACTAATACTAGTAACATCATCACCTTGTCCAGATTTTTCTTCCTCTGATTGATGATTACTGGAATCCTTCCTTCCTTCTGCTGGTGATTTTCCAGTTTGTCAACCGGGGCACTTCCACGCATCTCGAGCTTTCTTGGACATTCCACGATATGTAGAATCACATAGCCCCGAGCATTCGTAATGAAGCTGACCACCACATGATTTGCAGGTGGCAAAATCACCGTCACTCGGTAATTTTTCACTACATCTGTTACAAACCATCAAGGACCAAAACACTCGTATTTCACGTTCAACTTTCTTGAGAAATATACTGTGTCCAGGTTTGCAAACAAGTACAGACTTGCTCTAAAGATTATATTAATTATTCATGAAGAATCAGACTCCACTTAATAGAAAACTCCCGCTTTTTTTGAAAATTATATGCACTCAAAGCAGTCACCAACTACACCTTGCGCATCGCGATTGTCATTTTTATCAGTGAACATTTTAATAATAATAGATACGTATTATTTCCTATTTGTTGAAACTGTTTAACTGCGCCATAAGTATAACAAATATAAAATTATAACAGAAAAGTATTTTTTCTTGTCATTCACTTTTTTTACTTTCCAACGGGGCCCCAAATTTTTGTGTGCCCAGGGGCCCCGGCATGTTCTAAGGCGGCCCTGCTGATGGGATGTAGCTTTTTGTATGCCTTTAGTAACTGTTTCTCATAATTGCCCAGGAATAATAATAGGTATGAGAAGGCGAATTTTTTAAATGGAATTTTTAAAAATAGATTAATCTTTTTTCTTATTTCAAGAGGTTGTGTTATTTTATGGACTAAGAATATCTTCTTTCACAGGTACAGAAAGTGTATGGCATGTTATGAGCACTTAGTTTCGATTCGGTCATTCTTATTGAAGAGGCAAACACTTCAAGGGAAATTAGGACAGTCTTTCAGAGAGCTGCATGTTCAAATGCAGAACTTGGACAACTCAGCTATGTGAACTAGTCATGAGAAAATGACAGAAGAAAGTGATAGTGATGGATGAGCTGTGCTGTATCGTATCTGCTGTTAATGCATTTCACTTGGTGCCTCTTGCCATGATAAAGCTTGCCATGGACTTTATACAAATATACAAAGTTTTGTTGCATTGATTGCATTGGTTATTATTTATTGTGTAAAAAGTCTTGTTCTTTGGTCTGGATGAACTTAAGCTTCTTTTGAAGCCCTGCTTTTGTTGATAATGGTTTAAATTAATGTTTTATTCTCTACTCTAATTGTGATTAGTTAATTTTTTATTCTCTTTTGCAAAGTATTTAGTGTATCTAATTGAATAATGGCACTAAGTAACTTCTCTGGGTTAATATTTTGAGAAAATCTAATGAATCTGTATTTTCTTAAAGTAATGGTGCCACTCTATGTTCAGGCAGTTTGTTGACTTGTCATAAATTGTTCTAAATAGTAGAGTTTGTTAAGTTTTACTAACTTTTACATGGTTGAAATCAAAATTTACTGTACATCAGCGTAATTAGTGACCAATAAACAATCATAATTTTTTAAAATTATCTTTGCTTATATATTTGAGGTATTTTATTTCACTCCGTATTAGATATGTGTTGATAGTTGTTGTGAAAGTGTTCCATTCTATGGTGTCTATCAAATGTTTCACTAAACTCACTTCCTTAAACCCTATCTTCACCTTCCCACAAGGCATCCAAGATGGTTTTCTTCCTCCTCCCACCTTACCAACCTTCTTTCCTGAATGACAGTAATTATATGTTACTTTCAATATCCTCCACCCCTTTTTTTGCAGTTCTTCGTTTCTTCCACGAATCATAAATTTGATTTTCTTTAAGTTGTATTTCTTGATAATTTTTACATGAAAATTGAGCATTCTACTTGTCTCTGTTACAACATCAGCATCTTTAACATTCAGTGGTATTCAATATCTGGCGAGATTTTGATGTCTTGATTTGAGTAGCACATATCATTGGTATCAGACAAGTAATTAATGAAGTGACGGTGATATTCTTGGTATCATCATTAGGTTATGACCAGTGGCGGATTTAGGGGGGGGCCCCCCTCCTGACCTTATCCTGACCCCCCTCCCCCCAAATTTTATCAAAAGTTTTTTAATTTTAATTAGTTAAATAGTTTTTGTATCCTTTTAAAGGAGTAAAGGGAGTGTACATATATGCAAATGCATGGCTGCAAGTCCCAAACGTGAGAGAAGTTTGAGTATGGAATACCCCCCGGGAGAACGCCCTCTCTCCTGGGGGATATTCCATACTTCCCAGACCCAGGTCATGACCCCTCCCCCCAAATTTGATGCTGAATCCGCCCCTGGTTATGACAATTGGTATATTTTCGTGTGCTAGTACATTCAATGTGTACCCATTGTAAAGAAATCACTGACATGGTTTAGTGCTACTAAAATTTCAGCGTCACAGAACATGGTTTTCAACTGCTCTGTTCTAAATACGACCATATGATATGGCACTCAAACTTCGGTGATAAGGTTTACGTGTTTCATGCCATTCGATAATTACAGTTTATCCTCGAAATGATGCATACGTAACATAAATCCCGCTTGAATCTACTCATTTGGGAATTAATTTGTGAAGGAAGTTTACAGAGTTTATTAAAGGGGCTTACTGATCAGCGATTGGGATGTATTACAATTTTTAGCTTAAAATACTCAGGTTGTAGTACTTTCTAAACAACATATTCCTCGATTTCAATGAAGAGTATTAAATATCAACAGGGAAAAGTTTATCGTAGACAAATTGCCACTCGGGTTAGTGACCTTTACTCTCCTGCACCTCGAGCCTTCATTCGCACGGAGGCTTTATCAGCCTCCGCGTGATAACGTCACAGCGGAGTCCTCAGGCCTTTTACTTAAGGTGGTGCTGAAACACCCCGCGCGCCCTTCCTCATGTTAAGCTCTGTAGTATTGTCGACATGATGTTGAAGTTAAGAAACGTAAACAGGTGCATTGTAACAGCTACGTTACTTTGAGATAACCTCCCCCCTCTCCCTCGTTACCCACCGAAGGTTTTAAGGTGACCCCCTCCCCCCCCCAAGTTGGTACTTTAGTTTATACACGTCCACTTGGTTACGTCTTGATTTAAACGTGAGGGAATTGGAAAAAATCTTGTTTATTCTCAGTAAGGTTGCATTAATAGTCATACTATGTGGCAATATAGGTTTCAATTAAATAATGCCACATTACTGTCATCGTTATGTAATGGTATTTCCTCAGAGTATCCCGGAATTGCCATTTAAAAGTTAGTTCTCGAAGTCACATTATTCCTCGGAAGCGGCCACGTATATAAGACTTTCTTGACACTGAAATTTCTGTGAAGGGTGCGAGAAATTGCATGTAGAGCCGTAGGATAGTAGGACATGCGTAATAGATACAATATAGTTAGGCAGGTGTAACGTAGGATAATTGAATACATTAAGCATGCCATCGCCTTGTATCGACATTCATAGTATTTAAATTTCAAATTTCCTTCTTTTATTTTGGGAGGTGAGGGCAAGGGAGTTTCAGGGGAGTGGGAAAGGGAATTCTACATCTACAAAGTACCCTGTAAGCCACTTCTGGGGTGTGTGGCAGGGGGTGAGTATTCACCAACATGCATTACACTATACCCTAAAGTTAGTGTAACTATGACTAATTATGTATTAGCATAAATCGCTAATGCTTGTCACGAGGCAAAGCCTCACAAGCATGCACTACTACACTACAGATATTATCACAATGGAGAGGGACCATTAATATATCTGTATTTTGTAACTACACAAATGCACAGAGACTCAAGACTTATTTAGAAAACATGCACGGCATGCTGTTAGTACTACCCTAGTAGCAGAGGAAGTTGTCACAACGTTACAATGGGAAAAGGTACAAGTGCACACAATGTTGATGTTGGTTGTCGCAACGTTGCATGCACGTTGCCTCAACATCCAAATTTCCTGAAAAACCACGTTGCTGGAACGTTATCAGTGCAACATCGCTGCAACGTTATCGGTGAAATATTTTTAAGGCAGCATTAAAAAATTTCCCTAGCTTTAGCCATCAATGAAATTATCCCATAATTAACATTAATGTTGATAATATGTCAACAGACAGTTCTTTCCTAGTTACTCAGGTAAAACATTCTCCCTTAAAACTCCCTTGCCCTCTCCACTGACTCTTACCTGCCCTCTCAAAATAAAAAAGGGAATTCACGTCTTAAATACTATGCATGTTATTATCACGCGATGAGATAAGTATGTACATTGTATTATCCTACCTATTATCTACCCGACTACTTTGTATCAATCTAATTATGGTTAGTCCTACGGCTCTAAGCGCACATCCTTGCCCCTGCGTCTTGAAAGTCGTATATATATCGCCACTCCTGTGAATTAATGTGACTTTGAGAACTACTTTTTAGATTGCGATTACGTGATTATAGTTAGAGGTAATACCATCCAATCACGATAACAGTTATCAGGCATTAATTAATTGAAACCTATATTGCCAGATGGTATGAATGTAAATGCAATATTACTGAGAATAAACTAGATTTTATCCAATTCCCACATGTTTGTTCACATTCACGTTCATAAGCAGACAACTAACTAGTAGAATACATTATTCATAATGAAATATATATATTTGTACGTGAAGACAATGTTCACGTGCACGAATGCAAAGTTCCACAGTTTGCCAACCCCTGTGGTATAATTATACATAAAGTATAATTTAAATCATAGCTGACGTCAACGTTGCATGACGTTGATTCAACGTCGACTGATAAACGTTGTGCTTGGACGTTGATGCAACGTTGTTGCAACGTGCAGGTTGTCATGTAACCTTGTGCACGTTGATGCAATGTTGTGACAACGTCCTCTGCTACTAGGGTAGGTAACAGATAAGGATTCAAGTATTAGGGGTACTACTACTACTAAGAGCTACACTACCTATCGACAAACCTAGATAAAAGTCTCATTGGCAGCTGTTATGGCCCCTTATCGTTCGTGGGAAAAATGACATTTTAAATCTGTCCGTTCTGCAGTCTAGTTTCCTAATTTTATTCTCATGATCTACCCTAGTATGTCGGATTTCGTAAAATATTATCAACGTCGTCAGAGAATAGACCGGTTTGGAACTTACATAATAGATTGAGTCTAAATTTGAATCGACGGTCTGAAAGCTTTTCCCATCCCAGTTGCTGCAAAAGGTCAGCAACACTAACGTGATTATCATAACGGTCTTTAACGTATCTTGCCGATCTTCGCTGCAAGCGTTCTAACTCAGTTTCCAAACCTATCTCATAAGGATCCCAAATACTGGCAGCATCTACATAGAGTTTCAGTGCTGTAGGCAAGGGAGTTCAGTGGAGAGAGCTAGGGAGTGCCAGGTCCAAGAACACTATATACATGGTTCTTGGCCAGGTCATTAGGCAGCAAGGGTGTGCCAGCCCATTATCATGAATATAGATACTGGATGGGAATCCTCCGTCTTGTCCCGTGTAAATTCCCCGTAAGCTGTGTTGACGGGAAATTCCGCACCCCTGAGGTTCCATTTTCTAACTAAAGGTAGCGTTAGCGTCGATAAAGTGAGGTTTATGCAGGTTTATGGAAGGTAAATAAGCTGGTAGACATAGGCGAAAACGTAACCACGAGGAAATTGCGGTCCTCACGACGAAATTTTTACGTGTGTGAGGCTGGAAACATGGCCAAACTAAGTAGGCATTGTTTTGTGCCTGGATGCAAGACAAAGGAACACGGAAAGATAATGCCACACGGGGCGTGAAGAACAAGCATTTGCTCAAGGCTGCTGTAAGTACTTGTTTATTAGTATACATACGTATTGCATTCTAATCTAATGTATGCAATACAAATGCTGGCTTATTTCCGTGATAGAGTGGGTCAATATGATATTATGTGGTATCAGTGGCGGATACAGAAAAAATTCAAGGGGGGGGGCGCAAGAAGATTGTAGCTTTCAAACTGACTGCCTGACAGCGACTCTGCTTCCCTACATGTAGATCGGTTGTTTCGAGAACATTTGGTGCCAGAATGTTCGCTTCCAGACTTTTAAGGAGTGTGAACAAATACAAACAGTAGAATATTCGCGACTTTTCTCGAACAAAAGCCAGACAGAATAACGTATCGAGATCACTAGAATGGCCGCGACTTTTCTCGTAGGCTAGCTATCTATGTGCCAGACAGAAACGTATAAAATACGATGACGCGGACGCGCGCGCGTGCTACATAAGAAAGTACAACTACTCGATAACTCGACTCAAGAGTCGACTGACGAAAGAAACGAACGAATAGCGTGCGGGCTGACTGGCGGGGGCGGCGCGGGCGGCAATGCGGGCGGCCCGGCAGGGGGGGGGGGGCGCGCCCCCCATATGTATCCGCTACTGTGTGGTATGTGAAATGTACGTGTACTGATGTGACCCGCTCGTAAGGGAAAGGAGGTGGTATGGCCCTGCAAAGCTCCAGTTGAGTGAGAATATTAAGGATACTGCGTATTAAAACTTTGACATAATGTATTTTGCCTATTGTCTCTTGGTTAAATTAAGTAATATATGGTATATCGCTGCTAACTCTTCTCTTGGACTACAACCTTGTCGTGGTGGAAGGGCTTGCGTGCTCTGATGACCCCTCGAGCTACACTGGCGGGAGTATTGCTCCTGGTAGGGTCAGCCATGCCAAATTGGTCGAAGGTTAGGAGACAGACGACTGGTAGTCCCCGGAGCGTCTGTACCTCAGTGAGGCGGCTGCAAAAGGCGTCACGTGGGGCGGCCTCTGAGGTGATGGTGTCACGTAAAAAATTATTGAGTAATGCCACGGAATACTATCTCAAAACAAAAACCTTGAAATTATGGACACTTCTCAAATGATAATGAATCTTGGCAACTACGGTACTCGGCCCAGAGAGTCGGGCGTCGTGCCCGGCAGCGGTGTAAGCAAGGCCCCTACGGTCGTCATCACACGAAATCCTTGCTCAGACGTAGTAGCAGCAGAGGAAATATGATAAAGAAGAGGAACGAAACTATCAGAATAGGCACGTGGAATGTTAGGACTATGCTGAGGGCAGGGAAGCTAGAGAATATAAATCAAGAAATGGAGTGGGTGGGTGTAGACATCATGGGTCTGGATGAAGTAAGATGATTGGTAGGATGACGGGGACTACTGGAGCGTGGCTATAGAGTAATATATAGTGGAGGGAATGAAAGTCAGCGCGGGGTTGCATTCGTAATGAATAAGAAACTAGGTAGAAAAGTAGTGTATGCAGAACAGGTGAGTGTTAGGATTATAGTCGTTGAACTACAGGCAGATCCAACGAATTTAGTTATAATCCAGGTTTATATGCCTACCTTTAATCATAAAGAGGAGGAGGTTGATGGGGTATACGATCAGCTAGAGGAAATAATTGGTAGGATACATGGGAGTAAGCGCACTAACTGTTACTAGTAATGGGGGATTGGAACGCGGTGGTGGGTGAACGAAGAGGTGGGCGATTACGGGCTAGGAAAGAGAAGCGACCGGGGCGAGAAAGCTGTGGAGTTTTGCCGTAGAAATAACCTAGTGATTACAAATACATGGTTCATCCATCATCCTCAACGTAGGTACATACACTTGGAAGAAGCCGGGAGACACAGATAGGTTCCATATATATTATATAATGGTTCGTCACAGACACAGGAATAGTGTTAAAAACTCGCATACTTATCCAGGAGCTGATGCAGACACAGACCACAACTTATTAGTCATGAAATGTCGGGTAAAACTGAAAAAGGTAAGAATGGAAGGAGGGTACGAAAGTGGAATACGGAGGCATTAACTGGGGCAATGAATAAGAAGTATCGAGAGAAGGTGGATGAGATAATGGGTGAGGATCATGGAGTTAGATCAGTGGAAGATGAATGGGGAAGTTTGAAAAATGGAATTGTAGAAGCGGCGAAAGCAACGGTAGGCGTGGTCAGTGCAACTAAAATTAGAAAACCGTGGATCACGAGGGAGATGATAAGGGAGATGGAGGAGAGAAGAAAATGGAAGTACGTAAACTCAAAGCTAGGTAAGAGAAAATACCGAGAATTAAATAACAGCCTTAGAAGAGAAACAGAAAGCTAGACAGGCGTGGTGGAGAGAACAGATCGACTCGTTAGAGAAATACCAAAACGAGGGAAGA
This sequence comes from Pyrrhosoma nymphula, assembly GCA_963573305.1. Taxonomy (NCBI): domain Eukaryota; kingdom Metazoa; phylum Arthropoda; class Insecta; order Odonata; family Coenagrionidae; genus Pyrrhosoma; species Pyrrhosoma nymphula. Next base: position 66,838,487 of record OY754337.1, on the reverse strand, counting down.
GCAGATGCATTATATAGGAAAGTAAAGGAACTGACGGTTGGTAATAAGTGAAGAGGAATTACAACGATAACAGACAAGATGGGAAAGGTGATTATAGAACCGAAAGAGATCCAGGAGAGGTGGAAGGAGTATGTATGGTAAAGAAATAAGACCCAATAGGTTAGATATAGAAAGGGAAGACGATGTCGGCAGAGATGGCATCGGACCAAGTATCCTAGACTATACTATACCTGCAGAGTTTTTGAAGAGCATGGGGAAGAACGGAAGAGGAAAACTTTTTGCGCTTATTCGTAGGATTTATGAGGATGGAGTGTGGCCGGAAGACTTCGCGAAGACTGCACTACCTAATTCCTATACCAAAGAAGAGGAAGGCAAAAACGTGTGAAGACTATAGGACAATAAGCTTAATATCCCTCGCGGCCAAAGTAGTTCTGAGAATTATAAAGAGAAGGCTAGAGAAGAAGGCTAATGGATACCTGGGTGACGACCAGTTCGGGTATAGGAGAGGGACGGCAACGCGAAACGCTATAGCGGTGATGAGGACGCTAGTAGAAAAAAACCTAGAGTATGGGCAGGTTGTTTTTGCATGCTTCGTAGATTTCGAAAAGGCGTTTGATCGGGTGGAATGGACGAAATTAATGGGAGTGTTGAAGAAATGAGGGGTCGATTGGAGGGACAGGCATCTGATTCGGAATTTGTATATGAACCAGACGGCGCAGGTTAGGGTAGCCAATCGACAATCGTGATGGGCCACTATAGGACGGGGAGTGCGGCAGGGATGCCCACTATCGCCGTTGCTTTTTAACATGTATTCAGAAGAAATGGTAAGGGAGGCATGGGGGGATGACTAGATAGGAATAAAGGCAGGAGGGGAGCTGATAAGATCAGTGAGATTTGCAGATGATTAAGCATTGGTTAATCAGTCTGCCAAGGGGTTACAGTCAATGGTGAAGGCGTTAGAGGTGCAGTGCGAAAAGTATGGGATGAATATCGATCACAAGAAAACGAAAGTAATGAGATTTTCTAGAAGTAAGACGGTGGGGTTGAATATAAGGGTGGGAGGGCAGAAGATAGAGCAGGTCGAGAAGTTTACGTATCTGGGTAGTATTTTGGAGGATAATGGGTTTAGTGGTAAGGACATCAGATGCAGAATTGCGCTTGTTAAAGAAGCATTTTCGAAGAGAAGGGAATTGATGAGGGGGGGCCTGAGAAGAGACGTAAAGAAGAGACTGGTGAAAACATTAATATGAAGCGTGGCGCTATATGGGTCGGAAACTTGGTCATTGCGAAGGGAAGATGTGCGTAGACTTGAGGCGTTTGAGATATGGGTTTGGAGAAAGATAGAGAAGGTTAGCTGGATGGCGAGAAAGACGAAAGAGGAGGTACTGGATATGGTCGGAGAGGTGAGGAAGCTTGTGGCAGAGGTTCGGAGAAGGCAGAAGAGATTGATGGAGGAGGTTTTGAGAGGAGGGGGCATGTTGATGAGAGTGATAGAGGGGAGAACACTGGGGAAGCGTGGAAGAGGAAGGAAGAGGATAGGAATTTTGGACGAAATAAGAGGAGGTAGAAGATATGAAGAATTGAAGAGGGATCTAATAACAGGCCATCCTTAGGAGGGAAAGCGAGACAATATCTATGAGGTTGGGATGCAGAATGGGGACTGTCCAAGAATCTACCAATCAGGTGGTAGAGTACTTGAATGAAATAAAATCGCTGCTAATGCTTAGGCTCGTGTGGCGGGAACCGCATGGTTCGACAAGGCCATGTTGCGCAAGGTGATAGATGATATTGTGAATGTCAATAATTCTGAGTTTATTTACCTCTGCAGTGAGTTATTATTTATTTGGGATCAAACTTAAACGTCACTCATATAAAGGTATCGTCAAAGTGGATGAAGATTATTTCATGAAACGAACGCGTAAGACAATGAGCTCAGTACGGAAGGCTGAATAAATGATAAATCATAAATAGGTGAAAATTGGTAACGGTTTTCGGGCATACTCCCTGGGGGCTTATTCTGAAAATTGTTTCTCCGGAGCTAAGCGCTACGGTTTTCTCCCTGAGTTTTCTTCCGATCCTATTCTGAAAATCGGTGGAGAAAACTCAAACACTGAATCGGGGTGGAGAAAAGTCAGCAGACGAAGTGGTTCCGGCTAGCGAATTATCCGCCAATTACAACCTCTGTTTCATTTTTTTGACGTTTTTCCGGCTTGTACTTCCGGAAAAGAGCAGCCTTCGTGAATACCAAAAGTTAATAATATTGATGCATTATTGATTGAACGACTTTAACATAAACAAAGTACCTTTCAAGCAATATTCCGACTATTTGACAAGCTATAAGCTCAATTGCGTTTATCCAGACATACTCTGCCGAGTTTAACGTGTTTGCAGTTTGGAAGCTGGGAATACGTCAGCTTAATGCATGCAATTGCATGATTTTACTCGTAGGGTCTCATCGAGAACAAGAAAAAAGCTATAATTACGTACATTGATAACGAACATTATTACCGGCATCAGTTGATTTTTTACTTAAGTGGACAAAATATTATAGTAATCATTTATGTAACTACAGTCATCTTCAACAGCTGTTTCTGCAGAATATGAACGGCGAATTGAAAATAATAAGATTTCCTTTAATGTTTTCCTTTATTTTCAAATTCTTGATGGTTAATGTATGTGCACGTAAGGTAAAATGTTTTATTTAAACCTGTAGCAGTCGTTATCAGTAGGTCAGCAATCGCTCATGTACCTATAGGTAAACGATCGTCGCGCCGGTGCGATGTAGTGCATAATGATAAATGCAATAGATCGGCCATTCACTGATGATATCTTTGTTAGTGTTATATTTGTATTAAATTCTCGAGTTAATTTCCAAATCAAAGTTCTACGGAACTACACCCAAAGACGAATACTTTTAAGTAACTTAAGGTTCTACGCTAGTCCGTTTGCACTCGACGAATCTGTATTACATATGTGCTCACTTTTTCTTAGGAAACGTACTAGCTGCTTAGTTATTAATTTACATCATATACTTACAGATTATGCGCATATGAGCAATCATTCTGCGAGAGCATGCGTATTATCACTTCAACATATATATGCAATTTCCTACATGCAATTATACACTCAGATTTTGTCATCGTTTGAACTTCCATAAACGTACCTTTCATTCTATCGTGTATTCTCCTTCTCTCCACGCAGAAATGTCAATTTTAAGATTAATACCTCGGCCTGCAGTTGAAAGAATGTTATTTTGATAGGTAAGCGCAATAATCGTACTCGACCACACATTAAGAACTTGCTTTACAATAATCAAATAGTTGATCATTATAGTTTATAAAAATGGAATTTACGATCATACACTTGCGGGTTAACAACATCAAAGCAAGAACATACGTGAAAACATCACAACATATTTTTTATGACAAAGGAAGTGCTCCTAACGACTTTGATCATTGCCTAGTTTTATTAATTTAAAAACGATTCTCAACCGTATGAATGACAAAGAAATTCAATGGAATAACCTAGTATACACGCAAAACACGTTTTTATCGATGAATGTTCACGAATTGATCTCCGAAAGACAATTATGGCAGCAATATTGACATCGAAATAATTTTTCCATGATGTAAACAGGGATGGGATTTATTGGTTAAAATAGGTTTAAAATAAATCCTTTGGGTATCTTGATTCTTCCGCCGCGGGGTTTACCTAAACCCGCCCCCAAAAACATGTTTACCTGAATTAGTTTTCGTTAGTTTACCTGAAATAGCGTTTAGAATTTTGTTTTTTGGGATGAAAAATATAGGTAGTTGAATTGTCTTAACGAAAAGAGAATGTTAATTTAATTATTGTTAAAGTGAATAATAATCTAAATATCATTTTATCTTGATGCTCATAAATATTAATGAACCCCCCCCCCCCAGAAGTCAATCCTGCATACGCCACTGTATGCCATATGGAGTTAATCCCTGCTGGAAATTTTTCCTTCTATGTTCAGTTGTCAGCCTGCTTTTTGAAACACCCTTCTGAACTTCTTCTGAATTCATAAGCCTACTGAACATTCTACTGAATTCATTAGCGTAGTGAACTTCTACTGAATTCTTTAGCCTACTGAACATCCCTGTGAACACAAAATTCTCCAGATGCGCTTCTGATGCGCTGCAGTTACCACGAAGGCGCTGCTGCAGCGCGTCTAGCACTCCTAAACTTCCCTGTTTTGAATGTCGGATGCGCTGCAAACGGGTGTCACCAGCGGGTGTCAGCAGCAGCAGCGGGTGACAAGCGTGTCACGATCGCTTCAAACTGCAAAAAAAAAGTTTACTCATGGACAACTTTTTATGATCTATCACCGGACTGCATATGTATAGACTCATCTTCAATCTCGCATCTACCTACGGTATGTCTATGTCAAGGTATCCATCTATGGTATGTCTATCAAGCAACTACCTACGTAATATCCTACTCGCAACCGATGGATGCGATGCTAGAAAGTTGTATTTTTTCGGCCATTCCCGTGCGTAAATGTGTTTTGCGAGAACTAACTTTTAAATTTCAATACTGTGATAGTTTATGGAAACGTACCATCCAATCACGATAACAGTTTTCAGGCATTAATTAATTGAAACCTATGTTGCCACATTAAATGAATATAAATTCAACATTAATGAGAATAAACAAGATGTATAGGTGTAGCGAAACTTGGTGGCACTCGCTTGTTAAGAGTATGACGCAAGAGATAGGAAAGCATACAAGTGATGTGGGATAAGGTGGCCGAGTCTTCCTCCAGGTGTCACTCCGGGAGTCCTTCGGTACCTTTTCCCGCTCATCAACGCTTGATTTACCCTCAGTGATCTCTGATTCTCCGCAGGCGAGTGCCACCAAGTTTCGCTATACCTATATTCCAATTGTCACACGTTTGTTTACATTTCAATGAAGACGTAACTTACTCGCAGAAAACTTGGTCAATGCGGAGAAAGGATGTACATACGTAGACTGGAGGCAGTTGAGATTTGGGTTTAGAGGAGAATGGAGAGGGTGAGCTGGGTAACTAGGAAGTTGAATATGGTGGGAAAGTAAAAGAGGTTGGTGGCGTGTTGAGAGGAGAGGGCATGTAGAAGATAGTGATACAGAGGGGTGAACGCTGGCGAAGGGTGGAAGAGAAAGGAGGAGGATAGGAATTTTGGACATATTAGGAAAGGCAGAGGGTATGAGGAACACTCTGTACATACCTCTAATTCACTCAATAATAACCGAATGAACTAAAACCCAAATGCTGACTGGCTAACCAACGCTTGGTCATCTGCAAATCTCACTGTCTTTATCAGCTCCGGGGCTATTCAAGTATTACGTAAGGCGATTTTTACCACTTTTAAATCCTCCCCCCCACCCGCCCCATGTAAGACAACGTAAGATTTCACGAACCCTCCCCTCCCAATCTTACGTAAGTTAACAGATATTTTTAAAACCATGGACACCGATAGTAAACTATGGGGGATTATAAGTCAAAATGCGCAAAAACTGACCTCACCACGGATATCGATAACGGTATTTGATAATCCTCGATTCGCTGTACGCTTAACTCGCAAAACATGTGATCTTTGAAAATACGACATCTCCAAACTAATGAACGCAAGGAATTGTTTTTACGGTTTTCTATAGTTTAGCATACATTCCGGCTTACCGCCGCGGCGGGGATCCTAAAAAGTAAGATTTTTCCTAAGAAAATAACATTAAAAAGTGATAAAAATACGAATTCAGGAGTGACTTATTTCTGTTAATTGATACGGGTCATGCGGAAGATGATAAAAGGTTTATTGAAACAATACATATACATGACGCAACAACGTAACTCACATGATACACGGGATACACTGACGCGCAACTGGAGTTGAATCATGAGTAATGAACATAACACAAGAGACAATCACTGCTGCCAGCTCAAGGATAATAAATAATACCAACATAATCATATAAAACTTACAACACATATCTTACGTAAGACTGTCTCAGACCCCCTCACCCCCTACGTAGGACAACGTAAGAAAAGCCCAACCCCCCTCCCTCCCCAAAACGTCTTACGTAATACATGAATGGCCTCTCCCCTCCTACCTTTATTCCCATCTCCAACTACCCTAAGCTTCCCTAACCATATCTTAGGGGCCATTCAAGTATTACGTAATACGTTTTCGGGAGTTTCTGCCGGTGAAAAAAAAGAAGTGCATGTACTTCTTGTTTCTTTTTCTCAAACAATATATATTTTCCAACCCCTCTTGCATTCAACTAAGTAGACCTCGATCCACCATTCTCCTCCTGACTCATAAGCCAAAGTATTAGATACATACTTATCTTTGTTTCGTGTTTTAGCTCGAATTTACTCAAAGTTCCCGTCAAAAATCACCATCTCTCTGCAAGTACTACTTCGACAACATATCGTTAGGTTTTCGTAGTGGGGACGAAATTTTCACTTGCAGTACACACTACAAATTTTACTCTATTTTAAACACTATTACATTTTATATTTACGAAAATGATTTGAAATCCTTGCAGGGATCGATTGCGTCCCCAGCTACTCCACAGAGATCCTTAGACGACGAGAAAGCTTGGAAAGAAAAATGAGTGGAGAAAGAAAACAGGCATTGGTATTGAGTGAATAATTTAAGGAAACACAATCTATTTATTTGCTTAGTTTGTATAATTTATTAGACTTGCAAACTTCACACTTTACAAGGAAATGTCGAATAGTCCTTTTGACGACAGTCAATTCACTTCTAGTATGAAGTTGCTCTTCAGCTTTAAATTTTTGGCACAACGGAAGAAAAACTGAACTAAATTCTAACAACCAGTTAATGCTCTTCGTAAGAACACACGTTTATAACAAGCCGTTTCAGCTAACTACTAAATGCACTACTTCCCTAAAACCATGGATAGCCATTTTCGGTATCACCGAAAGCATATCAACTTGTTAATCACTCATGATTGTCTTCCACCCCTTACTATTGAAATCGCTGTCTTCCATACAGTTGTACTGATAGGATCATTCAGCTTTTCCTCTACAGGGGAGTACTCTTTTCCACCCCAAAGTCTTGGAACTTGTCGCACATAATGGCCTCTCGAGCCAAACTACAGGAATGGAAAACTTGTAAAATGAAGGTAAGTACTTTCGGTAAATAGCCTGCTAAAGTGAATAAATTTGAGTACAGTTTGGCTTTAGTTTACTTCATTTTTGTCTGATGCAGTGAAGAATGTGACGCTGGATTCATATTTACTGAATTCAAGCTATCATGATAGTTTGTATGCAAGCAGCGAAGAAATGAAAAGTATTTGTTTGAAAGAACCGAATACTTGCATGAAAATGAAACTAATTTTGAAACTGCAGCGCCGGTCCGTTATGCATTGCTAGACATGAAGTGTCGTTAAAAAATAAAAAGAAGTTCTCAAGTATGAATGAGTGACTTTTTGGCTCGTAAAATATTTCCTTTAAAAATTCTGAACTTTTTCTAGGGTTACGCTTACCAAGCAATCTAATACGACCAGATAATATCAGACCCACTTAGCAGGTACCTACTATATTTTTAAGTGAAGACGAATCCGGCGGTCTGACCCGAGTCTAACAAGCAGTCGATTCTCCTCTCGAATACGCGGTGAGCCGATGAGCTAGCCAGAGTTTCACCATAACTGCATATTTTCGTGGGGGCGGCAGTCATCAGCTACCTCTTTTGCATTGCAGTCTGTAATTACTTGTTCAAGCTGTAGTTGAAGCTGATCGATAACTGACCGGTGACTGCGTCCATCTAGGACCGCCGTAAATAATAATTCGCTTCTAATATCGGGAAAACAAAAATAATACCTTTCCATTGACGTAATCTGACTTTCCATGTAAAATTCCAACAGAAACTGCCCTCCCTATCTTGCTTCCGTAGCTTATCACTCCCTTGCCAGAAAGTGTGTGACATTGTCTACATACAGCACGAACGATGATTGTAAATTCTGTCATTGGTTTCGTGTCCTTATGTATTTAATACCACAAATAATTAGAAAGTGAATGGAAGTCTTCTTAAGCTTAACTTCCTTGGGTATCACTGACGCTGGTTATTCTTCAACAGAAATAATCTCACCGCAGGATAAACGGGATATGTTAACAGCGACATTTCATTACTAGGAATCAAATGAAACTGTTTAACCTTAACCTAAAGTTTTATGTTCCATTAATTGATAATCAGACACATTCTAACGTACTTAATGATTTCGTAGAACCTATCTGCAATTGAAGTGATCGTTGATGGCATTGTGCCTTTGCTCTTGGGCTGCTGTGCGCGAAACAATTTCGTGTAATAACATTTTCGTCAAGAATAATGCGTCATTTATTTTGGAATAGGTTTCCCAAACTGTGAAATATCACAGAAGACTACGACTTTCAACTGTTTCCTACATGAATTTTGTCCGGATTCTGCTACACGTCAAGTTGTCATTGTATCAACCTGGGGCACTATTTCCAGTCAGGCGTTTGCGTGTTCAATACACGTCCTCAAGTTGATTGTGTCCCATCTTGGACGGCCAATACACGAGATGACCAACCATCATCTGTCTCCTGCTCAAGACTGCACGGAGGAATACGATCATCAACCGTTTTCTGCTTCAACTTCGTCTGGCCCGTTACACATTAAGTTATTGTGTCCACCTGAAGCATCGTTTTCATTCTGACATAATTGCGTGTTAAGTACACGTCCTCAAGCACCTATGAGTTGATTCTATCCCGGCCTATCTTTGCCCACACGTCACTACTTCACACATTGCCCTTTTGTCCGCACGCTTCAGTGTGAAGTCATCACAGCGCTCACAGCCGCTGAGTGAAGTGACGCGAACTGCATGGCCGAAGTGGCGTCGACCGCCGCTTGCCCGACCTCCGTGGATCCGTCATAAGTCCCTGAAACGGCGGCGACGGATGACGACGTCGCCCCGCCTGCCGCCGCGTAAGCCGAGTAGGCCGAACCGTAGTAATGGTGGTGCACGAGTCCCGGCTCGCTCTTCACTTGTCCTCCGGTGGTGAAGCAGCACCCACCGTCCGGGGGCGGCGGTGCGGGGTAAGCGTGAGAGGAAGGCGAGGACGACTGTTGGTCGAGGACGGCGGCGGCTGCCGCGGCGGCGATGGAGTGATGGTGATGGTGGTGCCCGGCCATCAGACGATCCGACGGGGAACCGGCCGAGGAAGCGGAGGACACGGAGGAGGATGATGCGGGCGAGGACGTGCCGTGGTGCTGCAGCAGGAGGCTGCCCAAGGAGATCTGCGGGTGGTCCTGCGGCACGTGGGGGTTCAGGGACATGTCTCCACTGCCGGGTCATGAAATGATACAGGATAGGAGAATTACATGACGTCCCAAAAATGTACTCACCGTTTAAATGAAAATAACTGTAGTGATAGTTGATTTCTAAACAAGATTAGTTATTTATGTTACAAAATAGTGTAAAAGAGAATATTTATATATATATATATATATATATATAGGTACATATACCAAGGTTATGGTTTGAATTTTCGTCCTATGTAGGAATGGTAAGCTATATAAAAGTTGTGAAGCGCTTTTCGTTTCTAAATGCGAGCCACCCAAGTGCTTTGCTTTTAATTCGAAGGATTGTTTTGGTAGGGGAGGATATAGCCCTTGCTGTAGTAAAACATAATGCGAGGAAAAGTCACCCCTACATGTTAGGCGAGAAAGGGGTAGTTACTTCCCCTTTATTAGCTTCGTTTTTCGACCTATTTAAAAAAATCGTGTACATATCTTTATCTATGATCATGTATCATATTGTTTGAGACCTTGAAAGATGTAAATCAAACGCACAGTATTGTGTACATGAACATTGATAGTTATCAGAGGACGTTGGGAAACCCTTTCTCTTGCTTCCTTTCAAATAGTGATTTTAAATTCTCATTGTTAAACATATGTTTGCAGTTTAATATTAGAAAAGGAGCTTCAGAACTTCCCGACGAAGTTCATTTTACAATTACTTCGTAAATATACCAATACTTAGTAGAATGCCTGAGAGTATGAATTATAATAATGCATGAAACTGATAGTTTGCGCCTTCTGCATTAAATTCTCCACCGTTTGTTCAAGATGTGAACTATGAAGGGAATCTGAGTCAGTCGAAATTATAGAGGAGGAGGATATCGGATAAATAACGGATCAAAATTTAATGGAAATATAATTTCTTCCGGAACTAAATAAGTATACTTCCTAATATCTTCCAATGTGCTTCCAAAAAATAACTTTTTCTAATTTCGTTTAAGTATCCTGAGCAAGATATCTACAATTCAAGCAAGAAGTTATTTAACGGGGTAGCTAGGGTATTGTATATAGTTATATCATATGACTTTATTTTTTGTATAAAATGTACATACATACGTAGCATATTGGCATTCAATTCAAATTTTAGCTGCGATCGGAGAGAAATGAACAGGAAAGCCTATTATGAAACAGGTGAATGGAGATAAAATCTTAATCCATTAACTATCAATTAGAGGAAATATGAAATGAAGGAACCACCTAATACTTAACATCCAAAACATTCGACAAGGAGGATACATGTTTCTAGTCTCCCATTATTTCAGGAGGACAGCAACCCATTACAGTGTCTCTGGAATCCCTCCATGAAAGGAGTTGACAACAAATCATTTATTCATTCTGAATCTTAAATTATACCTTATCACAGATTAAAGCATGCCTATTTAGCAACAGTGTGTTACGATTATTACGGTGAGCGGTATGGGTTTCATCTCGAGTTATATTTAATTAACTTGCTTGAAGAATTCTATAATTGAAATGATGAATTGATGAAAAAAGAAACTGGAGATGATCATCCTGTCGGGGGTGGCGAGTCAACTCCTCAGACAGAATAGGCATTCGGAGTCGTGTAATAACTTGGAAGATGGGGCAGAGGGAAGTACAGCTGTTAATTCTTTTTCTTTGTCCAAAAAAATGAAAAGAGAAAACTTGTTACGACATCGTCTCCATGGTTTCGAGAGCAGAGATTTCGGGATTGAAGAGTTTTTCGGGGGGGGGGGGGGGGGGGGGGGGGGGAGGGAATGAGGGTGTACCAGTGTGAAAACGGGGGAGTATTGAGGCGGAGGGGTTCTTGGTTTGTATTTCGGGGATAGGGTATGGGGGTGTTCAGGAGCGCGAAATAGTGGGAAGGGAAATGGAAGGGTCTGTAGGGTAAAGGGGAGGGGAAGGTAGAGAGGCATCGGGTTACCCTTAAAGGGAGGGTTGAATGGGCGAAACAAATAAATGGTGGCCAATAATCCCGGTGCTACGACGAGGGGTGTTATATTACGGGGGAGTTGACATCCGACCTCATCCAAGCATCCACTCGTTTTCAAATTCTCCCTCTCCCTCCCTCTCTCTGCCACCCACTATAACTCCCTCCGCCTCACCCCGTGTGGGGGCGGGTGCGAAAAGCCCCCGGGACTCCACCCTCGAGGACAATTAAGCGCCTTTAGGTTTCGTGTTGCGAGTGAGTACGCTTTCGGGGGGTCCCCGTGGAAATTCCTCCCGTTAAGTATCCCGAGTAGTTATGCTGAATGATGGTGTTGCGCGCTTGCTTATCGGCCGGGAGTATGAAGAAGGTATTTGCTTTTTTAAAGGAAGTGAAAGCAATGACACTTTTCATGAAGAAGGAGACAAAAAAATTGTGTCGAACTTATTTTTTGACGAAACATTGATATGGTCAAATGTTTGGAAAAACGAAAGTCGTGTTAGTCCATTTTGAATGCCCTGTGACGAACTGCGAAATAAATCCGCAGAGGAAAAATTATCTGCATATGTTTGGAAAAACGAAAGTCGTGTTAGTACACTTTGATTGCCCTGTGACGAAGTGCGAAACTACTCCGCAGATGAAAAATTATCAGATTTAAATGGGACTCGAATCCGGATCCTCCGATATCGCGCCGAAAGCTGTATCCAATTTAGGTGGTGAGGCCTTTCACCCATATGGATGTTTTACTTTCCTGCTCGTATAACACAGAGAAGCTTAGAGGAAAATAGCTGCAGAACTAGGATGATTGGAACCAGTGGAAATGTGTTGTTGTAGAAAAATGATGAAGATCAAATGGACGGAGAGAATCACTCATAAAGAAGTCTCATCAAGAGTTAGAGAATATTTTCTGTGACAACTCTCAGAAGAAGAAACAAACTTATTAGACTTATGTAAGATATGAGCACGTGAGACTTTCGTGCTTATGAGACGAAAGAATGATATCTATATTTGCTAGCAATAACTAGCGCAATACCAAGTAAACTTAAAAAGGTGACTGAACCTAGGTGGTATAATGCGGACGTCCGGAAATTTCTCAAGCGACAACGAATCTGGCACGCAAAAATGAAGATCGCACGTCAGGGTGCCCAAGAAGAGGAGTATAAGAAGTTATGCGAAAAATACAAGAAAGCGAAAACAGCAGCTAAGGCGGCCTTTCAAAAAGCATTAACGGAATTCAAAAATAAAATATTGGGCGAATATTTAGAGGATAACCCAAAGGCATTTTGGTCATACGTGAGGGAGATTCAAGGCTGCAATAACGTCACTAAAGAACAATCTAGGAGAAAGAGCAAACGACAAATTAGATAAAGCAAATATCTTCAACTCCTTTTTTCAAAGCGTCTGTACAACATACTGTCCAAATGACACCGTTACAATGCCTAGGCTATATAAGCACCCAATGCAGTATATTAATATCACTAGTCGTGGAATATGAAGTCATCTGAAATCCATTAATTCCAAAAAGTCACCCGGTCCCGATCAAATTCAAGCCCGAATTTACAAGAATTAGCATCAGAAATAGCACCGTACCTGAAAATAATATTTGAAAAATCTCTAACACAACATCGTGTTCCTTACGATTGGAAAATCGCAAACGTTACACCAATATTTAAAAGCGGTGATAAGGAAGAGCCCTGTAACTACAGACCGATTTCCCTTACGTATATCTCGTGCAAGATATTGGAACAAATAATTGTCAGTTCGATTATGGGGTACTTGGATAGTCAAAACTTGTTAACGCTAAATCAGCACGGATTCCGGAAAGGCATGTCTTCCGAAACCCAGTTGGCCCTCTTCCTTCACGACATTCTTTCCTCGGGAGAAAAGCTTGTCAAAGAGTATTAGGAAAATGCGACGAGAAGGTTAAAGAGCAATGTTATTTTTCACTAGTGAGACATCACTTGGAGTTTGCCGCTAGCATATGGGACCCTTACGAAGTAGGACTAATCTCTGAAATAGATCGAATACAACGGAGAGCAGCAAGATTTGTGAAAAGTTAAGTCGATAAACTTAGCAGTGTTACCGAATTTTTGAAGGAATTAGCGTGGGAATCTCTAACTGATCGAAGGGAGAAATACAGGTTAATTCTTTTGCGCAAGTTCTAAGCAGACAATGTTTGCCGGACGTTCAACATATTTTGCTAGAGCCAACGTACTACGGTAGAAGCGATCACAGGAATAAAATAAAGGGAACGTGCGATGTTCTGATTTGTGCTGGGACGAGTGCTGCATACCTGGTGTGGAATCACCCCGTGCCACACACCCTATTGGTGGCTTGTACGGTACTTCGTAGATGTAGATGTATGAGGTTTTCACAGCGAATCTTAGGATCTCGTGTTTCCCACTGGATGATGGGGTTAATCTGTTAGTCATTTCTCGATAATGTAAGTTTATTAGAGTTTTTTTGATCGTGATTAACGAGGAGGATATCACACGCCTTCCTCGACTGGCTGCTTTTCTGAAATCTTATTGGATTATGGTGACCATTTGAATTTTCGAAAATTATAGAGCGATAAAACACTTCTCCTACAATTTGATGAACTTTACCTCATTTTAAAGAAAAAACTATCATATTTCTAATGATATCAAGATATTAACCCCTTCCCGAACTACTTTTAGAGTAATATTCATGAAAATACGCGCTGTTTTACATGGGATAGATTACGGCTGTGCGCTACAGTGGGAGAATATTGAAAAAATCAGGAATTTATAACGCCTAGATTTCGTCAAAAAACTGTGTAGTTTGTATGTTTCCTCAACTATTTAAAAAAATTAATCTGTAACTCACCGAAGTAATTTTTACAGAATCGTAAAAAAACCTGTTTTGAAGGCTTTTTAGCCGTACGGCGTGAAAAAATGATTCAAGTTAGTGACTTATGTAGATATATTTATTTAATTACTAAGAATTTTGGTCGTGCATAACTATACTTTTGCACCATTTTATTACAATTTTTACTCAACATTTCTTATAGACGCTGAAATTAAAACTTAAAATTCGAATATGGTCTCCATTATGACTAGGGAAATATCTCGCTCAAACTACCTTAATGGCCAACCTTCGCCCTGCCTCAAATGCAGTGCGCGAAATCTACAAATGTCGTTACTTCGTTTTTAATTGCGGTTCTTGAGCTTGTCCTCGCGTCACCCTGGCTACGTCATTGGCGGGATTATCCACTTGTTTTTTCGGCGCATGCCAGGGTGCATCCTAATTAAGATCACTGTTACAAATTAGGAGGTGCCATTTTCCGTATTCTGCTTGCTCACATAAGTGTAAGGGGGGGCACTTGCTCGCATATGTGTAAGGGGGGCACTGCTGAGTCACCCCAGTGTACAGCCGTCCCTACTGCAACCCCAGCTTCGCCACCCCTCATTAACCCCCCTCTCTGCACCCCGCTGTTACCTGTGGATACGGCACCCCTTGCTATTCTCCGGCCCCTAACTGAACTCTGAAGGGCGTGTACCCTTTGCAGTCCCGCACCTGCATGAGTCCTGAGTTTTCTCCGCTCCCCCTTCTCGTCAGAGCTAGCCTGTCGTTGGGATCGAGTCGAAACCGCAAAGAAGACTAAACGCCTTGTGCACCCCCCCCCCCCCCCCCCCCGGGGATCCCCCCTTGAAATCTTTCGGTGGTCATGACTCTTATCATCGATCAGCCTCCACTACCCTGCTAATACCCTTCCGGATACGACGACCCCTCTTTGATGACAATCCTTGAATCCTGTCCCATTGCACACCACCCTTGACAAAGCCTTTCATCCCTTGTCTTTACGTCCGTCTCAATAGACTACCCTGGTGGCCTTATAAGGAAGTTTGATAGGTAAGTGCTGAAGAGGTTGAAATACATGGGAAATTTTCGTGAAGTTCAAAATCCGCAATTTTTATTTGTCAACTGTTGTCACTTTGAAGTAGAATGTATTCGAACATAAAATAGCTTTAAATAATCGGCTATTGAAAACTTTTGGACTAAATTTAACGAGATACCCGAAAGTTAATAAGGTAGAGCGGGAACATTCTGGTCACAAGATTTAAAACAATCAATATTACTGCTATAAATAGTATTATGTTCATTTACATTGTGTGTCAGCAAATGTACATATCAAAACAAATTATTTTTAGACAAACAATAACATCTCTGTTTTCTATATAGTTTTTTGATGCAATTGCATATTTCTTAAAATATCAAAACGAGTGGGGTTGTAACCATCTGTAGTTGGATAATGTAATGGGATGCATTTACCACAGATTTCTTCAATTTTCTCCTATATACATATATGATACTACGTTTTACGTGACGGGGATTATTAATTCGTTATTTGTGCTGATTGACTCCATTTTTCCTCGGTTTTATAATCTCTGGTTAAATATTCATATCGTACTTACTTTCCTTTATCAAAAAACCGAAAAACTTAAATTATTGAAACTTTCGCGGTCCATACTCGTAAAGGACTCTATTCTCTTGGGATTACCCGTGTCACGTTAAAAAAACTAACGTTTCTTCTCCTTTGCTGTAGACCTCAGAGCTAATGAATGTTGCCTTCAATGCGCATCAAAATATATATTCTCGTGGAGGTGAGGATGGGTGTACAGCCTTCTACTTAGATGCTATTATTTTATCTTCTTGAAAGCTCTGTTAACCTGTAAATAACTACTAGTTACCAGTGCTTTCAAGAAGAAAAAAGAATAACATCCAGAAGGTTCTACGTTCATTCTCATCCCCTCCCCTCTCACCTCCATGGGAATATATATTTTAATGTGCAATAAAGGCAACATTCATTATCCCTGAGGAGGTCTCCGGCAAGGAGAAGAAACGTTGTTTTTTTAAATCCTGACACGGGTAATCTCAAAAGAACAGTCCTTGACGAACCGAAAAAACTCTGTAAAGCACTGTAAACAGCGATGTTTCTCATTTATTTGCCTAACAACATGGCAACCAGCGGTGTTCGTGAATACTGAGCAGAATAAATATTTTACTTTTGTAATAGTTAAATAAGAGTTCTGGCTAATAATTCACCCAGAAATGAGTCGTTGGCACTACTCGCAAACCGAATGCGATGTCAATGCTTTGGTCAAAGAGGCTTGGTTTTCCTATCCTACACACCCCCATTCCTTCCGCTCTCCGTGTTCCATGAATGGGACCAGTAGCGTCCCCTCCATTGTATTTCAACCTCCAATCCATCCAATATTCATTTACGGATATGTGGAATTTGATCGTGGAACTTTGTTGGTAATGGATACTATTATTTCCTATTCATTATCATCATTGGTCGTTCAATCTTAAGATTGGTTGACTGCAGCCCTCCCCGTCCTTCTCGATGTAATGCTAGTTCCTTTGATCCCTGGTAGTTCTTCTTATGTACTTCCCTCTTTATTTAGTCTATGTATTTATTTTTGGCCTTCCTTTCGGGACTTTTCCCTCCATTTTTCCTTCAATTATATACCTCACAAATCCATCGTGTCTCAGTGTTCTCAATCCATCTGGTTCATCTTTTTTTTCTACATCTACATCTACGAAGTACCGTGGATGCCACCAATAGGGTGTGTGGCACGGGGTGATTCCACACCAGGCATGCAGCACTCGTCCCAGCACAAATCGGGGCCTCACACGTTCCCCAGGCCGCTAGGCACAGACCAAAATGCAGTCAGGAGAACAGTGCACAGTCAAACTAAAAACTGGGAGAGTGCTTCGTAAATGAACATGCAAACATGCAGTACAATGCTAAAGGCACATTTAGTGGTTCATATTACTATGTAATACTATTAGTTTATGAATGCTACGAGATACTACTTCATGCAGAGAACATAATATAATAATGCCGGACAAATCGACCGGTGTGAAGTGTTAGTAATGATGTTGTGTTATTTAGCACCAGTGAAAATTCTCCTCTACCTATTGAGGGTGGGAGTTTCATATGATTGACCTCTCACAACTATTATAATCCCTTATTGTGCGTGGGAAAAATGACATTTTAAATCTATCGGTTCTGCAGTCAATTTCCTTTATTTTATTCCTGTGATCGCTTCTACCGTAGTACGTTGGCTCTAGCAAAATATGTTGAACGTCCGGCAAACATTGTCTGCTTAGAACTTGCGCAAAAGATTTAACCTGTATTTATCCCTTCGATCAGTTAGAGATTCCCACCCTATTTCCTTCAACAATTCGGTAACACTGCTAAGTTTATCGACTTAACTTTTCACAAATCTTGCAGCTCTCCGTTGTATTCGATATATTTCAGAGATTAGTCCTACTTCGTAAGGGTCCCATATGCTAGCGGCAAACTCCAAGTGAGGTCTCTCGAGTGAAAAATAACATTGCTCTTTAACCTTCTCGTCGCATTTTCCTAACATTCTTTCGATAAATTCCAATTTGCAACTAGCGTGTCCGCAGATTTCCCGGACGTGTTTCCCCCAAGACAGGTCCTGAGTAAGGGTCATACCTAAGTATTTAACTGACTACATTTGATAATTCTGTTTGATTAATTGTGTCCTTTTCCCTGACCGAGTTATTCTTTTTCCCAAAATTCATAACAACGCACTTAAAAAAAATTAAATTCTAACTTCCAAGTATTGCATCAATTATTTATAGCATCCATGTCTTTTTGTAACGTAAGCCTGTCAGACTCATTCCTTAGATCCCTGTACAAGACTTGTTATGCTGACTTGAATTGGGATTTATTAAATGAATATTAGGAAAATGCGACGAGAATGTTAAAGAGCGATGTTATTTTTCACTCGTGAGATCTCATTTGGAGTTGGCCGCTAGCATACGTAGACCCTTACGTAGTAGGACTAATCTTTGAAATAGATCGAATACAACGGAGAGCAGCAAGATTTGTGAAAAGTTGTTATGATAAACTTAGCAGTGTTACCGAATTGTTGAAGGAATTCGCGTTGGTATGATGGTTTTTTGGTAATTTTTGTACATCCATTTAAACTTTTAATTTGACTTGTAATTTAATAAATTCCCACAGTGAATTGAGGTTCATTTCTTTCGCCACGAGTATATTCTACACATTCCTGTTAACATCAGTTTTTTTATTTTCGATACAATGCGCTGATATTGACTCTCCTTTTGGTGAGCTTTTCGGTGATGGTGGATTTTTCGTTTTTAACATTTTGTTTTCATTTTGCCTCCCGTTGCAAGGGAACTAATTTTCCTACCACAACCTCTCGTGTACAATACAATCCACCCTGGCCTCTATGATGCTATTGGGTCGTCGCTATTCATTTTATCGTGTTTTCTCACGGTATTCGCCCACATCTATCCGCGAAGCAATCATGGGCTTGGGCTTGAATTGGGCGTCCGCCACTCTGCATACTACGAATTATCGCATATCTGCATAGGAGTGCAGATGTTTCCCTGAGCCGAGCCACTCTATTGCCCCTTGCTGAAGATGATATTATGAATATAATTAAAAGATGACATCGCCCCTCGATCGGTGGAGGCAAATGGTGATAGTGCTTTTTTACTCATTGATGTTTTTTTTCTTACTCGGGCATCTGTAATGTGTGGTAGAATTGTCCGTCTACTCAAGCATCATGTAAAATTTTGCAACCCATATTTTTTTAAATCTTAAAGCTCCAGATTAGAAAAGTACGGACGTTTTTCCTCGACCGATGCGGACAACCGAGGTAGTTAGGGAACTATGTGGCATTATAACATTATAGTATTATATAAAACATCACCGTTGATGGCATCACATGGCTCAAAATCGCTTAAATGCTTGGCAATAATTTTTTTCCCGTATAAACATGTTTACTCACTATCTTCCCAATGTACTGGATAGGCCTGTTTTGGTTGCGTGTTCCGTACTTTCCCAATCGAGAGCTTTCGTGAATCCTAACCTCGAACGCCCTGTTATGTTCCACGGTGCTAGGTTCTCCCGCAAACGTTTTGAAAATCGGAAAGAAGAGAATCGGTAAGCATTTTCCATAGTAAAAAGTGTAAAGCTAATTCTGTTGTGTACTACGAAGGGTATGCGTGAAATTTCACCAAGGAATAATCATTCGCCTTGACCGAGACTACAACCCGGATCCATTGGTATCGCGCCGAGTGCTTTAGCCAGTTAAGGTAGTTTGAGCGAAAAATCACTTCACCTACAATTTGATGAATTTTACCTCATTTAATAGAAAAAACTCATATTTCCAATGATATCAACATATTAACCCTTTGCCGAGCTTTGCCTTTTCAAGCAATTCGCTTGAAAATACAATCTTTTTTTTGCATGGGATAGATTACGGCTGTGCGAATTAAAAAAATTAGGGATTGAAAAAAATATTTTTAAAAGAATATTGAAAAAATTAGGAATTTATAACACCTAGATTTCGTAAAAAAGCTAACGGTATAAAATTTTTGTTTTCCCAACTATTTATAAAAATTAATTTATTACTTACCGTGGTAATGCTATAGAAACGCAAAAAAATCTGCTGTTATGAAGGCTTTTTAGCCGTACGGCGTGAATAAATGAGCCAAGTTAGAGACTTATGAGGATATATTTATTTAATTACTGAAAGTATATGCCATATGTAGCTATATTTTTGCAACATTAATATTACAATAGTTACTTAATACTTCTTACAGACGCTTAAATTAAAAAATAAAATTCGAATACGATCTCCATAAAGACTAGGGAAATATCTCGCCCAAACTACCTTAAGCTACCGAGGCGTCCCCCTCCCCTGTGGATTTTGGTTATGCCATGATGATGGCATGCCATATGATTTTCGTTCGAAGCACTCGGCACGTTATCGAGAGATACGGGTTCGAGTCCCGGTCCAGGCGAATGATTTTTCTTCTGTGGTATTTCGTATTTTTATGCACTTGTGGGTGACTTCGTGAAGGTAATAATGTGGCTAGTCCTGATATCCTCAAAACTTGCCACAAAGAGTACTTTTATTATTTTCTATTTAAGCAGTGTTTTTGGTATAAAATAACATTTTTTGACGCTTAAAAGTGCTTATTTGTGTCTTCTTGTTGACTGCTAATACGTATTCTCTAGAGAAGCTCGATTAAATAAAGAGAATGGCAGAGTACAGCATCAACGTATGGGTAGATACTCGGTACTTTTCTTAGGAAAGCACATGGGAATTCAACATGGATTTCTGCTTAGCAACGTTGGGCTCTCTTGAAAATGACGTAGTTAAGTTGAAACCTTGATTGAGTGCCAGGAAATTAACCTGAGATAAGTACCGTTTGTTATACTCTTGTAATTTATTTCAACACAATTGCATACGTATCTAACACTTTTACAATCCACAATAGTGAAAAATCGCTGGTGTCCGAATACACCCTGCCACACGCCCTTGTGGCGGTTCGCAGGGTGCAACGCAGTTGTGGAAGGCTATCGGCACTCATCCTCCCTCATTCGTAAAAGTACCTTTTTTTAAATAAAACGACATTTTTCCCCTTTTCCTTTTCCCTAAAACTACATACCGAATGTTTTCCTGTGTATATAATGTTTGCTACATACCCTACCCTGCACACTTGTATCACCCTCTGTTATCCTTCCGCGTGCCTGCCCGCTGTACCCTGGATCCTCTAGGCCCTCCCAGTGGCCCCTACACCCGTCCACTCCCTTTCACTTTGCCTCGTTAAGGGTTTTTTTTCTCTACCCCTCAAATGGTTTCATTTGTCACCCTCCGTCGCTCGTTAGTTAGCGGCTGTGGCTGGTTCTTGGAGGGAGGAGTGAGGAAGGGGGGGGGGGGCAGTGAAGGTTGTGGGGAGAGAGATTTTAGGAGTGGGGCAGCGCTCCATGGTGGGGTTGGCCGCTCGTCCTGACATCTGTTGGGTAAGTTATGAGCGGAAAAGAGAAAGGTGGGTGGGTTGGGGGTATATGAGGGGTTGAGTGTGTGTTTCTGATTTATTGGTTTTATCGGATGAACGCCACCGTAATTGGGTTTCCGAGTCTTAAACCCTATCCCCCTTATCCCTTCCATTCTCATACCATGTTATATGCATGATTCGGCGGAAACAGGGGTACATTTCTGCGAGTTCACGTGTGGGGATTCACGCGATGCATTGACCAATGGAAAGTCGCTGTCGAGTGGTCGCTGTCGAGTGGCGGGGTTGAGATATAGCGTGGGGTTGCTGACTCTTCCATTTTTTAAATTTCTGGCCCATGAAATTTTCGGTCGTTTTTTGATCCCAAAACTTTCTGGAGCATCGTTGTTTGGTACTCTATCGGCTCTTGACGGACCCGAATCGGAAAATAGATTCGGTTGAAGGTGCTATTTTTGTTAAGAAGTTTCCACTGCGATTCTGTGCCATAACACAAACAATGAAGTCCACCTTATTGTTTATTTGGTTAAAAAAACAGCTTTCGGTGATCAGTTACGTTGCCTATTGAAAAACAAAATTGAGGTACAAAATATACAGATTATTTCCCGAATATATTTTAAATGAGCACTGTTTCCCAGCCATAGGAGCCGACTTCAGTGCCTTTGCTGTTGAATCACCGCATTTTGACGTCAAGTATCGCAGTAATTGGCAAATAACTCACAAAATAAGGTGGTAAGATGCCTATAATTTATTTTTATTCTATTTCTCGGGACTTTTTCCTTCCTATGAACAGTATTTCGCGAAAATGGCATTCATATTATAGGTATGGAAAAACCAATGGCGAAAATGGCATTCATATTATAGGTATGGAAAAACCAATATTTCTCCCCTTGTTTCTCCTATTGAACGCTACGTGATTTCAAGATCTATTTGCGAGAAAAATAGCGTGAGAAAGTAACATTTCATTTTTCAAAATCAGGTACAGGACAAGTATTTCTACAAGGAGGCAGAATATGATTTAAATAAGTCATTTTACAGTGGAACCACCTTAAGTTTCTGATCCGAATCGAAGAATATTATTCATTGCTATAGTGATATCAGTGCGAAAAGATTTCGAAAATTCAGACGGAAATAACGGGAGCTCTCCATTCATTGTTTCCTAGTGGTTGTCTTGAGAAAATTAGCCAACTTTATTTCAATGTTTACCCATACAGTAAAATCTCGGTGAGGATGCCTAGGTAGCGTAAGTTATTAAAGAATTAGTTCAGGGTTCGAATATTTTTCCAGGGATAATATTTTTTGCTTTGATTCCTCACCATCGGGGAATAAAGACGAGTTCAGAATGCATTCATATCTTAAAAGTATATTTCAATATTCCACATGTTTTACCGAGGTGGTTTTAACTAGTACAAGCAAAGATTAAGTAAAGTAAAAAGGTGATGGCTGTCACCTAAAGATATGTAATAATACTATATTACCAGTGTCTCGTGTGAGATAAAGATTAATAGCATTTTGAACAATCATACAAATCTCATCCTTGGCGATTTGATTAAGAAGTGAAATCAACGTTTTTGAAGGTGAGGTTAAATGCTTTGAAATTCACTGTTCGATCGAGTGGCTTCCATCTTTCGTAGTTGTCGTGGAATTTACTGCATAATCTAGGAGATGCGATTCGCGAGCCAACGATGGGCTGCGAAATAGACTCCGTCATAGTAGTAATATTTTTCCCTCTTACTATTTACATGTATTTCAACATACTGGAATTTGCTTGAATTAAAAAAATAAATTAGTGAGAGTCCCTAGGGGTTGGATGGGGATGGATTGGAACATATCAAAACTTCAATGTTTATCTACAAATGATCTTCCATTGCTTTCTGCCAGTTATTCCCTTGAAACTTTACCTGGATACTTTCTATCACCTTTAATGCCCTAAAATAATGGTGATATTTCCTTATATTAGGCGCCTGCCAATTACTCTCTCCTCTACCACGACTTAAAGCCCCCTTCAGTGTAAACCTTAAACTGTTGAACCTATTTGCAGATGAAATGCTCATTAATCCGGGAAATAGATTACTTCATAGATACAGTAATTCTGTGATAATTGCCAGAATTCCATGCGTTAGTTAGAATTTTATGCTTGAAACCTCAAAACCCAAGAATATGTCCGAGGATATTTGTTAAAAATGTTTAATCAGTTATCATATTCGTAGGAATCATTCTTGTTTTATATCAGTCCTCCGTGAAAACTACACCCACATATTTCTTTCAACTTAACTTTGTATGCTACCTGGAAATTATAGGTCACTCATTGAAATTTTTCCTCGTGGGCTACCTCTGGCCTTGGTTTTATTTATTTTCTTTCGGATGCACTTTCACACTGTCCTCAATCTTCCTCCTCGGAGGATTTTTTTCCCGAAAGTGAAAGGGGATGGACGAAGAAGGACAGGGGTTTCAGACCCTTTCGAGTGGTCAACATAGGGACGGGATGCACCCTGAACACAGGTCAAGGAACTGGAAGAATGACTTACACATGCTGACCACCCACACTTGCTACTGCTTCCAGATGTCCTTCGGGAATGCTTGCCGAACCAGTTTGGTTGCCTGACTTCAGAGCTCGTTCTTGCCTTTTCCGTGCTTCTTCGCGTCTGTTAGGGAAACTTAAAAGGTCATAAACTACATTTTTTTCGCAACACTTCCGCCCCGGATGGGAAGCATAGGATGCTGTAGTTACGTCCTCAGTGTTAGTGTGTTTGAATTGTGAAATTAGAGCCAATTCATTGTTTTTGTACATCAAGTATTTCCAGGAAGAAGTGCCCTCCATCTTTGAACGGAAACAGTATCCTACCTTCCCGCTCTATTTTTCCTCTCATTACACTTGAAGTTGCGGGCAATGGCCTGCCACGATGGAAACACCGGTTCCCATTCAGTCACCGAAGTTAAGCATCGTTAGATTCGGCTGGAAGTTGAAGGGGTGATCTTTCGATTCGTTTGAGTGCTGTTGCCTATGTCTGCAAGTGGTAGACAGTATGTGCGAAATGATCGTAGCCGTCAAAGAACGTTAAACTAAAAAAACCACTTAAAGTTGCATAGGCAAAAATGCGAGGACAAATGAATCGAAGAAAAAACTTGATAAAATGTATATTAATTCATATCGTTAATCTAAAATGCATTTACAAAATGCGTATTTTCCTGGAGATAAAATTGTAACCAAATTAAGGCACTAAATTTTACAACATTGGCATTTACTTGCCCACTTCCGAAAATTATCTACGCATGCTACACATACCCAAGTGTTTAAATACATAACATTGGGC
Source organism: Pyrrhosoma nymphula (assembly GCA_963573305.1). NCBI lineage: Eukaryota > Metazoa > Arthropoda > Insecta > Odonata > Coenagrionidae > Pyrrhosoma > Pyrrhosoma nymphula. The sequence goes on along the minus strand of OY754337.1, from coordinate 66,814,089 downwards.
GATTAAAAATTTAAAAAAGTTTTGAATAGAAAACTTTATTAAAAATAAGTAATTACAATTTTTGTTGTAAAAATATTAAATTTTCTATGATTTCCTCATTCATGTAATATGGCACCAGTTATTTAGTGATGCATCCGAAAGTAAATGTCATTAATGATCAGTGTGAACTTGAGGTATTCATTAGATTTTTACTAACGTATAGAGATAGCTGCTTCGCCTATGCGAGGTCCTATCTCGTGTAAGCTGCTATAATTTTGTGTAATTTAATGCGCGATCTGAAAATTATACGAAGAAACGTCTTATGATCTATTGAAAACTGCATTTGGCTATTAGAAGGGCTAGAAGGAACTTTACTGGCTGGGCTAAGATTGCTAAAAAAACTCAGATCTTTCGAATTACTCGGAGGATATTATTTAACCCCCAACAGTGACGTAGTACACAGTGATTTCGTTTCGAAGGGGGGGGGGGAATTTTTGCGCTTATTCGTAGGATTTATGAGAATGGAGTGTGGCCGGAAATGAATACCTGGGTGACGACCAGTTCGGTTTTAGGAGAGGCACGGGAACGCGAAACGCTGTAGCGGTGATGAGGACGCTATTAGAGAGAAACCTAGAATATGGGGAGGATGTTTTTGCATGCTTCGTAGATTTCGAGAAGACGTTTGATCGGGTGGACTGGACGAAATTAATGGGAGTGTTGAAGAAATTAGGGGTCGATTGGAGGGACAGACGTCTATATTCGGATGTTGTATATGAACCAGAAGGCGCAGGTTAGGGTAGCCGATAGAGAATCGGGATGGGCCACGATAGGACGGGGAGTGCGGCAGGGGTGCCCACTATCGCCGTTGCTTTTTAACGTGTATTCAGAAGAAATGGTAAGGGAGGCATGTGGGGAGGAGGAGGTAGGAATAAAGGTAGGAGGGGAGCTGATAAAATAAGTGAGATTTGCAGATGATCAAGCATTGGTTAATCAGTCTGCCAAGGGGTTACAGTCAATGGTGAATGCATTAGTGGTGCAGTGCAAAAAGTATGGGATGAAGATCAATCACAAGAAAACGAAAGTAATGAGAGTTTCTGGAAGTAAGAAGGCGGGGCTGAATATAAAGGTGGGAGGGAAGAAGATAGAGAGTTTTGTGAAGGTCGAGAAGATTACGTATCTGGGTAGTATTTTGGAGGAGAATGGGTTTAGTGGTAAGGATATCAGATGCAGAATTGCGCTAGCTAAAGAAGCATTTTCGAAGAGAAGGGAATTGATGAGTGGGGGTCTGAGAAGAGACGTAAAGAAGAGGCTGGTGAAAACTTTAATATGGAGCTTGGCGCTATATGGGTCGGAAACTTGGTTATTGCGAAGGGAGGATGTGCGTAGACTTGAGGCGTTTGAGATATGGGTTTGGAGTAGGATGGAGGTGAGCTGGGTGGCGAGGAAGACGAATGAGGAGGTATTGGTTATGGTCGGAGAGGAGAGGAAGCTTGTGGCAGAGGTTCGGAGAAGGCAGAAGAGATGGATGGAGGAGGTTTTGAGAGGAGGGGGCATGTTGAAGAGAGTGATAGAGGGGAGAACACTGGGGAAGCGTGGAAGAGGAAGGAAGAGGATAGGAATTCTGGACGAAATAAGAGGAGGTAGAAGATATGAAGGTTTGAAGAGGGATCTAATAACGGGTCATCCTTAGGAGGGAAAGCGAGACAATATCTTTGAGGTTGGGATGCAGAATGGTGACTGTACACAAACCTACCAATTGGCCGGTAGAGTACTTGAATGAAATGAATATTTCCCAAATAGGGTTTTAAGCAAATATTTTTTATTAGTGCAGTCGAAAGTTGGCGTCAAAAAAGACATTATGATGATCCCCAAGCCAGAGCATCAAGCGACGGCGCGACATTGTCGCAAAACGAGAATGAGGGCTGGAGAAAGATATCGTATGCACTAAAAAAATATTGGAACGCAGCGTTAAATAGTTCATAGAAACAAGAATTGATCATGTGTGAATTGCTTACTCATTCACCTATAAAACCTGTATGATTAATTTATTACTAAAACACCCGCACTCTCAGAAAGTTTTTCGTCTTCCCATCAACCGTTACAGAAAGTTAAAGCACATTCTGCTTTGGGGATGATGATAATCTGTGGTAATAGTTGAAACGCTTAGTTGCAGATATAAAACGCTTTAGAAGAACGTAGTATGACGCTGCGTTGAAAAAGTCCCGCCTCCATGTTGGCTTTCATCTTGACGTCACTAGGCAGTAAACACCGTACCCTATTAATGAAAAAATTTAACTTCTACACGTTGCACATGCACGTAGAATTTGTATACATATTAACTGTTTATACATAAGAGCTTCCCTTCGCACCTGTAGTCTCGGCAACATTCAATCCTTCGCCTTGTTTTAGGAGCTCTGTCTGTATCTGGAATATTATCATAATTGGCCTTCTCGCGACTTCAGTTCACTTTTTTTTTACCCTTGCGTAAAAGACTAATAAAATTAATTGCCTATTGCACGAATTTGGTAGTCCCGGAATCTCCATGTTTGATACTATAAAAAACATCCTGCCCAGTGACGTCACCAAACATGAAAACCTGTTTTTTTAGACGCAGGATTTTTTAAAGGTCTGCTGTTTTGTTAGCTTACGAATATCTACACGTGTTTGAAATCGTGATTATCTGAGTAACTTTGCGCTAAAAATGACAATTTAGAGGTTTATTTTCCCAATAATTAATTATTTACTGGTCGCAACCCTATCCTTTCTCTTATTCTCTTCCGTCTTCATCACTGTTGACCAGACATCCCCTGCCTCGCGCCCTTTTGGCGTCTCTCAGGATAGTTTGTCGATGTAGGATGCGGATCCCAGTAGGTGCTCTGGCTACCGTATCGACCCGGTTTCCCTATTTGTTTTATGGAGTAGATATCTGAAAGTATTTCAGGACCCGGATGGAATACGTTACTGCGAAATAAAGGTGTCCGGTCGAAATCCAAATTATGTCCAGGAACCAACTAATAAACCAAAATATAATTAAAATAGAGCTTAATTTACGCGCAGGGGGAAGCAACCGAAGGTGCTTGAACTTACTTCCTCGACGAACAAAAGGTCCTTCTTGAAGGGTGGCCGATTTCATTAAAGGTGCTTAAGAATCATTCTCATGATTAAAATAAGGGAAGGAAATGAAACACCTGTGGTGAAGAGTGACCGACAGCCCTTCGAGCTCTCCAAACGCCCCTTATTTTGGTGAAGGAGAAGAGCTCCAATATCAGACCCTTGCGTGTCTAATTGGGTTCGTTCTGGAGGCAAGCGTACCTGCCTACCTCGATTTGACGTCATTGTCTCATTGTTAACGGTAAGCCCCTTCAAGCTTTTTGATTACCGGCTCTGACAATATTGCCGTTTGAATGATACGATGCGGTATGAATTACCGGCTAACCATCCGGGAAAATTATTGGATATGAAAAATTCCAGGTAATCAGCCAAACGGAAGAAATTTAAACGGTAGACAGAGTTTGCACGAGTGACTGAGGAAATTTGTTGGTAATCGAAGGTATTTTCGTGTGCTGGTGTGGCAATTAGAGTTTCCTTTTCCCATTCTCAAGGGTTTCGGTTCCTATCAAAGAGAAGGAGATTTCCAGTGGAATCCTGGCGTTAAGCCTGGTGGAGTTTGGGCTACACCGTTCATTGGATGAGACTGTGCCCCATAGCACCTTTCATTATCAGTAGGCTTATTCCGGTGATGGCTCGGTTTCTCTTCACCCTTCCTCCATTCCCCACTTTACCTTGCCCACATAGTTGTCGGTCGCCTTCCGTAATGGCGACTACCACTCGAAGTTTCTGTACAGCCTATCATGTAAAGCGTGTCGTGGCTTCGGTAAATGGATCCCTGAAAACTTGGAGGAAATAAAAAATTGCCTCACTTCTATTTTGTCTCTTTTTGGGATTCAGAACAAGTGAAGTAACTGTTAATCTACATCTCGTAACCAAAGAATGCATTGGGAATCGTGGTCTATACTCACCATACTCTCGACTGCAGTTGAGACGCCATTTGTATGGTTGGTGAATGAAGAAGAGTCTGCGGCGTCCTGTCTCTTTGGCGTCTATTTTTGAACCAGTTGGACACCTGAAAGGAATCAAAAATAAAATTGGAAATATCATAAAGTTAAATGGATATTATTATTCTTTATTAAGTTTCTCCATTGCAGCATATTATTATTTTTTAAATCGTAGTTGGTATAGGAAAAAGTATATCTTTTTCGATTTTAATTCTGTTTTGCATTGTGTCCTTGGCGCCGAAATTAGCTATTGCTTGCAATTAGCATCTCTAGAAGCACCCTTTCGTCGGCTACAAAATTTTCATAGTACAATGGGACCATTTGATCAGTTAATTAGAGCGTCGCGTCGTGCCAACTACGCCAAGGTCATGAGTTCGATCCCTCTATGGGCCAAATATTTTATTATTCTCGTGGGTCAACTTTTATAGGTTGGTTGTTAATTTGGGGAGGTCACTTGCACCATTGAGGACTGGTGGGTTGGTTGGCAAGCGAGGATTATTTGGAGAGCGGGGAAAGGGTATAGAATAACCCGGCGTTGGTGTAAGCCTGCTCTTAACGCAAATTCCTCGGAAAAATCTCCGCCACTGCCGGGATTCCAGTCCAGGGTCTCAGTCTGTACTCTGTCCACCACTAACCCTATCCCCGCTAGTTATAAAGTTATTAATCCTCACTATTTCATGTTAAAACGGTTACGCTTGTAAATAATCGTAAAAGCTGAAGTAATTTTACCTTTCTAAATTTTGGCATAAATGTCGTTGTTGAGAATGGTCTTCGAATCTTTAACGATGATGAAGTACTGTTTATAGAAATCTGTGATTAAAATGATTACAATGCGTTAGTGAAGGACCTCGAAGCAATCCAAAAGTGGTTTGACATATTACATATGGCATTTCAATTTTAAAAGATATGATCAATTTCTGGAAAAGTGTAACCCTCCATATTTCATGAACTACTTGTGAGAATGCGGTTTAATAAACTTGGAATCTCTTAATACCTTGGAGTGAGAATTAATCATGATCCGTCGTGGGCAATGTGCTTACGGGCAATTATTGGTCAAGCTAATCGTAAATTATTATTCTCTAGAGGGGTAATGTGCTATGGTGACTATAAAGTTGGGGAACTTTCCTACATTTACCTAGTTAGAACTCATTTAAAATACTCCTCTAGTATTTGAGTTCCTTGGAGGTGGATAAGTTTGACTAAAAAGAAAGTTGCCAGCCTAACCTTTTGGAAATTATTCACACCAATAAATCAATGATTACTTTGTATTTTTCAGTGATGCTACATTAATGGATATATATATGAAAGTATCGTGCCTTTTGTGGTTTGGCCGTGTTGATTAAAAGAATGAGAGTCGAATAACGAAACGGATGAACGATAGAGGAGTGAATGGTGTAAGATTAAGGGGTGGACCGAAAAAGTGGTGAGTGAATGTGATGGAAGAGACTCTTCAGAGGATAATATAAGGAGTATTGAGAACGAGAGATCGTTTATTGATTGTGTGATTATGGTTGTAACTGCAGCAAAAAGTTATGCAAGGATAGGAAGGCAGTATGGAGGAAATGATTAAAAACAGAGCCTGCCCTAAGATCTTTGTGGCTGTCCCTAACACAAAAGTTAAGTTCTTGTGGCATGCCACAGAGCAATAAAATATTAAATATATAAAATAAAGGGATTAGCTTGATATATATATATATATATAATCCTGTGTATGTGTATACCTACTTTTTATTTTCCGCTGACATAAGTGTTTAGGCAAAGGGGTTAAGGCAAAATAATAATTTATTTTGAGGTTAGGTTGAACCGCCTGCGGCATAAGCACACAATGATTCGATCATTCCTTGAATGAGTTCCCGCCCTCTCCTGCTGTGCTATCCTGCGACGTGGCCTCACCTGCGTTAGCGTGAGGCCGGTCCGTTTGGCCAGCCCTCGCTTCTCCTCAGGCGTCGGGTACCTGTTCCTCCGGTAGCAGTCCTTCAAGGCGGCCCGCGATCTCTCCTGACCATGAAAAGAAATGAAACGGATAAGATCCGTGAATGATATCATTCCGGGAAACATTGTATGGTTTACATAATAGGGATACTAAAATATAGAACTAATCAGAAAATATTTTAATGCAAATCATTGAATAATTCATTTTGTCACGAGTTGTTGGTCAGGGAAAGTAGGGACGGTTGATTCTCAGCCCTCTATTCAGCTTATCCCTGCCGTTGTTGTGATAAATTATTTTTCTCTAAAATGTCTTTCTCTTCAGCATGTTCTGAAGATAAGACTAAGTTATCTCGTCGCTAATCGGAAACATTTTCTCCATTTATATCACATTTATGGATTCCTTTATTCGTTTGGAAAAGAATCGAAAGCTCTCCCTATTCCATAATTGACATACCCAAGCTTACCTGCTCAGCAAATGCACCTCAAGCGCTAAAAATTCCCAATTTAGACTTCTGGATAAATTTTATTGCAATATTAGGGGAGTGGGTTTTAAAAGGGGGGAGGAAGGTGTAGGGGTTCATGCGTTTGGGCTGGTCATCTAAAGTTTTCATTCGGTATCCAAACGCTGATCTGATGAGGCACCCAAAACTTTGGTTCTCACACCCAAAGTACTCGTTCATTTCCTTTGGATGCAGCACCCAAAGGAGTTGGTGGAACATCTAACTGCCCGTCACCAATTCCCTTTAGATGACACATCCAAATGTATGGGCAAGTCCTTTAATTCACCTCAGGTTTGGGTGTGACATCCAAACCTACGATTATCACATCCAAAGTGCTTTTTTAGTGTGGAATCTAATTATTCCGCAGGCTGTAGACATTGCAGAGAGCTTGGACGTGGACTCACCTGCATACTATGGGAATCCTCAGGTGGTACAGGGATAGAATCTGCCGTTATAATTATTAAAATGTGAATTTCACATGCCAAAGGGCTCATTAGTAGAGTTGTGAAATTAAAAAATGTTGCGAGTTTCCCCTATGTATTATCACTCCATTCTAATGTGTGCAATATTGACGTCGTAAGCTGCCGGGGTGTCATCGTAATTACGTACTTCCTCGTATATTTCAATTGGACGACTGTTCTCTTTACAAAAATTGTTGCTATGTAGACTTATAGGTCTGGTTTCATAATATCTGGTTAATATTAAACCTAGATGACGCAGGCTCTATGTTACTGTGAGGTTAAGTGAGAGGTCTGGGTTTGTCAATAACACCAAACTGCCTGTTAGTTAATCAGAACTTCATTGATCGGAGAACGAATAGGCATCGGTTACCACGCTGCAAAAATATTTAACTAGATTCCTCTTCATGTCCTCTCTTTTATTATGTATCTTTTTCTTCTTTCAGGGGATCTAGGTCTATCGATTTGAAAAATATTTATTCTCTTTGCCGACGTTTCGCATGTCTATACATACTTCTTTAGGGCTCAGACAGAGTTCCTCCTGAATTAATTGTTTGATGATACGTATCAAACAATTAATGAACAATTATCAAAGTATCATCAAACCATTAATTCAGAAGGAACTCTGTCTGAGCCATGAATAAGCATGTATGCACATGCGAAACATCGGCAAAGAGGATAAATATTTTTTAAATTAACAGACCCTTATCTCCAGAAAGAAGAAAAATATAAAGAAAAACCTAGATATTGTAAAATCGGTTGATATGGTTATATACAATTGAGGCCTTAACGAAATCTCTTGTGCTTACTTTAGAAATTTATAATTTCTTGGTAATGTTTTCTGTATATTTTAACATTTAGCTTACTAATTAGTTGTGGTAAACTCACGATATGACTAATGTCCCTGCTACGATGCCCATTATTCTACAACGTACTTCCCTAGTGATTGAAATATTCTACCTGCTTCAGTATGCATTGAAAAAAAAATTTCAGAAATTTCTTTTAAATTAATTTTCAAGGAAAAACTCGCGCTTGATTTGTCGGCCCCGGTAGCGAAAGAGTCAAGTCCTCGCCTGCTAATCCGAGGGTCGCGGGTTCGAGTCCCGCCTGAGTGAATTTTTACCACTCAGGGTATGGGTGTTTGTGTTCGTCCGTGTTTATCATTGATAAACCCGATGTCGATGAAGCTGTTTTCGGGATTATGGAGATAAATAAATAAAAAAGAGGGTAGTCTTATCGCTCCATCCACGTTAAGTTTACGCTCGAAAAGGTCGCTTCTTTCACTCTCCGCCGTTCCATTTCACTCTCCCCCGATTATTTGTTCTCTCTCTCTCTTTTGCCGCGTCTACCCTGACCACTTTAGTATACACTTAAGTACAGTTTTCACTTAAGTACACCGTGTAGACGCTTTCTCGCCACTTAAGTAGCGGGTCCACTTAATTGGATCCGGGGACATCTATTTAATTGGACTTGGATGATATCGATAGTGTACCGTCGAGGTGGTCGAAGTCTCGTCATCGATAAGTCGAGGAGTTTCGATTATCAAACACATCATACATGTAATTACATTATTTAAATGAGGAGTTAAGTAATTGTGCAAGTGTTATTCTTCTTTTGCATTTGTTTATGGGGTTTCAAGAGTCTATAAATGTCTTAAGTTACTTCTCGGGCACATAATTTTTGCGCGATGTAAATTTATTTCCATTTTCCATTTCCATGGGCGTTTGTCAAGTTCTGGTGGTTCGGCCCCGGAACCTGAAAACAAGCCAATGGCTTATCGGGATTTCTGGGGCATACGGACCACCAGAATCGTCGGGGAGCAAAAAAAAACACTAGCTAGCGCTGAGGTAAATATATGTGCGAAGACGCTCGCCTGCATTTAAGTGCTGCACTCAAGTACACCCTACTTAAGTACACCTGTAGTGTAGACGAGGTATTTGCACACAAGCACGGAGAAGACTCACGTCGCGCAATGGCTAACGTAAGCTCGATATTATATGAAAATGGGTCTGATTGTGGTTAGGGTACCTAAATCGTTCGGTTTGTATGCTGGTGGTGGGTACTCTTTTCATTGCTCACCTTGAAGCAGTATACGGTCTCCTCTCCGTCCCAGATGGTCCTGGGAAGCGGGTGCTTCTTCCTCAGCCGGTACTTGTCGACGGCCCCAAGGGGTCGCCCGCGGACCCTCTCGGCCTCGCGGTAGTGCGCCCGGAACCACAGCTGTTGCAGCTCGCCATGGTGAGCCGTGGAGAAGGTGTGGCCCTCGAGGATTGCGTACAGTTCCCGGAAGGCGCCGCGGTGGAACGCCACGGCCGCCCGCGCGCGGAGAACGGCCTCCCGCGTCTCCGAGCACACCGACGGCGGCCCGCCGGCCTCGCCGCCCTCGCTGTAGAAAAATGTAATGCATGAATGAATTGGCTTGAGCCTTGCCGCAACAGCCAAGAGCTCCAATCTTCGGCCATTCTTTCTTTCTCTCACGTGCACGAAATTAGAGAGATTGATTTCAGGACGTAGAAGTTTAAAATGTCATTTTATCCGCGTAGGATGAGGGACCGCAATAGGTTTGATCGATGCTGCCAATAATTAAAATGGTTTCGATAGTTTGTGTTTTCTATGCTCTTTTTATTTTACTTTTTTATTTCTCCGTGGGATGCTTATTTCATTATATTTATTATGTGCTTGTAATTTTTCACAATTTACATGTCAACATGACTGAACTAAAACAAATGCATCAATTGTTGGTGATGCATGAGTGCAGTATTCATCCTGAATTAATTTAATGATACTTAGAAGCAGTATTGCACTTGAAACCTTCTTCCATGTACGTCACTTGACAGTATAAATCGTAAAATAGCTACTAACAGAATGGTGGTGTGTTTCACGATTATTGCATACCTGGTGTGGAGGCACTCCCGACCACACACTCTTGAGGTTGCTTGCAGGGTACCATGGAGACGTAGATGTACCACAAAATCTTTGATTGTTCCCAATTCATCAAAAAAACTATTAGATATAATGAGCAGTCCTCGTTGCAGTTATTTGCTGCATCAGATCACATTTCTTCCACCGTTTTACCTCATCAGTGTTTTATACATGCACCGTAGTATTTGGTGCTGTGCTGTACAACTCAGATTTTCTGTTTTTAGGCTTCTCCTTTTTTTCACACCTTCCTTTTCGTGCGAGTGTTTTCCAGCAGTGGATTTTTTATTTAAGAATTAAAGCCAGATCCTTAATTTTTCCGGAAAATGTTTATTTTTTCTTTTTTTTGTTAATATTGTGTGTACTATCATGTTTAATTTGTGGTGCATGACCTTTATGGTGTCATAATTACAAAATCAAAATAATTTATTTTCTTATTGTTCGTACGTATTTTGGCTGACAAAGTTTAAACTGCTGAACTCGGCTCTTTATTCTGCAAACTTGGTTAATCTTAGCTTTACCCTAACATTTAATGTCCAGAATATGATGGTCTATATGTATTTTTATGTCTCCATCTCCCACGTGAAAAGGATTTAGGTGGAAGAGGGTACTCTTAAGAGTCCTAATCTAACTCCACATAGTGCATCTTCATGCACATCTACGAAATACCGTGCAAATCACCTCCAGGAAGTGTAGCACAGGGTGATTCCACACCAGGCATGCTCGTCCGAGTTCGAGACCAAACACAGTCAGGGGAACAATGCTAGGCTGAACCAGAAACCAAGGGAGTTCTACGTTGACAAATATACTAACATGTCATACACAGGTTAACATATATCCTGATTGTAAATATTTTGGATAAAATAGACTGTTTAGTTCTTATCACTAATGGTTCATGGGTACTACGAGATACTAATTCATGCGTAAAATATAACCAAACGGGATATTTCAAGCGAAATGAAGCTGTAGTAATAATGATAACTTATTAATCCCAAATACCGTGGGTCATTTATCTTTCTATTTATTGTTCATCATCATCTTGTAGTTATTTAATTGCATTAATCCATCCTTATACTTTCCTGAATCTCATGTAAATATTTTATCTTTCGCTGTCAGTTAGCTGTTTATTTGGGGGAGGCGACCGACAACTGGGGTCACTTTCGCCATTGTGGACCGATGGGTAGGTGGGTAGTGGAAAAGTTATCTGAGTCGTGAAAGATGGGTGGGGAAAAACTCGGTGTCGGTGTTAGTCTACTCTCAACGCATGGGGCTATTGGAATTATAGTCTTAATATCCCACCAGAGGGGTGGATTCGGACACTTGAAGTACTCTTTACACAGCACCCAAGTAGTGATCAAGATTCCACTAAAATTCTCCGTCACTGCTGGGATTCGAGCACGAGCCCTCTGGATAGGATGCCGGTACTTAGCCTCCCCACCAACCCACTTCCTCTCTACGTTTGTCCGTTTCCCTTCTTTGTAAACACTTTTCCCTCAAATATCACTACAACCACCCCGTTATGTTCCAGCACAGACCCAAAAATTTAATATTATCCGTTATCTTTATGAGATCTCTCTTCATTCACTTTCACTTGTACTTTTAGGTATATTTTCCTTGTCATTTATTTATTTATTATTCACGTACAAAAACAGCTTAAGGCCAATTACAATGAACAAATAACAACATTAATCCAAAAATATAAACAAAGAACCATATAACGCATAGCAACATTAAATAAGTGAATAGCAAAGTAGCATTTAATACTGAGCAAATTAGAACCAAACAGACATGGAGCGAAAGACGAGAGCAGATCTAGGATGAGGGAGGAGAGTGACAGATACGGAATGAATGGAATGGATCGAATTCAGGGACACTTTTCAACGTAGCATTGCACGTAGATGGGAGTCTGTAGATAAAAGACCGTTTGGAGACAGAGAGACGTGGTGTGGTGAAATGAAATAGCTTATTCAGTCTTGTAGTTCGTGAAGGAACACGTAAGGAGAAAAGAGAAAGAAGTTCCGATGACCTATAGTTTCCCTTGACTATTTTCATGAAATATTTGCTGTCGAGAAGGGCACGGTGGTCAGTCAGGGAGGATATGCCTAGAGATGATCTTAATTTATCGAGGGAGTAGTTGCGAAACTGTATATGGCGGTGCCTGATTATGGAAAGGAAGAAATCCATTGGTCTTTGAAGGAGTTTGAGCGTATAAGGTGTGGCAGTGTCCCAAATTTGGGAGCAGTATTCAAGTACTGGAGAAAAACAGCCAAAGTAAAAAGCACGTAGAGCATTTAGATCAGCTATCTCACCATAGCGAAAAATTAAACCAACTAAAGACACCACGAGAGGAAATGTTTTTTATGTGCTCACGGAAGAGAAGTTTAGTGTCAAATATAACCCCTAAGTCTTTTTGAGTAGTGACTGGAGGAATAACTTAATAAAGGAGGTCTGAAATTTTATTATTGTGTACTTGAGGGGATTTACGGAGTGTGAAAGATCAATAAAATATGGGACCAACTATTGGACCAATTAGCCAGGGCATGGTGAGCATTTTGCAGGGTAATGCTGTCATTAATAGAATTTACTTGTTTGAAAATTTTGCAGTCATCTGCATATAGGAGGATTTTACATCCCGTGGAGGAAACTATATCCACCGAATCGTCAATGTACAGTGCGAACAATAAAGGGCCAAGAACACTACCTGGGGGAACGCCGGAAGTAATATGAACAGTAGTTGAGTGAATTCCATCAATTACAACACGTTGTTGCCTGTTAGATAAGAATGACTAAGGTTTTCAGGAACTTTCCATGTATGTTGTAGCGGTTTTAAAGTTTGAACAGCAATAACTGTGGGTTAGTTTTATCAAAAGCCTTTGCAAAATCAATGTAACAGATGTATAACTGAGAAGACCGCTCGAAAGCTTCAATGCAGTGATTATGGATAATAGAAAGGTTACTGAGGGTCGATGCACCGGGAAGGAAACCATGTTGCTCATCAGAAATGAAATCATCCCACCAATGATTAAATTTCTTCTCTGTATTCACCTTTCTGCTGCTTCCTGACGGGCTCTTATCTTTCTTATGGTCATAGAAACCTGTGTACCGTGGTATAAGTACATTTTATGTCGTCTAAATTATGCATAGCATTGTATCAATGAAAAACTTAAACTTTGTGGTTCCACAATGATAATTTTATTTGCACGACCCGGGTTTCGACGTGCTATAACGTCAATTTCAGGTATAATTATCATTGTGGGACAACAAAGTTTAAGTTTTTCATTTATACAATTAATAAATTCCACTAAGTAACGCCTGAAACTACCAGTTATGCATAGCATCTTGAAAGCCTCTTGCTACTGTCCACGCCAAAATGTTGCTCCGAGACCGTTCATCGGATTTTCACGTAATGTACATATTAATTTAGATTACTTTGTTTTCAACTTAATACACGCATAGAATAATTTTTAAAAACAAATTTTGGACCTGTTTCTTACGTTAGAGTAAAAAAAGGGCCCTTTTTTTAGTGCGACGGCGTCATGCGTTACTTTGACGTGTAATAACTGCCAAGCAAAGTGTTTGGAAGAAAATTTTGAATACAAGCATAAGCTTATGAAGACCTGATAACCAACCAGATTTTAAAGTCCTAAATTTCAAGTTTGGAAAAACAAATACTTATTTGGGTGTTATAATAACAAATGAAAATAAACAAGATGATGAAATTCTATGCAGACTAGCATCAGCTCAGCGATGCTTTTGGAGTCTATCAAAGCTCTTTGGAAGTAGACTAATGACCAGGAGGACGAAACTTCAGATGTATAAAGTTATCATACAACCCGTACTCTTATATGGAGCGGAAGTCTGGACACTTACCAAATAAATGAGAGGAGACTTATAGTCTTTGAAAATAAGATATTACGTAGATTGTTTGGACCAGTTGAAGAAAACGGAGTGTGGAGAATAAGGAATGAATCGGGAACTTAGAACACTATATAAGGATCCTGACATAGTAGCACTGGTAAAAAGCAGAAGATTGAGATGGCTGGGACATGTTCAAAGAAGAGGGGAGGACCAGTTACTGAAAAAGGTGTGGACGGGACAACCAGTAGGGAGGAGACCACTAGGTAGACCAAGGCTCAGATGGAGTGCCCAGGTGAAGGGGGATATAAGGAGACTAGGAGGGGAGCTGGAGATGGCAGAAGACAGACATCAGTGGAGGCAACTTGTTGGCGAGGCCAAAAATCACTTGGGATTTGCATGGCCACAGGAGTAAGTAAGTAATAAGCTTATGCTTGAGCTTATAATTTTAATTAGCTTACTTATACCTTTATTATTACGTATGCGAAGGTTTCAAGGTTTTAACTGTAGTACTTATTTGTATACTATTCCATTTATAAATTTACACTTTTCTCGGCAACTATGCATCATGGCGCCACGAGGCTAAAACTATCATCTTCCTCTTTAAATTTCCAGAATGAATCATATGTTATCATGTTGCTGAAGTTAGCACCTTATTTTATATCGAATTTTATGTTTTCTGAAAAACACGCGAGCCCAGAGCAGTACACTCCGCTGACAAGCTGCGCGGCGTTGCCGCCTGCCCAGCACGCCATGCGCTCGGAGAGGCCATCCATCCCATCCATTTCCATCAACTTTTCTCATGAGGGCTTTGAACCTCCATCGGCAGTTTTAAAAATGGTTACAGTTTTAAAAATATTTACACTATTTACATTAACCATTGACAATTTACACTATTGACAGTTATTTACACACAACATAACATTTACACAGTCATAACATAACCGCACATTTCCGTATTTTTGCTGAAGCCCTGGTTAGTCCAAATCTGATATTTTGTCCTCAGAATCTTCGAATGATGAATCTGAATCCGAATAATTGGAACGCAAATCTACAGCAACAGGTAGGCTTTACATTATTTCATCTGATAAATAATCATTCTCCCAGTAATGCTCTTCTATTTTGCTAGTGTGTAAGATCCATTTCTTCCACAGATCCGGAGATACTGAATTTAAAGCTTCTTTGCAAAGGTCACAGGTAACTTTTACGCTATTGCCCTTCTGTGCTGCATTGACAATATTGACTTTGGCTATTTTGTTTTTCACAAAGGCCCAGACCAATTCAATTGCGTTTAGTTCGCAATGTGCGACAGGTATCCAAATCAATTCTACGTCTGGACGAAGTTCTCTGGTGATAGTGGTGAGGATGTCCAATATTTTTTGTCAATTTCCGAAGAATGGCTTCGCATAATTTATGAGTGATGCTTTGGTTAGGATTTCAAAATTAGGCGCTTCCATGGGAATTTCAATGCTTCTTTTTGGAAGCCACTCTATGATATCTGCCTTTTTCCAACTCATTGACGGATTCTTGGCCTCGGGGTCCAGCATTGTATGGTACGGCGCTTGATCGATCGCCGACTTCCGAGGGAGAAGGTTTAAAACTCAGCGAAACCATTCCTCGAAGTGCTTTGCATTCATTTCATTATGGTAGTCCGAGCTACCCTTTTGGCCGACAAAACACAGGCATCCTCACTTCCGATATGTAAAATTATGACGCGTTTTCCAGTCCAGTAGGGTGTTTGGCCATGAGGGATGAGGCTACTGGCGTAGAATACAATGTATATACATTATATACACTATGCATACATTGCATATACATTATATATTACTATGAAGTATAGGCACTGGAAAGTATTCCGTCCGTTAAAGACATGCTGTCAGTACTGATTTTCTTGAAACATCTTACTGATTTGCTGAAAAAATGCCGCTATTCCTAACGACTGATTTACCGCGGGACGGTGATGATTCCTACCTTGGTGCCATATATGTTTTGAAAAGAGAGATATTTTTAACTCGTACGTTTTGTAGAGACTTTAATTTAATGAAAGACAGTTAAAAACAGTTAAGCGATTTCCGCCCGATGAACCCTCCCGAACAATGTATTGGCCGGATAAACCCCATGTCCCTAGTGCGCGAAAGAAAACTGTAATTAAAAAACTGAACGAAATTTAGTATTTTCAGAAAGGAAAGCTTATGATAAAAAACAAAACGGTTCGCTGAAAAGAGCTAGAGCATAAAGGGGAATCTTCTCGTTCGTTCGTCAAAGCTAAAAATGAATTACCCTATCCTCTGTAGTCGACCTTAAAATTTTAAGTATGTATTGTGTTTTGTGGGCAATTAAAATATATTTATTTATTTTTGGACTCGACATGTACAAATTGCGCGGCAACTACCTACTCCTTGTAACTTATTGGTTGCTGAAACTCGGTTCTGCAAGTAATTTTAAATTGGTGCGAAGTGGTCAATTATGCAATTTTACTTGCGAAATCGTTCAAAATAAGTTTATTTTCTATTAGCATCATTAGGACAACACTAGTTCGAAAGGGGTTGATATTTAGGCAGTTAGATTATTCCAGATTGTATTTGTCCCTCGCACAACGGAGCACAGCACATCATAATAGGCAAGTTGACGCTCACTCTCCGGTACTAATGGGCATTGAGCCAGATTGAGCATTCGAATCCAACAAGAAGGTTTTTCCTCCATTGATGTGCCGAGCCAGCTTGAAAGCAGATCTCTTATTGGCTGGAAGACACAATTCACCGCCTCACAATGTGCTATTATTACGAAGAGAGCGTATTCACGATCCCGATACAAGAAAGGAGAAACAAATAACAAAACTCAAAACCATCATGTACATTTCTTCCTATCCTCTTTCATGGCTGTTGACCAAACACCCCCATGTCACACCCATTTGCGATGTATTATGTAATTTTAGATGGTATGTCTTTGTGAGGGGTCCAGCCTCGTCAGGGCCCGCCAGTCGGGAACTTACCCCGATTCGGATCCGTTGGAGGCCCCTTGCTGTCCGCTGCCCCTGAGCAGTTCGCTGGGCGGCAGGGACCAGAGGAAGCGAGCTAGGCGGTCCACGTCTCCGGACAGCCTCAGGGCCTCGCAGATGCACGCCACCTGCTCCGCATTGAACGAGAAGTTGGTGGCGGCGTTGGCCTGGGCGGCGGACGCCGAGCCAGGGGTGGTGAGCTGCATGGGTTGGAGGGGTAGAGGGGGGGCGAGGGCGCCACCGCCCCCATCGTCCACCGCCACGCCCCTCGCCAGGGGGCCCTCGACCTCCGCCCCCCTGCCTCCGAGGATGGGCGAGGGGTGGGGCCTCGACATTGGCAGGTCGCAATCCTCGTCCGAGTCCTTAGTCGTCCCCGTGAGCAGATGTAACGGGAGGAAGCGGAGAGTGGAAGGAAAGCAAAAAAGAGAGCTTTTAGAATGACAATATATACAATGTGTATTTTTTTATCCTACCGATTTCAACGTCTAGGCGTCATCTTCAGGTACAAATTATTGTAAATTTAAATATTTTTTCACTCAGTCCCTTTTTAGATATTTTAAATATTGCCATTTTAGTCAGATGTGCCATGTTTGACAAACCATTTAAAATTAAAATCACGATTCTCGGGTTTTATACTTTCCTAGAGGATAGATCTGAAAGACATTTCCTAGTGGATAGATCTGAAGAAAAAATTATAAAACAAGGACAACTTCTTACAATAGAAATTTTTATTTAAAAAAATATTATTTTTGACGAAGTGAAGCGTAGTTTTTTGTATTAATTTTAAGTGTTTTTTCAGTAATTATCTGACGCACACCTGTAACAAAATATGGATATTTTTCAGTTCAGGGTTAGATGGAAAAAAGGACTGTAGCAGTCTCAATCTCGCTCAAATAAAGTTGTATTATTATTATTATCCATTAAGTTCGCCAAATTTGTGGATCAAATTTCGGAATGAAATGAGATATCCTAGTTTCTGATTGGACTGAGATGGGTGTCCCCTCAAGCATGAAGAGATAAATAGAATTCACGGGAAATGCGACGAGAATGTTAAATAGTGGCGCTTTTATTTTTCACTGGTATTGCCCCATCTGGAATACACATCTAGTATTTGGGAATCTTATAAATCAGGATTAATATCGAAATGAGATGAGATAGACTATGTTTGTGAAGAGTTTTATGAATGTGTGGAGGATATTAAATAAATTGGGATGGGAATCGCTATCACAACGAAGATTAAAGAACAGGCTTAACATATGTGTAAATCAGAGGCGAGACGAAACTTCTTCGAAGACATGAAGAACATATTAGAAACACCGTTTTAATATTCATGAGATGATAAGATTCAATAACATGCATAAGATTAGAGAGGTAGACTGCATGACGGAAGGTTTAAAATGCCATCTTTTCCATGTGCAACTAAGGACCAAGATTACTCCAATTCAATGTCTCCAAAATGTTTATGGTTACGATTACTTGTGTCGTGTCTATGCCTTATTGTATTTTTTCAGTTGTCATTGTCTGCATGGGTGTGTTTGACGGTTAGTGCATGCTTAGCATGGAATCATCCCCTGCCAAATACCCTTGAGCTGGCTTACAGGGTACCGCAAAGATGTAGATAAAGACAGTAAGCTAGATTAGAGGGAAGATTCATAGTCGACACTTCTGGCGTAAGTAATTATTGGCTGGGCTGGACATAAACGTAAAGTGCAGACGATGTTTCCCACCCTAATGCATCTAGGAAATACTGGGAACCCGAGTTTACAATTCGGACATGCCAAATGTATAATTAAATTATATAGTGTGGATAAGTTATAAATTCTGTATTCTGTTTCATTTTCATTCAAACAGGAGGGCTCTGATGGATGGGACCATTTGAAAAGATTGAAAGGAATCGAGACCGATAGGGTAGGCTCGTGACTGCTCAAGCCAAAACCCATGAGCAATCTTCCTTTTTTGTGTGAGCCCATTGAAAAACACTGCTTTTACTAATAATAGGAAATTACCCCAGGATATGATCTACGTTTTTCGCATTGGAATTTACCTTGCGTATTCCGGCTAAGATAACTCGCGAAAAAGAAAAAGAAAGCTTCTGAATGCCAGGGGTCTAGAACGATTTGTTTAATTTCAAATGCTGCAAAAGTTTTACTTGTAATATTTAGCAAATGGTTGGCAACTAGAGTAAGTTACCACTGAGGTGATGACTAGTTCGGGTTAAGGAAGGGGAAGGGAACTCGGGATGCGATTGCTGTGATGAGAACTTTAATGGATAGAAATGGAAATATAGCATTAGAAAGGAACATAGAGTTAAATCAGGACGTTTTTGCTGGTTTCTATGATTTCTAATAGGCGTTTTACATAGTTAATAGGGAAAAACATAATGGAGATACTGAGAAAAATTTGAGTAAATTGGCGAGATAGGAGACTCGTCTGAAAAATACATGGCCCAGAGGGCACAGGTGATTGTGGCGGACGGAGAAGAGACGGCAGTTGTAAGTTACGGGGTAAGGCAAGGCTGCCCGTGGCCGCCTTTTCTTTTAACATTTAGACCAAGGAATTGGTAAGAGAGGCATAAATAGAGCTAGATGTGGGAATAAAAGTAGGAGGCCAGCTGATAAAGTCTGTTTGATTCGCTGACCACTAGGCGTTGGTTAGTTGATCATCAAGCTTTACCAGCTTTAGGGCATGCATTACAATTTCAGTGTTGGAAATACGGAATGAAGATAAATCATAATAAAACAAAAGTAATGAGATTCTCTAGGACAAATAAAGCAAGGCTGCTCATAAAAGTAGGTGGGCAAAAACTGGAGAAAGTAGAGTAATATGTTA
The DNA here is from genome assembly GCA_963573305.1 of Pyrrhosoma nymphula. Taxonomy (NCBI): domain Eukaryota; kingdom Metazoa; phylum Arthropoda; class Insecta; order Odonata; family Coenagrionidae; genus Pyrrhosoma; species Pyrrhosoma nymphula. Next base: position 66,794,564 of record OY754337.1, on the reverse strand, counting down.
CTTCGGTAGTACTCTTGAAGAAAATGGGCATAGTAAATAGGGCATCAGGAGTAGAATAGCGTTAGCGAAAGAAGTGCTAACCAATAAGAGGGTGCTGATGACGAGTACCTTATGTAAGGATGTAAATAAAACGTTGGCTAAGAGTTTAATATGGATTGTAACGTTGCATGCTTCAGAAACTTGGGCCATGTGAAAGGAGTACGAGATTAGGATTCTGGCGTTCGAGATATGGGTGTGGAGTAGAATGGAGAAGTGTGGTTGACGGAGTGGCAGGCGAACAAGGAAGTGCATGGTATGTTGGGTGAGAGGAAACTTCGTGAGATTAGGAGGGGACAGGAGGGATGCTGAATTCCATAATAGATCAATGTTGGGAAAACGGGAAAGGGGAAAAAAGAGAAAAGGTTTTATGGACGATATGAAGAGAGGTAGGACGTAGGTTGAGATGAAGAAAGAAATTGTGTAAGGAAATAGGGGGCTTGTTAAAAATCTAGAGGATTTTACTCACTTCCATTTGGGCGTACCTCGACCGGTAGAATACCCTAGTATTAATAAATTCAAAAATCTTGATTTTAATTCCTATCTTTATTTATCTGAACCCTTGGGACTTTTACAATTATTGACGGAAACCTACGGTGCCTCGTGCTTACATAGGTTATAGAATTTTGATTCATTATTAATGTACGCACAATAGCAGCAACGTTCCTTAGTTATTTAAAAGTGAAATAAAAGCAAGGAAACTGCTAATTAGCGGATGATTACGTTGTTTAGCGGTATTTATTTTTCCTTTTATCTGGACTTTGGCTCGATGGAGTGCTTGCAAGTTCCTATAAGCACTATAGTGCCTCTAATAGTGTAGAGTTGACGTGGTGAGGGACCATGATATTTATAACTTCTAGCATGGGCACCCACGTCAGATTGGTCGAAAATGTTGAACCGAGGGGTGGTACTCATAGATTGTATTCCTCGTGATGCAGTCGTTCCGAGAAATGCAGGCTTTGCTGAGGAATACAGATATTATGTTGATGATGTCTCATTAAATACTTTGTTAAGTAAGAGGTTATTCAGTATGTACAATTAAGACGCTTTAGGGGGCGAGGGAGGTTGGACTCTTCTTACGTTGTCTTATGTAGTGGGGTGAGGGTGTCCGATACTATCTTACGTGAGAGTTTATTCATTCTGAGATTGTATTTTAATCACTCTTTAAAAATTATTATCGGCCGAAAAAATCTTACTTTTTAGTATTGCTAACAGGGCGTTATTTCCCGCCCGTCACGCGCCGCCACCCTGTGACCTCTTGCACACAGGTACTGCACACTTTCGCCTTACTAGAGGCTAAGCAAATTTGTGAATTTGTGGCGTGACACAAAAGCTTGTTCGTAGTTGCCTCAGTTGTCTGTTCGCTAGTCTGCAGTGTTTCGCATTCGCCATTATTTCATTAGCGGTCGACTTAAGGCTCCGAGTTTCAGGAGCCGACAGAGATTAGAGATGACATTCACTGATCACTGAAATATTCAACCTCATAATTTGTCCGGTAGAAATATTGCCTTTTTCATTGTACTAAGATTCAGAATCCTACATGTCCTTCACAGCAAAAACTTTAGTTGAACTTCATCTCAGATTTCATTGCAAACCCGAAAATGATAAAAAGCATAACATAATATGACTGCGGGTTTGGAAACCAGGACCGTACTGTCATAAAGCTGATTTTCCGCCCCTCAGGCTCCAATGAAGCTCACCCTATTACATGTAAGATTATGAATATATTTAGTAAATCCATCAACGAACACAAAGTACCCATGGACTGGAAAATTGCAAATGTCACTCCCATATTCAAAAGCGGTGATAAGGAACAGCCATCGAACTACAGACCGATATCTCTCACATCTATCTCTTGCAAAGTCCTTGAACATATAATTGTTAGTTCAGTTATGAGACACCTCGATATAGAAAACTTGTTAACAAAAACACAACACGGATTCAGAAAGGGAAGATCTTGCGAAACTCAATTAGCACTTTTTGCTCACGATATTTTAGTCTCGGGTGAACATAACGCTCCAGTTGATGCAATTTTTCTTGACTTTAAAAAGACATTTGATAAAGTTTCCCATAGTAAGCTACTCATGAAATTAAAGTCCTACGGTTTAGACGACGACGTAATTTCCTGGATTAGAGAATTCTTAAGTAATCGCGTGCAAAGGGTTGTATTAGATGGCGCTATCTCTAATGAAGTAAAAGTCACATCGGGTGTCCCACAGGGAAGTGTCATAGGCCCGCTTCTGTTCCTTTTGTACATAAACGACATCGGTGACAAAGTTGATAGTAAGCTTAGATTATTTGCTGATGACGCAGTGGTGTATAGAGAAATTCGTAGCTTTAATGATAAGGAAGCGCTAACTAAGGACCTCGAGGCAATACAAGAGTGGTGCGATGCGTGGCAGCTAGAATTAAACCTGAAAAAATGCGTTGTTGTGAATTTTTGGAAACGGAAAAACGCTCCTTGTAACAGCTATTGCATAAACAACATAAAACTAGACACCGTAGAATCGGTTAAGTACCTCGGAGTTAAACTGACTAATGCTCTATCGTGGAGTAAACATATTCGAGAAATTACCGGTCAAGCTAATCGTAAATTGGGATTTGTTAAAAGAGTACTTGGCATGTGCGACGATAAAGTTAGGGAAATCAGCTACTTCTCCCTCGTTAGACGCCACTAAGAATATGCCGCCAGTATTTGGGATCCTTATGAGATAGGCTTGGAAACTGAGTTAGAACGCGTGCAGCGAAGATCGGCAAGATATGTTAAAGGCCGTTATGATAATCTCGTTAGTGTTACTGACCTTTTGCAGCAACTGGGATGGGAAAAGCTTTCAGACCGTCGATTAAAATTTAGATAAATCTATTATGTAAGTTCCAAACCGGTCTATTCTCTGACGACGTTGATAATATTTTACGAAATCCGACATACTACGGTAGATCAGATCATGAGAGTAAAATTAGGGAACTAGACTGCAGAACGGATAGATTTAAGATGTCATTTTTCCCACGAACGATAAGGGACCATAATAGCTGCCATGAGACTTTTATCTAGGTTTGTCGTTAGGTAGTGTAGCTCTTAGTAGTAGTAGTACTCCTAATACTTGAATTCTTATCTGTTACCTAGTACATACTAACAGCACGCCTAGCATGTTTTCTACATGGGTCTTGAGTCCCTGTCCATTTGTGTAGTTGTAGAATGCATGTATATTGAGGTCACTCTCCATTTTGATGACATCGGTAGTGTAGTGTTGCATGCTTGTGAGGCTTCGCCTCATGACAAGCATAAGCGATTTATGCTAATGCATAATTAGTCGTAGTTACAATAACTTTAGGGTATAGTGTAATGCATGTTGGTGATTACTCACCCCCTGCCACACACCCCTGAGGTGGCTTGCAGGGTATTTTGTAGATGTATATGTAGATGAATCCTAAGGCTATATTTCTTCCGGATCAAAAGTGAGATTCAATGCTTCAGTGAAATATTATCTCAAATCTCTGTCGGCTCCTGAAACTCTGAGACTTTGGAGACAGATGCAGGGATAAACTTGGTCAGTAGGCAGTTTTTTTTTTGTTGAAAAATCCCTAACAAGACGTCTAACACACCTATCAGTAAGCTTGTTTAGAAATTATTTGAAGGTGCTGCAAAGAAGAATTACAGTAATGTGAATGAGAAAATATATACAACTAGCCGCCAAAGAGACGTGACCACTGTAAATTAATGATTTTCAATAGCGTTTTTTTTATTCTCAACTGTTATAATTTACTTCCATTTAATTTGGGTATTCAACTAGCTGATTGGCAGGTTTTTGGACTGCACTTATCCTAGTATCCCAATTACTGGGGACATCATCTCACTTTTATTCCTGTAGATGACTCGCCATCAGGTCTTTCTTAAAATCCTCATACCATCTACCTCTTATTTTTCGTCCAGAATTCGTATCCTCTTCCTTCCACTTCTACGCTTCCCCAATGCTCTTCCCTCTATTACCCTCTGAAAAACCAAATTGTTAATAAATCATCATGTGAAAGAATTTTGATTATTCTATGTTCCACTCATAACGAACTAAGGTGTACTCTCAATACGGAAAGATATGAAAAAATCTTAAGTAGCGGCACATTTGCTGTGATTTTGGGCGCTTATTTTCCTAATCGCTCCTGCAATTTGGGAAACACCCATTTACTACTATCACATAAATTCTCTGGCCTTTTACATTTTTAGCTTTTCCATTTAGCCCCGCCATTAATTCCATTGAAAAAAATGCATGCTTCCGCATGATCGTCGATTATTTTTTTTAATAGATGCCTATGAAGATGGATGAATAGTTTCAAATCCTCGTTACAGATTCCATATTCCCCGCGTAAGCAATGAATTATCGATTCGCTTCAAGCAAGTTTTCGACATCATGGATGAAGTAATAACCAGCGATCAGTGAAGAAGGTTGATGATAGTGAACAGGAAAACGTGATGAGTGCAGAATGTCTTCGTTAATAGACGGAATTGATGGTTTAGGATTCCTTAGTTTCCTGACCCATGTTTATAATTTAGTCCCCCCTTCCCCCGCAGATTCAAACATCACTCCCTAACTTACCACTGTTAAAGCAATTGCTCATTGCACCTAGTCTAACTTATGCCCGTTTCTCCAGATCAAATTTTCCCATACTGTTTTGCAGGAAAATTTTTAAAACTGATAATTTTATGAAGGTGTTTGTCCACGATTTAGCTTTTCGGTAAAACTTTTTATAGTAAAATAGAGGTCATAAGTCTCCAAAAGACTATATCATTTAAATTGAAATTTTTTTGAGCCATTAATTTGGTCTTGTCTCGCCGCAATGCTTTTCTTATTCTAAAATATTTCTGTTCTGAAAATTTTTCGGAAATACGTCGGGATTTTTTGGGCATTGTTATCTATAGTTGAGGAAGTTCACTCATAATGACATTCAAAACCATTGCTCTTGGCGTGTAGAATGAAATAAATTGCTTGATATAAAGTTATAAGAAAACTTATAACTAGATTAAGTTAATTGCCTTGTGGTTCATGGAATTCCCTCCCCAAGAATCTGTGAAATCATTATTTTTTTAAATACATAATTCAAGCGAAATGATGGAATCCATACTTTTGTTAGTCACAAAATTGCAGAGAAACCTTTTTAAAATTTTCGATTTTTTTGGGGTAATTTTATACATTTTTTAGTAGTTTTGCCTTTTTTTCGTTTTTATTGAAACGTACGTAGAGGTGGACCCTGGGGAGAAACGTTGCTGTGTAAGACATCATATCCAAGACCTCATTATAGCAGCCTGGCTAAACGCAAGCGATTTGAATTTTCTGGGTACAAGATCGTTTTTAGACACCACTTGTGATCGGGTCCCTCCAATGGATGCGTGAATTTAACACGACCTTACTTATGCTTATTGTCTTATTTCTTGATGTACTCACCCTCATTGACCAAACTAACCTTCCTGTTGGAGACTGTCATTTTGACTTAAAAAGGTATTCTTCTCGTTCTCACCGATTGATAGTTTTTCTTTTAGTTTGCAGTGATTGAAGGTATACCAATGTGTTCACTAAATGACGAAGTTGTTTAATGTTCAAAATGACAGATATGTTTGAGAAAAGTAAGTCAGTAATTAAGCTGATAGAAACCCCTAAAAATTCATTTCCCAAAGCTTTTGGTCTTGTCCATGATTCATAAAACACTTAGTAATCTTCGATATTCACGATGAATTTGAAAATATGAAGAAGGTTCATGATAAAAATGAAGTGCTTTATTCATCATAAATATCGGCTACTACCACCAGGTCCAGCCTGACCCTTATGTTTACTGTTAGTCTCGGTTTTCTTATTAAAATGTTCTTTCAAATAAGCGCCAAATAAACCTAATACTTCAAAGCGTCATAGGCCTTGAAAATTGACATTAAATATTAACTGAGCGTTATATATCCATGTAATTTCCTTTGCAGTTCCTTTTATATTATTTTTGCACATCAAATTGTGAATGTTTATGTTATTCCTGACATGATCCGCAAGTTCATTTTGGGATTCATTCATTTACAAGACATGAGCATCATAGCGACAACGTTGAATTTGAATCAACCTCTTATCTGTCAGAAGGTGTAGCGCACATCGCACTTTCTTGAAAAGTGTTAATGTTCGACATGAAAACTTAAAATTAATATTTTCCGTGGGTGAAGTGTCTCCTTAGCTACCGTGTTGAACTTATCAGAAGTAAAATGAGTTTATGCATCATTCCACTGAAAGTTTGTCGAAAAAATATTTTTAATTGATAAAAATGCGTTGCACCATAATTTTGCCTATCTCCATTATTGTGTTAGGGCACTGCTAGCTTTCATAAGTTGTTCATGGTTTTAGTCTACATTAAAAGTTTTTTTTTTTCTAAAAATCTATTTGCTCGAATATTTGTGGACCTACCGCCTTTCTAAAGAGAAATTTCCTACCGGGAGCTTGCAAATGTATCGTGTTTACTAGAGGTATGTGAAGCGTAGTATATATGTTCCATTCGAGTTCGAGCCATAGCTCCACGAATCCGGAATTATTAACAATTTAGAATCACGGAAAAAACTTAACTCGCGAAGATACGGGATTCTCAAAGAGACAATTTTCCATACGGATTCACCGTAGATACTTTCTGCGATATTATTCTTCTAAGTATATTTCAGCTCGTTGTGCTTCTTCGGCATTCTACCGGGTTTAGTTCTTCATTCTGACCTACGTTTCAATGGTCGTGGTGACGGTAAAAAGGTCGTTTGTCGAAACGTTGGTCAGAATATTAACTAACCCTGGTGGGAAGTCCTAGAAGCACCATGATCAAAAATATACTTAGAATTCAAGTAGTATCGCCAGCCCGTTTACCGTGGAAAATCGCCGAAAAGCATTCATATATCAGATGTTGGATTCAACATATTTGTGAAAGTTGATTCGAAGGAAGAAACCCATGTTTCGCACATCTCTAATTTTCTCTTGGGATTGTGGGATTATTTTTAATTTGACATCATCCACAAATTTATAACTAAAGGGACGCTTCCACCTAATTACATGCCATCAGCCTCTTTTACAATTTCGATGCTCAAGAGAAACATGACTGAGCATTTATGTAACTTGGCTTAATTTTCTCATATCAAATCGATATGATCAATTCCTGAAATGTGATTTCATATCTGTGCATTGCAATGTTGAATGAGATTCGTAATGCTCTATCGTATTATCATTCTGTTTTATGATGTTTCTATTACTTTATATTATGCTTTATGCATGATATGTAAGTAACACGATTGATTATCTATACTACCTGTTTTAATTTCTCAATCCCTAAAGTGTGATCTTAAATCTGTGTACTGTTGTGCTGATTTTCACATGTTATGTATTATCGTATTCATTGCTTATTGTTGGTTGATATGTGGTGCTCCTTAATGCAATTAGTATCTATTAGTCTTCAACAAGGAGGGAGTATAAGTCAGGGACGTGGAAAAAGGTTCTCGAAGTTGCGGGAGAACGGAACCTGTCTGCGACCGTCGCTACGGCATAGAGGAACGGACGGCGCTCAGCCGTGCGTCGCTCCTGGCGACGACTCGTGCGGAAAAATTCCAGCCCTGTACGTGCGTGGGTCAGGATACATGCGGGGGTGGAAAAGGTAGCAGCGGGGAAAGGGTTTGTTTGCTTATCGCCACTTCCACATGACCGGTGCTGAGTTGACGACAGTGAACACACCAAAACAGCTTCTTAGCTGCTTGCGGCACGGCGGGTACCTTGCCGACTGGCCGCCTACCTGCTTTTACTACTGCTCGGATAAGGGGCTCTTCGTATTATTGCTGGTCAGAAACGGTTTTAAACCACGGATGCGTTCTTGTTTTCGTGAAGCTTTTTACGCACTTCTTGTGAAATAATCTCCGTTAAATTGTTTTAATTCAACATGCCCGTTGGTGAATGGTATAAATGGGCACGTAACAAAAGGTGAAGGGTTTTAAACGTTTAAAAAAATGTAACCGAGAGCAGTATCTGTCTCAGTTTTAAAATAATTTTTATGGCAGAACTCTCCAATAATTATGTAAGTATGAAATGGCTTTTTCTATCATTTCCTTGCCTCTCTTGACACTAATTTATAGTGCTATTTTATAACATTCGTGTAGTAAAATTTCATTCGTCTCCTTTTTTCTGCGATACACCGTAAAAAGTTATGCAAACATTTATTCTTCTGCGTTTATTTATCAGTAAACTTCAATGGTCGGATCAACTTTCCTTTTTTCAGTGATATGCTCTCGTGGAAAAAAATTGAATCAAAATATACCGATTAAGGCTTTTTTCTAGACTTTTTCAAAACAGCGTCAAATAATGTTTCCCATCCTTAATGAAAAGCGTATTTCAGGAAATGGAGGGGGTGGAACACAGATTGTCAACTTCGTCGGAGTAATTGAAACTTCCTTTCGATTATCTGCAAAAATTTATTTAGAATATTTATAGCTGATGAAGTTTTTGAATTATATGAAATAATCCTTTGCGAAATGCATCGCCGAGCATTGTAACCAATCACGCGTCTGGGTGCTAAATATAACTTCATAGTATGGAAAATCATCTTTAAAAAACCATTAGAGTTAGTTGCCTTATTATCGTTGATGTTTCAAGTTACCACAAATTTTTGTTGACGAATCCCGAAAAACTACATTTTTTCATGGAAACCGTACCATTACTATCATTTGATACACCTGTTTTTGGAATAACCAGTGTTGATATAATTAGCAACTTCGTCATTTTAAGCTAATTACAGAAAAACTATCATTAATCAGTTCGAGGAATTAGTAAACATTGTGGAAGTAAAATAAGTTTGGTCATGCGGGATCCTGAGAAAAAACCCTACTGAATACTTTGACGGTGTAGCTGGAACGTAGAAACAATTTATTTCAATTATGAGAACTGAGAATTCAGTTCAAATTACAGTTTCAAAGAGCCAATAAGGATATTTTTATGCAATTCTCTCCAATGTTCTTGCGTGTCCTAGTTTGTTTATCAAAACGCATACATTAAGACAGGCAGCAAAAATCGACAAACAGAAGCCCCTCGAAAGATTTCAATATGTTCTTTTATTTGATCTGACCAGTATTCTGCGTTGGACATGTGTCGTTATCTTCCCGTGATTGATCTCTAAGACCTTCTGAATCCATAATATTTATTTAGAAATACTGGAATAGGTATTTTTGCGAAGCATGGGTTTTAGATTATCATCGCGATCAGGTATAAATATAAAATATTTACTTTTTTGATCCGCATAAGTTATGGAGTAACTTCTTGTTTCGTTTGTAACATCTCTTTGCGATGCCCTTCCTGATCAGAAAATTATTTCTAGCGACCGTTAAAAATGAATATAAATGGGCAAAATATTTCATTTACTTTCAAGCGTCCAAAAAAATCTTATTTTTACTCGTATAGAAAAGTGTACTAAGAGGGTATACAAAAAGAATGAAGGGTTCCTGGTGAAAATCAAAGAAATTATAAAAATGAATGACAGGTACAAGCAGAGGTATATTTCCTCAAAAATCTGCTTTGTGTCATAAAATTGCAGTGCCCATAGTTACAGTCACATATTGTTTTTTTCCTCAATCCCCGTGCATTATCATTATCCTAATCTCAAAAAATGACCATTGAAGGTGGCTACAGAATCAGAAAATTTGCGTTCTATCTCTCGCGGGAGCTAAGAGCTATCGAATACGCTGGTAAAATCGCGAAAAGTAATTTACAAGTAGAAAGCTGCGGAAAGGAGCCGGCCTCCCTCATCAGACACCGGACAACGACTGACCGGGCCTCAACATCACCATTTGTTGGTGGCTCGTATCTTATTCTTCGTTCAATATTAATAAGCCGAGAGACAAAAATTAATACTGACGCTGGTAGGTGACACACAGCCTAGCGGTAGCACACAAGAAAAAAAATACTGTGTGCATCAAACTTTTTCTGGAAATAATATCTCCGCCGACATTTATAATAGCTCAAGGAAGTGTTACTTCACAGAAACTATCGCCACTATGTAGTTAGTTCTTTTTCTTTGAAATTTTTTCTTCTCTTTTTTCCTTTCTACTCTTTCCACATGCGTAAGGTACTGCTTTTCGAAAAATTAAACTTGTTCTTGTTAGTAGTGCTAATTGAACGGTTCCCATCGGTTAAAAAAACTTCGGAAAACTTAAGAAAACTCGCAGAAATTGATGTAAAATCAGTGAATATCTCGTAAATGCTACCAAAGTCTTCCAAAAGTTAGCAAGCCCCGATGAAATCTAAGTAGGTACAAGTTATTGACGGAGAAAGTGTTAGTGTCGTTTTTATTGCCGAGAAAATATTTAAGCCGATGACATGAAACCGGGCATAAGATGCTCCCCACTACGCGCTGATGTAATCGGCAAGGTGTCGCACTGCACTTGTGTGCAAGCCTTGGGAGGAGCAGAGAGGGGGGCGGTGAAGGAAGGGCGTCAATCTTTTGCCCCACATCCCGTGGGAGGAGACTCCGTTTGGGAGCCGGTGGTTCCTTGGGACTGTGCTCCGGGGGGGAAAATTTCGGCGCACCTGGAAGCAGTTTCCCTCCGAAGAGGGATGTCCTTCCCTCGCCCCAGAAAACACATGCGCCCAGACCGACCCTGTCAATCACTCCCCTTTTCCCTCCGTCCGTATTTTAAGGATCAAGGGGGGGGGGGGTGGAGGAAAGGAAAAGAGCCTCACCTCGTCCACGCCCTCTTCGTCCTCGTCCTCATCCTCGTCATGATGCTGCTGCTTGTCCGCCCCGTCCATCCCTTCCTCATCCTCGTCCTCTTCCTTGACCCTCCGAGGGACCACAGAGGCGGTCATCGACTGCTGGCTGACCACCACGTTCCCGCCGGCCATCGTCGAGCGCAGCGGGATGAGCGACAATTCCGTGCGGGCGTTCCCCATGCACCTCTGCTCCTCCAGCATCATCATCATCATCTTCCGATCGCGCGAAGGTCCGGACGGTGCATGCACGAACCAATATCCTCGCCGCACGAGATGGATATCCTCGCGTTCAACTTCTTTAAAGGCTAGCAATACTAACCCTTTTTCCCCTTTTCTTTCTCCAACAAAAAAATGTAATCCACTGCAAATATCGATGCACTTAATGCAAGCACAGATTTTCTTCACGAAAGCACGAGGAGAAGCCACTGAAACACTGGAGATCTATTTGGAAATAACATCTACGATTTGGAGTCTTATCTTTTTCTCCAGCGTCACTGGTAAAAATAAAAACAAACTGTACGTTTTTACTTATTGTCGATTCACTAGCGTTTTTCTCCGCAAAAACTTGAATAGAATCCTCTAGATTACTTCGATTTTTTTTATAAAAACAGCATCCTAGATTAAGGAACAAGATTTGTGAGTTAATTTTAATTCTATATGAAACCTCTTTCCAGTTCTTGCCTTTTCATGCTCTAACCAATATCCTCGCTAGACTAGACGAATGTGCAAACGTTACATTCCTCGATGGATATAAATCCCAACACTCTCCACGTCCCTATTTTTATTAAAAATAATATTAACTCCTGATAAATATTTTCTTATTCGCAATACACATTAGGTGGCTCTTCTTCAAGGAAACACCCTAGCGGAAACACTCCAAATATCCTCTGAAACACTCGAAAATATTGTTAGTAACAGCGTTCAAGGCGTAGGTAGTCTTCAGTGGTGAGTTTTTGAGCGTTCAAGAAGAGACTTTGGCCCATGTTTTCTGTCCTCCCCATCAGCAATTTGACAACAGTTACTGAGATAGCCCATATTTGCAATGATTATTTGCGCTCCTTCCACTTGAAAACGCATAAAATCCCTGTTAAATATCTTGTGTGTGAGTTGTCACAAGAAAGTTTCCGAAGTGGTAGAAAATGAATCACTGCTGCTTGCTCACGGGTGCTACCCTAGTCGGCGAACAATACACACACCGCCTTCGCTTAAATGACAAAAAGGTTCCTCTTTAATGCCCTAATAAACTTTTTATTTCGGCTAAAGCGCCGGTTGCTTCGTAACTGAAAAATTTGGCTGTGGAATTAGGCCTCTTGTCCACGTGAAGGAAACCATCCGGTGATAAATTATCCTCTAAAACTTATGACGTAGTGGAAAGCGAAAATATAACGATATCGTAGAGACCCTACTGATTTTCTTTTCTCGAATGTATTTACACTTGCACTTTACACCACATTTATTTCCATGCACGCATGGTGAAACTGGGCGTTCTTCGTCTACGATATTAGATTTTCTCAGGACCGCAGATCTGGTTTGCCGTGATACTTCGTTTGTTTATCCGCTATTATACACTTCTGATGCACATCCACCCTTGAACATAACTCCAATACTCGCTCTATGGAACTAGGCGATTTCCGTGTCCGGGATTTTAATTTTCAGCGCACAGCTCGCATGCCGGTATCCGTCTACTGTTTATCCTGTACATTATCCGTCCGGAGCACGCACATCTGTGAACATCACCCCTATATCCACCACAGAAGTTCGTGTGGACCTTCAGTCCGTTGCGCCGTATCTACTACTGCAGTTGCGATGACTTTCCAAGCGGCCACTCCGTATGTGGGTGTTGAGGAGACTTGTGCACGCGACGCTTCTGTGACTGCGGGCACGACCCGGTATCGTCCCAACGCCTCAACCGACACCTCCGTATCACACGCTCATCCCTCTCTCTACACTCGGCTGCATAAAAACACACTCGCGAATGCTGCTGACCGTACGTAAGTAGAGACGCATCCGGTCGGAGACGTAGGAAGTCCCGCTTTGATGTTTTCCCACTGTCGGTCGCACTGTGCGTCCCTCGCTTTATTTACGGGTGCATGCCTGGTGGTGGCGCCTGGTGTTGGGGGTGGGGGGAGAAAAAAACCAAACATCAACTAGCGTAACAAGATCATTTTCTCCACCCCCGTGGGAGGCACCTGGGATAGAGTGAGAATTGGAGCCGCTGTCCTCAAACCGTTGTTTTCACTCCGGTGATGACTATACCCATAGACTTGCACATGTGGTCAAGGGGATGGTTCTCACGCTCTTTCTTTGGGAACGGAGCACTTCAGGTACGTCCTCATTGGGATTATAAGCATCCCAAATTGATCCAGATATTCGTGCACGTCATTTAGCCTGCGCCAAAATTTGGAAGAAAGAGGAGGGATTAATCTTGGGGCGCGGGAACGAATAATTGGATCGGTTGACCGCAAAACGTCAACTGTTCAAGCATGCGCACTGATGCCTTTCCGAGTCTGTCCAATGAGGAAGGCGCGTTGTCGAACTTTCGCGTCTCTGCGTGCGGATGTTTCACGCAAGGCCTCGGAGGGATCCACCCCCTTCTCCCGCTCGGAGTTTGGAACAAAATTTTTAAAAACACATTCCGCGATTGCTGTACAGACAAATGGAAGGAGCACACGGAAGGAGTTGTCGTGCTCAATAATTTAATCTATGACCCACTTGGATTAAGGAAGAAGCAAATCTTTTCGTTGACTTTCCTACAAAACTTATCACCACGGTAGCCTGATCACGTTTTCCGTTGTGTGGGACTCCTCTTAAAGGAGATAGGAGGAAGGCATTTGATTGTTCGCCTCAATAATTTATCCTTTTGCCCCCTTGGTCCACTGGAGCTAATATTTCCGGAGTTTTCTTCGTACAAAAAGAAATCACTGTTGTTGTCTGATCACTTTGTTTGTTGTGGGAACTTCTCACTGGGAATGGATTGATAGGAAGATGCTTTATGATTTCCCTCCCCGATAATTTAATCTATGGTGCACTTGGTCCGCCGGCGCAATTATTTTCACTGTTTTCTCTTTGCAGAAGCTTTCGCTATAATTTCCAAATCATTTTCCACGTGATGAACACTTTTAAAATGAAGAAGGAACACTGATTTGTAGTTGGTGTTGGCGAAAAATGTTGGGTGAACTTTTAGCTCTCTGACTATTTCGCCACCAATGCCGGGGACCACTTGTAGGTTTGGAAAAACCCTTACTCTCTTCCCCTCTCCCGCCGGGGAAAGTCTCTCTCCTCTGCCGGACCTCCCAGCCTGCCCCGCGCGGCCAAGAGAACCAGGGTCCACCCCACAAACGCACTCACAGACACACACGAACTCAAAACGGGAGCACGAAAGGAGGATATCTGGAGCTGAGTGAGCGTCTAAAAGTGCTTTTAACCCTCCCTTCTCCTCCGTCCCAACTCTAGCACCCCCCGCCCATTCCCTTCTCACCCTCCTCTGTCGGAGAGGTTGCTCCGAGCATCCCCCTCCCCTCCTGCAGCTCTCCCTCACGAGCGAAGGGGTTGTTGTGGTTGGGGATACTCCCCTGCCCCCTACCCCTTCTCCTTCCCTCCCCCCAGTGTCCCACGAGAGGGGTGGCGAGGCCATGCACCCCCGCCCCAACTCTTCTTCCCCTCCATCGTCCGCCCACGTTCTGACCCCTTGGGGGCGCTGCAACCTGTATCCTCTTTCGCAACCACCCTAATCTTTCTCTCTCCCTCTTTAGAGATTTGGTTGGCCTAGTGGGGACGTGTGAGAAATATATGTGGGTCCACGATGATTCATTGCAAAAATGCTGGCAGTCAGGTTCGCGTGTGCAAAATGAAACGCTTAAGAGTGGAAGTTAACTATCTTCATCGGCGTTAATCAATCTAAAGATCAGTTTTCTTTTGCTCTCCACTCCGTACTCTTTACAGATCAACCCCTTATTATAATTAGGTCCAGTAGAAATGTGAAGAAAAGAATGGCGAAGTGTTTAATTTGGAGTGTTTATTTGCATGTTGCAGAAGAGTGTACTCTGAGAAAAGAGGACGAGAATAGGCTGCTGGCGTTTAAGATGTGGGTGTGGAGACGAATGTAGAAAGTGCAATGGACGGAAAGGAAGAGGAACGAGGAAGCACTCAGCATGGTGGGTGAGGAGAGGACAATGGTGTAGGAGATTAGGTTGGAACAGGTAATGATGGGCGTAGTGATTCTGTTAGCCTTGATAGATGGTAGGATGTTGGGTAAGCGGGAAAGGGAAAGAAAGAGAAAAGGGTATATTTATGGAATGAAGAGAAAGAGGATGGAATTATGAGGTGAAGTAAGAAATCGTATAAAGAGATAGGGGCCTGAAACCTGTAAAATGTAGAGGATTTTAACTTTTTTCCATTTAAACCTACTTACCTTTACCGGTCGATCACCCTAATGGTAATAATAATGGTGTGTTGCTCTACTGGTTGGTGTAGGTTTTGATGGATCATTGTTTCTCTCCTCTTGTCCCAGTGTCCAACCTAGGGCATTAGACAATGCTTCCTAACATGATTTGTTCAGTGCACTTCTTTCCACTCTTCGTAAAGTGCCCATATTTCTCCTCCCTCTTCAAATCTCAGCATACTCCCTTCCGCAGGGACCTTCCGTATGTTCTATCATTATTTCAGTATATTTTTATTTATTGTTCCATCCACTTACTATTCATCCTCGTAATTTCCTCATACAACTTTCTACCCTCACCTACTCTGCCAATTACTACTTCATTTGACCTACTTTCGACTCATTTACTTTCTTTATTCTACTGCACACCCGAATCTCAAAGCCATCTAGGTACTCTTTTCATATTCTCCCTCCCCTGGGTCTAATTTTCGTTAAAATTTAGCGCCACACTCCATGTTCTGCTCTTCACTAACCTTTTCTTAGCGTATCTACTCAGGGTTTCTGTCATTAGTTTTCTCCTTTTAATAGTATTCCTTCATAATTCCTACTTCTGTCATCCTAATAATTTTCTTTATACAGTCACTCCTTGGTCTATCGATCCAATTCAAAGCTGAGCTGAGAGGAGGGTTTTAGAAAAGAAATTTTGGACAGAAAATGTGCTCAAGATGAGAGTGTAGGATCATTTTCAGACCTCCGTTGCGTCACACATACAATGTATCTAGTGGTACACAGCGAACTTGTTCGTTCTCTTTACTTATCGACTTTGCACCCAAACTAATGAAGAATAAGAGCATCATCGTTCGTATTAACAAATCTTAAGATTGATTTTCTGCAGCTTTCCTCTCCATTCTCCTCTCAGCTTTACTCCTCTATATTTTAACGCCTCTCGTAATTTTCCTATTCCATTCTCTTTCTTCCTCAATCATTCTTCTCTGTCAATTTCCTTTAATACCCCCTTAATTTCTGTCCATAATACAGAAGATTGTAACTCCTTAGAATTACCTACCCTATTAGTTTTCTCCTCTTCTCTGGTTTTTCATTTAGCTTCCGTTCTTCTCAGCTCCTTTTACAACTCTTTGATAATTGAACCTCTCCCTCAAGTTTCTCTTAATCATTCTTCTACGTAACCGCACTTCCATTGCCTCCAGTCTTCTCTGATCTGCTGCTGCCAACGCCTTATCTTCGGCGCAAATTGAGAGCATGCTCTGTTCATGTCTATATTATGTGCTTCAAATATGAAAATGAGCAATATTTGATTTCGGCTTCGTAAAATTCGTGATCTTCTGTCCTCAAAGTGCTTTTACACTTGAAATTTTTAAATTTTTCCTACAAATGTTCATCAAAAAAGATTAGAGCATTAAAATATTGAACTGAGTAACTCCAAGAAAGTAAGTAATTTTTTATTGACAAATTCTCAAGATGCAACTATCGCAATATGCGTTGAGATACTTGCATCTTGGGTAATTACTTCATCACTTATTTATCGTTCAGGAGCCATTTTTTTACTCTTAGCAGTGTTTATAATTTTAACCACCAATGAGCATTAATTTAAATGGAAATAATCCTGCTTTGATGCTAATACATCTAAATACTCCGGATTAGTGTCTATGGGTTGACTCTGAGATTTAATGTATTATAATTAAGAGGGATAGAACACTTACTTAGAATTGCAATAAATGGCTGCACTGTGAAATAAAAATGTAATTGTATAAAATTAAATAGTTATTATCAATTCGATTTCCAGCTACCGTAAGACTGACATAATTAATCTATGAAAGCTTTCAGATGCTTCTTATATTGACATGAGTTCTTTTGATTCTCGGTCACTCGCTCTGATTCATGGTTATTAGTACTATAATTAGGTACCTAAATGATCTAGCTGTAATTGTTAGATATTTTATGCATAAGTTGATGTAGAAATACTGATATGAGGTCAAACATCGCAATCATGTTCTGTAAATATTTTAATTTAGCGGGTTCTCTTATTGTGCTGAGAAATACATATATTAAAAGTAATCGACCAGCTAAAGGTAGGTTTTATTGAAAGTCAGGGAAAATGTTCCAAATTTCTGCACATGCGGGGCCCTAGCTACATTTAGTATTTCTTCCTTCATCTCCGCGTACGTTCTACGCATCTTCATCCCGTCCATAAAACCTATTCTCTTTCTTCCACTCCCCCGATTGACCAACATCCTTCCCTCTAGCACGGCCTTAATCAACCCATCTAATTACCTCTTCCAGCCACCTACCCTGCCTGCCCCTAATCTCATCCAGAAGTTTCCTCTCCTACCAGCCATGTCAAGCACTTACTCATTTTTCTTCCATTCCGTCCACCGCACCTTCTCGATCCTCCTCCACATCCACATCTCGAACGCCTTCACTCTTCAGCCTATTTTCATTCTCCTTTCTCAGAGTCCACGTTTCTGCCCCACACAATGCCACACTCCATATCAAGCTCCTCACCAGTCTTTTTTATATCCTTACTTAAGACACCCGTCATCAGCTCCCTTCTATTATTGAACGTTTCCTTTGCTATAGCGCTATTTTCCTCCTAATTCATTAAATTGATCTACTTGCTCCAGTTTGTGCCATCCTACTTTTATGACCAGCCTCGCGTTCTTTGTCCTAGAGAATCTCATTACTTTTTTTGTGATGTATATTCATTCCGAATTTCCCGTATTGAATTTCTATTTCATCTACTAAAGCTTCCCTCTTAGATCAACTTACCAACGCTTTATCGTCTGCGGATCTAACCGACTTTATCTGCTGGCCTCCTGCTTTGATTCCCACATCTAGCTCTTCCCATGCCTCTCTCACCATTTCCTCGGCATAGTAACTGTTAGAAAGCAAAGGCGACAATGGGCACATTTACCTTATGAACTCGATACTCTCAGGCGTTACTTTGTAAAATTCCATTTTGACAGAATCAAAACAAACTTAGTAAATTTTACAATGGATTTTATTCAATACGACCGGTTTCATCGCATAAGCGACACCTGAATATGTCGCTTATGCGATGAAACCGGTCGTATTGAATAAAATCCATTGTAAAATTTACAAAGTTTGTTTTGATTCTGTCACATTTACCTTACCCCACGACCTATATTCGCCCACCCAGATTCACAGTCAGCCACCCTCACCGGTGCCCTCTGAGCCATATATAAGCTTCGGATAAGTCTCCTATCTCGCCAATATATTCCCATTTTCCCGAGTATCTGCAGTTGTTTTTCCCTATTAACTCTGTCAAAAGTAGTGATGGGCGAAGTCGATCCTTTGATAGATCTCGGTCACGCCTATCACTCCCACTTGCGATTCGATGGTGAGTGGTCATGATTGATTGATGTTCCAGCTAGTGATCTGTTCAAGTTGCCTACAATCAATGATCTCTCAGGAAAGTCGTGATTGAAACAAAATCGTAACGAACTCTGCTCTCGCTGGCCATTCGTGATTCCTAATATACAGTCGTATGTGTGACTCACTCACGTATACAAATTCCCGACCAATTCCAGACGAGCTAGGAGCCTGAAATTTTTCACTGACCTTCCTTGAAAGAATTCATCGGAGGAAAAATGCCGAAATCATGGGATTTTTAACCGGAAGTGACCCAAAAAATAAAAATGGCGGATATTTGGACTTCGAAAAGTAGACTTTCAGTTCTCGCTTCATATCTTTTGAACAGTGGGTCGGTTCTGAAATCTGACGAAATTTTCATAACGGGGAATTGAATATTCTTGAACATTAAAAAAACATTGGTGTTCTACGCTTCGTAGTTTTCTCACCAGGCACAACATTTAGTGAAGAGTTTCCATTTTTTTGCGGTTTATTTACTATAGCTCCTAAACCAGGATTCTGATTTTAAATATATTTTCCTCAGGGATTTAGATCTCATCGTGACCTACAACTTCATGCTTTTTGCTTTTTTCTAACTCTTATAGTACTCTGGTAGCATGGTGCCAAAGTCGAATTTTGGTAAAACTGTCAAATGTTTTTGAAACTTGACATGGGCATGCGCCTTGACATGCCCTTTGCAAGTAATTAGTAAAAACCTGGACTTTACCAATAGTTGGCTGGTGACATGGCGCCAAATTGGGATGTTTGTGAAACCTTCTGTTTTTCGACTGTAGCTTCTAAACTAGAAGTCGGATCTCGAATCTATTGGGCGGTTTTTTTAGATCTCATTCAGTCCTACAACTTTATTCTATTCGTTATTTTCCATTCCTTTTAGTTATCAGGTAACATGGTGTCAAAGTCGGCTTTTCGTGAAACTCGTGGTTTTTCGACTATAGCTTCTAAACTAGAAGTCGGTTCTCGAATCTGTTGGGAGTTTTTTTTTAGATCTCATGAAGGCCTACGATTCTCTGCTATCCTTTTTTTTCATCTCTCGTAGTTCCCTGGGGACATGGTGCCAAAGTCGGCTAATTCATTAAACTCTGTAATGTTTCTTTCCCTCACGCCCTCACCAGTGTAGGGATGACCTTGAAAGTCGGCAGGGATATGCGCCTTGACAGGATATTTACGGATAGTTAGAAAAAACACGGATTCCTTCGTAGCTCAATGGCAACATGGTGCCAAAGTGATATTTTCAAATGTTTATTTCCCTCACGTTTCGTAGCTGCTAAACTAAGAGTCTGATCTCGAATCTTTTGGGCGGCTTTTTTTAGATCTCATCAAGTCCTAACATTTGTGCCAATCATTTCTCTCTAACACTTATAGTTCGCTGGAAAAATGGCGCCAAATTTGGAGTTTTCTGTTTTTCCACTGTAGCTTCTAAACTAGCAGTTAGGTCTCAAATCTGTTGGGTGTTTTTTTTAGATCTCATCGAGGCCTACAACTTTATGCTTATCCTTTACTATCTATCACTTATAGTTCGCTAGCAACATGGTGCCAAAGTCAACTTTTTTTGAACACACAAAGACGTTGGGAGCGAAGCCCTTACACGGCGACGGCGAGCAAAGCGAGTATATACTGTAATCATGACCGATGTGTACAGCTACCTCGTTTAGTGCCGGTTTCCGTGGAGTTGTTGGTAATTCTTCGAAAACAATTGAAAGCACAATTGTGCAATACGTTCGAAGGTTTATTTTGTTCTTACACAGCGTTCTTGGTTTGTGATTTTAAGCATAATTAAGAAGAATATTAGAAATATCCCTTACGATTACAAAACTATCAAAGAGTGACATTTTATGGACCAAAAATTATTCAAAACTCATCATAAAAACCCTATCAACGTTTTCATTTGGCTATAAGAATTTAAAGCAAATTATCCGACTGTAGTACTTAAATTGAATTTTCAATTACAGTCGGTATCACTAAGTTTCACTTGTGCAAGAGACGTAACATTTGTCGAGAATACTGAAACGAAACCTTTATAAGACGAAGGTTTATCGTGTGTTTAAGTTACAATGCAATTATGGAAATTCAGAGTTTACAAATGTTATATGTACATACTATATGTGCTGTGATGTATTGGGTGTGTTATTGTGGTGATATTTTTACATTTAAATATAATTTGTATTAGGTAGACTTACGCTCCTAATGAATGCGTTATGACAGGAGATGAGTTTAAAGTGTTGCATAATTTTCGCAAGAGTCGGATAAGACTGATGACTGCAATTAGTACGTTGTTTCAACTATTATATAAAATTTGGAATCAATGCGAATTGAAATTAAGTTATTGACTACAAGTTTTCCAGTTTACATCCTCAGTGAAAGGATAATGATTGATTTGTGTACTTAAGCAATGTAGGTATTATAGATAGATATTAGTGTATAGTTTTTTATTACACTTCTTTCAATAAATTTTACCACATCAGAGTCATCTCTTTATTTTATCTCATTATTGTATTGCTGGTCTCACATCTCGTGATCGATACTTGATGTCATACAATCATCGTTATCGGTAATGATGAACTCCTCAGCCATTGGAGAGATCCAGTTCATCGTTCAATCTTTTCAGAGAACTTGATCTCGGGATTCGATGAATCACGACCGACCCATCTCTAGTCAAAAGCCTTCTCGAAATCATCAAAGCAAGTGAAAACGTTCAAATTATACTCTATATTTTTATCAATAAATGTCTGGTAATTCCTTCAAAATAAGGACACCCATGGCGTGTCCTACCGATGAAGTTTTGGGGTAAAGAGTACCATAATCGCAGCAACTTTGTATCCCTATATATCGAACTTATGGACGTACCGCTTCTCTCGAAGAACTACATTAAAGCTTTGATGCAATCGCAAAAATCTCCATCAGGCACTATAATGATTTTTCTTTTGTTCACACACCAGACCCATGAGAACGATTGCTTTAGTAATTAGGGTCAATCCTACTTTTAGAGCTATCGGTTGCCGTAAATGATCAAATCATCGCGTCATGCCTTGAGATACTTGCAGTCCTTATACATCTGATGCCCGTCAAATAGTCTTTCTACATTGATTCAGCGCTACTTCGATAAAGCTCGTTTCTTACCATCAAATTCGCCGTTTTAAGGTAATCTTGTCCTATCTTATGGAGCCTCATTTTCATTACCGTTAATTTTTCATAAGCTTATCTTTCTTCCGATGGTTTCCAATAAAATGTTGTTAAAGCCTACCTACTACGGTAGGTTGTATTGTGAATTCATTTTTAGATATTCCAAGGAGAGAGAGAGGTCAATCGATGTTAATTATTTATGTTACAACCGTTGTTAGCTGTGATCAGATGCGGTGTGACAGCGAATAATACGCTCACAGTCGTGGAACGATTATCATGCATTGTTTATTTTAAGGCTTGTATGTATACCAAGTGAACTCATAAAATTTTGTGGAGAGAAGATGAAAATGGAACTATATTAACTTCTTTGCAAAATAAATGAGACTGGAAATTTCCCGGAAGACTTTACAAAGTGTATTATAGTAACCTATACCCAAAAAAGAAGAATTCACAAAAATGTGAGGACTACAGAACTCTTAGCCTGGTATGTCATGCATTAAAAATAGTGACAAAAATTGTCCATGGTAGAATTGAAAAAACATACAGGAGCGATAGACAGTAGACCAGTACGGCTTTCGGAAAGGCATAGGAACAAGAGAATCAGTCTTAGCACTGAGACTAATAATAGAAAAACAGATGTTAAAGGCAAAGCAACATTCATTTCTTTCATAGATCTGGGAAATGATTTTGATAATGTTAATTGAAAGACATTATTTCACATCTTAAAGAAAAGTGGAATTAAATTTAGAGATAGATGACTAATTTATAGTTTCTACAAAAATGAAAAAGGAGTAGTTAGATGTGGCTCAAAGGAAAAGGAAGCAAGAATTAGTAGGGATGTTAAATCCACCTGGCTGGTAATCTAACTATGGGTCTTTGGAATACCAGGGCAATGCGCTGAAAGAAATTAAAAAGCCAAAGCTCCGTGGTTCATTTCCGGGTCCAAGTGAAGATTTTACTCGTGAATTTTTTTTTCGCAAATTATGTGAGCATTGTCTGGTGATTTTCGTCATCATTTAGTATAGTTTTTGCGAATGAGCAGTCTGATAAATGGTGTTTTTCCATTTGGGGTTCACGCTCGCGACGTTGGAGCGAATGCTACACAGCAGGCATTACATAAAATACGGCAACGTTGCCGGCGTCACACCGTCCGCAGGTAATTCCTTCGCTGTGCTTGGGGAAAGGAATTTTATTACGCGCTGCTTAGTCAATGGAATTCCTCAGGGAAGAGCGTTTATTTCGCGGAACGTAAACAAAGGCATTTCCCGAGGACTGTCGTAGCAGCACCTACATACTTTACGGACTCATATGCGATTCTTGAATGAGCGCGTGCGACACAATCGTGGTTTCGTATTCGCCCTGCGTCATAATGTGAGGAAGCTGTGTGAAAAAGGTTGAAGTATCTCAGAGGTAGTGTAGGTAGGTATGAAGCGTGTACGTTATTGGGAAAAAGACATGAGTTGTTTAGTTTCTACGAGTATGATGTATAGAAGCTAGTTAATATTTGTCATATAATTGAAAGGAATGACGTACACTATCTCCACAATAATAGTATGACGTGGTACGGAAAGTACTGAATAAAACGCACAATCACAGATCACATGAAGTTCCGAGTCTTAATATGTCGGAAACGGTTCGACGTCAAACATTTCAAGTGATCCGTGGATTAGGAAACTGATGTGTCTTCTGGTTTCGGTCGCAAAATCATTTTTATCGTTCAAGTTCAATCACTAAAATAGCACCCCGTTGTCTCAGGCGTAACTTTATGGAATTTGCTTAGCATATTGAATGAGAAAGTTTATCTAGAAAATTTCAAGGTGGGGAAATATTTCCGAAAAAGCACTGCATTATTCATAAAATTCAAGGGTAATTTGCGCGCGAGAGCCATGTTAGGTGGATAATTTTTCGCAAAAAAACTGGCTTCACTTTCGTGCGTCAAGGCGCCATGTACTCGCTTCTGTAATCTATGACGTGATCTATAGTCTGATCTATGAGTGTACGTTTAATTTAGTACTTTCCTTGCCACAGAATTGTAGTATTGTTCTTTTAGGCTGAACGATTCCTTTTAACCACTTGACGAAACCACTCTTCGTTCTTCTCATAAACTAAAATGTGTCATCTAATCTAACTTTTTACTTAAAATTGTTTTTTAATATTTTAATGTTTTTCAGCTTTTAATGTGTAGACTGAGAATGGTGGAGGGCTGAAGTAAACCAATCTTAGAATTGAACGCCCAATTATGTTTTTGAATCTCTAATACACACGTACACTATCCTTACATAGCTCTTTATCCTGTTTCATTTAGAGAGGTGCACTTTTGGGCTTTACTCCATTTGCTAAGGCGATTTCGCACCGTCTCCCCTCAGACCTTCCATGGACAAATATAACATTCGAGCCTGAGGTGTGAATCAAACCCATGAGGCTTCAGCCTGACATTCTTAAGGCGCGTTACCAGCTTGACTACCGCGGTCGGGGGTCATGTTCATCCCTGTGAACTTCCTCCAGACACACGTAATACTTATTCGTCTTCTTGAAAATATCTTAGTGGTCCTGGGGTTTTGCCATCTATCTCTTCCGCTTACTTCATTTTACTTCTTTGTGGCATTAATATTTCTATATTCATCTCTAATTTAGTCAGATACCAAACCAGTAAATTACTCTTCTATATTTTCTTATCTTTCTAGAATCATCCGATCCACTTCTCAAAATGCCTTACTAGCAAACGAAAATCTGCAAGAACTGATAATATACATAAATGATCCATGGTATTCAGTGATAAACTTTACATTTTTATTTGAGCTCCATGATAAATGAATGGTGGAATTGGGCTCTTTCTGTGTAATTTAAAAGCTTGAAAACCTCACGTAAAAGAGCTGCGTATCGCCAGTTCAAATTCAAGTAACGTTACTGTCCGTCGTAATTTAAGTCACTTTTCGTTAAGTATTTTGCAATTAGTACCCATGAACGAAGGTGTGAAGGGGAGGTCATTTATTCAAGACTGGCACAACACTTTGGAACAAGCTGCCGCAAAACTGCTCGTTTCATTGGAAAGATCAAATTCATTTACCTTCTAGGAATATATTCATGTCCTAAGAAGTGTCGAGAAAAAGCAATCGAGTATGATTGACTTACGACGAGTTATTTGAAAATATGAGGATCTTTAACTGAGAGAGAATGCTAGGCAAATAGTTTTCTTTTGAGATGACCCTTCTCTCATAATGAATTAATTGATTATAAAGGACCCTTTTCAAGTTCGATCAATGATGACGTCGGATTTCTGTCCTTGTTTCTCCATTTCCCACGTAATCTTATCCACCTACTGTCGTCACCCCAAATGAACAATTATTTATGCTCCAATGGTAAAGTTCAAATCCATCCTCATGCCAGAATTATTTTAATATACCAGGACGTTTCTGGATGAACATCGGTATAAGTTCATTATTGATTTTCGTTTATTTCCTTTCCTGTGGTTACACGGAAATATGAACCAAAGCAAGAGAATCAACAACGAAGGAGTACTGCGAAGAAAAGATGCTTCATGAAAAACACTGCGAAGTAGAAGAGTCAAACTTGCTTTAAACGTTCTCAGACCTGACAGTGTCCTGAAAAGTGGAAGGAACTGCTAATGCGAAGAATTACCGAGGAAGAGCAAAAATGGTAGTACATGGTGGAAGTCGTGAGAAATGCAAAATAAGGTATTATGCAGGAATGAAACAGCTGGAAAGAGAGTGGAGTGAAAAACTGCAGCAAACCAATCTCCAGATTCAATACTGCGTATACTGATGCGCAAGTACGGTGTACCTTGTTTTTTATGCCTTTCCAGGACGAATGATTCAAAATCAGTTGTTTAACCAACGGAAGTCACGTGACCGAGATTGCCACACCCTGCTGCGGTCCTTTTAAACGTCTCCCGAGTCAAGGCACAGGCTCTTTACCCTTCGTTGTACTCTCTATCCTGGTGCACCAACCCTTGCTCCATTCCCCCCACCGTTTGTCGATCTTTACTCCCTACCCCTTGTCTCCCCCATCCGTGTTGGGCTGTACCCCATCTCTCCCGTCCTATTTCCCTCCCTCCCCACTCTTATACATCCCCCTTCTCACTTCCCACTGCTCTTTTATCATCATGTTGCTCCCTCCCTTACGATATCTCCGCGAAAGCAGACCGCCTCCCTATTGGTCGGTTGGATGGACCAAGCCCCGCCCACCGCGGGCCGTTCCCGACGTTCATTGGACGAGGTGGGAACTTGTCGCGCCGACGGAGTAGTCCGATGTTCCCCCTACCTCCATCTCCTCCCCTCTCCTAGTGTCCCCTCCACTTCTCTCCCTTGGGCCACCCCTTACAAGGTTTATCGTTGCTATTAGGATTCCGACGGCCTCGATTGCTCTCTTAGCTCTGGAGTAAGTTTTCCGCTGAACCGTTTGGCTCTCGATAAGAAATCCTTTCGTCGGTTTTAGTAGTTTTTCACTGCATTGGATGCTGTTCTTTCTCGGGGCTCTTTGTTCTTTTTTGCGGTAAAATATTGACGACGTTTGGAAGAGCATTGCGCTAAAGCACGGGTCGACAAACTTCTTAGACGAAAGAGTCATTTATCCCTCACAACAATTTAAAAATTATTCGAAGTCGTAAATATTTTTACCAAGAAAACTTAAGGTCTTTTTCTGTTACAAAGTGTAGCATTAATTATACCTTCATTTAACTGCCACGGAAGGCTAGATGAGGAAATTAAGAGGTGTGCGAATGGCGAAAGGAAATTCGTAGGTACCCCAGGCATACCATATGGTATATAGGGAATATAGAATGTCGATATTTTTGCTTATCATCTATATTTCAAATTGTGGTCCAAATCTGTCTATATTTTGGGGCATGGTTTATATTTTGTCCAAAGGTTCGCTACAATTTATACGGAAGCCGGCACTGCACTGCGAAGTTTTAAATTGCGCGCCGTGGCTAGGCGCTGCTGCTTTGTTCATCTGGTTCGTCTGGCTCCGCGCTTCGGCAGTGTGGGTTTGGTGCTCGGCACCATCTACCTCAATGCTCGGCACTCGTCTCTGCCCGGCAGCGTGCTTGCCTTGCTGCGTCTTCCCCCCTCCCTTGCCTCCTCACACCACCCTTCTATCCACCTCAACAGGCATCGAAAGGATTGCTGTCTGTTTAAATTGGCGGCGTGCGACGTACGTATATTCAATTTCATATGTACTTAATGAATAAAATTGTTCATATTAGCAACTACCTTGTTTCTCTCAATTTTCACCGGTACTATAAACTCTACCATACAAGCCAGACGAAGCTTTTAAGAAATAAATGCATAATTTTCCATAATAATGCAGATTTGGTCCGATTTGCCTGGATTTTCATGCGTAATTTGAGTCCGTTTTGGTCTATATTTTCACGGAATTGGGTCTATAAAGTCTATATTTGTTTGCTCTGAGCCTATGGGATGCCTGTAGGTACCCAATATGTGGATTATATCAAGAATTGAGTGTATTTCTCGAGAAGCAAAAATCGCAGTTTACAAGTATTCTCCCCTAAACTTCATTGTATGGTAGCGAAACGTGGATATAACAGGATGAGATATGAAGGCTAAATGCAGTGGGAATGGTGTACCTGAAAAGCTTTAAGTAGGCTTGTGCGATGAGTCGATTAATCGAAGTCATCGACGATGATTTTAGTCATCGCGGTGCGATGACTGTAATCGATGACGATGAATGTCATCGACCATCGATGTCGATGAGTCGATGAGAATCAATGATCCCGATGAGTCGATGACTTGATGCGAATCATTGATGTCGATGAGTTGATGAGAACCTTCGATGAGGATGATCGATATTCTTATATCACTAATTTTTCTTCTTTTTTCCATTAATTTGAAGGCCTTAGATCTAAAATGTATGAAGTATAAGCACCCCAGCTATTGCGCCTTTAGGACGATGGCAGGGCCACAGTGGGATGTTTGGAATTCATGTGGTAGACGATACAGAAGTAGCGATCACGTTCGATCACAGTTAATACGCAGTAGCAGTGGTAGCATTGTATTCGTTGGTTGCACTGGTGCAGTTGGTAGCAGCGGTAGCAGCCTGAGCTAAATCGGCTAAATTCACCGAATTCACAGTCTCAGTGATTTAGATTATTTAGTCACAGGCTGTGATTGCTACTTTTCAGTATCGGTGTTTCAATCACAGCGATATATCGCTCATCACTACTGCACATTTCATCGTGAGTCATCGATCATCGTAATTCATCGATCATCGGCATTCATCGATCATCGACATTCATCGATCAACGATATTCATCGATGGTCATCGATCATCGTGTACACTCTATACGATGATCGATGACAGCCATCGTCATCGAAACATTTCGATGAAATTTTTTCATCGAAAATCGATGACCAAAATCGGTCATCGCACAAGCCTAGCTTTAAGAATGAGTGGGTCTAGAAAGAATGTGGGTTGGATACTCCAGTGGTGGACGTATATGATATGAAAGGAGTGTGTTTCGTTGGTTTGGTCATTACGAGAGAACATTGAACTGGGCATTAGAGAATATTGTTAAAAGAGAGCTACTTTTCTAGCCCTAACAGCGATCAGTATGCTCTTTGACTGTTTCAACCGCGAAAGGGAATGGCGTGTGATGGATATAAATAAATAAATATGGTAATAAATATATATAAAAAAGGTAAAAAAGGTATGGTAATAAATAAATATGTATGTAACCAATTTGAGAATACTCCTTAAAAATAAAAAATGAAACTTTAAAAGCTTTATTTTAAATTTTACTTCAGAGATAGCCACTCGGACCGCAGTTTGCCGAAGTTAGTTATGTGTTGCCTTTGCCAACAGGAGAAAACTCGTAACAGGGACTTAGAGTAACCCGTAACAGGGAATGCTAAAGATGGTAAAGTCATAATGTGGATTGTTGCGTTTTTTTCATATTCTGTGGTGAATGTAGGTTTTAATGTAGTACCTCATATAATGCATCTTAAAACGTGTCGTTTGATGTTTGTTCTGCCGCAGATAAATTAAATCAAATGCGTTTAAGATTTCTAGATCAAAGAAAAATAACCCGGACCACATTCATCCTTAAGCCTTTTCCTTCCCACGGCGGCTATCCTTTACAGCATCCGCATCTGTCGGTTTTCCCATTTCCTCCCTTTCCGCCCATCCATGCGAAGTCTCTTCTCTTTCCTCCTTCCATAAAGTCTTTACTTTGTCCTCCCCTTTCCCGCCCGCTCAACAGCTTCCCCTCAATAATGGTAACCGATTCAACTGCCCATTAGAAAGCAACCTTTTTCAATCCTGAAGACGATTTGTTATCCGGTTGGTCTGGTTTTTGTGGTTTGTAAAAGTTTCCGTTCAGTAAAAAAATGTACCAATCAACTGTTACTTCAGAGGGTGTATTGCTTACTTGTGAGAGTAGATAATATTACGTGCATTCAATCGTACTTCTAATCGGTCTAATACCTATTATGATTTCGTAGAATTTTAGTGGTTCCATGATATAATTGGTCTCTTAACTAACTGGTCCTGATGGACGGTGTTGAATACTTATTAGCTCCGTAAGTAGCTAAGATGGGGGATTAGTAAGCAACCGCATGGAGGCGTAATTACATGATATGATATTTTGTGACGAATAACAAATTTATCCATTTATGCAGGATATTATTAATGCCCGTAAGTAAGTATTATACATGAAATTTGCATACATAAATTTTTCCCGCGGTAGCAAAATAATCCAAATTACGAAAGCAGTAATTTTTGGAAGGTAAATTACAAAAGCGACAGTTCATGCAACCCGATTAAATTATGTAATGAGTTCCATAGCTTTATGGATCTCATAACCGTCGATTGCGTAGCTAAATATTTGTGCAGCCGGCCATGAATCGGCTAGTTGCAACGGAACAGTGGGGCGGTTAATAATTTTTCTCCGATTTTACGCTCCCAATTCAAGTGCCAACCCCCTACCAATCTCGCCACAACCCTCGTTACGCAGAATTCCGGACCCACCCCTCCAACAACTCGTATCACCCTCGTCCCTCCACCGACAATTTTACACCCTCAGTTACACCCACCCTACCGAGCGCGAGGATGCTTTAAAACCCACCCTATCCCTCTCCTTCCCCACCCATCAAACCCCTCCTCCTTCCTCTATTAATGCCTGAATCCCCTCCTCACTCTTCCCCTGCACAGCCCGACATTTGTCACCCTACACCTCTTCGCAGGGCCTGGGGGAGGGGAAGGGGAGGGTAAGGGGCGGCTGGCACATTGTGGAAGTTCGATTGAAACGCGACACTCAGCCGTCGTCAAAGGATGGCGCTGGTTGAAGGGAGGAAGGCGTGAGTAGGGGAAGGGGTGGCACTTGCGCTCTGAGCCGGGAACTCCTTTAGGGATGTTGGGGCGCTGGGGATGTGTAGTAGCCCTAAAAAGTGGGAGGGGCCACGGAACATCGCTACCGCCTCCTTTTTTTCGTCAAGGGGTACCTGCTCAGTCCGCTCAAAAAATGAGGCCGAGTGAAGTTCATCCGGAGATTATCAATTGCGTTCTTGCGATGCTTACTGCGACTTATCCGCTTTTAATCTTCCAAAGGCGAATGGCGGAATGAGTAACACGTAGAAACCCAGGACGCCCGCCCGGATGAAATTTCTTGTAATTATGTCCTGCGCTGGGTCTTTATTCTGCTTCAAGAAATCACTCAAAAGAGAGTTTTATTCCCGATGAAAGAATGGCGACAGGACTGTGGGATAGTCCAAATTCATTTGCGTGTTTCGGTGTGAATTTTGCATCGTAAAAGATGCGACGTGCATACGTAACTGGATTGAGGCCTGCCCGTTGGAATAATGATCCGTCACCACCACCAC
Organism: Pyrrhosoma nymphula; assembly: GCA_963573305.1. Lineage (NCBI taxonomy): Eukaryota > Metazoa > Arthropoda > Insecta > Odonata > Coenagrionidae > Pyrrhosoma > Pyrrhosoma nymphula. The sequence goes on along the minus strand of OY754337.1, from coordinate 66,764,019 downwards.
CACAATGCTGTTGGTTGCATAATCTCACAAAGAAGTCCTTACGTTTAGCAACTGTTGTAGGATGCTCTTTATGTTTCCGGATTTTTTTAGAACCGTAAGTATGTACAAATTAGAGTGAGCATATTGAACGCATAATCTCAGAAACAATACCGTAATTTTATTGTCTATTGTAGAATTTCCTTTGTGCTATCGGTATATTTTTTAAACCGCACGGATCATAAAATGAATTTGGACTTAATACGACTCAATTAACCATTGGAAGCTCGCAGACTTGACGACTAAGCGACTTACAACGTGGCACCACTGCCTTTTTATGCTGCTAGGTATCTATCAATCCAGTCACTTATGACAGACTCTTTGAAAATCTCGCTTCCTTCACAACAGGGTGCAGAACAATGTTATACCTGATTTTGGAGTCCCTGGGCCTGGGGGCTATTGTAATTTAAAAAGTAGCCAAAGAGCCTCAAGGCTATTTCAGGTGGGGAGAAATGTTATTAATGCTTCACTCTAGGGAATGGGTACATGAAGCTGTTTGTAAAGAAGGGAAATTACAAAAGGCGCGGTCAGCTCTTGTATTCGGGAGATTAATTCATGACGGATGGCCATTGAGGGTTAGATAAATGAGGTTTCATTAAAATATTTTACTGTGCTAGTTATTTTATGGCATTCTTGGCCTCTGCCATTATTCATGGAATCGATTCATGATAAAGTCATATCTTAGCACTTAAAACATCAGATCTTGTTGATGACGTTATCGTCGGAACTCGGGTAGTGGAGTAAAAATATTGTGTGGAATAATTAACGCCATAGTTTTATTTCAATACTTCGAGACTGTTGTAGTGACTTGGAAATTTATTTGGGTTAGTGGTGATATCTTATCTGAATCCTTGAATATTCCTGTGTGCTAGCAAAGGAAGTGGAGTGTGGTTCCAGTCACGGAAGAGTCACGGGTCCAAATTCAGGTGATACCTCTACACACCAACAGTCAAGCCCGAGGTGTGCAAACTTTTTATAGGCACCATACGCTTTTGTTGAACCCCCGCATAGGTGACAGGATTAACCTACAAACCCAGATGTGCAGATTGCACATATTCTCGGGATTAATGTCTGGTTAACGCTGTTCTAACATATTAAGCGGACCAATAGCCTGAAGGATAATAGTTTCATTGAAATACAGTATGTGCGCGTCTTTCCATGTTTACATTGTGAGTGTAGAGCGAAAATCAATAATTCCAAACGTTTGTGAATGCCGTTTTACTCAAAGTACTTTACTGCTCAGTCTGATGTAGGGATCGATGCGCAGTGAAAATTGCGTTGTGTAAAGCGGATACTTGCGCGAATGCATCAACAAAAGATGAAAATGCTCTTAATTCCGTGCCCGCGTCCTCGCAATAACATCAAATTCATCACATAAGTAACAAAAATCATCAAGAGGTCACAAATCTCGCAAGTACGTCAAATTTCGCAATTAAGTCCCTCGTGTAAAACGGCCTTAAATGTCTGCTCTTCGAAAGGTGTGTCCAGCGGCATTAAGTGGCGGAGGGATCGAAGTTGCCCCCTCCTATTAGGGACCATTCAAGTATTGCGTAAGACGTTTTTGGGAGGGTGGGGGTTGGGCTTTTCTTACGTTTTCTTACGTTGTCTTACGTAGGGGGGTGAGGGGGTCCGAGACAGTCATACGTCAGATATAAGTCACTTCTGAATTTTATAAATACTTTTATCACTTTTTCAAATTATTTTCGGAGGAAAATTACTTTTTAGGATCACCGCCGCGGGGGTACGCCTGAATGTATGCTAAACTATAGAAAAACGTACTACTAATTTGTTGCTTTAATTAGTTTGGAAATGTCGCATTTCCAAAAATCGCAATTTTTGCAAGTTGTGCGTACACCGAATCGCGAAATATCAAAAACCGTTATCGATATCCGTGATGTCAGTTTTTGCGCATTTTCACATAGAATCCCCCATAGTTTACTATCTATGTCCATGGATTCAAAAATGTCTGATAACTTACGTAAGATTGGGAGGGGAGAGTCCATGAAATCTTACTTTGTCTTACATTGGGGGGCGGGGGGGGGGGGGGGTTAAAAAAAAGTGGTGAAAATCGCCTTATGTAATATTTGAATAGCCCCTAATCCTATCGCGGTCGCGGGTTGCAGTCCTGCTTGGGTGGGACTAGGACATGAGAACTTTTGTTTGTTATCGAGTAGTGGTGGAGTAAGTGTTGACGGAGCGAAACGGCTGCAGCCGCAACTGTTTCAAATGACTGTTGCAAACAGCAGGTTAGTTTCGTGATCGTGTCGCAGTTGTGCTCTGTGATGTGCAGCGGCAACTGATAGCTGAAACTAACTGTTCCGTCTTCTACTCTGTTCCAATCGCACTGCACGTGTGGCTGAGTTGCGGTTAAAAGCTACATTTTGTTGGATTTGAATCTGTTACATGGGGGTTGCTGTTTTATTCAGCCAACACATGACCGACCGTTGTTGCAGATAGAAATAGAACTTTGAAGTACCTATTTTTCATGTATTCAAATAAAATTGTTACTTTATTTAAGTGAAATATTTCTAATTACATATAACGCAGAACTACCAACCATGTTGTAACAGCGCCGATCGATCGCCTGTTATTTGGTGTGCCTCTAGCTGTTGTCCGCAACAGGGTGTATCGCGGAACTGTTTAGTTTTGGAACTGTTTCGGTTGCGAAACTGTTGCAATGAAAGTGTTGTGTTCTTTTAGTGCCACCACTATTATCGAGTCACTTGTAATATACAACTATAGAGTCGTACATTCACTCGCAAATAAATACGCCATTATCATTACATATCCACAATTAACGAGTAGATGATTTTAAACTTAATCATCTAACAATTATTATGTGTGTAACAGCCGTTTCCTAAGAATACTGGGGTGTAAATTGGATGGGACTTTTTTGAGGTGTGAACCGCTTTCGCCCTCTCACCTCCCGTTATTTACGGCCCCCGGTTAAATTGACTGGGGGTCGTGCGAGAAACTTAACCGACTCTAGGGACCGATAGAACACGCGTCGGAAGAATTTAAAGAAGCGGTAAGAGAATATTTCTTTCCGGTATGGAGGGCGAATCTGATGGATTTACGAGCGCACCCGAGAAAAAAATCTTCTCTTAAAAAACAAACGAAGTCCAGATTCGTTCGTCGTTCTTTCGTTTCTCGTTTTTTTTGTTACAAAAAAGGTTTTTCGTTAAAAAAATAAGTCAAGTTCGTAGATCATTTGTTTGGGGTTGGAATGTATTTTTTCTAAGCATCTTTCCTCCACGTGCTCTCTCGTTTTTTTATCATCTATTTATTTTTTTGAGAAACCATTACTCCTTTTACACCTGCAGGTCGATATTCAGATTCACTTCCAAGTCCCCGGAGTCGTCTCCAATTCTCAAATTCTTTCGTCCCCCCATCCATGCCAACATCCCCACGATCTCACGTTTCTCAGTCGGCGGAAGAGCGACAAAGGCAAACATAAAGGGTCAGGATGTTGTACAAGGATGGAGAAATAAGTTGCCACCGACATCATAGATCAAACGAGCTCGGGAAAATTTTCGTCCCTTTTTTTGTGCGGAAGTTAATACTTTTTTTAAATAACATCCTCAACGAAAGAGAGTTTATTGGTGGGTTTTGAGGTTAAGGCATCGAATAAGTTGGTTGAAATCGAAGGCAAATGAAGAAGATAAGTTGCGCCGGTTTTGTAAAAAAATATGTGGTTCGTACGTTATCTTTACGTCTTTAAGTCTATATCGTAAATATTCTTTACTCCATGTCTATGTGATGAAATGAATATCCTTGGTCTTAACATAATGTCGTCATCAAGTTTTGACCTCGTGCAATAGAAATTGGTTATTATTTTTTGTTGAAATACATGGCTGAATAGGTCGAGTGTAAATGTTAATAATTATCGGAGGATAGGCTTTATGTACGGGATGAAGAGAGATAGGACCTACGCTGTGATGAAGAATCGTAAAGTAAAAGATGAGGGATGGTAAAGTGAAAGGAAGGAAAAGTAAAGGATGAAGAAAATTAAAATTGTGTGAGGAGATAGGGCCCCGTTCTTTTAAAAAATCTAAATTAAATCTGCTTTTTTGTTTAAACCTACCTTAGCCGGTAGGTTACGCGAAACTAATCAGGTTGTAGAAACTGATAGTGAAGTATGGTTTGAATTATATTCCACTTGCCCGCTTTTGTAGGACATGGTTGGACTCTGCTGCTAGAAATTCATATATGGGAATTGAAGAGAAATATGGATTTTTCATAAGGTAGAGGAATATAGGAGGATTCTGCAAAGTAGGGAAAGTTGGGTATGTGGTAATTTGTGAGGGAGTGGATAGGCATTTACGAAAGGCCATGAGGCCATAAAAGGAACATATGATATATCATATATGATTGCTCGAAGATGAACATGGAGCTAAGAGACCTTAGTTGGGAGGTAGTGGCGAAGAATTCCTCGAAGACGTGTGTTATTTTTGCTGTGCCCTAAAGAAACATCCATTTTTCGGTAACTACTTATGCGGACGACCCTTATTGGTCTGGTTGTAATATAAGTCATGCGCATGTTGTTCATCACTTATCTTTTTCCAGTCGGAGAGCGGAACTATTTCCTCTCCTCTCCCAGTATTTCTGCTCGTATTGGTTGTGCACCTTACTGATTGGTTTCTTAAAGTTTCAAGAAACCGATATTTGAACATTTTCTTTCATATGTGTCAAATAATATAAAGTACTAATGACTATCCATTTAATAATTAAATTGTGATTTATAATATTTCACTCACTTAACCATCACCCCTTAGGGTTTGTTCTGTGAGGGTAGAAGTCACGTAGTAGAAAATTCAAAGTAGTGAAAATTCAAACTTTCAGCGTAGTAAGACCAGTTAATTCACCTAAGCCACTAGCAGAGGCATAGCGAGGGGGTGGGCGGTGGGGGCGGTCCGCCCCAGGCCCCGCTTTCAGCATAGGCCCCAAAATTTTAGTTTTTCCTGTTTTTACCAGACCCATCAAAACCTTGGTTTGAATGAATAATAGGTTGTTTGAACTATCGATTCAACTACATCGTAAATTTAGTTATAAATGAATTGATGAGCAAAGAAACAAAATCTGAACCCCAACTTTGGAAGTTTCTAGGCCCAGCGTACAGCAATGACATAGGCCCCGACCACGGTCGTCTATACGACGAGCAGAACAAGAGAAGAGGGTAGGGCGAAGCCGGCCGCGCAGATTTGCAGACGCAGAATCAGCTGCTCGCCACGCGTCACCCACCCTACCCTCCAGCCATTGTCAGTCAACTCTCTACGCAATGAACGCGATGTCTTTAATGCCTCAAGTTTCCGATTATAAAACGCATAGATTTTTACAATACATTTTTACGAGCGATGTGGGAATTTTCTAATCACCATGTGCAATACGCATTCTAATTTTTCAGAACGGCACTCCTCGCTATTATCTGCTGCTCCGTTAAGCGCCCAAAAGAACATTGTGCAAAGAAATGCTGCCTACGTATGACTTTCCCCTGCACTCACGTGCCCCTTTCCCTTTGGTCTCCAAATATAATGGTCTATTTGTAGCTGCGCAACGTCCATTCGTTTCTTTGTTTCCTGCACTTAAGGTACCAAATTATATTTTAGTAAATCTTCCCCAGAAATACTGGCAGATTGAAGGGATCAGTCTCGAAAAATAATGTGTTTAAGCTGAGAAGCATGAATATCTTTTTAGAAGAAATTCGGGAATAACTGGTTAACAATTCTTTGGAATATGCGACTACAACTTATACTAAAATGGACATAGATATTGAAAGCAGGAGACGCAAGTGTGTTAAAAAAATGATGCTAAGAGAAAAGGCCAAAGACGCAGACTTTGACTCCACAGCAGGAAGTGAAGCGTTCTATGTTTGAGTGCATTGATAAGTTTCTTGTAGTGCTAAAAACTAGATCAACCTCAATGGAAAATAGAAAACAGTTTGCTGCTGTTCATCCGATGAATCTTGTAAAAGCAAGTGATGACCAACTCCCTCTTCTAGTTCAGCAACTAACAAAAACTTTGATGACTTTGAGAAGGGAGACATTGTGCCAGAATTAATGAGGCTTCGAAGGCATCTACATTCTACAGGCTTCAGGGATTTCAAAAGACGATTCAGTGTCGTGGTCCGCTTTGAATATGCTGCAGTTCATTATCGAAATGGATTTTCAAGAGTCGTTACCAAATATTTGTGAAGACCGAAAACTATTTTTGACTGTATGTGTGTCTGTCTCTTCATGTGAAAGAAGTTTTTCTAAACTTAAATTAATTAAAAGCTATCTTCACTCACCAAATGAGTCAATCCCGCCCGACATGCCTAGCCTTAATGTCAATAGAGAACGCGGTTTCGAAGAGAGTAAATTTTGATGATGTAATGAAACAGTTTGCAGAGGTAAAAGCTCGCAAGAAAGAATTTTAATTCTTACTACTGTACTCTTCAAATAATTAACTTTTAGTTTTGATTTCTATTATAAATAAAATAATTCTGTGAAATGTCAACTCTTCATTTTATACCTAATAAGTCCCATTGACGAAGGAATAGCATAACGTAAATTTCCCTTGGCCATAAGCCAGCACTGGGTACTGCTACTTAGATCGAAGTTATTAAAAGACTGCAAGGATACATTTAACCTACCATTCTGTGAATTCTGAGATAAATGACGTATTCCATAAGTAGTTGATTCTGGGTCTGCAGGAATACAAGAAAAAGGCATCTTCCTACTTGAGTTGTTTAGACTATATCAATGTTATAAATTAGAAATTCCAAATAGGCCCCATATCGATAGCGCCCCAGGCCCCCGGCCATATAGATACGCCCCTGGCCACCAGTTATTTCCTAAGAAGTAAACTAGGAAATCGTGTTGTTTAGGGTTTAGATGTGGGTGTACTTAAACGCTTCAACATGATTTCATTTGGAACTCAGGAACCTCCTTTTCGTAGCCGAAGGCTCTGTATTTACTGGGATATCTTGTCACGCGTACCTATATTGGTGTAATAGGAAGATTTTTAAAGTAAAACGTATTACCAACTGGCCTTGTAATATATTTTCTCACATTTTTCTCATCATACTCATTACATTTTATGATTAAGATCTATCAAGAGAGAAATTGGGTGATTTGAGTCGTAAAACTTGTCTTTTCCATGGAATTGTTTTGACAAGTTGAGTTTTAGAGTGCGAAATTGATTGATACATGAATTCCGACGCTACTTATTAAAATATTTGTGATCAGTTGGCAATAATTTTGACATTAAGATGCACCAACCTCTAAAAACTTCGGGTTTTGCCTCTTTCGAAATCTAAGGAGCTGTTACATGCAGGTGGACGATCTCGTCCAATAGCTAGCTAGAAGGTGGCTTATCTTTACCTGCATACATACATACCCTTGACGCCATTCTCTTTCAGGGTGGGTACAGTCAAAGAGTTTAGATATTGCTGTTGCGACTAGGAAACTGACTCTCTTTTAATGATTTCCTCCGTGATACCCTATCGTTGCATTTTCTGTGGTGGCTAATCTATATTTTCATCGGTTGCTAATCTATATTTTCATCAAATTGCATGTAATGTCGTTGACTACATCATAGTCGCGTTATGACATGGAAGAGGATACCGAAGAAGGCAATGGAATATAAGCCCCTGGTCAAAAGAAGTGTTGGAAGATCAAGGTTACATTGGGGAAACCGGAACAGGCAGTACTGCCTAATCCCGGGAAGATAGAAGAAGATAGTAGCTTAGAAAGTTTACTGAACTGTAGAAAGAGATATTATAAAGAAGTACATAGCTCCCTTCTTTAAATGAAGTAGATGGGCTAATGGTAGTATTCGCGTAGTCATCCAAACCTAGCGCAATCTGTAGCAAATCTTTATTGTATCACGGTTTTCCCAATCCACCGTGTCTCTCTTTCGAGTTTTTTTTTTTTTAATTTCGGCTATACGTTTCGATCGGCATTTTGTAGAATTTAAGATTGTGATCACTGGAAAAAGGAATGAGCATGGAGCAAACTGAAGATGTAAAGGGAGGAGAGGTGCGAGAATTCTTCGACCATGTGCTGCGAGTGTTTGGGCGAGGATGGTCGGGAACGGTAAAAGTTGTGTTGCGCGTACTTTTTGCGGCTGACGCGAATAAATCAGCCGTCCTCCTTCCCTCGTATCATTCGACACTCAACACCGCTCACTGGCAGCTCTTTTTTGAGAGCCGGGTGTAGGCGTTGAGGGAAATTCCTAAAAGGACTAAGGGTGCGAGGATTGAGGAGCAGAACTTCTCGCCTTGTTCAAAAGGAAGAGCCGACGCGGAGGTTGACTGACTGACAAATGAGGCGACAAGGGGGGCGGGGGGGGGGGGTTTGTCGTGAGGGTCCGGCAGCTCGGGTTCGACTAGTTTTGCGTTTTCCCCTCTCCTACACCTCGCCCAGCTCCCAACCCTCTATTCTCCCTCTCACCCCGGGCTTACAGAAGAGGCTAAAGCGACTACTGAGGAAGGAGACCGAAGATGCGTGGCAAATAGATTGGACCAACTCGGAGAAAGGGAGGCACGCCTTTGAGATCTTCCCCAATATAAACCACAGGAAAACCAGGAAATTCCCAATGGATCCGAAGATTGCACAAATTCATAGTGGCCACGGAAACTTCCGCTAATACTTACGCAAAATTGGAAAATGTGTAACGGAAACTGCGACGAATGCGGTGAAGAAGACAGAGTATAACAGCGAATCAGCGAATTCCGTGTCAAATTTGAAATACTAAGATTTGAAATCTGGTGCTCAGTGCCTGATAAAGAACTGGAAATGAAAGAAGTCGTAAAATATTGCCTAATACAACACCAACATTTGCTAATGTAATTTACCGCTAGAGAAGATGTCATCGGGACCTCATACTGGGACTCCGATCCGGGACATCGAACCGGGACCGCGGACCAGGACACTGGACTAGGACACCAAACTAAGACAACCGGAATAGAGAAGACCCGCAGGCCAAAGTGTGGCGCCAAGACTGCGGTTTTATTGTACATAATTTTTTTTTATTTAAAGCTAATAACATTTAAAAATGAAGTCATAAAGTAACAATTATAGTTTTGTGAAAGAGGGAGAGTAAATAGTGTCGTTGGAATCCCCAAACGTATTCATTTAATAATAAAGGAAGTAATTTTAATTTCGGGCCCTACCTCTAGTGGGAGGAGGGACCGATTACTATAAGAGAATCATAAGAGCTTGGAATGCAGACTTGGCATCTGCCAACGTTCCGATTCTCTCTTTTTTCTCACTCCAGGATATCCCCCCGCCTCGTTGGCGTGTGTGCACTCCCGGTCGAAATTAACGCAGCACATTGTGGCGCAGCATCGGCGGCCTCCGCGTGAACCTTCCTTGAAACCATCCGGAAATCGGACGGTACGCTCCGAATGAATACTGTGTGGAGTATAAGACCCATTATTCACCTCTGCTCCTCCAGAATCAGAGCAGTGTCCGCTATTGAGAGGTTATGTACCGCTTCAAGTAGCCTTGGCCGAGACAAGGTTACCGCGACTAAACAGTTACTACCGCAGTTACCTTACTTCCTTACTCGATTTCTTTCTTCAATTCGGCAGGCGTTCTACCCCTTTATCCAATCCATACGGCCTTCAGCATCCCTTTGCCCCTCATTGCCCGTTCCAACTACCTACTCAGCCTTCCCCTAAAATTCCTCCAGCGATTTCATCTCACCCGTCAAGATTCCCCCTTCTTCTTCCTTTCCGTACATCGCACCTTCTCCACATTCCTCCCTTCTCAAACGCTGGAGGCGTTTGAGAAGGGAGGAATAATGTCTTATAATGTCTACAGTGATTAAAAAAATTGATTGAGATTGGCAGTGGGCAAGGACGGCGTTTCCCGACCTTTTTTTCAGCAATATCTCTTCTCATACCATAATAATTTCAACTACACCAGTGCCTAAAATTACGGAGAATACTGTGGAGTGGAAAAAGTAAACACAATGTAATGCTAAACATAATTATGGACATAGAAGCAAAGACATTATAAGGAGAATGATGTTAGCAAAGGAGGCTTTCATTGGTATGAGAGTATCGCTGATGGTATCTCTGTTAAGAATCTAAAGAAAAGACTGCCGAAGAGTTATATAAACGAACGTGACGTTGTATGGTGCTGAAACGTGGGCTCAGAGGAAAGATGACGGAAAGAGGCTGCAGGCGCAAGAGTAAAGATATCCCAACTCTGTGCTGCAGGTGTTTGAGATGTGGGTGTCGAGGTAAATAGAGACGGTGTGATGTACGGTAAGGAAGACGAACGAGGAATTGCTCGTCAAGGTAGTTAAGGAGAGGAAACTGATGAAGGATATTACGAGGCGGCACGGCAAGTCTGTGGTTGGAACAGGTAACGATGGTCGAGGTTATGCTGAAGGCCGTGATTAAGGAGTCAGTAAGACTCCTTAATCACGGTTGAGTGGCCTCTCCTAATCTTACTGACTCCTTAGCCGTATTTGAGGGGCGAATGCTGGACAACTTGGGAGGGTGAATAAATAGAATTGGCTTTACGGACGGGATGAAGAGAGGACGTATGTCGAGCTGAACAAAGAAATTGAGTCAGGAGATGGGATCCTACACCAGTCTGTCTATTTATTATGAAGTTTAAGTCTGCTATTCTCCTCCATCTTAATCTAACCACTATATCACTTCTAATTATAATGGAGTATGTTTCAGTTCACATCTAGTAGCTTAGGTACTCAGTAAAAGTTCAAAATTGACTAACGAAAATAGTTTGATGGGATGGATGAGTTATTTGAAACTAGATCGTCGCATAACACTAAAGTACCACTAGTTTGTGCGGTAAAGAGTTGACGGGCAGGGTTCTTGGGCGGGCGAATGATGAAAATTTCCCACCTCTTAAAAGTGTCAAGTGTGCGTATGCGTTACCATTTGCACAGTGAAATTCAAGGTTTAGATTCACTATGATTGTTTCCCATCCTCTATGCCATTTTATTCCCTCTAACGTATTGCACATTCGCGTGAATATGGAATACGAAATGCGTGCTGTTGGGTGCAATTTCTTTCGGTTTTCCTCCTTGCACGTATATTTGAGCTGTGAAGGAAAACCCCCCGGGCACAGATATGTGACGCGCAGAGACATTTGTCATCGCACCACGTGCATTCTCGTCTTCTTATGCCACCGAGAAGGATCTATTTGTCTCCCACAGTGAACGTTTCCCTCGACCTTTGGTTTCACGTGCGTCCATCAGCGGATGTTTTGATGTGCGTTTTTTCCTGCCGATCCCTCCGCTGTGTGGACCGCTTGTTACCAAAAGCCACAGATAATACACAGCAATCGTCGTTGAAATGACACCACTCTCAGCCGTCAAGCAGGGGTCATACTGGTCACGTCGTCACCGGCGTATGTATAGAATTTACAGTGGCATACTTATTTTTCCCTACTTAGTAATCGACACCTCTTTCGCAATTGCAGAAAGATTTAACTTCATTACTCTCAGTATATATGCTTTGGGCCAGGAGAGAAATTCGAACAGTCTAGCTCAAAACTCATAATTAATGGACACTTGTGAAGAAATTTCCGATAATCACAGGAAGTGGAGGTGCAAACGACTGTAATTGTTGAAGCCTCAGTAATGAATGCTCTTCAGTAACTGGTGCGTGAATTCCTTGTTTTGTAATTTTTCTAGGTAAAATTAACTTTATTTTTCTTTAAGTAAGCGTAAATGGCCCGATATATTTCTATCGAAAGATTGGTCACGCCGGAGAAATATATCGAAAGCCGAGCATATAAAGTCGTATTCAACTCCGCCCCCGGCAAAAATCAGAAAAAAACGTCATTTACTAGTGAATATTCTCTATGACGTTTTCCATTCTCCTCGTAACCCAGTAAAACATATGCAGAAGGAGATATTTAAGTCCCCGATAGTCGCGAAAATGGTGCCGCTCACCATAGAATCGTTAATTACCCATGAACTTGCATTTGATTGAAGCTATTTCCTTTAGTGACATAATTCGTACTCGTATAATTTTTAAAAATATTGATGTCAGCGTTCACGGAAGGAGAAAAAAATGGTCAACTAGACAGATGAAATGGAGTAAAGGGATGTCTTGTAGCCATTTGTATCATGGAAAATTACTCTTCTTTGGTGATGCATTTGGTGGCGATGCGGACATTGTGTTCCCAAGAGCAGTTGGCTCCATCTTAGAAATGAATGATCATCATGAGCATAGCCGACTGTCCTAATTATTAATGTAAAGGAAACCCCAGTAATTAGGCATTCATGGTTTGGGAGCAAAAGAGAGAAAAAAATCAGGGCTAGGGCTTCCACTGTTACTAAAAGAAACCTAGGTTCAGCGGTAAGTTCAGAGGTTCGAAGAGACTTGGACTGATGGTGACTAGAGTTAGTAGTGCGAAGATTTATGGCCGAGGAACTTCCACCCGGGCTAAATATTTATCATGTTTGAGAAGAATTTCAGGAGGTCGGCTTCTGCTTTTAGGTGGAACAAGATGGTTTGCGTTCTCTTCTTTTTTCATGGAAAGCGCCAATTACTAACTTCGGTATCATTTCTCGTTAGCAGGACAAGTGTAACACGACTTCGGTAGAGCGGAGAGCAAAGTGATTTGGGTCCTTTTCAGCATAATTCCGTAGCTTTTATTGCCGTCGCGAAAAAAATCTTATACAATTAATGTTTTGACATGAACGATGTCCTGTTTAACTGTCATTGAAAGTTAATGGCTCATTCAAAAATTGATACTGACAGCATTGGGGAGAGATAGTTAAATATACGAGTAAAGAGTTTATTACTCCTTTAAAAGATTATCAAACATTACGGGAAATAGAAAATTCCCTTCTGAAAGTCATGTTTGCCTGAAGGAATTCTCTTTCTCATATTCTATGTAATATTATAGATATACATACCCATCACGCCGTTCCCTTTCAGTATAGATTCAGTCAAAAGATCTTATAAAGGACCCTGTTTGAATTATTTCTCTCGTACGTCCCTTGTCCTTGCATATACCCTTTGCTTCTCTCTTTGCAATATTCGACTCTCATTCATGTATTCAACATGGCCCAACCGACTAAGCACTCCCCTTCATATATGTAAATTACCGAATCACCTCCTATTGAGAATTGGAAGACAGTTCATCGCTCTCGCTTTCACGAGAAAATCCCATTACTTGCAACATAGATTAAAGAAGGGAATGATAACATTGTTCTAAAAAAGAGTGAAGCATGTTTTTTTGCGAAAAATCTTCCATTTAATAGTTCATCGCGCGAAGTTTGCCAAGTAACGTTATACAAAAACTATTTCTTATACCAATCATTTTTGAGAAACTATCTTTGTCTTGCAATAATTCTTGAAAAAATGGTAGTGATAATTTGCGTATTAAGTTTTTTTTCTTATGCATTATATAGCATCCGGTTTTTTATTCCGGTTTTAACTCAGTTACTCTTTAACACGACTTGAACTGAATTTCCAGTGAGACTAATTGCCAACCCTTTGCACCTAACCTTTTCAAACATCTCCTATATTTCTTTCCGTTTGATTTTGCTTCGAATCCTTCCGTTGCACACGCTTGGGCTAATCTCCGAAATCTTGCAGGACAATGCAGTCATTAAACTATGAAAGTTTGACTCCCGAGGTCGGAAACCATTCGCTGAGGGGTTTATTCCAGACACATCTGTACATCCATGAGGGGTGAAAGGGCGATAGGAGAAGAAGGGTCGAGGGTGGTAAGGATAGACGGTAGGTATAGGGAAAACCAGGGGGGAGGCGACGTTGGGGTTGTAGGGTAATTTAAAATTCGCCGTATCAATCATGGCCCCTCTGATATTATGGCGAAGGGCGTGTGGCCACCGCTATTAACAACAATCATTCGCCTTCACCCCCTCCTCAAATGTTCATCCCCAATCAAAACCCATTATCCTTCCGGGTTCCGCATCATATTTACGGGGGTTCCATCGGTAGAATTCATTTACGGGGGTTAGATTGGTGGAAAGGCAGGGAATACCCCCCGGAGTAGTATCTTTGCTGTGCGTTATATATGTTCCTAAAGCCCTTCCTTGCGGCTGAAGTGCAAAGAATCTTTCAACAATGGACCCGCGTGCGACAGGGCATTTAAACTCTCAAGTTTTTTTTCCTAGTTCAGCAAATTGGCCATTCATAATTATCTTCATGTCCTCGTCTGGGGATCTGAGAGGAAAGGAAATATTTTCCTCTAAATTGATGGTTGCCCAGTGAAATGGGGTGGATTATTCTAGTAAGTTTTTCATACTTGATACGCTCGCGTGAAAGTTTGGATATGCAAGATCTGTGTGCAAGTAAAAGTGTAGAGCTTGTTCCACCCTATATTTACTCTTAGTTTACTCAGTGCGTTCATATTTTCATTCCGGGCTTTAAGTAACTTCTAAACGTTAGCGCCTTCTTTATGTTTTCGTGCCCTATCTTGATCACAACACCTTGTGTATAATTTTTTATATATTAAAACCCCATCCAGATTTTTTTTACATATATGACCTTGCATTTTTTTTAAACATTCCGGTAAAAAATTTAAATTGATATTTTTCTCATAATCGGTCAAATTAAATTATCGGTAGCAGATACATTAGTTCGCACGGCAAATTGTGAGAAAGCGAATGGCTTTTGTGAGGATTACAATAATTTTTCTTTCCTTGCCGCTTTTCTAATTTTTCTCTGACTGAGCGGTAATGTGGTCAATTAACAAAAATTCTATATTCATTCATGTCCCGCAAGATAGACCTGTATTTCTTCAGCGTCCATTCAACTCCGTACGCAATAGTTTGATCGTCATTGAAACTATCCCTACAGGTTATACCATTATCAGCAACTTTTCAACCCGAAAACTGATGCAATGCTGCCCCATTGCCTTGAAAGTGCTGACTCAAATACACCCTGCTATAAATCCTTTTCTAGAATATAATTACTCTTTTATATATCCCTTTTGATTTGTTCGGTGTATCCGTCCATAGGTTTTGCGCGGTCTTCCCTTTCGCTTCGCCGTCGTTTATATTTCTTACCGATTCTTTCTTTTCCAGGATTGCATCTGGTTCTTCTTTACAATATGGTGTTCCATGTTATTCTATCCTCTTCCTGTCTTCTGTATACTTGCCGTTCTTTATTTTATTCGTCTGATGATCTTGAAAACCACCAGCCTCCTCCACCAGCACAGAATTTAATTACATACACCTTGCATTTTACTTAGTAACAATTCGCTAACTACCCTGTCTCTAAGTTTCGCCGGTGTGTCATTTCTCCTTCCATGTCGAGTATTCTCCTTCTTTGAATTTTTTAGTTATGGATTAACTATTAAATGTCACGTGTGCCAGATTCGGCACATACCTCTGGTGTCATCTCATCCAATAACGCCCAATGTTGAATGATGTTGATGAATTCGGTGCAATCAAAAATTATGAAAAAATTAAAAAGAAATACTTTAAGTAGTTTCAATTTAGTTATTGTAACCGCCATCATTTAATGATAGGGAGGAAAAAAATCCTTTTTCGATAAAAACATTTCTGTAAAGGGTTAAAGATGTATCCATAATTTTTTCCCCACATATTTTGTCTAAGTTGTTTGGTATAGTATTTGCTAAATGATTTATGTTGTAAAAAAAATGATGACATGTATAATTTTATTTTCATCCTTTTACCTTTAGGATTGTAATTATTATCTTGACGAAGGATTAACAAATGGACTTGAGTCATTTCGTAAACTCGCACACTTAGATTACATTAGGAACGTTTTAGCACCCTGATATAAGCATGCAGGTACTTGCTCCTTTACCATGAGTTTAGGGGTTGGGTGGATTCAAAGAGTCTCATCGGATAAAATAAAAACATCCTTTAGAAGAAATATCCTTTCCCTTGGACTACAACCTTGTCGTGATGGAAGGGCTTGCGTGCTCTGATGACCCCTAGAGCTGAACTGGCGGGAGCAATGCTCCTGGTAGGGTCACCCATGCCAGATTGGTTGAAGTTTAGGAGGCAGACGAAGGTAGTCCGCGCAGCGTCTGTACCTCAGTGAGGCGGCTGCAAAAGGCTTCTGACCCCAGTGGGGCGGCCTCTGAAGTGATGTTGTCACGTAAAAAACACTATTGAGTAAGGCCACGGAATACTATCTCAATTAAAACAAAAACCTTGAAATTATGGACAGTTCTCAAATGATAATGAATCCTGGCAACTACGGGACTCGGCCAAGTGGGCCGGGTGTCGTGCTCGGCATCGTTGGGAGCAAAGCCCCTGCGGTCGTCATCACACGAAATCCTTGCTCAGAAAATACAGCAGCAGAGGAAAAGAAGATACAGAAGAGGAACGAAACAATCAGAATAGGCACGTGGAATGTTAGGACTATGTTGAGGGCGGGGAAGCTAGAGAATATAAAGAAAGAAATGGAGATGGTGGGTGCAGACATCATGGGTCTGGGTGAAGTAAGATGGGAGGATGACGGGGACTACTGGAGCGATGACTATAGAGTAATATATTGTGGAGGGAATAAAAGTCATCGCGGGGTTGCATTAGTAATGAATAGGAAACTTGGTAGAAAAGTAGTGTATGCAGAACAGGTGAGTTATTGGATAATAGTCGTGGAACTAAATGCAGATCCAACGAATTTAGTTATAATTCAGGTTTATATGCCTACCTCTAGTCATAAAGAGGAGGAGGTAGATGTTATATACGATCAGCTAGAGGAAATAATTTGTAGGATACCTGGGAGTTAGCACTTGGTAGTAATTGGGGATTGGAATGCGGTGGTGGGTGAAGGAAGAGATGGGCGAGAGGTGGGCGATTACGGGCTAGGAAGGATAAACAACCGGGGCGAGAAAGCCGTGGAGTTTTGCCGTAGAAATAACCTAGTGATTACAAATACATGGTTCAGACATCATCCTTGGAGTAGGTACTATCACTTTCAAAAGTCGGTCCACGCGGTGAGCGCGGCCAATTTCGCATTTCACTGAATTCTAACTTCGGGAATTGCCTATGCATTCAGCGACTACTAAGGGCCAACTTGACTCTTTTCCACTCAACTATGGAGACCCTCGTATGACCTTCTCCCGCTATCGCTACACAGCCAACTCCCCCGACTCCAAGTGGTAGGCAACGTTAGGCGGAGAATGCAAAAGGGAAAGGCGTTAGGTGTTTTTCACTCTTACGAGTAGCGGCCTTAATTGTATTCTTGATAAATCGAGGAAATTGATCGACGAACCGACCACCACAAAGCAATTTTTTGAGGATAATTCTCGACTTTGCGTTTTACCCTGGACAGCTAACTCCCCGGACCTTTCTCCTATTGAGAATGCGTAGGGTCACATTGTGAATGAGTTGCATTACGACGGAGAAAGAACCGAGTAAAACTTTACGTCTACGTACGGGATGTTTGGAATTCTTTAAGCCAACGTCCCCGTGTAATAGAACATTTGGCTGGGTCTATGCAGTCACGATTACGATCTGCAACTGAAAATAATGGCGATATTACAAAATATTAAAGTTGTTCTCTGATGAATGAACATTTTGTTTTAGATTTCTGTTACCATAGGTAATATAATGAAAATGGCTATCCCAAATTATCTAGTACACTTTTCTTCCTAACCTTATCAAATCTTGACTCATTCCCATTAATTTTCGCTGCAAAATGAACGCCAACTTTAAGTTTAAACCACAACTTCTATTTCGTTTGAATCTATTCTAAATAACGAGAACATTTTTCATGTTGATTATTTGAAAATCTTATCTTTTATATATGAGCAGTTTTTCATCGTAGGCATTTTTAAATAGAGTGCATGTCTTCTCTGAGAGCGAGAAATCAATTAAGTTATATCTCCACTGAAGGAAAACTCATTCAAAAATGACCGCATTCATTTCTGATAAATTACAATCCACTTTTTGTAGCTTCATTCGCCATAGTTTTGCATTTTTTTTATCCTAATTAGGGTTTTATCCTTTTTTAGGTAATATCGTAAAGTATTATTGTCAGTAATGATATGTGTTGGATGAAATAGGTATGACTTCGCTTTGCGTATTTAGAAATCAGCTTCGAGCGGCGTTACACCGAAGGTATGTTTCAATGTTAATTTTGCTCTATAGTCTGTAATTCGTCTTACATTGTTTTTATTGGTCTGTTAAATGCACTGCGAGTGTGTTTAGGAAGTTAATACAAATAAAAAGATTCATTCACTGCAAGTATTTCCATCACTCAGCTCTCCGTAACTGAACGAACCTCTAATTTCTAGAAGCTATGTTCACTATGGTGGTAACATATTCTGGAGATGTCGTAAAACTCCACTGACCTCTCAGACTATGGAATCTATCAGTCCCGCAATGGGGGATGCTAGCTAAATAATTTTTTGTGAAATCCAAGGTATCAAACGCACGACGTAATTTTAATTAGGTAACTATTTTTATGCTCCTTTGGACGAGATTGTTTCACTGCACAGCGCACAACCTACACTTTCACGCGCACTGACGAAAAATGAGCTGCTGAGGAGATATCAGGGACTCTAAACTGTTTAAATCTGTCAATCCTTTAGCATAAATAGATTGGTTTGATAAATCAATATATCCAATCGCAAGGCAATCAATTAATAAATTCAGTTTGAATACATTCTCGTAAAAGCAATGCCATAATGTGAAAAACATTGTGTGCCTCATTGTGAGAGTACTTTAAAGCTATATGCCAAATTCAGTGCACTTGACGTCGGTCACAAAAAAGTTGTGATATTTTCGTGGCACAAATAATAGGCTTAGAGTTAATGTTTCCAGGCTTGGATTGTTTCCTTTCATTATGCCCAGTTTATTTTCAAAAATTAATTAAGTAGTGACCGATCACTAGTCATTACCTTGAGGGAAATTCGGAGTGAATATTGAATAAATCTCAACTCCCGATCGCAAGAGAATGATCTGACTCCCATCAGTTACTCATCCCAGGTGAATACTCGGCGTTAATTTTTCCCTTATTGGTGTTTATGAAATTCTCAACGGTCTGTGTATCCAAACAATATATATTGCTACAGTTCAAAAATGGAAAATCGTTGCATCAGTAATTAATGTGTGTGCTGGAGGCTTTCCAAAACCTCCAAATTTTCGTTCCGATACACTAATTAATGATATAAGTTTGAAGGCTACATCAGTTGTTTTGTTCTTAAACTTTACTCAAAGGTGTGGTTTTAATTTAATGTGCAATATCGTTTTAATTTTACTTTGCAATTATGGAGACAGAGTTTCACATTTATTATCAGCACGTGTGTTTCACTAATATAGATCTTTGCCGTAATATCCCCTTTCCCGTCGTTGAGTCATCACATCTATAGCACCTTAGGCAACACCACGTTTTATTTGTGCTAAGTCTCTCTTATATCTCCTTTTGACTTTTCGTTTATTTTTCTCTCCATCCTTCTTGAAAACAGCGAAATTCCTATTCAAACACAATTCTTTAAATTCTCTGTAACACCAATCTCCATACATTAATTTATCCTTTACTGAATGACGTAGTTATACTTCCGGGAAAGGTAACCCGTTTCCCCAGCTCAGAATTTTCCTCATTTTCCTTCATTTTTTACTGTTACTACTTTATAAACTTCATTACCTGCGCTTTATATGATTAATTCACATACCACATATCACGCACCTTTTCACCTGCGAAATAGACATCGAGTCCCGTGGCTGACTGGCTAAATAAATCTTGGCCATCTGCAAATCTACCAAAATTAACATTTACTTGCTACTTTCCTTCGCAATTTTATCCATTTCCATACATTTATCACCAAATTGTCAGAGAACATTCGAAAATCAATGGTAATAAGTAATGGTCCGGCCTGAATCCTCTTCCAACACCTACCCATTCCGATTCATCATTCATTACCCGTATACCGCTTCATCCCCGTGAGGTTTTATAATTATGCGCCTAAACTTCCAGTGTACTCCCTATTTCTGCAGTAATATTTATTATTCTCGTCCAATGTAATCTGTCAAAAGTCTTCCAGCAGTCTAAGAAGCAAATAGAGAAATAGTGGCTATTATCTATAAATAATTGTTTGAATACTCATCACCAGAAATGCGTTTCGCGTCCCGCTCTCTTTCCTTAACCCATACTGGTCTTCACCGAGGAAGTCTTCCGCCCTTTCCCCGATTTCATTTTAACATTATTCTCAGGTATTTTTATTATATGCGAAATAAAAATTCTGATCTCTTAACATTCTTTCTTTTCTCATTGCCGGGAAAGGTTTCCAAGCTGATTTTGCAACAGTGGATTTTGGCAACATATTTACTATAACTTTATAAATTATCGACTAGTTTTCCTGCATGCAAACGAGGCTACTATCTGTCCCCTTTGCGCAGGACTAATGATTCTTGCCATGACGACCCATGTCATAAGGAGAGTTCGGGAAATTATCGCCTTCTTTCTCCCACAAGAAATACCGGCCGAAGTCCTCCCACAATAAAGTCCCAGCCGAAAACACTTCACGGGTTCTTCGGCTGGCGAATTCTTATGGGAGTGGGGGTTGGGATTGTTTTGGCTATTCGTTGTCGGAGGGAGAAGGTCACGCAAGGTCTCTTAGCGAGTAAAAAACAAATTCAAGTTGTGCCTGTCGTCGCAGTAAAATTGGCCCCCAGAAGTCATGGAACGCGTATGCAGTACGTGAAGCTCGATTTCAACAGAACACGGAGATGGTCGCGCTCACCGTGTGGACCGACTTTTGAAAGTGATAGTACACTTGGAAGAAGCCGGGGGACACAGATAGGTTCCAGATAGATTATATAATGGTTCGTCACAGATACAGGAATAGTATTAAAAATTCGCATACTTATCCAGGAGTTGATGCAGACACAGACCACAACTTATTAGTCATGAAATGTCGGGTAAAACTGAAAAAGGTAAGAATGGAAGGAGGGTACGAAAGTGGAATACGGAGGCATTAACTGGGGCAATGAATAAGAAGTATCGAGAGAAGGTGGATGAGATAATGGGTGAGGATCATGGAGTTAGATCAGTGGAAGATGAATGGGGAAGTTTGATTAGGGTAGTTTCCTTCATCAAAGAAAACAGAATTCATTTATTGCGACAGGTGCCCCAGCATAAACGTATTCATTACACGCAAATTATTTGGATTAAAAAGTCTTAGTTTACAAGTAAATTAAATGTTAATTTTAAGTTCATTTGAAAAGGCTCGGAAATGGCGGAACAGCGGCAGCTCTTATGATGACGTAACAGGTAGATAGTCAACATTGCGAGGTATATGGAATTGTCATCGACTGTACTTACTATAGTATTTCAGAGTCCCTAAAATCTGGTGAACATGTATTAATATACCTCGATTAAAATGCTCAAATTTCGGAAAGTCTCCTCCGTTGAGCATGCCATTAAAAGAAGTTTTCTAGGCTCCTACGCTACCTGCTAGTACAGAGCTACCGCGAAGGAGTTCTTCGCGGCAAGCGTCGCATGCGCAGTGAAATGAATAACGAAACTGCGTACCTGTGACTTCGCGTTCTGTGGTGTTCCGGCCTAGATGTTTACGTTTTGATCACTTTCGTTTTGACAAACATTTCCTTTATCTCATCTTCTATTTCTTTCATTTACCATTCCTATCATTCATACCTTGCATATTTCATTAGTTACCTTACATCACCAGTTCCTTTTGCTGATATACAAAGCCACAATGTTTCATGAGAAGAAGTTCAATGGCTTTACAAACTGGTTTTGTACGGACAATCTACCGTAAGTGGATGTGGCCATGGTGGTGGAGTTCTTTAGAGAAGATGTTCGGTTTAGTGCAGGTGAAATCAGAGGAGTAAAGCAAGGTACTACTCTCTTCTGACAGCTTTTAACCACAAAATTCTCCTCTTCTCGATTAGTGGAACCGCGACGTAAGCTTTCTTGCTATCACTAAATGTTGTTGTGTGACACTGCGGCACAAAACAATTTTTATAAAGCAATGTTCTCGGAGGCATGTTACTGGTACTCCTTGGAGAATATGATGCTGATCAGCTGATGCAGTGAATCACGAGTTCCCATCAATGGTCTGTGATCACGGTGAGGGGTGATCAACGCATTTTAGTTGTTTTAGTATTTGCTCATACATAGTTTGCTTCGAGATGTTGCCATCCATTATGCTATTGATGGTAAGCCTTTTTTGCTAATTTCATATTCTGGCAATGACACCTCGACAAAGTGGATGAATTAAATTAATGTGTAATCGTATCATAGCTGCGGCGCAGCACCTGCTCTCCGTATAGTTATTAAGTGACGATTTCGTGCTTGCTTGCGGGAAATATTTCGAAATGAATACGAACAAAATGGTTTATTTCATGCTTTTCAT
The DNA here is from genome assembly GCA_963573305.1 of Pyrrhosoma nymphula. Taxonomy (NCBI): domain Eukaryota; kingdom Metazoa; phylum Arthropoda; class Insecta; order Odonata; family Coenagrionidae; genus Pyrrhosoma; species Pyrrhosoma nymphula. Next base: position 66,741,682 of record OY754337.1, on the reverse strand, counting down.
ACTAACTTTACCTAAAAAATAGGACCTAGAACCATTAATTTGAGAATATATTATACTATACGATTTTCATTCCCCATACCGTAACCATAAATGTTTCATTATTTTGATGAGGTTTCTCTATGCGACTAGAGCAGCTAAATTAATAAATAAAGCTCATTTCCATTTTACACCAAGTTTACTTTTGCAAATAGTTTTTTTCCCGTCAATAAATTTATTATTATTACTAAAGCTTTCTCGGCGGACGTCGTCTGCAGATAAGCAGCGGCGGAGAACCACCTAGCGGCAGATTGCGGTAGTTGCGTACGTACCTGTGACGTCACACGTAGGATTAACCAGCATGCAATAGTTTGCCGTCGCGTTTTCGCGCCGTTGAATTTTTTCACTTTTTAATTAATAAGGAAAAATACTTAACGCCATTTAAAAATCGAACGGCTTCAAACACGTACTCCAGGGGTTATAAACTTCAGATCTAGGCAATAAAAAAAATAGGAAACCACCCTATTGTAGAAGCGGCGAAAGCAACGGTAGGCGTAGTCAGTGGAAATAAAATTAGAAAACCGTGGGTCACTTAGGAGATGATAAGAGAGGCGATGCAGGAGAGAAGGGAAATGAAAGAACGTAAACTCAGGGCTAGGTAAGAGGAAAACCGAGAATTAAATAACAGGCTTAGAAGAGAAACAAAGAAAGCAAAGGAGGCGTGGTGGAGAGAACAGATCGACTCGTTAGAGAAATACCAAAAAGAGGGAAGAGCAGATGCATTATATAGGAAAGTAAAGGAACTGACGGGTGGTAATAAGGGAAGGGGAATTACAAAGATAACAGACAAGACGGGAAAGGTGATCGTAGAACCGAAAGAGATCCAGGATAGGTGGAAGGAGTATGTTGAAGAGCTGTATGGTAAAGAAATGAGGCCCAATAGGTTAGATATAGAAAGGGAAGACGATATCGACAGAGATGGCATCGGACCAAGTATCCTAGATAGCGAAATCGAAAGAGATCTACGAGACATGAAAAGGAATAAGGCGATGGGAATAGATGACATACCTGCAGAGTTTTTAAAGAGCATGGGGAAGAACGGAATAGGAAAACTTTTTGCGCTTATTCGTAGAATTTATGAGGATGGAGTTTGGCCGGAAGACTTTGCGAAGACTGTACTAATTCCTATACCAAAGAAGAGAAGGCGGAAGCGTGCGAAGACTATAGGACAATAAAAATAATACCCCACGTGGCCAAAGTAGTTCTGAGAATTATGAAGAGTAGGCTAATGAATTCCTGGGTGACGACCAGTTCGGGTTTAGGAGAGGGACGGGAACGCGAAACGCTATAGAAAGAAACCTAGAGTATGGGCATGATGTGCATGCTTCGTATATTTTGAGAAGGCGTTTGATCGGGTGGAATGGACGAAATTAATGGGAGTGTTGAAGTAATTAGGAGTCGATTGGAGGGCCAGGTGTCTGATTCGGAATTTGTATATGAACCAGACAGCGCAGGTTAGGGTAGCCGACGGAGTATCGGGATGGGCCACGATAGGACGGGGAGTGCGGCAGGGGTGCCCACTATTGCCGTTGCTTTTTAACATCTATTCAGAACAAATGGTAAGGGAGGGATGGGGGGAGGAGGAGGTAGGAATAAAGGTAGGAGGGGAACTGATAAAATCAGTGAGATTTGCAGATTATCAACCATTGGTTAGTTCGTCTGCCAAGGGGTTACAGTCAATGATGAATGCATTAGAGGTGCAGTGCAAAAAGTATGGGATGAAGATCAATCACAAGAAAACAAAAGTAATGAGAGTTTCTGGGAGTAAGAAGGCGGGGCTGAATATAAGGGTAGGAGGGAAGAAGATAGAGCATGTCGAGCAGTTTACGTATCTGGGTAGTATTTTGGAGGAGAATGGGTTTAGCGGTAAGGATATCAGATGCAGAACTGCGCTAGCTAAAGAAGCATTTTCGAAGAGAAGGGAATTGATGAGTGGGGGTCTGAGAAGAGACGTAAAGAAGAGGCTGGTGAAAACTTTAATATGGAGCGTGGCGCTATATAGGTCGGAAACTTGGTCATTGCGATGGGAGGATGTGCGAAGACTAGAGGCGTTTAAGATGTGGGTTTGGAGAAGAATGGAGAAGGTGAGCTGGGTGGCGAGGAAGACGAACGAGGTGGTATTGTATATGGTTGGAGAGGAGAGAAAGCTTGTGGCGGAGGTTCGGAGAAGGCATAAGAGATGGATGGAGGAGATTTTAGAAGAGAGGGCATGTTGATGAGAGTTATAGAGGGGAGAACACTGGGGAAGCGTGGAAGAGGAAGGAAGAGGATAGGAATTCTAGACGAATTAAGAGGAAGTAGAAGATATGAAGAATTTAAGAGGGATCTATTGGCGGGACATCCTTAGGAGGGATAGCGAGACGATGTGTATGAAATTGGATGCAGAATGGGGACTGTCCAAGAACCTACCAATCAGCTGGTGGAGTACTTGAATGAAATGAGAAGAAATATTTTATCCATCCAATTGACCTTCATCATCAGGTTCGTAGTACCAAGGACCAAGTAGAATACCATGCTCAAATTGAATATTTATCGCTTTTTAATCAATTTTACCCGTTGTAACTTCGAGGAATTAGCTCGCAACGATAATGGAAAAAACTTTGTAATTTTCCATGATTTAAATAAATGATACCTACCTTTGATGTAAATAAATGAAATCGATTAGGTTACCAGCAATGAAATGGTGTGGGAAATAACCAATATTTTTTTCCCTCATTATTCCTCCCTTTAATCCAACGCATAAAAATAGCTTGTTAGTTGAACCATTCGTTACGCAGTCAACGGTTGATGTTTCGTTTTTCCTTCTTGTCCCCATCCGTTCTCCCTCCGTCTCATGAACCGAGCTCAAAGTCCACTCTCTTTCGCTATCTCTGACTGGGCTCCCAGTGACTCCCGTAACATTTCACTCGTAACTACACGGCCGTCCACCCTCTCTCCCCCTCAGCCCACCCTCTGGTATTTGCAGCGTAAACAGTGGTACTCCTCACCGACCCTCGTCAGAACACATCTCAACTCCCTTCAATTGAGCTCCTCGGCTGTGTGAACTAAACGAGGGTAAACTCTACTGTTGCAAGTTTCACTTCGTAGAAGTCCTGAACGTTCGAATTCATAATTAAACAAAATACTTAATACTTTTCTACGTTCCTTCGGAGGAAAAGGCACAAAACAGATCGGTGGTAAAGTAATGCAATGCAAGGATGGAATAAAGGGTGACGAATGGGATGTAAGTGAGGGCAGGATGTTTTTATTGAAGGAGAAGTTAAGAAAGAGGAATATTGAAGAATGGGAGCCTTGCAAACATGGATCAAAAATATTGTAGAAAAGAACTAACATAAGTATTTTAATTAATTATGAATATAAATGAGGATAGCTGGGTTCGAAACAAAATCGCTCTCGGAGCGTAGATCAAACAGTAATCTTAGTAAATTCGAGGAGGGATGCTTCTCCAAAGCTGTAAAGAACATATTTTAAACTCCGTGCTACCACGTTTGGCTAGACCACATGCATAAAATTAGAGATATAGAATGCAGGGCTGACAAATTTATAATGTTTTATTTTACGCCCACGATTAGGGACCACAATAGCTGTCAATCCAAGCCTACAATAATGATAGTGGCACGGATAAGTGGCTTTGATTGTTCTAGCTCTTTTATATATTTTTTCAGTTTTAAATGTCTTTATGGAATGCTAGTCATTTTTATGCGTCTCGCTCTACTATTTGAACTTTGCACTTCCTAGACTATCTGTACGCAACGTTTATTGACCTCTCGCTATAATCGTTGGACCTCTCCTGTTATAGACATTTCCCCTCGCTTGGACTACCATCAAACTCATTCCGTTGGCATTAGTGAAATAAAGGATCAAGTGCATTAATTGGCAGAGCTTGCAGAGCCCTGGTTACACGATACATTAACCCGTAGGGGTTTATGTGTGAATGCATTAACGCGTGAACGAACGCGAAAATTCACCGTGTAACCACTCCAACTTGTGCGAATGCATGCCCATAAATAGAACCTGTTCTAATTTGGTTTTTGTTTTCGTGCCAGTTGCGCTCGTGTTTCAGTGACAACTGGTGATAGATAACGGAAATAATGTTTTCTGCCTGTGTGGATTCATGATCGTTGTTTTCTACTGTTTGTACCTATATCTATTTCTAAATTTCGGTTTGTTTGCGTTTGATTAGATATTAGTATTTAATTTGATCTCTGCTTCATTAGGACTTCGCTCTACTATTTGAACTAGTAAAATAAAAGTTCAAATGTATTAATTATCAGAGCTTTCCTTGTATTTCGCTTTCCTGCCTATTTCTTCTCAGAGCTAAGTTCTACCTCAATTACGTGCTTTTCCGAGTTAAAAATATATCTCACCATGACCGCAATAATTCCCTTAAAATAATAAGCCAGAAACGTATAAAAAGGGACTTATCATGTCCATTCGAGTATATTTCATCCGAGGAACTACCACTCAGGAAAACAAATGCGGAATTTGAGATGATTGCCGCTGAAAATCGGAAGCTGAATTTGAGGAAGTATTGTCTGCTTTATAGTAGTCATTGACTATTATGATCGTTTGAATGGTTTGAATGTTGCGCTTAGTAAAGAGTAAAACAACAGCAATCGCAAATAGTTACCTACCCAGAAAATTGTGCGTATACATGTGCGATTTAATGCACCTTGTAACAACTGATTCATCCGTTCGTTCACGCAAACGTACCTGAATCCGTTCGCGCAAACGTACATAAAACCTTTCACGCTAATGTACATGAACTCGTACCTGATAATTTATCGTGTGACCAGGCCTTATGGGTTGGAAAGGCCGCCCTGGGTCCTTTTCCATCGGCACCCAGAGACCATACCTCACCTTCAACACGGAGCTTCAGCGGTCTCCTTGGCGTGAAAAGACCCGGACGATGCTCTTTTTCTTTAAGCGATGATAAGGAACGCTCATAGCTACACTCGCAGTTGAGGTTCGGCAAGGTGCGGAGTAGTTTGTTGTGTAGAAGAGAAGGACCATGGCACACAAAGAAGCTTCTCTTTTTCTTCCTTTGCCTTTTCATCTCTTTCTTCGCTTTGGTTTTGTGCACTTGTACCCATGGTCCCCACCCCCCTCTCCTTTAAGCCAGGGTTCTTCTGAACTCCCTCTCCCCTATTTCCATGGGGAAGGCCCCCAATTTACAAGACGCATACTCCCACGCATAGACCTTGAATATAGGCGTATATTCAAGGTCTATGCTCCCACGCTTCCGCTGTTGTGTCTGTTATGAGTACAGTATTGGTCCCGGCCTGAATTGTAAGCGAACTTCCCTTAGCTGAGATTTCTGGACACTCAAAATCATATCGCGTTTTCTATGGAATGTCATTTAGGACGTAAGTTGTACTTGTGCCGACTACACGAATACTTTCAGCATAATTAGACTGAAAATATGAGAAAAACATGGGTTTAAGTATATGCTTAGGAATCGCAGGCCATTATAATATAAGTTTATTTTATTTTTCTGAATTGTGAAGATCTCAAAATTATCACCCTATGTTCGGTATTCATTTTTGAGCATGTTCATTTTATCGTACACACTTATATTTATTTGCAATATACTTTTCACTGGAGAAAATATTGAAGTAAACTTCAATTTATAATTATTGTTACAAATATTAAAATGGTGAAATGATAATTTAATAAAATAAAACACTTTATTGTCCAACAAAAACCAAACCCATTTAATTTCGTTGCATACAACAAAACAAACTTTCCAATTAATAGTGTACATGTGAGACTTCCCATTCGTTTCACTAAAGGCTCGTCTAAATAGCTGAAACCCAAGGAGGACATTGAGTCTTTACTCTTTGAAGGGGATCCTAATTCTTGCAATTATGTCTTATTCATGTTATCAAAGGTACAGAGGTAATCATCAGAGGTACCTTCAACTGCTTATGTCATAGTGCTCAGAAGACACGATCACACAGTTCATTTATGCACAAAGACATAGAAGAAGAAGCAATTATTCCGGAAAACATTGGATTTAGCTGCATGGATGTAAAAGATCAACTCTGAATTATAAATTAGATAATTTGATATTATTTTAAACAATATTACCAAATACACTCCTTTATATCGTATGTATCGTAATGTGTAAATCTCTCCAAGTTACCTCACCTACAAAACCAGACACATACCATACCAAATGGAGTCTTCGATGAAATATTCCACATAGGATCACGCGGTGTTCAGAGAGACCGAATGCATAGTAAAGTAGAGACGCTGCTTGAATTGCAGTCTGGAAGGTGGGTACTCCATATATTTGACTGAAGATTGTGAGAGTGGAATACCAACGTAGACTTTTCTGTGTTTACATGAGGCCGGTGTGGATGGACATAGATGGTTTCCATGAAGGAGATGTACAATACTTGGCAAAATTGCTGAATAATTGGCAGCATGCTTTTGTGACCAGTTACCTAGAACAATGCTCTATCCTTCGAAGTTGAAGCTGTAGTTTTTGAAGACACCTGCGTCGGTCGTAGTAGCAATATCGCTCCTTACTAGGGGCTAAAAGAGAGAATTATACTATATCTCTACTATTAATACTTTAACTAGTGGAAAATAATGATTAACAATAACATTAACGAAAATCTTATAGAATTTACTAGATAAATAACCGAAAAAAATTTCCAAGCTATTAATACCCTGCTGCACTATCATTTCTACTAATAGGATTTTTTTGTGGCAGAATGTACGTTACAGGAAATGAAATCAAGACATGTATAACAGGTTTCTCTTTCTCGAGATTTAATATCTAATGTTACGGACAATGGCATTATCATGGCATTGAGTGTACTTTAGAATTCCGTTGCTACCAATTTACGATATTGATTTTAAGCGCAGGAATGACTATAATTCTTCAGCTGATATGGTAACAGAACATTTTACGGAAGATTTTTATTTAAAATTTATGCGTACAATAAGACAGTACATCAAATGTACGAGACATCTGATGTTTAACTCTCGATCTTTCCCTCGCATTAAATGTGAGATATATTTTAATAGTTGAAAAGATTTTTTGTATCGATTTTACCATAATATTGAATTGTTGTACGTGACAATATTGAGCGAATAGTAAATATGTTTGGGTGAAAGAATTGGGAATAGGAATATCGATATCTTGAAGATGGCATTTGTTATTGTATCATTTGTAGTCTATTGCATTACTTTTAAGTGCTGTCTTCCATTCGCAGACCAGGTTGGTCGGTTGTTCATTTTTTGAGGAGACCGGCAGCTGAGGTAATGTGCTTGATTGAAGATGGTTGAGTGGATTGGTATAGTTTAGATTATTCGAGCCGAGGAGGAAGGTTGGATAGAAACCCAGTGTAGGCATCAGCGTGCTCTTCACAAAGGCGCCAAGGGCAGTGATTTGACGGCTGATGTTATACCTGTATAATGTCTGTAACTTGCAGACGGGGCAACAGCACTCGGGTCAAATAGAAAAGACACCCCTCCAAATTCGAGCCGAGCCCAACGATGCATAACTTCGGTGTTCTGATGGGAGCCGGTGTTTTCCACCGTGGCAAGCCATCTTTTGGCCTCAGATGGTCGAGGCTGGGCATTAGGCATGCTTGCCTTTCGGTGACCTTACGGTCACGGAGGCCATGCCTGCCTACATGGGTCGAACAAAGGTGGTCTACATCTACAAAATACCCTGCAAGCCACATCAAGGGTGTGTGATGAAGTTATCCAGCCAATTGAAAACCCACCAAACCCCCAATTTCCAACCCACCCCGTCCCCACCCGCCCTATCCCCAATTCCTAATTCCCCCTCATCCCCTACCATCTCTCCCCCCATCCCTCCCCCTCCCCTCCCTGCCCAACCCATCCCCCACCACTCCTTATCTCTCCCTACCGATCCTCACCCATCCCATTGATGTTCCAATACGCCTCCTATTATCTTCTCTCCTCTTCTGCAGCTGCCTTTCGCCTCTAGCATCGGCCTGTACCAAAGGAAAAGTTCACAAGCATTAAAGATTCTACGCAATCGTATCTCAATCTAGAATTTCCGTTGGAATACGTATTACGCCATTGAAGAATTGGAAGTAACTATTTTAAAACTTTATCGTCAATTCTACTTGGAAATATTTTTGTTATTTCACATTTGGTAAATGTATTGAACTCGATAGTTTGGGATAGCAATAATCACTGCATCATCAAGAATTTTATCTACATATTTTTGGCTTTGAGCCCATTTCAAGAATAAATAGAGATGCCATATAATCTTAAAATGAAAATAAGTAGAGCGTAACAATTTGGATTATTGTTAAAATATTCTGTGGATATTAGGATGAAAATAAATCATATTTGCAGGGAACTCTTTCGGAAACAAAATCGAATTGCTTGAAATTCTTCATCATTCGCATCCGTAAGTTTCTTCTTCACAACTATCAACACTAAATCACTTAGGCGAAGGTGTGAATTTCAATATTTTTAATTTTATCGACAGAAAACCCGAGGCAAGCTGCAGTGAATGTCTTGTCCTATGGAAGCGAATCATCGCCCAATAGCTCACACCCGTTTTTATGTATCTGATTTGATTTGCACGTGAAATATCGATGGGTGATGGAAAGCTATATTTGTTCCTTATATCAATGGTTGTTTACGTTTTGTCATTCTCTTTCTGCTAATATGCATTAAGAATCAGGTCAGATGTGATTTACGGCTAAAAAAGGTTGATTTAAATGAAAAGTGATGGAGAATATTCTTTTTTTTAGAAAAAGACATGGTGTGTCAAAAAAGTCAGAAAAAGTCTCCAATACAGGAATGAAATAATATTCTATTAAACGAAATTGGTGAAAATTAGACGTTCAAACCATTAATGTCAAAATTTTACAAAAAGTTCGAAAATCACCCGACGTACTTGCTATATTGTCGTTTATCGGAAAGTTGTCCAGGCTTTCGCTTAAAAAACCTCTTGAGTGTTGATTACTTCCCATGTGACCAAAACAGAAAAAGAACCATTTTGCGAAATTCTTCTTGTCCTTAACGCCTATCTCCACTATTGTTGATCTTATTTAGCAGGGGTTCACTACTCACACGTCTCCCAACACCACAGTAGGTCGCAAATGAGGTGCGAGGGCTCACAAGCGATTGCGAAACTATTGCTCAATATTATGGTAGCTACAATTTACAGGGGCCGCCTATAACTCTGGGGTCTTCGGTGAAAAAAGTTGCGAGCCCCTGTGGAACACTATGATGCGTGTTAGCTTGAAAAATTATTACTGAAAGATTTTACATCCTTCATGAACTTTTATCTTTAGCTCAATGTTATGGCTCGAAATATTAACATGTTTAGCAGGAGAGAGGGATATTTATTCTAAATGATTCAAAATATGTTCACTTATAGATATACCGAAATTTTTATCATAGCCGGAAACAGTAAACCGACATGATGCTAAGCTAATTGGTAATAGTGGGAGATATGAGGAGCTCTCTCTTTTATGGAATTAAATTATTAAATTAAATTAAATTATTCTCTCTTTTATGGAATTTATTGCAAGCAGTTGAATAACGGCATTTTTTTAATTTAAGTGACTGTGGCTTCATATAATAACGGCATTTCAAAATTTAAGTGACTAAGGCTCCATCTTACAGCGTTCCTGAGTCAGTGAGTGAGTGACAAGGGCTTTTCTTAAATAGACTGTAATTGATTAATTTTAATGGAAAGTAATTTTTACTCGTAATTGATTACTTTCTTGCAGAATTAATTGTAACCTGCCCTTATTACATTTTTTGGGTAATTTACCCAATGCTGCTTGTGCCACCGCCTTCCATTGACCGGAGAAGTGAGCTGTTGACCGTGGAGCAGCCCCAGTTTTGCATTCCCACGTCCCTCAAATCCTCCCCCACACCCTCCACTGTCCCCACCCGTAGAAGCAAGTATCTCCGTTGGGTATCTTTTAAGCTTCGACCACGGACTTAGAATGCAACGCACCCAATGCCCCACGGCGTTCCTTCTCCTTCTTAAAAAAAAGTGTCCCGCCCCCATCCGCCCCTCTCGCCCCTCCTAATCCTCTTCGACGCCTCCGCATTTCCGCGCATACCTCCCTCTTGGCTTTAGGCTCTATCCACTTCCAGGAATCGTGCCCCGTCGAAGGATTTGGATTAACCTGCACGCGTTCCACGACGACCTCCGTTCGCACGGGTTTTTGCTCCGTGCTTTCAGCGTGTTTCCGCGAATTTCGGACGGCATATGGTGCGGATAAATGCCGTATTTTTCCCATCACCTCGGCCTGCCGGAGCCGATCGTCGAGGGTATAAGTTGAGAAGAGAGGAGAACGAAAGGTGTCAAATACGGTTGAAGAGGAACTACTGATATCCCAGCACTACGTAATATTGCTGGAGAGCAAGTATTGAGCTCGATCATAGCGTGAGCAGAAAATAGATCCACTTCAATCCACTATGGAATCAGAAGCGTCATTTCGCTGATTTTGCGTAGCCATTTGTCACTCAGCATGCTCGAAATGTTCCATATGGTTGGATAGGAAACTGTAATGGAATACTGAAACCTGGTTCAGACCGTGTGGATCAGACAGTACGGGTATGATTTCAAGGCTGGAGGGAAGGCTTCTGCGGTGGTTGGTAAACATGCTGGAGCTAGTTTTTCCGGAACAACTGCGTTGGTCAATTTCCATGACAACAGTTACAGGAGGCGTCTTCAGATCAAAGTGTTTCTTCGACCACTTCCACCTGAAGACGCCTCCTGTTACGGAGGAGAAACTGTTGTCATGAAAATTGACCAACGCAGCTGTTCCGGAAAAACTACCTTCAGCATGATTTCAAGGCGTTTGTAATGCTTTTTTTCATCCCTATCTCAATTTGGAGCAAGTATAACAGTTTAATTACTTGGGTAGTACGCTAGAAGAAAATGGGCGTAGCAGCAAAGACATTAGGAGGAGAATAGCGCTATCAAAGGAAACGTTCAATAATAGATGGGAGCTGATGACGGGGACCTTAAGGTAAGGAGCGAAAAATCACTTCACCTAGAATTTGATTAATTTGGCCTCATTTTAAAAAAACGACTCTCATCTTTCTAATGATATCAAAATATCAACCCCTTGCCGTACTATTTTTCGAGTAATTTGCCTGTAAATATAAGCTGTTTTACATGGGATAGATTATGGCTGTGCGCTCCAGAGGGAGAATATTAAAGGAAATAGGAATTTACAACACCTAGATTTCGTCAAAAAACTAACGGTATATAGATTGCATGTTTTCTCAACTATTTATAAAAAATAATCTATTACTCACCACAATAAATTTTACAGAATCGCAAAAAAACCTGCCGGTTTGAAGGGTTTTCAGTCGTTCGGCGAGAAAAAATGAGTCAAGTTAGAGACTTATGTAGCTTTATTTATTTAATTACTGAGATTTATGGGCATATATAACTATATATTTGCGCCATTAATATTACAATATTTATTTCATACTTCTTACAGACGCTGAAATCAAAATATAAAGTTTGAATGTGGTCTCCACTATGACTAGGGATCTATCTCGCTCAAACCACCTTAAGTAATGATGTAAAAAAGAGGCTGGTGAAGAGCTTGATATGGAGTGTGGCGTTGTATGGGGCAGAAACGTGGACCTTGAGAAAGGAAGACGAAAATAAGCTGAAGGCGTTCGAGATGTGGGTGTGGAGGAGGATGGAGAAGATGCGGTGGACGAAAACGAAGACAAATGAGGAAGTGCTTAACATGGTGGGTGAGGAGAGAAAACTTGTGGATGAGATTAAGGGAATGCAGTGCAGGTGGCTGGAAGGGGTAATGAGGGGTGGTGGTTTGCTGAAGGCCATGATAGGGAAGGATGTTGGGCAAGCGGGGAAGGGGAGGAAAGAGAATAGGTTTATGGACGGGATGAAGAAAGGTAGGACTTACGCTGAGATGAAGAAAGAAATACTAAGGGTAGACAGGGAACTGAACGTGTAAGAGTCTGTTGGATATTCTCTGATTTTCATCATAACCTACCTTTACCCGGTAGATTACTCATTGTCAGATGATGATGATGACCTCAATTGAAAGGGGTAGGTATACGGCTACATTTTTGCTTGGCTAATTACTAATTAATCGAAATCATCAGGTCTGCTAAAATGTGCCTGCCCTACTCTCAGGCTTTTCCTTAAAAGTAACTAAATAAATTGTATTCTCTCCTTTCTATAAGGAAGGGAGTAGGTAAGAAAGGCTGAATAATACCATGAATCCGTTGGCCGAAGGTATAAGTTTCAGTTGTTTATGGTTATATTTCAATTCCTTTCGTCCACCTTGGTCGATACCGCTTCTGAATGTGAAGACTGGTGTGCATGCGTATGAAAACTCTCGATGGCAGGCAAAGAGTATCGTCGTATGGTGCCACATGATATCATATTTCATAATTTTTATTGTATATTATTTTAATATCCTCTCTTGGCCGAATGTTTGCGAAAAAAGGAAAGGTGGAGAGATAAGTGCGCTGTGAGTTTGAAACTGTTTCGGTTGCGAAACAGTTGCAATGAAACTGTTGTGTTATTTTAGTGCCACCACTATTCCAGAGCGATTGCGACGGCGCGCCTCCTTTGAAATTGCATCTCCGCCGCCAACACATTCGCTCGATGAAGACCTCATCAATAGATTTTCCGCGATATTGAAGTCAGTTTCGAGAGGTCTGCCAATAAATGAAAAGGAATTTAACCGGTACTGCTGGACAACTGCAGAACTATATGTTGAACTCTACCCGTGGTCCTACATGCCTCCCACGGTTCACAAGGTTCTCATAAACGGAGACGAAATTGCAAAGGAGGTGATTCATTGATTGTGCCAATTATCAGAAGATGCTATAGAAGCACGAAATTAGGATGCAAGAAAATTTAGAGAATGCTTCACCAGAAAAAAAATTCGAGATTGGCTACCAGCGAAAATATTTTCTACTGATAACTAAAAAAAAAACTATGTTTAGATTTTAAGTCGTTCAAGAAGAGAGAAGCAAGGATATTCTTTAGCAGAACTCGCAAACGGTCCGCGGGGTCATAAAAAGACCCTTTTCGTGAAGCCCGCCGCAGTGAGGGTAAATTAAGATTGTGGATTCTATATAAATCTAGCGAAAATGCCAGGCTTCGAGTAGTAGTAGTATTTTAAAGCCGACGACCGACAACTAAGGTTATTTGCTCCAAGGGAAACTGTACAGAGAAGGATGGAGGGACACCTGGCGTCGGCATTTGCCTCTTTCATATTGATGCCTCGATAATAATTATTTCTCGAGTAATTGACAAATGAAATCACGAACGTTTTCGATGACTCTGTATAAAGATGAAATAAATATACACTGGCAGGACAAAGTCTGCTGGGTTCAGCTACAGTAGTAATATTATTGTAGTTGTAGTAATATTATAAAAAAATATAGATGTGCTATTTACCTGTAAGTGGATTTATCTTCTTGATCGAAAAATGATAACCGTCTTCACCTTGCCAAAATATTATGGGATATTGTAATGAATCATATGATTGGTGAGTTTCGTACACACGCTGCAGCTGATCGTTCCGCCGATGTAGAACGATATCACGGCATTCCAAATTTTCACCAACGATGACAATGGCGACCTCATTAATGGTTGGTGCATTGAAACGTCTTTGCGTATTCTCCCGCAGGCGTCTTATCGGCTCTGATTATAATTTTGTGATTATCAGATGGCATGTGGTCCAGTGCGGTTTTGAACAAAGCGATCAATTGATTATGTCGATGAAAAAAAGTTTGCAGTTGTTCCACAATTGGTCTTTTCACCGAAATGTTTTGTGCACAACCCTGATGTACTTCTTGTGGTGAATTTCCAATGAAATAAACCTGTAGAAATTTATATTCTGTATCCAACGGTGGCAATAGCGAACCTGCTCGATGATATATTTGTCCTTGAATCTGTAAACGTTATATATAATAATGGTAATAATATTGTTGTAGAATAATTGTGTAGTGTAAGTGTCGAATAATTTGAAAGATTATTGAAATATAAATAAAGGTTTTGCAATTACCTTGAAAGTGGGCATGAAATTGTCCCGAACCACATGTGTTGCGCCAAATGAAGTCATCTGGAAGCAACTGATGTATTTCTGGTTTTGTGTCAGAAAATGTGCGGAATCTTTTTTGTCCCCGAAACCAATTAGCGCAATGGCTCTGGTGGAGGGACAAATGGAGCCAATTTTACTTGTCCGCTTGCACAACACAATCCAGGGGGTTCTTTTCTGTATTTCAATGTCTTAAAATATGGGCACACAACACTCATTGATCCAATAGCAACATATTGTTCTGCACTGAAATCAATTGCCATGTTGTAACGGAATGCAGCTCGATGAGTCGACCTATGATGTCTCATTCGATGCATATCATCTTCGTTTGCATTTTCTCTTCCTTCTTGTATGCGTGATGAACGTGATTGTGATAATCGATTCCGTTCAACTTCATTTCGCTCTTTGCGTTGCTCTGAAGTTCGCTTAGAGCGAAAATTCCTTTGATTTATAACATTGCGATGAATGCGACTATAAATCTTCGTTCTTATTGGGGCATTTCAATGCGATTAAGGGTCCCGTGCACTTTTTGGAATCTCCAAATTCTTGGTTTCTACAACAATAATAAAATAATCATTATTTATAGCCCTCTAGCACGAAATGCGGTGTGTGTTTACATCAGAAATGGATCGAAGACAACAATGAAAGACCCATTTTAAGAGCTACAAAAATCGTTTAAATTGCGTAATTAATCGTTAACTGGATGATTTATCATAAAAACATTGAAAGAGTAAGATAGTTCAGAGTTTCGACATTCCGATGAAGGAAAAATAAAAGCGATCGGTACAAATTCAAGTATTTTAATGAATGAAATATGAAATCACTGCACCGTGAAAAATGTATAACTCCGTGTAATCTTATAGGAAAAATTGTAAATGTAATTTAAAATTCATGTATTATTCCTACACTATATATTATAACCCGTTTAACGTTCCGGAACGGGGATGAACAAATTGTGAAGATTTCAGCGAAATCGGTCCAGCCATTATCCAAGTTAACCGCTTACCAACAAAATGCGCAATCCATTTTTATTTATAAGAAGATTATGATTACACAAATCTCTTAAAGATGAAAATATACCTGGCAAGTTTAAATCTAAATTAAAACGGTATATTTTGGATTACTATTTCTATTCCTTTGATGAATACTTCAAAGATGCTTCCCTAACGCTGTAATTTTGTAGATTCATAATGTATTATTTGCTGGATGTGATTTATTTTGTGTTTTAAGTAATCTTTTGGACAGATCCTATATATGTATATGCATATCCTCTGTGGCCAATATATTTATTTATTTATTTATGATGAGGACCACTAGTTTCACAGATTGTCCGGGGTACATTTGCCGAAGTTTGAAAAGCAGGTCTTGAGATTTCGTCCTTTTTTCCACCTCCTTCGCATCCATGTTAGTTTCAGCCGGAGCTGAAAACTCGATCACGAACATGGAGCGTGTGAGGTGGTCGAGGAGAACTATATCAGGCTTGGTCGCCTCCAACCTGGTGGTGGAGAAGGAGTAATTCCACCAGATTGTGCATTTATCGTTCTCCACGACGGACTCAATATCTCTAGGGGCGTAGGGCAGCACAGGTGTTTCGTCGATGCCATAATGGTGTCGAAGGTGAAAGTATAACACCCGCAGGGCCGCGTTGTGCCGAGATAAATTCGCTGACTTGGTGTAATAACTACAGCCGGAGAGAAGTCTCCGGCTGGGCTCGGCACGCCCTGCATCTCTTGTCCGCGACATCCGCCTTGAATATAATGCGGTGGTACACGAGTGTGTTTATGACACCATCCTGGCACGCGAAGACAAAACCCTCGGTCTCGGACTTCAGACCGGCGGAGCGTAGGAAGGCAAACGTCAGCTCCTTCGATAGCCCATGCTTTTCGATGTTTCGATAGAAACATCCATGCATGGGCTTATCGGTATGCACCTTGAGCAAGGCCTTCTGCTCGGCTTATTTTATTTCGAGCTTGAGGACGTCTGCCTTCAATGACCAGATGGTCGCTTCCGTCGGATGACGGGTCGAAGTTGAGACCGGTTTCGTCCGCTGCCCTCTTTGCCGCCTGGAAGAGAATCGCCCCTACTCCCGCACTCTCGTGCTCTCCCACGAGATTGAGCAGGGGGTCCCTGCCTTTCAACACTCGGCATGCTGTACCCAGGAAAACTCTGTTGTGGAGACACTCCAGACTCAATAGTCCTCTACCACCTACATTGCGAAGGAGATAAAATCTGGCGACGGAAGATTTTGGATGAAGACTTCTGTAGATGGTCATCATCTTCCTCGTTCCCCTATCAAGGTTCTGCAACCCGTCGACGTTCCACTTCATGCATCCGAAAGAATACGGCAGTTATTATTATTATTATTTGTCGACTTACACAATTTCTCAGCTAGTATTACACCAACTGGAAAAATTTCACCTATCCTAAAGGTGGATTAGCATTGGGCTCGGAAGTTCAGGAAGAGAATTCACCCTATCCTGCAGTGTCCGAATTTTCTTGGCTTAGGAATCTCCTCACGATTTGGCAAGTTTGGAGTAGCACAGTTTTTTGCCCGAGGTTAGTTATTAGTTTTTTATTCCCAGTTTCTCAGTTTGTTTTTTTAAACATATGGGACATCACTCCCTCCGCAGAGATTACTATCGGGTGAATGCTGACATCATTTAATTTCCAGATATTTCTTATTTCGTCGGCTAAATTTCTGTATTTTGAGATTTTCTCTCCCTCGGTGGACCTTACGTTGTGGCTTAGTGGTACTGATATATCGATTATATTAGCCTTTTTTCTAATTTATTGATTAATAGGATATCCGGTCTATTGTAATCTATGGTTTTGTCAGTGAGTATCGGTCTGTCCCACAACAAAACATGGGTTTTTGTTTCAATTATAGCAGGTGGTTGATACTTGTAGTATGGTGGGATATTTTCCTTTAAGAGCCCGTAAGTTAGTCCCAGGTGTTGGTGGATTATTTTTGCCAGTTGGTTATGTTTATTCAGGTAGACATTCCCTGCAAGAGCTGAGCATCCTGCCATTATGTGCTCAATTGACTCACCAGTGCATCCACATTTTCTACATCTATCGAATATTTATAGTTTAAGGATATGTTTTTCATAGTTATGGGTGCGTATAACTGTCTTGAATAGGAATGATTATTATTATTATTATTAAACTTTGCTTTATAAGCACTAAACCTCAGCGAATGACTGTTTCCGCAACTAGACCTCGTGGTTCACTCTCAGAGTAAAGAATGTGGGGAACTCATGAGACATCCTTTATGATTTTACTAGAGGAATTATATGACAAAAAACATAGTTTTCAGTCTAAAGGTCTGTTTGATCGGTGAGGATGGAGCTCACTAAGTACTAAGCTCAACAGCATGTGAAATTCACACATCAGTGTAGGGGGGCCAGATCCTTTGCCTGTGCCACCTGTGGTTTCCCAGAAAGATCTGATACCCAAGAAATCTTGCAGATTGGTTTTAGCCGGGCATGTGTAGAGGCTTCTCTCATAATTGAACCTGGGTGATACGGTTATCAGCCCAGCGCTCTACCCATATGTATGTGTAGAGTGTTGGGCTGTGTTAACTTATCCAAGCCCAATTTTGGGTTTGGATAAGCTAAAAAAAATTTAAGAAAAAATTGCTATTGCTTTATTTATGTATATCATGTCTGAGGAACTCTCCTGGAATTGTGAATTCCCTCATTGAGCTACCTACCAGCTGGGGAGTGAACTTCATAGTAGGATGTTGGCTAGTTTTTTATGCAAATTTTTTAAGTAAATTCTCTTCATATTCTAAACTCTCTCTTAACACCTATCTGGTTTAGGTATTTTTAGTAATGGAAAGTCATAACTGAGTCAGGTAATACATTTTGTAAGGAATATAAATTCATAGTATATGTATACTTGAGGAATGAGGTTGCAAAATGGTTTCTTGTATGATAAATGGTTGAAAATTAAAAAAGCTAAAGGATTCAAACTCCTAGCCATGTTCACTAATCAAGTATTTAAGAACCATGTTATAACCTATAGTACACATCGCAGACATTTTGTAGTACTGCCAGTACTTCTCATCAACTTGTGAATATAAATGAAGTATTAGTATCATAGGCTAGTACCTACTGAGTGCTAGTATTGTCAGTACTTCTCCACTGAGTTCTACCATGAAGCATCTGTGTACTATTAGTACTCATTTTTATGTACTTACCGTGGAATCTGAGTACGATAGTGTACTGAGATTTCAGTACTCAGTCCTGATGTCTATATTTACTAAGTACCTACGCTTAGTACTACTTTTTGGTAAGTGCATCTATTCCCTAGAATAAAAAAGACTGAAATTAGAGATACTTAAACATTTAAAACTTGGGACTTAGCCGAAATTGGCAGGTGGTGATGAGAAAAGGGATATTGAAGAGCATGAAATTGGAAATAGAAATAGGCATTATTTTCTGGATTATGTGAATAGAGGTGGAAGAAGAGTTGGATGGTGAAGGGAGAGGTGAAAGATAACTTTTGGAGTGATAGTTATAGTGCTATTTACATTGGATGGGAGCGGATCCGCTGGAGTCAATGTGAGTTTGGCTTTCACTGGGGAAAAGAGGAATAAATAAAAAGCAGGTGAGTGATAGCCACACCCATTTGTAATTGAAATGAAAAAACCTGATAAGCTTAGTTTTTAGTACATGCCTAAGAGTTAGAATAATTGAAAAACTTATTCTTCTTTTGATCTCGAGTTTTGGTCAAAAATGATAGGCTCAGCTAGGATTTCGTTGCCAACTTTTCACTATAGTTAATATAGCCCTGGCGATTCTAAAAATCTTAAGCGAAACGTTGGCTACGAAATCGTGAACCTTTGCATTTGACCAAAACTCCAGATGGAAAGAAGAATTAACCATGTGATCAAGAAAACAACGCGAAAAACTTATATTGGAATTATTCTTCATGTTTCCGAGATAAATAATAATTTGCTTTTTATTATTTCTTGGATTCATCGCGTTTGGCTAATTTATTCACAACGTTTCGCCTCTCTTCCAGGAGACGTCGTCAACCATACGCGATGGGCTCCGGAAATAATAAAAAGCTACTTATATTGGAATTTTAACCCCTCGTAAGAATGTAAAAGAATTGAGCATAAGTAAAACATTAAGGATTACTACTATTCATCATTCGCTTTCCTCCCCACTAAGTTGCCAGTGAATCTAAGAATTTATTGGTTATCGTTTCATCTGTTACTAAGTCATTCATTTCGAATCTCTGGTATCATATTTTATTTATGAATATAAATTCATCCGTTTCGCATACCCCGCTGATCATGTAGACTGTTTTTTGTTTTTATTAGTGAGAGCGAGGCGTCGCTAGTATCGCGCCCGAGGAAGTTCACAGAGAGAGGCAGCCACGAGGAGGTTCAGAGACATGATTCTACGGCTACCGGCGTACGTGACTTGGACGTGGCAAGTTTCCGTGCGTGGTTGAAAGTTATGTTATCGAGCTCGGGTTTCTTTCCCATTGAAGTCTAAAATGCAAACAGCGCTCTCGTTAACGAAGTCCTCGGACCGTAAGTGCCAATGTCTTGAACACGTGAGTAAATATATAAGATTAATTAATTTTATTCTTGCGAATGATAGTTATGAATGGACATTTTTTACATCAGTAAAGTTGAAATTTTAAACGCACGTACTCTATTCTTTGCATTATTTTGTAGCATACCTTTTTATTAGCTTCCTGGTGGCATAATGTTATTTCGATAGTGGCAGCAGAGTAAGAAAAGCGTGTTGAGGATGAGCTAGTCCAATGCGAGCTCTCGTCCTGCGAACTGCTTGCTTGCTAATTCGGGGCCACTTCTCGCCGCGACCATGGAAGATTATCCCTCAATCACTCTGCGAGGTAAGTGGGCAGCACCTGTCATCACGAAGTGATTTTCTTGTCAATTATTTTGAGTTAAACCGCGTTGAGAACAAATTATATGCCATGGTTTCCTTGGGGAGTTCTCGAAGGGGTCAAGTGCCACCGTGGAGAATGTCCACCGAGTAGTCTATATCGAAGTAGATATATTGTAAGGTTCGCTTGTTGCAACTGATATTTCATTCTATTTGTTATTTAATCTTATCAGTTTCAATGATGGACGTCAATCCTACTTTTTTCAGGAATGCCCTTTCGAGACAAGTTAAGCCAGTAGGTAATTTAAAGCCATGGATTTTCAAATGGGACTCTTTTCTTATTTTCCCCCCGCTTTAGTATATTTATCACTCCCGATTCTGATACTTGGGTGGTCAAGGGACTATTTTTTAAAGACTTGCCCAATTTCATAGTGTTGCTCATTTTACTGAAATGTAGGTACATTGGAATATTGATGCTATTTACGAGAGGAGGCTCAGTAAAAACAGGCGTGGTGGAATGGGGAGAACTTTGCTTGTTGTATTGTGCCAGTTTTGAGTACATGCGACGCAGACTCTTATTTGGAGCCCTAGAATTGGCCGGTTGACTCCTTTTAGATTCAAGAGGATAGGTATTCCGAAGCCAGTTCTAGTTCGCAATTCACCAAACCCTGAGAATACTCTTGTTTGACCCTCGTTATTCTATGTTACAAATGTTACAAATTCTGCCCTCTTTCCTAGTGACAGTTAATTCATATTATGCGTATAGTATTATTTTCTGTTCCATAGGCAAACGCTTATCGTATATGCTATCGAACCTTCCCCCCTCCGAAATGGTTCCCCCCTTTCCAGGTCCGACAGAGACGATAAATTAAGAGAGATATTTTGCCGAACGGATAGGTATGGGAATTAGTTTTCCCCCGAACAATAAGGGACTATAATAAATGCTAGGCGTAATTTCATTAGAGCGTTGATTTATTATATTTAAACGGCTGGTGTCCTAACACCCCCCGCCACACGCCTATTGAGGCGGCTTGCGGGGTAATATGTAGATGTGAAATGCATCCCCACAAATAGGTTAATGATGTCAATTTGAAAAATAAATCTAAATGGAAACATCTACTCGTGAATGAGTGTAATTTTTGTCATTTGAAATAGACGATTGGAAATTGGAGTAATTAATCACACCTGTTCATTACCGTTGTCATTGGTACTAATAAATAATTGGTAGTAATATTTCGACAACTTAGGGTGGAGTGGTATTAACATTCTGGCTCATGACCGAATCTATTGGAATTAATATCGAACGGCCGGCAATTAATAGACATCGTAATCGGAAAGCGAAATTTATTGTCAAGGTTTCATCAAAAATGCTTTAACCTTAATTAAGGAGGATTGTTTCAATCCAGGATTCAATGGAACCCGGAGATGTTCTGCGATTGGCTTCGCGCTTTACTCGATAAATACATCCGGTGTCCGTTTTCTGCCACATAATATTCTTTAAAGCCCGTTTTACGCTGGGCACGTAATTGCACAATCTGATGTACGCACGAACGTGCATTCAAAATTGCATCGTGTAAAGCCGTGAATTGGAAGAACCCATGCGCGAATGCATGAACGCGATATGGCAAAATAGCCCATGCTCTAATTCGAAAATGATTGCACGCCCGATTGAGAAAAACATGCAGTTTGAAGTTGTGAAATTTCGTGCCCCGTGTAAAACGGACTTAACAGAATCAATTAGGCGCATCGAAAGATCGCGAATTCATTCATGGAGTTCTTTTGTATCTGTATCCGTGTTTCCCTCCTGACAAGTTCACATGCAGTTTTAACCTTTCCTTACTGAGATGGCCCAGCAACATTTTCATTTAAGTATCATAATCTGTGCTTTCAACCGATAAATATTCCTGCCTAAAAGCAATTTATGTAGCGTACATCCGTGTTATGCCTTGAAATTTTCCAAATTTTACTGAAAATTTTATGGGTACTCGCAAAATAGATGCTTCATGGAATTCCTCGATCGAAAATGATTGGTTCAAACAAGGTTGCGTGTTGGATCTGAATTAGTTAGTCACTTCCGCTGTAGGCACCTTTATTCTCGTAATTTAATTCGGGGTTTCGTATTTAAGAGTATTATCAGACGGGGTTGAATTTTTCGCTGTGGATTAGTCATGTTTCTGCCGAAGTATCCGGAATATACTGGAAACTATTTAAAGACTGAAAAATTTGCCTTCGCGATGAATCTAATTTGACTGATATTTTGTGGCTCACAGCATTCGTTGCTTCCTTTAATTAGTTTATTTATTGAGTATTAGTTCTATTAATCTCTTAAGCCACATCTGTCACTCGTAATTCCAAAGTCGAAGAGAATTTGATTTCAGGTTTTTTTTTTCGAGCGGCGGCCTCCCAAATTGCAGAAAAACGTCCTACGGTAGTTCCATGATGGTATGGTTGTAAGCTTAACGTACGAATAAGTACGGGGATTTCTCATATGACAAATCTTCCGCCTTGACCATGAATCGAATATCGTTCCCTCGATATCGCGGTGCTAAAAATACTGAAAATATTACCCATAAGCTATTTGATTTCCATCCATTTGAAGTACTTACGTAAAAATGTTATACAGTAAAAACTTTTGAAAATTGTATAATCCCTGGATGGATGGGTAGGCCTGTGTATGCACTGCGGGTCGTAAATCTGCAAGGGGCAATAGAACGTTCCCTCTGATATTTTCTTTAGAACTTATTTTTTGGTGAACATTGATTTTTACAACTTTTTCTCTGAAGGGAAACTATTGTCTACCGACGAAAATGTATGGTAAAATACTTAAACATCAATTGTTTTTGCTGCAACAAGATGAAAATCATCGGCTTTTCTGGTAAAGTTTTCGTTTAATACTTTTTAAATAAATAAAGTTCGTGTGTGTTCCTGGGTACCAACGATCAAGGATTTTCAGTGATCTACATCGTTTTATTGAGAGTTAACTTCATGTATACTACTAACAATTAGACGCAATGCAGTTACGTTAAGAGATTGTGAATTAACCCAGATATACAGATTAAAGTACTTCCCTATTTACAGTGTTAGATATTGCAGCATTGCTTTACATAATAAGTTATATTCTGGAACCTGGTTTCATTGCGTGCGGGAGATTACAAATTTTGTTTTCACAATTAAGTAGTTGGCTGTTGTTACTCAATTGACTTGCATATTCCTCGAATAATTATGTTAACAACTCGTACAGCAATACTTACCGGAAGTGCTGATGTTTTTCATCACACACGAACTAAAACAACAGTTGAATCTGGCATGAAATTAACTGGTGTCATCTGCAAATAAAGTTTTTACCCATGGTAATAGTGATTTCCTGTGTCATTAAAGGTACACTAGGAAAGGAATTAGAACCAAAGCAGGTCCTTGAGGTTCTGCAATTTATTTTTGTAAGTTAAATTTTGCTGGTATCAATTAGTACATCTTGTATGAATTTCATGGTAATATAAGCCTCATCGTCTTTCTTTCCTCCAAATTTTCTCAAATAATCCAAGTTTTCCAATCTGTTATTTCTGGGGTGAGGCTTGATCATAACTTTTCTCATAATAACGCCAGGTTTACCGTTCACTAAGAGCACCTTAGCATCACTGGGGCAATTTAATATTACTCAAAGGGGACTTACTTGATTTGTACCATGTTAGTCTTACCGCCAATATGTCCGGATGCCATTAAAGGATTCAGTACCTGCCTCCTCTTCGATAATTGAGGGTAGAGTTATGGCCCTCGGCAATTCTTATGAGTTTGACTCCTGGACTCTTCTACTCTATAAAAAAATCACACGTCTCCCTCATTTTTCGCTTCCATTTCAGCTGTTACCTTCGTGGCAGGTGATTTAAGTGTGTCTCCTTTGAAGACCTCATGACCGTGATTCTCATTTTACTGTCGTTCCGCTTGCAGCATCAGATCCATAATTTTGCTAAGCTCAGATAATTCTCCACAACTCTGGTCACAGGTATAGCATTACGTGATACTTGGACAATTTGATTTTAGCCCTTCCGAGTCTTAAGCCCGAGCAATCGCCATGGACTGGCAAACTAAATCAGTCACACTTCAGTTCTCCACTATATTTAAGATCATTTTTTCATTCGTAGCACTTGTAGTAATAGTCTAGGCATATTGCCTCTAGGACTTAATATTCAGTTTGTAGCCTTTTCACAAAAAAGTTTTCTGGTCCCTAAATTTACGAAAGACTATTTTTCTTACTGGACAGTAGGAAATGGATCTCAATCACCGTTACTGATTTTGCACATATTATATACAAATATTAGAATTGGCTTCAATAGGTTATAATTCCGATAGAAATTTTAAAGAAAATATGGAATGCCTTGTATAATCATTTACTTCTAATAGTTACGGTTGGCGCGGCGTGCGAAGGATTGAGAAAGATTGAAATCTACTTTCATTTGAGGCCCTGTATAGATGAACAATCTTAATTAGCTAATACGAATTGTTAACATTCCTCTCAAATTATAAAATCGTTGAATAAAAGGATATTTTTTTAATTTTGGCTCACCAAATTTGGAGACAAATGGCGTCCGTAGAATATCGTATAAAATGGGATGACCCGTATGAGATCTCATCGTATATATGTAGGAACTTTATTATTTCCCTACTGGCTGCATATTACATTGCTGGCAAATTATACAAAAAATTGATTATTTATTGAGAATCTAGGTATTATGTTGGACGTTTTCTTATTTTCAAGAAGTTTCTTTTAGTGTATAGATTTTAATTATTTATTAAAGGTTAACTGTATAACTAAGTTCTAAGTCAACAACTAACGCAAATATACCAGTAACGGTGTCTTTCCCAAAAAACCTGGTCAAGATATTAGTATACATATACTAAAATTAATTCTTCATAGCTCAATACGACATCTTTCTTGAAATTTCAGGTTGACTCGTGGATGGAACTTGGATGGAAAAGAGTATGCGTCCAGTACGACAACCAAGTGACCTTGTCCATGCTGTTTAATCATCCTCTGCAGTAGATCGTGATGTTGCTGGCTTAAACAATATTTCCGAACAAATTTGATTCTACCGGGAGACCACTCGTAAGTTATAAAGACAGTTTTACACGAGGCATATAATCGCACTGCTTGATTAACAGAAATTGCGAGAACGCAAACATGCTTTTAGATCAGGGACTATTATCATGTCATATGTTTATGCATTTGCATAGTCCGAGTAAGTCCCTGCGTTACATGACGCATTTTCACCGCACATCCATCCATAAATCAGTCTGTTCACTTAAGAGCCTCGTGTAAAACAGCCTTAACGATGGTCGGCAAGGGGACCACAGTTCAACGTCCCATCCGTCAGACAGAGTTCTGCACTTGAAATTATCTCAAAATGGCACACCCAAGTAGGGATCTACAGTTAGTAAGATTTACAAAATCCTCTGGATATTACAGAAATGATGCGCACTGCACCATATTCAATATGTCCACCAGTAAAGGCTATAAATATATCATGGCTAACCTTATTTTTTTTAGTAAAAACAAGGATATTAAGAGCATTGTACTTCTTATTGCAAAGTTGTACGGTCATACCATATTTCAGATAAACTTTTTTTCAACTCTGTTTTTATTAAACTAACCATCGTGGAATTCCACGACATTTTGGAGACGTACAACTTATTGAGTATAGATGCTAGTTGAGTAAGGACAAGAGTGTAAGAATTCCTGAAATGTAGTTGCTTGAACTGAAGGCATTTCTCTTGGCCACAGTTACGAGCTTCACAGTTGGATTCACGTTTTTATCCATACCTAACTTAGTTCGCAGTTCCATGATGGTTCGATTTTATTATCATGGTTTGGAAATAGAAACGTAACTCGAAACTGGCTCTAGCATTACCCAATGTACTTTAACCAAAGAAAAACATTAATTGAAAATCTAACGCGTATCAGTGTCAATTGTGTTCGTGGACTAATAAGGCAGATGGGGTCTAAACTAAAAAAACTTACTTTGAATGTTTCTCAATGCATGAGCAAACATTTAAAAATAAAATTTCTAAAGGTGATGATCATTATCCTATTGCGATACTACGATATTTAACTTCTTAGCAGTTTATCCAGAGAGTATATTCTATTAAACTGATACGTGCTTGGCAAATTTCTGAATTCTGAGTCAGGTGGTTTCATGGCTTTGTTGAAATGATATGAATTGACCAGGTAGATTTTTTTCGTCTGTGGGGATTTGTATATTCGATGAAAATATTTTCATAGCAGTGACAGTTAATCTGCCGAACAGGTAGATTTAGAGTTATCTGAAAACTGTAGTGAACTTAGTATGTTAATCCAATCACTCCATGCCCAAATGCTGCTTATTCATGTTTCACGCACTCCAAAATACCTTAAGTTTTTGAAGTAGAATGGCTTTCGTGCGTCCTTCCGCGCGAAGATATTCATTGACGACATGTTTCTCCAACCTTCCAGCTGGTGTCATCAGAAAGATGTTGTTAGCGCATTAAAGACAGGATTTCTTTTCCAACTTTCCCCAGCAGCCGGGTATTTTTTCTGGCAGGTAATTTTTTTTTCAGTCGACTATTAATAAGCTTACAACTCATTAATTTTTATAATATTTATTTGAAACTTTGTGTTTGAACTTAAATGCTGTAGCTACGCTATAAAACAATAGTTTCCAGTGCATGCACAAAATTACTTATTTTTATGAAGTTTGTTCTTGATAAAATTATAAACTATATGGAAAAAAACCATATAATCCATAATAATGTGCAACAGAAATAATAATGTATATAAAATAAGCAAAAAAATGCACTCTTATTCCTACAGTGTCCATTGGGCTAATTGTTGCTTTTCTATACAATTAATCATTGTTATTATGCAGTTAGTACAATAAATATATAGTGGCATATGGCGTGCAAAAGTTATCCCTGACACCCATTTGGTTGGATTTATTGAGGGGACCTTATCCTTCATAATTCCAATTATTTCTTACATTATGTTGAGTATAGAGCCTATACATACACAAAAGTACTGTAAATTATTGATGAAAACGGAATTCAACTGATTACACTCATCTTAGGTCTAATTAAAACTCCTTTTAGGCCTTTAACTTATCTTTGTTACATAATTAGTCAAATTCACAATTATGTGATTTCCTGACTAGTAACTTTTAAGATTTTAATTTATTGCACTTAAAATTTTTAATAACTGTCCACCTGCCAATTTTTTCGGGATAAACATCTGTTCTGTCTGCATTACACCTTCATAAACTGAAATATTTTGTTACTTAATGAAACTTCTGTAGATAAATTATTTGGTGCTTTTTGGACACGTGATGCGAGTGAATAACAAATTCTCTTATGTGCTCATTAGCGAAAAAAATGACTAGGACCAAATTTTTATTTCCTTTCCTTTTTATCTCAGGCTTACTTGCAGACGGCAACTTTTAAAAGAGGAAGAATGGTGCAAGTTGGAGGTGATTTCGGTGCATGCGGGAGAGTTACTGGCTTCTACCATTTCCTGAGGGCAGCTTCTTCCATATCCTGAGGGCTGATGGTGCACCATGGCCGTTCGCAGATTCGCGGTTCGCATAGGATGTGAATGACCACCTAACCTGCGGCATGGGTGTAAACCTGCACAGAAGAAAACTGGCGTACGGCATGCTAATTTACCAAGATGGATAAGATTTTACCAAGGATTGTTGTTTGATGTTAAATGGTTTTTCACTCAATAAAGATAAATGTTAAATTATTCACGTCTAGACCTTATTTTTTTTCCTGTTATCACTTGTCCCATCGTGTATAAGTAATATGGTAAAGGGAGTGAGAAATAGCTTGATTTCATTTGAACTGAATTTTCTGGCATTAACATTTTCGGAATCAAAGTAGGCTCTGGTGTAGATGGGTACATTTAATCAGCTTTTGTGTTCAAGCGATTTCTTGGCAGCCAAATGAATCTGCTCTTGGAAGGAAATGTCCGATTAAGGATTAAAATTTTAATTTCAAAGAGCCTCTGGAATAAAGTCCCGTACAGTATGTCCTTGTATGAAATAACATATCAAGCGGAAAATGATTTACTTCAGAAAAAAGTATAACAAAATTATAGATAATTCAATGAATTAATTTCATAAAATTAATATAGTTCCCGCAGCTGATCTAATGACACTGCTTAAATTGAGCAATATTATAGTCGAATGGCAGAGGGAAATCAAAATATGTGAAGACTACGTGCGCGACAAAAATTATTTTTGGTAACCCTCTTGCGTACGACCATGATTAAGACTGCCTCTCCGAAAAATGAAATGGTCTGATCAAGCGGCAAGTGATAAATAAGCCTAGTCTCTGGCCGGCACTGCGAACAGATTCGATTCGGCTGACCATTGACGGATTGTCAGCATCGAAATGGCCGAGTTCATATCTTAACTTCTCTGGCATTGAAAGTAACGGACTACAAAAATAATTCTAAGTCCGGAGCCTCCCTCACTGAGAGCGTAGGTTTGCTAAGGGGTAGGTCTGCCTTCCACACCTTCGGACGTTGTCTGGGCTCGCCACGGACAAAATTTTCAAAAAAACGACCAAGTCCGTGATTTTCAAATTTAAGTTGAAGTTATGACCCACTTTTTCATAAGAACCCGGGTAGCCCAGGGGATAAGAGGCAGAAACCGGTGCTGAGAATATAGGGCATATTACAACGAATCCTTTTGCCAGCAAATTTTTTTTCTTTTCAAAATATTTTTCGAAATTGTAATTTTTGGAAAAAACTTCTCCTCATGTTGTTATATTATATTCAGGACAACGTGAGACGTCCAGAAAGTCATAAATTATTAACAATTTTTTGTGAAACGAGCGAATTTTTTTCCGGCGGGCCGCCCGGGCGGCCGGAAAAAATTCGCTCATTCTACAAAAATGATCAATAATTTAAGGTTTTCTGGACGTCTCACGTCGTTCTGAACACAATATATAATTTTGTGGATATCATTTTTATAAAAATTCAGGGGGTGGGGCGGAACCTTGTAGAACTGTAGTTCATATTTTTGCCAATAGATGGCGGTTGCATTCACTATTCTCCCGAGTCGTCCGCATCCCCAATTAAAAGTTATCACGTTTTACATGTAGATGACTCTGCTAACCTCAAAGGCGATAGAAGTCAGGTTCACGGAGACTCAAAATGCGGGAAATTCAACTTGTCGAACGAAGTAACCCCTTGACTTGAATTTTCGTCCAATAGTAATAGCGCGAAAAACAAATGAATATCGTTATAAAATAACTACTTTTTAATGTAAGCATTTTTCGATGCTGTCAGTAAATTAAATGGCTAAACGTATAAGTAATTGGGTTTCAAAATAATGCACTATTAGCGGTAGTTTATGTAACCTCAATCCTGATTTAAATGCGCAATTTTCCCATTTCCTTCTCATCCCAATATCAAGCAACAACTGAAGATTAATATTTTTTGAATTGATAAGACTTTCCCATGAACAGAAAGCAATTTTCCATATTTTATTTTTCGTTTAATACTTTTATTCTCTTAAACAGCACACAATCGATACACATTCACGAAATAATTTAAATTTACAATTTTTGTAAAATAGATCTCTCACATATTGGGATCATCACGGATGTCACTGCTGAATTGATGTAAAATTAATATTTGGCATAGCGATGATACAATTCCTCTTCCATCTGAATATTCCTTATTATTGTTTGCTATTTTCTTCGTTATTCTACATATAAGACTTCAAAGCCTTTCATATTTCCACCTAAAACACGAAGATTGACAGACAAAGTTTTGCTCCAGTTGCCAGGCTTTCAATTTTCAGAACCCAAAATATTTACTTTCACAAAAAAATTTACCGTAATATATAATAATCATTTGCTCAACGAAAATTCCAGCATTTTTTTACCGAAATACCATTTATTCACTTCGAGTTGGTAACATAACCAAGAAATTACTTCAAAACTATCTCCGTGTGTAAGCAGGAGATAAAAGCTGAATCAACATTCAACAAATATTTTAATGAATGATATGAAATATATTTTATAAATTTTTATACTATAAAAATATTTTTTTCACAAAAATAACTCGATAAAATTGGGCAAGACTGCATTCTGACAGAAGTTTACTCAAAAACTTAACCTAAATACACCTAATTTTGAGGATACCGGGACTAGCCACGGTAGTTACCTTTACGGAGTCACCCGCAAGTGCACATAAGTGCGATATTCCACTGAGGAAAAATCATTCGCCTTGACCAAATTTTCCACAGGGGAGAAGGACGTCTCGGTAGCTTAACTGGTTAAAGCACTCGGCGCGAAATCGAGGGATCCGGGTTCGAATCCCGGTCAAGGCGAATGATTTTTCCTCTGTGGAATATCGCACTTAAATACACGTAGTAAAGGTGTCAATCCTTATAGCAAGGAATTTTAGTAGGGACCTGTTAGTGAATTTTACTTGAGGCTAAATCTGTCATTCATTCTGTGAAAGTATGAACATAATACTACTCAAGTATTGAACTTGTTTTTCTGAGAACTTCAATTAACTGAAATGACAATCAATGCATTAAAAACTATTGCGAGAAACGAACACCAAAATTAGCATTCTATTGTTATCTATCGGTTAAGGTAGGTTAAAAAGAGTCGAAATCCTTCATATTTTCCCATGTGCAGGGCCCTATCTATCAACAAGATTTTTTTCTTTATCTCAGAATACATCTTACCCTTCATCCCTCCCGTGGAAACTATTTGCTTTCTTCCCCTTCCATGATTGCCCAACATCCTTTCTACTATCACAGCCTCTTCCCACCAACAACTTTGCCTCTCCCTAGTCCCCTCCAAAAGTTTCCTTTCTTCACCATCCATACCACACTTCTTTAAGTCTTCTTCTATATCCACCATCCTCATCATCTTACCTTCGTCTTCATCCACACCCACATCTCGAATGCCTGCAGACTACTCTCATCCTCCTATCGTAGAGTCTGCCCCATGCAGTGGTAAATGTTATAATTAAGTAGGCTATACAATGGTTTCCCCACAGCTAAAATATCTGGATGCACAGTGCGAAGTACGATGACAGAGTTAACCATCACATGCTCTGACTGTTTGTGTGATGAATGAACAACTGGGAGTAAAAGCACAGTACAATTCTTAAAATAATAGAATAATACTGACCAAGTTAAGACATCTTTATTTTCCTTTAAACCCAGAACAAAATCAATGGAAGAAAGGGTATCTTGTAAGTAAAGCCTGAAAATACAAGTGTTTATGAAAGGACAAAAAACCCAGCATCGAAAAATGTAACCCATGTTAAAAAAGCATGACTTTCGCAGAATGGACTTGCAACCTATTGGCAAACAGCAAGTGTTTCATTGTGTCTTTGTGGTAGGTACGTACTTTTATGGTATGCCCTAGAATGTGAATTAATAAAATGCAGTTTATTTTATTCACAAATCACTATTAGACAATTGATGCGAATCAAGAAACACTGATTAAAAACTTATTAAAATCTCAAATAATAATTTGATTTTATCAAGGATTTATGTGATTTACAAGTATCAAATCATTATTTAAATTTAAAAAAAGTTAAAATGAAAATTCTTTAATTAAAACCTTCCTCATGGCCTGCATCCTAGACGTGATGGATGGGCATTCCAGTGACCCCTAGACCTAGCATTGGGAGGACTGCAAATATTACTCATGGTAGGCCCACCCGTAGCAGATAGATCAAAGGTTAGGAACCAGACAAAAGGTGGTCCACATGATAATATCATGTTAAGACTAGTGTTTGGAAAGGCCGATCTCGATCTAACAAACTATCTATTTATTCAAAGGATTCGATGGCGCCCGGCGAAGGGGAAGCAATGCCTCCTTGGTTGTTATCACTCAAAATCCTTGCGTAACGACTGATACAAGGGCAATGACAACGGAAAAGAACACAAGAGAAAAGAAAAGGGTTAAAATATGAATGTGGAATATTAGGGTGATCTTAAGAGCTTAGAAGAAAACATGAATGATGGAAAAGGGAACTTAAATGTGTTGAGGTTAGATGAAGTGAGATGGAAGGACAGCAGAGACTAATGAAGTGAAAGTTAAGAGTAATTTATAGTGGGAGAGACTATAGAGTCAAATTTGAGTAACTGTGTAACTACATGGATACACTTATAGAAGAGGCGAGGTATAGAATAGGTACTAGTCTATTAAATAAAGGCAAACTCATTTCGTTCAGAAACACTCGCCTGCAAGTAACCAATGGAAAGAAGATGGGAATGACGTGTATAAACACGAGGTGAATATTCTTCATGTTTCCTCGATTTTAAATAATTTGCTTATTATTACACTTGTGATTCATCGCATTTGGTTGCTTATTATCCAAGTTTCACCTCTCTTCCTTAAGGAGTCTTCTGACCTTTCAACCCTTTGATGCGAATGATACCGAGAACGAACATATTATGGTTCGTTCTCGGTATCCTGTAAGGTTTAGCCGTGACCAATATTTGTGTACTTTCGAGGTCATAATGTGCAAAAACTAAGAAATACAGAATATCTAAAACTGTGACTGGAGAGGCCGTTTTGTTGACTACCGCAAATGTTGTGTGGCTAGTGGAGAGGGGGTGACTAGGGGAGAGGCTAGTGCAGGCAAAATCAAATCGTGATGCGGGGTAGGAATACTGTGGACAGGGATGGAAAATAAGTGCGAGGGCGTGGGCTAGGAATAATATATAACCGAGAAAGAAAATTAGGTAGTAGTTAACTCTTTGGAACTTTGTTACTTAAGATAAGAGGACCAGAATGTTATAAAGAATCGAGGAGTTTATAATCAAAGTTTTGTTGCTGTGATACATCCATGTGCATCACATTTTCTTCACTCCCTTTGCCAAATTTAACATTTTTTGTGAGCTATCAACTTACTCTTTTTTGGCAGACTTGAGGTAGGATTGAATCACTGATTCTTTATCTCTGCAGCCGTTCCCTTTGAACTGCATGGTATCTTGAGTAATGCCTTTAAAAATACTTTACATTAGTTCAAGAAGTTCAGGTAAGCATTTAAAAGCATAGCTATGGCTTAATAAAATCAGCAAGCAGAATCGTGTACCTACCATAAAAGATGTCCACTAACACTACAGCATCTTTTAAGGTTATCTTGCCATTGTGGCCCAACCAATTTTGTATTTTCCGCTAGAGAATGTGAAATTGTCCTCCGAGTGTTGAATTTTTGCTTTCAGAGAGGTCCTTAGTCAAGCTTCTCTTCAGCTGTTTCCTCTGGAATAGAAAAAATTGAAAGCCAATATTTAGCCAATAGAGCTAATATGAGGGCAATGCTCCCGCTCTACGGATGGGAAACCAAACTTAAGAGTGGATGGCACACTTTATCAATAGGTGGCAAACTGTTGGCTTCTTTTTTGAGGGATCTCGGATTAATGAACTGGTTAATTTGCCACAAGGTTTATTCGACAGGAGCTGCCCGTCCACACGTCTTTACACCATAACGACCAACGGCAGAGAGAGGCTCATACACACAACATGGCCGTACCTCAAAACAAATTAATAACGAAATGCACAACATATCTTAAGCAGAAGGCAGAAAGTTACACATTCAGACTATAAACAGCAAAGATAAAGATACACAAATAGGTATTCAACAATCCCTTTTAATTTACTAAATGCTTTTTTTGTAGCTATTCAAGCGTGGAGGTGGTTTCACATTCCTCCTTGGCCGTAAGCTCTGGCTGTGGTGCTCTTGAGGCTGGAGGACCTTCGACCCTGCCTTGTTCTTTCCTCCACAGGGTCACCTTGAGCTGAAGGTGCGTCTCGAGCTTCAAGTCCCAAAACTTGTGGAGCAGTCAAGAGGGCGTTCTGATTGCCCTTAATCATTTTCCTCACTGGAAAAAAGATTCATAGTGTTACCAGTGTTACCTTTGGCATTCTCCCTCCATTTCATAATATGATCAATATTTCCACTCTATCGCAACTCTCGCCCAAGATTTGTACGACTCTAGGTTCCTCAAACTCTACTATGACCCCTGGGTTCCAAGAAGGCTTCCCCTCTTTATAATCCCAGTAATAAAATATGTCTCCTATCGAGAAATTTAGGTTGGGAGTGGTCATTTTTGCCAGATTACCAACATTTGAAATAGCGGGATTTAATCTTTCCAATATCGACCCATGAAAGCGAGTGGTCCTTAGGCTTAGAAGTATGCTGGGGAGCTCTATAACCCACTCACTGCTAGGGATTTTCCCTAAAACCCTCTATATCATTTGAACCGCACGCTCAGTTGACCCGTTGGAAGGTTGATGGAAATGGGGGGATGAGATGGTGCCCAATTCCATTTTTCCCCAAGAAATCCTTCTACTCCTGTTCAAGAAAAGCAGGATTATTGTCCGTGACTATCAAGTCTGGCAACCCACGAGTGGCAAATCAGTTACAAAGGCTTGAAATGCAAATAGAATACGAAAATGAGCCATTAGCAAAAGAGACTTCCACCCGTTTAGACATCGTATCAACACACCCCAAAAAAGAATGTTCCTTTAAGGGACCTGCAAAATCCAGGTGAAGCCTGTACCATGGCTTTTCTGACCTACTCAACGAAATGACTGCCGTTCTTAGGATTATTTTGAGAGAGTACAAACGTTACATTATCTAATCATGACCTCTATATCAGTCTATTCTTGGCCACCAAGCATAGCTGCGAGCCACAGCCTTAGTTTTTACTATCCCTTGAGGAGCTATAAAACGTTTGGCCACAACACTGGGGGTCCTACCACCCGAGGGCCCGAGAGGTATTTATTTACCTTCCAATTCAACACGGACACTGATGGTGGGTAGTGCTACAGCAGAGGGGGTATAAAACAGCAATGACCCTAAGATTGGGTCAGGGGTGGGCTCCGAAAAAGATACCGTGTGGGCTTGTGATACCGCTGGAAAACTCCGGGTCTCCCCGGCCCAGGAGCTGAAACTCCGGCGTAGAGATGGTCCCGGATGAGATCTCAAACCGTGCCGATTCTGCGCTGCGATTCACTTCGCTGGCCACTGACTCCACCGTGAGGGTGGATGAGAAGCGGAAGACCCAAGGGTATACCGACGGCGGTTTTTTTCAACCTAATGACCCTTATTGTTGCAGTAGTGGCACAGCAGTTTGCGCCGGGCAATCGTGATGTCGCGGCCCTCCGCAATGACGACGCCCAGAGATGTCGGGGGACACATGAGAGGAACGACGCTGGGACTCGTGATAGAATTTAAACACCCCGTCAGTCGCACTTTCACTACCAATGATTGCTTTCAGGTGTGTGCCTCGTGTCCGTTGGTGCTCGAAATTGCTAGTTTTCAATTTGGGTGTATCAAGATTTTTGCTTTTTACTTAAACGTGCAGGGGACCACGACAAATTATAGCTTGAAAAGCATCTCTCAGATTGCCAGAGATATAAGATTAAATTTGAATAGAAGGGCGACCTTCCCATAATGGCCGTGACGTCATTTCATCCATCGCTTCTTCCATCTTCTTCCCGATCCATTCTAAATGATTCCTCAAAAAGGCTTTTGTGAAGATGTCCACTTCTGCCCGAAATACAGCAGTATAAATATTTAGAAAATGCCTTGAAAAAATATCAGTCTTCACCGGGAGTTGAACCACGGGCCTTTGATCGATGGGTGAAATTACGTCAGGGGGCATTTTGCGGAAACTGCAAAAATTGCAACCTTTAATGAATAGTTATTTGGCAATTAGGCTTAAATGGTTCGAAGCAATTCCGTACATATAAATGAAAACCTTTGCAAACTTTATTTCAACGGTAATATCGAAAAAGCATTCTGATGATAATCCCCCATTGGGTGATCCCACTCTCTGGCCTGTTCCATAACAGTAGCACGATCTACGGTTAATTTTAAAGTGAAATCTTAGAACGTGATGGAAAATAGTTGCTCTTTTAAGTTCAAATTTTTCATTCCTCGGAGGAATTGTCGTAACAGAGATTGATCTAAATTTTCGAAGCGGAAATTATTCGCCAACTGTCTCATGTCCGCTTAAAAGTCTTTTACCAGCTCATTTGGCCCTTGAACTCGCGCGTCGAATTTCTCGCGCTCCACCCCAACAAGTGGAGGGAATGAAATGCTTGGATAGTACATCCAATATTTCCCCGAATGTCTTAGAAGCCGGGCGACCAGGAGCACAAAGTTTCTTTACCATGCTATAAGTTTGCCCACCAGTGCACGAAAGTAACTCCGCCCACTTTTGGTTTTCGGAGCTTATATCATGAGCTTCAAAATAAAACTGAAGCCGCTCTTTGAATTCCTCAAAATCTTCGCCCTTCCCCGTGAATTGAGGACCTATACCGATTGAATGCTATGTGCACTTAATTTACCGCATTGGGTTTCGAATTGTCTTTCTAAACATTTTTATAACTTCTTAAATTCGGCATACAATACTAGGCATGCCACCATTTCCCTATCACTTTCTCTGTTATCTTCCTCCATGGAAGATAATGCGACATCGCTGCAAATAGTGAAACAAGATTTAATTAGTTGCACAAACAAAACTTGGGTTAATAGTAACACTACAACCTTAAGGTGAGCTCAGGTTATTACTACTGTGAACTAAGGTTACACTATTGAAGTAAAATGATTGATAACACTGATATGCACCAACAAGACTAACAACAAAGCTTGTATTGAAGAGTGAAATTATGTTGAGAAATTATGTACACCCATACTAATGGCATTAAAATAACTTTCTCAACTTTTATTACCATAGATACTAGTATTTTTTTAAAGCTGAAGTCTCTTGCTCTGTAAAGACTGATCAACAGCTTCTTATTCCAATGGTATCTTTGTGATGTTACCACGTAAAACTTTAAAAATGCACAATTATGTAGACTACTAAAATGTGAATTGTTAAAGTATAATCAGCATAAATGAAGGAAAATCTGAGTTTTTCTTTTCATCAGCACATAGGTATAAGTGAAATGTTCTTAAGTAGATAGAAGTTAATTCTAACTTTATTTGCATTCCAAATAAAACCCACCTATGCAATGATATTTATAAACTTAATGACCATTGAGATATCTACTAATGCTCAACTGAAATGAACCATATACAATGGCTGAACAAAGACTACAAACTTCTTCCGGGTATAGGAGCCAGTTCAGCTGCCAATTCTATTTCTGGCTCTGTGTCGCTATCATCAAAGCGATGTGGGAGCTTGACCAACCTCTTCTTCCTAATATCTTCGTTCTCCTCCTCACTCGTCTTTAGGTTTGAAGTTTCTAAGTACAATTTTACTTCCGTACAGCCTTCTCATAACCTGAAAAAATAAAGAATTATATTGAAGTTAGAGTAATAATTGTAAATTGTGAACTATAAACTAGATAAATTACAAAAAACGAGTAATATCTTATTTCAATAATTAAATGACTGCATTATGAACATTACTCCAAATAAATTTTTCCGATGAAAGTGTAAAAATAGTCATAGAAGATAATTCGAGTATGTTCTCGCTTCCGAACTCAAGGGTCCCGAGTTCAAATCCCACCAGTGGTGGAGACTTTTCAGTGGAATCCCAATCCCTACTTTGGTGCCTTGTGAGGGCACTTCAAGACTTAGTCCGTTGGATGAGACGTTAAGCTGTGTTCCTGGAGTCTTTTGTTAAATGTGAGCTACCGCTGATGCCGGGTTTCCACCCAGCCTTGCACCAATACCTAAATATCCTACCCTCACCCAACTTTCCTTAATGGTGCAAATGATCTCTGCAGACCATCGCCCACCACATTAAACCGACCAAGCGCCGGGGTGGAGGGCGGGCACCGGGCTGAGGCGACGACATCGGGCGGCGTGGGAAATATGCCAAGCGCGACGAGAAGGCAGCCGTTATTTTGATTTCATTTTGAATATAAACTTTTGAATATTTGAAATAAAATAACTTAAGTTGAAATTGTTTAGGAAATCATTAAAATTTAAGAAGTGAAAGAAAAAAACTAAAACTGACTAAGTTAAACAAATCAGACTTGAAAATCATAAACTTTAAATAGAAACAAACGTTCATTAACATGAACTAAAGAGCAATGCCATTGAAATATGTAAATACAAAAATATAAAATGTATGTATAATATGTATGCAAGGTAAATTATAAGAAACCCTCAATATGTAGAATATGGATTTTTTTTTAATAAATTGGGAGAGGTTCCCAAGGATCTCTCTCCTTTCTTCTTCTTCTAACAAACCAAGCAATCGAGTGAAAAAGCACCTCCACAACATTGGAATGAAAGATATACAGAATACAGACATTTACTATGCAGAATTGCTGATTTTACGAATAAGATTAAGCATCCCATCTACTGTGCACATGCCTGGCAATGACAAAGGACTGAACCTGTGCCAGAGTACAGTGACACAGCCAAGGGGGAGGGTCCATTGGGTGTGGACACTTCAACATTTTGAATTTACATTGAAAAAAAGGGGCACGAAAGTTTAATTTGTTTTTATATTTTACCCTAGAATGTTGAATTCCTTTTTATAACTAAAAATGTGGTTTTTTCCTCTTAGAAGTTTTCGCAGCTGAAATCTTTAAATATAAAGGACTCAGCTACTATCTCATCGCAATTACGCTCTTTAATATATGCACGCCAAAATATAATTTTTCTCCCAATTATAAATTGTCTCCTCCCTCCTCCCCCCCTGATAATACTGAACATGGAAATCTCTTTCCTCCCACAATCCAAACGAAATGAAATACTGCACTAGGTACTATCAGTAATTACCTCTGGAGGACATCCTAGCCTAGTGTAAGGTCAATGGACTCCCAAGAGTGTTAAAATAATATTTGTAGAAACCCTCAGAAATTATTTTAAAATTAATAAATGCGCCAAGTGTTACCCGATGGCTAAATGAAAATTGGAAGGCGATTTAGTTTTATAATACTCTTTAAATTTAGCGATCATAATATCCCTGGGAGATTTTACGACCAGCTCAATACAAGTCCAGTCCAGGGAAATGATCCTGTCATTGAATCACAAATAATTTAGAATTTTTAATGTCGGCAGTCCGTTACCAAGAAGTTAACAAGACTGCTTAGATAAATCGCATTATACTTACCGCTGCTAATCCTTGAAATTTTAACAATTCAAACAGACTTCCTAAAGATGGGTTCACATGGGGCGGAAAACAGCGCGGAAACGGAAAAGCGGAAAGCCAATCACAGATCAGCGGCAAGTGAAGGGGCGGAGCTTCGGCCGGCGGAACGAGCAAATTGACACAAGGACGGAAAACGATGTGGATAGCTGAGTGCGGAGACAAAGCGGACGAGCGGAATAGTGGAATGGGGAGGAAGGAGAGAAAGGATTAGAAAATGGAAAGAGCATGCACAGGGAACGGCGAAAAAGGGAAAGTAAACATGGTGGGTGTTCGCATTCTCATCTAAGTAGAAGCATTTACTGAAGAGCAACGCCCGATTATGAAGCGATGAAGATTAAAATAAATGAAAAAAATATTCCAGAATTTACCTATATAATTATCTGTAACATACGTTATATCACAGTACCTATGTATTTCGTACGTACTAATCTTGAAAACGCAACAAATTACCCATTACAGCGAAATATTTTACATTGCTTAAACTTTAATTCGAGGCATGAATGGAAAGATTTGGTTGATAAAAGTTATGATCAGTAAAATACGCCTATAATAATTACCTTCAATTCATATGTACTTAGAAATATACATTAATGGAAAACTTGTTTCCGTCGGGTGTTATGTATCAATAATTTATCTTTGGCAATAAAATATGACGTTTTGGATCGAATTATTGAAAAGATACGAGTCTAGGTTTTATAATGCCATAGCACCATGAATTGGAACCAATTAATTGATTTACTTAGGTGTGAAATTACTCGACGGGGTCATAAAGTTCAATGAGTAGCAGTGTGTGGTAGTATGCAATTAAGGCCACTAGGTATGAATGAAAATTATAGTGTAAATTATATCACAAAGAGTGCATATAATATGCAAAAAGTTCGTATATAATAGATTTCTTGGTTCAGGGATTTAGAATAGTTTTCTCGTAACCACGGCGGATGTAGCTGTTCATTTGTTTTTAAGTCACCGTGCGGGAGTGGAAAATATCAAAAAATTCTTTCCGCCCGATCCGCGGGCCCAAGCTCCGCCCCTTCGTATTCCGGCGACCTCTGATTGACTATCCGCTTTACCGTATTCGGCTTTCCGCGTAGTTTTCCGTCCGTTGGAATCCAGTTGTAGGCTTTAGCTTTTTATTTCGGCCAACTCGTGATTGGCTTTCCGCTTTTCCGTCTCCGCGTTTCCGCGCCGTTTTCCGTCAATGTGAACACAGCTTAAGCAAGAGAGAGTTTTCCTATCGACCAAAGTACATTTAAATGCAATGACTTAATGGGCAGAAAAATATCGAGAGAAGAGAAAAATTAAGTAGAGAAAGATTGCACGAGTTTCCTGTCGCCACCCAAGGAGGTATCGTGCCAGCTCACTGGGACCCATTTTTCGGCCTTCGTGATAGAAATGAGACGAAGGCCGATGGCCGGCCCATCACACAGAGCTCCTGCACATCCAGACGAATGTGTAGGGTGTTGTCATACTGTACCATGTTACAGCGACGCCTTCGAAACAGGCGACCGCTGCCTTCGGAAAAAATAGCACGGAAAGACTTCAACAAGAATGATTATTAATGGAACAGACTGAAGGAAAGAATTGGATGCTAACATTTTTATTTACAGAACTTTTGAAGCCTTTTACAATATTTAAATGCATAAAATTTTTGTTCAATTCCGTTATTACAGTTCCAACAGCAGAATTTGAAAGTAATTTTACATAATTGTCTTCGCACCTGCATCTATTTCATTAAAATAGAAGTCTTTACAATTGATTTCTACAATACGATTGTTTTCGTCCACAAATTTTATGCATCAAATTGAGCAAAAATGCGCACAAAACCAGTGTAACTTTATTGTTATATATTTAATAAACGTTCAATGCTCTATATAGAACATGGAACAAGTTATTAAAGGCATTGCTTTAATGTAGAGGTTGATGTTAGTCACATTAATAGCCTAATTCCTTTAAGGGTCCTACCTAATTTGATTATCTAAGTCACCTTATTTTGTCCTAAGTTTTTCCTCTAAATTGCTACAGTTCCTCAAGTGATTTTTGTCCCTTAAGCCCCATTCGTGGGCCCTACCGAGTTATGGGTGCCTTGTCTCATTGTGCCTAGCACGAATCCCTACTCACTGCCCTGCAAGAGGAGTCATTTCCCTACCTTACTTAATCAGCTGCAAAGTCCATCGGCGGAGGAATTCTGCTTTCCATCGACGATCCCTCGAAGAACATAAATCACTCACACTTCAAATTAAGCACACAACTGACCATGCACCTACAATTATCACTGACACACTTCACAGAATTGCAGAGTGCTGACTTGCTGGCTCCGTTCGGGCAACATTTCGTCTTCATACGGAGTGGTGACAGTGGGATGATGTAGAGGCCGGATCTTGCGGGAATATTATTTAAAATTTTAATTTAGATGGGAGTGCCAAGCATGGAGTTAAACTTATTGAAGCAATGAAAGGAACCTATTCTGTACGTGAGGAAGCTAGAGGGAATGTGACGCTCTTGAATCCATGTTGTAAGACGAATAAATTACGCCACCGTCGAACGTTTAAAATTTAAAATTTTGCAGATGCGAAGGGGAAATAATGGGGAAACAAGTGGGCATTGAAGTAATACAACGGGGTCAAAAATCTCGCTGGCAATAGAATCAAGGTTTTGACAATAACGGTGAAAAAGATACGGCATAGCAACGAGGAATAAATGCGGGACTTACGGAAAGCAAGGCGATGAAGGATGAGGAAACTACCTTCTCGCACATTTCCTAGGAATGGAGGACAATTTAAAATTGAAGAGCTGAAATTATCCAATTGTCAATCAGATTTGATAAAAAGGAATGCCTTCCCTCTGGTATGAAGAATGAAGATTTAGAAAATTGCAGTATGTAAATTGAGTAATTAGAATACACAAGGTGCAATTACAGGTGAATGAAGGAACTGCTAACTACAGAAAGTTTGGGAAAAATTACTGGTGAGAGAAAGAGCCAGGAGATCGCAGAGGAAAAATGCAGACGTTTCGCATAAATGAAAGAGATTGAGAATACATATTTAGCTCAGAGTCCTTAATTCACTTCAAGTCCCTGGAAGACTTCAGTTCAGCTAAGACCCAGGATTGGAAGTTACTTTGAAACAAGCCACCTGGTCAAATGCCCTGGAGAATGAATACGAAAACGTGCCTCGGGAGCGGCTCATGCCACGAAATAAATAAGTTTCCGAAGTTTTTGTAAGAGGAGAGTAGTAAAAGTATTTTTGTTTAACGTGCTTCGACGGCTAAGGTCATTTCGCACTTACTGTCTGCCACGTGCAGACAGGGGCAACAGCACTCTGACGAATCAGAGGATCACCCCTCCAAACTCGAGCCAAGCCCAACGATGCTTAACTTCGGTGACTGATCGGGAACCGGTGTTTCCATCGTGGCAGGCCGTTGCCCTGTAAGAGGAGAGATTGTACAGATTTCGCGACTACTATAAAAGGCCACGGGTCATTGATAATAATGAATGAACAATCTCATGAATAATTGAATGAAAAACATTTCGCCACCGGGGGAAAGGAATTACGATGAGGGCAATTAAGATTCACCTGGATATGCAATTGGACTTGTGAATCAAATGAGAACATTGGAGAAGACAAACAGGATCTTCCACAATAGACCACGACTACGGAATTTTAAAGCAAACCCTAGAAATAGAAAAGAGTGTTAATGTCCTCCCTTACAGAATAAAATGAATTGAAGGAACAATTCCAATTACTAATATGATCAATCTTTGAACCACCTCTCACTAGAGATAAACTTTATTACTAATCAGATGCGCTTTATGATGAATTCTAGAAATGCACACTTCTAAAATTAAATAATGCGTACTAATAAGAAACAATTACTCTTAACAATACTGATGTGGTAGGCGCAATGCTACAATAATTCGGATTCAAACTCTCTAACAGAGAAAACAAATGCACTGCGATTAAGAGAATAAGACTTACAACTCCTCTTGGCCATCCCCTCCAACTCCGGGATTCTTACTTCCTCAGCTGCCTTAATCGCCAACCACACACAAGCGCCTCACGAACTTCACTCGAACACATTAAGAGAATCACGCGACGTGCACTGCTTCCTATACAGCACGGAACTGGAAGCATGGATGTTGTGTGAATAGGGGTGGTAAAGGGGCGTGAGGGCTGCCGGGTAAGTGCAGGAGGTCCGGAGGGAGAGTCAACGTATGATGGGCAACAGGGGTTGAATTGGGTCCGATGGTTCCGAACGAGAAGTCGAATGGAAAAGTAGTGTGAGTATGCAGCTCTGTGGAAAGGAACGGTGGGTATGGGGGAAGCACGGAATTGGGTTGGGAAACACAGTGGGGAAGGGGCGCTGAAAGGGCGAGAGTATGAGGGCTAAGGATTCAGGCCGCGGCCGTAAGAAGAACGCTGCCTTGAGCAGCGTAGGTGGAGGCCATAAACCCCAAAGTGTCGAACCCGCTTCATAAAGAATTACCTCAGGGCCTCTTAAAAATACCGTGAACGTTTTTCCCGCAATAGTAATTATCTTTTTTTCACTTATCTCTGATACTTCATTATGTCGCGTTAATATTCTATTTCAATTGTTTTTCGCATTATTTCTTCGATTTAGATATTGCAGTGTTTGTCATGTTCACAGTATTCATATACTGACGAGGGGTTAGGTGTAAGAAGGGACTTTTAAAGTCTCAATCTCGCCGCAATAAAGACGTTTATGTACCTATCTATCTATGAACGTATCGTAAAATTTATTTATTTATTTATTACACTGATACTGCAATTAGACATTATCTGGTGACAATATATCATTAGTTTCGGTTGAAATTAATTTGATGACAAGGTTTAAAAAATACATATACCTACATACAACATCAAACACTCCTCTCCTTTTTTATGTGTACCATTTTTTAAATATTTACTGATATTTTACTGATATTATATTTAATATTTTTTATTTTTACTTCCTGATGAGAAGGTTAAATTTGCATTTCTTTCCGAACGTGTCAAAATGGAACTCGTTTTGACAGTTTTGA
Organism: Pyrrhosoma nymphula; assembly: GCA_963573305.1. NCBI lineage: Eukaryota > Metazoa > Arthropoda > Insecta > Odonata > Coenagrionidae > Pyrrhosoma > Pyrrhosoma nymphula. Next base: position 66,697,542 of record OY754337.1, on the reverse strand, counting down.
TGCACGGCACTCATTTAGACTAGGCTACATTCATTTTTGTCCGTAGAGCTAGTCTAGTTTTTAGTATCTTTGTATAAAACTTGCATGATATACATATAAGGCCCCCCCATAAAATGCATCTAGGAAATGGGTGCTTACAATTTGCTAGCAGGAGGAGTTAAAAGTATCACAATACATAGTAAAGCATGAGGGGCGAAGACATGTGTTTTTAAAGCCGTGAAAATCTACGTCACGAACAACATTTTGAAACAAAATAGACTAAATTCTTTTCTTATTAAACTGACTATGGCGTGCTACGATGAATTATTCTCAGTATTGAAGACCTATTCTACATAAATTCGAAGCCTCTTTTTTCTCACTTCTTGGGATCTTATCGAATATCACGGTACATTTTTACCAACATTCGAATAGAAAAATAGAATTCCTGAAGAACAGGTTGTGAAATATATTTTTTTCCGTGATAGTGTCAAAATGACACTCATTAGGCCAGGCTGGATGTATTTTTGTCCGTAGAGCTAGTCTATTTCGTAGTATGTCTTTATCAAACTTGTTTATTACAATACACTCTATGAAATGTATGCTGAAAAATGTTAAGACTAACAAAAAGTGAGGTATCGGGTGTGATGTTGTGGAATTTCAACATAATATAGAATTTAGAAGATGCAATTTTCCATAGATAAAAATTTATTCGAACCGGGTTTCGATACACTGCATCATGATCACTGATCAGGTACATAAATTTGCAATACCTCGGTTTGAAAATTTATGTACTTGATGATGATGCAGAGCATCGAAACCCGGGTCGAATAAATTTTTATCTGTGGAAAATTGCAACTTCTAAATTCTATATTAGACTAACAACTAATGGCAGCACGTTTCTAATGCCTGCTTCACCTTTCAAAATAGAAATACTGTAACGCTTAATTGTGTGTGCTTGGCATATAAATAGTTTATTAATGCATAATAATGAATCATTTCGCTGCACGTAACTTTGCGGTGACGATTAACACTATGATAAAGGCATTCGAGGTGGCTAGCTCTGTAAGCACAGCCTTCCATCGTGGGCATTCAATTGAAGTTAATGGTCGAAGAGTTTAAAAGTTCAATAAATTTTCAATTCTTCTAAAATTAAATGCAAAGTCGGAGGGGAGCCAAGACTGGTCTCCTTGACTGTGCGAAGTGCTCATAACCGAGCTTCAGATATTCCCCTCCCGTCGGCCGTCATGGCCAAGATAGGGAGCAAAAAATACTGCATATCCCTCAGACCATTGATTAGAGAAGAGAATATATTTAGGGGAAGATAGAAGTGGGAAGTAACGGAACCATCATAATGCGTATTCGGCCGAACCGCGTGGATAAGGTGACCGCAGCAGCCAGGGGGTCAATTCTCGAACGCCGTTATAATTATCGTGTGCGAAAATAACAATTTTATTGCACCTTTCGTCGATTCAGTATTTTTGAGTTGTCTAATCCTGTCTGCGCGGGATAATTACTGTAATAAAATATCAATCGGAGGTGAAGCAGGCCATACTTGGACGAAACCGTACAATAATCTGTTATTTTCTCATGCGGTATGTATCACGATGTTTCGAGAATTGACCCCCAATGCTTAGATTTTCTAAATTCCGCGATAATTATCGCACGCGAAAGAAAAAACTGTCGTATAATTCCGTAGAAATTATTTTCGAAGAGAAGGGAATTGCTGAAGGGGGTCTGAGAAAAGACGTAGAGAAATGGCTGGTGAAAACTTTAATATGGAGAGCGGGTCGGGTATGGCTCGGAAACTTGGTCATTGCGAAGGGAGGATGTGCGTAGACTTTAGGCGTTTGAGATGTGGGTTTGGATAAGGATGGAAAACGTGAGCTGGATGGCGAGAAAGACAAACGAGGAGATATTAGATATGGTCGGAGAGGAGAGGAAGCTTGTGGCAGAGGTTCGGAGAAGGCATAAGAGATGGATGGAGGAGGTTTTGAGAGGAGAGGGCATGTTGAAGAGAGTGATAGAGGGGAGAACACTGGGGAAGCGTGGAAGAGGAAGGAAGAGGATAGGAATTCTGGACGAAATAAGAGGAGGTAGAAGATATGAGATATTTAAGAGGGATCTAATGGCAGGAAATCCTTAGGCGGGAACGCGAGACGATGTCTATGAAATTGGGTGTGAATTCGGACTGTCCAAGAACCTACCAATCAGCTGGTAGAATAACTGAATGAACAAAAATCGCATGATGTAGAACCACTTGATATTCCCTAATCAATTATCATCCCATGTTGACAAAATGTCACGACTTGAGAATGTTTAACCGACGAAACCACGCGACAAAATGTGTATTTTTGCATGCAACAAATATCACCGCGTTCAGGGAATGGCTTCTAGGTCGCTAACACGTCATCCTGACAGCGCAAAAGTCACGGATTCGAATCCCGCCACGGGATTAATGTGATGATCATCCTAGAATTAATAGCATAGGTTAGGTTGTGAGAAATAACCTCAGGATTTAAAATCACTTGTAAGCCCTAGTCTATCCCTCTTACTCGAGTAGATTGGTTATGGAGTTTCATCAGCGAAAAACAGAGGTACCATGGGAAAAATTTTCGCAGCACTGTGATTTTATATCTTAAAATTTATTTGAACCAAATATGATTTTTTTAAATGTAATATTATGAAGAGTTTCTGGACATATTTCGCAAGAAAGATATTTTTGGTGAACTATAAGCGCCTATATTTGATTACCATACAATTCCCTGAGAGAATTCGCTCCTTATAAATAATTTTTTTCGATAAACAATCATTTTAGATATGAAAATACAATTTTCCCTTACGTTTTTCCCTATCTCGCACTTAAAAGTATGCTATTTCAAGTTCAATGTCCAGAAATATTTGAGTGGAAATGTTGGGTTTAACGTTGCTCATGTCAAACAGAGAACTTGTTTCTCTATGGGTAGCCAATATGTGAATTAAATTATATTTTTACGGTCATTTGAAGGTGGAACCACCTTACATCCTGCTGAAAATGCTACGAAAATTTGGAAGCCTTGGTGGCGAAATGGTCATCGTATTGTCTTCAGAAATAGCTTTCGGGTTCTGCTACGTCTTTGTTTGTTGATGTCAAGCTTTCGCTACCTTTGCAAGCAGCATCTTCTGGAGCAATTATATCATCAGAAATGATTCATTATTATTACTGAAGATGCTGCCAGTAATGTCAGGGAAAGCTCGACATCAAAAAACAACGATGCAGCACAACCCGAAAGCTATTTCTGAAGACAGGTCGCAGCGAATAAGGTTAGAAAAGAAATGAAGGCAATATTCCACTTGATTCTTGAAGCCGATTCCGACATTACAGTCGGCATAGTTGGCATAATTACTTACTCTGGCTTATGATTCCGTTTCTTTCGTTTGATTTTCGTCAAATCTTAGTTAAAATCCACAGGTTATGCGATGCATTGCGACTGGTAGGCCCGGTCTACTCGACACTCGTATTTTTTCTAGATTTTAAGAAAGCTATTGACACGGTACCTCATAACAAACTTTTATACAAATTACAGTCATGCGGGGTAAACGAAACAGTAGTAAATTGGATACGCGACTTTCTGAGTGATCGTAAGCAAAAGGTAGTTCTCGACGGAATTAGCTCTGATGTAGTTAAAGTGACATCAGGTGTCCCGCAAGGAGGCGTGATCGGACCCCTTTTGTTCATTATATACATAAATGATCTATGCTCTCTAATTAGCAGTAAAATACGCTTATTTGCCGACGACGCTGTCATCTATCGTGAAATTAGTGATCACTCTGACTTTGAAACCTTATCATCGGATTTAAACAACGTTCATGAGTGGAGCCAAGAGTGGGGACTCGAACTTAATCTAAGCAAATGCACGGCGGTACAATTCTTGCAGAGGTCGTCCAACTATTCCCATGTATATGCTGTGCATGGTGTTAACATAAAGGCGACAGATGAAGTGAAGTTAGGATCTAGTAGTTACGATAACTTCGGACCTATCGTGGGAAGCACATATAAGAAATATTTGTGGCAGGGCTCTGAATAAGCTAGGATTCGTCAAGCGTATTGTGGGAAGATTTTCGGATGAAAAAGTAAAAGAGAGGTGCTATTTCGCACTCGTCCGGCCACACCTTGAATATTCAGCGAGCATATGGGATCCGGTGCAGAAAGACTTAGTCCGGGAACTTAATAAAATACAAAGGAAAGCTGCGCGATTCGTCAAAAACAGCTACGGGCGTACTGACAGCGTTACACAGATGTTAAACGAATTAGGCTGGGAACCGCTAGAGACTCGGAGGCTACGCGCTAGGCTTAGATTGCTTGAACAATTGAGAATAGATATCTTTCAAAGCGACACGGAGAACATCATATTAGAACCCCACTATATTTCCAGGTCCGACAGAAACGATAAATTAAGAGAGATATTTTGCCGAACGGATAGGTATGGGAATTCGTTTTTCCCCCGAACAATAAGGGACTATAATAAATGCTAGGCGTAATTTCATTGAGCGTGTCCATTTTATATGTAACGGCTGGTGTCCTAACACCCCCCGCCACACGCCTATTGAGGCGGCTTGCGGGGTAATATGTAGATGTAGACACAAAATTCTTCCCATGCACCCCTGTTTTCTTGCCTCACCTTCACTCATGAGCGTTCACGGCAATGCCTCCTCCACTTCACTTTAAAGCTCCTCGTCAGAGAAAGCCTACGATCAAAATTAAGGTAGTTTGTGCGATATTTTACCCTATAGTCATAATGGAGACCATATTCGAGTATCATTTTTTAATTTAAGAAATCTACAAGAAGCATGAAGTGAATGATGTAGTAGTTGATATTGACACAAAAACATTGTTTTAAATCACAGATCTAAATATATGTTAAGGTTTTAATTTTACTAATTTGTTTCACGCCGTACGCTTAAAATGTCTTGACAGCAGATTTGCTTGCGTTTTTAAAATGTATCATGGTGATTGATGAATTTATTTTTATTAATAGCTGAGAAAGCATACAGACTAACCACCTTGAAATTTATGACGCGATCTATGCGTTAGGATCTCCTAATTTTTAAAAATGTCTTTCTGGGGCGCATAGACGCACCATATTCAATGGGAAACGGCTTGTATATTGTGGAAAATATTTCTAAAAGTAGTACGTTAAGTGGCTGATATTTTGATATAATTGGAGATGTGAGAGATGTTTATTGATGATTAGGCCAAATGTATTGTAATTAATGTGAAGCGATATATTGCTCAAACTACCTTGACTGCTTATTGACACAGTTTGATGACCGTGGAATATAGTCTGCCTGCACTTAGACGTCGTGCATAAACTACGTTACCAACTTAGGGGGGGAGGGGGTAGGCCTACGCTTATTTTTGAAAATTGGTTTTTCTTTTGAATTCGTCCCTTCAAAATAGTTGTTTTGGTGAGAAAACAAATACATTTCAGGCTGGTTGATGTACGACTACCCATAGCCGTGCCTAAGGGGTCAAAGTGCAGGTGCACCAGAATAAGCGGATTTCGATGCCAGACACACGTCTTTGAAGTAATTCGCTGATTGTAGAAATTTTTTAATCATTTTTCGGTATCTTGAAGCCATCATGTAGTAATATTACTCCGCACCGGCCTAGCCGCCGTACTTGGCTGACGTTCGCCGCTACGCTGGCATCCGTGCCGAGCTCTGAGCGCTCCCCCCCCTGTCCCCACCCCTTATTTCTCTTTGTACTTCCTCGTGTACTTCTGTGGGTAAATAAATGGTCAAGATTATCTGATTACCTGGATGTGTTTAACTAACATATTTGAAGACACAACGAGTAAGTTCACAATTCAGTTCCGGTCTCTTGATGTAGATGGCGTGTCATACTTAAGAATTAATGTTGACTTTTTGATATCAGGTAGGGACTTCCGGTAGGAATCTACGGATATGAGCAAGTCTTGAAAGGCTTTGTCTCTTTTTGTGTTATTGTTCTATTGAAATCGGATATAAGTTTTACGCCTCGCTCCGCATGATCATTAACCACTCTAAGGTAAGTAGCAATTTGCTTTTCCATTTTTTAATCCTCTCTTTCAGCCCATTCAGTCACAGGGTACTCTTAAAACTCTTGAATAATTCCTAGTATTTGAAAACATCTGACGGAGCTTGTTGTGCCTAAGTCACCAAGTGTCATATTGGGAACATCCCTCAACTGCACCTGTCTCTTCTTCAGCGGCTCCTCTGAACCTTCATTATTGAGAATACCGGCAGCAACTTGCGCTTTGTCGTCTTCAGTGAGTTTCTCATCAACCTTTCCTCACTGCCCTCCTCTGATCATCCTTCTTTATTATTTCAATCGTCTCAGGCTCAACCTTGTGGAAGTTCATTTTATAATAAATGAAAAAGAAAAACTTTGCTATATTCCACCAATTTATTTTCAGGTACAACTAGTTTCGACGCAGCGGCGTCATCTTCAGGTACAAAGAGTAAAACAGTTACCTGAAGATGACGCCGCTGCGTCGAAACTAGTGGTACCTGAAAATAAATTGGTGGAATATAACAAAGTTTTTCTTTTTCATTTGCTATCCTTCTTTATTATCTCCACCGTCTCAGGCTCAACCTTGTGGAAGTTCATTTTATCGTAAATGAAAAGGAAAACATTGTTATATTCCACCAACTCATTTTCAGGTAAAACTAGTTTCGACGCAGCGACGTCATTTTCAGGTACAAAGAGTAAAACTGCGTTGAAACTAGTTGTACCTGAAAATAAATTGGTGGAATATAAAAAAGTTTTCCTTTTGATTTACGATCCTTCTTTATCTTTAAATCTACACCCCCGATAACTCATAACCTCGGTCCGCGTTGATCACACAAGAAAAGTATTTCTTCCATACAAGCCTTTTTTCTGCTTCTTTAGTTTCATCATTTGCCTTTTTTCCAGCTGTTCCATTGCATCATTTTTGTTCAAGTCAAACATAGAGTCTAGCTTACTCTGAAGCATTTCTTTCTTAGCCATCGCGGCTGCACTTGGCGGTTTATTAGTGGAGGTATTTTTATGGAGATTCCTCCATTCCTGATAAAGCGACTCAATTTTTTCAATAACCCAAAGGTCTTGGATACGGGTAATTTTAGTTTTGTTCCACAGCTCAACAACTTATTTCATTGCAATCCTAGCTGCGTCCCGGACGTCATGATTTTTTTCTCATGTAATAAAAGAACACACAGTACCTCACGTATTGTTGGAAGCTTTGATAATACTTGAAGCTCCACAGATTCTTTCCCAACAAGGTCAATCACAGCTCCACTCCTCATCCAAGGCATTGTGTAAACAAAATGTTTCACTTGAAATAGATTTAAATGCAACTACGCGTTTGCAAGGGAAACACCTCACTGAACTTCTTTGGCCAAAAGAGAAGAGACTGCGATTCTCATATTCTATGTATTCACTATGTCAAGGCAGAGAAACATAGAGGACTGCCGATAATTTAACCCCATCCCACAGGGCTCAAATGATTAGCTTGGAAGGATAACAGGAGATACCAAAATGATTACAAAGCAATGCTTTAATATGCATCGTATCACTAAAGACTAAGCAGTTTTGTATCAAACCACTTCACCAAAACACATTCATAAGATAGCAGAACTATCAGGTTATTAGCTTTTCGGTGTCTGTTCAGAGTAAAAAGAACACTCAGCGAAGGAAGACGAGCGTACGATTCGGCTGAATTGACGATAAAAAATATTAAAAATCGTCGAGCGCGAGCGGCGCCCTACGGGCGCCGGTCGCGCACGTACGACGGCTAGGCCGGTGCGGAGTAATATTACTCCATGATGGCTTCAAGATACGGAAAAATGATTAAAATTTTCGTTCCTAAGGGGTTCTACAATCAGCGAATTACTTCAAAGACGTGTGTCTGGCATCGAAATCCGCTTATTCTGGTGCACCTGCACTTTGACCCCTTAGGCACGGCTATGGGTAGTCGTACATCAACCAGCCTGAAATGTATTTGTTTTCTCACCAAAACAACTATTTTGAAGGGACGAATTCAAAAGAAAAACCAATTTTCAAAAATAAGCGTAGGCCTAGGGAGGGGGTCGCCGAAAAGCCTAAGGCGGGTAACGAGGGGGAGAGGGGTTCACCCAAAGTTACGTTGCTGTTCACCCCCTGCCACACACCCTTGAGGTGGCTTACAGGGTATTCTGTGCATGTAGATGCACACTGCGCCTGATTACGTTTCTTACTCGTCAGCATCGCGTAGACAATACTACAGAGTTTCACATGAGGAAGGGCACGAAGGGTGTTTCTTACACCACAAGCTTTTACTTTCACTCAATGTAACTGAACAATTGCCTCAAGAATGTTGCAAGTCTTCATACCATCAAATTGCTTACATTTTAACCTTCTCACGGGTTAAGTAGCGAACTCGTGACAACATTTTTCAAGGCAGCACTCAGAAATGTGGGAAGGGGAGAGAACAAAGTAGATAAGTACAGCACCTTGACCCGTGATTCATGGTTGATTTTTAGAATTTAAAAATTAATAGTACTTGTTTCAATTGAGATTATGTAGTTCTATTATATTTAAGTTCGGCTACTTTATTTGTCTTATTTCAACCTATCCCGATAAATAAACTCGCTCAATAATTGTGAAAATATTTTTGAATTGAAAGTTTCATTAGTTGTGACAACGTTACATGTCGGGGGGGGGGATACTACGGTTGTCAACAAAGGGGGGGGGAGGGGTAAAAAAATCACCGAAAACGGAAACTTATTGTTAGTATATGCCCGACCCCTTACCAGTAGCGCAGCTTGGGTGGGGGGGGCAGGGGGGGGGGGCGAAGAACCCCCTCCCCCCGCCCCGTGTTCTAGCGCTCCTAAGCTGTGTATTTTTCTACTCTGAAGTCCCAAATACGTATAAATAAATGAGTATAATACGTTGTCAATTGTCACATTTGGTACAAACCCATCCGCCTATTGCATCATCAAAATTTGTAAAGTTTAGTTAACTGGTTATATATGAGTGTTGTATAAATATAAATGTTAAATATATAAATGTTCTGCCCCCCTTAGACCCAAAACCTGGCTACGCCACTGCCCCTTACTAGGATTGGGCAGGGGATGAGGTGAAATGGAGGATATTAAGGGGACTGGTTGGAGGGAAGAGGGTGTGGGGATGGTGAGTAGGATAAAGAAGGATACAAGCACGGGGAGGTCGCTTGCGGGGAGAATGGTTGCGCAGGGGGTAGTTCGGAAGTCAGGGTCAAACCGGAAAAGGATCTCGAGTTTAGTGATTCCTGCCAGCAGTGACGCACAGTCGGCTGGAATAAAAAAAATGGCCATAATTACAAAAATGCTTCTTTTTTTAAAGTCCTGAAGTTGAAACTTTCCAGGCCACTCGTCATCCATTGTAGCATATTATGCTGCATTTCATTTTCCATAGCTCCAACTCATTAGTCAATGAACAACGGCTCAATGTTGAACCAATTTTTTCGGAAAACGTCCACATACAATTTTTTCTGATAAACCTCCGAATTAAAACTAATGCAGAACCTCTTGAAGTTCATTAGTGAAATAAAAACGTTTTTTTAATAATTAAAATTTATCTTTATATTAATTTAATGTATATGCGTTCAGAGCTACTTTGCATTTACGGTAATAATTGGCGAATTTACTTGGTGGAATTGGGACATTTAAATTAAAAGTTATTTTTCGTATATTTCACACTTGATTTGTGTCCCTCGACCGGCTTAGATGCATATTGTTCAAGAGGACTACAAAAAAAACTTCAAGTAATGTCTTTTATACCCTAGGTTCAAGTGATGTCTTTGTGTAAAGGGATGGGGGAGTTGTTTTTAAATGAAGGGGAGTGGATTATAACTCACTACTGGCGATGAGTAATTACTTAAGAGGGTAAACAGGAACAAGGTCACGGTCAGGGAAGAGGAACAGAAGCGGGAGGATCGGGGAACTGAATGGTTGAGAGGAGTGAGGTGTTCAAAGTAATTTCGCCATTTAACAAATCTGAGCCACAACATTTGGGAAAAAATAAAAATTGTTCATGTAGCCCTATTTGTTGACCTTATCGCATGCCTACATGTAAAATTATCGGGCCAAAAACCTCAGGATGAGTCATTTCATTTTAAGTGTTTGGCAAAGTTAACTATCATAAAAAGAATTAAAACATTACTTTCATTCAGACTCCCAATTTGTCCAATATGAAAACATGTAATCGGGCGAATGAAACTGAAGTAAGAATGCACACTCCACTTTTGTCTTCACCTTGGCACTTGTAAAGTTTAGTTAACTGGTTATATATGAGTGTTGTATAAATATAAATGTGCCGGCCGGAAATACGTCCTGAGAAATAATTTTAGCCGAGCGGGTACTAGAGCATATAATCGCCGGTAAAGTTCTTCCCATAGTGAAGTATATGATCCATTGATTTGAGGAAGTAAATAATGGAGTATATTTTCGATAATTTTGAATAACCAGGCGCATAAGCGGCCGGAATATGCTGAGCGAGAAGACGTCTATCGAACGTGAAGCAAGCGAGATATTGAACGACCTTTGTCGAAGAGGGCTCTTTTGCGCTTTGCAGAGCAGAATACTTGTGGTGCGGAAGGAAATGAGGACGACTATGTCAGAGGAATATTCCAACCATGAATATAGAAACCATGTTTTGGGATTGAAAAATACATTCTATTCAAATATAAAAGGGAGGGAACAAGCTGAAATGGTATAATTGGAGGTGAGGGAAGCGCTAAGGCAGAATAGAGTTTGCCATGCTAAAAGGGAGCAAATTCTAGCAACTACCAACAATATAGGTAGTGATTCAGCAGTCAAAAAGTAAAGGGCATCTAAAACGGCTTTCAAGGAAGCATTAAATAATTCCTTCATGGAATTTAAGAGAGAAACTCTCAACAATCAGCTCAGAACTAAATAATAATTTATAGCTTGTAGCGGTAGGGTGATTGTAATATCAAGAAATTTCGAAATTTTATGGGCCTGTCTTTCTTTTGGTTCCAATCTGGCCCATAATAAAGGATAAAAAATTTGGGCTCAATCGGATAACGTTTTGAGGTCCCGCTACGGTTTCAAAATATGAACAATAGTTATTTCTCCGGCGAAAAACACGGGTTTGCCTACTTTAAAGTGCGGCAGAGGGGGCTGTTATACTGGAATACATCTCTTCTGTGTCGTACTTGGCAAGCGGGACGTATGATCGGACTACTTATTTTCTTTCCGGGGTTTATCCTTTAGTTCGCGGCGTTTGATAGTAGATTATATAAACAGCAATGATGTATTGTGCTGTGATCTCCACGTGTGGCTGCGTACACCGAACTTATACATTTTGCTGTGAAAATCTCATTCCATTTGTTCAGTCAGATCCATCTCTATCATTCTTTTTCCTCTCTTTTATCGTGAGGAAGAAATGACGGAAGACGAGGATGACGAATCAGATTGGCTGATTGTGGGTTCTATCCTGGATTTCGTAACTTCAAAGCTTACCACTCTTCGCCAGTCATTGCATTGTATAAAGTATCTCCAAGAAAAAGAAGAAAAATATTCGCGATAGTGCTAGGCAGACTATTTTGAAACAAGAGGTGTTTTGAAAAAATACATGCATCCTGATTGCATAATCCAATTACTCTGCAGTGTCTGTCGTGCAGTTACATGCACTTTTTAAATCTTTACAAAGGCCTATGACGAAGTGAAAAAAAACTCATGAGACACACCACAGTGAGTGTATGACTTATCTAACCAATACTTTTGACAAAAGTTATGTCAATCCTATGAATATGATCAAGTCGAAGAGGATTGATTTTGGTAAATGTCAATAAAATAAGCCTCATTGGTTATATGACCCGGTTACTGCAAAGTGCGAGAGAGGTTAAGTGTAAAGGTCCATATCAGCAGCACCTCGGAAAACAAGGAGCGAGGAAGAGATTACTCAGCTAATGGGGAACGTAAATGCGAAACGTGTTGGTATCAAGAGACGAAAATATTATCTACTGATGACGATTCCAAAAACAAGAATGAGTAAATAATAGTACTTCTTGCTATTCTCAAACACTTTGATGTTTTATTAAATTTCCGTTTATTTTTCTTCCGTAACTTTTACGCCTACAATCCGAGATCCCACGAGGAAGTGATTAACTCTGCTTTCAAATAAAGAGATAACTGCCGCTTTGGATAGGACCCTGGCAAGTGATCGGAATGCTACTCGTATCACAAATTCTTCTGCAAAAACAACCGCACAAGCTCTTGGAATTGATTTGAACAACCTTAAAATTCGAGAATTTTACTGTTCTGTGCGTGAGCATTGTATTGAGAACCGAACTCAAATGGCCATGGGTTTTAAGGACGTGTTCCTGGGCACTGCAAAATTAAATTTTTCCATGAAATTGTTGTATGCTCTCAAGTCTACCACTAATATCAATTTGAATGACCATTCAAATTAAAGCCAATCAAACCAATACTTATGGTAGCCCTGAAAAGGGCATTGTCAATCAAAAACGATGTCAGCAGCTGGAAGCGTTGTCATTAATACTAGCGGCTAAAAACCTTGTCAGTTAAGTTTTTCTATTTATTCGGGTAGAAGCATGTCATCGCTCTAAAGAAATCGGCGTATAATTCTCCTTTTGTATGGTACCTGCTCCTCCAGACATATTCCACTAAATACGTCTCAAAGGACTCCACGCAAATTCTGCTAATTCTTCTCCGCATATCCCTCTTCACTGTCGACCACAAACTCTCGATATTCTGAGTATGCGTCTGCTTATCACCTGGCTTCACGGAGTTAACGGAGTGGTTAACGACGTCGTGAGGCGCTCTCATCAATCTCTACTATGTGCCCGGGGCCCCCTATCTGTCGGCTCTCCTCCTGTAGCCATACAAGGATTAGCTCCCTCAAGCTGGAAACTATTCTAGCCACAGTATGTCGTTCCAGCCGCACTTCCTTTGAAATAATATCGGCTGGATAGCGATTCAGCCAGCCAACATCCACCGCCATAACGTCCTCGACTCCAGTTCTGAAGTTGGCGAAGAAGGTCTCTGTCGTTATGGTGGTCGACTGCAGGCACGTCGAATTTTTGCAACGGTAAGCAGGAAGCCTACCCTTGCCTTTGGACTTCACTGACGGCATATCCCCACATCTACATCTCTTACCTTTGCCTTGGCTAGTGGGAGGAGAAAAATGCACCTCTTGCCTTTCTTTTAACTTTTATACATTACTCTGCAATTAGAGGACTAGATAAAATAGTGAATGTAGGTGAATATACACCCTCTGCCAAACACCCTTGCAGGACATCGCTATCGGAATTCCGATCCCACGTGGGTTTGCTAAAAATAGGAGTCGGGGGAGAAAAAAGCGCCTCTTGCTTTCCCCCCTCCCCTCCCATAGCTTCGGCGTTGCCAATTTTCTGGAGGCAATCGGTTAAAATCACATCAATTTTCGTAAAATCGTAATTTCTCATCGTAGAACCTCGATCAAAAGACGTACTTAATCGCTCCGCCGTCAGGAGTAACATTACTTTATTTATTTACCTCTAAGCATCCGAATTATTAAAGTAAAAAATGTACTACGGATGGTTATGTCTGCCGGGGCAACCTTACGCTGTGTCCGAGGACCCGGATTATCTCTCGGAGCCCGAGGAATGGTTCGGAAAGGGGTAGCGTTCGAGCGAAGACCGCACTAATTACCCCTTCCTTGGGTCTCGTATACCTGTGGTCTTGGGGGACCCACAAAACTACCATGAATAAAAAAAAGTATTAGCTTGAATTCCGTGATTTTCGGGAAAAAATTAAGGCGGACGATTTTTGCGACATTTGTCCAAATTTGAGCCCATTTATATTGTTAACGCGTACGAATGAAGGCAAGTGGCATGCATAATCACATGCACCAATATATGGAGAATGACTGTGCTAAGTTTCAGCTTCCGGACTAAAATTAAAAAACATTTTTTGGGTTTTGGCCAGCTTTTTTAGATTTCAGCCCACTGTGCGGCGCTCCGTTTGTTGGAAAACTTTCCCCCATAGAGCATGCGTTAAAGTGTGGTACTTACTCCTATTCTTGTGCCTTTTTAAGGTAGTCATGTACCAAAGAACGCATATTGCCTCCTGGAAAAATGACAATTTTGGCTAAGAAAACCTGGAAACGCCCTGGAATTTCATTATCTCTGATCTGTAGCAAGCCTGCTATGGAATACGTATTTGTATCGGTTTCCAGTTCTCGACATGGGTGTGTTTTTTGTGTATATATTAACTTACTTCGTGAGTGGATTATGTCAAGTGCATAATATGCGTACTTCTTTCCTATGATGGTGTAAAAAGGACTGACCTCCTCTCTAAAAATGTCGAGGATGCCTCTCAAAATAACTCCCACGATGATCCCGTGACGCAACTTAAACGTCTTGATTCCTTCCTGAAAACGCTGTCGAGTGGAAATGTTATGCTGCGTCAACCTCTTTTTATGTTAAAAGGGCTAAAGATTGACTCGTAAGAGAGAGGGATCGGAAGGGTCCCTTGCCGTGAGCCAAAAATCCTCTCAAAGCGGCGTCGAGTGTGGACAACACCGTCCCAAGGAGTCGAGTGTGTGTGTGTGTCCTCTTGCGCGAGTCAACAAAACATACGACGAGCGTTGCCACGACATCCTCCCGCTTTCTGTAAACTTGAAGTGCACAACACCTTCCCATTTTGCAGCCGGGGATTTGAAGGGTCCATCATCCCATAATGAATACCCAAGGAGCGGGTACTTTTGTGGTCCTGTGCCCCCACTGTTGGACGGTAGTGTGAGGATACCCGCTCAACAATGAAGGGGGATAAAGGGAGCGCCCTTGACAGGAGGGGCGGAAATGGGCGTGAACACTGGTACCCCATGGGATACGTGGTGGGGAGAGCGTGAATTTCACGCATGATCTTTTTTTTAAACCCGACAATCACAGGGCGATGGTAATGTATGCCGGCCACGCCAGGGGTTGTCCACGTATTAATTAAGTCACGATGTCCCAGGATTTTTCTCTCCCCTGTCATCCCCTGTATGCCTGTAATGGGGCCGCCTTGTATGTTATATCCATCCCCTGTGACCTGGCTCCTCTAGTTTTTAGCTCCTTATTGATGTGTTTCTTACGGTTGTATCCAGTGCCGGCGCAAGTTGTTTTACAAGTTCAAAAGTTGAACGTTTTACTTGGTGGAAAGTCGTCATATTGATAGTAAAGCGAACTTTGTAACTTCCACAGTATTACAGAATGTACCCTCTGTAATAAACTGTGGAAATGTACATTCTGTTATACACTGTGGAAGTTACAACGTTCGTTTTACTATCAACACTGTTTTACAAGTGTGGGCAAGACTTAATTTGGGCGACCCTAACCAGGAATTTACTTACCGTCTGTGATTTCTTAAGGTGGCTGGAACGCTAATCGTGGATCATGGAGTACACAGTTCAATAATTTTTTAAGCAGGCCAAAAAAATTATTGGTCCAAATTTCATAAATGTGCATCTGTTATTTCGTTTATAGGCAGTAATGGAAATTATACAAGAATTATATTTTAAACTTTTTCCTTTATTAAAGCATGCTATGACTAGAGTTTTTTTTAGCGCGGTGTTCGAAATTTATACGAAATTATATTTAAATATGTTTTTTCGAATATTGGACTCTGCGTGACTCCATAACATTTGTTAGCAAAAATTATAATAATGAGAAACATCTAAAAGAAAATCTGTACCTTGTGCTCGAACTATTACGAAATATATGCCATGTGCCACGAGGCTGTGTTAAAAAAGCATTGAATTACCAAAAAAAATGGGTATGACGCATTATTTTTCCCTTTTATCTATAGATACCACTGATGAGAACACGTTTGCGAAGTTTCTCGCAAATATGTGCATAAATAAAAATCGCTCCAACCACCTTAAATCGCGCGTATAAATTGAGAGGTACCTACTCCGGGGTTTCGGAATGATCCTCGTATCCATTGTCGTATTCTCCCGCCAGGAACTCAATTTTTAATCTATAATCTGTCTCCAGGCTTCGAGCGTTACAATGAAAAGTGTTATTAGGGATTATTTACATTTCACCTACTTTTTGAGTGTTGGTGTAATCGGGGAAGGCAATAAGAATGCTAATGAATGAACTAGTCCGCCGGCTTCATTGTGCTCTTTGTTGAAGTTAGTCATGAGCAAGGTCCCTATAAAATTACCATGGTCATGAGTGTCAGTGACTTTTACGATGCACTCAAGAAGGTCATATTGGATAGAAATTCATGCTGGAAAATTTACGATTTTCTTACTTTCAGTCCCCTTTTCACATTCATCAATTATCCATTTTGAATTTAAAATGACTTTTTACTTTTGCACACTTTATTTAAAAATGTGGCCGGTTTCACCTTAATAAGGCATCTTCTGGCCAGAAGATGAATTATTAAGGTGAAATGGGTAGCATTTTAAAAATAAAGTTTGGAAAAGTACACGGTTTTTTAATTCAAAATGGATATGTATCACTTCCACGAAGTCAAGCCTGAAACAAACAATTTCACTCATCAATTAGCCGCAGACTGGTCTCCCCTACGATCGGCTGATTTTGGCTTTTGCCCATGTTGTCCACGACTTAGCCGGCGCACAGTGGGCTGAAATCACAAAAACCTGGCCAAAACTAAATATTTTCACTTTTTACTTGGGGTTTGACACTTTGACCAAATGATTTTACAATACCCATGTTGTAAAGAACCAAAACTGTTTTAATTTTTTTATTTATTTTTTTAACTGTAGTTAAAAGAAGTTTTGCGATTATTTAAAAATAATTTGTGCTACGATTCGCAATTAAAATTCCCTATTTTTCACCTGATTTATTTCATAATGTGGACCAAATTTTTAGGATCTTTGCAATACTATCCTAATGCACCTATAACACAATAAAATATGAAGTCTCTTCTACATTCTGGAAAAGAAAAACGTGACCCAAGTTGCCCCGGCCCCATCTCGGATTAAATATGTACGATGAGGCGGGAAAACCGATCGGTACCGAAATAATGGATGGATATATGATTTTTTTGCATCGAACCTGAAATAGCAATTGCATTCCATTCTCTATGATGTTAGAACCACAATTCAGGGTGTTGTCAATGTATAAAATTGCATTCGTAATTTTATGCTAATTACTATCCCTTGTCTGGATATATTTGAAAACTAAGTGCCGTCGCGGCGCTAGCTGTATCCATAGTTTTCTCGTCCCATAGCAGTAATTATGGAATAGTGCGATCGATGGGTATCGAATGATACTGCACCTGATGTTTCCACACAACCCATAATCCAAACTAAGTCCATGAGCCGAAGTTGAAGAAGTGTGGAAGGCCAGGGTTGGAATGCATCAAGAAACTTCATTGGTACGTTAAAATGAATATTTATGTACAAGTGAAACGGATTTAAGTCTTTCCCGGCGAATGCTTAGGATGAATAGTTTTCGGGTTTCCAGCCGGGTAATGGTGTTAAACTGCACCGACGTTTCAATGGCGAAGTCTGCCATCGTCTTCAGGGTTTAACCCATAGTTTGCAGAGAGTTCAGTTTGCAGAGGGAGAGGGGAGAGAGGAGTGGAAACCTGCAGCAAAACTATCATCAGATTTGCGTTTGCTGATGATGAGGGAAGGCGGATGGAGCAGGTTATAAATTGATAAGGAGATGTTGAAGGGCGTGATAGAGGGAAGGATGTTGGGTAAGCGGGGAAGAGGAAGAAAGAGAATAGGTCGGAGGAAATCATTTGAAGAATTAGGTAGGTGCCAGCGAGTCTGGAAGAGGAGGTACTTAATTATCCTTCTACTCCTATTGCAGTGTATTTAGTGGCATACCATGGTCAGTAAACTACCCCTCTGTGAGAATAATTAACTGTCAATAATTTACGGCGCAATGCTTGTATTGCTCATTTAGTAAGTCAGTGTAAAACGAAGGATCATTGCGAAAGTGTTTGCTCCATTTCCTAAGAGATAGAAGGATATTGAGCGAATAGATGGCCACTGACGGCTTAGGAAGACCGGGTATTAGAATTTTATTGCAGATAAAAGCCTATGTGAATCGGTCGACTACCACGAGTAGTAAACATTTTAATTTATAAAAGAAATAAACTTACTTATTCCTTCATTTACTTCATTAATAGCTGAATAAAACCGGTACCAGTGTCTTATGTGTTTTGTTCAGTTTTCAATATTTTTTGTGAAATAACTAAGTTTATTTCTATGTAGTTATAGATGTCGCAAAACTTGGTGGCACTCGCTCGTACAGAAAATGACGTCAGTCAGAGTAGAGCATGCAAAATAGGAGGGATAAAGATGCATAGGTTCTCTCTCGAAGTCCCAGCTGAGCCCCTCAGTTACTTTGCCCGTTCATCAATGCTTAATTGGTCCTCAGTGACCTTAAACTCTTCACTATGGCGAGTGCCACCAAGTTTCGCTATACCTATAATTACAATTAGTCCAATTCAACTTTGTAGAACTGCTTCATATTTGAAAATAAAACAATACTTAGTTTTTCCGCATAGATTGTTTTATTTTACGACCCGGGTTTCGAAGAAGATCAACATCATCAGGTACAGCTCAAATAGAAACGAGGATTTATAATAGCTCTTTCAGGGGCGGGGGGAGGGAAAATATTCGTTAGAGGGAGGATTAGGTTAACGAATTTTTCTCTCTCTTCCCCCCCCCCCCCCTAAGAAAGAGCTTTTATAAATCCTGGTTTCTGTTTTATCTGTACCCGATGATGTTGATCCTCGACGAAACCCGGGTCGTACAATAAAACCATTTACGTGAAAAAGCTTAGTATAGTTTTATTTCAAATTTATCTCTATGGTCAAAACAAATAGAATATTCCACCAAGTCACGCCTCTAACGGCGGATAACATTGTAACCGTTTGTAATCGTCATTTACTCGTCGAAGTTCTGAATTCGGGAGCCGATTTAAATGAAATCCCTCTCCCGCTAGCAAATACCTGCTGTACCCAAGTACGTACTTAGCGCATTCATCTGAGGAGATTGCTGTAATCGATGTTTATAAATGAATACGCATCAGTCGCCCGAGTGAGATTTTGCTCCGCCCCGATTAGCCTTTTTACGACAAGGAGCTGAGGGAGAAGCGTTGACCCCGATAAGAAGGTCCTAGGGAGAGATAAAAGAAGGGGAGGTACTTTGGAGGACACTTCCAACAATGACAGGGCGGGTGCCATTGACTGAGCACGGACAATGCAGGGTTCGCGGAAAAACCCTTGGATTGGTTGGGGCGGGCGTGAAAGAGGATTACGAGGGATGGACAGAATAAAAAAAATTGTACATGCGAGGCAGTCGACAAGATGGTCGTCAGGTTACGCTTTACAAGGGATATCCCATTTTTACGCCACGACCTGTCATCATTGTGACAACACCCATCGACTCCCTTGTGTCTGCCCCTGTCCTACGCACCCTTGAAGCGCGTAAGCCCGTTTTGCAGCACCTTTGGTGCATCAGGGTAAGGGTGGGAGGGATTCATTCTCCTTAGCTCCTTTCCCGTCCTCGTTTCTCAATGGGTAAGGCGCTAAAGGTTCCGTTCCACCCCTCCCATGGAACCGAGGCCTGCCCGCGTATGCCTAGGCTTCAAAACACAGGCGACATCACATAAGGCTGTTCCCCATGACAACTTGGAAACTTCACGTCCACCCCTGTCCCTTCATCTAACCAGCCCGTAAGCTACCTCACTCAGCCCCTGCCTTGGTCAGCGCAATCCTATTCACACTTCCCCTTGCTCCTCCAGCTCTTATCTCGCCCGGAACAATCCCCCTCCGCCACCACACGGCTAGTTATCGTATACGTTATGTAGGCTTTCATACGGTGCTCGCGAAACTTAAAGATTTATCGTAAGCCCACAAGTAACAAAAATAGCTGTTTCAAACAATTCACAAACTCGGGCGTTGATGTTCCAATTACAGCATTCTGCTTACACGTACGGATTTCTAATGGATGCGTCTAAACATTTTGCCCACATGTTGCGCGGTTTTCAAGTTATTTTGCGTTCAAGTGGTGCTATCGTTCATTCGGCGGCATGTAGCCTGATTTTTATAAATCGAAGCTCCTCAAAAAATTAAACTAGGATTACAGAAAATTTCACACCAACTGTGGAACATTAAAATAGGTAGTTTAATTCATTACTATGGGTTTATTGATTTTCGAGATATAGCATCTCAAACTCCGGTGTCTCGAAGTTTTGTCTGAACAATAGTGTTTTTGTTTTGAATAGAAAGATACTAGTTAGTAATCTGTACTACTGGATACTTCCTAGCAAGTTTCATTACACTCATCAAAGAACGGCTGCAATGTACGTTACGATATTTTTCCCTCTTATTTAAGGTTACCAGATTTGTAACCCGCCAAACCGGGACAAACTGTTGGTCGTCCTGGAGCATAGGCATGTTACTCATTGTCAGGTAAGAAGGAATATACTAATTATTTATTATTTTATACTCCATTTTAATGTAAATTACAGATATTGTATGCTTCTACATAAAATATCTGTAATTTAATAATGTAATACCTTCTTCACGGACAATAGGCGGGTCAGCTTTGATGATTTATGAAGTAAGATAGAGTTAATGCTGTTATTTATCGGTATTTAATTCCGTCCATATGAGGCATATCCCTACGGTGAACTTTTTAAGTTCTCGTACGTACATCTATGAATAATTTGACAAAAACTCGTTGACTACCAAAATTCATCATTCCTTACTAAGGTATACCAGGCAACAAGTACATATATGTACTTGTTGCCTGTCGTTCTCTCCGAAATATGAAATACATCGTATAGCGACTGCGTAATTCCATATCCCGTAGCTGAATTATCTGAAGAAATATTTTTTCGATGGACACACCAAATGCTTTACTCTAATAATTATGATTATTATCAGTATTCTTCTTCGAAAAGGTGTGGATTAAATTTTTTTATTTCATTTCAGGAAACCTTTTCCTAACCTGTTCGATGTAGACGTTTTTTCCTCTATTTCCCTTATCATTTATCATCTGTAATCCATGGCTTCTCAGTCTTTCTCATTTATTCCAACTGTATTCTCTATCCCTCTCATTATTCCTGCTTTCATGTTCCTCTGTTGTTCCCATTTCCTTCGCATCTTATCTTGTACTCCTCTCCTCTAGCTCCTGGTAATACTTCCACTTTACCTTCGTTCAACTTTTTTTCTCTCTCCCGTATGCCCCTGCGATCCCGATAAGGCCTGTGTTTCAGGTTTCATAGGTTCCGAGCCACCATAACTTGACAGAAACACCCATGCCCTGGCATGCTAAAAACCGAATCAGGAGGGACTCGAACCCGCAACCCTTGGATTAGCAGGCGAGGACTTTACCCTGCCGCCACCGGGGCCGGCATCCTCCTACATCCTCCTATCTTCATCCTACATTTTTTATTTCATTTACCTTTGAAGCCTAGCATCAAATTTCATTAGCGCTAAGAATAAGTTATGTTCGGAGTCCGCATCCGCACTCTGAAAGCTTCGTGAAATTTTGACATTGTTCCTAAATCTCTGCCTGATTTTGATATAATGTATTTCTTATCTCCATGTTTCTCCTGGTTATTTCCATGTGTACCTACGCCTGTATAGTGATGTCTAAACATGATTTTTTGTTATTGCTAATTTATTTCTCCTGCAAATTTTAACAGTCTTCTCGCCGCGGACATTTATTATACCATACTCTCCCTCTCCCTACTCTCCCCATACTCTCCCTCTCATTTTCTATCCTTATTCTTACTACTAAACAAAAATCAAATCCCTACTAGGTTTTTCTTAGCCAGGCCTCTCCAATTACTTCTTCTAGTTGTTTGTATTCATTATCCACGCTTTCCTCCCAATGGTAATTTGTCGACATGTATTTCTGGACCATAATGAAATTATTACGTATATTCTTTTATTTTAACTGCTGGTATTTGAAAGCAGGTTTTTATTCACTGATCCTTTATTTCAGTCGTCTATTTTCTTCTCTAACCCACGAGTGTGACGCTCCACGAGCTAACAAATATAATGCTAAAAAGTCAGAGACGGTTCCGAAAATTGAGGGCCGGCTGCATGATAAAAGTAACCAGCAATACAGGGGAGATGCGCTAATGAAGACAATATTTTTTAATATTTAATCAATGTCATGCAATCAGAATTTCGTCAATATTTCATTAGCGAGTAAAGAAGAAAACTACACGTTGTGCTTGGGTAGATATTTGAATCTCCCACCAGTCAATGCTCTAATTAGTGACGATTTTGGCCACAGACGGCGTCGTGCGCAGGCCAATGATTTCAGGACATGACTCAAAATAATTCCAACAGGGACCGCTGTCTCCCAAAGCATACACGTGTGCCGTAAAGGAAAATAGTAAACATAACGAGGAAGAGGTATGTGTTGCGGTAGTTTCAATATTAATCGGTGGCAACAACTAATCAGCTGATAAAATTAGACAAGCAAATATTGTATGCTGTTTGGAATATAATTTCACCAAAATGATCGAAAAGCGGACTTTGAATAATGAGGTAAGTGTGCCAATTATTGTCCTTCATAATCTGTTTTCATTCACCCTAGTATGTGAATTTCTATTAAACTCTTTTTTTTCATTCATTTGTAGATCGTTGCGATGCGGAAAGTGGTAAAGCAAGCCAAAGTACAAATTATCCATAAGTTATCTCGTGAAATTAAAGGCCTGAGAAGTAAGGAGGGGCCTGAGGATTTAAAAGAGAAGTGTAACCGAAAAGCTGACCGGAAGAAAGATGAAATATTTGAGATCAAGGTTTGTCAGTTACTGCATTTTCAAATATTTTTGTTAATTTTTAAGCTACTTGCGTCTTATTTGATTGCGGATATAACTTTCAATATCCTTGTATTTATTTTTGTATTTTGTAATGTCTTTTAAGACTTTTAAGCTTAATTCTTTAAATTGAGGTGTTTCATATCCTATGGACTAAATTTATACATCAATGGAAAAATTCTTTTAATAGGGTTTACCCTAGGGTTACAACTTAGGGTTACAACAAAACCAAGTAATTCCCATACCTAATTCGTCACACCTTTATCTAAGGTCAGTTCTCTATTCTGGATGACTGGCTAATTTTGGGTCTCTCACAACCTTTCCATTTCCTTACCTGATCTTTTATTCTCTCCATATCACCATATTTCGGTAGCATGTAATCCAATTTAAGGCCAGATTCCTGGTACTTAGGATGGAATTTTGGCCAGAAATATTGATTGAAACACTTTCCATTTACCTGTTATTAGTTTTAACGGATGAGTACTTCAGCGTACTGTTTGTTTTACTATGGACATGTGTTTCAGTTCTCTTTGCCGTATGTTTTACTGCATTTTCTCTTAACAAGTGATTGCAAATACTGAATGGTTTTTTCATTTTCAATTTTTTGGCAATGATTTCAATAATTGGCAAGGAAACAGGCCACTCAAATTGTTTTCGGAAAGTTTTGTTTGTGACTTTTTTCATGACTCCTGATGATGTTGTACTTACATTTAAGGAAACAATATTTTTGCACTAGAAACTTCAGAAGTACTATTGTCTTTCAGAAACTCAAACCTGATGAAGTTTCCAAGTTTGCCTTGAAGAACCTTGAGGATCCCGTTAAAAAAATAGGAGATGTAAGTCTAATGTGAGGTTTGGCATTTTACACTAAAATTTACTTCACCACTCATTTTTTTGACTTGTTTTCAATTTTATTTTCCTATCATTGATCAGGCAGGAGTAAGTCAGGAGTTGAGAGCTTACTTCAGGTTTGCAGCGAGTAAAGTCTTGTCTGCAAGAGTAAATGCCTTCCGAGAACAGTACCCAGATTGGAAGGATTACATTCACGAACTCTTGGATACATTAGGTGCTCGTAGAAAAAATTTAACTCCAACAGCTAGAGTGACAAAGGGTCCTGGTCAGAATCCTACTGCCATAAATAAGAATAATGCAAATCCCACTCAGAACCCTGCTTCCATAAATAAGATTCCTAGGGTTGCAAAGGAGGAAAAGTCATCTGGATTCGTTCGGAATCGTGAATCTCCTCAAGTGAAATACTCTAATAAAAAATTAAATGGCAAGATAAGTGAATCAAAGGAATCAGTTACTCCTGTGAAAAAATCAACATTTTTGTCTCAGTGGTCAGTTAAGGAAATGGAGCCTGTTGCCGATCACAGTATTCATACGGATGCTCATCAAAATGAGGATATGAGGAGTGAGAGGCTGGCAAAAGAAGTCATAGTTCATAGCAAACATAAACCTGTTAGTCAGTTTAGTGGTGTTAGGAGGAACAGTGGCATTTCTGAGGTTAAGAGGTTTCACGAACTCTGTGAAGCCCAGGAAAGTGCATCTGGCAAAGTGAAGGAGGAACCTGTGATGGATGATGAAGGTAGGTAATCTGATTTTTTATACATATTTGGATTTAAGTGTGGCATATAGCATTTTGGAAAGTGTAATATCTCTTCTTTTGTATTCGCATTGTTTGTACAGGTTGGATTGTTGGAATTGCATGATTTTATTTGTAACAATATGAAGGGCCTCCACAAAGTTAATGCCTGTAACAGAATCTGGAAAATACATTCTCCTGAAGACGTTTAGTGTATTTGTGCAAAGTAGAATTACTACATGTACAGTTAAGTAATTTACAGTGTAGCAATTTTAAATTAACAAAATGAGATGTATGCGGAGACAAGCAATGCACATTAATGTTTTTAAAGTTAAAATTACTTCTATGTAGTGCAAATGTGGCTGGCGTAGGTATCATTTGGAGAAAAGAAAACTAGCACAATAATCAGGGAAATATAGTAACTAGGTAGTGACCTAGACTCTTGCAGTCAAACCAACCTTCAGGATGATGTCACTGATTATATTTTGGTCTAACAAAAGAAAAACAGAGGGTTGGAATGAAAATGGAAGGAGGGATTTGGTTTGCAGTGACTGTAAGAATTAACCCTTTTTTCTATTTGATTCCCCTCAGTTGATAGTGATGACAACGATGATGAGTCAGCTGGTGACCAAGCAGTGGATCCGTTCTTTGTGAAGCCTGATGGAAAGACAGGGTATATCACCAAGATGGTGGTGGAAGAAGAGGGAGGAGATGATGAGGACGAAAAGGGTGGCCCTCCTTCATTTGGCAGGGGCAGCAAGCAGTTCAGGGGTGGACAGGGCCACAGTGAGAGGGGAGGGTGGGGTGGAAGGGGAGGAGGCAGAGGTGGTGGGCAGGGCTTCAGGGGGGGCAGGGGTTCATTCAGCGACCGCGGCCAGCCGAGGAGAGGCAGGGGTGGCAGTCACGGAGGGGACAAGTCGTGGAGTGAGCAGAGTAGAAGAGGGAATGATCGTGGGAGGAGAGGGCATGATCAGGGATCCAGGTAATATTGTGCTCAATTTCAAATGTACATCTTTTTGTCTGGCATGTCTGTGTGACTTCAGTAAAGGATCTCCAACTCTTTAAGGGCCTGCCTCAATTGCAGCAAAATCCTTTCTTTATACTGTCTAAAGGACCTGGGGCTGATTCCACTATCCACAATATTTAGGAATTTACAATGACTTCATTCAATGGACCAAAGGTGCTTCTGGGTATTGCTGACTTTGATAATTTTTTTCTCAATGTTTTACTCTTTATACTACTAGCGTCTCAGCCAGATTTATTCTCCTGAAGACACTCCTATCATTGGGGAAAAATGGAATCAAATGCGGCTGTACCCAAAAGTGAACTTTTTTTATTATTATTGTAGTGTACATACCTGATAAGGTAGGTTTATATGGAAGAGGGTAAAAATCCTTTGCAAATTATTCAGACTCAAGTCATAACCTTCTTAACAGTATTTCTTTCTTCATCTCAGCTTACGTCCTATCGATCTTCATTCCATCCATAAAGCCTATTATTTTTCTTACCTCTCCCCACTAACCCAACATCCTCCCTTCTGTCATGGTCTTTAGTATCCCTTTGTATCTCATTACCCATTTCAACTATCTACTTCACCTTCTTATTTCATCAAGCATTTTCCTCTCCCCACTCACGATGCAGAGCACTTCCCCATTTATCTATCTTTCCTGCTGTCTATCCTTGTCGTCTATTCCTGGAGTCCATGTTTCTGTGCTATACAGTACAAAAATCCATATTAAGCCCTTTGCCTACCTTTTCTTGACATATGTCGTAGGACAAACTGGTAGGAGATTTAATGTACGAATTAGGGAGCATAAGAATTCACTGATTAATCTGGATAACAAGTCTATGTTTGCAACACATTTAATTGACAATGATCATATTGCAAATTTTAATCTTAATGTTTTACATTGTGGGGACAAAGGTGCCAAGTTGGATTTTTTGGAAAACTTTGAAATAAGGGCATTTCAAGAGGATTAATTTTATTCATTGATCCTATTTTTTAAATACAGTACAGTACTGGGATAAGCAATTTTTGATCATTCATGATTTTTTTGAATTTATTTATTATGTAGCCTTTTTATTGTGGAAGCACTTCACAAATTTTTAATTGTCAATGGCTGAAGATTCTTCCTCCTGTTATCTTTGGCTATTTTGTTGAAGGCCTAAAGGGAGAACAGATCTAAAAATGACCTTCATTGGGATATATTTTCATTATGACTCTTTGTTGAATAAATTGATATTTTGTATGAATGGTTATATTAAAACATTGTCTGCTTGGTATTTCAGATATGCCGGGAGTAATGAATCAGGACGAGGAGGAAATAGTAAATTTGCACCGAAGAATCGAGCAACACCAACTGAAAGTGAGTTAATAATTTTAATGTTTGCCTTTTAAATTTTGTTGACTGATTTATATTAGGTACACACTGCAAGATGATTACACCATTTCATATTTTCTGGAGTACTGGTGTTGTGATTATTACCTGGCATTTGCAGTTATTCTATGTCTTAATGATGCACACATTTATTTTTACTTGACATGTCACACCTTTCATGTGATAGAGGCTTTTATCTGGTGTGTTTCATTATATCTTACATACTTGATATTAAGTAAGACTGTTTGATACTTCCTGCTTGAATCTGATATCCTCGACTTTATCTAATAGTATTGATAGTGTTACTTGTTAATGGGTGAAATTTCGATAACATTATGCTGCTCTAACCTAATTTCTCTGGGTGAGGCTGATATCTTTTAAAAAATTTTGTAAAAAATTCATGACTTTTTCCCCTCAATATAAACCTAATCCTGATACCCTCCGGGCTTGTTTCACAATGTACAATAGTAGCTTTGTATCCGGGTATCTAGAGGATTTAAGGTTTCCCGTTATCAGAAATTTCCAGTTAGTAGAGAATGTTTCTAGTTACATCAAAATGATATGAAATAAGGCAATTGTCTTTCCAATAGTATCTTATCTTTTATCTTAAACTTTTTATTTAAATAGATACTTTTATTAATATGCTAATGTAGCTGCATATTAAAATAATTACACACATAATACCATTAACTGACAGCTGCCATGTATTTGATCAACCAAAGGCTTGAAATTAGTGATGGCCTATTTGTGAGCGAGTGGGTTCTAAAGTGTGATTCTTTCAATTGAGTGTGGAGCCATTAGAGTCTCATTTGGTTAGTTTTGACTCCTTCCCCGCTTGCGACTCTTCAAAGCACAAAATGTAGCACACTGTTGGAAAGCTGGAATTACAATTACGATGCCGATCTCATCCATCCATTACCAAAATTTGCACTCCTCCCTGGTTAATATTATATAGTCCCCCATTCCACTCGCCCAGAGCCATTACCCAACCGACCAATCACTAGTCACCACAAACTTCCCGAAGACAGCTTATAAGTTGGGCACGGGAGTCCATCAGCGGGAGGCAAACCCGCTGCTATCTCCGGTGCTGCTGTTGGAAAGAGTCATATGTATAGTGAACCACTCATTGTTCACCTCAAACAGCCATATTCATAGATTTCAAGTTATGCTTGGGGTTAGGTTTACTTTAGTCCAGTCTGAGTGTGAAAAATATTCTCAAAAGCAACTCCTGCGATTTGTATTGTGGATTTTTTAAAACTTATTTCTGGAAACAATAAATATTTGAAGGCAAAGAAACTGGACCAATGCAGGTCAAAAAGAACAGAATTAATCATGGCTTTTCACAATGATATGGATTCTTTTTTATGATTATTTTAATTTACTCGCGTATCCATTAGAGTTAGAAATTATCGCAATTTTAACTGATTTTTTTCATCTGGTATTCCTTTTGGTAGTGCAATCCCTATTATATCTGAAATGCTTCGACATGTTCTTAGTTATTTTGTTGAGGGCAAGGGCCCGGACGGAGGTTGGATGGGTGACCATACATACGTTCACCGTGTTGCTATTGTCCCATGCCTGCATGTGGCAGACAGTCATGGGGTTGGCACAATGGACCAAGGTCTAAGTGCCCGGGCTCCTGACGAAGGCCCCCCCTACAAACAATCTAATTTAGTCATTTAGTTCGATTTGGACTTTCATTAGATTTTTTAATGTTTTTTTTCATATGACAGCTTACACTTTCCAAAAGTAAGTTATGAAAGTAAGCCAGGAATGCATTTAAGGAAATGTGTTTACAAGTTTTCTTTGGTCTAATTACGTGCATACATAAATCTGGCATAGTTGGCATTAGAATACACAATTAGCTACATGAATATGCGAAATCCACAATGAAAAAAAAATAATCACTTGCACTGCAATTTGAAACTGGT
Organism: Pyrrhosoma nymphula; assembly: GCA_963573305.1. Taxonomy (NCBI): domain Eukaryota; kingdom Metazoa; phylum Arthropoda; class Insecta; order Odonata; family Coenagrionidae; genus Pyrrhosoma; species Pyrrhosoma nymphula. The sequence continues at coordinate 66,668,867 of OY754337.1, read as the reverse complement.
TAGATACTGGTTGGAAACTAGATAGTCACTGATGATGTCAGGCTCAACTTTAAACACATACCTATCATCGCAAAGTATTTGGGGAAAGAACCAGGAGCAATACGCACACTTAATTAATAATTTAATTTTTAAATAATGAGCTTTCCAGAATATTCAATATATTCAGTTCTTTCACAATGTTTTGAACTATACAACTGCACTTTGTTTATTTTCAATCTTTATTCGTCAATGATCAAGATGTGTTCACTTCAAATATCTTCAGATATATTAGCTCAGTGCTATTTAATACCAAATTAGAATGCCTTGGAAAACACTTTCAATCCAGTCAATCATAAACTTCAGCTTGTTCTCAATTATTGTTTCACAGTGGAAATTGGATTAAATTTCTTTGTTGCCATAAAAATAACATGCCATTTCTTTATTTTTTTTCATTTATTAAATGTCTTCTTCAATCGACTCAATTAGTGAGAACCTTTGCATGGAGGCAATACCCTTTTGACCCTAACATTCATTCCTGGGATAGCAATAAACATTCTGAACCAAAGAAACCCCTTCCATCACCCTTGCTCGAAGAAAGGCCCTACCCTGAAAGTGACAATGAAAGGGGGAAATGGCTTCTTATTCGATTGGGAGTGAAGAAGGTGTGTTGTGTCCTGTCGAGCTGTATCGACAAATTTTGTGGATCCGCAGAAGCAGCCTGTGATACGTGAGAATACATGATACCTCGTTCACAGAGACCAGAAAGCATGGAAACGAAATTCCCACATCTTTGGTTTCCATCTCCGCAGCTCGTTTAGTTTTTTTTTATTGTTTCCTGCTCATTGCAAACTATTGATATGAGCAGGAAACAATAAAAAAAACTAAACAAGCTGCGGAGATGGAAACCAAAGATGTGGGATTTTTTTTGAATTATTTAGATTTTGGTGGTGTTTACCTTTTTAAGTATGATTTTATTCTCGCATAGTCTTTAGGAAATCTGAAAATAAAATGGCTAGGGGAGAAAAATGTCGATCATCTCTGAAATATGTAAATGGTGATCAAGAGATAAATACAATATTAAGGTAGTAATCCTTTCCCTAATCTGCAACTTCATCCCCTTAAACTCCCTTCTTCTCATCCTTGTCCTTGAAGGCATTAGGAGCTATTGACTCAAATTGTGGAAAAAATTTGGTACATTCCAGTGTATCGGATATATGAACTCTTCTCAGGTTCTGCTGAGGTCAGTGCCTCCATGGTTGTCTGGGTTTCAGTGTCCATGCTGTACATTATTAATATGAAATGTTCATGCAAGGAATACATTGAAATGCCGGCAAACATCCTAGTGACAACCCAAGAAAAGTACATGTGTATATGGGCAGTACATGTTTAATCAGCTCAGATTTTTTACTGTAGCAAAATCCACTATACCACATTAATGTTTGTATTTGATTTATTTGTGTCTATTATTGACATTTCCAGGTGGTGCCCACTTGCATCCGTCATGGGAAGCTAAGAGGAAGCTGCAGGAGCAGAGCATTTCTAGTATTGCTTTTCAAGGAAAAAAGATAAAATTTGATGATGACGATGATTGACAATATATTTTTGTTGGTTAATAAATTTTAAATATAAAAAAAGTTTGCTTTATGCATTCATTCATAAAAAATATTTTAAGGAAGACAATAAAATCCTAAATAGAAACTAAGAGGAAGAGAATCATCAAAGTTGGGGAGACAAATTTAATACGTAATGAAGAGAATCGCTTAACAAGAGAAGATACTGTGCTGTTGGTCATTATTCATGGGTATAATGAATGAAGGAAAGGTAGTAGAAGACTTTTCCTTTGTGCATGGTACTGATTAGTGTCAAAACCATATATTTAGGAGGAATGATGCCCATATATTGAAGGCATTGGAGATGTTGACAAAGACAATCGCATTTAGAAATGTTAGCTGGGTACAAAGGGAAACAAATTTCATGTATCATAGGAGAAAAGAAAAACACATTAAGTAGTGAGAGTTCTGTTCCAGAAATGAGGATTGGTAAATGGAGAGAAAGTTGCACTTGGATGCATTTTGCATGGCCTTAATTTTTATGGAGAACTTAATAATTTTGGATGGCATTAATGGAGGTTAGAAGGCACCAAGAGGCGAAGAAGAAAAAATACAGCATAAAAGAAATACAAATAGACCTGGAGTATATGAATCTCAATTTCATAACAATGGATTAAGTTTTTGTAAATAGCAATAACATTTCACTATCATTTTATATTTCTTTGGTAGAATAATTCTTTGGCCTGTGATTAAGTACCTACTTAATTTCCTCTTTGATTTGTCGCAACACTTATTACAATAGAAATTTTTACATGATTGGATTTCAGTGGTATTTTAAAATTTTATATTATAGTTTGCTACTGGTTTATATGAGAGAATATGCATGAATTGAATACAAATTGCATGGACCCTTGACTGGACGTGTAGTGAATGGTTGAACAATGGAAAACGAAGTTATTTTCCTTATAAAATAAGATAAAAATTGATTGGACACTCCGTCCTTAATGCAGCACCTCAAATGTTTCGTTTTCCAAGCATTCATTCTAATATTTGTTTATTCATTTTGATGTTTATTTGTGTTTTTCCTCTCTCCCCTATTTTTTATTTTTGTTTCATAGGTACCTACTTCTTTTTTTAATAGGTAGGGATCTCAGCCAAAGATTGGAAAGACCAAATTCAGATCTGGGTGAAGGCTCTTAGGAACCCACCTTAAATATCATCGTGCTGCGATGAACAAAATGCCGGAGCATTTTGGGAAACATCAGCTGCCTCAGAGAAATACGACACTACCCACTACCTCCCCATCTCGAAATACGTGAAATGAATTCTTCACGTGTATTCCACCGTGTTAGGATTTCAGATGACGTTTTAATGGATAAGTTGAACCGTGTCCTTAGGGCAATGTTCATGTGTTGAGGCCCTTAGGACGATGGCTGAGTCAACCATGAAATTTCGTTAATCGAAATCCTAATCCCGTGGAAAACCCGTAAATAATTCACATTGTACACCGAGAAAGCACCATATCCTTCTTACTCTGTGAAATTCTTACACCTTTGCGGTTGGTTTCTCATCTGCGCTTCGGGGGATTTTCGGAACTGGAAGGGTCTATTTCCTAAAGAGCAGTCGCTGCAGGTGAATGGGAGGTGGGTGTGTGCCTTGGTTCACTCTACATTACCCCGGGTACAATGCGCCTTCCGTTCTTACGATCAATTTGGCAAATCAGACTTTGAGGTAAACATTTTACTTTACTTCCACACCTCACTTTCCGCTCCTCATCTTCCCCACACTCTCTCATTGCCCTTCCCATCAGGCTAACCTCCTCTGTGGCGTGGTTACCAGCTTTCGCGACAGCTGTACGCCTTTTCGAGTTTGTATAAAGCACGGGGTTAGCTCTGACCTGACCTATTACACCATCAAGTGGAGTGACTTTCGCTGTTGCCCTCTCCTTAGTTTTCTTGAGAGTTCCAGGCATTTCAACCGCACAAATTCCTTTGAACGTTTCCACCGGTGTGACCATTGACCCGAGAGGAATGCATGCTATTGTGTTCTCTCTGATTCCGTTTCTTCCTCCTCCCCTTACCTTTACCGTCGACCCTCAGTTCGTCATCTAAAAGCCTCTCCAATACCCTCGTGACGATGGACGTCATGAGTGAAGACCGCATACATTTTTCATATAGACATTCCGAATGTTTTGAATCAAATGGAGACCTTGTTTCCTCATATTACCTTTCTAGCGTGGAGAATGGGTCGGGAGGTCGACGTCTACCGCGTTAATGTGGTGACAACAACGCGCCATTTTTCTCTCGTTGCTTCGCTGAACAGCTATGAAAAGCAAGGATATCCCGAGGATTTCGTGATGTTCCAGGTCGCACCTTACCGCTCAACGAGATAGAGGCCAAGGCGTAGGGCCCTGCCCCCACATTCCTTCCCGATAGATGGGAAACTTCTCCAATCAACGAATGCTGAAGGAATGGATGGGAAACTTGGAGAAAATGCATGTAAGGGCTTCAAGTTGACGTCGATATCGTTTAATTTGCCGTGAAATAGAAATAATTAATCAAATCTCAGATGGTAGGGGTCGTACCACTAGGAAAAAAATATTGCATATATAATTTTTCTCGCCCTTTCTCTGCTACTCCCTACACACTGACGCTGCATTTATTTTCTTTGTGCAGTGTCGAGAATTATTTTCTAGGATAACGATAGATCAAAGGGCAAAGTAAAGTTTCAATCTTTGAAGGATATTTGAAGCAGACTATTTGCTGGGAGACGTTCAGCATATTTTGTGAACTCCAACGTATTCCGGTTTAAGCGTTCGCAAGTATACTAAAGGACATTTTACGAGATGAACTTAATTGCGTAGTTTGATGTACAGAAATTGCGAGGACGCAGGCACAGAATTAGAGCAGGGGCTATTTTCCTGTCTTTTGTTCTTGCTTACGCGCAGTCGTTTTAGCAAGTCCCAGCCTTACTCGACGCCATTCTCATTGCACGTTATCCACACGTCAGATTTTGCACTAAATGCCTTGCGTAAAACAGCCTTTCGATGAAGGGAATAGATTGCGGAACGTAGGAAATTTGTCATTTCTTTCCGCGGAAAGCAGAGGACCATAATCGTTGTGGTAGATTTTTTTTCTACGAGTTACTGCTCTCGCTAGGTTAACTACACTTGGTAACGTCCTCGCCTGCTAACCCAAATGTCGCGGGTTCGAGTCCCGCCTGTGGAGGATTTTTCACCTCCCAGGGCATGGTTGCGTGTGATCGTCCATTGTTAATTGTTAGTACCCCGATATAAAGGCCAATAAGAGATGTTTTCGGTGGTTCTTGAAAATAAATTAATAAAATAAATTATCATACTGAACTCCTCGCCCCGCTAGATTAATTGCTTTCCCGCATAAACTAGTATCCCTATTATCTATCTCTTTACCTTCACCATTATTATATTAAACCGTTTGTTGCACGCAAGTATGTTCGGTTTACGTAGCGCTATCCTAGTTTTGGTCTAGCCAAAATTGTTCTCCTAACTGCATTTTGTTCCTCGCTTCGCGTCCAAGGGAGCCTTAGGGTCTCTACCGTAAGGTAGTTGGAGCGAGATTTTTCTCCAGTCACATTAGAGGCCATATTTAAATTTTATTTTTAAATTTCAACAACTGCAAGAAGAGTCAAGTAAACACTGTAACATTAAGGACGCATAAATTTTTTTTTGCTGAAATTCTCAGCAATTAATTAATTATGCATGTATAAGGTGTTAACCAGGCTCATATTTTTCTCGTCGTATGATGAAAACGCCTTAACAACCAAAGATTGTTTTGCTATTTTGTAAAAATTACTGTAGTGAGTAGTTGATTTATTTTTAAAAATATTTGATAATGCATACAAACTGCACTATAATGAATTTCTGACGAGATGCATACGTCAGAAATTACTCATTTTTTTAAATAAAGTCTCTCTAGAGTGCATACACTATTTCCCTATATATTTTTGGCAAATATCTAGAAAAGCATAGATAATGGTACGCGACTGATATTTTGTTCTCATTGGAAATATGATATATTGTTCTTTATAATGAGGCGATATTCATCTATTTTATTTGAAGTGATATCTCAATCTTACCTCCTTATAGTGGGACGAGTTTTGCATCCTTTGTATGAAGTCACTTCGTGCTACATACCGTCGAGATGGCTCGCGCGGTAGTTCGTAGATTTAGATGATTTGGAAAAACGTAGGCGCACCGCAAACTACGCAATGTAAAAATTTAATCTTTATCTCTAAGAACGCTACACTAGTTTTAATTCCCGTATGCTTAGCTCGCTGAAGTTGTAATTTCGATGAAGGTCCATGCACGAGACGAGATTCAAACCCGCGACCTTTGGATTGGTAGGCCAGCATGTTACTGAATCGGCAACCAATTCTGATAGTCCATCGTCGTCAGTTCTATCGCGTGCCACAAGTTTTCAGGGGTGCATAGATTAGAGTCCTCTGGATTGCCATTTAATGACTATGAGGTGGCTGTCCGCTACTTGATGATGGAGTAGTTTTAAGAGTGCAATCCAGCGGACTCTGCCCTAGATGCTTGATGTCCACACCTATTTATATGAGCGGAAATCCAGTGACGCGAATGCAGTAGCGTAGCCAGGGGGGGAGGCAGGGGGCGGATGCCCCCCACCCCGCCCCTAAGTCTGTGAATGCTTCCACTCTTAAGTCCCAAATACTTATAAATAAATGTGTATAATACGTTATCATTTGCCATATTTTGTACAGACCCACCCGCCTATTGCATCACCAAAAAATCGTTAAGTTTAGTAAACTGGTTAATTTATGAGTCGGCGCCCCCTAAAAAATTTCTGCCCCCCTAATATCCAAAGCCTGGCTACGCCACTGCGCGAATGCTTGGAGCCCTTCTAAGATTTGAGCTCACGGAATAATTACCAGCGAATAATACCGTATTTATGCATAACTATCTATATGGTGGAATAAAGTTACCCAAGAAAACAGAGCATTGCCACTATCGGAACGGAAGGAAAATCGGATTCCTTTCTGGTGGTATATTATTCATAGATCGAAGAGGGAAATTCAAACATGAGAGGTGATGAACTAATCGTCCAAATCGGTGATGGATTTCCGGCCGCTTGCCTGCCCCGGGCGTGTTTCTCACAGGCCATGCGAGCTTAGTATGCATTGAAAACGTTCCATTGAACTCTCGTACGCCTCAACCGAAACCAGGCATAAATAAAAGTAGTTTTTCTTAAGCAAAACTCCGTTGATAAGACCACAGGTAGCTTATCTTTAAGAGACTCACGGAAGTTGACCGTTCGGTTAGATGGGATGCGGATTTGAATGCGTTTGCTTTTACAGGCACTTTATTTTCTCTGTGAGAACTTCGCGGGTATTCATAAAATTCCATTAAGCCCAGGAGAGAGGAGATAAATCGACGGGACAGTTGAGGCAGGCTCAACTGTCGCTCAGATGTCGAGGGCAATGCATTTGAATAAAAACACGTTATATATATTGCTGGCTCAAATGCTACAGGGAAGGATATGAGACAATGGTAACAAGACGAAGTGGAGACCAAGGGGTCCATAAATGACGTCCACAAGATTGGGGGGGAGGGGGGTCTCCACCTTGTGACAATGTGTATGCTTCATGTGACATCCACATTTCGACTGTATATTATGCCTTATTTTTACTCAGACTGAGGAGGGGGGGAGGGGGTAGCGGTTTTTTTCATTTTTGTGACATCATTGAAGGTGATATTTGTGACCAACTGTGACAGGGGGGGGGTCTAATTTGATCCAAAATTGTGTGACATCATTTATGGACAGCCCCCAAGATGCACGCTCGAACAGCGAGTTCTCTGCAACGTGTCGATGTGAGAAGTGTGAGACTTGTGACCCATGACTGGACGTGAAGTGAATGGATTAACAACGGAAAATAAGTTATTTTTATAATCAAATAAAGGAAAAATTGATTGGACCAAGAGCCTGGGACGTCTTTCGTGGGAGACGAAGCGGGCATTTGTATGCTAATTTCTAATGCAATTTTAAAGCTCACTAGTTTCCTAGCGGAAGTACTCTTACTCGTCACTAGATTGAAGTAGCATCTCTCTTTCACTTTTTGTCCTAGGACCTTCAGCTTGATGAATCCTAGTCCCCATCAAATGCAGTGCCTCGAATGTTTCGTTTTCCAATAATTCATATATTTGTTTATTCATTTTGACGTCTATTCGTGCTTTTCCGCCTCTTTCTCCCCCTATTTCATATTTTTGTATCTAGGGGTCGTGCATCAACTACGTTAGCGTTTTCGCCGTTTTTTACCCCCTCCCCCCTTCGTTGACAGCCGTAGTATTCTCCCAGCCCCTCCCCCCACGATATGTAACGTTGTCTCTACAAATGAAATTTTCAATTCAAAAATATTATTTTCTCAATTATTGAGTGAGTTAATTTTTAAGGAAAGGTTGAAATAAGACAAATAAAGTAGCCGAACTAGATATTATAGAACTATCTAATCTCAATTGGAACAACTAGGAACAAGTAATATTTTTTAAATTCTAAAAAGATGTTGACGAGTACGAAACGTAAACAGGCGCATTATAACAGCTATGTAACTTTGAGTCAGTGGCGTACGGACCGGGGGGGGTTTAGAGTTTACACCTCGTTTACCGGAATTCGTTTTCGTTCGTTTACCTGAACTAGCGTTTAGAATTTTGCTTATTGGGCTGAAAAATGTAGTTGAATTATCTTCACGAGAAGAGAATGTTAATTTAACTTGTTTTTAGTGAATGATAATCTAAATGATGCGCATAAATATTAATGAACTCCCATAAGTCACTCCTGCGTACGCTACTGCTTTGAGTGTTCAATCCTAAGTTGGTAACGTAGTTTATGCACGACCTCATACTTTCTTTCTCTTTCAGGCTCTAATAGGTAGGGTCTCGAGATGATGATGGCAAGATTCGTCAGCATCCTACTGACAAGCCTCTCACTGTTGGCAGGGCGGCTGTGATAAAGAGGGCATAAAAGAGGTCATTGGAGCTCCCGCATAGTGAGAAACCGCCTCCATGTACCCGGAATGAGAAATTGCAGGCCGGCAAGAAAGCCAACAATAAACGATACTAATTAAACGGCGAGGGTAGATTTCGCTAATTCGTATCTACCTATATAGACCAATCATATTGGAATATCGTACCTTTCATCGATGATGAAACATTAGAGGTGTTGAGAATGGAGATTTTTAGTAATAGAGAATATGCAATTATAGGTAAATATAAGTTTAGTAATTGATAGTACTTTTAGATAGGGGTAGAACATTTCTCTATTTATAACCAAAGTAATGTTCCTTTTGTTTTTCAGGTATCACCCAAAAAAATACAGGGGGTATTCTTGTTACTCCCGTCGGATCTTTATTTCGTGAATGGGAAATTACATACTTCACTCTCGTTATTGGGAGATTCTTTTGTTTTGTTTTTCAGAAAGAAAGTTGAAATGGAAGAAATAAAACTACGCTATACATAAAATTTATTAATCGAAATCATTAGTACAAATGGCTAACCTATGAACAATTGGCTGATGGTAACTAATATTTTCTGCTTTTCAATGTTTATTTTATATTTCTTGTGTTAATAACGTCTAACTCATGTTCTCAGCTCTCCGTAGACACCGCGATTACTAAAATCGACCAACTCGTTTCAGAAATACAACTGGAACTGAGGGCGCGCCGTGCCCACACAAGCCCAAATCTAGACCCCCACGCGTAGCGCTGTGACGTCACCTCGCAACCCCGATCCGCTCCCGACAAACCATTTCCGGTAGTCGACGAAACGGGCTATTCAGTCATAGTTTTAGATATTCTGTAATCCGTATAGTTTTTGCACACGAGGCCCTCGAAAGTACACAAATATTGGTCGCGGCAAAACCTTACATGACACCGAGAACGAACCAAAAAATGTTCATCCGCACTCACATCAAAACATCATTTGGAAAAATAGATCTGGACATAAGTCTGCGTTTTCGGGGAGCAATTTTTGCTGCTGGGCCGGGACCAACGTTAAGAACACCATCTCGAATGACGTCTGAGGATTACGTCCTTATCCTTCGCATTTTCATCGCTTCCAAAAAATAAACTGTACCCGAATGAAAAGAAATAGTATTTGTGCAGGACAATTGTCCCATTCTCATTCCGTGAAACTCGGGAGATTTTTCGAGGAGCATTCACTCATCACAGTGTTACTCTGGCCTCCAAACTCACCGGACCTGAATCCAATACAAAATGTTTGCGACGTAATGGTCAAAAAATGGCAGAATGCCAGTGAAAGGAACTAAGAGGCACTGAGAGGTCACGTCCGGGAGGTATGGGCATCCTTAGGTCGGCTCCGTACATTATTTCCAAATTAAATTATTCATAAAGTGATTGAAGCAAAGACTTCAAAGCAAAGAGAAGATCCTCTATAAACAATGCTCCTTTAACCCTCCGTAAGCCAATATCGATTTGAGTGGATTATAGTTATTTGATTAGAAGATTCTTGAGAGGGCTGTGTAAGAGTTACGTCTTCTACGGACTTCTCGTAGTATTTTCGACGCGTTGTTGACGAGTAAGAAACGTGACAGCTACGTTACTTTGAGTATATCCCGCCCCTCGTTACCCGCCGTAGGTTTTTCGGCGACCCCCTCCCCCCCCCCCCTAAGTTGGTGACGTAGTTTATGCACGACCCCCGGGAAACGATATGAAAGAGGTGGTTACGAATGATGGGGTGGACCAAATGAATGTTGAGGCTCCTTTGACCGGAATTAGATGATGATTTATGAACTATTACTCTTATTTACAGAAACGCACGTTGCACTTATTGATGGAACTAAGCACAGATAAATGTTTGTTCTCTCTTCATGTATATTTTCTTATGCCTAAGTTCCTCTGGTAAGAACACTAATTGCTCTAATGTGTGCTAATGCATTAATTTATTAGAAGGCACGAAACAAAATTACCTAGAGCAATTGCCTAAATCGAGTCTTTGACTTAATAATTACGCGAGTTTTAAGGAACCTGTCAAACTACATTACTCAATAATTTATATTAATTTTTGGGTTCATATTAATAATTGCGACTTAATTCTTACATATTTCCCTTAATTGAGTCAGTCTCCAGTCATCGATCGACACACAAAAATAGCAGGATATTGGAAAAAAATGTACTTATCTGAACAGGATCTTAAAAGGGATGACTGCTGAAGGGTTGTACACGGTCCAGGTTGATAATCGTGGTGACTTGATAACATTTATTGGCAGAAGTGTTACAACCATAGTTTGCAGAATGGTGGCTTAATACTGTCGTCCAACTTTGTTGGCAAAGGAAAATCATGAAGACCATCATCCTGTTTTATTTTCATCCTGAAAATTAGAAAAATTCAACCTTAATATGAAATAGTAGGTACGCTGCAATCCTTAAATTGCACAATTAAAACTAAAAAAATCTATTCGTAATTCTGCATTCACAACGTGTTATATCACATATTTATTCGAAGTAACACATAAATAGCAAATATGGGTGCTATTAGCATCATCGTTGAGAGTGATTTCCAATTACTTTCGCTGATTTGCGTCCACAGTATCGGACGGAAACAACACAGCATACTTCCGTGGTGGCGATTCTTACGATCTGCTCTACTGTGCTTTCAGCACGCAGAATAAAATTTGTCGAAATGACGGTAAATGCGAGACACTGTGAAAAGTAGCTCATGAAGTGTCAATACCATAGTTAGGAAAGTTACCAAAACAAGCGGATTAATCATTAACTTTAATTTTAATAATTAAGTAGTGACCGATAACTAGTTATTATCATGAGGGAAATTCGGAATGAACAGTGAATAAATCTCAACTCCAGATTGCAAGAGATTGATTGGACTTACATCGGTTACTCATCCCAGGTGATTACTTATCTTTAATTTTTCCCTTTTAGGTGTTTATGAAATTCTCAGCGGTCTGCGTATCCAAGCAGTATATTTTGCTACAGTTCAAAAATGGAAAATCGTTGTACCAGTAATTAATGTGTGCGCTGGGGGCTTTCCAAAACCTCCAAATTTTCGTTCCGTTAAAATAATTAATGATACAAGCATGAAGGCCATATCAATTGTTTTGTTCTTAAACTTTACTCAAGGGTGTCGTTTTTATTTACTGTGCATTATCCTTTAAATTTTACTTTGCAATTATGGAGATAGAGTTACACATTTATCATCACCACGTGTGTTTCACCAATATAGATCTTTGCCGTAATATCCCCTTTCCCGTCGTTGAGTCATATCCATAGTCTATAGCAACTTAGGCAACACCACGTTTTATTTGTGCTAAGTCTCTCTTATAGCTCCTTTCGATTTTTCATTTATTTTTCTCTCCATCCTACTTGAAAACAGCGAAATTTCTATTCAAACAAAATTCTTTAAATCCTCTGTAACACCAAGTTCCATACATTAATTTATCCTTTACTGAATGACGTAGTTATACTTCCCGAAAAGGTAACCTGTTTCCCCAGCTCAGAACTTTCCTTACTTTTCTTCATTTTTGGCTACTACTACTTTATAAGCTATATTGCCAACGCTATATAAGATTAATTCACATCCCCCACGTGACGAACCTTTTCTCCTGCGAAATAGACATTGATTCCTGTGGGTGAATGGGTAAATAAATCTTGGCCCATCTACCTACTACATTGGCAAATCTACCAAAATTAACAGTTACCTGCTACTTTCCTTCCTAATTTTATCCCTTTCCATACATCTATTACCAAATTGTCAGCGAACAATTGAAAGTCAATGGTAATAAGAAGTGGCCCGGCCTGAATCCTCTTCCAACATATACCCATTCCGATTCGTCATTCATTACCAGTATGCCGCTTCATCCCGGAGAGGTTTTATAATTAATCGCCTAAATTTCCAGTGCACTCCCTATTTCTGCAGTAATATTTATTATTCTCGTCCAATACACTCTGTCAAAAGTCTTTTAGCAGTCTAAGAAGCAAATAGAGACATAGTCGCGATTATCTATAAATAAATGTTAGAATACTCATCACAAGAAATGTGTTTCGCGTCCCGCTCTCTTTCCTTAACCCATACTGGTCTTCACCGAGGAAGTCTTCCGCCCTTTCCCCGATTACATTTTAACAACTATCTGAACTATTTTTATTACGTGCGAAATAAAAATTCTGATCTCTTAACATTATCTTTCACTGTCGGGAAAGGTTTCCAGCTGATTTTGCAACAGTGGATTTCGAAACGTATTTACTTATACTTTAAAATTACTAGTTTTCCTGCATGCAAATAAGGCTACTTTTTGTCCCCTTAGCACAGGACGCCAGAAAAAAATTATCTCCTTCTTCCTTGCACAAGAAATACCGACAAGTCCCTGCCGAAAACACTTCATGGGTTCTTCGTCTGGCGAATTCTTTTGGGAGTTGGGATTTTTTGGCTATTCGTTGTAGGCGGGAGAAGGTCACGCGACGTCTCTTAGCGAGTATAAAATAAACTCAAGTTGTGCTATTCGCAGCAGTAAAATTGGCCCCAAGAAGTCATGGAACGCGTATTCAATACCTACGTGAAGTTCGATTTCAGCAGCACACGGAGATGGTCGCGCTCACCGTGTGGACTGACTTTTGAAAGTGACAGAATATATTTCCATGCTAACTGCGATTTTCTGCGTACGGTCAGTTAACAAAAAACAACTATTCGTTCGATACCAAATATCCCTCTGGAGGACAATCAGACCAGACAAGACCAGAAAAATAGTGTAGGTGAAGCCATAGAGTACAGTCCATTCGCGTTAACCTAGCCGACACTCAGTAGTCTACTTCGCAGGTGGGCCTAGTCCAACTCAGAAAATAGATTGTTGACATCTAGATAGAAACTCAGTTGAACGCGAGAGGGGAAACAAGTGGAGTAGAGAGGGAACATTGGAGGGGTATCTGCCCGCCATACGTCATGCTTAGTAAGCGATTTTTGCATTAAATTCTTCAATGTCGTAATGAATGTCACAATGAAATTCTTGATTGAAGTGCGATTATTTAATATCTTTAATGCTTGTAAACTTTCTCTTTGGCACAAGCCGATTTGAGGCCAAAAGGGCTCTGGAGAGGAGGAGAGAGGTGGCGTAGAGGCGGCATATGGGTATGTTGGTGGGATGGGCGAGGGTTGCGATGTAAAGGGGGAGGGTGGGAAGGGCGGGAGGGGTAGGGTGAGGAGGGCATGGGTGGGTAGGGAACGGAAGGGGAGGAGAGGGGGTTGTTTCTGGGGCAAGATTATAACCTTGTTTCTGGGGTTGCTGAGGGTGGATTTGGGATGGGTTGATCAACAACGACACTCACCTACCAAACCATTTTACGCGATCGTACGGAAGACTAACTGTATAAATAAAAGGCAATAATACCACGATACGACTGATATCTGAATTCACACTTCTTTTAAAAAATATTAAGCTCCCGTGCCTCCTATTAAGACTCACCAAAAACATTCTGAAATGTGGGTTGGTCCACTGCATTAGACATTGCACCGGATATGATGGAACTATAATTTCAGCTTTTCCTTCTCCAACTACGGCTCCTGGAGAATCAGAAAAGAAAAGTCAATGCGAGACCTCAAGTGTGACATGACACTTGGTCCGGTTTGAAATATAGTAATCCTATTCTATAATGCTATATACGGAACATGAAGGGAGGGCAAACAACGGGAAGCAAATCATGTACACGTGATAACATACATGAAATGTAACTATGCCATATTTACAAGTAAAAGTGACATAGCAAATACTAGATAGCTCTCACACCACATTAGATACTTTGTTTACGAATATAGCAGCATTACCTCTTGCATGCCTTCCCAGCTTCGAGCCTGCCCTGTGCATCCACGTAAAACAGACATCAGAATGAACGTTTCGTCAAAAGTCCCAGTGGTGGCGCACCGGGTGTTTATACACCGCCAAGTCCGTGGTAAGAGGGGGTCTCGTATGGCCCAAAGCTCTTAACAAACCGCTGTTTGAATGGGGCAGTTATTTTGAACGAACTTTTTCGCACTCGCACAGTACTTCCTTGGCTCTCGATATTGAAAGGACCAGCGACGCCGGGTAAGGAAATAATATTGCGCGACATTCTCCTCGGACTAGCCTCTAGTTGAACAGTGATTTCTGGATTTTCCCTTGATGTCACAGTTGAAAAATTTTCCACCGTTAGTTATCTAAAAATTAGTTAATATTTAACAAAGTAAAAATTTGGAAGTTGATTGATAGATTTAGCAGTCTCGCCTTAGAAGATATGTTGTTTTCATATCCATGATATCTCGAACATCCCAGATTTCAAGAATTATGATCGGTTCCTAGTCGCTCCGTGTAGAAAAGGTGCGCACCTTTTTACGTGAAACAGGTGCATAACATGACTATGCTGGGAGAGTCAAAATTATCGACTATAGAATGCTGTTTGTCGTGTTCTTTGACCGTCACTACATAAAAATCACTGTGGGATGAGCTAATTAATTCCCATCAATCTCAATTTGTTATAATTATAGGTGAGTGAACGATTGCGCCTTGGTTTCATCTCAAGCGAGCCCTGTGAAAACTTATGTCAATGCCCGGCCTCTGCCACCGCTTCCTCCAACGCTTTCACTCCAATTCACCGGGCAATCCATTCCGTAAAAAGAATTAGGTATCATGCAAAATTTGCCAGTATTCCTGTTTCAAAGTAATAATCTCAATATTAAAACGTTGTCTTATTAATGGTAATCGAAAAGACAAGGTTGGTACACCGGTCGAGAGTTTGACGTCGTATTAATTATTTACTATAATAATCACCGATGTGTATATACGAAAGAAACGTGAAACGAAAGAGACGTGAAGCTGAATCTTCATTTGGCTGCAGACCTTTTTTTATTTGCAAAATTAGATTAGAAATTGTGGTTTTCTGCTATTTAAAAAGCTATCAATAGAAAGAAAACAAAATAAAGATTTTTATCCCTCCAATAGAATTTTGTATTCTGGTCGAAATTCCCAAAGTTTTGCTAAAACGTAACGATTTTTCGCAATATTATAGCGTTTTTGAGTCATCGTCCCATAACGACCATGCTCATTGTTGAAGTCGTGATACCGTGTATATCCGTTAACTCAATGATTCTTTGCTCTGAATAATATATTTAAATGATAATATTTCAAATTATTCTCGACCTCTTTAAGAGGCAGGCAGGCAATCGATATTGACTCGATATTATTGATAAACTGTTAATCAAGTTTCGATTCCTGCAATGAAAATAGAAATTTGTTAGAAGAAATCAAAGGTCGCCTAAAACAAATAAACTTCGATGTAGCATCAGAAGGTGTTAATAAAGCATTCAGAAATTTATATTTCCTTCACACATGTTATTTCTGCAGATATGGGAAGGTGCTGAGAGTGAGTTTCCCAATGAAATATTTTGGAATGAGAAAGTAATTTCTCAAACGCCCAAAGGTGCCTAATAAGGGTTGTAATGCAAGCACAAATTTGATGTTTTAAATTGACTAGCTGTGCCCGGCATGCGTTGCAATGCCTCTTTTTCTATCTAGGTAGACAAATGGTAGGGAAAACATATTCAAAATAAATAAAAAAAATGATTTTTTTTGTGTATTAAAATAGAGCTGAAAATATTATTCGAGTGCTTTCGGATATACAATAATTTTGGTCTTACCACCCTCTGCAAAATCAAATAAATATTTTGGCTGTCCCAGTCGTGAGCATGCAACATATAATTGACCAATTGAAAAGCATGGGTTTTCCAGAATAAATCCACACACTTGAAGCGATTGACCTAGTGCCTTGTTGATCGTCATTAAGAACGCGAGGCGAAGGGGAACTGAAGTCGTTTGAAATCAAAAGGCACGTTGCTGGGAATGATGGGAATACGTGGAATAAGCACATCTTCTCCTTTTGACTTGCCAATCAGAATTGTCGCTTCGATGACGTTTGGCATCAGTTGTTTGACAGTGAGACTGGTTCTATTGCACAATCGTGGTGCATTAATGTTGCGCAAAATATTTATTGGTGCGCCAAGTTTGAGTGACAAATTGTACGGTGGTACACCAGAAAAATCCAACGAATTAAAAAAAACTCAGTTGGATAATTGAAAATCTTGTTCGCATTCATGACGCTGTCAATTGATATGTAGGTGACAGACCAGCCCGAAATTTGTTCGTTGATGGCGTAGTTGATTGTATTGACGTCGGTTTTTTTGCTGCCAACATAGCACGTTCGCAAAGCCATTGGTGATTTCTGTAATTGGTGACAATTTGTGGAAAAAATTTCTGAATTAATTATTCAATCGATGAAACAATGACACAAATGCGTGAATAGAAATTTATTTTGTGTCGGCATCAACTAGTACTTTCCATTACCAATGTCCAATAGCTGTTTTGAAAATATGCTTGACACATTGCGCTGCAGATTTACGCGCATATTGGTAGTTTACTTCAGTTTCTGCACATGTCTCCAAAGATGCAACGCTTTGAGGCAAGCGATGAGTTCATCAGCTGGTGTTGAATTTGATATTACTGGTCTGTCCCTCTCGTGACCATGCAACATATAATTGACCACGTGAAAAGCATGGATTTTCCAGATTTAATCCACACACTTGAAGCGATTGGCCTGGTAAGGCACACAAGGTTGGTGGTCATTGAGAAGGCAAGGCAAACGGGGAACTGTAGTCGTTTTGACTACAACTTTCAAATTAGTCACTGAAACTGGCCTTCTAATGCTCCCGGGCGAATAGCCATTCATGAAATCGCTATTAAATGTATTTTCACGCCTGGTTGCCTAGGAAATTTCTAATGTTGAAAAGTAAGAAAATTGATGAATTTCAAGATAAAAACGCAATACTTGGACAAAAACGAAGCGTAAAAGAAAATTGAATGAAAGAATTAAATACTGCATTCTTTTATGCGTTCCACGGTACAAATTTCCATCCAATATCTTGAGTGGAAGTAATTTAAAAAATCAATTAAAGAAAAACCTGCACCGAATTCAATGCTTTTCTAATGGGAGTAAATGTTGACAATATTGGGGTAAAAACAACCCCAACATTTACCATTTTTATAATTCAGAAACCTTTATGTGCACGCGCACAACAACTCACCAAAGTTTCATCGCAATCGGATGGGCGTGCATAAAACACGAACAGAATAACATTCTTTTTTCTATATAAGATTCAAGGTACAAGGCTACTTCTTAATAATCTTTAATTGTGCGGATATACTTACAGGACGGCGTTGAAGAACTTGGCAAATTTTGCAGCAAATGTTCGGGAAAAGCGGCATTTACCTTTAGCCATTCACCGTAATGAATCAAAAATATCTCGTTATTCCGTGAGCATTGTTCTCACCGCGATGCAAATCCATTAAGAAAGAATCTCTCAACGTAATTACTTAAATCCTTTAAAACTTCAATGTTAATTTCAAAATGAAACCTTTCGGTGGAATTTTGGTTGCGGTTTCGGATACGAAACGCATTTTTCACTCCCATCAGTATTTTATACATTTGTAAACGTGTGATTACCAATCGAGGCATTTTTTTCATTCATTAACACCATCAACCCCTAAAAGAGAGCCGAAACTATAAGCTTAAAGAGGAAATTGGCAAGTACAATTTTATACACATTCCAAAAGAAAAGAATATTCATAAAATGAATTGGCATCATATTAAGGATTCTGCAATAATAGTGACGTATTGCAATTCGAAGCAATTGAATATAAAAAATAACGCCATAAACGTTATTACAAATTAACCATTTAAAAAATAGACGTCAGGTTGTCCTAATAGAGCGGGGATTCCTGAAGTGGTTGGCAAAGTATCTACACCACTACGAGTTGTAGAGGGAATTTCGAGAGATCCAATATTGACACCAATACGATTGCAACCCGAGCTGAAGTTTCAAAAACTACTGCTTCACACCACTGAAAAATGAAACTAAATGATCTAGTCCTAGTTCATTTCATTTGAGTCTAGAAAACGTTCTCCCAAAAATATCCGCAAATAACCGAGAAAAGGGCACCGCGGTGCCAATAAACGACCCTTCGCTGTACGCCCAACCGCAGTGCAGGGGGCGGGGGAGTTGCAGGGAGTTGCACCAGGGAAAGGAGGGGGAAGAATGCACCCGAGGGTAATTGGGAAAGGGGGTATCAATGGGAAAGGGTTCTCGGAAGTGATAATGCGGAAGGTGGGCACCGCTCGGTTAAGGGTGGAGGGCCTGGGTGAGTGGATGGGATAAAACCATCAAGGGGAGGGGGAAGTCGGTTGGGGGGAGGGTGAGTGGGAATTTGGCGGTTTATTTTAGGAAGGGGGATCTTGAGGAGAGTTGAATGGGTTACAAACACTTGCACATTTAAAAGAACGTCCACTTCTGTTTTTATAATTTCAAGGGATTCTAAAACGTCCAATCTTGTGCCTTTATTTTCAAAGTGGAGAATTTCAGGTTGGAATCTGCAGGAATGAGAAGTTTGTATCAGGTGCTTGGCTAAAAGAGATGTTTCATCACAGTTTTTCCAACACCTTTTGTGTTCTTTAGTTCTGGTGTTGAAGTTTCTACCTGTCTGGCCGATGTAATATTTATCACAAGAGTCACAATTTATTTTATAAATGACAGATTGAAGGAGGGGATCTATTTTATCTTAATTGCTACATAGGATTTTCCCAGGGTGATAGGATTATACAAGGAAACATTGAATTTATCTTTCGGAAATTTACGAGCAAGCTAATTAGAAAGATCACCCACAAACAATAATCGACACGATTTCCTAGGCTTATCACACACGGGTGATACCCCCCCCCCTCCTCTGAAAAGATATATATGCGATGTACACTCTTACAACTTTGTATTGTACCTGATTATGGCTTTGTGAGCCGATACGCGTTGTACGCATTAGAGCAATTTGTGAAAAAGTGCAATTATTTCTCTAATATTAAAAAGAGAAACGTCCGCGGTGCACCCGAAGAAAGCAGTCTTTCAGTACCTCCTAAACCTTTACCCCATGTAACAAAATGCGTAATTTTTTCCGCGATTTCTCCTAAATATAATACATGGAGACTCTTTTCAATGTTTGAATCTCGAAAATCTCCATAGCGGAGTGGATGCGGCTACAATCCATTCCACACACTTGCCGCGCCACCTTACTCCCCGTTGCAGGCGGGTTGGACCAGACTCGACCACGCGATCGAAAAACTGATTTGAAAATCGGCGTCGCAAACGGTCGCAGCATAATTCATCGGATTCGCACTGTGGAAGCTTTGTAGAGTTTCCCCTTATAAGTTACTTCGTTATGCTCGGTAATGTACTTAACTATTTCTCTACATATATTTTTAAAATTACCAAAATGAGGATCCGCCATTTTGTTTAATATATGTATTTGGTAAATAATGACAAAAAAGTAAGTAGACTACTTTAAAATAAAGATGAAAAACTGTTTCATCTAACTGCATCACTTTTTATTCCAATACTTCACCCATAAAGGTTTAGCAAGGGCTTGATTTTGAATATTTCGTGAGAAAATTGAGTGTAGACAATTTTTGCGAAATTTGTGCAAATTTGACCTCATGCAAATTTTTAAATGTTGAGTACTAAGAAAAATGCCTTGCATCATCGCATGTACAGGGCTTTTGAAAATATTTTGCAAAGTTACAGCTTCCTGGATTGAAAAAAAATTTTTTTTTAATTTTGGACAGCTATTTTCGATATCAGACTTGGCATATTTCTTTATTTATCCTTGAAATGAGCTCAAATCCAAAGTTATTGATATTAAAAAATCCTTTTTTTAACCACACTTATAATCAAGTGTACTAAAAAGTAAATAAACGAGTTAATTAGTGAATTTAATGACTGATTCGTGTATTGTCATAGAGATTAAGTAAGTGTGGCAAATTTCAGCTCGATTGAACATTGGAAAGTGGGTTAGATTTCGACAGCGCCAGCAACAGCGCTGACTGCGAGTAGACAATGTGATGCGGGTTGCGTCATTTTAGGATAAAGAAATATAAAATGTAAACCATTTAATGTTAGTAGATTAACTTGGTAATTAGTAAAGTTAATGACTGATTCATGTATTG
Organism: Pyrrhosoma nymphula; assembly: GCA_963573305.1. Classification (NCBI taxonomy): domain Eukaryota; kingdom Metazoa; phylum Arthropoda; class Insecta; order Odonata; family Coenagrionidae; genus Pyrrhosoma; species Pyrrhosoma nymphula. The sequence goes on along the minus strand of OY754337.1, from coordinate 66,648,252 downwards.
CCATCGTGATTAAGTAAGTGTGCCAAATTTCAGCTTGATTGAGCATTGAGAAGTGGGTTTTATTTCGATTACAAGATTTCATTCAGACAAACAACAAACAAAGAGAGCAAGTTAAAATAAGCGTGGTAAAGAAGACACAAGTCTTTATGATGCAGTGATTATTGTTATTCCAAACAATCGCGTCTATAAATCTTACCACATGCGAAATGATATAAATATTTCCAAGTAAAAATTTAGATGAAGTTTAAAAATTGTGGCATTAATATCTTCAATGGCGCAGCACGTATTACAACGAGAATTATTGACTGAAGTACGATTGTATAATACATTAAATGCTTGTGAACTTACTCTTTGGCAGTGTGGGTGTTGGAGGTTAAGGAGGGACGAAGACGAGGAGGAGACTGACGAAGAGGCATACGAGGTTATTGGTGGGATGGGTGAGTGTGGGGAAGGGGAGGGTGGGGGGGAAGAGGGTCAGGAAGGGGAGGGTAGGGGGACGAAGATCGGGAAGGGGAGAGTAGGGGGGACGAGGGTCGGGAAGAGGAGGGGATGGTAGAAGAGGGCGTCAGGTCGGGGCCAATGACGAGGGCCGGTCCGTTGACGAAGGCGATCCTGTCTCCGTAGGCGCGCTCGTCGATGGCGTCGGACCGGCTGACGTTTGCCGGTCCGTCGACGTCGGCGAGCCACGACCCCTGAGAGATATGTCGTGGGCGAGCCCGGTAACGGTGACGAGCCTGTCGCCGGAGAAGGGCTTCCTGGCGTAGACGGGCCGACCTGCCTAGAGGGGTTTGGGTTAACGCCACCGAAGTATGGTTGGTATAGGTGGGGATGAGAGGGGTAGTGATGGTATAGTGGTATAGTTATGGAGGATGGGGCGGGTTGGGAGGGGTGGGTTTTTGGATGGCTAGAGAATATCATGGAATGGGTACGCCCGATATAGGGTGGCATGGCCTCGAAAGGTCACCGAAAGGCAAACATGCCAAATTCCCAGCCTCGAACATCTGAGACCCATCGATGGTGCAACGGCTTTCCACGATGGATAACATCGGTTCCCATCAGAACACCGAAGTTATGCATCGTTAGGCTCGGCTAGAATTTGGAGGGCTAACCCTACTATTTGACCCGAGTACTGTAGCCCCGTCTGCAAGTTACAGACATTATGTGCATTATAACAGCCGTCGAATCAGAGCCTTTGGCGCCTTTGTGAAGAGCACGCTGATGTTTACACTGGGTTTCTTTCCAACCTTCATCCTTGGCTTTAATAATCTAAATCTTCTTCAATCGAGAAAATTACCTCCGCTGCCGGTCTCCTCCAAAAAATGGACAACCGACCAACCCGGTCTGCAAATGGAAGACAGCGCTTAAAAGTAATTAATGCAAAGCACTAATAATGATTGATATAATGAAAATTAACGACTTTGAGAGGAGTAGCTGATTATCGCAGGTGAGTACTATCTTCAAGATATCGCTTTTCTTATTCCCAATTCTTTCACCCAAAAATATTTACTATTCGCTCAATGATGCCAACATTGGAATAGGATTGAAAAAATTTAATGTTATATACGTTAAATGTGATGCCATAAATCTTTTCCACTATTAAAATATATCTCTCATTTAATGCGGGAGTTAAACCCCTCTTTTGTTCATTACAAAAGGGGGCCGATTACGCTTCCTTGTGGGACACCTGATGTCACTTTAACTAGATCAGAGCTAATTCCGCCAAGAACTACTTTTTGCTTACGATCACTCAGAAAGTCGCGTATCCAGTTTACTAATGTTTCGTTTAGCCCGCATGACTGTAATTTGTATAAAAGTTTGTTGTGAGGTAGGTACCGTGTCGAAAGCTTTCTTAAAATCTAGAAATAATGCGTCCACTTGTATTTTCGTTTCACCAGATTTGAGAACGTCATGAAGAAAGAGCGCGAGCTGTGTTCCACATTATCTACCTTTCCGGTTCTTCTGTAAAATGTTCTGTCACCACATCAGCTGAGGAATTATAGTCATTCCAATGGTTTATAACAGCATCGCGAATTGGTAATAATGGAATACCAAAGTACACTTAATGCCATGATAAGGAACATTTTCCGCAGCATTAGATATAAAATCTCGAGATAGAGGATACTCTCATGCATGTGTTAACTTCATTTCCTGTGGCGTCCATTCTGCCACAAAAACTGCAATTAGGGGTAATGATAGTGTAACAGTATTATTCGCCTAAGGTGGTAAACGTTTGCCATGATATTACCAATCATTTCTCTAGTACATACTAACAGGTTTTCTTTTATTTTAATGCTGAGCATTCTTTTCCAGTGGTTAAACTATTAATAATAGATACATCTACATTTCTCTATTAGTTCCCATCCAGGAGCGATATCGTTACTACCTCCGACGAAGGGGTCTTTAAAAGACACTACTGATTTAACTTTATCTTCAAAGGACAGACCATCGTTCTAGATAACTGGTCATGATACAGTGCTGCCAATCATTTAGCACGTCTAAACCTATCCGCATCGGCCTCATTAAAAGCCTAAGTTGATGTTCCACACTCCCAATCTTCAGTCAACAATATGGAATACCTACTTTTAAGACTGCAATTCATGCTACGTCTACCTTCAAAATTTCACTACGTATTCGGACCCTCGCGTGGTCCTCTGCGGAATATTTTATCCAGGACACCATTTGGTAAGTTATGTGTCGGCTTTTGTAAGTGAGGTAACTAGGATGAGATTTCCACATAACGATACCTATAAAGGAAAGTATTAGGGTAATATCGTGTAAAATAATACCTCCTTTACAATTATGAGTTGATCTCTTTCATGAATGTAGCTAAATCCAATGTTTCCTGGAATAATTAACTCTCCATACCTACGACGTCTTCTTCTATGTCTTTCGGCATTAAATAAATCTGTCATCGTGTCCTCTGGAATTTTAGCAATTTTAGCCACCTTTAACGAATACCTTTGCGCCTTAGATAATTTTAACGATACATAATTGCAAGAATTATAGGAACCCCTTCAAGGAGTAAAGACTCTATATTCTCCTTGGGTTTCACCCACATCCATTAACACCAACCGCTCAAAACTTGTAAATCTAATATTGACATCTCTTACAGGGTTCAGTCAAAGAGAATACCGAACTACTGTCCTTCTCACCACGAACTCTCTTTCAATTATTCACTCTCATATTCCTCATTGAAGGAAATGAGATTAACGTATTTTAATTTGTCTTTTCTGCAGTGATTACTACTCTCACACCGAGTTTATTGAACTGAAACCATGATTTTGATTATCTACCTCCTGTTGAAATCTCCTCCTAACCTTCTCAAATGACCCAACATAAAATCTACCCCGTTGGTTGTTTTTCGTCTTCTTGTTATTTTTCATGATTTTTGCCGTTGCATAATTAATTAAAATACAAAATATTAATTATCAAATTACAACGACGCAAAGGGTGTGACGCCACATTACTCGTTTATATATATACTGCGTTTATAGTTGCGGTGTTCTCGTCTGGAACTTCTGCAGCAGACTCCTGAGTTTCAGTAGTCCTCGTCTTCGTAGAAACGCCGTCGGCAACTACGTAGACCAGATTTAGCCAGGCAATAGTCACAGCGACGTGTTTCTCTTTTTCATTCGCCACAAAAGTTGTAGTGTTTTTAGGGCTGCGGCTGGTGACGGGGACAGTCCTGTCGTACGGAATTTGGAGCCAGAATTTGGGTCAGTCGAGGCGGTTGAATACGTTCTCTATTGTGGCGAGATCTCTGAAGATAAGCGGACGTTGTTCGCCGTGGCGTGTACTACCCACCGGTCGTAGTTGTTGAATCTACCTCCGGAGATTCTTGACGAAATCGGCCATGATGTAGGGGTTCTTCATGGACAAGTTCTGCCACTGTTTCCTTATGGTCGTCACGCCATGCTTCCCGCGTGCTCAATAGGATTGTGGGGAGGCGGTTTTCAACCATCGGTCTGTTGATGACATTTTATTGCCGCCTTGAGTTTCCAGTGACAAACCGGCCAGGTAAACCGCTGCTTGGCGAGTTTCACGGTTGCGTTTGCGCCTGGGTGCGAGAGTCTATGGAGTCTAAGTCTGCTGGTCGAAATGGCTTCGTGATGAAGTGGCGGGCGTTCGCAACTGAATCGTCGAAGAAATGAGCTACTTTCTCTTCTGACATTTGTACCAGCATGAGTTTTAAGCCAGAAATGTCTTCCCCTAAAATTTTTTCAGCTCCTCGTTTTCAACCGGAAGTGCGGCTAAAGCGGTAAAGCCCAGTGTCGTGGAGAGGACTTCAAATCAAGAGAGAGCGTCGGCCACAACGATTTGTTTGTCTTAAAAATACTCTAGGTCAGTGGTGAATTGTGAGATGTCGTCCAGATGACGAAATGGCCACGGTTGGCGCTTTTTGGGCTTTTGCTGAGACGCATATGTGATCGGTTTGTGGTCCGTGAAGATAACTAATTCCCGTGTCTCTACCATGTGTCGAAAATGTTGAACGAGCACGGTTTTTTGCAACGAAATCTATTCCAAAGCGCCAATGATACCGCCAGGTTCCGTCCGCGCCTTTCCGGATGTGCGATCGCTAACGTAGTTCTCGACGACATGTGCTGCGATTCGGGCTCTGATTCCGAGAAGAACGTGCGTTAATCGCAGAGATCTCTTGATTTAAACTCGCGAATTACCTGGCCGAGCGTTAAGGCGAGTTGGGAAATCTTCAGAATCAAAATGGCTTCGAAGGCGTCACTGGTCGCTGAGGTTTCCGCGATTTGTGCGTACACCGGTCGGGAAGATTCGGTGATGTCGCCCGCTTGAGCTGCGAGGCCTTCAAGCTTGAAGTCCTTGATAATCGTGAGCACAACCTTAATGCCTTTTGGTAAGCGACTCAGCCAAAGCGTTTTCATCATGGCTTCCGGTACCGTGGAATCTGCTAACCTTTGCACTTGACGTAAAAATTGTGAGGGTTTACGATCGCCATCTCAGCTCGTTCTAAGTGGAGGCGAGTTTTCTCCTCCTGAGAGGCACTGAGGCATTTGATAAGTTCCCCTCTCAGTCTCGGGTGATTTTCTTCCTGGTGGTGACAAAATGATGTACTTCAGCTCCACTGCATATCTCGATGGAAAAGCTCCTAAGACATAGCCGAATTTTGTGTTGTCCATGCAGATGTCCGCGCTGTTGAAAATGCCTTCCATCATCGCGAACCACAGATCAGGGTCAAACGAAATGAATTCGGGCACACTGGCGACGGCAAGGTCGAAGGATAGCTCTCCGTCGGCCATTGTGCCTTTTGCAAGAGATCCCCGGGGCCCGAAAGGTCGATCTCGGATGCCACGGATTGGTCTTGGCCCGGTTGAGTACGGCTTGCCGTTGGTTAGCGGTCGCGGTGAGTTTCTGGCTGATTGTGAGAGGTGAGGGAGCGACGACGATTGTCGGTCAGGCGGACCGAAAAGAACCTTCACGCGTGGTTTTACGTAAAAATCACGTCGGAGTCACCACTTATGGAGTCGGATACTGGACTCATGAAAAAACGTATTGCTTACAACATGGCGGTGCATTTATATCTCTTAAACAACCTAACAATCACCTTTGGTTGTCACGAGGCTTCTTGTTATTTTTCGTGCTTTTTTCCATCAAACATTCTACATAAATACAGAAAACCTTAATCAACAAATTACAGCATTAAAAAGCCGCTTTGGAGGATTGATCAATGAATCAAGATCACATAGTTACCTCTTCCCAACATTTCGCAAAGTTACATTTGCAACCTCAGGGCTTGAGGTGAAAAATTAGTTTGAGTACCTACACAGAATATGCAGACATTTGGTATGGATATTGGAACTTTCTGTGACAAACGTTGGCAAGATGTACATACCAATGTGATCTTGATTCGCTGACCAACCCTCTTAAACAGCTTTTCAATATAATTTCATCGTTAAAACTTATCTTTCATCAAATTACAACGATCAAAAAGATGTTCCACCACAGTTCTATCGCATGCCACTAAATACAATGGAATTGGTTTTTCTTTTGCAATAAAGTGTTTTCTTACGTTAAATTATTATTTCACCATTTTTTCCCATGTAAAAGCAGTGATAATTAAAAATCTTCATCATTATTCTCTCACGTGAAATATATTTTCATAATAAATTACATAAATGTGCGTAATTCAATACAAATTTTCGAAAATTTATACGGAACGCAATGTAATTGCTTGGAAATATTTACAATTTACAATGATCAACTACCTATATTATTAAGTGAAATGGACTGCGATTCCTGTGCATATATATTTAAACCCACGTGGCCTCTGATAATTTAACAGTTTGATTAGGCAGAAATTACTAGTGTTGTCGACTCTTGTGCAACTTTCAGTCCTGCGAATGGCATTCATTAGAAAATGCGATACGGTTGTGTCCTGAAATCACAAATAAAGGAGCATCGTGCGCAATTCAGGCGGGAATCAAAACTGTGCTCGTAAGTGACACAACAGCAGGGTCGTGGGAGTATGCGAATAGTAAATCGGGGGCCTTTCCCATGGAAATATGGGAGAGGGTGTTCAGAAGAACCCTGGCACAAAGGAGAGGGGGATAGAAGGGGGGGGGGCACAATGGGTACAAGTGCACAAAACCAAGGTGAAGAAAGAGATGAAAAGGCAAAGGAAGAAGAAAAAAAAGAAGTCCCTCGGCGTGTCATGGTCCTACTCCCCCACGCAGCGTAACTCTCCTCCACACCTTGCCGTACCTCAATTGCGAGTGAACCTATATTTAAAGAAATAGACAATCGCGCGAGACTTTTCACGCCAGGGAGACCGCTAAAGCTCCGTGTGGATGGTGAGGTGGTCTCTGGGTGCCGATGGAACAACTTCCGAGGAGGCCTTTTCAAATTCCCATAGAAGTACTGGGAATCTGCGCATGAGCGAATGCTGCAAGGCACTGTCTCAAACACTGCATCTTCATCGTGTCCTTTGAGACAGGCATCGACGAGAGCAGGACGGGGATAGGGAAATAATTACCAACAGAGTGATGCGGTTCATCGTGGAGTAAAAATTAAATTGCTTGAAATTGCAAAAATGCGAATTGCGCACCTTCATTTACGATATGATCACGACTGCATGGATTAGAAAAATTAGACACATACGCTTCTTGATTCATGTCGCTTAAAAGATAAGAAGTTAATCTTAAAGTGCGTCCGCGGTGCCATTTCCGAAAAAGGCAGTTTTCTGACGGTAATAATAATCAATAATCATCCTTATCTGAGTAATCTACCGGTTAAAGGTAGGTTATGATGAAATTCAGAGAAAATCCAACCGACTTTTACACGTGCAGTGCCCTATCTACCTCTAGTATTTCTTTCTTCATCTAACAATAAGTCCTACCTTTCTTCATCATCAAACTTATTCTCTTTCTCCCCCTTTCCCGCTTCCCCGACATCCTTCCATCTATCACGGCCTTCAGCAAAACATCTCGAACACCTTCAGCTTATTTTCGCCTTCCTTTCTCAAGGTCCACGTTTCTGCCCCATACAACGCCACACTCCATATCAAGCTCTTCGCCAGCCTCTTTTTTACATTTTTACTTAAGGTCTCCATCATCAAATCCTTTCTATTATTGAACGCTTCCTTTGCTAGCGCTATTCTCCTCCTAATGTCTTTGCTACTATGCCCTGTTTCTTCTAGCGTGCTACCAAAGTAATTAAATTGTTCTACTTGCTCCAGTTTGTCTCATCGTGAAGTAAAAATAAAATTGCTTGAAATTGCAACAAAATGAAAACTGTGCACCTTCATTTATGACATGATCACGACTGATTGGATTTAAAAAATGAGACACACACATATCTTAATTCATGTCGCTTAAAAGATAAGGATTTAATCTTAAAGTGTGCCCGCGGTGCCATTTCCGAAAAAGACAGTTTTCCGAAAGTAGTTGTTATAATCCACAAATAATTGGAAAACGAAGAGGCGTTGATGCCTTTGTTTCATAAATGCGAGGAAAATAAAATGAAATTTGAAAAACATAACTACAAATTCTTTTTAAAAAAAACCGTCTTATAAATGGGAATTTCTATGGGAATCATAATGGGGACTTCTTTCAGTGCCAGCCTCCTTCACGTTAATGAGATAAAGTAATGAAACTTTTCGTCAGTAGTGATAAAGAAGCATGAAGTATTTCATGTCTCGACCTAATAGATACTGAAAAAGTGTCTACGAAAGTTGCATGACGCATAGAGAAGAGAGGGTCCAAGAGTAAAAATACGCGACCGATGGATCGGCCCGGGGCATTTTTCGCACATGACCCAAGGGGCGATAATTCGGCCAGGTGGGTAAAGGATGAAGGAGGGATTGGAAGGTTGAGTGGGTGTGTCGTAGGATTTGGGTTTGTTGACAGAGTGGAAGTGGGTGAAGGGCAGGCAAGTGACTGTTCCGGTGTTTTGCTCTGGCGTTTTCCTTCAATGAGAGCAATTCGTAGAGGAGTAGGTACATATGAATTTCACGATTAAAGACCCAAATCCAATTCAACTTTCTTTCTTTTTTATTAATGTAAACCCCTCTTGCACTCTCATATGACTAACAACTAAAAACACCAAATTAGAAGGTTTTATGAGAATGTATTGACAGGTTAGAGGTATGTAGGTAAAATAAATCACCCGAATGGCCGTCCTAAGTTATTGCACCAAACGCGAAGAATTGCGTGTCTGTACGGTAAATTTCATCACACGCTAGGGATCTATAATGACAAAAAAATTAACGAAAATGTATGCATACTAACGCACAGACACCAATACTCACGCCTAACGCTCCAGAGAAAAATGTTTACCACAGTTCTGCTAGTTTGCGGGAAATTTTCTTTTCTCCTTTCTTCAAAAAGTCTTTCACTTTAAGAGTTGCCTTTCCTCTAATAAAAGCTCCTCTTTTACTTAAGAGTTAATCATAAACTAAAATATCTTTTTGTTAAAATGCTTAAGGATAATTTTATTCCGTAGTTCATTCACAGTTACCCAAGTAGCAACATCTTATGAAAAAAGTATTTTAAAATATATTGTAAGAATATTTTAAAATCATTTTAAAATTATTTTGAAAACATATTAGCTCTCTTTTTTTAGGCTTTTAAAATGTTTTTTTTCATTATTTCAATATGATTTTAACATAAGTTTCAAATATGTTTAACTCTTTAAGAAGCTATGAATTATTATTTTAAAATTGTTTTAACATATTTCAGGTAAAAATTTGAAACTCCATAGCCCACTCCCCTGAAACTCCCTTGCCCTCTCCACTGACTCTCCCCTGCCTTCTCAAATAAAAAAATGATAATATACTTTGAAATACTATTGTACCATTACGCGATGGCATGCTGTAGCATACTAAATTAATCAACCTCGAATCTACCTAACGACAGTGTATATATTGCGCATGATCAGCTACCCTATGGTTCTACGCTCATATTCTCACACCCTAAAACAAAAAGCTTGCGTCAAGAAAGTCATATATCTGGCCACTTCCAAGGATTAATGCAACTTCTAGAACTAATTTTTAAATGGAAATTCCGTGATAGTCTGAGGAAATATCATTACATCACGATAACAGTAATTTGGCATTAATTAATTGAAACCTATATTGCCACATAGTATGAATATAAATGCAATATTACTGAGAATAAACAATATTTTTTCCAATTTCCTCACGTTTGTTCATGTTTCAATCAAGATATAACTAAATTGCAGAAATGTTGAAAGGAGAAAATTGGTGAATGTTCCAATATACACAGAAATAATGTAATGTTTAACGGAAATTAATTACGCAAATCTCTCAGTGAAGTGTTTACTGGTTGAACTAAATTCCCTCCGATTCGTTTGCAAGAATCCCATATTTGCCAAAATTTCGGGCGAAGGATAAAGGTACCGGTTGAGAACCGCAACCGACTAACTTTATCATTATTAACTAATTAATTTATCGCTTTGGAGCAATTCTCTCGATATATCATAGGTCACACCGATATGCCAAGTTATGCCATGGCTGTATTCCCGGTTTTTCAAAAATACGCAAAATTCACTGGGATAATAAATCCAATTCCGGTTTTAACGGTTATTTTAAGCATATTTACAGCTGTCGGTCGCCTCACTCTATTTGAAGCTACGAGAATTCTTATACGAGTATATTTTAACACTTGGATATGACTACAGTTATATACCTACGCAAATTTAAATGAGGGTTTTAATGTGATTTCAAAATAATTTCAAATTTTTTTTCCAATTGTTTCAAAATAATTTTTAATTCGTTTAAAATAATTTTAACATATTTTAAAAATAATTTTCAAATAAAATTAACATAATATTTTACTATGAAATGTTTAAAAAAAACTTTTCATGCAAAGAAGTGTCTCAGTACTTCCTACATTTGCATATATATGTGATCAACAAAATGAGATAACAGAAAACGAACCTTCAAAAGAAAAATACCTCATACATTATTTTAAAATCTTGAAAAAGTCATGACTTAGCCATCTTAGGACATTTTGATTTTAAAATTATTTTTCAATATTCTTTTGCTACTTGGGTAACACTAATGGTTATCTCACGTAAAAAAACGATTCGTTACTTCGTTCAAAGGATAATAGGTCAATTTTTGCGGCTTTACTCCAAGAAATCGATTCATAACGGTACCTAATTGATAATTATCTGGTAATATGTTGTACAAATTTATTTCATCCAACCGTTATTAATATTGCATCGTCATTTCCAAGGGCTGAGGAAACAACAAGAAGCAGGCGTTCAGCAAGGAAAGGAAGTGACAATGGACGATGGTGGGTGTTGCGTGGAGTTGCGTATATAAGACCGTGGGCGTTGCGGGAGAGAACAAAAGAAAAATGAGCAATGATTCCGGAGGATGAGGAACGGGCTTTTAAACCTTGGTCACAGATTACTCTGAGCATAGGTCAAGGTGAAGGAAGACAATGGGAACTGGCCCGTCTGTGCGGGTACAATGTAAACTGAGAAAACGACAGAGGTGAATGATGGACCCTAAAACTCTGTTAAAGCACTTCCGAACTGGAGAGAGTACTGGATGCAGATGTGGGTAAGGAGAGAAGAAAGGAGAGGAGGGGCAGGCAGGGGAGGGCAGGTTGGGCCAGGCTGGGATTTATTCCCCTCTTTCTCCTCCAATCTCTTCCCAGCCTGGCCCAACCTGCCCTCCCCTGCCTGCCCCTCCTCTCCTTTCTTCTCTCCTTACCCACATCTGCATCCAGTACTCTCTCCAGTTCGGAAGAAGACAGTTGATTGCTGTCGAAAATTAAACAACCATTCGTGTGAGTTTCTTTTGTTTGTGTCACTATGTTTTTACTTGTCACGCCTGTGACTCCTTATTGGGTATATATATATATATATATATATATTTCGTTCACTCACTCACACACCGCCTTTAGGCGAATAAATATATAATAATTTGAACAGAAGGTGAAAGAAAGAGATAGGAAACATATAATTAAAATTGGACGAAGACACTGGTGATGTGGAAGATGGTAAAGCCGAGAAATCAGAGGGTAAAAATGTGCCGTGGCCGGGACTCGAACCCGGAACCTCCCGATGTCGCGCCGAGTGCTCTCGGCGCGACATCGGGAGGTTCCGGGTTCGAGTCCCGGCCACGGCACATTTTTACCCTCTGATTTCTCGGCTTTACCATCTTCCACATCACCAGTGTCTTCGTCCAATTTTAATTATATGTTTCCTATCTCTTTCTTTCACCTTCTGTTCAAATTATTATATATATATATATATATATATATATAAATATATAAACGTTAATGTTGGAAAAATAGGTTCCCGGTTTTTAATATCAGGTAAAATTTTGCTTCCGGGAACTTCTTGGAATTTTGAAATAAATACATCCTTTGAATATATATATATATATATATATATATATATATATATATATATATATATATATATATATATATATATATATATATATATATATATATATATATATTCAAAGGATGTATTTATTTCAATATTCCAAGAAGTTCCCGGAAGCAAAATTTTACCTGATATTAAAAACCGGGAAACTATTTTTCCAACATTAACATTTACTTGTACAATTTGAGTGGATAAATCACTTTAGTGACAATTTTCATCTCATGTTTAGCCAGAACAGATGTAAAGTCTTTGTTTTTGAACGTTTTATGTGAATTCCCTTCGTAGATAACAACTTTAGTGTGGCCAACATATAAACCATTACAATTGCAACCCTTCAATAGATACAATTTCTCACAGCAAGTCAAACTAACATCTCGAATTTAATGAGCAATTTCTAATAAACAATGAAACTGTTGGGCTAAATTGAGTTATTTCTGAAATCATCACCTGCAATGAGCCCAGTTGGAAAGTACCGAATAGTCAAATGCATGCAATCTATCATCGTCTCTAAAGGAAGGTTTGTCGGGTGTTCCACCAGGTTAGAGGCACATATGTCTGCCCCTGTACGCCGACATGGAGCCTCTAGCCAAGTGGAACAACCGAGAAACCTTCGTTCACATCACTCGCCGGGAAAACATAAGGTTATTCATATCATTATCTCTACTCGACTAGTCGGAGGAACGAGATACCTTGTTGGGTTTAAATGATATTGCAAAAAAGCTAGATTCTATATTCACTTAAGTTGACAGAAAATGAGAGCAGGCAGGATTTTCCTTCAGGGTATACTAGTTAATCTGCACTCCTGCCTGTTCATTGCTGAGCCCAATGTATAAATAAATATCCAACTGAAAATACGCACGCTTTGGTGCATGCATAATTCTCGTGTCGTGTTAATTGTGGTTGATACCAAACTCGAGTTGCCATTACCACGAATTTAAAAATTATTATTTGTGGCTCTGTAAGTGCAGGAGGGTGCCCCGTTAACTTGCTCTTCTTTTAGAAGTAAGAGAAAAACAGTGCCTTGATTTTAGTAATTTTTATTTTTTAGTTACACAAAATTGCTAATTGAGTTGAAACAAATCTAAATCACTGAAAAAAATGCACATTGATCACACACAATCCCCTTTCAATTGCGTTACTGCATCATATTATTGTTCTCGGTAAAATCACAGCGGTAAGCATGCAAGAATTTCACAGAAACGAACATTTAGGTGCGTACTATTACTCTGGTTACCAAATTTTGCGCAGACAAGGAAAAGCATGCCAAAGTTGCCCGATTAATAAAGCTATTAAAGAGTCCTGGGTAACAATGCTACTGCAAAATTCTTTTTCGTATAGTCCTTCTTGGATCCATCGAAGTATTAACCGCGAAATATCACACGGATTGCCGAAAAATATATGTCGGTGCCCGTTCCACTTTCCCAATTCCAGATCACGCTACCCACCCCACCCAGGGGGGGTTAACGTTTGCGGTCGGAACCTGCGACCGTCGTGCGAGAACCGGGTTAAAGGATCCGACCTCCCGATTGTGAGATAGCCGTACTGCGGGTTTACCTTACATGTGTATTTCAGCAAATCAAATCTCACTCCCAGAGGTCTCCCACATCGTACACCAGCATCAGGAGCTTTCACCAAGGAGTACTCTTCCCCGTAACACCCCACCGAGTTTAAACTCAGATCCATCCCCTGGAGATTTGCAACCCTGAACGGGGGAAGGGTCTCGTTGGGCACTTCCGAGGAACATTCAGCCGTGATGAAGGCGAACTTTGAGCTGGGATCCTTTCTAACCAGGAGAACGGTGCAGTTCGAGTTTAACACCGGGTATTTAAGGCTGACTCTGAAGACAGCGCTCATGTTCTTCCAACTGCGGTGGCTCCCAAGGCCTCCAAAGTCACACAGGATGTCATCTGGGTACTTGGCATCGGAGCACAGGACTTGCAATGGTCTCCCCATGCACGAGGAGGCTGGGGAACGAAACACGGGTTGCGGGGGAGCGTTTGAAGACGGCTCACCGCGAACACTAGAGAACTCAAGGAGTGCCAAATCGCTGCAAGGACCAGCGCGCGGAGAGGTCATCATTGCCAAGCAGCATAATGCCGCGAAGACCGGCAAGTGTTCCTGCATCGCGGATGAAATAGGTGGTCGGATTGGCGTTGTTGTTATAGTAGCGGCTTGCCAGGTAGAGGCCCGAGTTCGCGTCCCGGCAGCGGCGGCGGAAAGTTTGAGCAGGTGATCCAATCCTTACTTGGGAACTTTGGGAGCTTCAAGTACAAGATATTCTCCGTCACTTGAGACGTAGGACTCTTGTATCCTTACTTTCTTTCACTAAGAGGCCTATAAAATTGTAATATCAGCAGCGAACTTCTCTCACTCCTATCCCAATGCCTTTTTTCCCGGTCTGATGTGCTGATTCCGCGCGGAACGGACTTAATATATGTGCAAAAAGAACGGAGGGAAATTCCGCCGCAACCTTAGCGGGAAAAATCTCGCGGTCAATGAGCCGCCGTGGGGAATAACTTTCTCATCCCACGCAAGTACCGGGCAGATGGCCTCGGAAAAAAGACTTCCAAGAATCACGCTTTCCGCGAGGAATTAATGATGAGACGAGCGTCAAGTGAGATCATGCATTCAACAAGATTCAAGGTATATAGGTGAAACAATTGAGCTTGATGCTTCCTTGAAAGTTCTACGAGTAGCCGCGCAGTACGATGAGCATCCGACGAGCTACGGTGCCTGGCTTACATGATCAACATTATAAACTGGAAGGGATCAACCAAAAGGAGCCTTGCCAAATGCCTCACGCCGCCATTCAAGGATTTTGCATACCTATTTTTATCAAAGGTTATGTACCATATTAGGTTTACTTCCAATGACCTTCCATGGCCACAGGCTATTATCTCCTTACACGGGGTCATTCTTCAGCTCGGCCCTTTTCCTACCTCTCTTCATACAGTACATAAAGCTTCATTCTTCCCCTTACTCAACGTCTTCCCCGACATCAGAGTCCTCAGCATCCCTTCGCCCCTCGTTGCATGTTCCAACAACCTTTTTCGCATATTCCCAATCTCCTCCGGCAGTTTCCGCACCCGCACTTAATCTTTTTTTCTTCATCACATCCATCCTCACAATTGTTCTCCATACCCACTTCTCAAATGCCTCTTATTTAATCTCATTATCTTCCTTCGGTGTCTAGGTTACTGTACCATACAACACTTAGACATGCATTCATTTTTAGTACAATTTCATTCTTTATGCGTTCCTTTTTCATATTGGTAGGTTCTAGGTTAGTGTCAGCCAAGCTGCACACTCCAAAACGCAAGGATCCATCCTAAGTTAATCCTATCACAAATAACTACCTAATAGCATTCCTTCCTTAAACTCTTCACATCTACTGGCCTATCTCACAGTGTCTAAAATTCTTTCACCATCCCTTTTATCTCCAGTATCCACCATATCCTGTTTCTTTCTTCTGCAGCATTCCATTCTACCTCATCATAAATAATACTTCTACAGTAGACTTCATCTTACATAAATGAAAATAGAGGTATTTGGCCAAGAGGTAATTGGCATCTTTGCAAATATAGCACTAAGCAAAGATAAAATAGTCTATAATTAAATGACAGTAATGCTCACTCCTCTATCAAACCACTATTTGTACATAGATTCACCAACTATCATGTTTTTTAAAGCAACTTGAAAATATGAGTCACGATTCACAAGCCCAAAGATAACAGAAATTCAAAACATTTTGTAAGATTCTTTCGGTCCCCGAGACATAGCTTTCTGAGAAGAAAGTAATTCATATGAGCTTAAGGATACACAACAGAAAATATTGTAAAAAATAAAAAAATTTATTCATTTATACTTTTTAATTCAATAATTAAGGACATGAATAACAATTAAACTCCAAAATGCTCTTAAGGTTGCCTTTGTCAATAAAGAAGAGGACAACTTAAACATAACAATCAGAAGATTTTAAGTAAGTGACGATTGACTTATTTCCACTGATCACAGACATAACAGCTGTAATAGACTTCCATAAAAAGGCTTATAAATATGAAAAGCGACATTTTCACATCAATTTTAACATTACTAATAAAAAAGTTGCAAACAGAGAATAATGAACACAACAGGATATCATTTGAGCAAATAGAAAAATCCCTCAAGTACCTAGGTATGTATACACCAGAGGTATCCTTAAGGGACAACAAAGGAAGACAGTTGCCCCCTGGCAGAGTAAAGGATTTTATATGCCAACAATATAATGTTTATAGCCTCTAAAGAAAAAAGTAGGTAATGCAAGAAATACACTCCTTACATTCAAATATTCAACTTAATGCATCCCTAAAAGAAACACCTATAGCATAACACTTTTTAATGCAAATTATTCCCCCTTGAAATACAACTTAAATATTATTTAATTCACTCTTATAAAAATGTTAACCATTAAATACTAAAAAAAGTTAAAGTTTTTCTAAGTACATAACATATAAAAGTGATACGACATAAAATCAGGATTAATTCTTCAAAAGATGGCATATTAAATAGCAATTCAAAATGTGTTCAATTAAGGTCTAAGGAAAAGTTTAGAGCACAGTTTGCCAATCAAAAATGCTATAAATTCATCATGCAACTATCAATATCAAAAGCACAAGAAATTAATTGCACAAGCCCATTCATAAAGAGTCCCAGTTGAAATTCTGAATTTCTATCGTCTTCAATCCCTCATTCCAAGTAAATGCAGTGAAATGTTATCATAAGTGACAATTTATTATGAAATTCAGGGTCTCCCTCATTGTACCACATGTATTGATTCTTGTGATGAAATTGCAGCTTTCAGTCATTACAGCACCAGACGAAGTCAGCTGCCAGTCCTCCAAAACATCACCATAGAATTAAGATTGCAGTGGAACAACCCAAAAGACCCTGAATTTCTAGAACCAAGCAGGGAAAACCTCCAGTCGAATACATATAGTAATCGACCAACCATATTAATAAAAAAAGAAAATATTCAAAAATGAACTAAAGCATTCTGTACATTACATTAGAAGGGAAATTGAAAGTATAAGAAAATGCTGTTAGCAAAGGTAATGTAACAATGATGAATTAAACTTCAGCAAAGATAATTTCCAAGTAATAAACAATAAGAGCAATAATTTTCATCATCAATTTTCATCTCAACACACATGGTAAATATAATGGACTCATCTGCCTCAATGGCAGGTAGTATATGTTACTCCTTGCACAATGGTCCCCAAGATTTTAAGGCATGTTTACCATTACAGCCTTAAGCGCACAGCTTGAACATCTTTTTGTTAATGCCTCATAATGACATCCTCTCATATCGAAAACAGTATTTTCAATTCACTCTTGAAGTACCGTATATCTTAGAGTCGGTCTTATTTTGATCGGCCCAAAAATATTAACTAAAATCCGTGACTCAAGTTAAAGTGAAAAAATTGCTTGATCCCCTAGTTTCGCCATACGAAAAGTGAACCATTGACTGAACCATGACTGAACATTGAAGCCAAGAGCGACAAACACTGAAAAAAAGAAAGACAAACTTTCAATAAATTTATCAATAATGTCTTTAATTAGGCTGTTACAAAATCAGCCATGTATACGTCTATAGAGCCCTTCAACACAACTGTTAGCCTTCGTGATAGGGCAGTTGCGTCATCGTCTTGATTGAGGGCATCATCTTCTGCACCGTCTGCCATGGCTACTGCACCCATAGTGTTGTCAGAACAACAGTAGGTAGTGCAGGAATAAACACGATAGGTCGGTGACGAGAGATGTGATGTACGCTTGTGGTGTAAAGTGTTGCCATGAAGTGAAGTATGAACTCTGAGGTGATTTTGTGTACACTCAGATATCCTGACATCTGCCAAAGAGGATAAAGAAAGTGGTTTTAGATGAGAAGAATATATTAGTGATTCTTCGGAATTTTGTTGCATCACAGACTCCGATAAGCTGTCTGTTTGAATTCAATGAAAACCCACCATCTGCGCAGATGATTATGGAAACGTGAATATTTTCTGGTAAAGAAGGATATTTACAAATATTCGGGACTCAGGCAAAAAGATATAAAACGGGATCCATGAAGCTGGGGGGAGTGTTGGCTGACTCAGTTGGGCGTCTGAGTGTGTGGCAAATATAGAATACAGCAAATTCCCGATTTAGTGACAAGAAGTCGACATGATTTAGTTTCAGCTCAATACTCAGAATAATTTGTCATATAATTTGTCATTTCTCTCAAAGTTATTTTCACCAACGGATCGCAAAAAATGCACATTATATCAATCAGTATAATTATGGAGCTTTGCAGTTCCAGCATCACCCGTAGCTAATTGCAAAATTCTCGTGTTTTGCGTTGGTTATGCAATTTGTGCAGCATGATTGACCAGGTGGAATTCATTATTATCACAAAGCGGGAGTAGGTATGAAGTATAAATGTCAGTTGTAGGTCCTAATTAGTGATACACATGGTTTTACGTAGCCGATACCCAGAAACATTGACCCCGAAAAGTTACCTCAATTAGTGATTTGAGTACAAGTCGAAGTTAGGTACTCATTAATCAAAAAAAGGAGGAAATTTTTCGACTTATACTAGATCATACATGGTAATTACTTCTTAACTTTGAGAGAAATAGGATTTCCCTAATTACAAAAAGTAAGTATTTAATTTGACAGATCATAGGATTTCAATTTGTATCGACACAATTCCTCTAATTGGGATATAGTTTTCTTTGAATTGACTAGTGACATACTGGAAATAGCACAGGCATCTCATTATTAAGTTATAATTACAAACATGCATTCTGATAATACAAAGAAAAAAATTTTCATCAAATATTTTATAAGATCCAGGAGCATAGGAATATTTCCCAAGCCATACCTTATGTGCAGTCATTTGTAATGAATTTCACAAGCATAGGACGCTACACATATCACATATTATATTTCTTACTTTTAATTAAGTTTTTTTTCATATGTATTTTAAATAGGCATTCAAAATGGATGGAAATAGACATTGCACAATGAAATACCATAGTTTGGAGGGTACCACACACTCTGGGTGTCCATTTAACAGACGAGCAACTGGCATAGTCAAGGGGAGCGCTCACCATAAGAGAATTTCATCCTCAAGTATGATAACTTATTGATGATTTTTTTTATCAGGAAACAATGTGAACTTGGTACACAGGTACATATGGTAAGTTTCTATCAACAACAAGACTTGTTCACAACTTGGACAAGAACTATGATTGCTACTCCAAACCCATGATTATAGCAAAAATGATCAAATTTAAGGTGCCTATGAACATGCATCAAGAAGTCATCAGCTGTTTCATGCCATTCTACAATTGAAAACACAACACTCCACTTTAGATACACCTTGAAAGCATCAAGGCTGTAATACTTGTACGCTTCCAGAATAGGTATTAGATACTTTTTAACTAGCAAAATATTCAATTATTTCTGCCATATCATAGTGCATCATAAAAATAAGACAACAGGGTTTGAAGAGGAAGTGAAAATATTGATGTAAATCCACATTATGTAAGAAAATGAGTAGAATAAAGCAATTAAAGTCCATATTTTATTATTTAGTTCCAATTTTTGCCAAGGAAATTTCCTTAAGGAATGAATCTCAGGAGAAAGAGATACATTTCCTGTAATTTTGATTTCATTACTGCATTCAACCAAATCATTTTTCTTTCACGAGAAAAGGCATATGATGTACAAACATGCAATGGAAAGAAATTACACATGCTATTTTGAGTGATTAAGCTTTAAAATCATGGTATGAGGGTAAAATAAAACGAACTCATTGCAAAAATAATAAATAAAATGCTCCATCAAACACATACCTACACATCCAGCAACAAACATACCATGTATTCTAACATGCTTCCCAACACCCATGGAAGACCAATCTTTCCGAGTAGCTCTGTTAAGTGAACATAACAAGAGCAAGAACATTATCTTTTATGAATTAAGAATACAATTTCCAATTCATAATGATTAATAAGTACCTACTTCGAATGTGTCAGGCCCACCAAATATTTGTCCAAAATGATGATGATTGATGGTGATAAGTTATTAGCATACACACATATTTAAACTATCAAATTCTCAGGATATACCGGACAGCTTTAATGAGGAAACTTAATGGAACTTAAAATATTGCCAGAACTTTGAAAGAGTTCAATGACCCATAAAACCTATTTGAATCAACTGTTAAGTAGTAAAACAAGTTTTAAAATTCTTCTACAAGAGTAGAAAAAGTATGCAGCTAAATCTTAAGGGCTGGACTTATAATTTCTAAAATCAGTCAACGATGCTTAAAAATTAGCATTAGAATTCTTAATCACAATCCAAAGTATAAATATAAGTAAGTAATACTGAGATCAAAATAATTTAAGACCTTGTAATAAAGAATATATTTCAGTACAAAAAACAAAGTAAAGGATGTGTGATCTCAGGCTTTCCTGGCGAATGATACTGATGAGTTCTTCTCGGGTTTCCCACTGGGTTAGGCTCTTCATGATCGCTGATGTTAAGGCAGAAGACTTTCCAGCCATTCCTGCGATTATCAAGGCTCAGAGCCTTGATAATGGGAGTAAAGTCTTCTGCCAAAATATTAGCGAACATGGAGAGACTAACCCGGTCGGAAACCTGAGAAGAACTCATCAACAAAGTAAAGGGTAAGAGTTTTAGATACAAGATCTTAAGAGATAATGATTCAAACTCCAATTTAAACAATCCATGCATCAAAACATTTTACGCTAGAGAATTTGGCACCCTCTGGTAACTTGATGCACCTAAATTGTTTCTCATAGAACTTCAAGGTATATGGAATTGTATAACGCCATGAGTTCCCTTCAACATCCACAAAGGATTTCTTTCATTATTTTCCATAACAATGTCATCATCCACTCCAACCAGGATCTCAGTTTTCACAGCACGCAAAGCCACCAATGGTGCTGGAGTGAAACTTTTCAGTGCTGATTCAAATGGAGTAGAGAACTTCCAGTTTATATCACCAAGTAATTTTCTATAGTTCAGATCTCCTTTAAAAATTAGAAGGGATGACGAAGATAGTTGACTATACAGTTCAGGATCTTCAGAGAGCATGTCATGGTATGAAAATGGTAGAGTCCAACAGGCTTCATTGTCCTTCACGTTCCATTTGCCTGAATAGAAATAATTTAGTACAAAAATTGAAATGTAAATCAACTAATTGATGCCCAAATTATGTCAAAAACCATTCTTATTTTCTTTAAATTACTCAGATCATAATAATAATAATAAATATTATTTAGTTGGCAGGTAGAAAATGTCTACATAGCTTTGTCACAATAAATATTACTTAGATGATTCCTTTTAGTGACCTCTTTTTTAATATGACCTATTATTAATTACTTGACCTATATCTCCAAAAAGTAGAAGAAAATACATAATAAATATTACATATCACAAACAATGATAACACAATCCAATATCTCACAAGATAATGGAGCATCACACACAAATTTACAAAATTAATAGTTCAGAATCATTGGACTCCATAAATTCATTCACACTATAGAATTAAAAAAATATATATTGTTTTACTTTCCTTTTAAAATATGACGGGGAAGAAATAGATTTGATAGATAGTGGTAGTTTATTGTACAGTATGGAAGCAGAATGATAGAGACCACGCAACGAAAGGGAAGGGGACTACTGACTGATAAAGCCTGATGGTCTAAAATATTATTGACAAATGAAAAATCCATTTTTGATAATGCTAAAATCATATGTACGGATTAACGCCATTATGTACTTTGAAAGAACCAAAGATATATTTTTTCATAATTACTCTATGGTCCATTGTTGAGTTAAAATATATCACAAATGAACAAAATGCCTCAAATTTCATTGGAAGAGGAAAATTTTACACATAGACAAAGTCTCATTTACAAGGGGGCAAAGTTTGCATTACACTATAGAACTTATAATGTCAGTAACTAATACAACTGGATCCTGAGGCAACCTCATCCAATGGATCCACCAGTTTGTAGGCACATATTTGGTCACAGTATAAGACATTAGTCACCACTGCAGATGGAACACCCCTAAGTGTGTTCCCACTTAGGGGTGTTCCATCATGTGAAAATGAACTGAAGATACGCATGAGTGAAAATACATTGCATCCATATGTGGACCCGAAATAAATTGGACACTACTGTCTCAACAGCCAATTTTCCAGGTTGAAAAAAAGTACCTTTGTATACACCCAGCAACAGTCTTCACTGACAGGTTCTTTAGCACTGCAGGGAATATTGCAATAGCCCAGAGAAATAGGTTAGCCCCACAGAGCATAAAAAATGAGTTTCTTTCTTAATAAAAACTCGAAAAAATTAAGTGGATAAACAATGCTAGTATATAATTAATCTCATAATAATATTTATTCCCTTACTATTTATTCACATGATTTTTAAAAAATGCTTTTTTGGAGAGAAGTTAAAATATAAATTAAAGTGACTCCGCTCTGTTTAAAATTTCTAAACAATATTTGTTCATAAGTGAAAAGGAAAACTTTGTTGTATTCCACCAATTTATTTTCCGGTACTACTAGTTTCGACGCAGCAGCGTCATCTTCAAGTACTTAATGAAGAAGAACCTCGAATACAACTGGATCCTGAGGCAACCTCATCCAATGGATCCAACCTCATCCAGCAGCGTCATCTTCAAGTACTTGAGGATGACACCGCTGCGTCGAAATTAGTATGTAGTACCGGAATATAAATTGGTGGAATAAAACAAAGTTTTCCTTTTCATTTATAAAATGAATTTCCACAAAGTTGAGCCTGAGACAATTGAGATAATATTTGTTCAATTCATTAGCATTTTCATTCTGAAAGCTGAGGTGATTTTTTTCAGTTAGCATCTCTAAAGTAAGAAAGCTAATTAGCAACTTTCATAATTACATACAAGATAAAAATTCTATGAAATGTCTCCATTTATCAACATTAAGAATACATAGCAAAGGAATAAATATTGGTATCTGATTTGAAAACACTGGAATCTACCCTGGTAATTTTTTGGTTCATTATTTGAAAAAGAGAAAATGCTTCATGATTTCATGGCTAAGCACTGCAGTTGTACTTTGCAAACAAACAGATATGCTTCAGTACTTTTTTTCAAGATAAGAATAGAATAAGAAGGCTTCTCATCTCTTGTGCACAGCAGTATCATCGCGAGAGCATCATATATATCAAACATAAATACATCTACCTTTTTAAGCTATAAATACTACATACGAGGTGTGATAAAATAATAACGGGAATTTTCGTTTTTCTTAAAGAATATTTATTTATTAATCAATATAAATTTTGTTCCCTGCAAAGAAATACCCCTACCCCCCTTAGATATAATACACTTGCGCCATCAGTTTTTCCAATTTTGGAAGCACTTCTGGAACTCACTTTCCGGTATAGAGTTCAGTTCCTTCAGCGATTCTGTTTTTATCTCATCAATGGTGGCAAAATGTCATCCTTTCATGGTTCTCTTCAGCCTCGGGAATAGAAAGAAGTCACAGGGGGGCATGTCCGGCGAATACGGTGGCTGAGGCAAAATAACGCTTTGTTTTTTAACCAAAAAATCACGAATAAGCAGTGAGGTGTGGGCGGGAGCATTATCGTGGTGCAATTTCCACGAGTTGTTTTGCCACAATTCTGGGCGTTTTCGTCGGATTGTTTCACACAAACGGCGCATAACTTCCAGGTAGTATTACTTACTAACTGTACAACCATGTGACAGGAACTCGGAATTATGAAGCCTGCGAAATTTAAAAATTCCCATTATTTTTTATCACACCTCATAGGTTAACTCTTACAAAGGATATTTTACTCAGTCAATAGATTGGCTCATCTCCCAGAAATTTCAGACATCTAAGTTTTAAAGCATTTATTTCAGCCTTAAAGCGGGTTTATATATTATTCTAATACCCTGCTCTTCAAGTCGATAGAAAATATGAAATTTATCATCTACGAGAGAATATACACATTTGGCCTCATATTAGATCTCCCATGTGCAAGGACATAAAAGACCTATCTTGTATGAAGACATTAAGTTAAGGTCTCTAGACCTCATTGTGACTTCATAAGCTCAAGAATAACTTAACATGAAGAAAGGTTTAGTTATTTATGACCAAAATTTATACCAGAAGTACACATGTACTAAAGGGTCAGTTCAGTTCCGGATTAGCACACTTGGAGACCTGTAGGCAGTACAAGCAACAGGGTCCACGTTAATAAACAAGTCACAAGAGAAGAAAGGGGAAAAAATTCTTGGGGTCCATAGGCAACTGCCTACTTTGCCTTATTGGTAATCCGGCACTGGGTGAGTTATCCCTTAGACCATCAAGAAAAAATGAGTATATTTAGACCTGTGCTGTATGGGCTTTACCGTAAAAGAGAAAAAGATTAAATAAATTACCTGATGAAAAATTACTGTTCCAACGTGCTAACATTGTCAAAATGTCTTCGGAATCTGAAATCTCAAAGGCACTGAGAACCCATAATATATCATGACTATTGGTATCAGACACAAACCAAGGCATATTCTTCACATGAAAAGTCACTTTATCGACCTGGGAAGAACTAACAAGCCAGTCAGCCAAGCAAAAGTCTGAGATGAGCTCATAGGCAGCATTATCCATGATGATGTCTGAAACAAATGTTAAACCAGGGATATTATAAGGACTGGATCAAGGTGAACAGTTGATCCATTTTTTATCAATATAATTCATTATGAATCATATAGATTTATAATGAACTTACATTATAAATATAAATAATAATAAATACACATATATTTATTACTATGTATTCAAAGGCTTTAATAGCAATCCTAAAATTCCTCAATGTTCTTTCAGGTACATACCTACAATGCTATGGCCAAAATTTATATGGATTACTAGCAAAGATTATGAACCTAAAATTGATAAAATGAGCATTGAATTAACAGATACCATTTGTGAAAAAATAAATGGCATTTATACTCTTCAACATAAGTGATTAATAGCAGTAGTCCGATCTTGAGCAAATTCTAAGACCGACCTCAATAAGTATCCCCAGGGTAAAGACAACTCTATCTGACTATCTTACGCTAACTGTGATTAATTAATCAGAAAATACAGGAATTTTTAGCAATATTAAGTATATAAAAGTTTTTTGCCCATAGAGATTCCCTCAAAATGTTTAAATGCAACAGCTCACAGATAGCGCCCAGAGAAAATCCAGGTCATAGCATCTAATATGAAGTGCAAGCCACTAACTGTCTATGCAAAGAATCATTTACGTTAGTTGGGAATGTGATTTGGATGGCGACTCACACATCAGCGTTTCTTGTTTAACACTAGAAGGACCGGAATTCTGGACTACCTAGAAGGACCAAATGCACCAATTTGGCTCATTGTGTTGTAAATCAATTTTTCGCAACTTTTTGTGAAACATGCTTTACAATCAGCAATATGTTTATTTTACATTCATGCTTACAAATCAGGTGAGCTACAGGTGATTAACTTTTTTTTTCTTGAAAATATGTTTACAATATTTTAAAGAGGTGATTATGTCTTTGCACCAAATTTATTATAACAGTTCACACATCGATCTCAGTATTGATTTGCATTTACCACACACTTGATACTTAAAGCTATTACTTATGCCTCCACTGTGATTGTTTTTACAATCATTTCTTATGCTACACGACTGGTGTTTCTGCCAATGACAAAATCTTTTCGCACCTCAGTTCTTAAGTACCAGGGGATGGAAACTCGTATTCAGACGTAAGTTCTGCAAATTGTTGTAGTTATTTCCTCCTTGAAATGCTACTTCCTGTAACCTTCCTGTACGTTATCCAGGAAATTATTCCAGCCAAGTCAAGGACATTATAAAATTAATAGAGGCCATCACCGCGACCCCCCTTTACTGAATTCTGCCAGGACATTTGATTGATAATATCAACCCCAAACTTAGTGTTGTTGTAGTATGTTATTGTTTCTGGGACTTTCTTCTCTAAACTATCAATGCAAACGCTATTATTTAATGAACTAAGCAGTACTGCATTTTTATTCTTTTTTCCTTGGTAAACTGTCTGAGTCAGATTTTCATGCTTGAAAAGCTTGGAGGATTATTGGTCTTCCTTCAAATTTTTACGATAGCAGCAATCTTCTGTCGCGCCTTATTAACTGTGCCAACTATAGTCACACCCATGTCCTTAGTTTTTTTTGGCAATGCTAACACTCGTGAAATAGTTGTCTGTGCTGATGTTTCTTCCTTTCCACAGGTACAACTCGTAAGATGTATTACTACATAATAAGATATGCATTCGTTTTGAGGGTGGCTATCATCCTTACCGAGGTAAGGGAAGCCATGTACTATATACTTCGCTTCGATATCCACTGCCAGCCAATACTGTTGGCCAAACTTGCATGGTTTGGAAGCCATATATGGTGTGAATGGGCAACGAGCTTTACTAAGTAGCTGCTCATCAATGGCTATATTTGCACCAGGTTTGTAGCAAGCAATACAATTTTCTAATAACTTATTCCACAAAAATGAAGAAAGGGCAAACTTGTCTGAACGAAGGCATAAAGTATGCATTTCTTATCACCCAAACATATAAAGTGCATTAGCTCCATAAAGCAGTTTCTGGACATTGTGTTTTTAGAGAAAGGGAGTCCCCAAAATTCAGACCAGAGTTCTTTCACTGGGATACATTATTCACCACTAACACCCCTTGTATAGAGGATGCTGATGAATGCTTTGAGATCAAGAATGATTGTTTTCCATTCTTTGCTATCAAGTTGTCTTAGTACCACAACCTCAGTGCAATTCTTTGTGATTAAGAATAGAATTGTCCATGAATGGTAACCATGCACTTGCTGGGCGCCTGGATTTTTTTCAGTTATCAAAAAATATTATTTTTTGTTTTGTAAATAAATCAAGTACTAAAAATACAGAAACCCACAGTGATGCATGATAATGAAGTAGAATTCAGTTGAATTACTGAATTAATGCTAGAAATATGGATAAAATCAATGGCAATGGTAGGGAAAACATGTTTGAGCCAAATTGGCACATTTGGGGCTTTTTGGTAGATCCACTAATAATTTAAAAAGTATTTACCACAGCTTTGTCAAAATATAAAAATATAAAGAACATCTAAAATGATTAAAAGTCAATATATATGAGCGATGCAGTGCCAATACTTTGGAAATGGCAGGAAAATAAACAATCGAATGCGCCAAAATGGCACGTCTGGTCCTTCTAGTGTTAAAGCAAGCATATTCTACTGTGTATAACAGAAGGCTTTCCTCACAGAAGAATTCAGTGCTATGTTCACTCATTCACAGGGCCAAGGCCATTGCTGACAAGGAGAGCTTGGACGAGGAGCTGACCAGGAGAAATACGACACCTCAAGAAGACCTTTCTGCAGAATGGTTACATCCAACAACAGATAAACATGGCCCTTAAAAGGACCTTGGGTCCAGCAAGAATTTCACAACGATAAGACCAAAGTCATGTCGCAAAGGCCATCCTACTATTCATCTCCACAGTATCCAGGAAAATCTCCAGAATTTTGAGAAGATACGACATCAAAACCATCCATCAATCAACCTCCAAATTAAGGCACTAATTGGTTAAAGCCAAAGACAGAGCTGGACTCAAAACACCCAGAGTCTACTCTGTGCCCTGTGAGTGAGGGGAACTCTACATTGTATAGACATGCGGAACGATAGACACGAGAATCAAAGAATACAGCAGGCACAGGCATGGGGGAGAGAAACCCAGAATCAACATTAACTAATTTTTTTTTTTAACCCTCGGACGATTCTCGTGGTTAGTATGCCTCTGCGATCCTGATATGCAGTTGGCTTGTCGTCAGGTTTCACAGGGGCCAAACCACCAGAACTTGACAGAAACACCCACAATGGTCAATGGTCGCAAGCCTAAGTACTGTCTAATACAGCTACTCTTAATTAAATGTACCAAGGGATCCACAGTTTCATACCTCATCTCACACGACCTCCACATATGGAGGAGCCTTAATTACCTGAGGCAACTTGGTCTATTGCCACCCACAATAAGATGAACAGGTTTTTGGAAAATATATACAATCATAGAGTAAGTATATAATCTAATAAGCTAAGTTATACCATTGATAGACATACATTCATTGATAACTTCGTGATGAAAGACGCTAATACGTCGGGCAAACTCAGCTGGCCGGTTCCTAGTAAATTTCAACCCAGTTTTCCAGCTAGGGGGATAAGTGGGAAAAAGGAAATGGGAAAGGTAGGGAGGGCCGCAATGTTTAGTACCCGAGCATCATTTAGGATGAACGGATCCCATAACAAAACCTGGGATTTGCTTACTCAAGGGGTGATCAGACAAACACAATTAATTAGAGTGTCTTTCTGATGCCTTAGAGCTGGAAGCCAGAGCCTCTATAGTTGACGGAAGGCGGTGACCCGATCCAGGTGCTCTTCCTACCCGACATCAACAAGTCACCGGTTCTCCTTCCATGTCAAACCCTAGTGCCACGTCAAGGCAGAAGTTGGTGGATGGAGAGTGCCTGACTTATCAGCCTCAAACCGAGTATTGATAACTTCAGTAAGCTGTGAGCAGGGTGATTATGCATAAAGTAATTATTTCTTGCAAGGAACTTGTAAGAGACATTGAGCGAAGCAGATTATATGCCCTAATACATATTATGATCAAACTTTACACATAAATGTAGGATTTGATGTTTTCTCAATGATTGATTTCTCAGTGGGTGTAGTCTTGGGGGGTTTTTCAGCACAAGAGTGACTCAGCTACTGATGCTTCCATGCCAGGCTTCATCATCGCTGGCAACAGTCACTCAAATGATAGAAAACCAGTGAAGACTGCAAAAAAGACTGCCTGAACAACCATGTGAAATTTAAATGACTTATTAAAAAGTTAGGTTAGTATTAAATAAAATTCTCAAATGTGATGAAGTCTTCAAGGAGTCCAATGAGTGATGAATTTTTCATGGAGTTAACACTAATTCAATGATATTTCTGAAAGTACTTATGTAGCTTGCTACTATCTGAATAGCTAATATCCATTAAATTTATCTTGTTACAGAGGTCAGACCGAAAGGTTCAGAGACTTAGCCATTCTGTTCAGTAGACAGGACCACCGTGGGAGGGCCAATCATCATTTGGAGAGGGGAAGTGTGCATGAGCATTTACATATCTACAGCCCATATTGCTCAACATTATCAACATCAGTAGTCATCAATACTAAGACAGATTTACTCCACTCTCCTCTCTGTCAACCTCTACACCTTCCAATAGGGGAGGTGACATTTGCATATATTCTCAGGATTTCATATGAACATTTTGTGGTATCATACTAAGTAAGGGGTCGTGCATAAACTACGACGTTACCATTTTCGGTGATTTTTTTTACACCCTCCCATTGACAACCATAGTATTTTTCCCAACCCCAACATGTAACGTTGTCTCTACAAATGAAACAACTACTATTCAAAATTATTTTCTCAATTTTTCAGGGAGTTTATTTTTATGGATAGGTTGAAATAAGGCAAATAAACTAGCCTACAATCTCAATTAGAACAAGTAATATTAATTTTTAAATTCTAAAAATCAACCATGAATCACGGCACAAAGTACTGTGCTCATCTACTTGTTTCTCTCCCCTCCCCACATTTCTGACTGCTGCCTTGAAAAGTGTTGTCACAAAGTCGCCATTTAATCCACGAGAAGGTTACAAAGCAAGCAATTTGATGGCATTAAGACTTGCAACATTCTAGAGGCAATGATTCAGTTACATTGAGTTAAAATAGAAGCTTGGGGTGTAAGAAACACCCCGTGTGACTGTCCTCATGTTATACTATGTAGTATTATCGATGCGATGTCGACGAGTAAGAAACATAAACAGGTGCATTGCAACAGCTACGTTACTTTGAGTGAACCCCCCTCTCCCCCTCATTACCTGCCGTAGGTTTTTAGGCAACCCCATCCTAAGCTGGTAACGTAGTTTATGCATGACCCCTAACCAGTTTACCCATTAGGGGAAGGAGCAGTTCCACCTTTCAGTCTGTTACGACAATACCTGTGTCAAAAAGATACTGAGAGGAGATTAGATTGGTATGATGGTCAGAGTACTGCAGTTTGACTTCCTGTTCTGGGAGCACTGTATCCGTCAGTCAGATAGGTTGTTAGACTGTGGACCCTTGGACACTTTATATAAAGAGCAGGTTAATGCTGATTTATCCACCCTTCCTCTAATTCCCAACAAATCCACCCCTTACCATTTCACCCACCTATCCTTGATGGTGCAAATGACCTTGGCTGCCACTCACCTCTACAAATAACCAACCAACAAAGATATTGAGCAACACTTGATTAAGATAAATATTATTTAATTTACCTCCAGTCCCAAAATTTTAAATAGCAGAAAATGTTTTCGAAGGTTTAACCTATGGGAGAGCAGAAGCCCATATATGTTACATAATGGCTTATCAGGAACTAATCTTACCAACTATTATTTTCTTGTCTTCCTTATGTGCAGATGCTTTTTTATCTCTCAAGTACAAGCAAATTGCATCTAAATCGTTTGCAATCACATGATCTTTCTTGTAAATCACCTGCTGTATAGCATTGGCAGTTTTATGACCCACTCCTTCTATAGCTAGGGCAAGATCACATTCATTACCCCACATGGACACCTGCAAAAAATAATTTCATTAGTTGATATATTCAATGAAAATATGGACATTTAAAATTCACAAATGCCATGTAATCACCTGGAACAGATTCATTGTTTCTTCTTTCAACTCCTCATCACTCATTTGTGGAACTTTATTCGTAATCTCATTGCAATACTTGGCTAAACTTTTGACAGACTCTATTGAACCCTTAAAAGCGTCATCTTTCTGCTTTAAATAAGGATCATACGTTGACAAAGTTTTGCTGAAAAACAATGCGTATAGAAAAAATGAACACGAGTGTGTTGGTGAACATTCATTTAACTTCAAGGCATGAAACGTGCACAGAGACTTTTTTACATTGGTCAATCGACCCATTCCATCCCTTTTATAATAACTATATAATTATACCGTGTTATGATTGTACTCTGCACGTAAAATTATTTTCATTTTACCTAGTTTCAAAGAATTCAGTTATTCGACGATAGAAATAACAGTCTGCGAAGAGAAACGGGCAGTCGAACCACGTAAGATCGCGTCCACCCCTTTTCTCTTTATGATGTACCAAATATTGATTCCATCTCTCAGCATCTTTTGCCGCGTTACTCAAAGGAAGAAGTGGTTTATTAGTCTGAACGTCAGTTTTCAACTTCGATAGCATTCCAATGATGCTCTTCAACTCTTCTGAACTACCCTGAAAAGAATATATTACAGTTTGATGTGCTACGTTCCACAACAACGTATTAACATATGAGAATATTACCTCTTGATATTTTCCCGCAATCTCAATTTTATTCCGACAGAGCGTATCAATGACTTGGGTGATGACTACTGGCATTCTATCTTTAGTAAACATATACGCAAAACTCCTGCAACAAAATGTTGACAAGAATAGTGCGATTAAACAATATTAAAAAAAAACAATATCATAAGGAACACATACTGCTCATTAGACTTTCAATAAAAACTCGTACCTTTTATACTTGGCCGAAGCCAAAACATTGATGGGAGTGGAGCAATCAATTGAGTCAAATAATCTCGGCATGGTTAATTTTTACAGATAACTCGATGATATGATCATTAGAATTCGTGTTGTAAAAGTCTTTTAAATAGAGGTAGCACTTGAAAATGCCAAAAATGGGCATGGAAACAAACTTGTCACGTTTTAGTAAACAACATCGTCTGCTTGATACGAATTTCGATGCTCATTGTACGCGACGGGAAGGTCATCTGGGTGGCGGGAAAATTGAGTTGATGTTAAGGCGAGTCAGATTAGTAAGACGTTTATGACGATTGGTGCTGATAAAGAATCATGACAGAAAATTATTTTTCTAGATAATGATCAACTTTGGAAAATATAAACTAAAATTTAGATCGACAGCGCACTCACTGTTTGCTTTCAGTTCCGGGGTCGTTTTGCTGCATAATAAAAACGCTCTTCTAAAAAACATAAACGATAGTGCTCTTCAAAGGGCAAGTGTAAACTCTCCAGTTATGAGGACCGAAAGCAAAAGGAATCCTTAAATACTGAGTAAAATGACAATTATCACTTCACTTTCAATCCGTATCCTGGAAGGAAGAAATCCGAAATATCATTCAGCCTGGTTTCACGTCCATTGAAAAATCTTAAGGCAACACCCGAAATATCCATAATCAAAAGATCTTCCAAACAGACTACTATTTATATTGTCAATTAGTTCATCAATCAACATCAATTGTTTTCTTACTGACCGCATTTTTATAAATATATAAGCAAAATTTGAGTACCATATGGTTTCTGACAAATAATGCATTTGGTAACTTGATTCTAAAATTAAACATATCGTCTGAGAATGAAATTATGAAAACTTTTTAAATGGTATGACAGCATTTATGGTCTCAAAATCAATGAAATACAAGATTCTATAAGTACCTACTCTATTAGTGCCAAAATTAAGAACATATACAACCAATGCCGTCTTTACTATAAGGGCACACAGGGCCCGAGCCACGATCAAAGCTTTTAACGTTGGGTGGTGAATGCTTTCGACCTATTTGAGTGAGAACTTACGAACTAGAAAAAACACTGTTTATCAAAAACGTATATTTTTCCGATTGAAATACACCCAACATTAATACGAGAATACCAAAATGTCCTTAATTCATCAACGGTTAATCTCCCATAAGCTTTTATTGTAGCTAATTATAGGGTGGAATTTTCAGGGAAGTGTTATAAGTAAGTATCTAGTTAGTTTAGGTCGCACATTGGGTCTTTCAGTTTTCTTCTCTTCCCTCTCAAAAATAGCGAAGTATGCATCGAATACCCTAGTCCAAAACCTGAAGGAACAATGTCAAAGGGAAAAAATCAAGGTGCCATGTTTGCAGAGAAAGGATTTTAAAGGAAAAAATTAGATGCCACAAATGTTGCCTTAAAAAATGCATCCAAGGTCAGGCCGCATTCCCCATTACAAATAAATCACACTATTGACGGATAAGTGATTTTTTTTCTCGTGAATCAACTTTTACAGGTTTATTTATTATATTGAATTACCGCCACTTTGTTCACGCAGTAGAATTGCCAAAATCACGTGAAAACAGAGCATATCAGTTGTTTCCAGCAACATATCGGACTAGTAGTTCACGTAATTGATCGCATCATCAGCGGTAATTCGACGCACACAGTTTCTATGGATAAAGCCTAGTATCACGGATATAGAAAGACCATATTTTATTTTCTGTACTTAAGATTAAATTGTATTGACAAGTATGGGAAATACCATCGATAGTCGATGATAGTGCATCAGTCACGCCGGTATTACAGTTTCTTTGGACAAGGACGGTATAATCGGATAATTTCCATTCAAAGAGTTCACCCCACTGGGTTCAGACGCCTTTTTGCAGCCACAACACAGAGGTACTGACGCTGCCTGGACTACCTTTCGTCAGTCTTTTTCTCTTCAAACTCTTTGAAACGTCTATTCCAGAAGCAGTTATTATTGCTACCGCCAGCCTAGCCCACTGCAAGGGCATTTAGACACCACTAACCCTTCCAGTACGTGGGAGGGCCAATGTGACCAATATTACCGATTGTGATGTTTACGTAATAGACCCAGCGACTTGTCCATGAGTCCGGAGCCCCCGAAATTTTAAATATTTTTTAAGAGTGGCACTAAAGGAGAAAGTCATATTTTTAACAAAGAATGTTTAATGTATTCACTCTTCAGTTCGAACAACTTTTTAAATAAATATTTTTGTAATTTTCAAACAAAAGTCTAAGGGTTTTATATTCTTTTAGGAGTTTATACAGAAAATCTTTAAGTATATCGGCTGTTACACTGCAACTGCAATTGCGCCCTTAATTGCCGTAGCACACAAATTTGTTCTAATTTTCAATCCCCCCCTGCCCCGCTTATAGTCAGCATGAAACTCTCCCCTCCCGCGAAACGAAAAATTGGCAATGGCAACAGGTCATCTAATTGTATAAATCTCTTAAGATCTCCAGGAACGGACATAGGTAGGTACTGCGTAGTACTTACGCAACAAATTTCGTCAGGCAACAGCCAAACGCAATTCTCAATAGCATAATACTCACCCACTGACAGCAGAAGTGCTCTCCGCCAGGAAAAGATAGACTTTCCAACCCATCGAAATGTCATTGAAAGGGGGAATGCAACAATACATTAAACCACCAGACTATTGTAAAATATTTAGGCTCCCAACTGCCAATAGCATTTTAAAAACAGCTATTTAAGTTTCAGTTTTTGGACTAATATCATGATTGCGGGACGCTTTCGCAACTATGCGCTTTACGCAAAGCGCCTGGGTTGCACCGGTTAGAACATAAAAATATTGATGAAGAAGCTGTCGACACATTCTCTAATCAAGGAAGAGGGATATATCTCAGCGAAAATACAAAAACTTCAACTTATACAGAGAGCGGTGAAGTACATTCTACAAGACAAAAATTTCAGTTTCACAGTCAAGAGTTTCACAAATGAAATAAAATTATAGACAAGAGACGGTGAAACGGGGTTTTTCTATTATTCTTGTTTATTTTTGAGTAATTCGAGAATAAGTAAATTTTATAAATGAAAAACTTAAACTTTGTGGTTACACAATGTTAATTTTATTCGCACGGCCCGGGTTTCGCCCTCAGGTAGGAAGGTCCTGAGGGTAGTATATAACCACGAGTATTTTGTAGAGTCTTCACCTGAAGATGACGTTATAGTACGTCGAAACCCGGGTCGTGCAAATAAAATTATCATTGTGGAATCACAAAGTTTAAGTTTTTTATTTATACAATGAATAAGTTCCACCAAGTAACGCCTGAAACTACCAGTTAGATAAGTAAATTGACAAAAATCATATTAGGGTAACTCCGTTTTTTTTACTTTGAAGGTATGGCTGTTCACGAATGTTATTTCGCGCAATGAGATGTTATTTCGCGCGTCATGATATCACTGCGGTGAGCTCAGAGTATCTTCTTAGCACTGTCACGACATAATTTAATGAACATTAATCTTTACGGAAAGGGTTTTATCACTGACGATATATACCAGGGAAGGGACTCCTGAGTGAGATTAAAGTTGAGCGAATAAAAAGCTTACCTCTCCAAATCGTCTGGCAATGTTAAAAACGTCCCCGTCAATATCTCGAAAAAGTTTAGCCATTATAAAAAGCACTCTATCTGTACAAAAACTATATGCAGTCGACCTGTTTGAAAAATCAAATTACGTAAAAAACATCCACATTAAAATTATCATAACTTTAACCTAAATGAATTAACCACAATGGTAAAGGAAAGTTATTTACCCGATGTATTTTGTGGACAAAGACTCTTCAATGGGAGTAGAACCGAATATAAATTTTGAGGATTTAAAAGCTGCCATTTCCGTATATCTTGATGAGATCTCTACTAAACCTTCCCCGAATTTTGCAGAATGTAAACAAAAATACAAAGTAATTATATTTTACGTCATCAAATAACAATCGTCCACCGTCGTCCAATACAATGGTCTGATATTATGGTTGTGCTTAATACATATCCAAGGTAAAATACAGTTATTATATCAGTGCGATTACTTTCGTTTTCTCACCGAATTCTATTTGCATTACAGAAAAACAGCGTATTTTTGCACATACTTATAAAAGAAGGGTTTTTCACTTGCTTTTTGTATTAAAATTAATTTTTTTTTAAGTTTATCAATAGATATCGCGTGAATTCTCTGGGCTGAAAACTAGAGATCATTCGCTTTTTCTTGAACCCTGGAAAACCATAGAAATGTAGTGGGAAACTATTTTTGTCGGTGAAATCTTTGGTTTGGACACAAAGGTAATTGTAAGTTAATGCGCATTTTTCGGATAAAAGAGATTACCATTTTTAACTACACATTAATAGAAGTCGTTTGCTGTCTATGCTAATCTGTTTCCAACACCTTTCTAAATAAACACTCCGTCACACTTCGAAAGTCTCCAAAATATTTCTAACGTCTCCTCACTCAATTACCAACGCAACTTAATTTGTACGCGGCCATCAACGATAAATAACGACATAGAGCGTTGTATTCCATCTCTTAGGAACCGGAAAAATATTTTAACACATGAATTTGTCAGAATGCGTTGCAAACCCAAGTTGGTTGTTTACAGAGAGCTGATGTAATGCGCGCAGGACAGTAAGAAAATATTTATAACGACATGATGGAAAGGTAGAAAGACACCTGCTCTAAACAAAAAACGCCAAAAGGTTCATAGTCTTACATCCCATCCGACAGACAGAGCACTACACTTCGAAAAGCTCTCCACATAGCACGCAAGTGGACATTGGTATACCGACGAAAAATCTACACGATTGCTGACGAAGATTCGAACCTAGGTCTCCGAGATGGGAAGCCAGTATTTTAGCTACCACACCAGCCCAATACCCAAACAAAACCAGCCCCATTACATCCGATCGTGGAAGCGCCCAAAAAATCCATGAAATATCAATTAAAAATGAAGAGGAAGAAAGATAAAAAATCTAGATGTCGAAACCCAGACTTGAAAGTTAAATCAGCAGTTTCTGATATGGTCAACATCCTTCAAATAATGCTACCGCAATAGACTTAAAATTGGGATAAGACTTTTCACCAGCATAAAGTAGTGAAGTACTGCCAATTCTGCATTTTTTAAACTAAAGTATGTACATTCAATACACATAATAATGATTTCCCATCGCGATCCAGCCTAGGGTTTAACGCCAGTAAAATTGGAATAAGAATCCAGACTATCCTGTAAGTACTGTTCACGAGTATTGACTTGGTGCCAAGAGGATTGCCTATTCAGTGGTCAAAGGGGCGAATATAGATAATAAAATCGTAAGGAAAACCGTAAATATATTAGCTAAAAGCGATATGCAGAGCTCACGTTTTATTGTTCTTCAAAATTAAATATCACCTGAATGTGGCGAAGATTTGATAAAACAATCGTTTACCAATATTGTTAACATGTTTCTCCAATGCTAAACAAGGCATTCTGAAGCTCGCCAAAGGTGCAGACCTTGCCTTAATGTTTAAGCAAATTGTATGAACTTAATGCTGCAGGAAATAACTTCTCGAGGAAAGGGTTCAAAATTCTCTCATTACTGGTGTAGCAAGCACTTGTCTCCAACAAGGCCATTACATCAGTTCAATGACCATTTACAAGATATATTGCCCTTGTTCACTATTTTCAAAAGTGAACTACCCCATGAGTTAGAATATTCAGGCTGAACAATGTGGTTATTCAGTTTTCACTCCTTCATCCAGAGAAATATATAAGCGTTGTATATTAGTGGAAAGATACGTTTTTTATTTCTATTTTATCTCTGAATATGAGTGACCTCCCCATCATCAAAAACAGTTTATGTTTCTTCCACTAAACTCATTCCATGCCAAAGGCATTATTTAGAGAGGGTGATGGAAAAAAGTATACATTTTCTTTTAGAGCTTGAATTTGGATGTGGATGACAATTTTCTTAGGGGCACAAGGTTTTTTAGAAATAGCGCAACTATGTAACAAAATAAACACTAAACCCAGTATCCTTTTATGACTCCAGTATCACGGAGTTCTAGGTTGGCAGTATCATGGAGTTCTAGGTTTTTGCTAGTTAAGGATTACAGCTTGCTGCAACAAATCAGGCATAAAAGATGCCACTGACTCCACCACTTCCTACCATAGTAATCCATCTGGTAAACATTTGTGGTTGTTGAAGGCCGAGCATATTTATATATGATATTAACTACGCATGACTATGGTTATCATATTTGTCCAAATATAGCTCCCCCAATTTTCATCCACATTTTTGGAAATACAAACCTAATTTCTATAATGAGCTATCCCTTATATGCAAAGCACACTTAATGGAAAAATTAAGAAAAGAAAAAAAGAAAATTCTTTTCGATCCAAACTGAATTTTCGAATGCATGGATAAATGACAGGACACATCAAGCATCTGCCACTCAACATGTGCCTTCAAGCTGACGAAGGGATTGTTCAATTAAGCATCATTCATCAAGGGGCTAAAGAACGCTTGTCATTCCTTGGAGAATTACTACCAAATCGGAATTATCCACCCTGGTATCCATTTTGTCGCCATCTACAGAATGGCTATTAATCAGGCCCTAAGATTGATGGTATTTAGTGATGTAAATTGATGAATCCTGAATGTTCAAAATTGTTTTTACCACACTTATTTTAACTTCACCTGTTTGTTTGTTGGTTTGTCTGGATGGAATCTTGTAATTAAAATTTAACCCACTTTCCAATGTTCAATCGAGCTGAAATTTGGCCCACTTACTTGCTCTTGATGACAACACATGCATCAGTCATTAAATTCAATTTTTTTTCCAAGTTAATCTACTAAAATGAAATGGTTTGTTTACATTTTGTGTTGCGGGTTGCATCGTATTTTGTTTTGGGCCCATTTTGTTAGCGGAGTGAAAATGTGACTGATAGCACAAATTAGGTAGTGTGGTTTAGGAACCTCTGGTACTCAGTGCATCTTTTCCTGTCATTGAATCCTGTATGGAGGCACTTGGAGCTTTCCTTCCCGCTGCCTACGGCCACCGGTGTCGCTAGTAGAAGTTAGCAGTTATGTTAAGTGAGAAGAAATGCTCATGCATAGATAATTTAAATTTCAAAGAACCATTGAACAATTAATATAAAGACTAAAAAGGAGAAAATAATAAAACGTAAAAAAACTTTTTAAAAAAACCACACTAATATTCAAGTGTACTAAAAAGTAAAAAATAATTTTTTCATCACTCAGAAAATAAAAGCATAGGTGCTTTTTCTTAATCAACATCCAACCTCAGTCGTTTATATTACCAATATCTATTCCACAAGGTGGGAGCTTGTGGAACAGATATTGATAATATAAATGACAGAGGTCTGATGTTGATTAAGAAAAAGCACTTTCATTTTCCGAGTGACGAAAAAATTATTTTTTACTTTTTAGTATGTACCTACACTTGAATAAAAGCATGGTTTATTAAAAAAAGTATTGTTTTACATATTATTGTTTTTAATAGACAAAGATTGGTTGGTTTTACAAATTCCTATTTCTCTCATATTGAGAATGTCAATCGCTGCTGTTCAACATGTCAAGTAATAGTTGGTTATCTTTCCTCAATGTATTTTTAGATCTAATGTGTGGAAAAATAATCACAATGAAATTGAATTGCGGGTTGCATACATTATTTTCCACGACATAATTGGGTGTTAGCATCATCGTCATGTAAAAAAATTAATGATTAAATATAAATAGTTCATAAATTCTAAATACTATTGTTGAATAAATTCGCAAAGTTGTTCTCATTTTTCAACGGGTATTTCAGTTGTTCTCATGAGAGGAACAATATCTACGACACCATCGCATTGCGGGTTGCATGAGATCTTTTCCGAGGTGCAAGAGTACAATTTTTCTGTAGGAAAAACCTCAATATAAATTCGCAGGTGTATGATGTTTTTGTTCAGAATGGAATCAAGGCACTTTCACTCATACACCGACTTGTCTCGGACTAAAATACAATTTTCTTTATCAGTCTTTTGAACAATGAGATCTTCTTGGATGACGTCATAAAGCTCTTGAAGCATCGACTGAAGAGTAGAGGTGTTGGAAGGGTGGATCATTCCTCAAGCTGCACAAGTGAAGGACAAGCTGACTTCTGTTGCGTTTTCCAAGCATGCATATTTGCCATTTGGTTTTGGGCACAGAGTTAAAATCTAGCTGGTGAGTAAAGTAAGCTCCTTAACTTTTAATATCGGTTAATTATCAATCAAGTGGCCAACGACACATTTAAAAGTATCCCTTTCTGAAACCTTGGTCAATGCTTCCAGGAAAACTGCTAGGAATATGTTATAATGTCAAGCAGGAACTAGAAAAGGTCCTTACTACTAAAAACAGGAGTGAAAAAACAAGTAATGCTGGTTATACCACTCTCACTAAAATCATTAAGAATTAATATCCCTCCTAGGTTGCCCTCAAGAGTATACATACACAATTTCTGGAAGGTGATCAGGAAATTCAGACAATACCTGAATTACAAGAGGCTTAATCTTGCATGGTAGGGGATAATCAATGAATACTCCTTGTTCTAAGATAAAGATGTTTCATTAACAATTAAACATAGCCAGCTTACATTGGATTAGCTACAAATAAAAAGCATCTTCACTCGAAGGTGATGAAAAGCATCAAGTCCAACACTTAGAGAATCTTCTGACGAAATCTTGAAGAACTTCTGAGGAACTGCTGGCTGTTAACTAACCAACCACTAACTGACAAATAAGTGAACTTCCTTCCCAACCTAACGGGGGTTATATAGTAAAATGGAAGCTTCAGAGGCAATTGCGCCCTAAATTGCCTTAGCACACAAATTTGCTCCTAATTTTCAAAATTTCAACCTCCCCCCCCTCCCCCCCCCTCTGCTAAAACACAGCATGAACCTCTCCCCTCACCCGAAACGAAAACTTGGCTACATTAATGGTAATAGGTCATCTAATTATAAAAATCTCTAAAGATCTTCA
This sequence comes from Pyrrhosoma nymphula, assembly GCA_963573305.1. Taxonomy (NCBI): domain Eukaryota; kingdom Metazoa; phylum Arthropoda; class Insecta; order Odonata; family Coenagrionidae; genus Pyrrhosoma; species Pyrrhosoma nymphula. Next base: position 66,607,581 of record OY754337.1, on the reverse strand, counting down.
GGACCAGACATAGGTAGGTACCATGTAATACCTACACAACAAATTTCGTCAGGCAACAGCCAAACGCAAACCTCAAAAGCATAATACTCACCCACTGACAGCAGAAGTGCTCTCCGCCAGGAAAAATAGACTTCCAATCCATCGAAATGTCATTGAGTTAGATGGAAGCTTGCCCCCTCCCCCCAACCGAATATGGAAAACCTTCGAGAAGGTTCTGGGTAAAAGAAGTTTTTAGCATCACCTTCAGTTCGCAGGCAGTCCCATAAGTGTTGATGAGGCCCAAGGGGGGGGCCTCCATCAACACCTATGGGAATCATAAGGAGGGGATAAGAAGTATGTTCGACACACTAAGCTTGATGCACTACATTTTGCTGCCTTGAGTGCACTCTGCAGTGATGGTTTCTGCTGCTCCTTACAGGACTATTCTCTTGGCACAGCAGAGGGGTGTAGCTGTGATATCAGAGGCTGCCTCTAGCAGGCAGAGATAGCCTTGGTAGGGGTTGCATTCTCTAACGGCCTAATTGCACACTGCCCAGCATGTGAATCAGTGTCAATGATACTTTGATTTAGCAAGTGTGTCCATCGAAAGCATAGGGTATCGGGACAAAGGGATATAGGGATTGGGATGGTTTATACCCTTGTTAATGGTACCACTAGGAACAGGAAAAGGGAGGAAGGAGATAACAGACAGTCTACCAGGGTGAGTATGTAGCACTGTGAGAAATTTTCTACAGCAAGTTCATATCCTTTTGGTTTAACGGCCTCCAGCAGGGCCGTTAAACAGCCGTTAGCAGCTTCATCCTCAGGGTGTCCACGTCTACTACGGAAGAGCTAGACTAGACTACTATCTTCTGAATTGGCACACTTCGAGAATGTCCATCTGGACCCCAATGGTGGCAGTCATGACAGAAAACAGGACCCAATTGGGAGAGGCGGATCTCATGGGATCTCCTAAGGAGAAAAGGAGGGGGTGGAGAATTTATTAATGCCTCCCAAACTTTCTTCTAATTCCTCTGATTCTGCATGGGATATCATAATTCTCTTCACCTGTCTCCTCCCAGGTAGGGTGAATGCTGTTGTGAACACAGCCCCATTTGTGTCCTGCTTTTTCATTAATATGTGAACGCCTGGCCAGTTTTTCAATTAATCCAAATTGTCCTGCTTTCTCCCTTTTAAAAACGCCATGTACCAAATGCTGAAATGCAGCATATCAGATAATATCCGACGGCAACAGTATTATTTTGTTTCTGTCTTCATATGAAAAATATGCATTTTAAAGGGAATTTTGCTGTTTGTAAAATTACGAGTTTTGGTCCTTCTTCCGGTTAACAGTCACAACGATCACAACCGAGTCCGGCTGGTCTGGCATTTAGATCACTTTCCACTTCCTGTTCTAGTTTACGTAAAATTGTTTTAACCCATGATAGCATGCACTTTTTTGATATGCGAGAACATGCAGGGCGGGGAAAAGACCGAAGGGAGGACTGCAATCAGACAGGCATTACTAAATCATTCAAGGAATCGTTATTAGACACTTTTGGCAGAAAAAATGTTTGACTTACAAAATATGTTGAACTTGAAGTAACAAAGTTGCAAAATGTTTCATGGAGGACATAAAAAATGCAACATTTTCTGATTTTCAATGCGATGCATTTTTGTTTACTCATCTCTATTGACGCCACATAATCTACAAGTGAAAAGCAAATGAAAAGGAATTTAATGTGTTGTCAGGCTTTTTATCGAAATGTCCTACTTTTTTCCTTCAAATGTTTCCTTCCTTTCCTTTTGAAAATTGTGATCTAGTCACCCTACCCCAGCCATCCACTTCAACATGTATATGCTGAACCTTGGACAAAACCTCACTTTTCTTTTGAATTTTGGTCACATAAACATCTACTAGTGGATGCCTTTTAAATTTACAGTTTGATTTTACCCTTTTTTTTAATTTAACCAATTTACTCCTTTATCCTTATTAAGGACCATGCTTCATGAACAATCAGGATGCTGGACTCTACTCAAAATGCATGACCTAATATTTGAGAATAAAAAAACACCTTACGATTGAACAACAAAAACGGTGACGTGAAAATTTTCCAACTTATGCAGCATGAAAAAAGTGATGTTTGAAAATGTGTTCAAGGTTAGAGGTATACTTTTCGGAGCTCAAAGCCTTGTTTTCCTAAAACAAAAAGAAAACTTTTCTGACAGTCATCCAAACACATAATAAAAACGGTAGCATAATAATCTATGGCAAACATGTCAGCTTTGAATATGAATTGGGAGGTTATGGTAGCAGTGTGCACCTGAGTCGAACAGTGAATTTTAAAGGAAGCTTGAATTATGAATTTTCACAAAAATAGCCAAAATTTTTGTTGCAAAATGACGTTGAGATGATAAACTCCAAGGCAAGATGTTGAATGATAGGAGTTTACTGCAATGTAGTGCATATGCCAACTGCACAACTAGAGTTTGACTGTTTTTGGAAGAATTCAATCGAATATCAAATTCTTAGATTCGATAAGAGTTGATCGAATCCTCACTTCCTGACTATATCACTAGTAAAAATCAAAGAGAAATTCCAAAATTCAAGCCAAAATTCAGGAGAATGGGATAGCATAATAATTTTATTTTGTTTGCAATTGAAAGTTCATGCCAAAAAAGAATGCTGATGAGGATAGCCAGTAGTAATATTTTAAATGTTATGCTAGCTAAACCAATTTTTAGATATGTAGACAGTTTGATGCAGCACTGAAAACAGCATAAGGCTCTCTTGGCTTTGATTGTGATATCACTTCACAGTAAACATCATACCGCCGTCAGAAAACATGTAAAATAACACATATGTGATACTGCCTATGACATTAAATATTTTTTTCTTGTGGAAATTTTGGAAAGTTCGGCTATTTTTTCCTGGCATGTGAAATATATCATGCATTTCAAACTGCGCTTAACTGAGTAATAAGACACTAAGCTTTAATTTACAGCCTAAACTATGAGGAAATTGATAACTGATTCACAATCCCATTCCCTGATTTTTCAAGGAGGTAGCAATTTCAAAGAGTTTTCCCAATTTTCAAGAGTTTCGTGAAGTATGACACCCTGTTCCCTAAATATTTATCCTTTTCTCTCTAACCATATCCTACACTACGTCATTTGTTTCTCTCTCCATCCACTTCATTACTTCCATCCGTCCCCCAAAATCTCAACTCAAAAATCATATATATATATATATATATATATATATATATATATATATATGCAAAATACATGAAAGAGCATTACCCTCTTTCATATTCTACCCTAAAATTAGCTAGGGAGACCAATTTTGTGTTTATTATATATTTAAAACAATTCAATATAACATACATTCCTTGCAAGATATTAAAAAGCTGAACTGAAAAAAATCTTCATGCTATGAGCACCACCTTTTTTTAGTTCACCTGACCACATTCTCACAAATCATAGATAGGCATATAAATAACATTTAACAACTTTCAGTTTCTCTTTAGGTTCATTTTCAACCACATCTCTGAAGATGCTTGAGAGTCAATTCTTCCAAGCTTCATTCTAAGGTTAGAATTTAACTGACATCACGAATACCTCCCTCTTCAATCTACAAGAAAAGAAATTAGTGTAAACATTCATCCATAACAGAGCACAGGACCATAAAACATGCTCGTTGAATAAAAAAACAACATGATGAATTATCAAATCAATCCACCTAATATCTAGGGTAGTAAGTAGTTCACGAATGATTAGCCTCTTGAGTGTTGGGCTCTACATTGTAATAATTTTATTACATATGTATTATGGTAAAATGTGTTAGAAACTTTGGCCAACATTCATACATACTACTTTAAGTTCATATTAGTAAGCAAAAATCTACTTCCTTCGGAAAATTTACAAAATTCTCAACATTAATCAGAGGACCAAACTCAAGGATAGTAGTTTCATTAATTATATGAGGAGGTGACCAACAACTGATTTCTTTACCATGAACAGCCCTTTCAATTTTCGCTTCGAGTGGAGCTCTCCTGCCCTGAATGGACAATCAAGTCGTGGGTTGACTGTATGTCAACAAATACATTTCATCGTGATTTGTGGATTCTCTTCTTTTTAAATAATTTGCAGGTCTCTAATACCCCGTGTACATGAAAAAACTTCAATACTCTCACTACAAAGCTGATGCTGTCATACGAATCTCTCGCTGAGCAGTGAGAACAGAGATAAAGTTCTGTAAAGTCCGTAAACATAAATGCAACATTTAAACAAATAAAGTTAGAACTCTACAGAGAATAACCTATACAGAGGTAGGAGCATTATTGTGCTTAAGTTTGAGAGCCACTGCCACAATATTTGTGTAGTAATCCCAAAAAATTGGGCATTGCTTCTCAGAAGTCAAAATATAGGGGCTCTTTTTTCCTCTCTTCCTCAAAAACAAGCTTTAAATAGACTTTTAAAAAGTATACTTTTAATAAATAAACTTGGATTGAAACAAACTAAATATTGATGCCCATTTCATAAAAATCAAGCTGGCCATTTTCTGAGAGATATTTCTCAAACTCAAGTGTTGCATACTTTCTGCGCCGACAGTTAATGCACCAACCAGACCCATTGATATTACATTGCTTGAAATTTTTAAGCAGGATTCATCCAGTTTATTACAGAGGTCAATTTATTTAGTTTAATTTGCAAAAAAATATAAAATTATGATAATGCAATCTTCCTAGTCTTTATGCACCCCTAAAATTTCATCAGAACCTCTAAGTCAACTGTTAGTAGCTGCAAATATGGCTTAGCAACTTGTATTAACCGTAATTTTTTTCTTATAATTCTCTTCTTTTGAAGTCAGTCTCATGGTGTCGCTTATATCCATGAACATTATATTTCCTGAATCCTTATGATTCATTGCTTCAGCTTGGTGCATAAGGTCTCCTCAAAATTACTAATTTCTTCTTATTGGCTCATTTCTTTGATATCCAGAGATTACTAACAATGTCAAGTAAATAAACATTCATAAATGCTGGCATAACAGCCCTCGCATGGAATGAACTAAAACTAAGATTGCCTGCTGGCGAACTATTCCCTGAAACTATCCACCAAACACACCAAAAGTAGTACCATGGAACTATCCACCGAGTGAACCAAAAGTAGTTCCACCTGTCCATGAAAGTAATTCTCAGAACTATTCAATGAGTGATTAGAGTAGATTGTAAGGGTGGACGAGGGGCTTCTTGAGCCCTCCTGGCACTTAGACCCCTTTGGGTTCATTGTGCCATCCCACATTTAATCTGCCTGCCACTTACAGACAGGGGACAAGAGCACCACGGTAGAGGTATGAAGGAGGGGCCACCCCTTAATATGTGTTGCCCATGCGTCGGAATGTATTTTTTCCAAAATCATAATTTTCTTAAATCAAAGTAGTTGACTACATGTAAATAGTTGCCCCTTGGTTTGATACTTCTCTATCAACATCTGAACAAGTTTCTGCTGGGGGGTTATTTTGTAATCTCACCTTTTAAATAACTCTTTGCAGGAAGGCGGGAGATCTGTTTCCCTCTCTTAATGATCGTCTCACGAACGGTTCGTGAATTGTCGAAGCTTCAATTACCTTATATCATATAAAAGATGCCGAGACTAGCGAATACCCAGATTGCTCAACATCTTACGGAAGATATCTTACACTGTACATACCACGAAAATCTAAATACAGTCAAAAGTACAAGCAACATGTAAGCGATCACTCAATATTTAAAAAAAATTAAGTGCATCTAATTAGTGTTTGATTCACAAGCATGGGAAATATCTACCAAGAACGTAGATTTAAGGCAATATTTGTTAAAATTATGAAATTATGGTATAAATAACTGAATTCCATTCTCCATACACTGGCGGATAGGCACACGAAAACAAAGTATCAGCAACATTGTTTGGGAAATATTGATACGAAATAGATACACAGATAATTCAAGCTAATAATAACATAAGCATTTCAAACAAAGCATACCTTCAAGTGCCCAATATATTGGAGTTGAAAATGCTGAAGTTCTTCACGTTTAGCAAATTACAACAATACAATTTAAAATCGTTTGTATCTTTTGCACCCTTGTTTATTTTCCAACTCAAGCTTCAAGTGGAAATGATGGTGGCTCCATGCAGTGGCGGATACATATGGGGGGCACGGGGGGCACGCGCCCCCGCCAGTCAGCCCGCATGCTATTCGTTCGTCTTTCGTCAGTCGACTCTTGAGTCGAGTTATCGAGTAGTTGTACTTTCGTATGTAGCACGCGTGCGCGTCCGCGTCATCGTATTTATACGTTTCTGTCGGGCACATAGATAGCTAACCTACGAGAAAAGTCGCGGCCATTCAAGAGATCTCGATACGTTATTCTGTCTGGCATTTGTTCGAGAAAAATCACGAATATTCTACTGTTTGTATTTGTTCACACTCCTTAAAAGTCTGGAAGCGAACATTCTGGCACCGAATGTTCTCGAAACAACCGAGCTACATAAATAAGGGAAGCAGAGTCGCTGCCAGGCAGTCAGTTTGAAAGCTACAATTGTCGCGATAACTTGCGCCCCCCCCTTGAGTTTTTTCTGTATCCGCCACTGGCTCCATGTCACGTTCTTTATGACAGGTGAGATGGAACTAATGGCAGACGGAGATAATGAAACGGATCAAGAGTCGAAAGATAGGGATCAGAGTGGATGAATCGTCTAAAAGACATGACCGGCAGTTCACCGCTTGAGATCCGAAGATGGTCACGCAGCCTGGGTGGCGGAGTTGAACTACGAAAAAGTGACATTTTATGACGTATTCTCACTAAAGTGAGATTACAAAATAACCCCCTGGTTTAGTCAATCCCGAAATAGAGGAGAATAATGGCTACCACAGAAATGACCAGGGTTATTATGTTGAACGAGCTCCCCAACTAACAGTGGAATAAACCTTTTAACTAAAGCGGAACTAACGGTGGTTAAAAAAATTCCTGGACTCCACCAAAGAATTAAGATTTCACTAATGATGCAAGCTATTTGCAAAGAAAATTATATCTTGCGTGATTAGATCAATACATGCTAGTGTACTCCAGACAACTGAAGGGTGCTCTCTGCAAGCACTGTGTTTTATTCCTTCCCGTCGCTGGAACTGTTAAAAGGGTTTTGAGATCATTCATGTTTGAGCCATTCTCAAAATTGAAGGATATGCATGAAGATGGTCGGAATCATGTCGCCACCAACTTCCACAAAACTGCAACATTTGCTGTAAAGGCTATTCTCGAAAATATACCTGTGGATGTCCAAGTAAAAAGTTGTCACCAAAAAAGTCAAAGAAAACAAATATAGTCATCGATTACTTCCTGTATAGTATTCTGCGGAACATATCACATGCCTGAAGGAGGAAAAGAAGTGGATGAAGGGGTTTTCTTCGATCTGTTGAATTTACGAATCGAATCTGGCAAAAAAAATTGAAGAATCACCTGGAGAGGTATCGCTGAAATAGTTTACACGTCGCTCTAATACAAAATGCATTAATAGGCCTATGTAGCGAAGTTATTAGGGAGAAAATTATGTGATATTAAAAACCCATGGCTCATACAATATTAGCTGATGAAACTATGGAAATAGTAGGGAATGAACAGACATCTATCAGCTTGTGTTTCTATGATGAAAGTCAAGGAAATATCCAAGAAGATTTTGCAGGATTTGCAGAACTGTAAGCAAAAGATGCCCCATAAATAGCCATAGCGATTGACAATTTATTGGTAACCTATAATCTCCCACCAAAATAATGTATAGGATTTGATTATGACCGTTGCTCTACAATGGTAGGCAAAGAGGGCAGTGTAATAGTGATTTTAAGGAAAAAGTATACTCAAGCATTACTTTTCCATTGACTAAACTACACACTTAATCTTGTGGTACATGACGCAAACAATGTACAAGAAATTATAAACAATATTGCCACTGTAAACGATACAATTAACTTTTTCAAATAATCAAGTGCTCATAGGACTTTGGCTCCCAATCTATCTCAAATATGTGAGACTAGATGGTCTACTGAATGCAAAAGAATTCAAATATTCAAATGAAATTTTCCTGAGCTTGTCTTATGCCAAGAAAAATTATTCATCTAGTGAAACTATGCCACAGGAAAGTATGTGTACCAGCTGCATTCAGTGGTTACCAAACCTTTGGCCATCGTGGCCCTAATAGCAATAGCAAAATACTCAGCAGTACATATTAGAACCAGTGGTTAACACATTCAGGACCGAGGAAGAATACGCTGCACTTTGGCGTGCGCCTGCCAGGTCCCGGCGACACAGTGTGTGCACCCAAGCGCTCTCAGTTTCTAACGGTATACCAGCACATTGGCCCCAGAGGAAAAACATGGATATATGGGGTCCTGAATGTGCTAATGCTCAGCAAGCAAGATGTATGGATATTTTACAGATGGGAGAACACAGAGGAATCCATGACGTACCCAAAGAAGACTGTGAAGACGCTGACCAAGTCACTAAAGAATCACTACAAAAAGCACAAAAAATAAAAATTTATGTTCCATGAATTGCTAATAGGCAAAAACATAGGAGCAATCCTTCATAAGTGAGTGATATTGATTACTGGAGGTGCTCACTAATAAGTTTGAATAAAAATTCACCGAGACAAATAATACCATACTTTGGTTCCCCTACACCATCATTAAACATTGGTTCCCTATCACCGACGCCATCAACAACGGCTCCATGCATTCATGGCATGTTTTTGAGGCACAGACGATATGACGTACAATGCAACAAAATACATTTGCAGTTGATATGACTAGAACTATAGAAAATTTCACTAGCGACTGATTATCAGACTGTAGTTTCCCAAGTGTCCCACACTAACACAAAAGTGTTGTAAAACCTCTTCTCATGACACGTGCAACAAAATAGTGTCATACAGTTTTAAGGTAAAGTACATTCCATGATATTTGACTACCAACAGCAGAAACAGTTAAATGTCTAAATAACGGTGTGAAACAAGCAAGTGGTCAATTGACCGCTCACGGTCAGTGAAGGAAATAAATGTGATTTCTCCTGACCTTAGTCATCAAAAATATTATTTACTTCATTTTTGCTTATTTTATTCCAAAAAATTACAAGTCAGAAAACCTCAATCTCCTAATTCAAATAAGAACAAAATTAGACCAAAAGAAAAACCTAAACAGTCAATTGACCACTGCCGGTCGTTCTAGTGCTAATATAAATAATACAGAGAAGTTATGCTGATTTATGAAAATAAAATAAAAATCGATTTCAAGAACTCACGAAAATTCTCACGAAATATGTAATTGCAGCATTATGGATTTTTAATTACTTGCATGAATCTAATTTATTTCCTACCATTCTACATAAATGTGACTACTGGTTACCTTAAGGTAAAAAAACAGGGTCTTTTTAGAGCTTTTACAAACTTGTAAAAATGCAATAATTAAAAAAAAACAAATTGTTAAATGACCAATTTCCGATAAACCCATCACTAATTTTCTCAGTACCTGTATAGCCTCACCCCCCTCTTCCCGCCAATTTCATTCCCCAACTACCCAAACAAACCTTGAGAGTTGACCTAATTTCCCTCCCAAATCCTGTACACAGGGAAGATTACACTCCCATCCACTAATTCCTCCTACCCCCATCCTCCCCCTCCTCTCACAGTATACATATTAGCCACCACTAAACCAACTGTATTGATACAGTAAAAACCCCATACAACGAACACCCATACAGCGAAATTTTAAGGAAAACTCCCTATTTCGAAGTCATTGGCCCGGTCCCGGACCCTTCCAATGGACAATACACGCAAAAAAACCTCCCGTAACGAACCTTTCTAACTACGAAAACTCCGTACATCGAAGTCTTTTCTTGGGCCCAAAACATGAAAAGTGCCCCTCTAGAATGAATTATTGAGAAAAAAAACGTAGCATTCTTCATTTACAGGTAATTTTTCCATAGACATTTACGTAATGAGCAGGAAGTTGAACCGCAGCGGAGAGTACCGCGTCTTAACCCTTCCGCTCCGGGCTTCGAAAATGTTTACATCCGAGATCTACAGAGCAGAGGGCATGAAGGAAACTTGACGCTCTCGCTCGGTGAAGGCTCGTTTACACGTTTATTATGGTGGGAACCAGCAACTCTGATGGTTCCCACAATAAAAAACGTGTAAGGGAAGCCAAAGCTCCGCTCCGCATTAGCTGAGCCGGGTGATATAGTTCGGTGGATGAGTAATGCACCAAGAGGGGAGGGGGAATACCAGTCAGTTCCAGCCGGCCAGACGTAACCCAATACAGAAAAATACTCTGAAAAGATCAGATCAGGGGGGCTATTCTCCACTCTCACTCATCCGCCCCACCTCTTTTGCGAAGGTGCAGGTGGTGAGGATGGAGCTCAATTTTCCCTTTTTAAATCGTATCAGATTACTTTCCCATATTGGGTTACATTCCCGGGACCCCTGAATGGGAGGAGCTCCATGGTTTCAAATTACCTTTCGGTATCCGATTTTATTTTGGGAGAGGCAGTCGGCGATAAATTTTTTCATGCTTATTTTCTTTGTTTATCCTTCGTGGAATTATTAGTTAAAATTTAATCTTTACTTTTCTATTCAAAGTTTTTTTAATGAGTGGAAATATTTTTTTCGCGAATACCAATGGGCTTATTTTTTTTCTTTCCCGCGAAGTCAACGTAATTTCTTTGTTTCCCCATTCTTTCAGCACGCAAACTTCATTTGTTCCTTCATTTGCAAGACCTCCTGTTGATATTATAATTATAAAATAGTCTAAATAATTGTTACATCATTATTTATAAGACCCACGATCAAAGATCCCCGTTTTCTTGTATTGTTGTGCTTTGAAAAAAGGAGGGGAAAATGTGATCGGCTTATCTACTAATTTCTGTAATCGAATCACCATTTCGCGATCTAAAGACGTACAAATAAATACATTGTAATAAGGCTTGTCGAGAAAGGCTCGTGTTTTAAATGGCGAGTGACCACTTGCAGATTATTTTCATTATTGTATTATTATGACATCAACAGGAGGTCTTGCAAATGAAGGAACAAATCAAGTTTGCGTGGTGAAAGAATGGGGAAACAAAGAAATTTTGCGGGAAAAAAAAATAAGTCCTATGTTATTCGCAAAAGAAAAATATTTCCACTCGTTAAAAAAAACTTTGAATAGAAAAGTAAAAATTAGATTTTAACAGAATTCCAGAAAGGAAAAACAAAGAAAGTAAGCATGAAAAATTTGTCGCCGACGGGAATCGAACATGGTCCCTCTGCACCGCAGCCCCGTACGCTAATCAATGGACCACACCCTTGATGCCGTAGGCTGATAAATAGGGATTTTATAACATCTATATATGTTTAAACGCCTTTTTTGTTAAATATTGGATTTATACGCCCATATGTGGAGTGATTCGTGAAAAGCATTCGGAGTTCTATATGCATACGAATTTTCATCGAGATCTGCGACCCGTTTATCGGACACTCCCCTCGTTAGGAGGGCGAAGTATTCAAAACTTCATTGGTTGGTGTTCAACCAATGAGAGCCAATTTTATCTACTCTGTCCCCATCCCAAAGGAAAATCTGGAGTAACCTCTCTTCTCTATCCAAATATTGCTATTGCAGTCTTAACCTTGATGGATGTGGTCTGTTAACCGGCAAGTTTGCTCGAGATCGCCCTTATATTTGCTCGATTGCTTGAGGATACCTTTTTTCCCAGAAATCGCAGCCGAAAATGAGGGTGAGCCTCTGACACGAATTTTTTATCTGCCAGCCTTCAATCCTCGGTCACGATATGAGCGGTGGGCTGCAGAGAAATAACGCGGCAGGGTGGTAGTGGCCACGAAACGAGCAGTGATTCGTCCTAAGATAAGTTCAGAATCTGAAATGGCAGTACATACTGTCAGAAGACAGAACGTTCTCGGCCGACATTTTACCACAGAATGAGAAGAACGGCACAAGAAATATTTAATATCTGGGATTGGTGGCGAGCGGCACCTATGCCACTCACGTCTATCATGGCTGGGTTCGAGTGTGGTCCATGTCAAACATTAGGAACATAAAACTCATCGTTGCCACTCTATCGCTTGCCTACCACCGCTCGTATCGTGGCCGCGGCTCGCGCCGCTCGTATCGTGCCCGAGGCAAGTCCCTCGAGAGCTGAGTGACCTTGGTGCTTAGCGTGAGTCATCAAGGGGAGGGTATCATTCGCTCGCTTGTTTACGGGGGATGCAGTTGCCTAATAACTTTAAAAACTTGTTGTTTGACAAGGCAAGCGTGTGGGGTGCAATTGGGGGACAGCGATTGGCCGCGCGACAAGTGCAAGCACTGGAATTTTCCACCCTCCTAACTTTCTCATTTTCTGTCACCAGACAACTTTGAGTGACTGTATGCACCTGCCTTAAGCTCAACTGAGAGAATTCTGTGACTATTAACATTTGTGCATGCGTCAATATAGGTCAGTGTTGTTCCAAAATGAACAAGGGCAAAAAGTTGTGGTCTTTCACGGTAGTTGAAAAAATAAAAGCGCTTTAAGTCATCAAAGACGCTGAGGATGTAGGAAACCGCGCTGCCGGACTAAGGCATGATGTGCCGGAATCGTGCATTAGAAGATGGAGGAAGGATAAGGTTGCACTATTCATACCAATAGGGACAGAAGGTCTTTTCGGGGAAAATCTACGAGCTGTGACAGGACATGCGCGCGCGTGCCACCGTACTGCGACGCCCGTCTCACTAGTAAGTCAGCCGTTTTTATGTATGTACCTAAATCATGATTTTTTTATTTTGTCATTCATTGAAGATTTTTGTTGGACCATATTGAAATATTAACTGCTTTAAATTCCATAGACAGTTATGATTTCTTTCAAAGTTTGACTTTTTTCAAGTTTTGATGTCGTATCTACGCCTTATCGTTCGTTTTTTACGCGGCTGACGCTGGGGTATTTTGAATTTAACGTGTTTGCATTCCCACTCGTCATCGTTTACAGCAAAATATAATTTGTAAAAGTTAACCACGTTTTAAAAGGCGACTTACAGCGACTATGACTTGTGCATTAGGAAAATGGTGGGGGGATTCGGATTTATAAATCAGAGCTCGGTGCGACTGTCCGCACTTACCAACTAAACACGAATTGTAGCGAGGTCGGATTTGTTTTGTTTTAATGAATATCAATTACTCCACACATTCCAAAGGACAATAAACAATGCAAGCATTGTAGGGCCTAGGCTACAAGTGAAAACTTGCCTCCGAGGTCCATACATGCCTATGGAAAATGCCGCGTAAATTATAAGAGAATATCGCTAGCGGCTTTGATAATGGCCGAAAATTCGAAGTTAGTCCCGCAACACCTCGCAATAGGAAAAAAAGCCCCAAATTTTTTTCTTCAACTTCGACGCATAAAAAGAGGGGTGCGACTCTTACACGCGTTAACGGCATCGTCAATGCCTTATCATCTGAGATTGCCATTGTGACCTCAATGCATTGCCGACTGCCAAGTTTTTACTCGTGGTAACTAACTCACCCCACCTATATTCCATCGTCGTTTATCGATATCTAGTATATTCTGGTCACGAACATAGATATTTACCGGTATTTCAATGGGATTCCAACAGTGCGTTTCATTTCGGAAGTATAAATGGGAATATGTGCTCTTACAAGCAAAATTGCTGCATAAAACTGCCATTTGATATTGACTTAAATTATTGCACTCTAAGAATAATATAGACTGGATACTCAGAAAAATTATGGAGCACTTTAAATATACCTAATCCTTAGGCATTAATTTTGGCGCTCCTTTACTTTCAGACCGTAACTAAAGAAAGCAATGAGGCGTAGAGCAGAATCGACGAAAAAAACAATAATTTCAATTAGAAATACGCAGATTGAAAATAACACGGTGATAGCCACGGTATTTGATGGTAAATAATAAAAATTGTTTATCATCACTCTAGGAAAGGTTTTAATGGTGAATAAAGCAAGATTGATATATTTACTCGACTTGCATCGTAAAGCACGCGGAACACTTGGATGCCCCTTTGGAGACGCAACCCGCACACCACCTCCATACATCGAAAACCCCCTACATCGAAGTAATTTTTCTGGTCCCAACAAATTCGTTGTATGGGGGTTTTACTGTACTACCTTTGATAATGGCATAAAATCATAAAAACTGGCCAGATGAAAATAAAAATTAAAGTGGAAATTTACTAAGTGTTCCTTATCCTCATCACTGCTGAGCATCAAGAAAAAGTGACACCACACTACCAATTCATTCCAATATCAAGGTCAAATAAAACACAATTAATGAAGGTACCTCAAAGAGTGCAGAAGCACATGGCAAATCACAACTTTTGGTCATGAGTAGCATCAAAGGTGTACTCCCGTCATCAGTGCATGGCACAGAAGGTGGTGCTGGACCCAACATCAAGCGCAAATCGACCAGGTGTGCAAAGCTCTCCCCGAGGGAAGGAATCAAGGAGCTCTTTGAGACACTTCCATCCTCAGGGGCAACTTCCAGGGAGGTTGTCAGCTGATTAGTAAGCACCACCTATCCAGTACAGCATAAGAAACACCACATTGTAAAAGTAAGAATTTCAGCTGAGAAAAAATACCAAATTAAGATCACAGAACTATTTCTTTATGAAGCAGAAGGCTGAGAAATACATATGGGCAAAGACATTAATTGGAGGCTGTAGAGATGGGCTGCTTGAAAAGTTGCTGTAGATCATCAAGGTTAGAAGGAGTCCCAAATGAAAAAATGAGAAGAAGAAAGCAAGCAGAAAAAAACTATGGAAGAAATAGAGATAGGAAAATTAAAATGGTATGGGCACTTTAAAAAAAATGTAACATCACTAATTGCTCAAAAAAGTAGTGAAAAGGCTTGGGATACAGATAAGAGGACAACCACCAAAAGTAGATGGAACAACTTTCCTTGGATTTGACAAAAAGGCAGAAGGGAGAAAGAAGCTTGGAGAAGTTGTAGAAGATGGCTCAGAGATGTGAAAGATGGGTCTAAGCTGTTTAAACTCGCTGAAAAAATAACACATAAAACAGCATATTTTGAGATTAAACTCAAATCAGTGTTGTTTTTTTCAATTACTGGCATCTGGGTTAACTTCCATCAACATTTATCCTACACTGCATAAAGCTTTGCCAAGGAGATTTTTCAGTAATCCTGTGCATATTAATAGTAACCAGTAAATGATGTGGGGGGAATTCTCAATTTTTCTCAGGTAAAATACAGACAGTCACTAATCCTCTGATAATCTGACATAAATTCATTACTAAAAGATTAATATCATGAAAACAAATATGTATCAACAGATGTGCATCAGGGAAGTATGAGATATTGAAGCTGTATTTAATTTCATTTACCAGGTCCTCAAAGTAAGAGCACATATTATGACAGAATAGTAAGGGAATGAAATGGAATAACACATACATAATGTCACAATAAACAGTCATATAAATTTTGTCTTTAATTTCCAACTACATATAACAAATGCATTGGCCTTTTCTTAACTGATTCTAAAAATTCTGATTGGAAAATAATCACCACAAAAATCAGTTGCAGCAAACTCTTTCTTAAAGATTTTGTTTGAGTCTAAGGTCAAAGGTACACTGAACTGCAGACTCAAACTAAAACTTAGCTCATTGTTGTCACCAAAATTTACTACCTATATTGTACTAGAACTTCAAATCAAAGGCTTGCAAAATGCATAATTTTCTTATAGGTGGTAAAAAATGTAACCCCTTGTATGTAGCCTTGAACATCTTTATTGTACTCCTTCAAGCCATACTGGGAGCCATTGGACTCTCGGAAGCTACTCACTAAGCTTAGATTACTTGAAAAATTCAAATGTGTTCAGCTCCATTATGACACAGACGATATTATTTTGACCTCGCTCTAAAACTCTATAGCTGACTGAAGCAAAATAATAAGAGAGATTCACTGCTGAACTGATGGGTGCAAAATTCCTTTTCATGCACCAGTAGTAAATATAACAAAAACAGCATGACAATAACATAAGACACACAATCAACATACAGTTCACCTCTGTCCTATCCCCCTCCTTTAATCTATTCCCTCCCTTTTCACGGCTAGTGTCAAAACCCCATGCCATTGGCCTCTGCCCTGTCTCACAGTGTTGCATATAGATGTTCTAGCAGTTTTTACAGTTTTAGTATGATTAGAGCTTATAGTGAGACCTGCAATAGAATGACAGATTGCAAGTGCAACATGAATTGGCCATACGACTGCCCCGCAAAAATCTATGATCCAACAAAATGATAATTTAAAATACCGAGTGATTTTTGTGCACCATGATGAATCCTTTTATCGAGCTCACATTGCATTTCTGAATAATTTTGTTCTTAGAAACAAAAATGATAAAGCATTGTACTACAGTATAGAAACCCTTAATTGTTATGTGCATTGAGAGCAAAATCATTTTTTTTTCATTTTTAACAATAAATTTATTACACTGGTCCAGGTTTGGTCCCATGGCATAAT
This sequence comes from Pyrrhosoma nymphula, assembly GCA_963573305.1. NCBI lineage: Eukaryota > Metazoa > Arthropoda > Insecta > Odonata > Coenagrionidae > Pyrrhosoma > Pyrrhosoma nymphula. Next base: position 66,591,030 of record OY754337.1, on the reverse strand, counting down.
TTTCAAAGTTTGAACCCAAAAATCAAAGCTTGGGTCTCTGTAAGAATTTATGTGCAAAAATTTAAGTGATGCCCATATTTGTTTCTAACTTGCTTGTAATATCATTGACTGAACTCAAAAAAGCTGTAATTTACCAATATGTTCAAGGTATAGTAGAAAAAAATTATAATTCTCCCTTCAATAGCCAGTGGCAGATAAAAGGTACAGACTTTCAGTGTATCTCCAGATTCAAAAGCAAGGATAATATCCTAGTGCCAAGGTCAGTGAATATGCTATGTAAATACATGGTAATGAGGGAGGAATAAAATATTTGTGAATGTTGGAAAATATAAAAGCGATACATACAGCAATATTGAATTTCAAAGTCAAACTTCTTAAGTCAGACATGATGCGATAAAGGAGTCTCGTTCTATCCTTGAAGGAAGTGGTACCATAGCGAAAAACAAAAGCCAGGCTATCTATAACGATTAGTTTCACCTGTAAAACATAAGAAAAAATGAATTTATTCATTTTGGGGGTCAAGTAAAGCCCATATAACATTCAGGAATTTCACTCACAACTCTAATTTGATTCTTATTGACAGTATTTCAGTTAGTCTGGCAGTTTCAATTGACAGGCAATAAAATACATGCATTTGCAGCACAACTTCTGATCAAACACCTTACCATAACATTGGAAAGAACACCTCTAATTTATGAATTAACATAGACTATAACAACAAGAAATCAAGCAGAGAGTGTAAATGAAAAAAAAATCCTTATATTCCCTGTCACACAAAACATTCCCTGACTTTTTAATTAAGTTAGCTAAGGAGGCATGGTCACATGGAAATGGGTGAGAGATGGGGTTATTAGGACACCGATATCAATACCTGCCAGTCAACCTCTCCTCACCTCCGGCCCACTTAACTCAAAACATTCCCTTTCAAGGGCACACACACACATTTGTCACTCATTCATTCACACACAAAAACACACTGAAGAGCGGAAACAAGTCTGAGGCCGGCCAAACCTATTTGTACCAAATGGGTAATGGGTCTTGACCATAACATTATATGCACATATATGTGTGTACAGTCACATCCATGATAAGCATTAATTGGTGAGTTTTCCACAAACCTTTTTATTCAACTCAAGGAAATTTTCAAGAAGTGACACAGTTCCTATGAGTTCCACGTGATCATTCACAGCCATGTAATGTACTCCATTCAAAATAGATTCCACGGTAAATTCTTCTCTTTGCATCAACCCTTCCTTGAGAGAGGAATCATTCAGTAAATGTTCACAATGTTTGGAACATGACTTAGCAATATCTGTAAATGAAGAAAGATAAATTGACAGTACCACTGAACCTGAAACAGCAACATCTTTGGCACATGGGCACTATTTTTTGGTAAAATCAAAGAGATGGACAATAAATAACAAATCGGTAGGGATGATGAATAAAAGAGAATTTTTTAAAGGAGTACAAAGGGGACTAGATAGAGGAGGCATAGTGAGTTGACCTAATATGAATATCAAATGACAATAATGCATGTAAGATGGACAAAAAATAATTAGAATTTAGATATAAAAGGCAGATTTTACATTGAGAGGAGTAAAAGTGGGTTAGTTCACATACCATATCTGAATATAAGTCCCCCATTTCTTGCCAAATAATGGTTGTCAAAAGTGTGACGGGGTCTATCTTAGAGCATGAAGAGAGAAAACCACTCGGATTTTCCATGGCTAATGATAAAAAATAATGGAGAAAAATAGCTAATCATGCACAAATACAACTCATAACAATTTATAACATTCTATTTTTTTAAGAATTGAGGGAAAGTTTTTATTTTTAATTAATCTCTCTTCATGGCGATTTTGTAACAGCAATATGTATAACACCTCAGTAAAGATCAGACGCAACCCACAATGCAAATTTATTGTAGATATTTTTCCCTCAAGTATGTTTTACACGGGGCACGTAATTTCACAATCTGATGTATGTACAGACATGCATTTCAAATTGCATCATGTAAACCTGTGAATTGCAAGAACGCATGCACAAATGCATGAATGCGAGATGGCAAAATTATAGCCCCTGATCTAATTCGAAAATGATTCCACGCCCGATTGAGAAAAACATGCAGATTGAAGTTGTGCAATTTCGTGCCCCGTGTAAACGGCCTTTAACACTGGGTCTGGGAACTCATCCATCACCTGGGGTCACCCATCAAACCAATTTGCTTATGCATTTGAAATTAGCTCCCAGAATTTGCAAACAATTTTTTAATGTCATTCATTCTTCTTCATGGTGATGATGTAATGGCTGTATAATGACACAGAAAAGACGTCATGCAACCCACTATACTTTGCATGCTTTGAGCAATATTTTCACAATGCAGTCGAAACACATATTATAGCTCGGTGTAAGTTGAAAAATGAGAAGTAACATTACTCGTTATTTGAATTTACAGATGGTGTGAAAATGGATACCAAGGCTGGTAATTCTAATTTGGCAGTAATATGTACCCAGAATATAAAGTGCACCTTACAAGAAAGGGATGGTCCATGATAGAAATTAGGTATTTCCATAAATGTGAATGAAAAGTTGGAGGGTTTTATATATATTCGGAAGGGGGCTACATTCGGACAAAGAAGGTAGGTCTAGAAGAACAACAGGGTCCTGTGTGGAGGAGTTTTTTATGCACATGAATATGTACTAAAGGTATCCCAAGGCTGCCCAAAACCTATATAAGCACATTAAATTATGTTACATATTTGGTAGAATTTAAAGTAAAATTGGTAATGGACCAACCCCAGTGAAAAAACTGTATACAATTTTTATACAGGATCTATACAGTGTGTACATTTTGTATACATTGTATAGGATGTATACAGTTGTATAGATTGTATACAATGTGTACATTCTGTATAAAAATTGTACACAAAATGTACACATTATATACAGTGTATACAAATTTTGTAAAATGTACACAGTGTGTAGGATATGCATGCAATGTATACAATGTATACAATGTGTACATTTTGTGTACAATTTTTATACAATAAGTACAAATGGTATTTTTTGTTCAAAATGCATAGTTTGTCGGAAGTGCACATATATTTTGCATGCAATTTACAAATTTACCCAATTTACAAATTTAAGGTAGTGAGTTTTCCAGGCATAGAGGTGAGTAAAATAACAGCCATGACCGGTACTCAGAGGCTTTCCAATACTTCATGTCTTTTATGCTTCTTGGTAAGCGGAAAATTGTGTTAACACAATTTGTCGCTTACCAAGGGCTCTTAATTAGGAGGGCGAATAGACATGAGAACCCTAGTAAAAATTCCAGCTAGCATATTTAGCAGGATCCAGCTAGATCTAGCAAGATTTAGAAGGAACCTACTAGAATTCAGTAATATTCAACAGGAAACAGCATGTATAGTTGGAGTAAACGAGCAAAGATAAGACAAACATCAATGCATCTCCAAAAATGTCGTTTAAAATGCGATTCATGAACTGTGGAAGCGATTCAACTCTTGATTTTGAAACATTTTTTAAAATCATCGGGGTAAGGAACCCAAAAAAATGTTCCACAATCAAGAGTTGACTCGCTTCCAAAGTTCATGAATCATGTTTTAAACAACATTTTTGGAGATGCATCGAAGTTCGTCATTCAATTCAACTTATAATATTTTTAACGAAGGCGCCAAACACTAAGTCCGAAAATCATCTGGGTAAAGAACCAAAAAAAAATATTCCACAATCAAGAGTTTAATCGCTTCCAAAGTTCATGAATCGCGTTTTAAACAACATTTTTGGAGATGCATCGAAGTTGATCGTCATTCAATTCAACTTTTAATATTTTTAACGAAGGCGCCAAAAACTAAGTCCGAAAATCATCTGGGTAAGGAACCCAAAAAAATGTTCCACAATCAAGAGTTGACTCGCTTCCAAAGTTCATGAATCGTGTTTTAAACAACATTTTTGGAGATGCATCGAAGTTCGTCATTCAATTCAACTTATAATATTTTTAACGAAGGCGCCAAAAACTAAGTCCGAAAATCATCTGGGTAAGGATAACCCAAAAAAATGTTCCACAATCAAGAGTTGACTCGCTTTCAAAGTTCATAAATCGTGTTTTAAACAACATTTTTGGTGATGCATTGAAGTTGATCGTCATTCAATTCAACTTGTAATATTTTTAACGAAGGCGCCAAAAACCAAAGTCCGAAAATCATCTGGGTAAAGAACCAAAAAAAATATTCCACAATCAAGAGTTTAATCGCTTCCAAAGTTCATGAATCGCGTTTTAAACAACATTTTTGGAGATGCATCGAAGTTGATCGTAATTCAATTCAACTTTTAATATTTTTAACGAAGGCGCCAAAAACTAAGTCCGAAAATCATCTGGGTAAAGAACCAAAAAAATATTCCACAATCAAGAGTTTAATCGCTTCCAAAGTTCATGAATCGCATTTTAAACAACATTTTTGGTGATGATAAATTTTAATAATTATGGCCACTTGTCTTCCAGCCAAGGTTACAAGTATCCAGGCTACTTCTCCGCTGTGAGAAATGCGCATTTACCTTTAATAGAGTATAGTACGCGTATAATACCGTAAAATAATGCATTGTAATCATGTATGCATCGACCGATACTTTAAAGCACGTAATCCGGCAAAACCTCAATGATGAATCAAGAATTTTAAGGGATTCAAAACTATGCTGCAACCCTGGACAAGAACTTGGGGTTTTGAAAAATGCGGGTTTCAACTAGCAATTGGCGCGTTGGCGCTGCGTTCGCTACGTCAAAAATATGAAGATCAATGTTTTGGTAGTGTGCTTCGACCATTATTGTTATTACATTAATGGTGGAAGGGAGTGTGTGTAAACACAACGCGTAAGGGGGAATTCAATATTCCCTAAGTATTTTGATTATATATGCCCTGGTGCAACTGTTTTATAATATGCCGTCACTTTTGCCGTTTATGTGAGGTTGGACGTGCAACTCAAGTTTTATGGAAGACACCACATGTTTGGACACCCCCAATCTTTACTGAAGCAAGGTAAGTTTGTTGTTGTTCATTATTATCTACTCTCTTTATTTCATTAATATTGGTTTAAGAAACGGTACCCCTCTCTGAAAAAAGTTAACTTCTTATTTGCTATTAGCGTAGCATATTCTGTCTTATTATTTTAATTAAGTTTACCGGTGTATTTTCACGTTGCGTAGTGTTATAGGTTCCCTATATGTAGTCCCTGGGTAATGGACAAGATAGGTTCCTGTAAATGTCTAGAAGTGAAATTTGTGCATAACTTGAATTATAATTAATTATACATGCATACTTGCTGCAACTACATCTGCGCTAGCTGCCTCATATTGCACTTAAATACATAGAAGCACTTTTTTGAAATTATGAAAACAATATTTATTTGCAATAAAGCCTCGTCACAACTGCCTTTTCTTTCTATGCATGAATCTTTTTAATACTAGAATGCCTGAACCCACCTACCTACCTAGAATAGCTAAGAGGCCATATTGACCGCAATTGATAATTCGTGAGAACAATGTTTTATATGAATACTGTTAAAAGACCATTACTGGACTTATATTTTAAGAAATACGTGATAGAGGTTAATACTGAATAAGAGCAAACTGTTTTGAATTTTGCCCAAATGGGGAGGGCTGGGGAATTGCGTTTACTCAAAAAAATTATTATAATTTAACTACTTTTTTGAAGTAATGGGATGGCTATTGACTGTCAATATAACCGCACAGTTGTTCTAGGTGAAACTGATTTTTAAAAGTAACTAATTGACCTATCAAAAAAAGTTTTACCCCAAGTTTGTGGCTCACCTTAACTCATGCACTTATTATTATTATTTTTTCAGCATTTGCCCACCAGGTAAATGCGGAAAAGGGCAGAGGCCCTGTGAGGAATGCCGACCTGGTAGCTGCAATGAGTCGGCGTTTGAATGAGTTAAGGAGATTGTCAACTTCGGGAGAAAAAGAAATTCTGGAAGTGGATGGTGGGAGGGAGGTTGTATAATTGTGTACATCCCTTTCCACCCAAGAATTTTTTTATGTGTAATATGAAAAATTGATATCAATGCTGTTTTGATAAATGTAAATGTTTTACTCAATGCTAATAAATGTATTGATTGTAATTTGTAGTTTGTCATAATTCCAGCACCCAAATATAATTATATAAACAATAATTCATATAGATGCAAATTGTTATTGTATACACTGTGTACAAATTGTGTACACTGTGTACAAATTGTATACAATGTGTACACTGTGTACAAATTGTATACACTGTGTACAAATTGTATACACTGTGTACAAATTGTATACACTGTGTACAAATTGTATACATTGTGTACAAATGTGTACATTTTGTGTACATTGTATACAAATTGTGTACAATTTGTACACAACAAAATTTGTACACATTGTATACAAATTGTGTACAATTTGTATACAAGCTGGCCCTATACATTGTATACAATTTCTATACAATTTTTTCACTGGGGAAAACACAGATCTATTTCAGAAACAACTTCAGCCTTCACTTTGAGGAATTTATCCATAATCGAAAAAATACAACTTTGTAATGGTTAAACACCCCACTTTACTCCTCATGTCACCTTCAAATTCCTTCCCCTTCCGAAACTGGGATGGAATCCCTCCCTCCCCCTTCTCTGGTGCACTATATAAAGCTGCCCTAATGCTTCATCTTTGCAGTCAGAATTTCCCTTGAAAACGACACTGAAGTGTTGAAACCTGTTGGGAGTAATTAAAAGTTGTGTGGAATATTACAAAGTTGTCTTTTTTCGACACAGATGTATGTGTATTTAATGGTGCATGGAGATATGCCATGTTATGAAAATTCAAGAAGAAAATTTAACTGATCCAAACTTTTTCCATAAAGTTAACTCAGCAAAATACCTCTGAGCCTTTCAGGAGAAAATGCACTATCAGTATCAATATACAGAGCTTCCCCAGAGACACCACCTAAACATCTTGGGACTTGGACACTAACACTCAACTGCAAACTGAAAATAAAATAGAATTAAATGACTTGTGAGGCAAGTTTATACAAGGAAAATTATAAGAATAAACAAATAATACAAAGACTTTATAAATGGCATAGGTACCAAAATTGAGTCTTCCCAGCTCCTGGGGCTCCACAGAACTCTGTAATTCTTCTTAAAGGTATCCCTCCTCCCAGAACATTATCAACTTGCTCACAAAATGTCACTATACTCCTTAAATTACTTTCAGTCTGAAAAGGTGAACAAAGATGAATTTTACAAACTTCAACCTTCACCATCTCCAATATCCCACAACCTTTTTACATCAACTTCATTCCAGTTTCACTACCATCTTCGACACTTTGGCAGCAACAGAGAGTGACTGGTGTTAGTTATAAACTGTTCACAGAGCTGGTTGGTGCAAATTGGCATTTAAAACTACAGTTTTCACACTCACTCACTCTTAATTAAACTACCAAGTTTCAATGGTAAAGTAAAACTCCTTCGAAAATTTCCATTTTTCACCCATCATTCATTGAATGCTTAGTTACTCTCTTTCCAGCTAATTGTCTCCATTCTCAAATATGGAAATCCTCCAATGACCACTAATTATTATTCAGTCATCAGTCTCTATCTTTGAACGAGCAACATTTGCAGTGAAAAGGCATTTGGTGCCAGAGCTATCACTGTTTAGACTATGAAGGCTTCATTCTCTCGGGATTCACCATTAGGGTTGTTAATGAATGTGACAACAGTTCTGCCTGCATTTAAACGGGTATCTTCAGGTCAAAGTAACAATGCTATGATTACATGTTGCTAGTCTTATAGTGGCCAATGCAGTAATGTTACTCCTCTATGACTGGTCAGCTGATAAAAATACTCTTTCTGTATACCATGCCTTCACTATTTAAGTTTCCTGGGTTTTGGGACTTCATGGTCTCTTAAGTCTTAAATAAGATCAGCCAAAATCAATGCATCATCACTTAAACCTGAAAACACCTGAAATGCAGGAAAATCTATTGTCAGCTAATAAAAACCCATGTGGATAATCCCAAGAGAATATAGGCTTTAAAAAATCATTCACCTGGGCTGAGATACAAACCCAGATCTCCCAAATTCACAAAAAGTATTTTAACCAACTGAGGTACACAGGCATCCTCTTCCACTATGAATTTCAAGGATTCTTTAAAGGAACTTTTTCCACGAGATATGTACTGTGCACACGATGACACAAGGAACTTGCATTTGTGCTCATTGCATAACAGTTCCCAGGGCAAAAGCCACTTTTAAACACATAAGTGTTTGCCTTAGATGAAAGCCTTTTACCAGGTTAACCCTTTGAGTGCCAGGCGTAAATGCTAAAATTTTTGTGAAACTTTCCAGAGTATTATACAGAGAAATACCATGTATAAAATGACGTATAATTTGAAAATCATTTGGATCAATATGAGAAAAGTTCCCTGTAAACACAAAAAGCTGCAGCAGTGCTGCACAAGGATGTCAAGGTTGCGCGTGCAACTCGCATTGAAGGTAGGACTGTCACAGCGTCTCTGCAGCGATATTTCGGAGCATGCTGTCAAAACGTGCTGCTGCAGCGCATCAACAGCGCATGTGTATTGCATGCCAGCAACACGCTTCTGATGCGCTACCAACGCATGTTCGTGAAGCATGAAGCCACCACCGAAAGAACATGGGCTCTTTCACTTCTCCCTTAACACCAAGCTATGAATAGGTTGAATTGTTAGTGGTAATATATTTTCAGGCACCTATTTTATTATATTGAGATAATTTAAAATAAGTTGAAAAGATAACTATTGATGTAGAGTACGAAATAAAGTTCTCAGAATGGAACATGCAGTTTAATGAGCCTTCCGTATTTATCGGTGTCACTTCCAATTTCCACAATTTGTCAGATAAAAAATTATCCATAGGGCGAACTGCTCGCATATAAGAAGCTACATATATCAGATACAGACAGCCACAATATATTTCGCGTGTTTTGCGCCTAGTTTGAATGGAATGGGTTGTACAAATGAATAAGAGATGGCGCTGACTACCGTTGATACTATGACTCAAATTGGCCCAGCGCCTCTAACCGCTCGGCTACAGCTTCTGTTAATGTGCACGCGCACTGCAAAGGATTTATATGGAGGGAACGTCTTTAGTTGCGTTTTTCACGTGAACCCTGGTCCAAATGGAAGAAAGCCGTGACACTTTACCCGCATTCTCTTAATTCTCTGTATTCTTTTAACCATTGTTATACGATTAATTTCCTAAAATGGTTAATATAACAGCTAGAAATTCAATAAAAATTTTGAAATGATCAAGTAAACACAAAGAATTCAATTCAGACATCAATTCTCTCCCGTTTGCAATAAATGATTGTTTAAAAAAAAACTGTGCATACAAAAAAATTACTGCAACCCCTAGATAGTGCAACGGCAGCATGCGAGAGGGTCTGCTAATAAGACGGAGGGTCAAGACCAGTTGCCGAGTGAAGGGACGGGTGGGGTCGGTACGCCGGAGAAGGTATTCCCTTCAAAATGCCTCCATACAGAGATGAGCTGAGTCTCCCATGAAGCTCAGGATACCAAAGATATTTCCGTGAAAAGTTCACCGGTGCAAAAGGGTTAATGGAATGCAATGATTGCGGTGGATGGTATGTTGGACAGATGTGCAGAAATTTTAAAACCAGACAAACGAAGCATACAGGGGATTTTAAAAATTTTAATTTTAACTGAGGCAACTTCGTCAAACATCTTTTAACCCACATTAAAGTGATTTTACTATGATACCTCACCATTTTACCTATGACAAACGAAAGCTGAATGCTTAAGAACAGCTGGAGAATTAAAAAAAAACAACTTGACTGTGATAAATTTCTTGTAAATGAATGAATGTTCCCGGCCTCTTCCCCTATTCTCAAAGCTTTAACCTCCTCCCCTTTGTCCTCTTAGTCCATCTCTCCCGTTCACCCCTACCCTCCTCCTGTGTTTCTTCCCCCCCTCAACTGGCAATGTCATGTATATAAGGCTTGTGCTTCTCTTATCTTTTGCCTGATGATGATGTGAATCCACGTTGAAACCTGAGTCAAGTTTTAAATAAAAATTTAGTGGTATTAGTAAAAGTTGTCTTCTTCTCCCTTTAATGATGGAATACCACCAAGTTAACCTTGCAAAAGTGATTGCTCTTTACTTAACTTGTCGGTAGCAGCCAGAACGCAGGGTCTCCCATTTCTTCCTGCTAGTGATGTATTTCCAAACTATGAACTACAGCGCTACCAAAGATAGCAAGCAAATCTTGTTCGTTAGTGACATTTTGTCATTCTCATTTGTCATTGAATTATACATTACGTCACTATGAAAACAGAAATCTGCCTCTGGAAAGTTTTAGTATTTTCTTCATTCCAAGCTAATTACACCATGTACGCTACTGCCACTGGTCAGAAAGAGAGTCAGCTGCTGTCGCTGACAAAAATGTTGTTGGAACCCACCTCTACTCCAAGCCCAGAAGAAGCACTATCTATTAGCATATATGCAATATCTTTGACCTGCTCATGAGCCCATTAAATTTATCGCAACTAAAAATTCTAACTTTTGGTCCCGATTAAATTCTCACTTTGACATGGACTGCTAAAAAATTTTGTTTGATTTGATAGATGCAATTCCCTTGATGCATGCCACTTTTAAGTCACTAAGTGGACTAGGGGAAAATGCCTAACCTTTTGTTTACCACTCCTCTCACCCCCTGACCAAAGCTCCCTGGACCCTGGTTCTCTTTTCCTACCCTTGCATTTACTCCGACACCACTCTGCTCTCGCTAGAGGGGGGAAGACCTGGCGACTTGTTTCAAATGGAGGGCAGTGAAAAGGGGACCCTTGCACCTGGGAAGACACCCTTTGTCATCTTCCCCCCCTCCCTACTTTTCCCACAATGCCCCACTCTCGATGGACACCCAAGGAGGTGCCATAAGAAAGTCAATAGGTGCAGGGAAATTACTTCCCCCCCTACACTTGAGAAGATCGGCCGTACCACTTCAAAGAGACCCTTCATCACCTATCCCACTCACTTCTTTCCACATACCACCACCACTAGCCACGGTAAACGAAAGGGAGACCTGGCGATTTTGGTAAACTCTCCAAGCATGCATTGTCCCATCCCTCTCCTTCTCCCCCTCCCAACCCTTCACCGAAGAGTGGATTTTCAAACCTAAAGCCCTGCATGTCCTCCGAAGCACTGGGGAGATATTTCGGCTCTACCCCTCCTCCAACTTTCTCTCCAGGTATCGAAGCATGCCTCCCAAACAATTGTGTCCCTTCTTCACAACCCTTAGAAAAAGGGAGGGTACAGGGAGAGGTAGGGAAAAAGTGGAAGGAGTGTGAAGAAAATTCCTCACCTTCTTCCTGGTCAGGCTGATAGGAAATGACCCCCACCCACACCCCGAGGCATATGTAAGCACTGTCACTGCACCGCTAAAGCAGTCGAGATGGGTGGGGGACCCCCACCTGCCTCACACAAACAAGATGTCCACCACAAGAGCAGCCGGAGGCTCTGCCTGCCACTGCCCCCGCTGGGAGCCATCCTGCCGCTACACCCCCGACTGAGGGAATAAGCCGACAACCGACCATCATTACTCCCGTGCCCTTCCTCTTCCCCCATCATCTTTTTCCTACCCCTCATGGTTTTTGGCCAATAAACAAACTACTTTTACAAGAGAAATCTGTTATTCCTTGTTTCCCTGTCATTCCCTAAAATCTGACTTGTGCCCCAGTCTGCCTCTCCCTCTCTTACTACCCAAAGGGATACATTAGCAGCTGCTTCACGCAGCCCCAAAAAAAACAATGTATATGAGAATGTAGCGCTCATGACATCCTTATGAATAGTATCCTCACAACGCATGCTGAATTTTTCTCCAAAACCATATCCTACCTGAAAAAAAATTCCACAACCCTTTCTATTCCCTGTGAATATTAAATGCAGTCTAATTATTTTAATGGCCTTATGACTTTTCATGACTTATCCCAAATCTCTAATAATAACCCCTGCCATAACCACAGCTTCAAATCCAACAGGCTGAAGTAGCTGTCCGCAGTCTTCCATTCTCAGAAATTCTTTCAAGCTCACAATTTCAACTGCATCTGCCCCCTATGGTCCAGGTATCCTTCCAATGGTCTTCTGGCATGGCGTTGCTAAAGGGCTTGCACATTTAAACAACAACTAGAGCTGAATGGCAAAGACGATTGCTTCTTTGGATCTTATTGGTCAGTGGATTGAAGCCAGACAAAGGGTAATCAAAAGGTAAGCACAGCGTCTGTTCCTCAGTTAAACCACCTTATTGATGGTGTCCTATAAAAGAACACTTTTGGAGCCGGCAATAGAAACCACTCAAATTACCTATCACAAGAATAAAATGGGTGTATAGGATGAAAGAATGAATACTGGAAACTATAGGCTTCAACCCTATTAAGGAGAGTGTTATGTCCGTGAAGATGATGACCTCCGTGGAGACAATATTGACCTCTGTGGTGGTCAACAGGAACAAAAATAAATAACATCCAGAGGAGGACAACAACAGTAAGAATAGGAATGTGGAATGTTAGATTGATGATGATAGCCATGAAGCTGCAAAACATAAGTCAGGAATTGAGAAAAGAAATTCCATCTCTGATACGTGTACAAGTCTACATTATTAGATAACTCTGAATCAACAAGTACTCGATAGAATAATTAAACGTATACTTAAGAACGGCATTCCATAGCCTTTAACAGAAACTCAACTATCGATAAGTGAAGTTAGTTGCAGCTGCATAAATTGTTTAAAAAGGCAACGCAAGACAATGGACTCCAACATACCTGCCATATGTCTAGAGCAGTTTCCGATTTAGGTGGAGCAATACAGCTTTCAAAAGTTTCCCAAATATCTTTTCCCCAATGTCGCAGTATTCGGCACACTTCTGCTTTTGACGCTAGAATATTAATGAAATATTCACATACATCATCAATTTCTTAAAGTAAAAAATAGATCGGAAAACATTACCACTTTGAAACACTCTCTTTTCACAAACGATGCTAAGGATATTATGGCCCGGTGATTAAGTATGAAAACTGTTTTACCTTCACTTGCCAGTATATCTTCGAGGAAAAGAAAACCAGAATCTTGTAGCTTCAAAGTGGCTGAGTGAGGCAGAGGAAGGGTAGAAACTGGACGTAACATCATTCATTAGAGGATGAAGGACACAAAATTTTCTGAATCATCTCACATCCTGCATTCAATTTGAGGAAAATACATTTAAAACATCCACTCTTTGGCTAAAAAGCTAAATTGCGACCTACGAAGGGTTATTTGGATTGTACCGATTGTACTAATGTACTTCTCGCGCACTAATCTGTCTTCGCAAGTGCTGCCATCTGTGCCCAACCCAGCCTAACCTCCTCCGCCGAACTTCGATGTCAACAGGTGCATTCATATTCATTTCACGATGCAGGTCAAATAATTATAGCCTCCATGGATTTTAAGTTTTTATTGTGTTTATTTGAAGCGATAGAAATCCCAAAATGGCGACGGACACATTATTACAGAATTATTTACTTCTTGGTCGACTTTAACGCGGGAAGTTGAATCTCCCTATTGAGTGGAAGTGCCAGCAGTGTGGGCCCACATAAGCGTGCCAAAATGACTATACACAGTCTGAGTAGCAACCAACGCAGTTTGGATAGCTGCCTAAACAGTCTATTTGGCCAACTGCACTGCTTGTGTAGCCGCCTGAAACGTAAAATGCCAGTGAACTTAACTATATATTTAACTGAAAATGAGCTTGGAACTTACTGCTCCTCAAGTAATATATGCTACTTGTCAGAGAAAACAAGGTATATACCTATTTCATGAAGCTGCAAGCAGTTTGAAAAACCAGAGAATTCAGTATGCCATGAAGATGCCACAAAGAGAGCCAAAATATAGCAATATGGAACCCAGAGATAATGGTCACAGAACCTTTGTTCAAGGATAAACCTTGGGCTTTGCCTGATATAAATTGGTCTTTGCCTCTTCATTTGTTAGGTAAACGTTTTTCGGATGTCTGCCCACGTGGGTTCACATTCTAGAGAATGACTTATTAGTTTAGAAGTTGGACTTGCTGCTGAACAGTTGAGATTGTAATTGTATGGATGGGCGAGGTCCTTCTGGAGCCCTCCTGGCACTCAGACCATGGAAGAAACAGGACCTCCTCCTTCCAAGCTCAGACCTCTTGGTCTATTTGTGCCATCCCACAGGGGACAAGAGCACTACGGTAGATGTATGGAGGAGGGCTACCCCCCAACCAGGGGCGGCTCCAGACCAGAGGTTCGGGGGGGGGGGGGGGGAGGGGGGGGGGGGGTACCACTGGCTCTGGAGGAATGGAACAATTCCCAGGAAAAGGGGAGTCCGGGCTTCGTCCCAGGAAATCGTAACAAAACTATGTGTAAAATGAAGACAAAATAAATAAAATACACCAGGTTTTGGGGGGGCAATTGTCCCTACTGCCCCCCTCTTGGAGCCGCCATTGCTCCCAACCTTCCCGGAACAGGTATGGAAGAGGGTCACCTCCCTCCAGCCTTCCTGGTCTGGGGCTTCCCTCCGACCTCACGGTAGAGGTCTGGAGGAGTGTCACCTCTCCATCCTCCCCGTTAGAGCTATGGAGGGTCACCCCTCTAACCCCTGGTGGTTGTAATATAGTGGTTGAAAATCTCTCATGAATTTATCTAACTTCGTTGATAAGAGGCAGAAAGCTATATAGTCTTTAGATTAGGATAGAGTTTTTCGATTGTCCACCTTTGTTTGGCATCACTACAAGTGTCCACAGAGTGAAGAAACAGGAAGTATAAAAACGAGTCCATGTAATTGAACATAAAAGCATACAGTAATGCTCCTATTGGTAAATACAAACTTCCCAATCAGTGCAGTTTAATATCAAGTGACAAAATAACTGGTCAACCTCCAAGATGCGTAGACACTGTACAAACTATGTTTTTCTCTGGCTCCAAGTTGTTAGTTACAAATAGATTTTACTCTATTCCTATGACAACAATTAAGGTATATGCCTATATCCTAGCCTGCAAGCTTCCATGGCAGAGGTTGGTAGGACAAATGAAGAAGGAAGGAAAGAGGAAAAGAATAATAAAATTAAATGTTTTTACGAGTTCTGCCTCACTGTTGGGCTCCCTATCAGCTCAGCAATGTCTCTATCTCATTTTGTCACTTCTATAGAAGTGCATGGAAAAATTATTTACTCCTGAGACACCCTGAAACTATGGATCAACACTTTTCTCATAATCTTAGCCTATGATCTACAGCCTGTGCAGATATAAGGTGACCTAACAATCACAACCGCACATCATTGTTTCAGAGTGGAGTTTCTTTTATCCAGTACTTCACTAATCAATATCATAGCCTTTGAAAGAAAATAGCTAGAGTATTGAATGGAAAATTATAAATTTCTTCAGTTACTAAATGGAAGCTTGTGTGAAGAAGAGAATTGAGGAAAAGAGACAAGAATGTTGTTAAAAGGTAGAGTACATTCATGGAGATGTTAGCTATGACCTCTCGCAAGTTCCAACAGGAAATACTTACAAGGAGTAACTTTTATACTCACCTACACATTTAAAATAATCCACTATACACAATGATTTTAGTGCACTAATATGGTAAATGTTGCACATAATTACCCTTTCAATTCAAGGCTCAATGGATAGTGGAAAAGGAACAGAGTTATGAGAAGATATTATAACGGATGATTGTCAGTTTTTTGGAAAATTCCTAGGTACCCCAACATCCACATTTCTGGGTCATCGTTTCCCTTTCCTGCACATTATCGGCCCATCATCAACTCACTCTTCAAGATAAGTCTATCTATGCCTATCCTCTTCCATGCTTGCCAATCATGCTCCCCTCTATCACCCTTTTTGATAAGCCCTCATCTCTCGATATGTCACCAATGGCAACCATTTTACAATAGTTTTTTCAGGGGATCTACTGGGAGATTTTTCACCTTTCTTATCAAAATCTCACCTCACACTACTTCCTCACAGAGTTGAGTATATTTTGTTATGTAATTCAGATTCATCCAATGAATACAGTTAAAATTTTTAGTGTTAACATTGTGAACTCCTTTTTAAATGCAGGAAAAGTATAGCATTATTTCCATGAAGAACAATTATGACAGAGTTTCATCATGGAAAAATGGAAAATTGAATGCATACAACTGGTGGCATTCATATAAGTAAAGTGAGAGCATATAAATGGTACTGTTGGGCTATTGCTGTGTATAGAAGGTAAGATGGAGGAAAGAAAATAATATAGGTTAGTAAAATCATCTTTATTCATAAAATGATTTGTTCTGATACTTTGTTTTCCGACTGTTCATATTTTCTGTCAACTTTCATTAACAAAGCTACCACAAATCAGTGAAAAAAATCACATGGAACAGTGGAAATAAAATTGTTAACAACAATATTTTATTTTTACAACATCCCAAATAACAGATTTAACAAATCATCATCCACAAATTGTTATTATATTTACTTTTCAGCAAAACACATTGATTCCAGAAATGAATCCTGGAAACCTAAAGAATCATCATGAGGTGAGGTGATCTGATTTCATGCAAATGCAGTCTCAAATTTAACATAATAACCCTTAATTCTTTATTCTAATATTTCATTATCAAGTTAACTTATTTTTGGAATAAAAAAAAAGATCTTTTAAAGAAAATGCAGTCAGCCATCAATCTTCCCAATACAAGGTTTTATGAAAGGAAACACATGGTATTTCCATATGATTTAATAGGTCGACTGCAGTTTCAACACATGAGCGTCGTTGAAAAGACAACATATACTCGGAGTCACAAGTCTCTTACATACCTATGGAAAACACCCCCCCTGATAAAATCTTTAAGTGGCATTCACTACGTTCGACCTTTGCTGTTCATGTCATTGCTTGCCCCAATTACTTCCCAGTCCTATTAAAAATACCACTGCCTCCTCTCTTCCCAAAATAATTTCCTCTACCTCCTCCCCTCCCCCCCCCCCTCTCTTCCCGACAACCAAATGGGTATATAAGAGACTTGTGGCACCGAGTATATGTTGTCTTCATAATGACACTTGATGGGTTAAAACCTCGGTCAACCTATTAAATTGTGTGGAAATACCAATTTTTTTCCTTTCATTTTACTATGAACTTCCACAAAGTAGAACCCGCATTTTTTTATTATAAAAGGTTTTAAACTTATATTGCATAAAATTTTATACAGTCGCAGCACTGTCAATGAATATCAGGAATTGACAATCATCAATGAAAATTATCTCAGACCACCAGGAAAATGTAATCAGATCTCATTCAGAACTGCTAATGATTATCTAATGCATTCATGCCAGTCAATATTCCCATGCATAGGCGTGCGGAGGATTTTGCCATTGGGGGTGCCAATGATAAAAATGCCGCCTTTTACCCTTGCCCATGACCGTAACTATAAGCCTTAACCCCAAGTGCTCGGAGGAAAGCCAGTTCCATAAAGCATCTCCCACAACAAAATTAGAAGGCCCCAATATTTGTATAAAACAAAAAATCTATATATTACATTTCTGCTTTAATTTTGATGCTAGGATAAGATATTTCTGAAAAAATACTTTTTTTAAACTGCAATTAAATAAAGCTTTGATAATACTTGCACAAAATACCTTAACTAGTCAGTTATTTACTTTGTATCAAATAAAAGCAGAGTAACTATGGGGAAAAAAATTCGATTAAAAAATATGAAGAACTTTTTGTAATCAGCTTTATTAGAATAATGTTTTTAATATACCTACTAATGCTTCTACTTCTCATTTTTTCGTGCTCACAATCGGGCTCCGTACCCTATTTCAAAGAAGCACATGGAATGATAGTTTGAGTAGTCTTATTACAGATAAAAAAATAAAATCAGACCTTTCAAAATTTTTAGATTGATTGGTTTTCTAATTCTTTTCATCAGGACTCGCTTTCCCGCAAGTTTTCTGTTCCATCCAAATTTTGGCACCCCTCCAAAAATTTTTGGGGGTGCCACGGCACCCATGGCACCCACTGTGCACACGCCTATGATCCCTAGCTGTAACATCTATTCATTGATTGAATATATATTTAGACTTATCTAGTGAATTTTCAACATGATGCAATTTAAAGTGGCCTTCTCAGGATAGGGTTCAAGTGGAGTTATATAGGTACTTTGTTGACTCCTAGGGACATTCATTTGAAAATTTCTTATAACATTCATAGTATATCCCATTCTTCCTCAATTTCATTTCCTTAAGATGAGGATATTGGCAACTAATTTCTTGGAATATCAACTCAAAGTACATATTAAGAACAATGCCAACTCACAACAACAAAAACCTTTTTTTACACAATCATAAAAAATATGTATAAGAGGCACCATAAATGCACAAATTGAGCTAGCATGATTCCCTTCCATTATCTAATTTAGAACAAAGTGGGTAAAGGAATAGTAGACTGCTTTACAACCAAACATCCTAGATTTTAATTATTAAATTTATTCTTTGGTTGGTTATGTGGGGAGTGATTTGACAAAAAATTCATTGGCGCCACAACAAACTGAGAGGTAAGAAGGTAAGGGACGGATCCTTTGGGGAAAGGAGGAAGGGTGAAGAGAAACCTAGAAAGTACCAGCATTAGCCTAGCCTAAGACAATGCACCAAGAGGACCACAGTTTATCCCCCAAACCATCAGCACAGTACTGCACTTGAAGTGCTCTCCATGAGAATCTCAAGTGGAAATCAGGGTTCCACTAAAAAAAATTCTTCTAATGCCTGGATTCAAACCCAGGCCCTTACTTCAGCCACCCTACAAACCCTAATTAATTTACTCATTCAACATTTATGTCTATTTATTCAGATATCTCATCCATTTCAATAAAAAACAATATTTATAGGTATTGCACATAAAAATCGTTAGGCAACATATTCTCCAGGCTATCAACTATAGCTATGCCTACCTAGTGATTAGTAAGGTTACACATGATTTGATACTCTGGTGTACACATTGTCTGATGTTGTATATATTCCCAAAAGACTACTTTGGCCTGAATAAGGCATGACAATGCACCAATGAGATATTATTTGTGCACAAGGGAAGCCAAATGAAAAGCATTGTTATAGAATAGCACCCAGAAGAGAGAAATTAAAAAAATCTCATATATTATCCACCTCCTGGCATTAACGGACAATCCCTAAAATGTTAAACCAAATAAGCCAAGGTTGAACTGCAATCATCAAGCACTATCAAATGAATATGTCATTTCAATATCACTTAATTTTACAAAAATATCACATTGAAATCCAGAGAATCATTTTTTATATTAACCTTTGCTGCAGAGATGTCAATAGCTCTTTAGTGCAGACCTCAACAAATGTGGTAGGGGCAGAATCCTAAAATGAATATATCATAAAAATAGCTTTTAGTATTTTTTCCAATTTACATAGCACACAGTAAATCTAGACCAGCCGATGAGAATAGCTATGGGCTATACATAATAAAATGTACATACACATATTCTTACAAATGTGTTTATTTAGAACAGAAACATTTCTTGACCTTAGAAATTCTTATAATTCAATAACTTTAATTCTAGTAATTTATTAATGCTATTTAGGGCCATAATTATCATAAAATGCAATCAGTTAAAGCTTACCTGAGAATTATGCAATAAAAAAGATCCATTTTCTTGGTAATAATGCCCCATGTAAAATAAATAATATTTTATTTAATAATTACACACTTGCTTGTATATGTAGTGCACCACCATATATGTATGTAGATACATAGTGACATCCATTTTCAATGGTCACGATAGGTCAGTTGATTCACTGATCTGCTCTGTATTACATATTTTAACATGACAGAAGTAACATTATAATTACCATCATTCTGCCATTGAATCCATCATTCTACAGCATTTTCTGGATCAAACTTGTTACGCTGCTCTACAGACATGCACAGTGATAGCTAGTGAAAAGCAAATCTGTCCACAGGCAAAGTGTTAGTAGAAACCACTCTAAGAAAGCTAGACACTTAAGCCAATAACATAAAAAAGAGAAATTCTGTTCTGGGAATGCAAAATAATCAATCCAGTTGAATAAATGATTGATACTTGGAAAAACAAGGGATTTTAAGGATATAAACTTCTTCCCTAATGGCAAATTTCTTGCTGATGAGTTGTTCTTGGGTTTCCCACCGGGTTAGGCTTTCCATGATTGCTGACGTTTTGGCAGGAGACTTTCCTGCCATTTTCAAGGCTCTGGATGCGGACGGTCTTTGTATTCCAGTCTTTATACTCTGTTCCTCCCCCGTGGTCTCCGATCATTGACTATCCATTCCCGCCAATATTAGGGTTTCCCACCTTTTTTAAGATAGGGTTCCAGGTATAGCTGAGACGGAAACCCTGATCCCTGTTGAGATTGTTGGTCGTGAGTCGGATCTCAATGGCCTCTTTAGTGATTCTATCCCAGTATCCTCTGGTTCTCCCCAGTTCTTTGAATGAAACTGGGTTTCCTCCCAATGGATGGAATGATTTTCTCCTAAGCTGTATTCCACCACAGAGGATTTCTCCATCTGGCTGAGTCTGAAGCAGGGGCGGATTAAGGAGGGGGGCGGGATGGGGGGGGGGGGGGGGGGGGGGGGGGCGGCCCCCCCCCCCCGTAATTCCCAGGAAAATAGAAAATATGGTAATCATTAAGGTGGTTCTCCAATGGAAGTTTTTATTTCACCAGCTCAATATACAATGTTTAAATATAATTGGAATGTGGTGTAAAACCCGGGAGACCTGCATCTTCACAAGAATGGCATTCTTTACATCGTTTGTAAACGTTTTTCAACTGTGATTAAAGAGCTTTACTTAATAATTTATCACATCTACTTTATCATATAGCCACACCAAAACTACGTTCCAAGCACTTCATTTCTTTTAACTTTCCGAGGGAGGTCTGCCCGGACGGCCCGGACCCCCATTTCGTTGAGAGGTATTGCATACCCCCCAGGCGCCTCGGAAAGTAGTGAACCGCTCCCCCCAAAACAACGACCTTAATCCACCCCTGGTCTGAAGTGGCATCGATGTGCTTTCAATATTGTTTTTATAGTTCTCCCTGTTTCGCCAATATATGCCAATAACCTTTGTGTGAAATTCACAGTGAAAAAATCATTCGCCTGGACTGGGATTCGAACCCAAACCCGATTTCGCGCCGAGTGCTCTACCAGTTAAGCTACCCAGGCGTCATCTCTCACTGTGAATTTCACACAATCAGTCAATCAATGAAACAGTCCAGGCGAATGGTTTTTTCACTGTGAATTTCACACAATTGTGTGACCACTAGCAGGTGACTCCGTTAAAGTTACTGCGCGGCTAGTTCCTCAGTTCTTTGAATATAGACCTTGCCACACTCACAAGGTATGCGGTAAATTCTGGGTACTTTGAGGCCAATTGGATCCTTTGTCTGTATTAGGCAAACCCGTCATTTGCCTAGAGATGGGAAAATTACCGAAATTTTCCAGTATTTTTTAGTTTTAAGCATTTAACAGCAAATGCAATAGGAAGGGAATAATGATGTTTAAACCATACCTAATACAACATTAATCTCTTAGAAATTTTTAAAATTGTAAAAAGAACTATGGCAGCAACACACAATCTGGCTTTCTTTTGTCAAAGTATGAGAAATTTTCAAGAAGAATATTCTAATGCTTTACTCTTATAATGTTATAATTTAAGTAAAATATTCCAAAAATGAGTTGTACATGCCTCAATTTATTATTAAACACGTAGTAAATGTGAACTTGGCTTAAAAGAACATGTTGGGAATTTATCTGTATGAAAAATTTATCTCTAACATTGGTGAATTATCTAGAAAATTACGGTAATTTTCAAGGAGTGGTAAATTACGAAAAATACCACAGTAATTTACAAAAATTACCGAGGTAATTTTCAGAGTTGCCCATCTCTAAATTTGCCAGGAGGGACATGAATCGTTTTGATGTTATTTCTCCCGAAGATCCTGGATATCTTCCCAGATACAATGGATATGTAAGGTAGGCAGGCCTTGGCCGTGGGTTCTGCTTTCTCTTCTGGTGCATCTGTTTTCCGTTGTCTGAAGGACCTCTTAAGGGCCATGTAGATTTGATAGTGGCTATATCCAGGTGGCTGTGATACTGAACAAAGAGATGGGTAGAAGAGTAAAAGGATATGTACATTAGTGGTAGAACGATCCTAGTCAAAATAGACACTAAACCTACGGAGACTGTGATAATACAAACGTATATGCCTACATCAAGTCAAGAGGAAGAACAGTTAGAAGAAATATATGAGGAACTGAACAACACCATGAAAGGAATCAAAGGTGATGCTAACCTGTTTATAATGGGAGACTGGAATGCAGTCGTAGGGGAGGGAACCGATGGAGAAGTGGTAGGCCCTCATGGACTTGGTAAAAGAAATGAACGTGGAGATCGACTTGTGGAGTTTTGCAACAGCAACCAGCTTGTAGTGACTGACACCTGGTTCCAGCACCATTATAGACGGCGATACACATAGAGAGCACCTGGCGATCACAAGCGTTACCAAATATACTTCATTCTAGTCAAAAGTAGGTTTAAGAATCAAATTAAAAACTGCAGTGAGTTGTTGGTTGCATAAGTTGGAAAAGCCAAAAAAGCCCATAAATTGGAACTTAGAAAAACTAAAAAATGAAAACATTAGGTATCTATTCGTAGACAAAACAGACGATAATGTGGCGATTGAGGAAGATATGGATGTTGAAAAAAAGTGGAGCAATATCAAAACAGGTATGTGGAAGGCTGAAGAAGAGATCCTTGGAAAAAAGAAAGTTATAAAACATAAGGAGTGGGTGACTGATGATTTAGTAGCCATGATTGAACAAAGAAGGAAACTAAAAAGGGACACGACCGAAGAGGGTAGGAAAAAAATAAAAAAATAAGGAATGCAATAAATAGGGAAGCAAGAAAGGCCAAAGAAATATACTTGCAGGAGAGATGCAAAGAGGTAGAAGACCACATGAAGGCCGGAAACCTTGAAACAGCTTACAAAACAGTGAAAAATTTCTTTGGAAACAGAAAGATAGCATGCAGTACGCTACTAAAAGAATACAACACAATGGCCTATGAACAGGAAGAAATCGTTGCAGTATGGAAATTATAATTGGAAAAACTTTATGGGGAAGATGAAGAAGGAGTAGAAAATGACATTATTGAAGACGAAGCCACTGTAAACCACCATGAAATAGGCGACAGAATTATGCGTGAGGAATTCAATCACGCAATTAAAGTCATTAAACACAAGAAGGCCTCTGGCATTGACACACTTCCTGCAGAATTTATTCAAGCATCTGGGAATGAGGTGAAAAACATTTTATACCAGCTTGTGGGTACCATGTATGATACAGGGAAACTACCTGAAGATTTTAAAAAGTGTGTCATTGTACCAATACATTAAAATAACTACACCAAAATGTTGTCAACAGTATCGTACACAGTCTTATCTCCTACGCCTCTAAAATATTAACAAAAATAATACAGAAAAGAATAGAAGGAAAGATTGAGGACATGCTCACCGAAGACCAATTCAACTTCAGGAAGGGAAGAGGCACTCGAGAGGCAATCTTAGCATTAAGATTAATCATGGAAAAGAGAGCTCAAAAGAACCAGGACACCTTTATTGCTTTCATAGATTTTGAGAAAGTTTTTGATCGTGTGAGGTGGCAGCAGCTATTTCAGATTCTGAGGGAGATAGGAATAAAGTACCGAGACCATAGAATAATATGGCACATATACAAAGAGGAGGTAGCTGTTATAAGATGCGGTGCACACTAGAGAGAAGCTAAGATAAGAAAGGGAGTGAGGCAAGGCTTTTCCCTGTCTCCGCTGCTGTTTAATGCATATATACAGAGAGCTATGGATTAAACATGAGAAAGGTGGGGATAAAGTAGTGGAATAAGTGTTCAAGGCAGACAGATTGATATGCTACAATTTGCTGATGATGTAGCTGTATTAGCAGATAGTGAAGAAAGCTTATCAAACATGTTGAGGGAGTTGGAAGCAGTCGGTAAAAGATTCAATATGAAAATCAACGGAGAAAAGACAAAGATCCTTGTTATGAGCAGGAGGGGAGCAGATGCAGAAGTCATGCTTAATGGTCAAAGACTCAATACAGTACAGGAGTTCCAATACCTTGGAAGCAAAATCACAACAGACTGAGGTAGTGCCAAAGATCTCATCAGCAGGATTAATCAGGCCAAGGCAGCTTTTGATAAGAAGAAAGGGCTCTTAACTTCCAACAACATTAGTTTGCGTTTAAGAAAACTCCTACTCAAGAAATTTGTGTGGAGTGTTTTGCTTTTTTGAAGTGAGACATGGACACTTGGTATGAATGGCAGAAAGAGTATAGAGGGCTTCGAGATGTGGTACTACCGGAGAATTCTTAAAATATCTTGGATGGAGAGAATGACTAATGAAACAGTACTACGGAGAGCTGATGAGGTGCCATGTCTGTGGAACACAATGATAAAGAGACGAGACACCTGGATAGGCCACATTATAAGACATGAAGGACTATTAGGAACCATTATAAAGGGCTCAGTTCAGGGTAAAAATGCGAGAGGTAGACCCAGAAAGGAATATGTCAAACAGATCGTAAAGGATATGGGCTACCATTCTTACTTGGAGTTGAAGAGGTTGGCTCAAGATCGGGCGGAATGGAGACGGAAAAAGACTGCTGCAAACCAATCAGATTGCTGGCCAGAGACGAAGAAGATATCCATTCTGGAGGAAGGTGTTCTTCAGATGTTCTAGTTCTGTGGGTAGGCTTTCCTTGTCTGATATTGCTTTGGCTCTGTAGATGTGCGACAAGAGGACAGCGTTCCTTTAGGAGGGGTGGTGATGGCTCTTTTCATTGAGGTAAAGATCGGTGTGGGTTGGTTTCCGATATACCTTGTGCCCCAAGCTCCCGTCTTCCTTTCTGTAGATCAGTATATCCAGGAATGGTAGCTGTCCATTCCAAAGGAACAGAGTATAAAGACTGGAACACCAAGACCGTCCGCATCCAGAGCCTTGAAAATGGCAGGAGAGTCTCCTGCCAAAATATCGGGAATCATGGAAAAGCCTAACCCGGTGGGAAATCCAAGAACAACTCATCAGCATCATTCGCCAAGAAAGCCTAAAATCATAAGGCACATTTCTTATTTCACCTCCAGTTTTTGAAAGTTCTGCTACTTTTTTCTAGGACACAAAATGTTTCATATATTTTAAATTATGCCTTATTGACTGATAAAATAATAAATTTCAATTTACAGCTATAATTTCCAGAAAACTTAAAACCCTATTGCAACAAAAAGTTTGGGAGAAACAGAATTATTAGATGCCAAACAGAGCAATTCTTAGATCAAAAGCACTGGGTGAATTTTTGACCATCTTATACGACTAAAGCCTTTTTTTTTTTCATTTTTTCAGGATGCAGTCTTTTCCCTATAAAACCCATGTTTCCCAAGAAGATCAACTCACCTTGGGTTAAGCTGGACATGTCTTACAAGGCTTCACTTTGAAGTGAACCAGAGCTCTATAACTATTAAATGAATGCACTACCCAGTGCTATTGCACTGCTTACAGAATACATAATTGACATAAAATAACAATACAGGACATAAATAAATATTACACGACAATATATACTTCTAATTGTACCCTAGAGTAAGCATATGTTTACCCTACCATTACACTCACAATCAGCAAAGTGAATATCAATAAATAAGGATTCTCTCCTAGATGTAGCAAAATAATCCTTATATGTACTATATTTGGCATCCATGATTTGACAGCTAGCCCATTAGCTCATGTAAAAACCGTAAAGGAATATTATCACTTTCACTGTTTGTTTGAGACATGCAATTCAAGGACAGGAAAACATTTTTTTGTTTTAGTAATGCCTAGTAGCACGTCACGTTTACATACAAATGTGCAAAATAAATACCCTAATCTATCATCGAGGATGTAAGTTTTGGAAGATGCTGGACAATACAATCTAAAGCAGAAATGGTCAAATGCATACGCTGTTATGCATACCTACAACCAAACAGCTAATCAACTTAAATAAATGACGAGAAGCAAAATAACTCAGCCACAAGAAGAAAAAACAAATTAACTCTGCATTCCACAAGTGTATAAGTAATACCATAGAGTAAGCATATACTCTATGGTACTATCTATATCTCAGGTAAGAAAATGAAGAACTCCTGGAGTGTGCTCCATGCTTTACACTAACCCAATTAGAGAAAATCTTAAATCATCTCAATCATACCATAACTGTTAACTAGTACTTCAAAAAAATAAAATTCAACAGGATTTGAAATATTACTACCTATAGGTAAATTGAAATTCTATCTAGTTTCAGGACAAAGGCATAATCCTAGGTAAATATGCAATAATATGATAAATTTAACTTTCTATATTCAATATTATTCCAATAAAATAACCACAAAAATATTGAATGTTACAAAAAATTTAATTTCAATCGTTAGGAAATCCAGGCATACTAGTAACAAGATAATAACTGACTCAAGGATTGCTACTCAGACAAGAGCAAAAACATTCCCAACTCAGTTCCACCAAAGACCAACTCAGAATGACAAATAAGGTACAAAAAAATTTTAATATACAAAAATTGTACTAAAACATACCTGTTTTATGGTGATCATGGTAAAAACATTGATTAGAGATATCAATCCATTGGAACAATGAGAACTTATGCTATGACATCACAGACAATAAAATATGGCCATTACATAGTGTTGGCATTTTTTGGGCATAGAGGGAAATACATATGCTGTCACCAATCAAGGGCTTGTCCTTTTTTATTTCTTTTGTTTACCCATAAGAGTAAAATCAAGGCATAAGCTAAATGCAAAACCATCAAAAGCTGCTCATCAAGGACATTCCTACTCATAAAAGTTGATGAAGCTTCCATCAAAGAAAATAAAATTTGGAACTGTATAAATCCAAGACTAGCTTAAAAGAATGAACTCTGAAAATTACTGACCATTTCCATGCTGAACCCATAGTGGTTTCAACACTTGTGCATCATTTTCGAGGGGAGTTCCATTTTTCCCAGATGGCAATTAAACTTATACACAGTCGATCATGAGAGAGGGGGCTACCATAGTAGAGGCTGGGGTGAAGGACAAAGGAAGTGACAATCAAGATATGTTTAAGGGGAAGAGGATAAAAAAAATGGAAAAATGTTCCAACTAATGGCAATGGAATGTGGTGGTGGTTGGAGTTATTGGGGATAAAGACATTGAAGAACAAACTGAAAGATGATGAAGGGAAATGGAATCAAAATAATATAATTTTCTATCACTAACTTCTACTCTAAAACTTATTGAAGATGGTAAAAATTTTCTGGAATTGACCAAAACTCCAGAAATTTTTTACCATTATTCATTAAGTGGTCAAGATCCATAAGAATTCTTATTGAAGATATTCATGCCTACCGCAAATACAGCGATGAAATAACGTACAAATTGCCACAGGAAAAAATCGACTTGGACCAAATCGACCCACGGACGTTTGGTTTGCCAGGCCAATGCAAAGACCACTATGCTACCCAGGCTTCCTAATTCAGTATCACCTGAATCTTCTGAGTTTGGAAATGTACCATTAACTCCCTACTCTCCAAATCAAACTAAATCCCTTCCCTCTTGTAACTGAATTTTGTAATTTAAACTAACCTAAAATGTAGATAGTTTCCAAATTTGACTGCCTTGAAGAAATATGGCTTTTACACGTAAATCCGCAAGCAATTTAGTCTCATTCTCAGTGAATAAAATTATAAACAGATACATGTCTTAACTACTTCTCTCATTCCCATAGCAATTTAGGAGGATACAAGGGAACTGGATGTTCAGCCCTTGCGTTCCATCAAAGATGGCAACGCAAGGAAGCAACGGACTTCAAGGAGGCCACAACCCAAGCGGTTGCATCCTATACCAGCACTTATGCCGTGCTAAGCCACGAATGAAGATATTCATGCCTGCCGAAAATACGGCAATGAAATAATGTAGACATTTCCACAGGAAAAAATCCTGGTCTGCGCACTGGCTCGGCAAGCCAAGGGTCCATAATTCAACTCCAGGTCCAGGCCATTTTATTTTCTGTAGCAATTTCTACTAAAACTTATTGTTGGGTATAAGGGATGTAACTTACAGGCATTGATCCAGTTATCAGAGGCTTCCTGTCCATTGACATATCACATTGTCTACACATCTAAAACAATAAAACATTCATGAGAATCAGGTAAGTACATAATATTGGAACTGGATAGCTTGGATTCTAAACTGCCCACCAATGTCTGCCAGAACCAGTGGCGGATTAAGGCCCCCTCTCCTCACCATAATTCCTGTTACAATAGGAAAAATGGTGGTCATAATGTATTCCAAACTCCCCAATCCCTGGAAGTTAGCAATAAAACAACATCCTTAATCTGTCACTGGCCAGAACAGTGTTAACCGTGAGCCCATTGCCAGACTGTGAGTAAAAAGAGCCATTATAAAGTAGTTCTGTTAATATTTCATCATGTGGTCAAATATTTTTTTCTTTTTTGTGATCTGCTCACTGCAACCTGACATTTCCAAATACATATGTAATTGCAAGAGACACTGCTTCCTTAGCAGGGACGGGAGAAACAAATGTTTTGTAAAATAAATCTAATTTGCTGTTAAGAGGTAGATGAAGCTCTCTTATCTCGTAAGCCAATTTCACTGAGTTTGTGACCCCATAATTAGACTTGAAATAAGAATATCTGCAAAAAAGGACTGAAGTAAGATAGTGGTAGGTGGCCAAACAGAAAGCAATTATTAGCCAAATTATTGTACCTGTTTTGTGTGTTTATGGTAGGCCATAAAGCCTCGGAGGTACTTGGGTCCATCCATTGAAAATTAAGTCAAAATATTGAAACCAATTTGGGTTGCACATAAAAAAGTGTGGAATATACAGTTTCTTCATTCAAGAATGTCTACAAAATTCCACAAAGAAAACGAACAATCTATTCAAATTGTTACCACACTTATTTTAACTTGCCCTGTTTGTCTGTTGTTTGTCTGGATGGAATTTTGTAATCGAAATCTAACCCATTTCCCAATTTCAGTCGAGCTGAAATTTGGCACACTTACTTAATCTCGGTGACAATACGCAAATCAGTCAATAAATTCACTAATTAGCAAGTTAATCTACTAAAACTAAATTGGTTAAATATTATATTTATATATCCTAACATGATGCAACCCCCATCACACCATCTACTCGCAGTCAACCAATTCATTGCAACCATCATTTTAGCATTTATATTGAGAAGAAATGTCAATAATTTAAATTTCAAAGAACTGTTGCACAATTTATATAAAGACTAGCGATACTCAGTAATAGAGAGCCGACACTTTATGACCCGAATAAAATTTTAAATTATATGAATCCAAAAAAAAGATTTGATTCCAAATTGTATGTCAAAAGATTAGTGAGTCACCTTATAATTGCACAGAATGTAGATAAGTGACCATGTACCATGCCAGGGTGTGATGCTGCAGGCTATTTTAGAGAGACAGTTGTCTGTCATGGCCAGACAGTACAATATTTTTGAGAAGATTGCTCTTTACTGCTAAGACAGGAGGCAATGACACCAAACATGGAATCTTCCACAATAAATAGAACTGGAAATTGGGTGTTATCAAAGACTGGTGTAGATCAAATGGATGGAGAGAATCATTAATGAAGAAGTCCTATGAAGGTTTAAGGAAAAAAACATGTTTAATGAAATTTTTAAGGAGAAGAGGGGAAAAACTTATTGGACATATTCTGCAAGATAAAAGCAACATGAAAACAATAAAGGAAGTAAAAAATGAATTGGAAGAGGTACTGAAGAAGACCAAGAATGGAATATCAGGTAATTTTAGAATGTTAAATTTAAGACTAATGAAGGAATTAAATGGTACGGAGAACGGGGAGGAGAGAAGCAGCAAACAATTTTTTTGAATTGATAACTGTTGCTGATGATAGAGAAATAAATCTCAAGAGTGCACAATCAAGTGATTTTACAACAGAGGCAGCTTTATTCCAATTATGAATGTATCATCATAGTTTTCAACTATCGCAAAAATACAAAATGTTCAATTTGGTTCCACACTGCCCACAGTAATGGTAGCAGTTTTGCAAGGGTGTGTTGAGAGCAAGGCATCACACGCCATCCACTATCATTATATTTCTGTAATAATCACACACATCGCATTAAAATATTATGCTGATGATTGCTTATAATGCCAGTTTTTCTTTATGATGACAATAACACAATGAGAATTTTCAGGTTATCACATGGAATCCTAGGCCTCATCAGCGGCATCACTTTTGATCAAGTTCCTGTTTTTTACTGCATTCAGTTACAAAGTGTTTCACAAAAAGAGGAGAATCGTCAGAAGGTGGTGGTATTTTTCCTCCACTGATGAACAAGTGCACCCTATTTTCAGCCCACACTTCTTCTCTTTGGTTTTTGGCTTTGCATAGCTTATCACTCCATGCACTTGTTATATATGCTGTATGTATTTACTTGTAGCATGTACTGAGTAATCATTGTATGACATATGTAAAAGTTATATACTTGAACTTTCCATGACATAATAGAGGGCTGGCCGAAGAAACGGCAACCAGATAATGTAGGATAGGAATTCATCACTGTGAACAACTTTCTTTCTTCAATAAGGAGGTGAAATGAGTGATTTGATAATTTATGCTTTCATATATCTGGATGTATTCATTAAAATTTCCTCTTAAATCTCACGTTTTCCAATGAGTAAAATTATTTACAACTAATATACATAGTACAAACTTTTATTTCAAAGAACCACAATTAAAAAAAATAGTTTCACCAAGTGAGTTTGCAGTACTATTGCCATTGACTGATCAAATATTACAAACTTCCATTATTAATGGTCTTAATACACTTAAAAATCAGTCTATATTATTAAGGTCTTGTATAAAATAAGAATACTTTGCACTAAGCAACTGCCTTCTGGACTGGGAAATGCAGGCCTTCTGTTTTAACCTCTATCAACTGCATCATTATAAACACACAATACATATTCAATGAAATCACTAGTTAACCAGGACTTTCCATCGATTTCTTTTGATTGATGTCACCCTTAAAATATATATTCCCTGTGCTCCACAAAGCTACTGAGCTAGGAATCAAGATATGCACAAGAAGGAATAGAAACTTTGACCTTTTTTTTACTCAAAAGCATGTGAAATAATAATCATTTTCACAAAAGTTTAATTCACTGAATCAAATAACAAGGTTCATGATGGTAAGTACAATTCAGGACAAATTCCACATAATTAATTAACTAGACTTTCATGAAAGACAGTTCAAATATTTAAGATACAATATTTCACTTGTCTTTCATTATACATATCTGCATCTCAATCGAGTCAGAAGGCACAGTTTAGTCTTTGCTGTTTTAAAATCAGTGAGGCTTCAGTGATGGACATACATGCACATCTTCACTCCATACTGTCACTCCATAAAAAATACCATGAAAAATTAAAGTGAGCATTATATTCAACTATTTAAGTACATATTAACAAAAGTATCCTTTCCTGGAATACAAAATATCATAAGCATCTGCTCTAAAATCACAGACGAAGTGAATATGAATGAATGAAAATGAAACAACTTTTAGAAAAATGCATATTGTTTTAATATTATATTCAAAAATGTAGAAACCACACAAAAGTGAAAAAACACAACCACAAATTTTCATGGAATGTTATGGTACTTGTAGATTTTAACAATACACAGCAGGCGATTGAAATATCAATTAAATAAATTTTACAGTGCTGGAGGTTTAATTACTCCAAGCCCACCAACATTCCCAACAAACATGTAGGCACAATTCACAATATAACAAAAGTTATTGTTGGTCTTAAGGCGATGTTAAGGGTGTGTAAGATATGCTGAAAATTAATCAACAAAATAAAATGATCTAAAATTCAGCATATAAATGATACTGCGTCAAACCACTGGCATCAAGCATCCAAGATTGTTACTCAGCGAAATATTATGGATTGTTAAGTAAATTACTTTGAGAATTCGTGATGTCTGGTACTTGAAGAATATCAAATCAAACCGGATGCCTCAAACAATATCGGATCAATTATAAAGGCAAACCCTTACTAATCTGCCTTCCTTGACTTCCTCTTCTGAACTCTCGGACTTCCTCCCACAGAACTTGTCTCTTCAGAACCACTACCACTAGCAGCATTCTTCTCTGATTCATCTTCTTCAAGATCATCCTTGATGTTATCATCATTCTCATCATACTCCTCCTCATCTTCATTGGCCTCTGCATCATCATCACCGCTTTCCTGTCCAAAGAAACAGAACCATTAATAAATAATGAATAATCATTTGAGGGACTTACCATATCATCCAGAAAGAGTGTGCTTTCAACCAGACATCATGATGAATCTTCTGTAGGAATTGAGAGAGGAACTCAGGAACACAAAAAAATGGATTGGCTGGTGGCATTTTTTATACATCCTCTTCCGCTTTGTACATGTTCCTCTCAACTGATATTTATATTTGTAGACCTAGCCAAATAACTTACCCAAGGCAAATCCCCCTCCTTGAACTACAACCTTGACGTGGTGGAAGGGCTTGTGTATTCCAATGACCCCTAGAGCTGGACTGGTAGGATAAATTATTATTGCTCCTTGTAGGGGCACCCATTACAGTGGACCAAAAAAACTAAAAGTAAAAATTTTCAAGTCGGGTAAGTCTTATTTGGTGCAACGGCACGAGATAAGAATTTTGATACCTGGGTCGATCCAATCAGACCACGGGAAAAGATCCCGCACGGCACTTGAAAATTTAATCTAGCTAATCATAGAAGTGAGAGCGATGATGTGCTGTAAGGGGCCGAAATATCGATCGAACAGAAAATTTCATACAACAGAATGTGTGCAGAATGGTCTAAGGAGGGAAAAAACAAATCAAATTCGTATCACAAAAAAAAATATATTGCCTACACTCCAGGGGTACGGTTCCTACTTAGGTCACTTTTCTAGTTTAACCTTCATCCGCTCGTGCCCTCCAGCATAACACTGCTGCTTGCGCCGACGGCAATTTGGCTGTCAATGATGTTTTGTGATTTACAAAATTTCCCTGTGTACCATTTGCATGTTTTTGAACAATTAGTCGAACAATGAGTCGAGATTAGTCAAGTAATTCAATGTATGTAAGGATGAGACAAAACGCGCTACATTATATACATTCACGATTTGTGATTTTTTTACAACGTATATATATGCTGTCATGGAAATATTAGAACTATTGCTGGCTACTGGCTCAAAACAATGTTGTTATCTTTATATATCATAAAAATGAACATTTTATACGCATGAGGGAAAAAATACACAGTAAGCTTTTTTCCCGTGAACTTGTCGTAACTTGATCGAAGTTGGCTTTTGTATTTGAATCGATACTTTGAAGTCTCTCGTCGGAAGTAGTGATATGTAAGCTGTTACAACTGCATTATGAAGTGTATGTTGTCACCATGCCCCCGAAGACAAGATCTGCACCGTCGTTTTGGCATATAGGGCACGAAACATCAAAAATATGTGGGGAAAACAAGCTCACACCATTACGCAGTGTGCTTTAGTTTGTGCTGCACTTGCACAAACCACCAGTAGTGTCCATCAGAGAGGCAAGTCAGTGTGCAGTACAGGAACTTTTTCCGTTCTGTGAGTGAGGTGGCATATTCGGATGAATTCGGCAGACTAATTCCCTGCTGGGCGAATCTGGTGACCCACAGCTGCCTTTTTTTTGCCAAGCTAGACAACGCATGGCTGAAAATTGATAAGGGTGAGAATCAGCACCCACGGAAAAATGCCTTATTTATGCAGTATTTGCAATATTCTGAAGCTTAACTATGGCACGTATTTACAGAGAATTACCGAACCTCTGCTACTTGTAAAAAACTGCGATCCATTCCTGAAACTGATGAAATCTTGGCTTTCTGCTATCAACAGCTCGAGGTATCTTATTGGTTTCATTCGGGCGATATCAACGCTTGTCCTCCAGCAAAGTGGCTATTTCCGGTATTTCTGTTTAAACAAGTCCATCAGCCACGTGGTGATTACCATGAACTTCTGGAGCTGACCGCAGTTTTTCTTGGTGGCGTGGTACCAGGCAAGCAGTCTTACAGTTTCAAGATTAAGCCGGGGGTCCTCAGCAAGGCACATTGGATGACGCGAACCATTTAATCCCTTTAAGACGTGGATGTTCGGATGGCAGCTGAAATTGTCCACCCAGGATGACAGCAGGCTGCTAAAGCTGAATATCTTTTTCTGCAGAGTGCATGTCTAAAAATGGTTTTGTAATACCCTTGTTCCCCAGGCTCCACAAAACGACCTGCTCTTCCTCCAGGCTCTGTACAGGAACCGCAGATTAGGGTCGCATTGGCAGACAGCTTTGGAGAAGTTTCCATCTCACTTATGGTATTTGTCACCAAAACTGGTCTGCTTCGCCTTGTTTGATGATGAAGTCTTTGAAGCAAAAATTAGGTATGGTCGAGGCTCTTCGTGAAAGGGCTGGAGAGAAAGAAATAATAAATCGAGCCCAGGTCATACTTGATGATTCTGTTCTCCAGTTAACCCTATAACGGCTCCCATCGTCTATTGGCGATTTGAAGTATGGTTTATGGTTTTAGTAAAAAAAAGTTCAACAATTCGTATTCAACAGTAAAATCAGACGATAATTACTAATTGTAAATTTTAAAACTAATTTTCCTTAAAATAAAAATAAAACAAATTTTAAAATTACGCAAAAATTTAGAAAAAAAAAGTTTGGGGAGAGCTATATTTCAGATTATTTGCGCAGTTAAAGGGTTAAAGCTCTAGGACTTTTTTTTAGATTGTTGTTGGGGGGGCCTTTGTCAGGAGCCTGGGCACTTGGACCTTTCTTGGTCCATTGTGCCAACCCCATGCCTGTCTGACACTAGCAGACAGAGGACAAGAGCACCTCGGTAGAGGTATGGAGGATTGGCCTCCCCCTGCCTCACCCCAGTACCAGGTATAGAGGATGTCCTCCCTCCAACCGGCCCAGTCTGGGTCGCCCTCCCGGTATAGGTCTGGAGGGAGTATCACCTCTCCATCCATGCCTGGTCGAGGTATGGAGGACGGTCACCCATTCAACCACCGTCCGGGCCCAACGTTGCTTAACTTTGGTGTTCCGACGGGAACAAGCTCAAGGACTTAGTCACAAAACAATCTAACCAATTTTTCATTGTAAATAACTGGTATTTCACCGAGCTTTATAGATAAAGACCCGAACTTGTGGAGGCTTGATCAGGATTTCCTCAAAGGACTGAGTGTTGTGAAAAACATCAAAATTTTTAACGATACAGCGGAAAGAGCTGTACAATTAGTAACTAAATTTCTAAAAGGGCAATAAATTGACTAATGATGAAGAGCAACGTCAATTGCTCCTCTTAACAGTTGCAAATAAGAGAAAAGTAAATAAACTTTGATCTTGTTTCTTCTGTGAATTATTTGTGTAAAATTTTATTTGCCCTTGTAAAATAAGCAATGCATTTTTTATTTATTACTTTTTTTTGAGATACAAACTTGGTTTATTTTTTCCCTCCTTAAATAGACCAATCTGAACACATTCTGTTCCATGAAATTTTCTGTCCGACTGATATTTCGGTCCCTGACAACGAATCATCGCTCTCATTTCTATGATTAACTAGATTAAATATTCAAGCACCATGCGGGACCTTTTCCCGTGGTATGATCGGGTCGACCCGGGTATCAAAACTCTTATCTCGCACCGTAGCACTGAATAAGACTTACCCAACTCGAAAATGTTGACTTTTACTTTTTTGGTCCGCTCTAGCCACCCATACCAGATAGGTCGATGGGCAGGAGCCAGACGAAAGGTAGATCCGTGATGGTGTCACATTAAAAGTGAGAAGTGGGATCTGAGTCCCTCTGTGCTATCAATTACCCAAAATATGAGTCATTCACAGAGAATTGATTCCTGGCAACTACGGGATGCCACCCACAAGGGCAGATGTCGTGCCTGACAGTGGGGGAGGCAAGGCCTCCGCAGTCATCATCACACAAAATCCTTGCACAACATTATCATCAGACAGGGTGGCTACTTATATCCAATTTTTAAATTCCCTGACTTTTCCAAGATTTTTCCCTGATGGATTTACCAATTTCCCTGACCAATCGCCAAAAGGTCACCTATTATTGGAATATTTTATTTCTGCTGAATTAAATTTTCGTCAAAACTCAGAAAATGTTAAAAGCTGAAATCAATACATTAAAAGCTGCAAGTACATCCTAAAGAAAAAACACCGAGGAGGGTCCATTCATACCCCCGAATGCTCTGCCAAGGCGAAGAATACTACTACCTCACCCCCACCCGCTACCCCAAAGATGCCATGCCATACCATACCATTATATTGCTGGTGGTTGTAGTTCTCGGCTCCCAGCCGTATGGCTGACTTCCAATAGTTTTGCTTTTGGTGGTTTATGCGGTAAAAAATCTTGTGCTTGTCATTACATGGCAGTCAGGTGATTTCAGGTGAATGAGGAAATTATAAGGGAGTGGGGATATGGAAAGGGAGGAGGGCTTTTGGTGTTTTATGCTTCAAATCGGGGTTTGCTTCATAGTTCCATAGGGACTTGATCATGGGATTTTCAGTAAGTTCTAATGATTTTTCAAATGGGCTGACAAGGAGACATCGCGTAACTGATGTTTGGGATCCAAACGAGGCAATTATTTTCTGAAACTATAGAGAGAATGCGGGAACAGTGTCACGGCTTTCTTCCACATAGGCCCGGGTTCGAGAGAAAAACGCTATTAAAGAATCTTCCTCTGTATAAGTACTTTTAAGTTCGCACCTCTCTCAACAGACCCTTCCTGTAACTGAGTATGTGCTCTCAAAATTATGGTCGATTCAGAGAAATACGGGGTATAATGTTTGGCCAAACTTTATGCAGTTTACTGCAAAATTCAAGAACTCTTCATTGTCGGTTACCTATATTGAAAAATTCATAGGTTGGTATTAAACTTTCGCTTGCTAGTGATTCTTTTGTATATGAAGTTCCCTTCATGTATCTATTTGGTATCTACTGTCGGCGCAGAAAGTATAAGACCCTGAGTTTGAGATTTAGTATCTCTAAAACGGCTCAGCTGATTTTTATGAAATTGACATCAACATTTAGCTTCTTTCATTCCACGTTAAGTGATTACAAGAAAACTTTTCAAAACTATAATAAGAGTGCGTTTCATGGAATAAAAGGAAAAAAAAGAACCCATTTTTTGGCCTGCGAGAAGCTACGTCCGACTTTCAGGGATTACTACGCAAATACCGTTGATTCGATGGCATTCAAACTTAAACACCTTATTTCTCAATCTTCTGTTGGTGCTTTTGTAAAATTTTAAAGCTCTAACTATATTTTTTTTAATGTTGACTTTATTTTTGCGGAACAACTTTATCTCCGTTCTCACGGCATGTAGAGAGATTTGCATAAAACCATTGGCTTTGTCACAAATTCTGCATTACGATTCACGTAAATATAAATACATTTAAGTAAACGTTTACTTTACAGTGGTTTTTATTTATATCACGTTTTAGTCTGCCTTCAGCCTGCATTGAGTGGCGGAGGGGTACTCTCTGAGCTTACTTTCCCTTCAGTTTACTCACGCGGTAGCACTAACAGAAGATTAAGAAATAAGATGTTTAAGTTTGACTGCCATCGAATCAACGGTAATTTGCGTAGAAATCCCTGAAACTTGGACATAGCTTCTCCCGGGTCAAAAAATGGGTCTTTTTTTTCCTTT
Source organism: Pyrrhosoma nymphula (assembly GCA_963573305.1). Lineage (NCBI taxonomy): Eukaryota > Metazoa > Arthropoda > Insecta > Odonata > Coenagrionidae > Pyrrhosoma > Pyrrhosoma nymphula. The sequence goes on along the minus strand of OY754337.1, from coordinate 66,553,025 downwards.
TATCCCAAGAAACGAACTCTTATTATAGTTTTTTTAAAAGTCTTCTTGTAATCACTTAACGTGGAATGAAAGAAGCTAAATGTTGATGTCAATTTCATAAAAATCGGCTGAGCCGTTTTAGAGATATTAAGTCTCAAACTCAGGGTCGCATACTTCCTGCGCCAACAGCAGTAAGCCTTTGTTGTGAGCAATTGCCATGCTTCAAGTTGAGAGTGATTTTGAGTTTCTCATTAATATTTTTTTTAATCATTTCATTACGAACTTTGTTTAGTTATTAAAAAAAAGCACGGTATCTTACTGCTACTTTACGACTACTTACCAGGCCAATTTACGTCTCAACCCTCTCAGCTTGGCCAGCTCTTACTAACATTCCGGCACATGCGCTCCTTGAAAGTAGGCAACCAACCTTCCAAATCAGTTTCTTTCGTAATTCTAGTCATTTTTGGGTAAGGTTGTCACTTACGCAAGTACAGTACGTAAGTCGAGGCATACATAACTCAGGGACTGCCCATGCTGGGGAAAATAGGAATAGATTGGCGTGATAGGAAACTCATCGAGCCAGAGGGCCCACGTGAGGGTAGCTGAAGGTGAATCATGGTGGGCAGTTATAGGTCGCGGGGTACGGCAAAGGTGCCCATTGTCGCATTTGTTTTTTCACATCTATGAGGAGGAAATCGTAAAAGAGACATGGGAAGAGCTAGATGTGGGAATCAATATAGGAGGCCAGCTCATTAAGTCTGTTAGATTCATGGACGACCATGCATTGGTCAGTAGATCATTGAAAGGATTACAAGCTTTATTAGATGGATTAGAAAAGCAGTGCAAGAAATACGGGATGAAGATTAATTATAAGAAAACAAAAGTAATGAGATTCTCTAGTGCAAAGAAAGCGAGGCTTGTCATATAAGTGGAGGACACAAACTGGAGCAAGTAGAACAATTTAATTACTTGGGTAGTACGCTAGAAGAAACAAGGCATAGTAGCAAAGACATTAGGAGGAGAATAGCTCTGGCAAAGGAAGTGTTCAATAATAGAAGGGAGCTGATGATGGGGACCTTAAGCATGGATGTAAAAAAGAGGCTGGTGAAGAGCTTGATATGGAGTGTGGTGTTGTATGGGGCAGAAACATGGACCTTGAGAAAGGCAGATGAAAATAGGCTGAAGGCATTTGAGATGTGGGTGTGGAGGAGGATGGAGAAATGGTGGATGGCAAGGAAGACAAATGAGGAAGTGCTTGACCTAGTTGGTGAGGAGAGGAAACTTGTGGATGAGATTAGGGGAAGGTAAGGTAGGTGGCTGGAAGGGGTAATGAGGGGTGATGGTTTGCTGAAGGCTGTGATAGAGGGAAGGATGTTGGGCAAGCAGGGAAGGGGATAGATTGTATGGGTGGGCGAGAGCCTTCTGGAGCCCTCCTGGCACTCAGACTATTTGGTCCATTGTGCCATCCTACGTTTAACCTGCATGCCACTTGCAAACAGCGGACAAGAGCACCACGGTAGAGGATTGCAGGAGGGGTCACCCCCAACCTTCCCAGTACAGGTATGGAGGGAGTCCTCCCTCCTACCTTCCCGGTCTGGGTATATTTCCCTCCGGCCTCCTGGTATAGGTCTGGAGGGATTATCACCCCTCCATCCACCCCAGTAGAGGTATGGAGGAGGGCCACCCATCCAGCCCCCGTCCGGGCCCAACGTTGCTTAACTTCGGTGATCTGACGGGAACCGGTGTATTGTGGCTAGGCCCTTGCCCCAGGGAAGGGGGAGAAGGAGAAGAGGTTTTATGGACATGGTGAAGATGGGTAGGACTTACGCTGAGATGACGAAAGAAATACTAGAGGTAGATAGGGCACAGCATGTGTAAGAGTCTGTTAGATTTTCTCTGATTTTCATCATAACCTACTTTTAACCGGTACATTACTCAGATGATGAAGGCAAATACAACATGCGAACTGATGATGATGCACTGACGTCATCAACAACACCTTCAACCCTAAATTATACAAGCCATATTTTTACAGTGACTAATTTTCTATCTTCAGCCATGCTCTTCCCTCACCAGGGAAGCCAAGATTTATATCGAGGTCTACAGGAGAAGAATTGCAGCCAAACGGTCCCTCAAAGTATGGCACAGAGGCCAAAATCCTTCATTGTACCAAAGGAGACAGAATTCAGTTCTTGATACTCCTGCTACAAGCTTCTGCCACAACTATGACATAATCTTGTATCCTTCCCCAGATTTTCTCTCCTCCAAAGCTAAACAATCACCAATAACTTACATTTACCCACTTTACCACAACCTTTGCCCAAAACCCCTTCCAGTAGCCCCTTGACCCAACAAGTGGTAGGTGATTCAGTCTTCCCATCTATGCACGCTGTGCTAACACTTTCATCATATTTGCCATTACAAGGCTAACTTCTAACATTTTTTTAACTTTGTCTTCAATTCTGGTCTGGAAGTTTCTTAAAAGGTTGGCTGGGCCAGGAATTAGTTTCTGGCGATCTGGTGTTGTATTGTAAAATATACTTAATAATATTTATTTTAAGGCAAAGAATATTTTTTTCACACCGCAACCTCTTTCCTCACCCAATTTTGAAAAGTGTTTTGAATTTAAGGAGGCCATAATCAGCGAGATAATCAAACTCCTCCCAACATTATGCTACATTGTGGGGATACAAGATTAAATACAAAAAGTCAAACTAAAAATAAATGGCAAGAGTGAAAGTGAAATACGAATATTACAAATATCGTAGGAGAATTACTCAATTCTACACATTCTTCCCATAAGTGAGAATGAAAAACCCAAAGGTGAATTTCCAGTTGATCCATGCAGACAAAAAACTTACATCATCCGATTTCTTTTTCTTCTCCTTGTCATCGGCCTTAACTGTACTTTTAACCACAGTATGTGGTTTTGGTGGGTAAAAGTGATCAATGACAGCCACCAACAACTGAAAAAAAATTAAAAGTATAAATTCCAAAAGTTCCAATAATTTTTCAGCATTATGTACCACTAATGATACATAATAATGTACTACATTAATCACTTACAATTCCCAGCAAGGCCCCCATCACAATTGTTGCCACTGCAAATATCAAGTACGAACCCCATGTTGGCAGCCCATATTCTTCCATCAATTTTGTGTGGATTGACTGTAAAGAAATTAAGAGTGTCAATTTAGTCACACTAGAATAAACTTTTGGTCCTTTATCCCTAAAGTCACACCATATTACTCATGCTTGTGTGAAAGAGTAAAACAATGCAAAGCTGTACATATCACATACACATCACGTACATATCAAGTTATGCAACCTATTAATGGCCTTGAGTTTTTTTTAACCCCTTCCCTGACGCGGGCGAGATATCTTGTCCAAGGCCGCTCTTTCGTCTTCCTAGCTACTGAGGACAAGAAATCTCGTTCCCTTCGTAAAAATTCCATCTCTAGGAAGCAAATGGCATTTGCAGACATACTGGCTCATTTTCAACCAGTTTTTGAGACTTACATATTTCGATGCATTAGCGTACGAAATTACGTCATAATTTTCGTAATTTTTACCCTAGTATTTGGACATAACACGTGAAATTTAGTGCATTATCTGCTCGTGTTTTACATAAATTTATCGTATCAAATTCATAAATTTAGATGTAATATCGATGCATGTATACTGATTCAAATATCTAGAGCATCGGAGCATGCGAAGAGAGAATTGGAACTCTGATCTCAAATTAGGTACGTTTTCTTTTCAAGGTGATTCATTGCCACAATGTAATTTCTATTTGAATAACTTTGTCACTCGTAGCAGAAGGTGCTAGTAAATTATGCAACCTTGATGACATAAACAAAAAATTGTACTCGTTAAGGCAATAGGAGAGAAATAACCACTCGCTACAACCGTCCAACTTCGTATGTTATTACCATGAGACCAACCATTGGTAAAAAATCACTCGCTACAGCCAGATTCTCGCTATATGCCACACTCGTAATGATGGACTTCTACTGTATTAGGTATTGATAGTCTGCTTGTTGTCTAACTTTAATTACTACAACTACTCTGGGCTCTTCCTAGGAATTTTGGATACACAAGTTTTCAACCCAATGCAATCATTAAATAAAACTTATTGACAAATTACAAGAGGTTAGTTCATTTCAATTGTCTTATTGGAACTGTTCAAGACACATTAATTTTAATTCATCTCCTAATTCTCTCATTATTACAATAAACATTCCTTATCACCTTTTCCCTTCTAAATCAGGCCATATGTTCAGAAGATAAAATACACTAGGGGATTCGGAAAACGAGAATATGTTGGTGCATGCATTATTATATTGCCTGGTTGGGAAATTGCCATAATTCATACAACGACTTGACTCTTGCGAGTAACTACAACTCGACTCAAGATCAAAAAGTACTACTCACATATCCCTAACATCGACTAAGTACCATGCAACCCACCTCCAGGGTGTGTGGCACAGGGTGATCCCACACCTGGCATTCAATACTGTCCCCAGTTAAAGGCCTACCTCCACACACTCCCCTGGCCGTTAGGCACAGGCCAATAAGTAGTCAGGAGAACAATGCACAGACAGGGCCAAACCAGAAACTAAAAGAATGCAACAGTGATGATCATGCAGCACACAGGTTAAGATATTACTATTTACTGAAAATTAGTATTACATATGTACTAATATTATCATTTTATGGATACTACAAGATAACTAATTCATGCAGAAAACAAAATCATGCAGGACATTTCAAGTGCGGTGATGTGTTAGTTATAATTATTTTATCATGCGTATAAAATCTAGTCTACCTAGCGAGGGTGGGAATACAGTAGAAAATATCTATCGTAACTATTATGGTCTTTTATTGCCAGTAAAAAAATGAAATTTTAAATCTACCATTCCTCCATCTACTTCATTATATGATTGAAACAGTTGCTAATATAATATGCTGGTTTTAGCAAAATATTCCGAGGTAAATGAATCGTAGGGAGGGAGAACATTTTTTGCGAGAAACGTAGAAATCCGAGGGATAATAGAGAAATGGAAAAGGAAAGTGGAAGAAATTGGCATTTAAATAATGCAAGAAAGAATGGCCTGAGATACTTAGTTTTAGAGAAAATAAATTTTTTAAATGACCAAATTTGCATATTTTTTGTGATATTTTAATGCCTCACTCATTTTGATGTCATACAGAGATTTTTTTGTAATTCCCACTTAAGGGATAGACTAATTTCATATCTAAAATATGGCCTAACCCCCCCCCCCCCCCCAACAAGGTTACGGACCTGTGGAGTGAAATAGGGGTACTAGGGTGGGACCATACGTTATCGTGCATCGAAAAAAACATTTATTTTGAATTTCGATTTGAAATTTTGGGAAAAGGTGCGATTCTAGCCACTGATACACCGAATAAGTATTAATAGTATTACCCCTATTTCACTATAAGTATTACCCCTAAATATTAATATTTTTGAAAAATATGAAATGAAATCTAGAAGTTTTAGCTGACCAAAAATCGCTGTTTTGGGGTCAATTCTAGTGATTTTCTCCCGGATCATTTTTTAATCGTAAGATTGAATTAACAGGGAACTCAATACTGCTCCAACAGTTGTAAGAAAATATTTTGCTTTATTTTTTCAGGTAACTACAGTAATTTTTGTTCCTCTTGCACTTGGAGCCGAGTGGAGACTTTGGGGGTCACGAACACATTCTGCAAGGGAAAATATTCATTTCCACATAGCTAAAGGCAGTGCATTGTTAATGTGTTCTCCAGTTTACACTAAAGTGCCCAAGGTTTGGTTGGATAGATGTGTACTTGGATTCCTTTTTTGACCTGAAAGCTGGCACAGCACGTCATAACTCAATTTTGGCCAGGATGGATCCATGAATAGATGTAAAACTGAAGCACCCTGAATACCAGAATAGACTGAAACTGTCGAACGTTGCCTTAGTAGCTGACCACACCAGAGTTCCTATCCCCTCTGTTGCAAATGCTGCCCGTGCTGACTATGGTTTAGTTACCCCAGATGACACAAAAAACTTCGTCGACCCTAACAAAGTATTAAGGGAAGTGGTGGATCACAGATGAGTCTTGTCAGACAACTTAGACTTGGAGCTTAAGGATCACAAACTAAAGGCACTTTATTTTGACGTTAGGAAGGATGTTACTTGCACCTATGAGGTGAACGGTGAAAATAAAAGGGCTAAAACTACGATGACAGAAGAGCGTATAGTGCTACTCGAGGAGCCAGGTAACCATTACATAGGTTACAAAACTCAAGGTGATAAAGGCAGCTCCAAAAACATTCACAAAACATAATAGGGTACCTAATGAAGAAGCAGCTTGATTTGAGTGAAATGAAAGCAGCAGGGTCAGACGGCTGTATGGGGAACACTGGCCATGTGGGAGGTGTGATACGTCATATGGAAGTTACTCTAGGTAGACCATTGCAATGCCTTTTTTTCCTACTGCACTTTAATGAGCTGCCCTTCCGACATCTTTTCATCGTGCTTGACGGATCAATGTTAAGTCCTACGGCCTACTCAGGTCCAATGCGCCAGAAGTTACATATTTGACACAGTGCCACACGGCTCCAAGCGGTCCTACTGGTTGGTTTTAATGGAAAAATGACTTATTTTTGCCCAAATAATGACCAAATAATGACCAAAAATTGACCAAATACAAACAAAACCTTACTGAAATCGGCCAACATACTTGAGTATATGTTTCCTAGAGTCCTGCATTCTCCGCCAACTCACAAACTGGCAGCCAACTGGCCGACTAAGCAATGAAAATCTGTTAAATGCGCGATTCGAACACATATCTTGTACTCGCACGTCTTCAATTCGTGCATTGCATGGGATTTTTAGGGTCCAGTCAGCCACCAGTTGGGGAGTTGGCAGATAATGCAGGGCTCTGATGTTTCCTGGTACATATCGTGCCTTTGAAGAGGGAAAGTAATTGAATGACGTATTAAAAAATGTGTCAAATAAAACTTTATTCACATGAAAGTAATGCAAAACAAAAAAAAACTCTTACTTTCCAAAAAAAATAACTTGCACGTACTTCCTAACAAGAAACGTACGGTAACAAAATAGTAAAATAAAATATTTACTTCGTTGAGTGATAAATATAATGTGATTACATCAGACACGTTTTCCGGACTACAAGAACCAAACGAGGGGAAAAATGCAAAGCATTACATCTACATCTACATACTACCCCGCAAGCCGCCTCAATAGGCGTGTGGCGGGGGGTGTCAGGACACCAGCCGTTTACATATAAAAAGGAAACGCTCTATGAAATTACACCTTGCATTTATTAAAGTCCCTTATTGTTCGGGGGAAAAACGAATTCCCATACCTATCCGTTCGGCAAAATATCTCTCTTAATTTATCGTTTCTGTCGGACCTGGAAATATAGTGGGGTTCTAATATGATGTTCTCCGTGTCGCTCTGAAAGATATCTATTCTCAATTGCTCAAGTAATCTAAGCCTAGCGCGCAGCCTCCGAGTCTCTAGCGGCTCCCAGCCTAATTCGTTTAACATCTGCGTAACGCTGTCTGTACGCCTGTAACAGTTTTTGACGAATCGCGCAGCTTTCCTTTGTATTTTATTAAGTTCCCGAATTAAGTCTTTCTGCACCGGATCCCATATGCTTGCTGCATATTCAAGGTGTGGCCGGACGAGTGCGAAATAGCACCTCTCTTTTACTTTTTCATCTGAGAATCTTCCCACAATACGCTTGACGAATCCTAGCTTCTTCAGAGCTCTGCCACAAATATTTCTTATATGTGTTCCCCACGATAGGTTTGAGGTTATCGTAACTCCCAGATACTTAACTTCATCTGTCGCCTTTATCTTAACGCCATCCACAGCATATACACGGGGATAGTTGGACGACCTCCGCAAGAAATGTACCGCCGCACATTTGCTCAGATTAAGTTCGAGTCCCCACTCTTGGCTCCACACATGAACGTTGTTTAAATCCGATGATAGAATTTCAAAGTCAGAGTGATCATTAATTTTGCGATAGATGACAGCGTCATCAGCAAATAAACGTATTTTACTGCTAATTCGAGAGCATAGGTCATTTATGTATATAATGAACAAAAGGGGGCCGATTACGCTTCCTTGTGGGACACCTGATGTCACTTTAACTGCATCAGAGCTAATTCCGTCAAGAACTACTTTTTGCTTACGATCACTCAGAAAGTCGCGTATCCAGTTTACTACTGTTTCGTTTAGGCCGCATGACTGTAATTTGTATAAAAGTTTGTTGTGAGGTACCGTGTCGAAAGCTTTCTTAAAATCTAGGAATAATGCGTCCACTTGTGTTTTCGATTCACCAGATTTGAGAACGTCATGAAGAAAGAGCGCGAGCTGTGTTTCACATGATCTACCTTTCCGAAAGCCGTGCTGACAGCCATGAAGGAAGTTACGACTGTCCAGGAACGTCATGATATTGCTAACGACGATATGTTCGAGTATCTTGCCTATAATAGACGTTAATGAAATTGGTCGATAGTTCCCTGGGTCATGTCTGTTTCCCTTTTTGAATATCGGTGTAACGTTTGCAATTTTCCAGTCTATTGGTATCTTTCCTTCAGACAATGACTTCTTGAATATTATGTCTAAGAACGGTGCGATCTGTGGCGCTAATTCCTTGAGGACACGCGCGGGTATTCCCTCCGGACCCGGAGATTTACTATTTTTGATCGACTGTAGCTGTTTAGTAAATACGAATTTATGTGTCCTTGGGCTTGCGGGAGAAGAAGTCCGATATAAGTTTAGAGGTGCACTGCTCCACCTTTTGCTGAGTTTTCTCAGCCTCCTTCCTCTTTTCTGTAGCTTCTTTTCGAACTGTCTCCGCTCCTTCAAGCAACTCCCTCCATGGCTTTCTTTTCTACAGCAGTTTTAAGCCTTTTGGAGGCTACCTCAACCAGCTTATCCGACGCTCTTCTTTTCTCTTCTTCAGTCTTCCTCATAGCTTTAAGCCTTTCCTGCTGATCACACAATTTCTCTCGCTACTCTTCCATTTGTTTTAATTTTTCCTGTTCTTTTGCTCTTCTTGCCAACTCCTCTTCAGCCATGCGACTTTCCTCTTCCCTTTTCTTCTTCTCGTTTTCCATGTGCTCACAATACTTCGCGTGAGCACTAAGGGCAGAAGCTAGTAGTGCCCTTGTCATTAGAACATTCTCCGGTTTGTTGCCATACTTCCTCATAACACCCTTCACCACCATGTATGAGTTAAGTGTCAGCTCAGACATTGAGGCTCTATCGGAAGTGAGGGTTCGGCCAGATGAGGAGAAGTTCTGTTCAATGTCCGCCTGCCCATGTGAAAGGCACAACACACACTTCACAACTGTGGCCACTGTAGGGTACTTCAGTTCCCCAGTGGATCTCTTGATACGGAAAAATTATGCCCAATACTCATCAATGCGCATTTCCTGACTACCTGGATCAACCTTTTCCATTTGAAGCATCCTCCGGTCATCCAAGAGGACGTAAATTTTTACCTCATCTGAAAGAGGGAGCTCCCGAGCAATATCCGCTATGTCACTGCTACTTCGCTTGGACGTCCTTTCATTGGGGTGAATACACTGGCAATGCTTAGCAAGCGCTTTCGTCTTCAGCGGCGATTTCTTAAGGATGTGTGAGCAGACAGCGACGTAGGTCTCTGGCTTCTTTGAGGAACTCTAATCGATCCCTCTCATGCACCTGAACAAGACAATTGACAATAAACGTGTGAGCGCGCTGACTTCCTTATGCGTACTGTATTCCAGCTTTTTAAATCTGCCGCATGCATCACACTGCCTTCTCTGCAGCCGCACAGGTCCTCACACGAGTCTCCCGCACGAGGCTCTGTGGCGGCCCGTGATGCACAGGAACTCGTGGCAGATTTAAAAAGCAGAATACTACAACAACCCAATTCTTAAAAAGTGAACATGTGACTGACAGCTTTTGGGAATTTAGCTTGGAAAGTAGCTTTGATCCCATGCACAAATTTGCAGGGAAGTTGGAGAGACAGCATTGCAAAAGCCAGTACACAGCGGCAACGTTTCCACTGTCAGCTGGGTACGTAATGCAAACTGGAGCTCTACTGGTTGTCGGCACCTCTCCTGCTGAGGTTAAACCAGGGCGCTCAATTTCAAGCCGAAGCTGACCAGTTGATAGCTTGACGCGACAGGCATCTTTGCGTTTGTCCGATTTGTAATGTTTTTTAAGTGCTTGAATACCTGCCGTGACAGCAATCTGACTCATACATACAGTGCAGAACGCCCTTTCCTCCAAATCTCCTGCACGGCACCACTCCTTAATAAAATAACCGTTGGCGTCCTTTACTAACCAAGTCGGCTTGAAATGGCACTTCCCCATTCTCAGCAGGAACCCTACGAAAACCGAGTGCATGCCGATTAAAATCGAGAATATTCAAGGCCCATACGGCATACTCAGTAATTTGGATAGTGACTGGATCATAGGGGACAGGGAAGTTCATCGAACACCAACGACAAGGATCACTCACCTCGTATTGTAATGGACGCAACAAAAACAATACGGCCATCACCGGAACCGGACCCAACGCAGAGTAGGGGATGGCTACTAACAAAGCTGCCTTACGCTGGAGAACACACTTCGTTTCCTTTCGGCACTATTCGGCAACAGAAGCCTACGTTCGGCTCTCGCTCAATGTCTACGTTCGTCATTTGGCTCTCACTCAAGTCGCTCGGCTCACAGCGAGCAGCCGGCAGACTTCGCTTCTCCTCCCCCTCCCTCCCTCCTGTGTTGGTTGCTATCATCGCAGTCGCTACACTTGCCTTGTTTCATTCGTAGCACTGATGTGAGGTTTGTCACGTTTAGGACCCTTCCTATTACCGCATTTACTCGCATATAGGACGACTACGAATATAGAACGAGGTAGGATTTTAGAGACAAAAAATAAAAAATTGGACTTCCTTACTCGTTTATTAACATAATGTATAAATTCTGTAAGTATTACGGAAGACGTTTTGGGGGAGAGTGGGGGGTTGGGATTATCATACATTGTCTTATGTACGAGGGTCTGGAACCATATTACGTAAGATTCTTGTCCGTATGGTAACATTGTATCGTTCCTGAATGAAATTTAGTAGTGGCGGTAGAGCATTCGCTCGTTACTTTCGTAGATTCTGTAATCTCACCCCTACAACAATGCTACTCTTCTATTGCCTGACTGCCTGGCTACATTACCTTCATTGTCAACCAAAGCAGTCTGTATGCAGGAGGCATTGGTTCCTTCCAACGATCGACTCCACTACATTGTTGTGAAAGATATAACAAAGATGCTAGTCAGAAATTGTCGATTTGCACCTGGATATCAGATGACACGGCTGCTGCGCCGGGCTCATCTATACGTTCGCTTCCGAAGCACATGTAATGTGGCATCGTCTGCCACCACAGAGTCAAAAATAGCGACATGTCACCCGTCATACAATGTTATTATCGCACCATCCAACAAAGGTGACTTTGATTTCGACCTTGACACTAACCCAAAAAAAACAGCAAAGAATCCATCGCTTGCGTATATAGGACGACCCTGATTTTTTAAGCGGATAAAAGTGACAAAAAATCTCGTCCTATATGCAAGTAAATACGGTATAATAATGACTTTTAGTGACTTTTTAGCATTATAATGACTTTTAATGACCAAGATCAGAAATAATGACCAATAATGGTAATAATGACCGACTTGCAGCCCTGCAGTGCCACACCCTTGCAGTGGTGAAATTAGAGAAAGTCCCTTTCATTTCCCCAGAAGTAGATGTGGAACTGTTAAGTAGCAATCAACGTTATTTAATCCGAATGTCCATGGCGATTAGTTCTGGCGAGTGCCCTGCTAACCTGGCACACGCAAAGCCTGGTCCTGTATGTAACTCAAGAGGGTTAAATTCAGCGGCTTGAATTCTCCGGCTCTACAAGCCCGTGGCCATGCCTTCATCAAGTTTGGCATTGCTAGTGAAATATATTTTGAATGTCTAAGTTCCAACGTGGTTCCCTGTGAAGATTCATCCCACTAGCGCTAACGGTGCAAAGCATCTGTGGCTTCAAATTAGCCGGGCCAAATTACTGCCAAAGCATGCCAAAGACGTAGTTATCCCAGTCATTCAGAAAAATTCATACTTTGAGCATCCAGAAAATGTACTTCTAGCAATGCTTTTTGATGAGAGGAAAATGGTTCGAAAGCTGGCTGTTCACGTGAAAAAGTCACAACATACTGTACCAACTTTCAGGTCAAAAAAGGACTTCCAAGTACAGGTCTTTCCAACCAAACCTTAGGTACTTTAGTGTAAACTACAGTTCCCATTAACAATGTACTGCCTTTAGCTATGCGGTAATGAGTATTTTCCTTTGCAGAATGTGTTCTTGACCCCCCACATTTCCACGCGGCTCCATGTGAAAGAGGAACGACTGGCCTTCATCCTAAAACCCTATAATTCAGCAAAAAACCCTTTATTTTCATAAAAAATTATTTCAGTTGACTGAAAAAAATAAAGTTGGAGCAGTATTGAGTTAGTTCAATTTTACAAATTTAAAAATTCGGGAGAAAATCCCTAGAATTGACCCCAAAACGGATATTTTTGGTCAGAAAAAACTTCAGGAGGGGGAGGGGGATATGACAACTAAATATTAATATTTTTCAAAAATATTTTATTTGGTGTATCTGTGGTTAGAATCGCACCCTTTCCCAAAAGTTCAAATCAAAATACAAAAAAATGTTTTTTCGATGTACCCTAACAGTACGTGGCCTCTAAATGGGCATTTCCGAACAGGAAAAAGGCATATAAGATAAGACACTGTCTCTGGCGTTACTTTGTGGAACTCCTTCATTTTAATAATAATAAACACGTGGTTGTTATTCCACACTTTATTGGAAACAAAACGACCCGGGTTTCAGCATATCATGCCATCATCAGGTGATGATGGCATGATATGCTGAAACCCGGGTCGTTTTGTTTCCAATAAAGTGTGGAATAACAACCACGTGTTTATTATTATTAAAAAGGAAGAAGGCATTTATGGGTGTAAAGAAGAATAAAAATGCAGTTTTAAGCAAACGGGAAGAGAGTAAAGAAGATTTCTCAGGGGTGAAAAATGAGGAAAGCGAGAAAATGGGCATAAGGAAGTTAAGAGAAATGGTCATTTAAGAAGAAAATCCCCCGAGTGGGTTCATAATTCTGGGTGGTGTAGTAGTGGTGTAGTCAAAGTTGTAGTGTATTTTTTAAAAGAAAATAAAATCCCCCGAGCGGGTTGGTGATTGGAGGGAGGTGTTGTGGTGTGGTAAATGTTGTAGCGTTTTTTTTTAAGAAAAGACTCCCCCATGTGGGTTAATGTTTGGAAGGGAGTGTAGTTGTACACTCGTCAATGTTGTAGCGCATTTTTTAAAGAAAAAAATCCCCCATGTGGATTGGTGATCAGAGGGGGGTGTAAATGTAGTCTCATCAATGTATTTTTTGCGTGTGTATTTTTTAAAGGAAATAATCCCCCGTGTGGGTTGGTGATTGGAGGGTGGTGTAATTGTAGTCTCGTCAATGTTGTAGAGTATTTTTTTTTTAAGAAAAAAATCCCACGAGTGGATTGGTGATTGGAGGGGGGTGTAGTTGTAGTCTTGTCAATGTTTTAACGTATTTTTTTAAAGAAAATAATCCCCTGAGTGGGTTGGTGATTGGAGGGGGGTGTAGTTGTTTCTTTGTTTTAAGTGTGGCATTAATCGGCATTCCAGGGGAAGAGTTCTTTTCAGAGCTCACAAAAAGTCATGCAAATGATGTTATTTGCTTGTCAAAAGCAGAACCGATCGTGATAAGAAGTTGTGGAAGGGAAATGGGAAGTGGAATGTTTGGAGTAGTGTGGAGAAATGTGTAAAATGTTAGGGGAAGAGGTTGTGTGAAACGCATCGTAAAGCAGGGATAAGTTAAGTTGAAGGCGGGAAAAGTCCTGGATGATGTGTTTGAAGTCAAGAGGAGTAACTGCTCCACCGTTGCCCCATCTTGGGGAACAAGAAGGAAAAGTTCAGGTTTTCGAACATGGCATCGACGAATAGATGCACATTACAGGTTTAAGTGAATGGTTTAAAAGAAGGGTATATGAAGGAAATGTAAGGTTAGTATAAATGCACATATATAGCATAAAAAAATAGGTGAAGTAGGTGGTTGAAGGTGAGCGGAAAGCAGGTGAATTTGAGGAATTTGCAGACTGTATGATTCGATACCAATACCTATGCTGAATGTAACGTCAGCAAAGTAGTTATATAGTCATGCAGTCTGTGAAGCTGTCAATCATTACTGACCATTGGAAGAGAATGATGGTCATTAGCAGATTCAATGAAATTAAAAGTCTTTTTACATCACCATTCTAGAAGAAGAATACAATAACGAAGACTAAAACAATTGAGGAAGAGATTCCCCCCTGTAATTCGAACATTAGAAACGACGAAATAGAGAACTTGATAAAAAATTATTTATGTAGTGGGGGTTGCCGATCTTCACACAAAATGAATGTTGGTGAATTTTTACCTGTAAGTACTGTTGAAAAATAAGAACGCCCCCTCATTATCAATATGAATACTGCATCGAAAGTTTCTGCATAACTATTCTAGCTACATTGGGTGGAGTGATCTTTGGTTGGGGTGGGTTACGGTGGCTTTTGTTATTGAAATATTTTTAATTTCATCTCATTAGTGGGGTAGTTAAAACTCGTTGTGTGGTAGCTATACGAGAAAAGTAACAACTTTTTCAGAAGACAAGCTCAAAGAAATCGACAACATTAATTTTCAACTGGTAGAATTTCCTCTTCTGACACACTTCAAAAATAAATAAAAATCACAGGCAAAAGCACGGCGACTCGGGGTATTACCCTTCTCGTTAACGAAAGTGTTCAGCCAAAATACACTCCGGCTAAAAGAATTTGACTGAAGCCACACTGCTGCCATTCTCCCAGTAATGTAAATAGAAAAAAATGACCATGCACCACACAAAGCATGCATAATTAACTGAGCTGACGTATAAATACCAATCATAAGTTAATCAATAAAGTGAAAATGAAACAAAGTATCCAAATAAACTACAAGAAAAATACTCACTCGCAATACCATTGAGAGCTTAAATAAATATGAGACCAGAGACATTACAACGGATGATGGAGACTTCCAACCAGGTATTGGTTCAATGGCAGTCCACTTTTCCTCTTCAATAAATGAAATAAACTCATCTTTTGTGCGAGAGCTTCGGTACTGGCGAAATTCTCCATCTAAAACACTGCATTTGAAAGGGCACGATCAGAAAACCAAGTTCTGTCACAGTCAATAAATGAGGTACATAAGTATCTAATACTCTTACTGAAAAATTGTTGGAAGTGCTGTAACCATAAATCTTCCGCTGAGTCCCGGTGACTGAGTTACATCGACCTGACCAACTTTAATGCTCAAGTCTTCGCTCCACGTCGCGAATGACTCCCAATGTGACTGTAAACTTTGACATGCCGGGCACCACGGAGCGTAACTAGGATTAAAGTAGGTTAAAAAATATAAAAATTCACCATAGAGAGTAGCACTTCGCTCTTAAATGGGTAGCAAAATGACTTCGATTATCACTCATTTGCAACTAAATTGGCATTTGTTGTTGTGACATACTCAAAACCGACCTGCACACAACATGAAATACCTAAAATATAGTCTGACTTACAATTCTACCATCCAGTGGCCTGTGAGTATTTGGTCCCAATTGTTATCGTCCAATTTAATTAAACTACTTTTTCCTACTACTAAATTACACTGTTGAGAGAACAAAGCTAAAAGGAGACTCAAATACACACCCCGCATCGTGGAATCCATTTTTGTATAAGTGACGTCAACAATGAAAACAAGCGAACAATCAAAAACAGCAGCGGACTACGATTTCAAGGATTTCCAGAGTCAAGTACATAGAAGGCTCGATTGTAATCGAGAAAGTGAGGAGCTACTTCGAATTTTGTGTTATAAATTGATATAGCATGTTCATTCGACTCTCTTAGCGATATTCTGTTTGCGTGGAAAGATCTTTTAAAAATAACTGCGCAGGTAGTTGATGTTGCCCGGGAGCGAAATTTCGAGTCGAGGTTTTGTGAGGAAAAACCCAGTGCTCAGTCACGTTGACCGCGTCAGAAAACCCAGTTAATTTGTCCCATCAAGCTCAGATTTATCTCTTTGTATTGTTTTCCATCCGTCTTTTAGTTCCCTAATGTGTATTACTTGTTCATCCAGTTTATTTATTTCTCTTAGGATTGGCTTGAGTCAGCGTCCCCACAGCTTGCCACGCCTCTTTCCCATGCCCCTCTTTGGGTCAAGTCAACCGAAAAGTGGTACAAAAATACAATTTTCGTCAGAATTACTGGAGCTATATCTGGGGCATTTACATTCCAGTTATAGGAGTTACACATTTTGTTTACGGCGTGTCAAATATGAATATAGTTTAGTCATTGGTAATAATTAATCGAAGCAACTTTCTGGTTTTATTCAGATTTCTTCTTACTTTGTACAGTTGCTTTTATTCTCAAACGTGATCTGATCTTACACTGAAGTTGACTGAGCCAACTGAAATGAATACCTGTGAATACAGACTTCATGAACATGTATGCACGTTCGACAGACTTAATACCGGGCATGCCAACCTGCCAACTTACAAAGGAAGTACCAACCTAGGAATGACAAACCCCAATACATCTCTCCTTTCCTTTGGATAAAACTTAAATGAAAGCCTGAACAAAATAATAAAAGGGAATGCAGATGGAACAAAATTAAACAGTACTGAACATAATGCAAAATAACTTTAAGCTATAATAGGTAACATTCGCGAATATTGTTTTGTGTTCATTGGAAACACATTAGCATAGGTAAATACAAAGTATAAAAAAGGCATAAATGTATCAATATCAATAATTTATTTCATAGTCGGCCAAGGAGGATGGTGGATGGTGATTCCTCAAGGGGTGCCCGTAAGATTGAGTGCCAGGTGATGCACAAGGACCAACAGGCATTGAGGGCTGTCCAGATGATGGGGGTAGATGCCCATTTCTCCATTGGTTGAGATAGGAGGGTGGACTCTGGAGGGGCTAGGAGCTGGGCTGACGGGGACCTAGGACCCTTGCGTGTAGGTGCCTGTAACTGAGCACGGGTGATGGGTTCTGGAACAGGGATAGGATTCAGGATATTCACAGGATGCAACAAGGAAACATTCTTTTCAAGGGCATTCCCAGAGGGCATTAAAATTAGAGCAGTAGGGCCATGACGCCTACCACTGGCACCGAAACCGGGTTGTATCAAGTAGATAACTTGTCTTTCCTCCTTCCCTTGAACAAGCACAAGGTCTCCAGGGCTGATTGATGAGGCCTGAGCATGACGGTGTTGATCAGCATACTGTTTTTCCTTGTCCTTCAACCACAAATCACGGTCACGAAGCTCTTCATCGACCATCCAGGGCGGTGTTGTGAAATATCAGGGATCTTAGTCTTCATTAGGCAGTTGAACATTAGCTCTGCAGGGGAAACTCCAGACACTGAGTTAGGGGAGGTATTGTAAGCTTCCACATATGCATACTGAGAGCATTTGCTGCCAATCTTCACCTTGTGCCAAGGCACTGCGTAGATGTTTTTCAATGTTCTGGTTGACACGCTTCACCTGACTATTTGCCTGAGGCCAAATTCCTGTTACATTTCTGTCAAGCTTGAACAAAAAGTTTGAAAATTCATCTCTGAATGCAGGACCATTGTCAGAAACTAGGATCTCAGGATACCCCATTAGATGAAAGATTTCAGAAACTAACTCGACAGTAGTTGCAGCAGCTGTTGATTTCGTGACTTTCACAATCATAAAATGGCTGTAGTAGTCAGTAACGCGCAGTGTGTGGTTGCCAGTTGGTAAAGGGCCTAAATGATCGGCCTCAATTGCATCCCAGGGTTTTTCAGGAAGTGGTGTTCGCACTATTGGTTCAGGAGGGTTGTTCTGAGATTCTAGCTGACACCCAAAACATGCTTTAGTATATGACTGAACATCTTCACTCATAGTGTGCCACCATACCTTAGCACAGAGGTGCTGCTTCATTTCAGGGACGCTGAGGAACCGAAGGTGTCCCTCGTGGGTGAGTTCCAGGGTGCATAGGTGTAGTGGCTTAGGGAAGATAATGTGACTGATAGAACGAGGATGTCTCCCACAATGGAAAACTCAGGATATATTAATCGGTAGAGCCTCTGATGTTTACTCCACCTGTTGGATCGAGTACTCTCTGCAAGTCCTTGAAGCTCAGGATCCTCCATGGCGGCTTTGTTGACTTCAGCTAGGGTCATAGCGGAAGGAACGGTGACATCAACAATATATTGGATTAAATCTTTTTCCAGCTCCATGCATTTTTGTTCTGACAGGGGTGTGGGGCAAGAAAGGGGATCAGCCAGGTTAGATTTTCCAGACCTGTAGATAATGTCATAGGAAAACTTTTGCATGTGCAGAACCCACCTGTTAATTTTCAAATTGGGTGGAGTGGAGTAAGGCCCGAAAATTGAGGTAAGGGGCTAATGATCTGTCACAAGAGTAAAGCGAGTGCCAAGCAGGTACCATTCAAACTTTTCACAGGCCCAAACAAGGGCTAAAGCCTCCTTCTCAGTGTGAGCATATCTGAGCTGGACATCACTCAAAGCCTGGCTTGCATAAAGAATAATTTGGGTTTCACCTTTCTGAACCTGTAAGAAGACAGCACCCAATGCTACAGGAGATGCATCACTAGAGATGGGAATATTACCATAATTTTCATCTGTGGTAAATTATGGTAATTTTCGAAAATTACCGTAATCTTCCAGTATTTTTCAGTTTTAAGCATTAAACAGAAAGTGTATGGTTAAATAAGAATGCCAAAAGAAAAAGGAAGGGGATAACGATGTTTAAACCATGCCTAATGCAACATTAATTAATCTATAATAAATTTTAATTGTAAAAAGAAATACAGCAGTAACACGTAATCTGGCTTTCTTTTGTCAAAGTATGAGACATTTTTAAGAAGAATATTCTACTAATGCATTACTCTATAATGTTATAATTTAAGTAAAATATTCCAAAAATGAATTTTACATGCCTCAATTTATAGTTAAACACGTCGGAAATGTGGACTTGGCTTTAGAGAACATGTTGGGAGTTTATCTGTATGAAAAATTTTCTCAAACATGGTGAATTATCTGGAAAATTACGCTTATTTTCAAGGGGTGTGGTAAATTATGAAAAATACCATGTTAATTTACTAAAATTACCGTGGTAATTTTCAAAGTGGCCCCTCTCTATGCATCACACATTAATATGACTGATTTTCCCCTTTGAAAAAATCCAAGCACTTGAGGGGAGACAAGATGTTGTTTCATTTGGTCAAAAGCAACTTGTTGGTCATTTTCCCACATAAACAGAGAATTCTTCTTAATAATTACTAAATATCAACTTGTTTATTTCTCTAATGTTAATTAATCTTTGAGCTTGTTAAATATCGACCCTAACAGAGCCTGTATTTCTCAGGTTGACAACACTATGTTCCTGGGTATGAATATTGATGCTCATCTTTCCTGGGAAAAGCGCGTGATAAATTAAGCTGCTGAACTCAGCTCTGTTTCTTAATTAGGTCCACTATGTCCATTAATGTTCTTCTACTTATTGACTGTTGTGAATTTTATATGCATTTACTGTACAGCATTCTCCATTGGGGGTCCTCACCCCAAGCATTGAACAGTTTTAGAATTCAAAATAGAGCAATGGAATTAATTGCAAATTAACCCTGGTGAACTCCCGGTTGCTCTTTGTTTAAATGTCTTTGTGTGTTACCTGTTCCTGGTGTTTATATATTTACTGTTTTACTCCATGACAAATCAAACTGGCTTTCAATAAATGGCTTTCCACTCCATGATTCTATCAGCTAGTCTCTTCACCTCTACATATTTATTTTTTTCTCATCATTCATTATTTGCTCCTTGTATTTTAGTTGAGGTCTTACTGTGCTTCTGGCTGTCTTCGTTAAACATTTGTATCTTAAATATGCCGAAGTAGGTTGTCTCTCCTTTTCTTTTGAGTTCATATGAGATTTCAATCATCTCCCACTCATCTCAGTGCCTCTTTGTTAATCGATCGATCAATACACTTGTAAGTCCAATTGTATATCCTTCCATGCATAAATTTCTTGTGGATTATTTTTTATACAGCTGCTATTAATTTGTTTGAAATTCTAAGAGTGGTTCTCTTTATTCATTATATTTTCCTAATCCGTATTTACCCTTCGTTCTTCCTTCTTGGCTTTGTGTGACAATGGCAATTGTCCAAGCATTAATCTTCTTTCACATTTTTTTAATTCCAAGATATTTTTCACAGGCTACTTCGATTTCTTCATAGTCCTTCATAAGCATGTAGACTTGTACAGCTATTGTGTTTGTCAGCTTAGTTGCTATCTTAACAATGGCTATCCTTTTCTTACACTGAAGGAAAGCTTTCACATGCTTTTTTGTGCTCTTAAGCATAATTCCTACCCCTGCATGTTTAATGACCCAGTGTGTATGATCCTGTTGCTTCTAGGAGGTTCCATTAGCTCTCTATTAGCTCGCAGATAAAACATTTAAAAGAAAGTGATGGTTACAGGTAGCTCCTTGGGATTGTAATGTAGTGGTTTCTCCTTGCCTTCCACATGTCAAAACAACAAAGTTACAGGCAAGGTAACATTTACTTTGACTTTGTTCAGATAAATATTACCACACCTTTAGTGGAGTGAATGTTGCTGTTCTGTCCACTGTGGTGTCCACATTCACTCGTGAGGAAGGGTCGCCACCTTTTTTACCAGGCTTATTTTAATTTGCCTTGTTTGTTTGTTGTTTGTCTGGATGGAATCTTGTAATCGAAATCTAACCCACTTTCCAATATTCAATCGAGCTTAAATTTGGCACACTTACTTAATCTCGATGAAATGATTGATTATATGAATCAGTCATTAACTTTACTAATTACCAAGTTAATCTATTAAAATTAAATGGTTTACATTTTATATTCATTTATCCTAACCTGACGCAACCCCTATCACATTTTCTACTCTTACATTAGTAGCTGTTGCTGGCGCTGTCGAAATCTAACCCACTTACCAATGTTCACAATCGAGCTGAAATTTGGCACACTTACTTACTCTCGATGACAATACATGAATCAGTCATTAACTTCACTAATTACCACGTTAATTTGCTTTTTAGTACCCTTGAATATAAGCGTGGTTTAAAAAAAAGTATTTTTTCATATTTATTTCTGCTTATTCCCCATGATTCCTTGTGTGACGACTATAGATTATTATTTCGCAACTCACCTGAAGGCAGGCCTACCATAAATCTCCTGATGGACTCCCTTAAGTATAGCCCCAAGTGTGCCTTCATTCTGATGTGAATGTCATGTACGAAATAGAATTTGGTATTATAATGTCGCATTGCAATGGTGATACCTTGACACTTAGGTGATATTGAATTAAACCCTCGATCATGTCTTATTTGCAAGTATGTTATCTATACATCAAGTATTGTTCCCTAATGTTGAAGATTTTGTGCATACGTTGTGTGGAATATTTTTAATTGGCTCTTTGAAATTATTCCAATAACATTGTTGTTATTATTAACATTCAACAAACTACCTACTGAAAAAGCTACCATCCTTTAAGTAGAAAATATGAGTATAAAAAACTGCTGACTTAATGAAATAATCACTTCTTTCTACCACATGATTCAGAAACTTGGTTATTCTGTACCTTAGCGGAAAACGATTTTGTAGATATTCCTGAAATACGAACGTGACTGGAAAAAATTTTTTACGATACTAAATTTTCAGCCTCTATAATTTAAGAAAATTTCAAGCACTGTATGGAAGAAAACATTAGTACAATTAACGGTCCTTGAAAAGGGAGCTATGTGAAGTAAAATAAGTGAAGCAACATGAAGAAAAATTCTCCTGTTCCACCTAAGTCCAAGCATGCGCCAGTGGTACAGTGGCTGATAGGCCACTGTACCACTGGCGCATGGGAGGGAAGTGTTTGATAGGTTTGTCACAAGTGAGAAAGAAAGCTGATGAGAAGAAGGGAGAGGAAGCCAAGGTTTTGGAGCAACGGAGATGGAAAGCTGGGTGAATTTTCATGGTGGAGATTGTCAGGTGGTGGAAAAAGAATATGAGAATGGGTGGACATTTCCATTTCTCATTTCCTTAATCACCGATCCATTTAGGCAATATCAGAAAAGGGAATCAGTGAATAATAATTCAAGAAGATATACCACAAATGATTGAATGTATATTCTAAAAAAATACTTTAGCTCTTGTGTCAAAAGAATCACTCATTTAACAAATAAATCAGTTATTTTGTTTTTGTACTTTGCTTCACTCCATCATCGCTTCCATTATGGCCTCTTATTTGGATTTTGGCTGCTTTCCTTTATGGGCCCTGCCACTGGCTCTAGCATTACATCTTCACAAGCTTGGAGATCGTGATCCATCGATATATAATTGCTGGAGGTTACAGCCAATGAACTGCCAACTTGCGACATGCAATGCCTCAATGCCCCTACCCAAAGATCCTGGCCAATCAGGTGACCTGCTTCAGCTGTGGGTAGGTAACAAAGATTATATGTAGGTAACAACTAACTCCTACCCCTGATGTCCTCCAGGGGTAGCGTCCGATATCTCAAGGAAGATATGAAAGTGCCTCCAATCGGGGTAGGATGCTGACGAGGCTTTCTGCTCCCTCTCCGACGGCTTGACTTGCGGTGTCTCATAGGATGGTTCCACTTATTCTCTTTTAATTTATATCCCTAATATGTACCCTTGGGGCAAGGGCCTAGCCATGTTAAAACACCGGTTCCTGTCAGATCACCTAAGTCAAGCGACATTGGGCCGAGGGTTGGATGGGTGACCCTCCTCCATACCTCTACTGTGGTGCTCTTGTCCCCTGTCTGCAAGTGGCAGGCAGGTTAAATGTGGGGTGGCACAATGGACCCAAAGAGGTATGAGTGCCAGGAGAGCTCCCGAAGACCCTTGCCCACCCATGCAATCTACATCTACAAGCTACAAAACCCTTATCAGATTCTTTATCAATCTGTAGGCATACAGCTGAGCTCTCTAATAGGATATTTTTTCAATCACTGGATTGGAGCAAAAGGGAGAAAGATACACCATTTCCCGATATAAATACGTATGGGTGCTTGAGTGTTTTTTCCCATTGATTACGCATGTGCCATACATGGTCGTACGAACCAAGTGAACTCATATTTTCTCTGGCTTTCTTGGCTGTAGGCGAGCGAAGAAAGGAAGAGCAATGCATATGACTCTTATGATGCTCAATGAGCATGTTAAATTAATCCTGAATCTTTCAATGATAGCTATTGTCAGCCGGAATTATTATGCTGTGGAGCAAGTTTGAGTGTAATCCGTCGGAAAAACTGAGAATAAAAGCTTCATTTGAAGATATCCACGATTGAATTTACTGTTCGAACAGCATAGCACCATCTCCGATAATGTTGGAAGTGTTTTGAAAACACATTCAGAAAACGATTTCTGTAATAGGAATACTCATGGATTTAGCTTTGGGAAAAACCGATAGAAAAAAATTCAAGGGATCATGATAGTAAAATGCTGGTTGTAGCAATTAGTCTCTTGCAGGCGAGCATATCCGTACTTGACTATTTTACGTTATTTTACTCGTTGTTGGTAACTCTGGACATGTGGTAACCAAGCCAAATGCATTTTTTTGTCTGATTGGTTTCATATTATTTGTGATACTATGCCTATGAGTCAAAGTAGTCATTACTATTGCAGAGTTAGGAAATGAATTATCTTTCAAGTAATTCACATTCAGTGCATTATATATTCGGCAACAATGATTAATTAGATGTCTTACCGTGACAAGGAGCACCTGAAAACGTTGCTATACTATTCATATAAACAAGTAACTTTTTCACGTTGGCACCAAGACATGAAGTTCTGATTTTCAAAACTTAATTATTTCGTAGTGCATATCATGTACTATTACATGCACATAGATACCCTTTTGGTCGGGACCAAAGATTTTGTTTCTTAAATAGAGATGGGCCACTTTGAAAATTACCTCGGTAATTTTCATAAATTACAGCAGTATTTTTCATAATTTACCACACCCTTTGAAAATTACCGTAATTTTCCAGATTGTTTACCTATGTTTAAGATAATTTTTCATACACATAAATTCCTAAAATGTTCTTTTAAGCCAACCACATTTCCTAGGTGTTTAATAATAAATTGAGGCATGTCAGACTCATTTTTGGAATATTTTTATTAAATTATAACATTATAGAATAATGTATTAGAATATTACTAGGTAACCCGTGTGAAAATTTTGCACTTTCACACTATCAGGGAATAAGTATGTTAAGGAAACGGTGTAATTGGGTTTTCAATAGAGAAGAAGGTGTATCAGAAAGTACTTTCTTTTTACTTGTTTTCTTGCAAAAAAATACAAAACATATGAATACAATACAGGCAAGAGAGTTTATCGAAACTTTTAAGTCAAATTAATGGATAAATAGTGAAATTTGAGATTGAGATTGTATTTTTTTCAAAAGCCGGTGATTCAACGTTTAAAATGATACCTCATTTATCACTGTAGGTGCAGTATTAACAGTGCAGTGTAGTATATGGAATGACAGAAAAAGACCTTTCTGTAATAATATATATGATTCTTGAAAATGTCTCATACTTTGACAAAAGAAAGCCAGATTGCGTGTTGCTGCCGTAGTTCTTTTTACAATTTTAAAATTTTCTAATAGATTAACGTTGTATTAGGTATAGTTTAAACATTTTTATTCCCTTCCTATTGCAATTAGCTTTCTTATTTAATCATACATTTGCTGTAAAATGCTTAAAACTAAAAAATACTGGAAAATTATCATAATTTTTGAAAATGACTGTAATTTACCTTTAGTAATTTCCCAAGTAGCAATATCTTATGAAAAAATTATTTTAAAATATATTGCAAAAAGTTTTAAAAATCATTTTAAAATTATTTTGAAAACATATTAACTCTCTCTTTTTAGGCTTTTAAATTTATTTTTCATAATTTTAAAATGATTTTAACATAAGTTTTAAATATGTTTAACTCTTTAAGAAGCTACCCAGTAAACACAAAATGCTGCAGATGCACATCTGATGCACTGCGCAGTAGCAACCGCGAGGGCACTGCTGCAGCGCGTCTAGTACTCCTAAACTTCCATTTTTTTAATGTCGGATGCGTGGCAAGGTGTCAGGGCCACTGCACAAGCGTGTCACGATCGCTTCAAACTGCAAAAAAAAGGGTACACCCATGGACAACATTATATTACCTATCTCCGGACCGTTTAGACTCAACTTCAACCTCACATCTACCTATGGTATATCTATCTCGCAACTACCTACATCATATCCTACTCGCAACTGTAAGATGCGCTGCAAGAAAGTTGTATATATACGGCCATTCCCGTGCGTAAATGTGTTTGCGAGAACTAACTTTTAAATGTCAATGCCATGATAGTTTGAGGAAATGTACCATCCAATCACAATAACAGTTTTCAGGTATTAATTAATTGAAACCTATGTTGCTACATAACATGAATATAAAGTCAATATTAATGAGAATAAACAATATTTTTTCCAATTGCACACATTTTTTATATTTCAATGGAGACGTAACTTACTTGACGAAATATTACGAACGTGAATATGCATGTATAATCAATGTTACGAATGTGGAAATGAGAAAACTGATGAATGTACCAATAAAAGCATGACAATAATTTAGTGTACAGCAGAAATTAATTACAAAAAGCTATCAATTTTTAAGCTATAATTTTAAAATTATTTCAAAATAATTTTTAATTTGTTTAAAATAATTTTAAAATCATTTTAAGAATATTTTTAATTTATTTTAAAAATATTTTAAAGTAATTTTGAAATGATTTTTAAATAATATTCTCATATTATTTTAACATGAAATGTTAAAAAAAGACTTTTCATGCAAATAAATGTCTCAGTACTTCCTACATATGCATATGTATGTTATTAACAATTTGAAATGACAGGATACAGAACTTTAATATCATACATTATTTTAAAATTATTTTAAATCTTGAAAAAGTCATGATTTTAGACATCTTATGATATTTTGATTTTAAAATTATTTCAAATCATTTTAAAATCATTTTTCAACATTCTTTTGCTAGTTGGGTTACCTCAGCTGAAAATTACGGTAATTTTCCTATCTCTATTCTTAAAATCAAAATTTCATAATTTCGAGTTTCTACTGTACATCCTTTCTCTTATTTTACTCCTAATATCCCGCATAGATCCTAAAATGCGTGACTCAGTAAACCTGTAATTCTCAAGTAATTCATTATGTTATACACCATTATACAGAGTGTCCCATTGATCGTGTGTCATTTTTGACCCATAATTTCAGACACTTTCTTTTGTACCACATGGATGAAATTCGGTACCTCGGTAGAAAAAGGTTGTAAGTTTTGTTGATTATAAGCAAACTTTTATAAATAAGACATTTTGACCCCAGAAATAGGGTCCAACCAAGAATCCCAATTTTGCCTTAAGGGCATTCAATGCTAAAATTATTCGAAATAAAAAAAAATATGGAATTTCTTCGCGAAACTTTCAATTATTATATTTTTGGGCACGAAGAAAGCGATGAAAGAACATTCGAGTTCAAAAATGTCCCTAAAAGGGCACAGTCAAGGTCACAGGGGTGACAAAAAGCGAATCGCCCCTCCAAACCTGATTAATCATTTTTATAAAGGTGCCCAGATCGATGGTAAGGTTTTCAGATCCCTATTGTCAACCCTTGACCTTCACGGGTCAATCAGGGGTCACAGGGGAGACGAAAGGTGAATTGAGGCTAAAAACATATCAAATCATAGGTTTAAAAAGGTTCCAAGATCAATGGTAAGGTCTTCAGATCCCTTTTGTCATCCCTTGAACTTCATGGGTCACTCAGGGGTCACAGAGGTGACAAAACGTGAATCGGGGCTAAAAACATTTCGAATCATAGGTTTAAAAAGTTTCTAAGGTCAATGGTAAGGTCTTCAGATTTCTCTTGTCATCCCTTGACCTTCAAGGGTCACTCAGGGGTCAAAGGTCTTAGGGGTACAAATAGCGAATCAGATCTACAAAAGTGTCGAATCAGATGTTTCAAAGAGTGCCCAATAGGATAGATCCCTCCAGGAATTCCCTGACCTCCCACTATTGGGCAGAGGTCAAAGGCCCCTGGGTGAGCCAAGTAAATCAGGGCAACAGATGCTTCAATTTGGAGCTTCAAAAGGGTGAGGAATTAGATGATAAGTTCCCTGATACTGCACGTCATCTCCTCACCTCCAAGGGATGCGCTGAAATCAAGGGTCGCAGATGTTATAAATGGCGAGACGGTAACAAACATGACGAATCTGAGATGCTTTACGCCACCAATGTAATGGTAAGGTCGTCAGATAGCACCTGTCATACTTGACCTCTTTGGGTCATAGGGTGGTCGTTGATTTTGAGTTTACTAATCAATGAACAAATTAATTATAATTTCAAGTTAATTCCTTGTAACCAAACTACCTTAAATAAAATTCGAAAATAAATTCGCAATTAAAATTAATAGTAGATAAATCATAATAAATTATCATATAACAATAGATAACTAGGGATGCCTAAAATAAATCAATATTTACATTGGGGGAGTTCAGGATGATGCAAAATAGTAAACAAGTAACAATAAGTAACAGGGGACGCTGAGAGAGTTAACAGTTAAGAGTCAGCAGAGATAAGTGGAGGAGTTAAGATCAAAAGGCTCTCAAAGGAGGAAATAAGTACAAAAGTCGGGGAATAAAGATGGCAGGAAGCAGAGATAAGGCAGTATCAAGGTGACGAAAGAGGAAACAGAAATTTATGGAGAGGCCAGGAAGGAATCAGGCAGGAGACCCAAGAGATAAACCATATGGCCCAGAAATCTGAAGATAAGGAAGGAGACAGACCACGAACCCATACTTGCAGCCGTAGGGGTGAAGGCAGAAATCCCCAGCGACTGATAAGTGTAGCCTTTAAGGATAATAAAAGAAAGAAATACATTAACCTCCATAACTAAAATTTTTGCTGTCTGAAAAATAATGTAAATGTATTGAGATTGGAACATAAAAAATAACATTGTAAATTGGGCCCAATTTATTTTTACAAAGCTCTAAATATTGGTGTTGCTTATACAAAAGTTAATTTCTCATTAAAAGAAAGTGTTAAACTATTTAAATGATTGAACAAAGTGTTTTTATTTATGTGTTGTATAATATTAGCCATTAATCCCTTCAGCAAGGAGGTAAACTCTCTAAGTGTTTGTGTAATAGTGAAGGTTTATTGGCTTTGTTTTAAATAAGAAAGAAAAAGTGACCGGGAGTAGGTTACATCCTTTTATTCAATTAATGCTTTATCATAAGTTTCATTCAAAAAATTTATTAAATATCCAAATTTTACTCAATTCCAAATTTTAAAATGAACATAAGGAAACAGTGCAATGATAAATCAATTTTTATTCAAAAAGGATCTAACACTTTCCCGGCGAATAATATGAGTAAACTCTTCTTGGGCTCTCCACCAGTTTTAACTGCTCATGATTGCCGACGTTTCAAGAGACGACTCGTCACTCATGAACAGATTAAACCGGTGGAGAGCCCGAGAAGAGTTTACTCAATTTTTATTCACTCTACGTTTCCTCTATTCTGTGCTAGACACAATTGAATTTGGTCAATATAAGCGTTTTTGAACGTGTCTTCCAGCATATTTGGGGATATGAACTCTGCACACCTTGTAATTTCTTTCTTCAGGTCTTCGATGCTTGGAAATCTTTTTTTTTTATACCAACTGCATCAAGAATCCCCAAAGAGAAAAATCACAAGGCGTGAGGTCAGGGCTTCTTGGCGGTCATGCAATCGAATTTCTGGCGAAGTTGTTGGCCACCAAATGGACTCTTTTGCTCGTGTTCTGCATTTAACTACCCCAAGATGTTCTCGGTGTAATCTCGACAGCATATCTTGGCGAAGCGAACTCGGGATGACCAGCCGATTTCCTTGTATGAGCAAGCCGTCGGCTTCTGCCAAGTTGGCTTGGTATTCAAAGAACTCCTTGACCTTTGGACAGTCGACTCCTTTACTCTCAGGCCACCCTTTGATGTACTCTCGTATTTTCTTAATTACCTCGTCGTCTTGCTGTGCCGCGCGCACCTATTCTATTAACTCGTCCGACATAGGAACCTGGGAGAAGACTGCTTTTACGTAGTGTTCCATTTCATCGTTTAGTATGCCACCTTCCTTGGAATTCTCTTCCAGTTGGGCCCGCGAAAGAGCGTCTGGCGTATGCAACTCCTTCCCCGGCATATGATCAATGCTGAAGTCAAATCGCATTAGGCGCTTGCGAAAACGTTGCACCCTTGCGGATATCTCACTCAGCGGCTTACTTACTGATAACGCCACCAATGGTTTGTGATTTGTCCGCAGTTGGAAGCGAGTCCCTACCACGTAGGTGGAAAATTTCTCGCGTGCCCATGTTAACGCTAGAGCTTCCTTCTCGGTTTGTGCTTATCGCTTCTCCGTGTCCGTGAAAGTGCGATATGCATAACTCACCGCTCGCCATTGCCCATCACCTTGTCGCTGCTCGATGGCAGCCCCCAGCCCGTATGAAGATGAATCGGCCGATACTCTGCTTAAGTTGCTAGGGTCGAAAAATACCAAAGCTGGTGCCTCTACTAACATCCTTTTTACCCGTTTAAATGCTTCCTCGTGCACGTCTGACCATGGTAGACCTCCTTCCACAGCGAGCAATTCTTGTAATGGATGAATAACATCAGTAAGAATTTGCAAAAACTTCAAGTGATACCTAACCATCCCCAAAAATCGCCGCATTCCTTCTTTGGTGAACGGTCTTTTCATTTCCAGTATTGATTTCTTCTTTTCTGGATCCACTACTGTGCCCTTTTCTGCTGATGTAAGGTGTCCCAGGAACCTGCATTCCCGAACACTCCATTTGCATTTATTCCTATTGAGTGCTACCCCCGCCTCCTGGAGTTTCTCTAACACTGATTTCAGTCTTTTATCGTGTTTTTCCTGAGTGCGACCAAAAATTAATATGTCGTCTAATATGTT
Source organism: Pyrrhosoma nymphula (assembly GCA_963573305.1). NCBI lineage: Eukaryota > Metazoa > Arthropoda > Insecta > Odonata > Coenagrionidae > Pyrrhosoma > Pyrrhosoma nymphula. Next base: position 66,522,798 of record OY754337.1, on the reverse strand, counting down.
GACTAACCCTTCCTCGGGAAACAAAGTCTCCGACATTCTCTCTGGGTATAATTCTCCCGCTGATGAAATCCAATCGGTAGGCGATTAAAATAAAATCTTGCAAATGGAGTTATAAACGTAGTGAACTTTTTACAACTGTCACTTCAAGGAATTTGGTTATATTCCCGTGATGCATCCAACTTCGTACAATAGTTCGCTCCCGTGAGCCGTGCTAGCACTTCATCAACGGCCGATAAGATGAGACGTCCACGCTTGACATTGGCATTTAATTGAGTGTAGTCAATACATATCCTCTCGGAGTCGCTTGACTTCGGGACTACTGCCATATAAAAAACTTCTTAAAAACTACAAAGATGCTATAAATGAATGTAAGAGAATTTATTTTAATAAGCGCATCGCCACAGCAAGTAATGTCAGCAAAGCAGCATGGAATGGTATAAATGAACAAACAATAAGTGACATCAATCACAAAAATCCTCCCTTTATTACCTTCAATAATATTCCAGTATCTAATCCTGCTGATATAGCAGATTGTTTCAACAATCAGTTTTGCCAAATAAACAAAAGTGGACTTGAGAATTAAGCAGCGCTGTATACCTTGGTATTCCATAAAATATGACTGTCTTACTAACCTTGGTATTCCATAAAATATGACTGTCTTACTAATTAAAGCCAATCTGTTTATTCAGGCTACTAGAAAAGGGATTAATTAATTTTTTGAGCCATTATTTTTCATTTTTGGTCCTATTTATTTAATAATTTTTTATTACGTGTACTGCATTGAAAAATACCATAAATTTACTGAAAATCAGCTGTTCTTTGTGTTTTATGCAACCAATATTTTTTTAAATCCTTGCATATTATAGGAATCCTTCATATCCTTTGGGGAGCCATTATTCCATGGCTTAATGTTTATGGTAGTGTTGCAATGAATGCAAATGGTAAAGGAATTTGGTTATATTCCCGTGATGCATCCAACTTCGTACAATACTTCGCTCCCGTGAGCCGTGCTAGCACTTCGTCGACGGCCGATAAGATGAGACGTTCACGCTTGACATTGGCATTTAATTGAGTGTAGTCAATACATATCCTCTCGGAGTCGCTTGACTTCGGGACTACTGCCATTGGCGCACACCAGTCGGTCGGTTCATCGACCGTTGTGATTACTCCGTCCTGCATGCGTTCAAGTTCTTCCTTGACTCTATCTAATAGCGGAACCGGAACTCTCCTCGGAATGGATATTGAAAATCATGGAAGGCTACTCGGATTTTCCACCGGGTCACTCCTCTCATCGCTGCCGACGTTTCGGACCTCGAGTTAAGATCCATCCTAAGGGATGAGGCTGGATCAGCCCTGAGGATGGATCTCGACTCGAGGTCCGAAACGTCGGCAGCGATGAGAGGAGTCACCTGTGGCAAACTCGAGTAGCCTTCCATGACGCTGTACGCCGGGAAAACACAAGACGATACTGAAAATACTTTTGCCCCTTCCTTCAGCCGGATCTCATATGGTTTCGCCATTCTCCCGAGGCTATTTAATAAAGAAGGATATGCTTCTTCAGCTGTTGTTGACGCTTGCGTTACTGAATTAACCCATATCATCACGCTCAAGGCTTTTATTGCAGGTCGGCCGAGAAGAGCTTTTTCTCCCCCCTTCACGACGTACACGTCCTCTACGCAGTCTCTGCCGTTCCACGACATTTTCACCGACCACAAACCTTATACCGGGAATGGTCTCTGCCCTACACCTGCTAGCCGCGTAGATATGGGCTTTCAATGTATATCCGGCCAAAGTGTTCTCAAAATCGCCAATCATATTACCGTTACATCTGCCCCAGTGTCTAATTTGTATCTTACTTCTTTTCCCTCTATGTTGATCGTTATCCACCAAGTCTCTATTCCAGCCTCTACTCTGCCCATGAAGTAAGTGTCGTTTTCTTCCCCTTTGACCTTACCAACGTATCTCTCCTGACGACATGCCCTCGCCCAGTGGCCCTTCTTGTGGCAGGCGTTGCATGTTGAATTTCGTGCCGGGCACGTCGAAAATGCATGCTGTGGCACTCTACCGCATCTTCCACATGGTTTTGATGATTGATTAAGTTTAACCCCATGGCCAATCTTTATCTTACTGGACTGCTTAAGATGATGTACTGCCTTTGCCTCTATTCTGGACGATTCTTGTGGAAACCTGCCGTCTGACCCTCTGCGATCTGTCTACTGCTGTTTGCGTATTTCTTCCGATGTTCGCGTTTTCTTCATCGCTCTGTCCAATGTTAAATCGGGATGCTGCAATTCCTGCGTGAGTTGTTCGCCTCGCACCCCCGCTACGATGCAATCTCGTAATAATTCTTCTTCCACTCCTCCATATTTGCAGTACTGCACAAGGTGATACAGTTCTGCAATGAAGTCATCTATCGGCTCATTGTCTTCTTTGATTAGAAAAATAGAATGCAACAACTAAAACCCCCATTTTTTATTCATCCGACCGTGAAAATTTAAGCCTTATGTCTTGAGTGCAAGTAATTTAATACGGAAAAAAGAAGCCCCTTCTAACTACAACTATCAAATTAGACACTAAACATGTCCTTTAGATGCTGCAGGAGTGAATAGCCAATCATGAAATCAGTATTAAATAGATATTCATGCCTGTTTGCCAAATAAATTTCTATTGTTGAAAAGGAAGAAAGATTAATGAATTTAGAGCTAAAAACACAATACTTAGACAAAAACTAAGCGTATAAGAAAATTGAATGAAAGAATTAAATACGGCATTCTTTTGTGCGTTCCATGATAAAAATTTACATCCAATATCTTTATTGCAAGTAATTTTAAAAAGCAATAGAAGAAAAATTTTCACGGAAGTTAATGCTCTTCTTTTGGGAGTAAAAGTTAAAATTAATGGGGTAAAACAACCCCTAAAAATTGTGTATTTCAAAAATCCTTTCTTAGTGCGCCTATAATCGACGGTAGGTACGAATATATCCTCAAACTTTCACGGTTCTATCACCAGTAGTTAGGGCTGTGATGGGTTGATGAATCAGTCAATCAGTCAGGACATTTTTTATTTATACTAAAGATAGATATCGGAAAATGGGGTACCTTTCTCCCCTTTCGCTCCAACTCAGTGATCGAAAAAATTCCTAAAAGAGATCTTAGCTACGTTCCTGCAGATTGGTAAAGAATCTGATAAGGGTTTTGTAGCTTAATCCTTATTAGAGATATAAATAAGAAGAGGATAAGTGGAACCATCCTATGAGACACTGCAAGTCACGCCGTCGGAGAGGGAGCAGAAAGCCTCGTCAGCATCTTAGCCCAATTGGAAGCACTTTCATCTCTTCCTTGAGTTATCGCACGATACCTTCCGGAGGACATCGGGGTGGGAGTTAGTTCAATATGGGATATCCTATTCCTTTGCCCTGCTATTCAATGTATGTAATACAACTGTTAAGTTTCTTCTTGCACTCTTGCCATCGGTTCACCTATTTTTAATATCCTCTGGGATTTTTTTTATTTTCATTCAGAATGCCTTTTTTTTAAATTCATTCCTGAGTCATTCCATGTCAAGTGGTCTAGTTTTTGAAAGTACGACCATCTCCAACCATCATCTGGTCGAGCAGGGCACTTTGTAGAAACTAGACCACTTGACATAGAATGACCCTTCGTACAATTCTGTTGCTAGCTTCGTCATTTCTCTTGGTTATATTATCTTGAACCTTGTTAAATAGGTATTTTTATCCATTCTTTTCTGCAGTTCTAGCATTACTTATTATCATATTTTTCCTATTTACTTAAAAATCAATCAAAGGAAAAGGCGACCTTGCATGTTTTTAAAACATGTCTCTCGCGTTTTTTTTCTGTGAGGTAAAAAATAAAACAAAATTTGCTACCCTCACGACTTCCAGGAATATTTTCTCTCGATGAAAGGCTTTCATGATCCATTAATTTGTCTTTATACTCAATTCTAAATTATTTTTTAGTTAAGACGTATTGAGGTACTGCTCAAACACCCTCGTAGTGTATGTTGTTAAACAAATAAGCAACTCTGAATTTTTCGCTGAAAATATAGATGTTAGTATTGCATGAATCCTATACAATTCACGCAATGTTGCTTCATTTGAATTAGGGTGTTGAAAGACACAATTCCGCTTGCTCTCTTGTGTTTTTATACAGTGTGGGAATGGAAATGCCCCTGAGATATAGGCATCAGAACGTACTTATGGGGCGTAATTATTGCCTATATGGCGGGGGCACGGCGAAACAATTAAATATTTCTCTCACGTTACGTAGTGTGAACGGTGAGCATTAAAGAAATGCTGAATGTTATTGGAATCCGAAATGGTAAGGCGCTTTTTTTATCAATTAGCATGGAATGATCCTGATAGTAAATTAATCGCGCAAAGACAAATTGTTTATGAATCCGAAGCTCCGATCAACTCTGTTTTAGATCGTTCATAAAATATGTACAGTCATGGGATTGAATGAAAATATTACAGAAATTTGAAATAAAATTACCGTCAACAACATAAATGATCAGGTAAAAAACTTGTTTTCCAGTTTTTCAGATCGCCGCACAGATTCTTGCCCTCGTCGCGGGAGGTTCAAGCTCGTGGGGCATAACGTGCGAGAAACCATCGAGAACAAATTAGTACTATTTTCCGTTCCAATAAGAATTTTAAATATTACATATTGACATGAATAGGGTGTGAACTTTCCCTTTACCGTCAGTCATTTCTCAGAAAGAAGCAGTATATAGAAAATGTCAATCGAGAATAATAAAGAAAAACTTAGTTAGCCTGGACGTTACCTCAGATGCTTCGCCCGTAATTGATTACCTCCATTCTCCCCCTTCCCTCCTCAGGGTTATTCGACAGACGTTCTGCGACCCACACGCCATCCACGCCGTTCCACTTCTAGAAAAAAAAACACCAAGCGCATGGTGGTAGACGCACAGGCAGTGAAGTGACTCATATTGATTAAATAATTTGCTACCAATCGTGCTAAGTGACTTTTTAATTCCATTAACACCCATTAAATTAATTTGTCCAACGCATTATCTAAGTAGTATGACACTATGGAGCACTTCAATTAAGGTTGAAATGTGAAATATCGTTAATACAATTTGTTTGCGAGAAAGTTTAAATGTATAATGAATAATTACTATTTTTAAGGAAAATTAATAATATTAATTAGCATGGGAGCTTAAGCGCTACGGAAAAATCTCTGGGGAACTGCATGTAACGTGAATATATCTTCAATGACGCTAGCATTCATGAGTTGCAAGACAACTTTTAGGAAGTCAGTGCGAGTGAAGCTTTTGCTACGGAAACATCACAATGAAGGACTACGACACGTGAGTAGTTTTGTCTCACTCGTTGGCCGTAAGTTCTAAAGGTTTTTATATCACTCTTTAAAGAATTCACCATTCTCTACATGCTCTGGTTGGGATCTTGCGCTTTATATTAGCGTGATTTTGATCGGTTTAGTCATGTACTAATGGTCAAACGCTAATTTCATTTGGTCAGATCCATGCGGAAGCAATGCAATATTTACGGATTTCTAATGTTAACTGTGAAACGAAACTAACAGCAAAAACTCGGAGCCATTATAAAAAAAATCCTTTAGATTTAATGTATGTACGAATGGAAAAAAATGTTGTATGCTTATCGTAGAAAATCGATTAACCGGGTTTTTTTTCATCTATCGACTAATTTTCTAGTTGACGTCTAAAAGGTCACTGAATTACGGCATAGTATACCGATAGTGCGATGTCGTCTGCAAATCGGATAGTTTTGTAATGGTTACCATTCACTTTAATCCATTCTGACTTGTTTCTGTAAATTACCTTCATTGCCTATTCCATGTACAGATTGAAAATTATTGGGGATAGACATCCCTGCGTAACACCTCGAGAGATATTTGCTTTTATTCCATCTACACTTAGGATAGCTTCCTGGTTTTGATAAAGTTGGAGAATTATCCTCCTATCTCGATAGTCTATTTTAGCTTCTTTAAGGACTTAAAACATGGTGTTCCAACTGATGTAATCGAAGGCTTTTTCAATGTCAATAAAGGCTATGACTACCTTTTTATTAAGTCTCATCATCTTTTCCACAATTAGTCTTAAGGCTAAAATGGCCTCTCATGTGCCCTGGCTCCTTCGGCAACCAAACTGGTCATCTTGGAGATTTTCTTAAATTTTATTTTCAATTCGGTGATGTATTATTCTAGTAAATATCGAAGGTGCTTTGCATTTAGTAGCCTTTGGATATCTTGACGGTAGCAGCCAGAATGTGGGGACGGTAACGCTAAACGAAAAAAAATACAGGAAGTAATCTTGATACTCCCGTCGGATCTTTATTTCGTGAATGCGAAATTACATACGAAACTCTCGTTATTGGGAGATTCATTTGTTTTGTTTGGCAGAAAGAAATTTTAAATGAAAGAAAGAAAATTACGCTATGCATAACATTAATTCATCGAAATCATTAGTACAAATTGCTAACCTCTGAAAAATTGGTCGATGGTAACTAATATTTTCTGCTTTCCAATGTTAATTTTATATTTCTTGTGTTATTGATCTCTAACTCACGTTCTCAACTCTCCGTTGACACATTGATCACTAAAATTGACCAACTCGTTCCAGAGATACAACTGAACTGAGCGCGCGCCGTGCCCACACAAGCCCAAATTTAGACCCCCACACCACCCACACGCAGCACTGTGACGTCACCTCGCCACCCCTCCTCCGCTTGCGACAAACCATTTCCGGTAGTCGACGAAACGGGCTATTTAGTCATAGTTTTAGATATTTTGTAATCGTCATAGTTTTTGCACACGAGGCCCTCGAAAGTACACAAATATTGGTCGCTGCAAAACCTTATATGACACCGAGAACGAACCATAAGATGTTCATTCGCATTCAAATCAAAAAGCTAACGCTTAAATAATGCATTGCGTTAGCATTTACGCCGTCATGAAAAAACAGATATCTGCCTCTGGTGAAGTCGGATTGATGAGAAGACGCGAGCGGATCCTGCTGACCGTTGCGCTGCAACGCTGCGTGGGCGTTGCATAATTACGCGCGGCCGCGCACTCAAAATAGGAAATTTGTGGCTTAACGGTTGCAGATACGTCCAAATGGACGAAATTTTAGTCCACAAAGAACGCAACACGTCAAAATACATGGGGAACCGCTGTGTAAATATGACTTTTTCCGTTTTCAGCCCCCCTCCCCATAAATGGCCACGGAGCGAGGGTCTTATAGGGTAGACCTAGAAGTCCCAAATATTTTTGGCTTTATTTTGAGTCACTTGGACAACTTTTTTCAGAGGGCCATTCTGCGAAAAATCGATTTTTCCGATCCGTCCTACCAGACAAGTCTAATGTGTCTCTGGTGTTATTTAATTCTCGTAGAAATCGTCCTTACCGTCTCTCCCACATACACCTGGCCACACTCAAAGGGTATCTGGTAGACTCCAGGAGTCAAGAGGCTGCAGGAGTCCTTCGCCCTCAACACTTGGTCTCTTAATTTCCAACCTATGGACGGAAGTAGGTGTTGATGTCATTTCTCTTTAAAATTCTAGATATTTTTCCGGAAACCTTTGAAACAAAGGGTAGGCCAGCCCTGGTGAGTGGTTTTTGGTGTTCCTCTTCCATAATAGTGTCCCATTGGGTGAAGGTCCTTTTTAAGGCCAGCAAGATGTTCCTCTTGCTCTGGCCATTTTGTCGGAAAGTCTTCATGAGGTGTGACAGCTCCTTGGGAAGTCTCTCCTTGTCACCTATTTCTCTAGCCCACTGAATTAGCGTGGACATTTACTCGTATGCTTATAGTGAATGGGAACTCAAGAGAAATATTGTTAAAGAGCTTGCAACCAAAATTGTTGTGCATGGTGGCTAGTATGCTGGAAAATTTTCTTTTATCTTTTCTTGAAATAACATCAAGAACTATAGGTACTTTCTATTCATGTTGTTATTGTGTAATGTCTAAAAAATCCTTTCTTTACTACAGAGGTTGCTTGAACTCTGGAGGAGTACCTTCCTCATCAAGAAGATTATCAAGGGTGTTTTCAGGTGAAAATGTTCCACATGATTCAGCTAATGTTGTCATCAATGTGATTGAAAATGAAGCAGATCTGAAACAGCAAAAGGAGCTTGAATTTGAAGGAAAACAACATAAAGAATGTTGTTTTAAAAGCCGGCAGAAATATAGAGGGGTGACAAAATACTTTCAGGATTATTGTGGAAATACAAGTTTACATGGCTTGAAATACATGGGAGAAGCAAGAAGACCTCTAGTGGAAAGGTCAGTTCGTTCAGCTGAACTCCTAATGACCTTAACCTTCATATCCTGGCAATTTCACCCAAATCCTAGTTGATGTTGTACTTCTACTCACATTTCAGTTCGTTGTGATTCCTTCAAACCTGCCTTTCCCAAAATTAAATGCTCTCAGAATATTTTCTTCAACTTTGTGCAATAGTTTTTCCATCTGAATTATTTTGTGAGATCCATGGCAAAGAATTATTACTGATTGGTAGAATTTGAGTTGCAGACAAGTACATATTTAGTTTGCTTAGGAAATTATTGTTTGCTACTAAAATTCAACGGTGCATTGGGGAAGATTGAGGAGCATTTAGGTAATTGAGACTTCATTCAGCAAAATATGTTTAAGCTCAGCAAAGGTTCACTTATTCACAATGAAGAATAGAAAAAGAACCATGAAATTCCATTCTTTATGAAAACTGTAAAAATATTGCAATCTAACTGGCAAAACTTCAAAAGAAAATTTTCATTGATGATCCTGAGACTTCACGATCCCAGTAAATCTGCATGGACATTGAATCTGTTCAGGAGACAGTTACACTCAACAAGAATAATCCAATTGACCCAAAAAGCAGAGTAATATCTCTTTGGAAAACCTTAAGTGACTCATTTTGATGAGAATTCTATTCTATGGATGGAATGGATACTATTCGTTTATTTAGGGATATGCCTTGTGCCGGCTGGGAAGGCTCTTAATTTTAAGCTGCCATCTCACTTCTTTGTGGTGAAGATTATTGTTGTTTATTATTCATGTTTACATCTGAGTCTTGAAAGAATATGGTTTCATCGCCTTCATACTAGCCCAATACTCGAGAGGAGATAGGTAATTTACCTAGCAAGTTTGGGCAAAAATTTGACATTAAAATCACTCTGGTGGTCACTATTTAAAAGGTGTTTCGCGAAGTTGCTCATCTCTTCATGACTGTTTTTAAAATCACTAGAATGTTCCTTTGTCCAGATGTCAAAAAAATGTCAAAAGACCAATGAGTGACATGAGCTAAATGCTTTAGAGCATCTCGAAATTTTAAAAAGAAATCGTGATCCTGGAGTTAATCTCTTGAATGAATGTCTGTTTCCCGCCGATTCCCCCATTCTCACAGCTGTTGTTAGATAACCAGCCCCCACCCCACTATAATTTCTTTCACACCCCCGCTCCACTCTTCCCCCATCCACCTACTGTTTTGGAGTATAATAGGAGCTGTTGTGAGTTTTGTGAATCACCTAAAGATGATGCTTTAGCATTGAAACCCAGATCATGTAGTATTTTTCCTGTACTTTGTAAAAGTTTCTACCTAAAAAAAATGATAGTGATGGAATACTACCACAAAGTTTCTGAAGAACATATTTTATTTTTTCCAAGGATAACAATGCAACTTGAAGGCATGATATGAAGTAAGTGATTTTAGAAACAATGTTTCTTAACTTGTCTTCTAAGACTCTAAGTTATATTTTCTCTGATATTTTGTTCAGATGTGTTCAGGTCAGACATGTGATTATTCATTACTCCTCAGGATTTGTTGGATATTGGCCTTTGGACTAAGTATTTATGCTTGTAGCCTGGTGATACTTAAAGTATGGAGGAAATGGGAGAACTCTCCTGTTATTGTTTCGTTTGCTGATTCATCAACACCTGTATGGCAAATACCCTTCCCTGCAGTCACTATTTGCTCTGAGGTTAAGTATCGAAGAAGTGTTTTTAACTACACGTATATAAACCAGATGCTGGAGAAGAAAAAAGATATTTCCCCAGAAAAGTAAGTCAATTTTAAGCATTAATAGCATCAAATCATTAGGCAATGACTTGATTTACCATGATGGTAGAATATAATTTTTGGAGTATTGGCCTTTTTCTATACATTTTCTGTATTTATTTCCTTTTTTATCCTGGTTTGGTTTGATTTTTAAATATTTTTAAAACTTTTAGCCCTGAAGATGTCAATAAAAATGACAAAACGTTGGTATAATGTCAATGTGAGCGTTGATTATTTAAAAGAAAAAGACGAATACTCCAAAAATTATATTCTACTATAATATTGTGGTCGATAAAAGAGAAGAAGTTTACCATGATAGTTGCCATTCCTTTTTCTCATGATGTACCATGATAGCAGGTGTTTATTTTTCCGTTTTTTTGCCTTTTGGTCTAAAATTGCAAATTTTGAGATTCTCCTTTTTGAAATGAGGAAGAAGGCATAAGGCTTTTTTCTGTATGATTCTTCCACAGAGGAAAAATCATCTGCATTGAGCAGGACTCAAACCCAGTCCCCTTGATATGCCACCGACTGCTTTAACCAGTTATATTGTAGCCTCTACCTTCGACGTTGACCACAATCAAGGGGAATTTGGATTGGGAGGGTTTTAAGTGCATGGGTCGGGGGGTGTAATGGAATGGCAAAGGAAAAATCCCACGCACCTGAGAGATAAGGGGAATGGAAAGGAGGAGGGGAGGGGTGGTGTGGGGGCAAATTGAGAGTCGGTTTGCGTCAGGTAAGAAGAGTCTTTACACAGCATTTAGATTTGCATAATGGCTTATTCAAGAACATGAAAAAACAAACATGGAAATATACAATTTTTCAATTTGGCCCTGGGGATTTACGGAAGAAAAATAATGAGAGAAAAAAAGAGGATTTCGCTTTTTAACAATGGAATGGAAACTTTTCACAGGAAATTTTTAAAAAACTTTAATCTTAAAACTAAGCAAACGCATATAAATTTCACAAACATGCACACAAATTTCACGAACACGCATGCACTCACACAATGTCTTGGGGAAAAGGGAATGGGAATGAAATTATGGGGCAAAATGTTACAACTCTCTCCTTTCACTGATGAATCTTGTCACTCTGGGGAAAAAAGGGTTGGTGGCCAGGATACAGTACTTAACGATCCGATTAAAGATGTCGTCGTCTCCTCTCTGAAGGTGCCTTTGCTGGGATGGTGAGACTGCCGGAGGTGGCTCAGGCAAAGATGGGTGGCCGAGACAGCATGTTCCCCGGGGGGGGGGGGGGGGGCAGAGAATTTTGGGCATCCACTCCTCCAAAGCTTCGACAGCCCAAAAACAATATCCGACTCGCGACTTCGTCTCCTAAGCCCTCGGTCGCTACCTCTCAAATTGCAAGCCACGAAAGATCATCCTCCGCTTCCATCTCGCTCATGTCCTTATATATCTGGTCGGGGAGATGGGGGGAGGGGAAAGGGGAACACTTCTTCTTCACAGATAGGGGGTGAAATCACCTATTGGGTCAAATCACTGGCCCAGGAGAGAGAGAGGTTAACTTTGACTAAAAAAAGAAAATTGGGGGAAGGGGGGGAAGGGGCGGAGGAAACACCACATTACTCATTCACTCGCTCACTCACGCAAGGTAGCCTCCACACACTGGTGACGTACACATCCACTCAAGAATACAGAGAAAAAAATAATTAGGCTCCCCTTAGCCCTTGCGAACGCCACTCAATTCGCCTCCTTATGTAACGTCCAAATGGGACCGGTTACAATATATACTACCAATACACTGATCTCCCCTGTTGTATTTTATGAGCACTTTTGGGTGATGCCATCCCATGTAGTACAGATAGCTAGGCAAATGTTGGGAAACGGTGCCATTTGCACTGTTATTTTTTATCCGTTGGACCAATGGTGCCATTTGCATGGTTATTTCTCATCCATTGGGCCAATGGTGCAATTTGGGTAGGTAGTTAGTAGATACTGGTCCATGAGTGAACTCTGTTTTTTGTTGCAGTTAGCTCTTCCTTTTGTTACATGCACAGTGCCGTCCCTAGGGTAGTGCAACAGGTGCTGCTGCACTAGGCCCCGCGCCTATAGGGGCCCTACCCGGGTTTGCCTCTTTCAGACGGCGCGGGGTAAACCAGCTTACTACCCAAAATTACCTAATACTTAGTACACTTGTAAATGTTTTTAAATCATTAGCCAGTTTGTTGATTAATTTCCTTCTTTCCATGAAATATGCTTAAAAGATGATACTATATCAATAAGGGACTGCAAAGTTAAGGGGGCCCCCGACTTTTGTTTGCACAGGGCCCCTCAATCCCCAGGGATGGCCCTGTACATGCATGTTGAGCAGGAGTAGAATAGCACTCTGTCTACGCTTTGTCAAGACTCCAAGAGAACGCCTTGTTTACACTCTGGTGTTTTTTACACTTTACGCTCTCCAGACTCTTCGTTCACCCCCCTTTAGTGCTTGGTCAACATCCTTCTTCACTCTCCGATAGGAGCTTCGTTGACGACCCCTTTACACTACATATTTGTGCCAGGGTATGGTTGGTGGGTGGTTGGGCCATTACAGTTGGTCAACGGTTGGCAACCCCAACAGCACAGGAAATTTTGTAGGTAAACGCATACATGGGTCATACGGAGTGTATACCCGTGTGTAGTATACCATAGCCAGTTCATATAGACTAGGAATACACATCCACAAGCCAAGCCCATATACATTGTATACATTCGCTTCCTGTCTGAAATAAATCAGTGAAAATAACGGTGGAAAAAAGACTTGGAAGGGGTGAAAAAGTGACTAAAACAGTGAGAGAATAACATTCTATGGATCGAGGGAGGTAATGCAGTAGATACCTCCGGCAGTGACTGTTAAAATATTGGTTAAAATGTTCCTATGAACAAATAAGTTGCAGCTGTATTCTATAGTTACTTAGCATTCAATTGAAAAGTCCATTTAAAATGTTTTACTTATTCCAGCTGTATGATTTTCACAGCTGATCTGGGTAATAAAAGATTTTTTATTGAATGTATAATACTTTTTCCTTTCATAGGGAGTTAAAATTTGGGGGGTTGTTTCATATTCAGAGTCATCTTATATTCTAATGTATATACAGTACTTTTTAGGAAGTGTGGATTTTGTATATGATTTTTGACTTTCAAACTTTTCTTTCAGTCGCAAAAAGCATGAGTATAGACTCTTGCTCTGTGGGGGGATAGAATTTATTGAGAATTCCACTTGGTCAACAGACATTGGAGCCATTCAATTCTTCCAAGAGGTGAGTTAATTGATAATAACAATAATAGTTTATTTGTCCAAAAATCACATGAAAAGATATATGTACTTACATGCCTCATACATTCATATTGGTATAGAACCTATGTCAAAGCTGATATACACTACATATTTGTTAATTGAAAATACTGTATAAATAGAGAAAACATGCTAATTAGTTGCATATAAGAAAATTGTTTATATTGCTGTAACTTTCATTCAGCAAAAAGGTCCTCAAATTGGTAGTGCATTTGTTTTTGGGTTTTATAAACCTGATACATACTACGCAGTAAACAATTACATACATAACTTTGATCCAACTGTAGGGAGAACATTCGGTTCATTATGAGTTATATCTGCCTATGAGTGACCTTCAGATGACCTTGTTCAGTATCCAAGTACACACATTTACATTATTATGTAGGATCTGAGGTTTTCTCGATAAATACATTTCTGACACATTGACAAACACCACCCACATAGAGTAAAAATAAAGGAAATATAGTATTATCATAATATGAAGAGGAAATATAGGAAGCGTTTTTTTAGCCTGAGACCTGGTGGGAACTCCAAGAATGCTTCCTTTATTTCCACTATATGTTATATGTTACGATCATAGATTTTATTTTACCTCAGTTACTAAATTTTGAGTTCTGAGAATTATAAATAAAAGGCTAGAGATGAAGGTTAATGAATATCTGGGTGATGACCAGTTCGAGTTTAGAAGAGGGACTGGAACGAGAGATGCTAGTCGAAAGAAATCTAGAGTATGGGCAGGATGTTTTTCCTTGCTTCGGAGATTTTGAGAAGGCATTTGATAGGGTGGACTGGACGAAATGGGAGTGTTGAAGAAATTAGGGGTCGATTGGATGGACAGGCGTCTGATTCGGAATTTGTATATGAATCAGACGGCGCAGGTTAGGGTAGCCCATGGAGAATTGGGATGGGTCATGACAGGGCGGAGAGTGCGGCAGAGGTGCCCACTATGACCTTTGCTTTTTAACAGGTATTCAGAAGAAATGGTAAGGGAAGCATGGGAGGATAAGGAGGTAGGAATAAAGGTAGGAGGGGAGCTGATCAAATCTGTGAGATTTGCAGATGATCAAGCATTGGTTAGTCAGTCTGCCAAGAGGTTACAGTCAATGTGAGTGTATTGGAGGTGTAGTGCGAAAGGTATGGGATGAAGATAAACCACTAGAAAACGATGAGATTTTCTAGAAGTAGGGAGGCGGGGCAGAATATACCCATACAGCAGACACGGAGCATATTTAGTTGCAATCACGAGTAGAACACGTGATTTATCTGGTCGAAAAACCGCTTTTCAACGACTAAGAACGGTTGGAAAATTGTCAATATTCGGTTTACTGGCCGCTATTTCTGGTGTAAACACGTGTATCGACCACAAACTGCCTAATATGCAAATTCCCATGCAAATGTATGTTTACCAACGGAAAATAAACTGTTATTAGCATTATGACCGCTAGACAGCATTGCCAGCAAAATACGCGGCTGATTTAGATTCATATTTGACCGAGAAAAAAAATTGCCGCTGAAGAGCCGCGAAGCCTAGAACCTGACTCTTCCAATCTCACTAACGCCTTAACCCACTCGGCCACCAAGGTACTTGATTGATTATGGTAATGCCAAGAAGTTATTTCCTCCGCATTCACGGCCAGACCAATATAAATTATTCCGTATTTGTGCTTGGCCTGGAGAGAAATACATATTTACAAATATTTGGCACCAAGAAATTAATGCAGATATTCACGTGTGCTTGAAAATGGCTGTCAGAATCATACGAAAGCAGATAATATTATCGTGGAACATGATTTTATTTCTGATGGGTTACAATTGTACCAAAATGCAACGTATGATCAAAAAAGGAAGTATTTATCGCATGGAAAAGTCATCGTTTTTTGTAAAAAAATATATCCACCCATTGTGTACAAATATAAGTTTTTCACGATTATCAGGATTACCGAATAGACTAAGTTCTTTGGTAGATGCATATTGAATTAACATATGTTACATACATACCTATATAACATATGTTATAACAGAGATATCTCTTCGTAGCGGAATAATAGCGTATAGCTCATCTTTAATATGCAGTTATTCCCATGGAAATGTGAAAAAAGGCAAAGCGGCATGTTGTACATTAATTAAATTCTATAAAATACAGAAGTCCACTCAGATAATTTGGACCAAAATATACACTGAAAGAACACGTGTAAAAAAGGGCTAATTTTGGAATTATCCCTTATCCCATATATCGACCGAGAGTACACGAGTATATTTCTCCCCGTGCTGTATGGGTAAGGGTGGGAGGGCAGAAGATAGAGCAGGTCGAGCAGTTTACGTATCTGGGTAGTATTTTGGAGGAGAACGGGTTTAGTGGTTGGGACATCAGATGCTGAATTGCTGTGACTAAAGAAGCATTATCGAAGAGAAGGGAATTAATGAGGGGGGGGGGGGGTTTGAGAAGAGACGTAAAGAAAAGGCTGGTGAAAACTTTAATATGGAGAGTGGCGCTGTATGGGTTGGAAACTTGGTCATCGCAAAGGGAGGATGTACATAGACTTGAGACATTTGATATGTGGGTTTGGAGGAGGATGGAGAGGGTGAGCTGGGTGGTGAGGAAGACGAACGAGGAGGTATTGGATATGGTTGGAGAGGAGAGGAAGCTTGTGGCAGAGGTGCAGAGAAGGCAGAAGAGATGGATGGAGGAGGTTTTGAGAGGAGAGGGCATGTTGAAGAGAGTGATAGAGGGGAGAACACTGAAGAAGCATGAAAGAGGAAGGAAGAGGATAGGAATCTGGATGAAATAAGAGGAGGTAGAAGATATGAAGAATTTAAGAAGGATCTAATGGCAGGACATCCTTAGGAGGGAAAGCGAGACAATGTCTATGAAATTGGGATGCAGAATGGGGGCTGTCAAAGAACCTACCAATCAGCTGATAGAATATGTACTTGAATGAAATGACTAATTTTTCATCATAATATGTATCATATACTATTAAATGCAAGCATGAATATACTTCATGTCTAGTGGATCACTCTCTTTGAGAACTGAAAACTATTAGTTCATAGCAAACAGCCTTGGATGTTTTATGTATTTTGTATGAATTTTGCAAAAGGGGAAAGTGTCATTAGCTGCCAGAGACCCTAAGCACTTTAACTATTTCCGTATAATTGTTACTGAATAGGCAGCACCTCCCTGTGATGACCTCTTCTATTGTGAGTGGCAAGGACATTCTGTCCCATGCTGTGGTGAGCTATTTCGTCCAATATTAACTGAAGAAGGAGTTTGTTACACATTTAATATGCTGGCTACTAGTCAGATATTCACCAACAACATGTAAGTACTTGTGGGTCATTCCTACATCATTCATTCTTTGTGATGCCAGTATTTTTGTAATTTTTTTGTATTAGTTTTTCACTATTTGGTATACATACTCTCCTGAGTTTATTATACCACTTAGTTTATTATTCAGTCAAAATGAACGTTTTTTATGGAATTCTTATTTTATCTAGTGCATGATTATTCTTTCAGTTCTATAAAGAGAATTCAAGTTACTACAGCTATGTTTGTTAGGATTTATGAGTGGCAAAATATGTATTGTTTATATGTATAAAATTGAATCCACGTAGTGTAAACTCACATAAACTCTATAGAACCTTTTATACTATTTTGTACCTAATGTTTTTTGTATACCTACCTAGATAAGATCCTGTTGTAATTGTTTAAGCAACATGGACTTTCATTTATTTTAGAAATATAAGAAAATATTATTTATGAAAAAAAAGTCCTGAAAGAGTATTTTATTCCACCTTGGAACCGAACCTCCTTATTTACATAAGAATATAATGCTTTCTTCAATGCAGATTTATGCAACGCTGCATAGTCGTAGAACATAACCCCTGCATTAAGGAAAGTTCACTGTATATTAATCCCATTTAAAAAAATAATGTATTCTCTATAATAGGACTATAGATGGATTTAATGAAAGCTACAATATTTTCCATCAAGAGACTGAATGGTCTGACTGGAATCCTCAGGATGGCTATCCTAAGAGTGCTTCTATTGACACATACCCTCATAGAGGGCCTGGTGCTGGAGCTACATCAGGTCTTCATATTTACCTCAAGTCAGATTCAAGAGATTTTGATCCAAGGTGTCGGACAATAGGGGGTTTCAAGGTACTGTTGTAAAAAATAATTCATCAACATTGATCCATTGAAATTATGTTATTGCATGATGTTTCAAGTGTGTGCTAAAAAGGTCACATACATAGGCTCTTTTCTTAGAAGTCAAGTCACCTATCACCTTTGTGTTCTACATGTTTAGCAATTACCAGTACCTACCATATTGCCTGGAAATATCTAATAGCAAGTGATAATTTGTACAATTGCTGTAACATATGCATGAAAAAAATAGTCGTGCATATTATTATATCATATAATTTTCTTGTAAATTATGATATCATATTTATTAAACATTCATGCATCTTGAACATGTAATTCATAATCTTCCATGCCCATGAGCGTAATACCAGCTTTTTAACTGAGGTGGCAAGGCCTATAGGCCTAAGGTATACCGGGGGGGTATGGAATACCCCCCATGTGGAAGGGGGGTCCGAGGGTCCTCCTAAATTGAACATGATTAATGAAGAATCCAGAAAGTTCAAGAAAGGGCCGTGCATGTAGAATTTTATTTTCAAATTGTTTGTAAATTATTGATATTTTTACTCAAAAATTCTGGTGTTGCTAAATATTTAGTTGAAAAATTCTGGGGTTGCAACTGCCACCCCTTGCCACCCTCACATTACCCCACTGTCCTTGTCATAAAGAATCATATGTATAAAACTTCCGTAGCTTTACTTAGCATATTTTTTTAATTGGTACATAGGTACTCCTGCACAATCCTGCTGAATTTCCTAGAATGAGCCAGCAATTTTTCCGTGCTCCTCTCAGTCAGGATGTGGTTGTGAGTGTTAAGCCTAACATAATGGGTACCAGCAAAGAGTTACAAGATTACCCATCAGCTAGACGTGGCTGTCTCTTCCAGCGAGAAAGACAATTGAGATTTTTTACCCACTACACTCAACGGAATTGTGAACTAGAATGTCTTATAAATACTACCAGGAAAGTTTGCAACTGCATGTTGTTCTTTATGCCAAGTAAGTTCAGAATTTTCAGATGTGTATTTAAATGACATAGTGCACATGTATCAATTAATGCATTTTTTTGAAGTCAATGGTAACAATGGTTTTTAGGAAATGAAACAGGGTAGTATCCACTTATCATTTTGAATTATTTATTTTCATATTCTTGTCATGATTTTAAGAATCTGGAGTAGGCAAAGTTGCTATCTAAAGCTATATTTAATAAAGTTATGTGTACTCCTTAATTTTTAGGTCACAATTTTTCTATATGTGGAGTTGAAAGTTGGACTTGCATACAGAATGTAACAGGTTGGGATAATACATATGTATGTACTTAGACAAAGGTATTTTATCACTATCTATTTTAATTCTCTTGTGTTAATTTCCAGAGCTACTGCAACATATGGAAATAATTAATGCAATGAAGGAGGAAATTGGTTCTAGACAAAGAAACAGGGGATGTAATTGCCTGCCTGCTTGCACAGAATTAAACTATGATACAGAAACTTCAATGGGAGAATTTGATATTGAAAAAATATTAGCAGGGTTCAATTCCTCTGGGAGTGAGAGTGATTATTTTGGGTGGGTAATACCTGAATTTTTGAAACCTTAAGGTATACTTCTAAAACTAAACTTATGCACTTTTACTCTTCAGGATGAAAATTGGGAAGCTATCAATTTTTTTTAAGGAGTGGCAGTTTATCACTAGCCGAAGAGGTGAACTTTATGGGCAAACAGATTTCCTTGGTAAGGAAAAATATCCCACCAATATGTAAATTTGATAACTATGTAGAGTATAGAACTTAGTGAGCTTGTGCTAAAAGAAAAAAGTGAAACATCAATTGTTCATGTAGTGGGGCAAAAAATCACGGGACTAACCATTACTTGGGGTGGATGCCTTCATCTTTTGATGTCATTTTAGTGGTGACAGTACCAGAGGTTTGTTTACCGATATGATATTACCTTCACATGCTCAAATATAGTATGCTTTAAATTCACACCAAACATACTCATACTTTATTAGTAACAGTGTTTAACAAAAAAGCCTACAGCAGACCCCAAAGTGCAGCCCCCCTCGCCTAGCTATGCCACTGAACAAATCATAAGCAACATGTCATGTGAAATTATTGCATGACAACTACTACCAGAAGCTATATTCTCCCTCCAAAAACATGCCAGTTATCTGTTTACCTTTCAAAAGGTTGTTTATAGCTGCAGTGAAAAGAATCTTCCACCCTGGGGAAAGAGGGAGTCCCGGAAGGCCAATACTTGACTTGCTTGCAAACTCATAGAGATGGGGTGGGAAAATGTGAGGGTAGGGTATTGCATTTATTGAGAAACACTTCTCATTGGCTATTTCCATTGAGTCTTGTCTATTTCTTACCAGGAACACCATCTGGTGACCATAACATATGTATACTATTTAGATGAAATGAGGGGTTTTTAGTTTTTACCACTGACCAAGCCCTCTATGTATTAAAGATCTTAGGCTTTCCTGGTGAATAATATTAGTAAAATCTTCTCGGGTTTGCCACCTTGATACATCACGCAAAAATGGTTGCAGATGCAGAAAGTCTTCCCTCTGAATTGGAACATCTGAAAACTACGTTCAAACGCAATGGATATAATGACAGAGATTTTCACTTGGCCTTAAAAAGAACTGTTGTAATAAGTATGCGGCTGAAAAAAGATCATGAAAAGCCATTGGGAAGAGCTTGCATACCCTATATCTCCACTATCTCAGGAAAAATAGGAAGAATTTTACAAAAATACAACATTCAGACGATCCATAGACCTCCAGGGAAAATTCGAAACCAGCTCGTAAGAGTAAAGGACAACCTTGTCCTCAAGAGTGCCTGGAGTGTATAGCATCCCTAGTGAGTGTGGCCTCGCCTACATTGGAGAGACTGCATGCACAGTGGAAACCAGAATTAAGGAACACAAGAGGCATATGAGACTATTTCAACCCGAAAAATCGGCCCTGGCAGGGCATAGTCTAGATAATGCACACTCCATCAATTTTAATGGCACCAAAATCCTTTGCCATTCAAATGGATACTGGAATCGTTTGATGAAAGAGGCTATCGAGATAAGTTTGGAGGAGAAGAAATTAAATCGAGACTCTGGGCAGTACATCAGCCAAATATGGAGACCACTACTCAATAAAAGTAAACGGTCGCGGTTACAATTCAAATCACCTTGAATGAGCCGATCAACAATGGGTTTTCAACTGCCCTTGGCCAGCTATAAAACCCTGGCATGGACCAACTCGGAAATCAGTCTCACCCCTGATGATGATGAGGGAGTCACTCGTTGAAACGTTGGCCTCTAAAAGCCTTACCCGGTGGCAAACCTGAGAAGATTTTACCTCTATGTATTCTTTACTCTATGATAATGTTTGTTACCTTATTGCAGGTAAACTGCTTAATAATTACCTTGGCATTTTCACACCATGAGTTTCAAACATAGGATGTATGGCAATGCTCTATGCCCCAAAGTGGGCTTTCCAAGAGTTGTTGAATTTTGCTCAGCATAGAATTCATTTGGATCATGTTTCATTGGTGGCTACATATAGGGACAATTGCCCCCCCCCCCCAAAAACCCAGTGTATTTGATTTATTTTTTCATAGGCTTAAAACTAAAAGTCAAAATTATTTTATGCTGTGAAGTACGATGGTAGGCATCTGTCTTAAGCTAAATAAGAGTTTCTTTTTCATTTTACACATACATAGTTTGTTATAATTTCCTGGGATGAAACCCCCGAACTCCCCTTTTCCTGGGAAGTGTTCCATACCTTCAGAGCCAGTGGTGCTTCCCCCGAACCTCTTGTCAGGAGCCACCCCTGTCATGTTTGGAGTGACAAAAAAATCAAATCAAGGCATAAGGATCACCCCCAAAGCCGAAAATTAATTGTTCCTACCTAATTTTGTATTTCACACTTTGTTAAGCCATGAAATTTTAGTGGAGGCAGAGGATGCAGGCATTTAAATCTTAGGGGGTAGGGATATAAATGTATAGGATTCCCTGACTGCACCCAGGAGTCCAATTCATGGGTTGAAGGGGTTTTAGAATTTTTCTAATGGCAGATTTTTTACACCATTTGCATAAAACTGAAGCAAGGGATCAAAGCCCTGGAGTATAAGGACCCAGACAGCACATTGGGTGGAATCAGCATTGATTCTACCTTTATTCCATGGAAAATCTATGATGGAAAGTCCATGTATCCATGTGGATATTCCTTGGAAAGCAGGCTCAATTGTCCTCTAAATGCCATGGATCCATGATGATTCCATTTGGAACACATACGCCATCTGGTGTGAAACAGTTTAGAGACTAAAGGACATTAATATTCAAAACCTAATATTACCAACATTAAGGTGATATGAACAAAATATTAGACACGCCACGCTGTTTTGCCAAGAAGTTGCCTACTAGATTTGCCTGAAATCACTGATGGAGGAACTTAATGGTTCTCCTCCAACAATTTTAAACATGCTTGCAGTATTGGTGGGCAGAGACATTATGAGGACATTTTTTCAGCATTGAATCACCCACTTCTTTGGCCATCACAAGCCATAATCATTATGTAAATAGTATCTGGTTAATTTTATTTTCTTCAACCAGCAAGTAAAAGTTTTACCAAGGACTTAATAGTTTCAGGTGTCCTTCGATGGTAAGTATGCTACAGGGATTGTTGTTGTGCCCTTGAGCTGAAGAAAATTATAATTTAGTAGTATACTTATTGACTTAAGGCTAGGGCAATGCATTGATAAATCCAAAAATTAAACTTAACCAGCAATATAAAAATGATGTTGCTTATAGCCATGTTATTTTCTGCTGATGTGTTTTTGATGCTCGATTTGGGAAATAGGGAGAACTTTGTATGGATGTCATATTAATAAAAAATATGGGGAAATTATTGCCATTCACAGCAAAGAATTTGCTATCAAAATTAGGATTTGAGCATAAAAAGGACCATCTTCTTCACCCACTCACTGAAGGAATTAAGTATAAAATTCTGGGGTAAAACACTGTACAAAGAGTGCATTTGATCACACATTGGTGTGAGACAAAAAAGTTATCTCTCTCTGAGCACATGTTCAACAATTCACGAAATGGAATGATCCATTTTAAGTACGTAAATGCCTTTCAATGTCTGCATGTAACACAGAACCTTCTTTTAGGGAAAAGTTAGTTGTTATTTACTAGAGAAAAATATTTGTCTGGTATATAATCAAATAATATTTTTTTTCAGCCAACTGTGGTGGACTCCTTGGTCTCTTTATGGGATTCAGCTTTCTGAGTTTAGTGGAAATTATTTACTTTTTTACATTACGTTTGTTTTACAATTTAAGAAGACAGAAGAAAGATAAACATAAGTGCATTGTTAATTATGGAGAAAATAAAGAGCAATGAAGTGAACCCAATTTAGTTTAAAATTAAAAATCATATCCATATTACTTTCATGATAATATGTTATAACAGTCTTGAAACAGGGATGAACTGTGTTTGTACTTTCTACTCCGTAGATTGATCCTATTGCTCGAGGTTTAAATTTACATCAAGTTAATTCCTTTTGAAAGGTGTGAAATACATTAGATGTGGGGCCATGTGAAAATAAAGAACACTAAATGAACACTCCAGGAGGAATCTAATATTTTGGCACCACTAATTTTATCAGAATAGGTAGCATACTCAA
This sequence comes from Pyrrhosoma nymphula, assembly GCA_963573305.1. Classification (NCBI taxonomy): domain Eukaryota; kingdom Metazoa; phylum Arthropoda; class Insecta; order Odonata; family Coenagrionidae; genus Pyrrhosoma; species Pyrrhosoma nymphula. Next base: position 66,499,612 of record OY754337.1, on the reverse strand, counting down.
TTAAATCAACTTGAATGATTTACTTAGAACCAACTTTTGCCAAGGAAACTATTCAGTGGATTTTCAGATTGGACTATCTGTTCACTTAGTGTAGAAAACGAGCTACAGCTAATATACGATATGTCGACTAGTAGAATAAGAATACATGAAATATTTTACATTAGCTTTGTAAGGAATGTCACAAATGCTATTGAATATATGTGTGTATTTTCTGAATACTTTTGAACAATAAAAATTATCATTACTATGCACCTGAAAGATGATATTATGAATGAGCATTAAAATGGTGAAATTGAATTGAAGGCAGTCTTCCCTGGTAAAATTAGATCTTCAGATCCTTGGATTTCTCTTACAATCAAGATTCCTTATCAGTCATTCTCCATCCACTGGTTCAAAGCATTACTAATGGAATGCAGGGGCACATTCAGATTGTTGTTTTGGGGGCAGGAATTGCTACTCTCCAGGAAGTCTGGGAGGTATGGAACACCTTATTAACACTACTTTTCCAATTTAAGAGGACTTATGGGGGTGAGGGATGGGGGGCCACGCCCCCCCCCCCCTTAATCCACCCGAGGGCATGATACATGCTCACATGACAGATGTATACCACACTCTGAATTCTTATACAATAGAAACTCAAAATAATAAAATTCTGATCCAACAGAGTAAAACGGTCATTCCTGACCAAAAGCCATTCTGAATCCATGTAGCAGTATTCTAAATTAAGAAATTGTTCAGAATTAATAACCTGGTCACAGTCCCTACACTTAAAAGAAAATTATCTAGTTCCCAGCACCATGGTGACCACATCCACAAAGTTGAGGGTAAGAAGTCTAACAGGGAAATTCCCAATACCAGGTGACCTCTGGTTTCATTGAAGCTTTACTGATGTATGCAGGTCTCAGTGTTAGTTAACTCCTTATTTCCCTTTTCACTCAAGGGACTAATTACGGAACCAAATAAAAGTAACATGGAACGTACCAAAAGGTGACCTCTCACAATGGTCTCCCAGTCCAACACCTTCCCTGGAGGAGAGGTTACTCCCGGAGAGCACCCCAGGAGTATCCATGGAGAGCCATCCTCTCAATACCCCTATCTCATGAGAGGAATGAATGGTGATACAGACATATATCAATCTCCACAGAGTCCACCATAAAGGAGGCACGAGGAGGAGATTTGCCCTGGAAAGGGGGTGAATCTGTAATCCTGGCCTTTGGCAAAGGTATTTGTCTCCTGGGGTGAAGACTTACTGATCGGATGGAACAATGGACCAAAAGGTGCCTTAACATCTGGACCAAGAAATTCCACCAAAAATCTATAATCTGCCCTTAAGTTGTACAGATTTAAAATACTGAAATATATGGAAATGATTTATTGAAACTCACTCACTGGGATGGGACAAAGTTATTAGACATATGACATTCACAATAAATTAAATTTATTCTTCGCCATAAAAATATAAACCTGAATATAGGATGGAAGAATATGTATACATAATTTTGTTGCCAAACAAACAGTCAATTTTATAACCATTACATTAGTGCAAATGCCTCATAAAAGTATGAAAAGTGCAGCAATCAGAGTACAAACGTATAAAGCGTTTACTTGACCATTTCATAAACAGCACAAATGCTTTCTATTGACACAGCTGTTACAAATTATACTCATTATTTAGTAAGTACATAATTTAGACAGAACACACAATTTCACATGATAGTCAAAAGTAGGTAAGTGCATTTCAGCAAACATTCAATAACCACTCAATGCCCTGTCTACTCACTAAACTTCTCAGAATAACCATACTTTTGTTGTGCTCTGTACTACATACAGTGAGAGATCTTTAACAAACTACAAGTGCCAGGGTTTTTATGCCATCCAAAAAGTAGCACACAGCTTAAATAGTAATTGTAGTTTGGAGAGGAGTGATGCCAAAGAACAGATGACTACATAATTCCTAATGAGGAAAATTAGATTGAAAGGGAATGGATAGATTCTCTTATGTACAACACAATCTCACACAGAATTCAAGTAAACAATTGATCAAATAAAACTTTCAGCGCTTGTACTGCATTAGTGAAAATGTTGAGCCAATTTAAAAAATCATTACAACTTGTAACAAAAATATTACTTTCAAAAATCACTTTCACCAAAGTAAAAACACAAAACATAGGCAACTTAAACATCTAATATCTCTTAAATTAGAGCTAAATTCAATAGCAATGGACTAGTTAAAATACGCACTGGCAGTTCTAGCCTTTAACAAATGTACAGAGTACAGTTTCTATGGAAGTCAATGTGTAACAGGTATTTCATTCATTCTAATATATTATTCTCACAGTTTTCTCAAATGCATTAAAAATGGAGAAAAATGCTTACAAAACCTTTTGATCACTGGCAAGTTGCCTCCTTGACGGATTAGAAATTCTTAACTTACACTAATGAGGAGTGAACTGCTTGGAAGCAAATGATTTCTTTATATTTAAATTTTCACTCAAAAGTAAACAGGAAAACCCTCACTCCTCAGCATGCTTAGGCCTCCTATATTGATAAGATTGAAACTGCTTATGTTTCAGAAAAGGACGAACATTGCCTACCTTGACCTTAAGTACAGAATTTGCTTACAATGCTCCCTCTAAAAACCATGGAGGGAATCCAAATAATAAATCTGAGTGAAACAAGGCTTGGGACCTTCACAGAATATTCAACGCTTCACATCTGAGCCATTATTTTAATGGAATTCAGTGCAAATATGTAATTTGGTCAGAGATAAAACTGTGATAATTACATGAAGCAAATTCTATCACAGACAAATTTTGAAAAGGCCTTCAAAACAATGTATACATCGATTGAATCGATACATTCCAGTGTAAACACAAGAAATAAAAAACCGGTTTCTCTTAAAATACACAAAACAAAATATTTAACATAGTACACTTACATTGTAAAAAACAGTTCATTGACAACAATGATATATACATTGCCACTGAGGAAATCTCATTTCATTTATGAAAGACTAACATATATGCAAGTCACACACCCATTAGGCCTAAAAAAATACATCAACAAGCTGTGAACATATGTCTATTGAGTAAAATCACTGACTGACTGCAAAACAGATAATTAATTACCTGTACCTGGAGTGCATTACATATTAATTCAACAAAAAAAACACATCTAAAAATTAAGTCATGTGGAATGTTCCTTTCAAATTACACAAAACTAAATATTTAACAGCCTGGCTCACCAGTGAACTAATACCTAGAACTTCAAGTCAATGCTTCCTAGACCCTATCATGAATACTCTTGAGAATGATTTAAAAGATGAAAGGTCAGTAAACAATTTTTATTTTTATGTATAAAAAGGGCACATGTTAAAAAAAAGTGCCAGGAATGATGAACATGTTTAAACAATTGGAACAAGCATTGAGGATCTATACATATATATTAAAAAGCTGACCAATGTTAGCAATATAACTCAGTTGCCCAAATATTGTGCATTCTATTCAAGCTCACAGTGCATTGTTTTGGAAAATACACACAATCAACATTAACAGCAAACTTTGTCAAAAACAGCATAAAATCTTGCCAAAATTTATCAAATACAAATACCATAATTAGAAGCAATATTATTAAATAGTTAACTTTGGTAGTTAATCACATTCAGAGAGTTAAACTCTTCAAATACGATGAATATGATCAGCCTTTGGGAGGGAATTCACCATTCTAAGTTCATTACTTGAAAAAAATGGTTAAATACTTCATTGTACTAGTCTCAATAATTGACTAAGCCTTAGGGAAGTAATAAACTGGAAAATATAATCTTATTAATACAAAAGTACAAAAAACATTATAATTATTTAATCAGTAAAATAAAATAGTGTACACACTATAAAAACAAAACAATGATTTTTGCAATAAAATAAGGATTTTATAAAAAGTAATAACTCAATATACAGATGGAAAAAAGTAAGTCAAAGGCATCAGTGAAAATAATACTAGTTTATTTATTAAGACACTCAAATGTTTATAACAATCGCAGTCCTGAAGCTGTTCTTTCTCAAAACATTTGATCTCCAAGAAAGTTTCTACCATTCCTTTCTTATGGATGCTTGCCTACGAGTGACTTGCAAGCAAGACATTTTTGATTGCATGCATCAAAGTTATTTCCAATAACTAAGGGCAGATGGAAAGGACCGACATGAACGTATGTCAAAGTGCCTGACCATATGAAGACTTGCGTGACATTAACAGTCACAAAATACTCTCGAAAGCCAAATATGGTTCAACAATAAAACCATATCCTTTACCAAGGAGAAATCGGCAAGAGAGCATGTGTATTCAGAATGGATACCCTGAGGATACAGAATGCTAGTTCATCGCGAGAGATTTGAGCAGGAAGTGTGAGAACCAGCAATCTCTTCTACTGGTGTTTCATCTTCATGTGGAACTATTCTATAGAGTGGTGCAGTCTGCAATAGCACTTGCGCCCCATCCTCTCTATTCAGTTCTCGAAGTCTCTTTATTAACTGGCCTATTTTAAAAAATGGGAAAAAATAAACATTACATCAAAATCAATCCAAAATGATGATGGATTAAAAATTATAATAGGACAAAAAAGTTTACATTAAGGATGATTTCAAAAAATGTTTGTAAATATTATAGCTACATACATATTTGCTTACTATGTAGTAACATAATCAAATATTCCTGAGGGTAACATATTTTAGTCTTAAAAATGATCCTGGTCAATGATTTCTCTTCAGTACAGTTTTCTTCAAAGGCCATACTAGACCAATCAAAAGAGGTGAAAAGCTACAAAAGTTAAAAAGAAGTATAAAAGGGAAATGGTGTGCAACAATGGAAACATCTGTTCCTGCTTAATCACTAAAGTTCAAAGAGGTGACCCTTGAATTCATCTTAAGTCCCTCTCTACGAGTTGCAGACAGTGAGTGCAAAATGTCCTCAGCTATTGCAGCAAATTAAATGGTGTACAGCCTGAGGTGAAGCATCCAAATAGAAAAATTCTATATGAAGAGGTTGGCATTTAAAATCCATTCTCCAATCAATTTACAGTGGAAGCCCGGTTTAACGAGTGCTCATAATCCCTTGGAAATCACTCGCTAAATCGAGCGCTCGTTGCATCCGAAAGTGTTGAATAAAGCCACCTAATTCTCATAGTCGTTCGTATTTACAGTTTTCTTTTGTTTCCATGGTATTTGACGAAGGTAAACAGCAAAAACAGTCGTTTCAGGCACAATCAGGTGGAATATCAACTAATTTTAAGAAAGAAACAGGACATTTTCCATTACATTAAATATTAATTCCTCCAGTTTCGGTGTTCATCTTCCAGTTCTTCTATTTTTCGATCGCCAAAGAAAGCTGTAAAGACAACGTAACTAATCGGAATCAAAATATTAGGTATACTGTAGTTTTTGGATAATTTTGCGAATATGTCATGACGATAATATCAACTTTGTCGAGTTTTCGAATGTTAACCAGTACGTCCATCAGTTGGGAAAATTGGCCTGAAATGTCACTGAAATACGGCATGTACCGGTGGTCGAAGATATTTCTCGCATAGTCACCTATTCCTAGCAGTTTCTATGATTCAAATTCAATTATCTACCGCAAATTAGTGTCATCGAGTATTTATTTATGCTAGAAAAGAAAATACCTCAGTCGATTGGCTAGCACATCATGTTTCGTGCAAGTGTAGTCAGCTTTCGCCTTTAACATCGGACCGTTTATGGGCAGTCCTGCAGACCTTTGCTTACAAAACCACTTGAATAGTGCAGATTCCATTTGAGGATGTTCCCCATGGCGAAAAATGATTTTGGCTGCTAGGTCGTCCTAGTTCGGTCACTGCTGCACGAATTTTATCTTTCTTCTTTAATATTGTGAACAACGTAGATGACGACACACCAAACCGCCTCCCGATGTCAATCTTTGAAGACCTATTACTTTCGCACTCGTCTATAATTTTAATTTTGGATTTAAGGTCCAAAGATTTGCGTTACGCGGACATGATGCTGCCGCACTTACCACATGAGACAACTCCGCCCCTCCGACCGAGAAAACTCCGCCCCTACGACCGAGTAAACTCCGCTCCTCCGACCGCGTAAACTCCGCCCCTCCGACCGAGAAAACACCGCCCCTCCGACCGAGTAAACTCCGCCCCTCCGACCGAGTAAACTCCGCCCCTCCGACCGAGTAAACTCCGCCCCTTACCTACATCACAACTCTCTGCTGCCGTGTGATTGGGCGCATCGAGTTGACGGAATGGTTTGAGTTTTTCAATCGCTCCGACAGATCGCTCTCATTCTGCTGAATGTTCCCTCTTCTACTCTCAACTTGCTTGTCGTCCGCCCACTCTCCTCTCACTGATGACTGGGCCTAACAAAAGAAGAACGTAAAATGGGAGCGTGCACAGCGTACTCAAGGCCGTAAATCACTAATGTTTGGACATAACTGGCTTTAGGTGTTGCAGATATGGCTCACATCTTGAATATTTAGTTTAATTAACAGATAATACAAAACAAAATAGGTAATTTTTGCTAGGTGGTGCATCGCCCTCGAGAGATATCTCTCGTAATACCGAGCGTATACCGTGGAAGGAACATTTTGGCCTCGCTATATCCACTTTATTTTCCATGTAAAACATAGGCCTTTTGGCGGTACAAAGACAATCACTCACTAAAACGGGATACTCGCAATAAGCCGTACTCACTATACCGGGATTCCACTGTATATACATGAGTGTTTAGCAATGAAAATGACAGCAACTTGAAGAGTAGCTCCGCACAATCCTATAGCTTTATTGAAATGCCTCTTCCATTGGATTGGGATTATAAAGAATGCATCGCACTGAGCTGAGGACGCTTCAGGGGATACCAGTATGAAGGCTGTCACCAGTCACCCTTCTGCGCACAAAACTGTTGTAAAACATACACCTCAGAGAGGGGTGAGAACAAGGTATACAGAGACTAGGCATCACAGCAGTGTTTTTAGTATAGCCTTAAGCCCGTTCCATTACAATGAATTGCCAGATGAAAAAATGAATAAAATTCCAACCTCGTCCTTGATCTGACCCCCGAGAGAGCATTTTAACTTTGTGGCACTAACATTGACTTGTGCTGTCATCCAACTCTATACTTTACAAGCCAAGCAAACCCATACACAGCATACACATGTTGTGTAGTAGACCTGCTTATGGCCTTGTTTTTCAGTAGAAAAGTGCTCTAATGTATTGTGTTGTAACTCTTAACAGAAATATTTTGAAGGAAAGTGGCATAAAGTTTAAATTATTTTCAGTAGATGGGGATTTAATTCAGAAAAAGATATCATCTTTGTCATTGCTAATTTTAAAAAATGTGATGCATGGTGACTCTGATTTTTTTGTCATTTTCACCAAATAGTTATCTCATGTCATCGTGAGGTATCGTGATGAGTAATGATGAATAAGCCTTTCACTTAAATGCAAACTTCCAGTTTGCTTAATGTCTTACAAAAATGATGATGAACAAAAATGTTTACCTTGTAAAATAGCTCCTTCTGAAAATGGAAATGAAATTCCAGCAACACAAGTAAACATACTACCTTCAACAACCTATAACAGGTCCTGTTTCCAAATAAGTAGCTGATGCCAAATTATCACTAATTATGCAGCAATCACTACACACAGATGATCGCTCTCTGCCTACCTTTTGTTAAATCCCAGGCTTTGCTTCTGCACACAACTACTAGAAGTAATGTGGAATAAGCCTTTCACTTAAATGCAAACTTCCAGTAAGCTTAATGTCTTACAAAAATGATGATGAACAAAAATGTTTGCCGTCATAAAAAAATGAAAATACCATATGATTTACTTTCATAGGTTACTTACACAAGGCATGTAAATATGCAGGTATATGCAAGAAAAATGATCCTTCAAAGCTGCATGGCATAGATAAGAAATATTGAAGCAGTTCATGTCTGGAAAAGAGTTCTTGTTCTAATTCTGAATATTCCTTTGTCAATCTGTTCATGTATCTACACACAAACACACAAGGTGAGCCGGGGAAAGTGAATAGGTACCCAAAAATTCAAAGTTACTCTCCTCTCAAAAGCTTCCAATTTCTCATGCAAAATTGAAAGTTTGGTAACACAACATTTAAACTGCACTTAGATAAAGCCTGTATAAGATATTTACACATACAATGGACCCCTGCTTTACGATGGGTTCACTTTACAATTGATTCACTTCATGATCTGCTTGCTAGGAATTTTAAAGCGCACTTATTTTGTGCGCACCCTTTAAAATTTCCCATTTCGACGATTTTTTGCACTCATAAGTTGTTATTCATTGACATTCTAAGCCTTATTTGTTAACAGACTGCATTTTTTATCATAGCAACATTTACATATTAAATAATGTGTAATTAAGAGCTGTTCATGTGATTAGCACTGCCATCAATCAGTGCCAAAGAGGTAACGCAACATTCCTTACATAGCCAGGATCACATGGATGATAATTGAGATTAAGGCTTTCATTAGCCATTATAGAGATATCATTTAGTTTACCAACTTGTAAAAATATGACAACTTCCACCGAAGAGTAACTTATTGTTAGAGCGCATTACCTACCAACGAAGTGACACGATTTCTTAATGGATACAGCAGGCGCGAGATGATAAATCACATCAATGAATTGAGCTAAATTATATGGTATCATTACTCAATGAATGATAGTGACAAACTGTAATGGCTATTCTTAATTTTCATCGAAATTCACACTCCTTATGACTTCACACCAAGATACCAAGAGAATCTGCATCGCATTTCAATCTTGGTTGCTGATGCACTCTACTGTTGTGTGAATATCAGTCTTCGAGTGTCTTCGGTGCGAAGTGATATTGTCGACAAAAGGCATAGTTTCCACTGTGATGCTGTGAACCCTCTCTTTTCCAACCGCATTAAGCATTCAATAACAAAAATTATCAGAAGTAGGTGGTTTACTGTGGGAAGTTTCTGTAGGGACCATACCCCCTATAGTGCAGCTCAAGCAGAAAATAACAAATAAAACCTATCAGGAGATTGTGAAGAAACATGATGAGGGTGCTCAAGTTAGCACTTTATATCCTCAGTGATCTTCTTGAGTGTTTTACGTTCTCTTTCTCCATGTTTGGATGACTCTAAAAAGGTCGTGGGCCACTAAAGTAAACAACCAACCCCCAACAACCAACCTCCCAGCCCGGAAGAGTCAGGTCAGCTATTCCGAGAAATGAGCTTTGAGCGAAGGTTCTCCCCTCTGCTGCTTGTCATTCAGCTATTCAATCTCCAAGGGATGACCTTGACTGGGAGAACGATAGCAATGCTGCTGGTTTGGGACAAGAAGGAGGAAGATCTTCAGATGTGGACAGGTGCGGGACGACAGCGATGCGCACGTAAATTATTATTTGTGGAAAGACTACCGACTAATCCATCTGTCATCTATGTATGACTATAAGCTACTTCTCACTCATACTTAGCCTATTTCTGTCATAACTCAATGCCTTGTATTTTGTATCCTTTATTTTAGTAAGCTTTCAACGTCACTTTCTACATACACATTTCCACAGATATCGTTGAGGTAATTGCGATGTAGAAATGATGGCATGAGACCAAAAGAAAGATGCCTAAATGCCGACATCGAGTAGTAAGCAGAGACATAATGAGTTGAATAATTTCTATTCCGCATTTTCTTCCCATTGCTTGAAAATGCAGTTAAATATTAAGTCACTGAGATTGGCTCACAGTTAGATGGCGAGTGCGGGGGCGAGGTGCATCATGCGTATTCATGCAATGATATTTGATATGTTGACAATTTACAATCTGAATAAAGTTTAAATGTTAGTTAAATAACATTTTTAATAATTTGATTCCAGCATATTCCATACCTATATGCGGTCCTATAGAACAGATTACCATCGTAACGTGGAGGTCAACTGTATAAAAAATAAAATTAAGAGAAAAAAATCACACTAGAAAATTTCTCTCGATAGTTTATAATAGGCCAATTGTCTCAAAGGTTCATAATAAGGTCTTAAGAGTTTTAATTTTTCCATGAGGAATGACAACAAATGTAAACAACAAAACCTTCACAACATGACAAAGTTTTTCTGATATTGACTGTTTACCACTGCACTAAGATTACCGACTGACAATGGCAAGCATGCTTGCAGTGAAAATTTGTACCATTGCAGCTACTTAACACACCACTACAGCATGGTCCAAGTCTCATTCCCAGCAACATTATACAAGCTGATGGCACATTTACTCTGAAGGCAACGGCCTGCCACGATGGAAACACCGGTTCCCGATCAGTCACCGAAGTTAAGCGTCGTTGGGCTTGGCTCGAGTTCGGAGGGGTGATCCTCCGATTCGTCCGAGTGCTGTTGCCCCTGTCTGCACGTGGCAGACAGTATGTGCGAAATGACCTTAGCCGTCGAAGCACGTTAAACAAAAATACTACTACTACTACATTTACTCCGAGGCCACACTTGCCCCAGCTCACCTTACCGGGTGAAAACAGACCTAAGGCGACGTTTTTTTATTATATGCTCCCAAACATCTAATTTTTACCACAAAGTGATAAGTAATGCACTTACCAATACTGGTGGCTCCAAATCTTGCCCACTCATCCAGCAAGCGAGCAGTTTGGCTGATTGGTTGACCACTGATTAGGACGGGTGTTAGGGCAGGTGCCACAGATGGCGTGTCAAGAGATGCAATTTTGTCAGCCATACCAAGCTGTACAGCTAATAGACACCAATCTTTCCCTAAGGGATCTGGTGGGTCAAGAAGTCGGCATAGCATTTGACGGCAAGCTGTGCTGAGGGACGTGACAGGCAATTCACCACCAGTAACAACTACACTGGCAATCTAGTAAAATAAAAGGTTTATTAAAAAGATTAAATATTTAAAGTGGCAAACAGGGCATCAAGCACAGCATACGTATTAAAGAAGACCAGTTCTGACAGTAAGAATAACTCATAAATAAAGGAATGAGCAGAGTATTTGCAAGGATATGGATTGTTTTCTGTCCTAACACATTTGATGGTTAATGAACCACTAAAGATATTCAAGAAAAGTTTGATTTTGAATGTATAAATAATACATAGATTTTAGCAAATGACTCATTACCAATGTTTTTTATGCAAACAACAGAACAAATGCAAAATGATATTCAATGAAAGACAAAGAAACAGTAGAAATTTGAAAAATGATGAGGAAAAATCCACAATTTTTTACAATATCGCAAATTTCATCATTCAAAAAATATCTATCTGACAATTGTAATTTTAGGAAAGAGGACCCATGAGAAAAACATTTTGCAAATTATTTATCTCATGGGGGTCAATCATGGGTTCAATTATGTGTTCATTGCAACACTACCATAAACATTAAGCCATGGAATGATGGCTCCCCAAAGGATATGAAGGATTCCTATAATATGCAAGGATTTAAAAAAATATTGGTTGCATAAAACACAAAGAGCAGCTGATTTTCAGTAACTTTATGGTATTTTTCAATGCAGTAATAGTAATAAAAAATTATTAAATACATAGGACCAAAAATGAAAAATAACGACTCAAAAAATTAATTAATCCCTTTTCTAGTAGCCTGAATAAACAGATTGGATTTAATTAGTAAGACAGTCATATTTTATGGAATACCAAGGTATACAGCCTGCTTAATTCTCAAGTCCAGGCTTCATCTGACTTCACTGATGGGCACAAGCTAAAATACAGTATGATTACAAAATAATGCATCTTGTCTATCTCCATCATGATTTTTACAATAGCGCCTTAAAGCTTTTTTTGACTAAACCAATGCTAAGACTTATAAAACTTGACACTGAAAAGGAGGCTCATAAAGTGCTGCACGATGAGTCGTGGTTACTGTCGCTAGAAGAGCTAGACTCATTCCTTTCTATCTTGTATGCAAGTGGGGTTTGTGTAGCTCAATCAACCCATGTAAATGATCTGTGGCACAAGCAATGAGGCAAACCATTTTTTTCAATGACAATGAGTAAAAAAAAGTGGTTAGATTCCAAATTGAAGACCTCAGTGGATGTTGAAACTCTGAACGCTAAAGGTAACTATGCATCTTTTAAGATCGCTATTGATTTTAATCTTCTGAACAGGTTGACTGATCCCAGCCTTTGGCCTGTTAACACTGGGATTGAAAGGTTTTTTCTTAGTAAGAACTATTTAATGGGTAAATTTCAAGTGCAAAAGTGACTAGATGTTGACCGTAAGTGCCACTTGCTCAGATTTTTATATCTAAACATTCAATCAATAAGAAATAAAGTGACGGATCTTGAAATACTTCTTCAGGAAAAAAATGTGATGTACTCCTGTTAATCGAGCACTGGTGTATGGTGGTGAAGTTAAGTGCTATGCAATTAATGGAATGAAACTTGGTGCACATTTCTGTAGAAGTGACAATAGAGGTGGGGGTGTTGTGGTGTACTGTCAATCCGGTTATCCATTACACCTGTTAAGTTCAAAAATAATATTGAAAAGGTACATGAGTGTGCTGCTCTTATTTTTAGGTCAAAAAGAACTCAATTAGGTCAATGACAATGAGTAGAAAAAAAGTGGTTAGATTCCAAATTGAAGACTTCAGTGGATGTTGAAACTTTGAACGCTAAAGGTACCGTAGAGTGGGGTGAGTTCGAACGCATTTTGGTGTATAATCATCAAATACTTTAAAGTAGTTCAATCTATATATCTGTTGTTCGAAATCAACAACCTCCTTACTCTATTTCATATTGTAAGTAGAAAGAAAAACACGTAGAATAAGTTGTTTATCTAAAAATCACTAACTTTTAACGTTCGAACTCTCCCCCACGCATTTCATTTTTGATACTCCGCAACTGAAGTCGCTCTGGAGAAGAGTTCTGAATCATGAATTCGATTTATTAGGTTATACTGTCAACAATAGCCATCATGTTTGTTAATTATTTTGCTGGTAGTGAGATTTGAGATTTCAATTACGTATTTGTTAACAGGAAAACTATCACCTTGACGCAAAAAGTATTTTGAATGCCCAACGGAGAAATCTATACAACCATTCAGTAAATTTTCTTTATCATGATGGAATTAAATGTTTGGGAAGGTGTTACTTTGAATATAATAAAGAACTACACGGTGATGGAGAAAAGATATCTATTTTTAGCAGCTTGTACAAAACATAATGACCAGTAATGACACTCAATAAATGCAACACTTCTTGATTCCAAGTGATGAAATATAATCAAATTTAAGAGCTCACATTTTTTAAACACAAACATAAGTAAAACAGGATAAATAATAAAAATAATCAATTTCTTTTATGTTTTCTAAATCCCTGAAAACTAAGCGGCCCCATCGTAAGTCCTTGGGTTGGTCAAGCTGACGGATAATTTGCGTGCGGAGCACTAAGCACTCGTCCACAACATCAGGAAAAGTAAAAAAATTCTCTTTCATGGAAACATTCTTTCGAAGGCACTGGACACGTAATTTATTCTTGGAGCAAACTTTCATTAATTTTCCAATGAAAAGTCTATCACGCTTATCGGTATGAAACTTTATCAACAAATAAGAATTTACAGACAAGGAATGCCCGGGAAGTTCAAAATTACTTTCGTCGCCACTTCTATCAGATGACAGAAGAACGTTGGTCTCGTCATCGTTTTGAGAACTTTCTTCCGTCGCAACACCGTCAAATTCCTTGACAAATGAATTATTTGTACAGTTCTGTTCAAAAAAATCGTACTGCCGAAAATTTCTAAGTCCCCAGTTTTTGATGATTTGGCATCGTGGCTGAACCACGCCCCCCTGTGACGGAGAACAACAAACTTTCCAAGCGGAACGAGAGCCCTCCCTCCCAGTAGCTGGGGGAGTTGAACCACCCACAGGAGGAAATTTTTGACCTGCGAAAAGGATTATTTCCGAGGGGAGGGGTAAGGTTTCTTTTCTTGTGATGTGTGAGTAAGAAGAAAAGGGAGATGTGCGGGGGAGCAATAAACTCTCCGAGTGAACGGCGGCCCTCCTTCCGAACTCGCTTGCCGAGAGGGAACCTCCACCCGAAGGACAATTTTGACCTGCTAAGGGATTTCTGAGGAAATGGGTTGGATTTCGGATTCCCGTTTGGTTAGGCGTGAGCGAAAATGAGTAGATGAACGATCGGTCTGTCGGCCAAAGTCACCAGATATCTCTCGTAATAGAAAGCTACCATGTAGAAGCCAGGACTCAAATATCCATTGAAAGTCTTTATCAGAGTACGGGGAATAATTCCACTGCAAATGACATATCTTCCATTATTTTTCTAGAAAAGGCTATTACCGCGAATCATCGCTCGAAGAGATCGAATCGTGTCGAAGAGAATTTATGAATTATTTTTGATTCGTTAACTATTTGGTTATTCTTCCTCTCCCTTACGTGAACAAATAAAACGTCTCCCTCTCCGGAGCTCCTTTAGTTTCTTATAAGTATTTTTCATTTATACGCGTATTCATTGACGTAGAAACTTGTCAAAAGTTTGACGCATTTTTGCAATCGCTGTCTGGAATTATATGGCTGTGCTTCTTTGGTTTGAATTTTTTCCATCGATAATAAATAAGAATCAGTATGCATGTCAATTTTCTTAGGATGCAAATAGACCAATGCCATTTAATTATAATGCTGGAATGCCGTGGAAACCAGCTAGGAAATAAGCTCAAAGCCTGCCTTCATTCAACTATTACTAACCGAATAAAAATGGATGGTTGCTACGCACTGACGAATCGTCATACGGATTCAGCATTTACATGATTGGTCTGCGGCAGTTTTACCCACCTTTTTATATCAACTAACCACTTTCTGCAGTAAAAAGGTCACGAATTAAAAAAATAAATAAAGGAAACATCCTAAACCTTAAAGTCGCCCGAACCGCCGTCCCATATCCAACCGCCGTCAACCAGCATCAGCTGAAAAGACATAGGAAGATGCGCACGCGCGCAGTGAAATATGCCAGCCTGCCTTCACAATACCCCATTTCGTTATAGCATACGTAATTTTTATAGAACAATACATTGAATAATCACAACTAACAGCATGAAATAGTTAAAAAAGGACGGCAAAAAATGCGTCAAAGAATGAATACTAACACTGCCTGAGTATATTTCCCCAAACTTAATTCCAGAAACAGTAAATGATTGCAAGGAAAAAACTGAACCAATATTGGGTAAAATGACAATTAATTATGGCATCTTGGAAATGATATGGTTTCGTTTTTATTGTTTAAATTTATTTAAATTTGCGAGCGTATTCATTAACGTTAATAATTATTGCAATTTCGACTTAATTGTGTAATCTCATATATTTGTGGCAGTGAAATCCCTTTTGTATTTGAACTTTCGTAAATTGTTTTTAGTCATTTACTTCTTTTCGGACTTTTGTTTAATTTCTCCTTATGGCTGCTAATTCTTTCCAAAAGTAAGCCAGGAAACGCATGCGTCTTTCAGAAGAGCGCTTACAACTTTTTCTTTGATCTAATTAGGTGCGTAGATAAATTTGGTGTGGGTGGAATTACAATACACAACTAGCTACAAGAATGTGCGATATTAACAATAAAAGAATAATAGTTTGGATAAGGGATTTAAAACCTGATCACTCAAATTCGCTCTGTAGTAACCCATAATGTCAGGCTCAAATTTTAGCGCACACCTATCTTCGCAAAGTATTCTGGAAAAGAGAATTTCAGGGGTGATGTATTTATGCGCAAACTATTACTAATTAATGTTTCATTTTTAAAGTAGTGAGCTTTCTAAAGTATCCAATATCATATCAAGTTCTTTCGCTATGCTTGGAACTATATGTCTGCGCTTTTTTGATTTTCCATGTTTTTCTCGAGAGGCAAGGGAAGCCCTATCCACTTCAAATATCTTTGGATGTAAGTAGCTCGATGCTATTTTATTCCAAT
This sequence comes from Pyrrhosoma nymphula, assembly GCA_963573305.1. Taxonomy (NCBI): domain Eukaryota; kingdom Metazoa; phylum Arthropoda; class Insecta; order Odonata; family Coenagrionidae; genus Pyrrhosoma; species Pyrrhosoma nymphula. The sequence goes on along the minus strand of OY754337.1, from coordinate 66,483,646 downwards.
ATTGGAATGCCTAGGAAAAAAAAACTTTCAATCCACTCAATCATGAACTTCAGCCAGTACTCAATTATTGTTTCGCGTTGGATATGGATTAAATTTTCTTGTTACCATTAAAGTAACATGATGCAAATAATTTCTTCTTTCATCCCTCTCAAATGCCTCTTTCAATCTACTCCGTCCTGTGTGTATAATCTTTGCTACTCAGTTAGTGAGTTAACTGTATTAGCGAAGATCTTTGCATAGAGGCACCACCCCTTTGGTCCTTCTAATCTTTCCTGAGAGAGCAATAAACGTTCCTTACCAAAGGAAGCCCCTTCCATCACCCTCGCTTGAAGAAAGGCCCGAAACTGCCAAAAAGTGACAATGAAAGGGAGCAGCGGCTTCTTATTCTACTATGAGCGAAGAAGCAACTTTGTGGTCGGTCAAGCTGTTTCCGCACATTATGTGGATGCGTGGAAGCGGCCCATACATGTGAAAACTTACATGATCTCTCGTTCACAGCAGCTAGGAAGCGTGGAAACGAAACGCCCACTTCATTGGCTTATATCCCCCTTACTCGTTTCATTTTTTATTAGTTTCCTACTCGTATTAATTATCGTTATTAGCTTACAATAGGTTGATCAAAAATATATAGCATTTATATTTTCTTTGTCTGGGAGTCGTTGCGGTATCAAAATTCCTATTACTTTCAAAACGTCGTAATTAACTCTGCACGTTTTACAGGACACTGGTTCAATTTTCTATACTTCGCCATAAAATATCTGTTGCTTAGGTAATAAGGTTAGGAAAAAGCCACAAAATGCATTGTATAAAGTGATATTTCGAATGTTTATCTATGAATCTCTCATGAGAAAAATCTGACCAATGGCGAATAGTAAATGCAGTAATGGCGGTGAAGCAAGAGAGTGACGAATTGAACCTGATACAGCCACTAATCTAAGATCAGCCAGCTCAAGTCATTCATATACGGTGTAATGTCATTAGTGAACACATAATATACGCGTACTTGAAGTTCTGCATTGGATAATAAAATGACTGAATTCACAAGAAGGATGAGATGAGTGCGAAAGGTGCATTTTTCAATCTGCACGTCCATCTTTCTTAGCTGCGAATTATCACGAAATTATTTGCTAAAAGAATTTTAAATTTAAAGCTTATCGTTGTAAAATTAAACAATTGTTTGCGCAGAAATACATCGTCCATAGAAAATGTTTTCCCTTGATGCTTTGCAAGGACAGTTGTGCGTTCAAATTGGAGCCTGACATTATCGGGTACTTCAGAGCAAAATTTAGTGATCAAGTTTCGATCCAGAATATACTACACCATTTAAATATAATATAGATTGCAATTTCACAAGGACTTCCAGATAACGAAAATGTGTCAAACATTTGAAATGTTTTTACATTAATGAATACGCGTATAAATTAAAATGCTCATAAGAAAAGAAAGGAACTCCGGGGATTGAGACCTAAGATTGGCTTTTGTTTTCCGTGGCTGCTTGCATCTTTCGTGTGCGAGGGATCTTGGCGCGCCTGAACATCGCAGATCTCCGTCTTCCTTCTTACTCACATATCACAACAAAAGAAACCCTATCTCTCCCCTCGAAAATAATCCTTTTCGCAGGTCAAAATTTTCCTTCCTGGGGTGGTTCAACCCGCCCAGCTAAGGGCAGGAAGGGCCGCTTGGAGAGGTTAATGCTCTCTGAGGGGGGCGTGGTTCTGCCAGGTTGCCACATAGTCTTAAAATTCGGACTTAGAAGTTTTCAGCGGTACGATTTTTTTGAACAGAACTGTACAACAAGGACTCACACTCTTCCCTGGCTCGACAAAAATTTTTTTCCCCTGAGATTTTTTCCCCGCAGGTGCTTCCACCTGGGATGTCTGCAGAAACTTCAAAAATGCATCCGACCATGCGTAGTCTTTTGCGGCTTCATCAGTATTTTCCTCAGAGTTTAAATTAGGGACTTTACTGATCACTTTGTTTTCGTCAAAAGGAAAAATTCCAGCAGCTTTAAATCCAGCGCGGATGTTGTGCGACAAAGACGCTCCTAACGACTCGAACATAGATTTTAACAACCTAGGGAACTCACTTTTGGGAAGAACTCCTAAATGTTTTCGCTTCCATTCATTTAGTTTTTTCCGCCAAGCTATCTTGAGTGGTCTAAAAAAAGCAACGTCAAGAGGTGGGCATAAATGAGTCGCATTAGGAGGCAACAATAGAAAGCTAATGCCCATTTTGTCGCAAATTTCAATCACTTCAATGGAGAGGTGACTTGAAAGGTTATCTCCAATCATAAGTTTTGGCCCTTGCTTTTTTTTAAAAAAAGGCACACAAATCGTCATGAACCAGTCTTCAAATGCTGTCATATCAAACCATCCACTTACATTCCTATTGTATCTTGAACCTTCAATGCCACCTTCCACCCAAGTAGGGTACAAATGCACTGCTTTATACACCGTGTATGGTGGAAGCAACTCGCCACTTGCCGATGCAGCAATCATCACAGAGACACTTGTTTTACTTGTGTCCTTTACGACTAACAGGTGTTTGACCCCCCTCTTTACAATAACCCTAGACTTACCGGGATCGTCGCAAAAGTTAGTCTCATCATAGTTAATAATATTATCAGGAGGAATGCCATTCAAAACAATCTCCAAGTTATTAAAATAGTCCTTGAGCACCTTCCTCGTCACTGCAGCTCGAGCTCTTTTAATGTTCTCGCCAAAACGCACAGTAAGCTCCGTTCGTCTCGACATAAAACCACGCACCCATTCAATGCCTGGACAATTGTCTTTGAACCTCTTTTCCCGTCGGCCAGTTCTATTTAAAAACTCCTGAACAACCAACTGGAGGTCAACTGCTTGCAAGGGAATCCCCCATTCGGCACATCTAAGAATCCCTTTCGCCAGTTGGTCTTCTTCTTTCACGGACAGCACAGATTGCCCCCCAGATTTTCTTGGGTGTTTGTTTTTCAATTTGTCGAAGACAGTGGTCAATGGCACGGCAAACTCCTTACATGCAGCCCGAAGAGTCATCCTTCCACTCTTGACTGCCTCAACAGCTTTTTCCAGACGATCCGCGTCGTACTTGCGCGAGCGCCGGCCTCCGGTGACTCTCACGTAATTTCACGCCATGTCGATCTCGCCCGGCGGAACTACACAAAATTACATTATGCGTTATATTGACTGACATAATCGCCACACATCAATGATATTTTCCGAAATTAATAATAATAAATAGATCTGTTGATGGAATGAACTCCTAATCTATTCACATTTACTTACCCAATAGCACAGTAGTTTCTTTCCGGCGATAAAATCCTTCGTACAACTGCTGCGTCGCAAACAGACCACCAGAACTCCGGCAAAAAGGCACGAACACATCGTATTAATAGCGAATGCAATACATTGTATCATTTTTCAGGCCTGGCGCGAGATTAAATTGTAGCACAATAAGAAATTGAGAAGTTATTACAATGTAAACCCCAGCAGTCGTATTCGTTCAAACTCGCCCCACACGTTCGAACTCCCCCACTCTACTGTAACTACGCATCTTTTAAGATCGCTATTGATTTTAATCTTCTGAACAGGTTGACTGATCCCAGCCTTTGGCCTGTTAACACTGGGATTGAAAGGTTTTTTCTTAGTAAGAACTATTTAATGGGTAAATCTCAAGTGCAAAAGTGACTAGATGTTGACCGTAAGTGCCACTTGCTCAGATTTTTATATCTAAACATTCAATCAATTAGAAATAAAGTGACGGATCTTGAAATACTTCTTCAAGAAAAAAATGTGATGTACTCCTGTTAATCGAGCACTGGTGTATGGTGGTGAAGTTAAGTGCTATGCAATTAATGGAATGAAACTTGGTGCACATTTCTGTAGAAGTGACAATAGAGGTGGGGGTGTTGCGGTGTACTGTCAATCCGGGTTATCTATTACACCTGTTAAGTTCAAAAATAATATTGAAAAGGTACATGAGTGTGCTGCTGTTATTTTTAGGTCAAAAAGAACTCGCTTAGGTGTCCTAGTTGTCTATAGATCGCCCAATGCCTGTTTTAATTCTTTCAAAAATGAACTTAGTGATGCTATTCAGGTTATTTTGAATAGTAAAATTGACGATCTTTTGTTATTTGGTGACTTCAATATTGACTTGTATAGTAAGTCCAAACAGTGTGATGAATTGATTAGTCTATTTAATTCCTTCGGCTTAATAATAATTAATAGCGATCCTACCAGAGTGTCATCACACTCTTCCACTCTCATTGACTTTGTAGCATTCTGACCTACCAGTTAGTATGATCTTGTGTGCTCCAATATCTCATCAACTTTCTCATTATTTTGCTATTGAAGTTGAATTGAAATTGAGTGATCTAGAAACTAACAAACCTTCTTACACCACCAAACGTTTTTATAACTCAGCTAACATTGAGGAATTTTTGGTATACCTGGCTGAAGAAACTTGGAATGCACAGGAGGCTGTGCCTGATGTTGATATTATATTTAACAGTTTTCTTAATAAGTTCATTAGTGTCTTTAACTGGGCTTTTCCACCAAAAGTACATAATTGCTTTCAATGGTTGTCACAGATTTCCCCAAATCAAATCAGTGGACTGCTTGGAACGGTAGTACTGACACCAGTCCCATTTATGGGCAAAACAGGTCCCTCCATCGAGTCAAAGTTATGGGCCAAAACCTGTTTTGCCACAAGACTCCTGTCGCTCAAGATAATCTGTTGCCTCTTATTCCAGAACATGAAGAAATTCATCTGCTCCTGACTCATCCTGCGAGAAAGAGATCGGAGTAATCTGAGAAGATCACTCCTTCGTCTAATCATTGTTTGTCTACCATCATTCCAGTTTGCTTCGACCCGAGTGACTTCCATTAGTTGGGGTCGGGGTAGTGGTGGAACAAAGTGTTGTCGGAGCGAAATGGCTGCAGCTGCAACTGTTTCGTTCAGACAACTGTTTCAAATAACTGTTGCAAACAACAGGTTAGTTTTATGATCGTGTTTTTTTTTAGCAGCTGTGTCGATCCTCTCTGTGCTGTGCAGCGGCAACTGAGAACTGAAGCTGACTGTTTCGTCTTCTATTCTGTTCCAGTTGCGCTGCACGTGTGGCTTCGTTGCAGTTATAAGCTATAATTTGTTGGATTTGAATCTGTTACAGGTGGTTGCTGGTTTATTCAGCCAACACATGTCCACCCATCATTGCGGATAGAATTAGAGCTGTGAAGTACTTTTCATGAAATTGTTATCTTTTATGAGTGAAAGATTTCTAAAGACATAGAATACATAACTACCAGCCATGTTCTAAGAGGGCTATTCGATCGCCTGTTTTTTGGGGCACTGTTGTCATGGAACTGTTTCGTTTTGAAACTGTTTCGGTTGCGAAATAGTTGCATTGAAACTGTTGTGTTCTTTTAGTGCCATCACTAGTCGGGGTGGTTCTTCTTTTGGGGGCCTCCAGAGCCAATACCAGGTTGATATGGCTGATACTCGAACGAATCGAGGGCAGCCATTATTTCGGTTGATTTAAATCGTTGCATTAACCCTTAAATACAAAGATCACAAACACAAATTTATTAATATGAGAAGAACACAGAATCGTACTTTAACCATCGAGTAGCTTGTTATTCAACATTATTTTTCACATAACTCTTCTCAACAAATGTCTCATAACAAAGTAGAGATGTTCTTCTATACATAAGCAAAAACGTGTTGGATATGACGTTTTAAATAAGGACATACAAAGAAGAAAGAACCTTCGGATGTAGAACTTCACTGGAAATATGTAAAATAAAAAGTTATTTTTTTAATATACACCCAGTCCTCGAATAACGCTGACTCAATTAGCACTGTTTCGCATTAATGCTGGCAAATATTTGATACCATTTTGTTCTTATTAATGCTCTTGCTCCACATTAGCGCTCTCCATAACTACCACCGCATTTGAAAATTTCACCGCGACGGCTATGCCCGATGCGGTAGGTATTAGAAACTGAGGTCGCTAGATCCATGTTGTACCACGTTTGAACGTTTAAAATTACAAAATATTTGGACAAATAAAAAAAAACGTCTGTAAAGTGAGCAAAATTAAAAGTTAGTATTCTTATTATTAATTTATTCGCATTTTTTTGTTTTTATTACATGTATAACTGAACAAATTTATAGCCTTACAGCTACGCCCTTCTAACCGCAGCACATCCGATAGTTTTGCTAGTTACAAAACAACATTCTTAATAATCCATTTTCCTCTCAAATATTAAGGTCATGAGTGATAAGCCACAGTCAGTTAAGAAAAAAAGGAAAAGCCTAACCCTTGACGTGAAATTGGATGTTTTGCGATGACTAGATGCTGGGCAGCGACAACACGAAGTCTGTAGGGCGCTATCTCTGGCGGTTTCCACAGTAAGGACTTTCATCAGAGATGCAGAAAAAATTAAGGAATATGGAAAGTCTGTGACTCCCTTAACTTCTGTGAGGATAGGAACAAGGAACAGTACAAAGACTATGGCGGAAATGGAGAGGTTCCTTATTAAGTACATACAGTGTGTCCTCGTTTAACGTTGTCCCGTTTAACGTTGTTTCGCGATAACGTTGTCCAACAATTTAAACCCTTAATCATTCAACGTCGTCAGTGCTTCGCGATAACGTTGGTCAAATTTTGCGCAACCAAAAAAAATGAATAACGAATAGGAATTTGGCGCATCTGATGCATAATTTCCATTCGGCGGAAAAGTTTGACGTTAAATCCTCATAGCGTGTGTCAAAAGTTCACCTGAGCGAATAATTATTGCGTTATTTTGTTTCATAACTGTATGTTTGCTTATTATTTACTACGCTGTTATTGGGGGGCAATGCATCGGGTGATTTAAAACACAAACCAACGTTAGTGTACCATCTTGAATCGCATGGTATTAATAATACCATGTCCGATTGATAGATCCAGGGGCAGATATCTACGGGAAAAAATACCTGGAAATCCCATGCCGCCATAAGGTAGAACCGGTGGAAGAAAAAGTTGATTTACTGCTGTTTGAGGTGAATCGAAAACGAGTTTTTCGTGTTGAATTAGTGAGTAAGAGGAAGTTTTCTAAACCCTCCATGATGCAATAAATCGCCGAGGGTGATACTGTTCCTAAAACATTGTTACGAAATAACAAAAATTTTGTACACAGCACCGAGTTTCCCTAGTTCACTCACTATTTTAATTGATATCCTACGTCTTCGCGATCGCAGCGAGCGAAATGTTTGTCCTTCACTGCATTCGCATGCGCACGCTCCCGCAGTGAAGGACAAATTTCTATTTACTCAGAGGGAAGCTGGTGCTAACAGCACTAAATATCATAAATATAGGAGGGAAACATGGTGCTTATTGTTTTAAAAATGCCTTTTGAGTTTGTTTCATCTAAGATATGAAGATCTCTGACTAGTGAAATCATCTGCTCGACTGCCCGCGTAATTAAAATACGCCGTGGTATTTGTATCAGAGCGTCCAGTCTGAGAGAAAATTAATTTCACTTGCTTCCCGATCACCTTATACCACCTATTTCACTACAAATTGCTACGCTACATATGCGCATTTATACTAACCTTTCGTTTGCTTCGTAAACCCTATTTCTTTCGTAAAATATTCATTTAAACCTGTGATTGAATCTACTTCTGGACGCCATATTGGAAATACTGACCTTTTCCTCCTAGTTCCCCCAGATGGCGCAGCGGTCGAGCAGTGTCTTCATTTTCTATACCCAGAGCTCATGACTTCCCGCCTTCAACTTAAAACTATTCCCGCTTTTCGACGGCTTTATCACACTCAAGAGGGACGGGTAACCTCTCGGAGCTACCCTATAATCTTTGGAGGTACTTCATTCCACTGCCTCCATACGGAACTTTCATCACCAACTCGCCTCTCGCCGTAATTTTACGCAAACCAATCACCATTGGGGTGGGTTGTGTAACAACCCTGCGGGCCGCCCCGTTGGTTATTACACAAAGTTATTACACGTTTGTTTAAAAGGGTATTCGTGAAAATAAAACGTAACTATCCGCCAAATAACCTATTTTTCCGTTCAGAAATGGCCTTCTCGACGCCGCGTACTGTCCCACCTTAGCACACCTATTTCACTCCACATACCTGCGACGTTGTTGGGGGGGGGGGGGTTGGGTAAGGCCATATTTCAGACGTGAAATTAGTCCGTATCGCTCTACCGGGATTTCCAAAAATCTCGCAATATGGCGTCAAAATATCACAAAAATACGCGAATTTGGTCATTTTCAAACTTTATTTTCTCCAAAACTAAGAATCTTACGCTTTTTTTCTTACATTTAATAAATGCGCATTCCTTTCGCTTTCCTTTCCCATTCATCGAATACCCCTTACGTTTCTACTATTCTCACACAAGAATTTCTCCCAGACTGGACCCTATGATACCTTTACCATTGGTGAGTTTGGAACCGATTTTAATTTTTTACATTGTTTCTTATGGAAAATACTGCATCGTTTAACGTTGTTTCGCTTAACGTCTACTTTTTCAGGAACGAGTTAACAACGTTAAACGAGGACACACTGTACTTGGATAGAGGACTTAATTCAAAAGCGTATGCCTGTGCGTTTGCTGATGATCCAAGCAAAGGCAAAAAGTCTATTCGCAAATTTGGTTACAGATTTCCCAGGAAGTTCTAGTAATTCTAGTGCCGATACAATCACTGCAAGTCGAGGATGGTTTGAACGCTTTAGAGCACGATATACCTTGCGCAACATATCTGTTCGTGGCGAATCTGCCAGTGGAGATGATTGTGCAGCAGTGGCTTATATAGATGAAATTTCTGCTATTTAGAAATTAATGGATACTCACCTCACCAAATTTTTAAAGTCGATGGACAGGGTTATTCTGGAAAAGAATGCCAGCCAGGATGTATATTTCTAAGCAGGAGAAACTAATGCCAGAATTCAAAGTTTCAAAGGACAGGTTGACGTTATTGCTTGGTAGAAATGCTGCCGGAGACTTTAAGTTGAAGCCAATGATTGTATACCATTCCAAAAACCCGAGGGCTTTGAAAGGCTATGACAATCAAAAACTATCTGTCTTTTGGACATCTAATAAAAAAGCTTGGGTTAAAATTCCCGTGTTTGAGCAGTGGTTTACGTCTTACTTCTGCCCGGCAGTAAAAAAAGTACTGTGAACAGAAAAATTTAGATTTTAAAATTTTATTGATACTAGTTAATGCTCCAGGTCATCCAAGAACCCTTAGCGATTTAAGTCCGGAAGTCAATGCTGTTTGTTTTGCCACCAAACACGACTGCTATTCTGCAGCCCATGGACTAAGGCATTATACCAAAGTTTAAGGCATATTATCTATGGGAAATGTTTGCTCAAGCTGTGAAGGCTACAGAGGGTGAAAATGGCATGGACTTAAAATAATTCTGGAGAAGCTACAATATCCGCCATGCAATAGAAAACATTGCTAAATCATGGGATGAAATCGGCCAAAAACTATTAACACGGTGTGGAAAACCCTTCGGAGTGATTGTGTGCCCGATTTTCAAGGTTTTGACTTATCACACGAAGCCGTTGATGAAACAGTTAACCTCGCACGAAAAGTAAGTTTAGAAGAAATCTAGCAACGTGATATTCATGAGTTGAAAAAACACAAATGTAACAACTCACTGATGAAGAACTGATGGAAATGCAACAGTATTAGGAAATAGAGGAAATTAGTGATGATCCTAATGACGCTAAAACAAATTCCCAAAGTTTAACGTCATCTGATATCACTGAAATATTAAAACACATCGATAGTGCTTGTGTTTTGATGGTAGAAAAAGACCCTGATGAGGAAAGAAGTTCGAAAGTTGCGAGAGGGATTAGCTGTGCTGTGAATTGCTATAGAGAACTGCTTCAAGAAAAAAAATAAAACAGCTCACCTTGGATACATTTTTCGCCAAACCTTCAGGGTTCAACCTTTCTAAAACTAAAGAGAGTTCTCAGAAAACGGATGAGGATGATTAACACCTTAGCTTCAGAGTTTAGCTCATTATCTTGTATGTTTGTAATTTTTCTGTAAAATACCTGCGCTACATCATTCAAATTTATACAGTAAGGAAAACATGCGCTGTTATCTATATAATAGCACTCTTTCAGCTTCAATTATCCTTCAATCAAAACTTGGGAATGAATTACTTAAAATAGTATTAGTCCTTGTGGAGTTTTATGCTTTGAATAGCGCTGTTTCAATTAGCGCTCGAGTTTCCTGGAACGAATTAAGAGCACTAATCGAGGACAGGGTGTACGTTGTAGTGAATTTCCGTGCAGATTATCAGGACTAAGGACGGTCAAACGATGTTATTCATGAGATTATTATGTTGCGAGATCGTTATCCTAACGTGTATCACCCACAAAACCAGGATTCAAATTTATCAAATCTTTTTTGAAAGGATTCGATGGAATCTTGATTCGAATCCTGGCCACATCACTAATTTGTGATGTTTTTCCCCAAAAAAACTAGAGAATGTATGTCATTTTAAGAGGTCACGCAGCTCTGTAGCTCATACCATTTGAAAAATACATACAGATCTTTGAAACCGAAGCATTCTTTTGTAATCACCCTGTATTTTAAACATCTTCAGAGAAAAAAAGTCAAAATACTTTTTGTGAATGTGATCACAGAGATGTAATACAGAACAAATTGAGAAGTGGTTTTCTGCAACATTTACCAATTCTTTTAAGGTGAGATTATCAAGCAAGTGGAGCAATACATGATGTGTTCAGACCATCATCTTACCTCCTCAGCTCCAAATCCTATTAAATCAAGCATTGATTCTTCTTTTTCAGTCAAAGGATTCAGCAGTTTGGCATCAAGTCCCCCATTTAAAACGGCTTCCAAAAGCTGTCCTGGTGACCAACAGTATACCACTTCACTATGTTCAGCCAACTGTTTTGCACTGAGGACATGCTTCTCTACAGGGAGGCCAGGGCTCATTTCCAGCAAAACCTGCAAAATGATGAAGGTATCTATGATAAAGACTGAGAAAAGCTGTAAGGCTAGACCATACAAGAAATGTGTATATTCCATTTCAATTTGCTTTTCTTTACTGATGAGTTCTCTTTGGTCCTCTAGTTCCAGAAGAAGTAAGCCTACACATAATCACAGGTAATTATATGTGGAACATCTTACTTGACCCTCAGTTCTAAACTATTTATGATGTAAACTAGGATTAAAGTTTAATTTGTGAGTAATTCCTCACATCCCGTAAACACTTGCATCACCACTTGTTGGATAGTAGAAAAGGGCAATATAGATTGTCACTCAATTCAACTGAAGGGCTGAGATGAATTGAGTGAATTAACTTTCCAAGTAAGGGACTACGATAAGGTAGCCTCCAAAACTAAGGAATATTGATTTTAATTGCTGCTATATGTTATACTGAGTTAGACAATGATTCCACACGAATCATAAAAATTTATAATACACATTACACAAAGAAGCAAAAAAAAACAATATAATTATTTCACACCACATAGCTATGAGAGAGCATGAAGAAAAAGCATTTTTCTTTCAAAGCAGAGTAGTTAGGCTTACTAGTACTTTACGAGCAAAATACTTACTTGATCCACTATTCCCAAAAGTTCCTCAAGAAAATAAAAACAAGCAACCTTTGAAGCTGTTGGCCCACGGACTTTTATCTCAATTGCTTCCCCATCCTCCTCAAGAGTGAGCAAACTCTCAACTAACCCTGAGCATAACTTCGAGCCCCTGAGCCACTGATAGAGATCACTATCTGGATCTGATGTATTCTGAATAGCCCTTCTAAGGTGAACCTGGAAACAAGGTTAAGAAGACATTTAACCTCGCAAACTGGCATTTTATCAGGTAAAAATCAACCAAGTACCACGCAAGCCATTTCAAGGGTGTGTGGCAATGGGTGATTCCTCACCAGACATGCAACCCTAGCAACAAATGGCAATGGGACTATGTTTGCAGAGTCATTTCCACATAGAACACAATGGCTGTATTTTCATTATTTAGCCAAAATTTTGCTAACACAATATTGGCATGCCAAATCACCAGTGCATGAATTCCATATTGATGTGTAATTATGGATACAGATATCAGAGTTTGATTCTAACAACTTAACACACAAGAATTCTTCACCTTAATATAGCTAAAGTTTGAACCAAATGACACCACATTCCCTAGCACAAGCTTAATGTTTTTGAACTATAAAACACCATTTCAATAGAAAAATGAGAAAGCTCAGGCACAGAAAACAGAAAAAAGGACACTTGGAACAAAAAACTTTAGAAATATTTGGCCGAAGCAAGCTGACTATCCTCAAGGAGGAGGAGAGGAAGACAAGGGGGATAGGACAAGATTGGAAGCATGGAAGAGGGAGGAAGGTAAGGAAGGATTGGGAGTGCAAGAAGGGGAGAGATCCTGCCTTTGTTCGTGCCCCCTTTCTTTCAATGCTTTCCAACCACCCCTCTCCCAATCACTAAGCCCTCCTCACAATCCTTCCTCACCCATTCTCCTTCTTTTGCACTTCTGATCCTCTTCCTTCAGTCCTGTCACCTGGAGGAAGGCCAGTTTGCGACTCTTGCTTGCAAAAATTTGGAATTTTTTCCGTGAGAGAGTCCTTTTTTCAGTGTTCTAAGTATGCTAACAGTGACCTGTGACTTCACTTTTTTTTACTATCCCACACTAAGATGGTTCCACAAAAGCACCATTTTAATATTTTATCCTTTAATTTCTGCATGTAAAGTGGCATTTGAAATAGTAAGCTTACATTAGTAGCCAGAGTAACAAAAGAGATAGAAGAAACACGACAACATAAATCCTTCTCAATTATAAAAGGGAGTAGGCATTAGTAATACATATAATGATCTAATTGTAGTGAAAGTATCACTACTTAATCAGAAAGTTGTTATCAGAAGACTAAAAAATTTTAATTTAGGTAGAAACCAGCCAGTATTTGAGAGGTAAAACTCACCTACTCAAGTAACATAAGCTTATGTACAATTACTGAAATGTTTAATTTTTAATTTGCATCCAAAATTGTTACGTGTTCAGTAAAAACTCACTATAAAGAGTATGGTATGCAGCAAAAAGGTTGTCATAGTAAGTGTTTGCTTGGCTTCACCTTGGGGGCATCATCATGGAAAAAAATTTACCCAATTTTGCAAAGATTTAAAATTTTGAACATTATCCAATTGATTTTATTGTTAATCTTTGTACACAAAATTAGGTAATTTCCTTACAATACACAAGTATTTTTTTATTTTTGGAGGATTTTTTCCATTATTTGCTGGTTTTAACAAAATTAGGTCTTTTATACACATCCAGACTAATCCCACACAGGCATATTGTATATATGTATAAATCTGGTTCAAACTTCTGGTTCTGGTTAATCTAACTTGCTCTATGTCCATACTCGAGCACTCCTCTCAATTTCCATTATGTAGCCAAATAGAGTGACTTTCAAACATGTTATGGGAACACTCAGGAAATATTACCTGTATCCTAGGAAAAATATAGTTGAGCAGATGAGAAGTATTCGGAGGCGGCCTCAGCCGAACTCCTCCATATGCACTACCAATATATCTCGGGTCAGTTTCATCCCAGAGACCATCCAGTGTTTCCACCAAATTGTAGCAAGGGAACTCATATTCAATTTCTCCATCATTTTCACACTGCATGTTGAGAACAAGACAAAAGAAAGCAAATACATATAAGACTAGTACTAATTTAATCAAAAGGATATTCCAGCGTCACTCCATTTTGCGTATCTAAAAAGTTGAAATATTTAACTGACCTGAATACAAAGCTGAAGGGCCTCTAACACTTGGAGCATATCCAGAGCATCACACTCCGAAAAAGCAACTTGAAAGTCATCCACTGTGTAACATCCAGTGATTCTTGCTTCACTCATAAACTCAAGGGAAAGTAGCTGTCCAACAACATGAGAACAAAGCCACTGAGGACATAAATCCACCAGGTCTTGAGTAGGGCTCTTCAAGTATAAAACCTGTAAGGGAAAAACAAATATGGAATGATGAATTACACTCACATCAGTAATTCATTCCTGATGGAATTCTGATTTATACCGATTTGGGATATTTAAGACAGAGATATGAAACACATTTGTACTGCCTACATTTTTTCCACATCACCACTGAAAATCAGCAAATGCTAACCTTCTATCAGGAGCAGCCAATGTGGCAACAGGGATAAAGCCACAGTGATATGAAGCCTAAATAATACCTATAGCTTAAATTAATACATTCTTTATGTCAGATTACTCACTATTACCCAGTAGGGTATGCCAATTATTTGTTTAAAGTAAAATTAAACATACATATTTCACTAGGGCAAACTCAGAATTTGATCATCCATTATAAATTTAGAAATTGGCAATCATCTAGATGTTGATGAAACAAGAAAAAAATGAGAACTGGACACACATAAACACTGTTATGGCAACAACTTCCATGCATAATTTACTCCATAAGCTTGTAACAAAAAGTAACTTCTAGATGCAGAAGCATGTCAAATATAAGTAGGGTCTGAAAGATTTTCTGTTCCACGTACATAATTTTCACCGAACTACTAAAATAGCATAATTATTACCTCCCCCATGAGCTGCAATTGTTGAACCAATTCCTTCATATGTTCATCTCCAGCTAGTGGGTTAACATTAGCATGAAGTAAGTCCACAAACTGAAACCAGTCAACAACTGGAAATGTTGGTGATGTCTTCCTCCAATTTGGCAACCAGTTCACTACTGCTTCCAAAAACCCAGTGGATTTTGGAAGCTCCTGCAAAATAAAGCCACACATACAAAATAATTATAAAGCTTAACACAACATACTAAAAGTTAGTATGTATCCACTTTTGCACTTTCTTTGATAACTGAACCATAACTGATATTTCATTTGAAGCATACATTAGCTACAAGAATTAACATGCACAACATGCAGCAGTTACATAAACTACAAACCTCAATACTACTTCAAACTCAATGTACCAACATTTCATGCACATTTAATACAAATCTCCATAAGACACATGTTTACAAAAAATCTTTATCTGAAGAATAGTAGCTACCTAAAGGGGCACTACCGTCCTGAAAAATTTTTCAGCGAGAAATTTTTACCACACCTTCGTTACCTCTACACAAGTACATATAAAAATATACATACGTACATATTGAAAAGCAAGCAAACATTAGCTCCAATGAAATATTCACATCCGAAGCAGTTAAAGCAATTGAAGAGTATGAAATAGCATTGACAAGAAGACTGGAAAATGTGAAATATGGATCAGTCTCCAAGAAACAACTTAACAATGGAAGATCGATGAGACATAAACAAGTGTACAATTTAATAAATGCCAAATATAGTTCAAATATATATTTATACATATTTACACAAATCAGAGTTTTGAATGAAGAAAGTCATGCCTACATTTTTCTGGCTTTAGAATATAGAGATGAAAAGACATGTGGAGATATAAGCCAAGCAGGGATTTAAATGCTTCCCCCTTTCTTTCCAATGTTGACCAATTTGACCGCAGAAAAGCCATCCCCACTTGAGATCAAATTTCGCCGAACGTAATTGCCTATGCGATGATTTCATTCAAATGAACCGCAAAGCTTTCACCGTTGCCACTGTCTTTTTGAAAGGAGGAAGCAAAGAAGATTATAATCCATAGAGAACACTTAGCTGGGTGCACAGAAATCTGCAGTGCACATGGAATAAATACAGGCACAGAATACATTGGAGCTCTTTGATGATTTACCGTGGATAAACCACAGGTGATGCAAAAATAAAAATGACATTTGTAGTCTATTTAGTGGACAAAATATATTTACTTCCTCAAAAACTGTCAGAGCAACCCCAAACCCCATTAATGTCAAATTCACTTACCCCCAAACATGCTATTCAACCTAAGAGTAAAATACAGTCATGCCTCATTTATTTTAAGTCTGATGGTTGATTAATTGGGGAGGTGACCAACAATTAACATCATTTATAAAATTGAGGTCAGGTAGGTAGATTCATAATGAAAGGATTACAGGGATGGAGGATGGGTAGAGGGAAACCCAATACGTATTGACATCAACCTACTCTTGTTTAAAAAGTGCCCATGGGATCTACCATTTAATGCACAGTTCATTGCACCCATTACTACACTTGAAGTGCTCTCCACATAGCATCCCAGGGGTGATCACGAATCTACTAGAAAAATTTCCATCACTGCCTGGATTCAAACCCTGGCCCTCTGGTTGGGAAGCCACCACTCCAGGCACCACACTAACACAATCCCCCTACAATTTGTCACAGCAAAAATTGTGCTCTAACAATAAGTTGAAACTTCCTCCACACACCAATCCCTTCTCTCCAGCCAAATGATATTCTACTTCACAGTACACCTAAAACTACACTTCTATCATAATTCATAAGTATTAACTGAATAAAACTAACAAGACAAACCATTCATATATTCGTCTTTGACTCTCATTTCTTTCACTTGCATTGGCTGTAATTACATACGTATTACAAGCACCTTTATATCGTGCATTGCATTGACAAATATGGATTATTGGGCAGGGAAATCACAAGCACAAATTCTCAACTGGATATTCACGGGTCCTACACACAATGCTTTCAGCATTTTCTTGCATATCAAAGTGACCTAACTAACTTAATGGAATAAATCTTTTTGATTAATTTAATGTCTTTTCTGTCTTCTCACCATAAATGTTCCACCACATATCATCACACATTTGACCATTATAACAGTCCACAAATAAATGGTACAACTAGCAGCCCCGAGAAATTATCGAATTTCACTAGCACCAGATCGAAAGAAAACTTCTAAGAGGGATTTATCAGATGAAAGATAAATTTCATAGCTGATTGAAGATATTTGCCTCCCATTTTCTTACCAGGGCTCAACAATCCATCTAAATTGCCTCCCATCCACCTCCTCCATTTAATATTTGCCTCCTCACCATGTCATATTGGCCTAATCTTTTTGCCTTCTGGAAAATTTACATTTCTATTTTCGAAAATTATCCACTTCCCTTACGATGATATTATATCAAAATATCAAAATAAAAGATTTTTCCAAATTCTAAAATTGAGTGTTTACTTTTTACAGATTCCTTCTTCTGGGTATTAGAGTCATACCAAATGTTTTCATATGCTCAATTTCCCTCCATAGGGATATTTGACATATGCAATTCTTGAAAAAATGTACTCTAAATTTTCCACTTTGTGTCAAAGCTATCTTCCATTTTTGAATTTCAGCCAGATAAAATACTTGAAGTATTCTGGTATGAGCAAAATGAGCACCAATTTTTTTGATTCCACAAAATTTTTGTTTATTACTACCTGGGCTTCAGCACCTTGCATCATCCTCAGGTAAAGTATAAAACATATGATCAGATAATGCTGGAGTAGGTTCCTTGGACAACTTAAACATGAAAGTCGCAGGCCAAGGGTTGTTTGTTTTACATGGTAAATTCATTGCGAGAGCCATTGAAAAATGCTCATTAATTGCTCATCAGAAATATTATGGTAATGGGAATTGCACCTCATGATACTATTGCTATATCGCAATGAACCAAGCTGGTTAAAACCATCCACCAGTATCTGCACACAGCACTCCAAAAAACTCCATACTCCATGTCCTTTTCTCATGTAATACTTATTATTTTAAGAATATTTTATAAATTACTAAGAGTTATATTGAAAGAAATGTACATGTCTATTCTAAATTGGGTATATGCCCGTAATAAACAATTATTATTATTATAAATATACAGTGGAAGCCCCATATAATGAGTAGGGCATATAACGAGAAGCTCAAAATAGTAAGGGATGGCCAAGGGATCATTTATTACCCAATGATTTGTATGTAAATAAATCAGAAATAATGAAGACAACAAGTTGTATGATCTGGTGCTTTCCCGGCGAAGTTGATGAATGAACTCTTCTCAGGTTTCCAACCGGGTCAGACTCTCCATGATGGCCAACATTTCGATGCTCGACTCGTGCATCATCGTCCGGGCTGTTGTGTACCGTTATCGAGTTGTAGTCATCCTTATATACTAGTCCTGCAGGTTGCAGGTGCCTCGGAAGGCGGGAATATGATTGCCATTTTCCCTCCTTTTTTCTTTGATGTTCCTTAGTACCGGTTTCCAGGCATTACTTAGTTGAAAAGCAGAGTCCCTGTTGAAGTCTTTGCCTTCCAACCGGATTTATAATGCTTCTTTAACCAGGCGATCCCAATAGCCATGTGAGCAGGCCACTATCCTGGCCTTTTTGAAGTGGATGCAGTGGTTGTTAGATAAGCAATGTTGGGCAATTGCTGATTTACTTTCTTGCCCCAGCCTCAGGTGCCATTTATGCTCTTTCAGCCTCGTTTCCACAGTGCACTCAGTCCCACTGACGTAAACTCTGTCACACTCACATGGGATACGGCAGACACCAGGCATACGGAGACCAATTCTGTCCCTTTCTCTAGTTAGTTGTTCTTTCAGTTTGCTTGGCATAATGTGGATGGTTTCTACGTTGTGTCTTGCCAGAACCCTCAAGATCTTCCAAGATATATTTCCCGTAAAGTTAAAAATAAAGTTTAGCCTGTTCTGCCATACTAGTATTCAGAACAAAATTAACGGTATCAGGCTTAACACTGTGGAATTGATCCTTCAAGGTGGAATTATTATCAAGTCATTCAAAGTTTAAAAAACTTTTCCATACAAATCTAAGGATGACAACAACTAGATGTAACACATATTGTGCCCCAATCGAGGCATGACTGATTCTTCTCAAAGGACTGGTTCACATGAGAACTACATGCATGGAAATATTAGAAAAATAAAACCTTTACCTATAAAAGAATATTTTCGCCCAACATATTCAACTTTTCATTGCTCCGACAGCTACCTTAATCCTTACGAAAATTACGAAAAGAATTTTTATTAAGGCAAAAGAAATGCCATCTATTACTGATAATAAAAATTGAGCTCAATGAATGGGGTGTAATTACACCAAATTAGTTCAAAGAATTAAGTAACTTAAAACCACATCAGTAAGGATAACATTTCCAACTAAATCTATTTCCACTTCACCTCTGATTCACTCCTGGTAATCCATCAAAGTTGCTCATTGTATTTTTGCCCTGCATTTTACATAAGACAAAATGTAAGCGATAAAATGTGACATGAGTAATAGTGCCTTAAAGCGTACTTAACTCTGGTCCCCCATCACCACCATCTGTTAGCAGATTATAATCCTTGTATCCACGGAATGATGTAGAGGTCAAACGATGACTACACGCAGTGTTTCCCTGCAGACATTTCACAATGGAAGACGAGTGGGAGGAATAAAAACCCCTTATCCATAACACAAGACAAAAAAGCAACCTCTTTAGCCTATTTAAAGCTTAAGGCACTTGAGGAAATGCTAGTAAGCAATAATCTTAGGATGCATGGTTTGTTAGATGAGAGCATGTCACCTTAGCAAAAATGTATAAACCAACCTCTTTGAAAACTTTGAACAACAAGATCCAAATGAAAAATCCACATGCACTTAAAACACACTAATTTTACACTATTTACCATAGTAAACTTCTAGGTTGAACATCAAGATAACTAATACATATGTTAGTCAGTGACTGAGTGAATAACAAACTATCACATAACTTATGAACAGAAAAATTACAATTTTGACTTAAAAAATGTATGTAAGAATTGAAAAATAATTCTTACCATGCATGAATGCATGCCTATATATATATTCACAATTACATACTTGAACAATTTTCTGTTTAGCCTCGGCAAGGTAGGCTTTTAATGCTTTCATTCCAAGTGAGGAAGGGACATGTGCATCCACAGTTATCACTTGATGCTGGAGATCAAATATTGTCCCAAATCTTCTCTCCAGTTGTTCGAGTAGGTGCTCAACCTCAGTGCTGACATATTCACCCAGTTGATTTCGAGGACACCTTACACTATCGGGATGGGTGGCGACTAATATCACCCTTGCAGGCTTACTTGACTTTCCACAAAAGCCTGTAAAATTCAAGATAAAATGAGTGTGTGCCACTAGAAAAAAAATATAGCTAGTAATGTAAGGCCATTTACACATGAGACATGGAAATTCTTCATTGAATTTCAGAACTCAATCAGAGTGGGACAAAAATTTTTGACACTGGTGGATAAATATCACTCAAGGATTTCCAGAAACTGGCTACCCCATAGGAATTACAATGGGTCCTACACAGAAATTTGCTAAAAACTAAATTGGAGCGTGCTTCTAAACACCCCTGTTACACTTCACTATTTCTTTGGAGTAAATAAAAATTAGCTCAATATCTCTTTAATGAGATCTAAAATTATGAGAATCTTTGGTCTTCGACTTTCATAGTAAGGTTTCCAATCACCTGTTACACTAAAATGATCTAAATGGTCCGACTGAATCTACAGAGGAGTAGGACTGGACATCAGGGAAAACAATGCCATGACAGGGGCCTATAACGAAACATGATAACAGCAAATCTCGCAAAGTCATTTCCCCCAACACATTGTACCCATGAACTAAGTAATTGAAGTTGAATACTACAATTCAATATTGTATTGGAAAAATATACTTCTATACATTCTACGGGGAAAACAGAAACTTTGAAATACTTGACATTTGGCAATACATTAGCCTATCATCACATAAACTCTCTTTAGCTAAGGAAATCAGATTGGTGTGGTGGTTGCATTTATGGTTTTCCATCCTCAAGAGTCTGGGTTTGAATTCTGGGTATGGGGAAGATTTATGAGAAGAATCCAAATTCCTACCTGGGTGCCATGTGGAGAGCACTTCAAGAGTAGTTGTAGTTATGAATAGTAGGCTAAAGCCAATGCTGAGTATCCCTCCATCCTTTTTTCATTCTGAATATAATCCTTCCCTTACCAACCTACCTACCTATCCTTAATAGCATAAATGACCTCAGTTGTTGGCCATCTCCAAGCCAACCAGCCTTTATTAAGATATATATATATATGTATTCCTGCAAGCCTAAGTTCAGTACTACCATTGCAATTCTCACGGAATATAACTTGCATCAAACAATGACTGCATGGTCTTTAAGTCAACTGAGTAACCATCAAGTCTCATTTCATTTGACATACTATCATGGGAAATTTAAAATAATAGCATCACCAGATCATGAATTTGGTAGGTGAGACATAAACATATAATAATTCTTAGTTCATCTTTACAATGAATATTCACTGATGATATGGTATTCCAAATTATTAATAAGACTAGTTTCTATTCAAAGGTATCCTGCTAATATTCAGCACAAAATAGGCAACAAATGTATGACAGATATTAAACATCTCCCATCGAAAAAAAACTGTCTTGAAACAATTTCGACCATGAAATATTTTTCCTCATGTAAAAAACTTAACTGACAGATATTAATCTATTACCATGTTACATATTGCTCTTATATGATTTTAACATAGGTAGTCTAAAGGCACATTATGGCATTATGATGGTACCTACTTTAGAGTAAATTGTGTCTTGAGTGCTCCTTTGAATAAAATTATAAGGATACAATAATTATAACCGGTAAATACTTTCCATTGCTTCCTTGAACCCTTGCGTGATAATTACATTTAGTAAAAGCAAGGCCCATTTTAACAAGGAATTTTGTGAAAATCAGTTTCCCTAAAGATGACTAACTATAAAACAGGGTATAAAATCCATTACCCTCAATACAATAGTGCTATATTTCCCACCAAGTGTCCAATGAGACTAATGTGAAAGAAATACTGCCTCATGGGTAAAGGGTCTGAATGATAAATTAAAAAGTCAACGAAGGAAATATTATACAGTATGATTCTATAATCTATAAGTTTAAACTTCATGGGTTCATGCAAGCATTCTTTAAATGCTGATATAATCTATCACAACTTTTTTAAATGGTATGTTACAATATTACTAGGGTATCCCTTGGTACCAGATACAAAGCATGCATTTTGGTTTCTAAAAGATAGAAAAATACAATTAAATAGAGGTATTATTAATGGACTTCTACTAACACTGAAAAATAACCTATGTTAATTGATATACACAAAAGGTGTAAAAAGGTTAAGATAAGTATAATATTAAAAACATCAAATTCAATGGTCACACATTCAGCAGTACAAATTATGTCTCTATTTTCTAGGGTCAACATTTTCACAGTTAGCTTCTAGCAATTTGTAAATACCACCAACATGACAATTAGTACCACACATCATTAACTTTTGAAAATCTAAACATGGAATATAAAAATCTGATAAAGCACAAGAATCCTATATATGAACGGAAGCTAATTTTTTTACATTATCAAACAATAACAGGTAGCATATTAAGCTCTGATATAAGATGTCCTAAAACAAAGATGAAAAATTACCAGATATTAAAACAAACTGATGCACTACAATTTTTACAAAATATGCTACAGTTAGTGGATGTAGTTTCAACAAATAAATACTTGCCAACAAACAACCACTGTTGCTTATTTCACAGAAATTTTTCTTGCCACAGTACTAAAAAGTTTATTAAAAGTTTATTACTGAACACAATATAGGAATTTTTGGCACATGTTATGAATTAGTTAACTTCAGAACAATAGTTAGTTAATGAATGCATTTACATAGGTAACTATTACAACAACCATAATGTATATGTAATACACTGATAATTATGATCAATTATTACCATTACATCATGCACAAATTAATTTTTTTAGAAGGGAAGAGACTTTGATAGGATTTTCACATATATATGGTTAAGAGTTTATAATCTTTTTGATATAACTATGTAACAATTTAACTGCAAAATTACAAAGCAAATGCAATATATATTTTGATTAGGGCGTTATATCTTGCACTCAAGAGTTTATCCTTCGTTTCTCATTATTATCCACAGCACAATGGTACACAATCAAAAAATAAAATGTACTCTGGACTTAGGTATATTAATTATTCAGGCCTTGATTTGAAAACATTAAAAAAATAGAACTTCTATCCCCTGCACTATAATCTAGGTCAATCATGATAAGACAAACACTAGCACCCACAAAAAGCATTATTTTTTTAATGATAACAAGTCAGATTCAATGATTAAAAATATTTCCACTTTATTAAGCTTTTACTAAGAGTCAACTTAAGGCAAGTCAACCTCTCCCTAATTTAACACTACCTTTTTTAAGCCCTCATGTTCTTCAGATATTGCAGAAGGTAAATAAATAATTTACTTCACTACCTAAACTGCACACACAATGTTGAACTGTAGATAACCCAGACAGCACATGCTTTATTGCATACACTTTGGACATAGATAGCAACCAATGAATAGGAGGAAACAAGATATCTTTGTCGCTTTTTATCACTGGACACATTCCATAGCCAAATCATGTACAAATGAGATTTTGAGGTTGTTGAAACCCACTACCTAAGGCATATGAAATGACACAAAATCCAAGAATACTTGATGGCTGCCATCATATTGGCTCATTTAGGTTATTTACTTTACTTGCAATTGTACCCAGCACTCAATCATTATTCGCCTACATGATGAAAAAATATCTATTGAACTCTATTCTTCATCTATGCACCTTCATCATCCTTGATGGATATCTTCAATAGTTAATTAAGAAGAGATTCACATTGAACTGGGACTTGGGATAAAAAATCCATAATCATTGCCTATATTTTCCATTTATCATGGAACAGACAGCTTTGGATAGCAAGACTCTTTTCAATTACAATAAGTGAACAAAAAACCAAAACCTCTTCATCTTTTCCCATTTCTATCTCATAATAAAACTGAGCTTATGTTTTGAGTGAATTTGAGCTAAATATACATTTTATGTAATCCCTGTAACGACACAGGAGCAACGAGCTAATTTCATCTCCAATCGTATCCCTCCACTGTGTTGTCCTGACAAGAGTTATGACTGCAGTGCAAGTATTGGACATGATTTGGATACATGTACCAATATCTTGTGATTTTATTTTAAAGTTGCATAAAAATGCAGGCATTAATAGAAGTAATTTTGAGATTTTAGAGATGTGCATAATTCAATTTTCATTTTATGTAGTTTTTGTTGCTCATCGAGGTAGGTAAGTATTTCTCAAAAACCTCTCATAATAATTACATGTGGGTTGTTTTGTACTCAAGTTATTCACTCTTCAACCCTGGAAACAAAAATTCATGAGCTATCCGGGAAATTGATACTCTCTAGGTTTTTACGATTCTGTGATATCCCAGAATGAGTGACACATTTAACTACTCTCAACGCAGAAAGTACAAAAATGATATCGAAATTTTTTTTTCAGTTTTTTATAAACTGTTTAAATAATTTAATAGGTATGTAAAAAATACTTTTTTTAAAACCACACTTGTATTGAATCTCATTTCAGCGTTGATTCTGGTCATGAAGTGTCGGCTCACTATTACTGGGTATCACTCGTCCATATATTAATTGTGCAATGGTTCATTGAAATTTAAACTATTAGTATTTCTTCTCAATTAAAATGCTAAAATGATCATTGCAATGAATTGGAACAGTGGTGACTGGGAGTATACAATGTGATGTGGGTTGCGTCATATTAGGATACAGAAATATAAAATGTAAACCATTTAATTTTAGTAGATTAACTTGGTAATTAGTGAATTTAATGACTGATTCATGTATTGTCATCGAAATTCAGTAAGTGTGCCAACTTTCAGCTTGATTGAACATTGGAAAGTGGGTTAGAATTCGATTACAAGATTCCATCCAGACAAACAACAAACAGTGCAAGTTAAAGCATAGACAAAACAGCAAAAAACGGACTGAAACAGTAAATAAGTTTGCCCAAAAACATTTGCATTTGGTCACAAAAATGTTATTATTTGGTGCTAGGATTGTTTAAACTGGTTTTGCAAACTTTTTTTCCGTCTTCATAGTTCTCATTCGGCTCTAAAAACGTTTTTACCTGGTATCGAAAACGTTTTCCTCCTGTTCTCAAAAATACTTTTTTTGCGTGATGAATAAGCTGTTACTTGGTCTTGAATGCATTTTTCTTCCCATTTTTTTCTACTTTCAGAACTCTCCTTAGTTTTTACTCAATGCAGAATGCATGAGGAATCAATGTGGAATGCATGAGGTTAACAGGTTTACAAGACCACAATTGAATCAATGTATCTGCATACATAACGGATACAATATGTATATCCAAAAGTAAGTAGCCTTGACTGTGTGGAGTACCTCCCCAATATTCGCTAGGCATATGACTTAAACACGCAGTTGTGTTGTCTGACCTCTGGTCGATTTTAGTTCCTACAGCACTTGAAGGCTCCTTGGACAACTTAAACATGAAAGTCGCAGGCCAAGGGTTGTTTGTTTTACATGGTAAATTCATTGCGAGAGCCATTGAAAAATGCTCATTAATTGCTCATCAGAAATATTATGGTAATGGGAATTGCACCTCTTGATACTATTGCTATATCGCAATGAACCAAGCTGGTTAAAACCATCCACCAGTATCTGCACACAGCACTCCAAAGTTCATCAGTGACAGAATTGGTAGACAGCACCATCTATTGACCGGATTTACAGTCTTTTGATTCGAACTGCACTACATTGCAGAGATCACTACTCAAACAAAACCAAGCACAAAAAAGAAACAGTGTTTAACACATTCAATGCGGAACACGTCAATTGACATAGTCGTACCCTTCCGAAGCACTTTCACTTTTTTCGAGCCGATTTTGACGACTTTCATGAAAATCGGGCCCGCATTGAATGTGTTAAGTGAATTCAGTCGCGACGATACACATCAGTATGGAACTGAATCAATCAATGAAAAATCAAAGTTTATAATTTATTTCAAATATATTGTAATGGCAGCGCTTCACCCTTTTTTTTTCCCGATTGGTGAGAAACACTCACCCTCGTTTTGTCCCTCCCCCCTTTTTTTGAGTTATTGAGTGTTATTTACTTATGTTTGTTTTATAAAAGTGTTTGAACCCCGCGCGCCATTCTAAGAGCGAGTGCATCGCCGGCCCGCTTGGGTGTGTTGTTATCAGAAGCCATTGCCTTCCCCTCCCTTCCCCTCTCCCGGCGAGACCTGTGTGACTGACAGGCGTTGGAGAGACAGAAGCTCTCTGACACCGGCTGACTACCAAAGGCTCCAGTTCAGCTCCCGAGACCTGATATGTGACATCGTGCCGCGATAACCTGGCATTTACAGCGTGCAATCCAGTGGCTCACACTTACGTGCCGACTGCTTAGAGAAACGACGCAATTAGCAAGGCCTGACGCTGCTGTGCGCACCTCAAGCATTGCAATTCACCCATTACACTGGCCAATTTTCATCGACGGTCGTCGTGAGTCCTCACGACAATGCACATTCGGCTTGCCGCTAGCTCCAGTGCCGCCTTCGAGTCGAATGCAACATTTACCTCATCATCTTCATCAGTCGTCCACACCGGTCACGTAAGCCGCTGCCACTCCGCCCTCGCCCATCTCCATTATTCGTCGTTGCTCATCAAAATTCATCCCTCCAGCAAGTGTTTCATTGACGCTGCGGGACTCTTGTGCAACGATCGCGTAATTCATCCTGTACTGTGTTCACTTGAAGTTGGAGGTCCCCCACGATCCCATTGTATGTTTAAATCGTATAAATTGCCGACCATTTGTGTTGTCCCGTTGTCCGCTTAGTCGACTCGGGTATTAACTTCGGCATAGGGTATTTTTTTTTTCATGTGTTATATTCTCGATTGTCATTCCATTTCCATCCCCACTAACTTCCTATCCCGAGTGCTGCTTCCCCATCGGTATTTATTTTCGTACTTGTCGTGTTTCTCAGTTGAAATAATAAATTTATTCAAATATATTTCCCATGATTACGAGTGATTCCTTTTCCAGATTCAACCCTCCTACCCCCCTTCCTGCGTCGTTTCCAACCATAGAATCTACCCGTTCCTACGTCGCCTCCGACTCTGAGATATCCTTGCTCTAAGTGTGTACGCGAACTCGTTTGTCACAATATACAGCATAAAATTTAAATGTAAACCTTTTCAAAGCGTTATAAAAATATTTTAATTTTTAAAATGGAAAATGAAGTAGTCACCATAAAATGTTTTATTTTGGTTTCTGAAACTAAAAATAGTTTTTGCTCAAAATGAAACAATTTTTGCTGGTTTTTGTGCTGTCTGGGAAATCTTGAGAACAACTCACATAACAAAAATTCCTTCTCATCTTGTAGAAAGTTTGTGAAAGCTTCTCCCACCTGACTACCAAGGTAGAATGAAGTTGAATGAAATTCCTATGTTATGTCCTCCTATGATATATTAAGCTATTCATATGAATTATGAAATTGAATCACTTAATTAACTTAATTCATATTTGAACATTGCTTAAACAATTTAATTTAACTATCATGGCAAAGTTACTTCTCCTTCACTAATATGAGTTCCAATAAAAATGAAGCCAAAATTTGAGTTCAACATGGTGAGCAGAATATATTGTTAAAAGTGAGGATGATAACTAACATCATGTGCAAATCTAAAAGCTGTTGAAATAATCCACATGAACCACAATTAATGACAGAACTGGTTCAAAATGGCTTAACCCTCTCCCTACCGAAGTTTAAATACCTCGATCAGCACTCCTTCCTAACCCGCCCGAAACCGGCCGCTGGTTTTAAAAGCACTCCTGCATAACCCGCCCGAAACCGGCTGACTTGTCGTGCAATGCTAAGGGCGATCTTCTATGCCTTATAACCATTTGCTTCCTCTTCCACTTGTTTATCTTTGCCTCAAGCATCCTTCTTATCGCCCGATCCTCAGAGACGAAGCAGAGCCTCGTTATATCTGTCACCATACTCTCATGTGCCGAAGGTCCATAATAAAGCAAAGCAAAACCCCATATATCTTTCAAATTGCACCCAAGCGGCTCCTGGCTCACTTATTATCTCCACGGAGGTTATTAGAGAAGATTCTCGAGTCATCCAAGAAGTCGTTATTGTTTTGGGGCCCAGTTTGAAGAGAAGTGGTGAACGATGTATTCTTGACTGAATGAATGGGTATCGTTCATGGATCACAAATGAAAGATAAAGATACAGACCTCCTCTGGCTGGCCAAGGAGTAGCTCTCATCCACAGTGAGAATATTTTTCCTTCGGTGGTCTCCACCACATCCTCCCTCGGCCTTTCTTATCCCTAATGGCAAGGAGATAGAGCACCGCCCAAAGAAAAAAATATCTTCCCAAAGACCCTCAGTTTTGACCATGACTTCTTTGAGAGAGGATGCTATTGCAGAGGAGGTGAACAGAGTTGATTTTTCAAGTGATTCAGATAGTTCAAGTTCTTTAAGTTCGGGAGAGTTCAGTGATAGTGTCGATTCAAGTGAATATGGATCAGGAGGTGAAGTTGCCCCGAACGCGAGTGATACCCAAGCTACGGTTCAGTTACAAGACGATTGGAGAGATAATTTAATTTTTAAAGAGCCTTGTGATTTCAAAGAAGAAATGGGGCCTACTCATGATTTGGCTGTTGGCAGTGATGAGTTTTCTTTTCTGAAATACATGTTAGGTGGAGAAGGTCTTATTTTTAGAATTGTCGAGAATACGAATAGGTACGCAGAACATCTCCAACGTTCCACAGGAAAGGTTGACAGAGAGTGGGTAGACGTTACATACGACGAAATGGTGGCATACATCGGAATACTTGTGTACATGGGAATATTTGATTTGCCAGAAAGCAGGGATTACTGGCATAGTCAAGATATTGGCTGCACAATAGTCCAAAATTGTATGACCTTTGGTAGATTCACAAAAATTTCTAAATATTTCCATATAAGTGATATAACTCAGGAAAAAAAGCAAGGAGAGGAGGGTTTTGATGTGTTGCAAAAAATAAGACCAGTTCTTCATATTATGGACTCTTTCCACAAAAAGTATAAACCAGGTCGAGAGTTAAGCGTTGACGAAGCAATGGTTGCTTTTAAAGGACGTCATTACATAAAACAGTACATTCAAGGAAAGCCAACGAAGTGGGGATTTAAAGTATGGGTATTAGCAACTTATCATGGTTACGTTCTTCAGGGGAATGTGTACTTAGGGAAAAAAGAAAGAAGGAACCGTGAAATGTTTCTTGGGACTCAGGTGGTGATGAACTTACTCGATCACTATTTTGGAAAACATCATCATGTGTATTTTGATAGCTTTTTTTCAAGTGTGGGATTAATGAAATTGTTACTTACGAAAAACACTTATGCATGTGCTACTACAAGACCTACTCGAAGAGAATTAGAACTCGGCCCGTAGAACTAAAATTTCCAAAGAAACTAAAGCTCCAAAGAGGTCAAAGTAGAAGTTTGCAGAGTGGGAATGTCACAGCTACAGTTTGGCACGATAATCGGGATATTTGTGTCCTTCAAACAAATTTTGATCCCAACAAGAACGTAGAGGTCCCAAGAAAAATAGGGAAAGGAAACAAAAAAATTATGGTATCGTGTCCTCAGTCAATTGCATCTTATACAAAATACATGGGCGGGGTTGACAGAGCTGATCAGAGTAGGTGCTATTACGGTGTCGGAATAAAAACAAAGAAATGGTGGAAGTATTTATTTGCCTTTGTTTTTAATACGGCCATTGTAAACAGTTTTATTCTGTACAAGGAAAGTAATTCACCTCCAAGTACAAGACACGGCGTGACACAGAAAAATTTCCGTTTGGCGCTGTATAAACAAATGATAGGGAAGTTCTCCTCCCGCAAAATATTAGGGCGTAAAAGAAGCCTTCCTGTGGCAAATTTTTCACATAGACAGCAACATATTCTTGCAAAGATCGAAGGAAGAAAAAAAGTGTGCGCCTACTGCAGCTCAAAGAAAAGAAGAACCTCAGCTGGACGGAGCATTGAAACATCATGGAAGTGCCGTAGCTGCGACTTACCAATGTGCAAATTGGATTGTTTTATCCGGTATCACCAAGACAAGAGTAGATGTAGGAAATTAAAAACCCACTAAGGTAAGGTAATATGATTTCTATAAAGCGATGCATGACAAATACATTAACATATTTAAAAATAAAATACTTGATTGAATGGCGAGTTATTTTAGGTTTAATGGACCGACGTTCATAAGAATCTCATCGCGCTGAAAAATAGGTCTAACTCTGGGGCAGAAGGATATTTAAATTTCGTGCGTGGCAGAGAATTTTCTGCGGCCGGTTTCGGGCGGGTTAGGAAGAAAAGGGTTAACAATTTATCGAAATCAAATTATTATTAAAATTGCCAAATTAGAGTAAACACTTTCAAAATTCACTCATTTAAACATGTAAGCAGCAAGTACCATACCACAACCTATGTGAAATTAACACTTTGAGAGCTAGGCTAGGATTTTTAAGCAATTACTGGATTTTTTAAAAGAAGACTCTTCAATCTAGGTTTAAGAAAACTCTCATAAATTTTGGACTTTCTATGCCATCTAGCGGATTATTTAGGCACTGCATGGTCATTAGTACATCTATCAGAAAGACTGCAGCCTTATCCTTACACCCTGTGGTTTAATTAGTGATAATCCATGGAAGTCTGAGTACGTCCATCATCCTTCTCAGAAAAAAATAGAGGACGTACCAAAATGTCCATAGCACTCAAAGTGTTAAAACCTAAAGCTGTTTTGATACAGAACAGTTTTTACTTCTTATACAGATCCATTCTTACATGTATTATATGGAAAAGATTAGGTTTATTATATGTATATGTAGGATGTTTAGAGGAACAATCTCAACATTGCCTTAGGTTAGCAAAAGCATAAGTGAATATTGTTTAACTTGAAAATTGATTTTACGATTATTCCTAATATATTATTTTATTTTTTAATTAAGTAAAACAAAATTAATATAAATGATTAATTCATTCATTAGTGTAATCTACCGGTTAAAGGTAGGTTATGATGACAGCCAGAGAAATGCCTACAGATTCTTATACATGCAGGGCCCTATCTACCACTCATATTTCTTAGCGTAAGTCCTATTCTTCTTTATCCCAACAATAAAACCTATTCTTTTTTCTTTCCCTTCCCCGCTTGCCCAACATACTTCCCTCTATCACGGCTTTCAGCAAACCATTGCCCCTCATTACTGATTCCAGCCACCTACCCTGCCTTCCCATAATCTCATCCAGAAGTTTCTTCTCCTCACCCACCATGTCAAGCACTTCCTCATTTGTCTTCCTATCCATCCACTGCACCTTCTCCATCCTCCTCCACCCCCACATCTTGAATGCCTTCAGCGTATTTTCATTCTCCTTTATCAGAGCCCACCTTTCTACCCCATACAATGCCACACTTCATATCAAGCTCCTCACCAGCCTCTTCTTTACATCCTTACTTAAGGTCCCCATCATCAGCTCCATTCTACTACTGAATGCTTCTTTTGCTAGCACTATTCTCCTCTTAATGTCTTTGCTACTATGCCCATTTTCTTCTAGCATACTACCCAAGTATCTAAATTGTTCTACTTGCACCAGTTGGTGTCTTCCTACTAGCCTCACTTTCTTTGTCCGAGAGAATCTCATTACTTTTGTTTTCTTATGATTTATCTTCATTCTGTATTTCACATACTGCTTTTCCAATTTATCTGCCAAAGCTTGCAATCCCTTTGATGATCAACTAACCAACGCCTGGTCATCCACAAATCTAACCGACTTTATCAGCTGATCTGCTACTTTGACTCCTACATCTACCTCTACCCATGCCTCTCTTACCATTTCCACAGCATAGTAGATGCCTATACTAAATTATTCACAGATATCATGACTCAGAGGAGATGCCATTTCACCCATTGTGAAGAACACAAAGAAGTTTCATATAATCTTCTTCCTACTCCCATACAATTCTTAAGATCATCTATTACTTACAGTAATAAATAGAAAATTCCCAAAAGATTTTTCAAAGACCACATATAAAAACATTACTACTGATCCAACAGGAGCAAAAGTTTAGATCCAGATTCCAAAATTCAATAGATCTACCTAAGTCCCTTCAAATATTACAAAGTCAGCTTCATTAGTTTTTTGATTGAGATAAAAGTAGAAGTTGAGCCAGTAGTTCATTGACCAACCAAGTAAGGCACCAACCATCACATAATGAACAATAATTCTTAGAACACAAATGATGACATTGGGTTTTATGATTAACTAATGACCTTAACTGAAAAACTTAAAAGATAAGATAAATAAAATTTAATTGATGGTTTTAATTGCTGCAAGCAATGCCAGTATACAAGGCTACATACAAAAATATCATTAATTAAATTTCTACTACAAGGAATTTTACTGAAAACTTCTGATCTAAATTACTGAGGTTGATATTTAAAAACCAATATTTAATTTAGTAGCTTAGAGATTAAAAATGAAACCCACTGATGAACAACAACATGTTCACCACATTTTCAAAGACCAAAAAAAATCTCATGACAAAGCATTTAACTCCTAATATTAGTTTAATAAATTACTGATTCAGGAAAATGAATGAGTTTCAAGCATATATAATTATTACAGTAATTACATAGAAATCAAGCAACCACAAGAATGGTAACAACAAGCAGAATGATTGAAATTATTAATTAAGACCAGTCTTACATTGGAGGTGGTTAGATCTTGGACGCAATTCCATCACCAATAGCATGGCATGCCCACTAAAAACAACAGGAGCTACCTACCTAGGGGTTCAATGGGTGGTATACGGGCCTGAAGAAATGATAGCCAGAAACAGCATTGCTGTAGCTGGGTGCTAAGTGGGTCTTCCATATTAAATACCACTACATGCACACAGCTTGTGTTACCAATAAAGTGGTCATATACTGGAAAGTAACTTTCCTGGCCAGAAAACTCCCATATGCTCAAGTCACCAACACCTGAAACAGAAGCCTGAAAACAAAAGCACCATATTTATTCACCACCATTTATAACAAAAGCATTTGATATGTAAATGATTCCCATCATGTTAGTAGGAAGAGTGGTCATAAAACTAAGTTTCCCCAGTCTGCCATCAGCAGGTATTTTTCTCTGGATAACATGTATCTCTCCATACTCCAATTGTTCAAATCCTATTTTCATAATTTATTGATGGAGGAACAAAATCTAATGAAATAACGTGAATGCTTCTATTTCTTTGGTTCATAATTTTGAAAGTAAATTGCTATTTATTGTTATGAGTGTCATAATCATGATTGTTTAGATTGATTGAAAATTCAATTTTCTATTTCTTTGTTAGTTTCTTCCATATATTTGTATTATTAGTCATAGCTATATGTAATTTCAATATTGTAATCCTCAAGAGAGTTCATTTACTCATTCACTGTATTTTGTTTTAACGGAGCTGCTGCTCCAGGACAATAAATTTTGTTCATTATCAATACCACAGCCAACCAATTAACCCAGCAACTACCAATTCTTCTTTGCTTACACAGAGGAACACGAATGATCTTTTGAGAGAGCACGCATAAAATTAAACCCTTCATATTTTAGTAGTAAAAATGAAAGAAATTTTTTGAAAAAATTCATACGTATGTATATTCATTAACCAAAGACATTACTGCTTTTAAAAATTGCATACAAATTTTAAAGTCCCGTTATCTAAAATAGCATCTCAATGGTTGACCACACAGTATCTTTTCTCTGCTCTATGAGTTCATCAGGAGAAACAAATCACACTAGTTCATTGTAGTCAGGGTTGGGTCATTATATGGAGAAGATTATTTTTCTACTTGAACTACATGCAGAAAATACTGTAAAATATGTAGAATATCCAGATGATTTCTTTTATTGACCTCTCAATTCATTAATATTTTCTTTTCTGGAGACCTGTATCTCCAAAAAAGAAAATATGAGTACATATGTATAATCAGTGGTGCCCAAACAAGGGGGGTCATGATGCTAAATGTGTTCAAAAAATAACTTTTGCTTTTCCATTTTAACTAAAAAATAACCTTGGATTTCAGAAAACTCAGTGGGAGTGAGGGATCCATCACAGTCTTGGGGGATGTGCACCACTGGATAGAATATTACATAGAATATTGTAGAATTTATACAAAAATCAATGCATAAACTGGAAAATTAAGTTCCATTAACTTGAACATTGAGAGCATATTTTGCAACATACCTGTTGAATATCAATGCCACGTGTGTACTGGTAGTTGTTAGTATCAAAAGTTAACGAGTTCTGTCGGGACTGCACCGTGACATCCATTTCAATTTGGGTTTTGCTAGGCGATGATGGTCTTGCTGCTCAAGAGAAAATAACATAGCAGTCAAATCTAGTCAAATTCCTTCCTGATACACCAAATATCAATTTCCCAAGGCATTGTGAGCACTCTAATTTTATGATCTCCAATGATGACATTATTAATTCAGTCTACCATATTATAGGATCTCATTGCCCTCACATAATGAAATATTCAATTAATTAATGAAAAGGACTACAGACATTTACTGAGACTGAAATTGCAAACTTCAAAGACATATCGTATTTCCCAGTTCAAAGCAAGCACTGGCCCATGAGATGCACAGATTTTTTAAGTTAGACTTTGGAATAACAAAATTATAATCAACATTGTGATTGTTAACAATTTATGGGAAGAAAATGGGATAGCTAATTTCCAAACATAGCAACTGTATTTAACTTATTTGTCACAGAATCCCAGAAACGAATGATGGATAGTGCACTGCAATGCCTTCTGCCATGAAAGTAGAGGGCAATATACCTCCAATGGCAACACAAAATCAGATGCATTAACATGTTCCCTGCCGTGTCGGTCATAATGACCGAAATAGGCCTGATCTGTTCGCACCGCATTGGTCATTGTGACCGAAATCTGGATCATCATTTTTGCCAATTGCAGCAACCTGTTAGCCACGAGTCGGATGATGCCTTGCATATGGTGTGACCGACACAACATGGGAAATTGAATGATCGTTAAAACTTATTTCTTTGTTTTTTATTTTTTTCCCAAATTCTTTTAGTAACTTTCATTTCTTTTAAAGAAAAATGCATATTTTTAAAACACTCAAATGGTTCGAATGAAATTGAAAATTTGATAACTGGAGATAATAAACCCTGAATAAAAAAATATATTACATATAATCATATGATATTCAACACAGTCATGGAAAAATATTACTAGAATCAATTATTTCAGTGTGAGGTGTTGAAACAGTTGAGGCACATCATTGCCTGCTAAGGACATCCTGAACAATGCGTAGTAACTTTCTTCACTTTTTGACTTTCCCTTCTCGCACTGCTTTCTTGTACTAGCTTTTACAATATTTTTTTACTTCCACGACTCTCCCTTCTTTTTTCTTCAGCTCATGGTGGGTTCTTCTTCACTTCATCACTTGCTCTGCCTTTCCTTCTCATTTTTCATCCCTTGCCCTCGTTAAATACTGCACCACAAATTTTCTAAATTGCCAATTTTAGAAAAACCAAATGCCAAAACTATGCGTTTTATTTCCTGAACACTCTTTGTACAGGATATGGGCACTGACCATGGGTGTTGATCATATCAGCTCCATGTCCAACTTTCTGTACCACTTGACTGATTGTCTTAGTGGTAAAGAGTATGCTGTTATCTGGTCAGACAGGTTTTACCAAGAGATTTTGCCTTGTTATAGTCAACTATGACTTTTTTTGTATTAAACTATTATTTATTTCAGTATTAACATTCAATACAACATTAAAATATAATATTTCAGCATAAACAAAGATTATAGTAAAAAAAACGTTTTTGCTTAGTGGGAGAAACAGGCGAAAACACGGTGACAGGGAACGTGATGAAACATAGTTTTACCCTTAGCCCATAAGATGCATGGGAATACATCTTCCAGAAGATAGATGAGAAAAAGGTTTGAATGCATAATGTTCTTAATGATAGAAGTCCACAGAGGGACCAAAGCAGATAGGATGAGGATGATCATAAGGGTAAAATAAAAAAGAGGGTGTTCATTGCTTGTGGTTGTTATAGTACACCATTGATTATTAGTAAAATAGCCATTAAATTAGTAAAAATGGGTAAATTAAACAAAATTACTAGTTGATGTAACAAGAATACAACAGTGACATACACTACGAATAGAAAAGAATGCACTCACATTTTATCAAGATTGAAGGTGGACCAGAAACACTCTTACTTCTTCTAAACAAACTTGAGAAATAACCAGCTTTCAATGAGTCAATTAGGGTGGTCTTTCCAACACCTGAGTTCCCAAAAAGCTTTACTTTTATTCTTGATATTGGTTGGGAGGTGGGGATTAGCTGACTGATGTATTCTTCCCTCTGATGGCCCTATGAAAGATTAAAAATATCAATTAAGCAACAGTTTTAGTAACTCTGATCTGGAATATTTAATACACCACAAAAAATATGTAGCGGACAAATATTACTTCAAAACTATGACAATACCAATTCAGCCCACTAAGGAAGGAGGTCATTAACCTTCACTATTAATGACAAAACATTTCTCTAAATAAATTTTCCGATATTAAATTTCAACCTTTCCTTCAAGTGGCAAGCAATAATCATTTTCCACAATATTGAGTACTTTTTAACAACCTCATGCATATTCGCACTTGGCATTCATACTCCCTACTTTGTATTCACAAATGATAAATAAAACATGAAGAAGGTCGTTAGGTGCTTACCATCCTGGCTTCATCTCATCGATAACTGATTCAACTTTGACAGTATCCATGGTGAATTTTGTGTCTCAACCAAATGAGAGTTTATATCCAGGGTGATACGTAGCCAAGATCCTGTATAGAGTGTATCATGAAACAGGTCACGTAGCACACACTGGCACCCTACTATTTCACTTGTGGAGTGATAAACATCATCACTTCAAGATGCTTCTCTGTCCACATGTTGCCATACAAAGTATACAGCTGTAGACAAAAATGTGGTACAACAATGGCACAATACAGCTCAGAGAATGTTTCCGAAGTGGACCAAGCTTAGGAATAGTAAAGGGTATTCCATTGGAACTAACCCTGGGTGCAACTGAGTGAATGCAAGGAATAACTGCTATTAGTGATGGCATTCACCAGACAATTCTAGCAAAGCATACAAAAATAACTGAACAAAAAGCATGGTGAATCTCCACGGTGAATGAAAATCAAGTCATAATTGGTGAGTTTCTTTTACTAGGCTTTGATCATTCCTGGAAAAATTATGATAGTGGCCACCAAAGGCAACCACCTACACTTGAACCTTGTTTAGAAAAGTTTGGTATACAGTAGAATCCTGATTTAAGGTTTTTCAGGGGGGACAAAATTTAAAACACTAAATGCGGATAAACACTAAATGAGGACTTGTCATTTTTTGAGGTTTTAGGGTCTGTAATGATTAGAACAGCTTTCTACGAAAAGAAAATATAATTTCAAGTCACTAAAAGGGGTCACATAAGACAATAAAAAATTTTCATTAGTTTTATATGCTCTTCCCAAAGAAGGTTGGATTCAGTGACAAAATGAAAATAAATGAAAAATGAACCAAAAATGAAAATGCCTTAACAAAAGTACAATGCATTAGCCTTCTGACTACTCAGGAATTCAATATCAATTTTAAAACTTTTAGGAGAGACTAATTATATTTCTGAACAGCTACTTTTTAAGTTCCTCAAACTGTGACTTTTTTGAGTGCTTACGACGCTTAGATAAAACACCCAATGCTGTGAATTCTCTTAAAATTGCTTTAAGTAAATGGACAAAAAACGGTACAAACGGTATATTCTCGCTCGGAAAAAACGGTACTTTCTCCCTCCTCCTCCGACGCCTTTTATTCTCCTCCCCCACCCCCTCCCAACTTAGCAACTTTGTTGCACTCCTCTAAACAGCCAGGCGCAATTCCCTACTTTGTTGCATCATCATCCCCCCCTCTAAACATCCAGGTGCGACACCACGTGACCTTTCCCGTCCCTCTTACACTCCCCCACCCCCTCCCAACTTAGCAACTTTGTTGCAGTCTTTTAGACAGCCAGGTTCAATTCTCAACTCATCCCAGTTCACCCACACCCCTCCCTACTTTGTTGCACTCCCCCCTAGACATATAGGTGCGACACCAGTGCCCATCCCCGTCCCCCCTCCCCTATACCACAACTTCCCCTCACTTCCCTTCTTTCCCCGCTTCCCTTCCCCTACCTTGGAGCGGTACTTCTCAATTTTCTACAGCTGAAGAAGGGCCTACATGCCCGAAACGTCCAGTAAGTCCTCTCTCTCTTTTTACTTTTCTTTCCCCACCCCCTGTCAAGTGTTTTTATTATATATATATATATATATATATATATATATATATATATATATATATATATATATATATATATATACATTCAAAAATCAGACGCTCAAAGGCGCGAATAAATTCATACAATCATAGGAAATGGAAAGGAATAGGAACACATAAAAGGACGAACACAGGGTTTGGTGGGGAAGATGAAAATGTGTCGAATCCAGACAGAAAAAAATTTGAAGGTGAAAGGTGAAGGTGAAAGGTAAGGTGAAATTTTTTCTATCTGGATTTGACACATTTTCATCTTCCCCACCAAACCCTGTGTTTGTCCTTTTATGTGTTCCTATCCCTTTCCATTTCCTATGATTGTATGAATTTATTCGCGCTTTTGAGCGTCATTTTTCGTATGATTGAGTATATATATATAATTTTTTTTTTTTTTTTTTTTTTTTTTTATTTGTTCTGTGGGATTTCTACAAATCATAGAACACGTCATAAATACATGTAATTTAAACATATTTTACATGTGCTTCAAACTCAGTCAAGGAATATAAATTCAAACTTACAGGAGGTAGGAGAAAGAGGAAAAGATAAAGAATTCGTTCTTACGGGAACGTTTCGAACCAGTTGGTCCTTCGTCAGCTCTAGATAGAGCTGACGAAGGACCAACTGGTTCGAAACGTTCCCGTAAGAACGAATTATTTATCTTTTCCTCTTTCCCCTACCACCTGTAAGTTTGAATTTATATATTTGTGGCCAATTGGCGAAAACTTCCAAAGATTATATATATATATATATTTATTCACATCAAAATTACAAATATTTTTCTTCACACGCATAATAGTAAAAAATAAATAAATAAATAAATAAATAAATATATATATATATATATATTTATTTATTTATTTATTTTTTACTATTATGCGTGTGAAGAAAAATATTTGTAATTTTGATGTGAATAGTGTTTTCCACCATCACGACACAAGGACAAAAAATGACATCCACATCAATTATGTACAAACAAAAGTAGCCAAAATGGGACCCAAAGAAATGGGCACAAAGTTGTTCAATAAATTGCCACTGTGTGTAAAAGAAATAAAGAACATCAATGCTTTCAAATCTGTATTGAAAAGATATTTACAAACTCATTTGTTCTATTCCATTGAGGAATACCTCAGTGATGCTGTGTGTTCAAACATTTAAGTGTGTATAATGTATGTATGAATATGACGTTCCCTAAATCTTGTTCATATTTTTGTACCAGATCTCCGGGAAAATAAAGATAATAATAATAATAATAATTTATGAAATTTTTAACTATGGATTTCTCTTGTCATTTCTGTGGCTAAGAATAAGTAATGGAGCATTTAATTGTAACTTGAAATTTTCGTAAAAAGAGTTTTACAATTATTTGATATAAATATATCATAACATCCTGCAACAAGTTGGCATATGATTTACCAAAGAAATATTATGCAGCTCATAGGAAAAAGGAATATGAAGTCACAATTTTGCACCTCAGGAAAGTTTAAGAGAATCTTTTTACTTCGAGAACACACACCCCCTTAGTTCGTTTTGAGTTTCCCAGGGGATGAGCATTTCCAGTACTCCCTTTCAACGGACTTCTTGTGAACACGTATTACAGTAGATTCCGGTTAATTGGGCCACCGGTTATTTGGGACAGCCGCTTATTTGGGACAAATCATGAAGAACAGAACCCAATTGAAGAAAGTCATTGAGTTTTCTCCGGTTAATTGGGGCAGGAAGCCGCTTAATAGGGACATGCATCGGCTGTATTTGTCTCCTACTCCCTTGAAGAAATACAAATTTTTAAGCTCTTGTTAATCATTTGGTACATTTTCCCTATGCATTTGAACCAATCCCCTATGAGGGGATCTATTCCCACCGTCACTCTCATTTACCGTCGATAAACGAAGTCAGTCATGAAAGAGCTTTCAATTAATGCTTCACTGTTTGTACACTCGCCCTCGTTCTCAGGTTGTCCAGCTAGAAGGGGATTTGGGTTTTGTGGTCACGGAGCTGCATAAAGTGTAGGTACACAACTTGGCTTCATTAGCGGAGTATACCATTTAAGTGAAGGTTAGGCTGTAGGCGATCTGTCATGAGATAAAATGTTTTGAGGAAAGAAGGGTGGAGATGATTCCTCCTAATTTCCAGAAATTGCTCCTGAAAAAGTTCCTAATTCAGGTTAACATGCCACATAAGGATTTTTCACTGGCTGAAAAAATTATAATACTGGACCGAATTAAGAACCATCCACCTCAAACCAGTCTTGGTCGTTTGGTGGAGATAACAGGAGTGTCAAAATCAACGATAGCCCGATTAATACAGCAGCAGGATAAACTTAGAGAAGATTGGAGCAGTAAAGGGAAACAAGGTGCTACCCAAAAACACCAATGCCAAGGTAAGTATCCTGATATCGAGGACACTTTAATAAATTGTTTTCCATTGTTAGTGGACGAGGAATTAGTGTCAGTGGACGAGGAATTAGTGTCAGTGGACCTATGTTAAAAAAGAAGTGGAAGGAGTTAGCTTTGAAGCTTGGCCATACTGATTCAAGTCAACAGATGATTGGCTATCTAGATGGAAGAGAAGAAACTAAATAAAGTTCAAAAATGCTCATGGAGAAAAACATAGTGCTGATTTTGCAAGTGCAGAGGAATGGAGATGTAAGAGGCTACCCACTCTACTTCAGGCATTCTGTGCAGATGACTTGTGAAACGCTGATGAAACCGGCCTGTATTACCGAGCTACACCTAATGGCTCTCTTTTCTGCAGTTATGCGGAACTAAGTGCATCTAAAAAAGCGATTGAACGGATTACTGTTTTTTTGCTGCTCAAGCATGTCGGGAAGTGGTAAAAGGAAACTTTTGGTGATTGGAAAAAGTGCTAACCCTCACTGCTTTAAGGAGTTACGAATGAACAGCTTACCGGTGGAATATTACGCCAATAAAAATTCGTGGATGACTGCAGGCCTCTTCAGCCATTGGTTAAGCAGTTGGGATAAAAAACTAGCGCAGAAATCGAGGAAAGTGATTCTTATTCTGGATAATTGTACGGCACACCCTAATTGCTCCAACATCTTAAAAAACATTCAGTTGGAATTTTTACCAGCCAATACAACATCTCTTGTCCAACCAATGGACATGGTGATCATCAAAAATTTGAAAACAATATATCGCGCAAAATTGATTAATCATATTCTAGCATCAGTAGAAGATAATCTTCTGGAATCATCTTCAACTGCCAAGGAAGTTAGCTCAATGGTGAACGTCCAGCAAGCAGTAACGTTTTTGGCAGATAGCAGGCGAGAAGTCACTATTAAAACGATTAGAAATTGTTTTATTCATTGTGGTTTTAAGCACTCAAGTGCAGAAATATCGGAAGAACTTGAATCTGACAGTAAAAATGAATCCGTTTCCGAGCTGCGTCAAGTAAAGAACTTTGAGGAGTTTGAAAAGATCGACTCCAATATGGACTGTTATGACAACAATGATAGCAGCGAAGATGATATAGTGGAAACTATACTAGCTATACAACAAGGTTTGGTTGAAGACGAGGAGAGTGATGGAGATGAAGACATACTTCAGTGTAGCCGAATGACTTCTGCAGATGCCAGGAAGTTTATTGACGGGTTGCGACGCTACTTCATACAAGAGGGCAACGAAGGAAGTCCAATGTCATCATTAGATGCCTGTGCGGACTTTGTATACGCAACGAGGGTGAAGAGAATGAAGCAGAACACCCTGGACAAATTCCTTCAAAGAGAAGCTACACATTAAATCAAAGTAAGTACTCCCTGGTTTCTATGCAAATGAAGCTTTAGATCATCAATTATTCTTATCTAACATTCCATCGTAAATTCTTTATGTAATCACAAATCCTTCTTTTGTAGAATTTCGTAAAGGGAATTTATCCGAAGTAGATCGATACCAAGAGATTTTCTTATGACACAAGGTTTCCAAAAATATTTATAATGTATGTTTTCTTATCAATTTATTGTTTAAATACTATGTAATTAAACATTTTGCATTTTAATTGCCATTTGGATTTCTGAATTTCATTTCAACGCTTATTTAAACATATTTTTGGGATACTTCGGATAAACGGGACGGCCGCTTAATTGGGACAAAGTACACCGGTCCCGATGTGTCCCAATTAACCAGAATCTACTGTACTAGGAAAAATGAAAAAAAAGCACAAACTTACACTTCGTAATCGATTTAATAGATCTCCAATGTCATTATAACCTTGTTTCAAAGCTGTGATTTCTGCCTTAATACCATCTTTATTTTTCTGGTCAATATTGCAGCCTGCCAAACATAGACACCTAGAAGAGAACCATATTTCATTAAGGTGAGAAATTAACACAGCACAAGTTTTGAAATGCACAGGTTACAATTTCTGGTAACATAAAAATATCATACTTGGTAACCTTCATCAATTTATTATCCCCAAAGCCACAGAATGGGCTTGTAGCAAGGGGTGTTAGGCCGTGCGCACACTTGGCCACTTGTGGTCGCGACTAGTGGCGGCCACAAGTGGCCACCATCAGCTCCTAGACGCGGCCACTAGTGGCTGCCACTAGACGCTCAACCCGTCCACCTGTCGCCGCTACTTTTTTCACTGACTGATTCCATTCCGTAGCCAAATTTCAATAGAGATGAGTCGACTGTCTGATAATATGGAGCCCCGCTCGATTGCCTGAATGCTTTTTTTGGAAAAATTAGGAATGAATTTCAGGCACAGTTCATTCCAGACCTCTGTTTTCTTCACACGATCACTGTGCCAGTCCGATTTCAGGTCCCAAATGGCAGGACGTGCTTCAATTTCGGATATGAAGACATCCACATCGAAAGTCTCCATACACACGCACACTCCACGGAATACTGGAACAGACCAGAGAAACACAGAGTGGCTAGCGGCGACAGTGGCCAAGTGTGCGCCTGAAGTCGGCGACTAGTGGCCGCCACAAGTAGCGAGACCCGGCCACAGCCCTAGCCTGTGGCCAGACGCGGCGACACCAATCGCCGAGTGTGCGGAGGTCTGATGTAAATGTACGCAAAGCGTCGGCCGCAGCTTGTCGCGGCCACTAGTGGCTGATCTGTGGCTGGCGCGAGTGGCCAAGTGTGCGAGGTCACAATGCATGAAAAATGCAGGAAAAAAATAAATGAATAAGGAATAAAAAGGGAGATGTGTTATAATGAATTGGTAATTTGCAGTTTGTGCTGCAACCATATAAAAAGATTTTATTAAGCTTCTTAAGTCGGGCGAGCAATCTTAAAATAAAATGGCTCCCATTTCAGTCCCTGAAATATTCAGAAGACACTTTACTTGCTCGTAGGAGTTCTTAATTCAAAATACATAACTTCCTTCTCTATGTTATCATAACTCTTATCTTGGTTTCAAAAATATAATTCTTTTAAGCTAGGTTCAAAATGCTAGCAGTGCCCTTGATATGAGGCTTTACAAGAGAATAATAAAATCCAATTTTTTTGGAGAAACACTTTTAAATAATAAATCACAGACACTTTAATGCAGAGCAACAAATATATAAAATGTACCATTGCTGAAGAGAGACCATTAAGGGATATAGTATTGCTGCAAATGAAAAAAATTGTGACTTAATCATATGCATTATTCTCTGAAGGGTAACACCTAAATGCATTATTGTAGGATTCCACACAAACGCCTTACACAAGCACTCATGGCTCAACATGGAAAATATACATATAATTACAGTTTATCAGCTGCATGTTAGAATACAATATCACAAGTGTTATGCATAAAAAACTTTCCTACAGAATACAATGCATGTAAGGATAGCCATGAGTGAATCACGCTCTTGAATTTAGTCAAGCTAGTCATTCTGGCTGAAATGGGTAGATGATTAATAGCCTGATACCTAAATTAGGCAGAGATTATTCGGTT
Source organism: Pyrrhosoma nymphula (assembly GCA_963573305.1). Classification (NCBI taxonomy): domain Eukaryota; kingdom Metazoa; phylum Arthropoda; class Insecta; order Odonata; family Coenagrionidae; genus Pyrrhosoma; species Pyrrhosoma nymphula. The sequence continues at coordinate 66,439,375 of OY754337.1, read as the reverse complement.
TTAGTTAATCTGCATTGGTTAAGGGATAAGTCTGTGTAAGGCATAAGTCTGTGATGACATAAGTCATCATCTATAACATAGAGGACATGAAGGTGATGCTATTTATTGATGCAGTGTACACTGTCTATGAGTCAAAGTATGTCTGTACTGAATATACATGGGCGCGTTCCGAAATTCACTGGCAGTACTGGCAGTGCTGCCAAACCGTTCCGAAATCTACTGGCAGTACCGCACAGTAAACAATGACGTCAGTCAATTGATGACGTTTCTCACTGTGAACTCTACTGCCGCTACTACGGCCCAAGAGCAGCAGCAGCGGCAGTAGCAGCAGACGGCCATCGAACAAATGGCGGAAAAATCAAATCTACAACGTTAATAAATAATATCAGAAGAGTTTAGAGACACTGCACATTTTAATGTCTATATCGGCGAGAGAGAAAAGTCTCGATGCACTTAAGTAGCTAACAACATCTTATTAGCGTATAATAGTTTATAAACGCATTTATTTATCAAGTAGTACCGGTGAATATTTCAATAGGATAAAAGCGTTAATAAAATGATGAGGGAGTGAACAACATCAGAAGTGATACAAGTAGAGAAGCAATTATACTTGCGAATGCCAGCGACTTGTGAAATTAGGTACCAAAAATTAATTTAGTGTCATGAATAATCATGGTACACGTAATTATATACAGCCTCTTACTAGAGTGGTAATAGCATAACACTGGTATGTATAATACTTGTCGTGAAACGTAATTTGTTGCATAAATTTAATTGTTAGGGAAAATATTCTGCGATGTAATCCTCAACAACCCGTATATTTTCCTAATTATCGATATCACTCTAGGAAACGCTTCGTACAACTGGCCATGAAGAAAATCCAGGGCTTGAAAAATATATTCTAAGACTTGCTTATAAGCCCAAGATTCAAACTGCTCTCTATGAATTCGATAGTGTTAATTATAACGGAGATTTGTTTATAATAACACAGGGTTTTTTTCTCCATGCTCGGGTAGCTGACGCGAATTCATTTTATTCTCGTCAGAGAAAGCAACCAATCAGTATGAAGTAGCATTAAATAGCAAGGCAATGAAAATTAGAATACAATTAGCATGCCCTTTATCAATGTCATAAGGATTAGCATTAAGAATTAACGCATTGAAAGATCGCTTATAATAAATAACCACGCAATTCGGCCATATTGAATTTCAAGCCACTGCCGATCGTTCCGAAATTCATGCTACTGCAGCAGCCGCTGAACAGTTTCGCGTTCCGTTTCACGGCAGCACAGGCAGTACTGCCAGTGAATTTCGGAACGCGCCCTGTATATCTAGTGAGGGCAGCAACTTTGATTTTGAAGGTTTCATTGGTGAAGATTTAGCACAAATATGGAAACACATTAGTTTAAATTTCATTGCAGTGTGGTTTGGTTATGTCTAAATTAAATGCTTTATAAGTACAACACAATGCTTGCTAATCTTTACTCATTGAGTGCCATCTACAGCCCAAATAAACAAGTGGTACATTCCACTACACATTTACAATATATCACGCTACAGTAGAAACTCGAAAATACGAAACTCGAAATTACGAAATTTTGATTTACGAAGCAAAATCTTTGGTCCCGACCCGACCCGACGGTATCTTCGTGTATGTAAAAGTACGCGATATCACGAAATAACGAATTTTTAAAATTACAAACCTCGGATCTTGGTCCCGACGTGAAAAAATTACACGTTTATATGAATAGTGATGGATCACAGTAACATTTTTCGGCACTCCTTTTCAGAGTTAAACATCTAATTAATGATATGTATTGGAGATGGTGCTAATTGTTAGAGCGGTAGATTCAGCCATGAATATAACCCAAGGAAGCTTTTTTTCACACTATTTCAGACTGATTACACTAAACCTTGCTCCATGGCATAATTATTCCGGCTGGCAATAGCTATCACCGAAAGAATCAAGTTTAATTTCCCGCCCTAATTGAACGATTTGATGTAGACTTCGAGCAAGGTATTGCCCTTCCCTTCCTTCATCAGTAACAGCCAAGAAAACCAGATAAAATAAGAGTTTGCTTGGTTCATACCACCAATTACTTTGACGCACATTAATTCTAAAGTATGACAAGCCCTGGGCGCATCATAATCAAAGGGAAAAATAGCTCATACATATTTGTATCGGAAAATGGTGTAGATAACTTTCTCCTCTTTCACTTCAACCCAGTGATCGAAAAAATACTAGAGCTCAGCTGCGTTCCTTCAGATTGATTAAGAATTAGATAAGGGTTTTGTAGTTTAATCCTTATTAGAGATACAGTAGAAACTCGAAAATACGAAACTCGAAATTCCAAAATTTTGATTTTACGAAGCAAAATCTTCAGTCCCGTCAAAAGGGTATCTATGTGTATGTAACAGTACTGGATATTACGAAATAACGAAGTTTTAAAATTACGAACCTCAGATCTTGGTCCCGATGTGAAAAAGTTACTCGTTTATATGAATAGTAATGGATCACAGAAATGTTTTTCGCTGCTCCTTTTCAGAGTTAAACATCTAATTAATGATCGTCGCCGAATACATTATGCACCGAATGTATTACCTGAACGATATCTCATTTTTCAATGCTTCAACAGAAAAGGTGTGCTTTCGCTAGGGCGTCCGGCATCCGCGTCCAGCAGTTGGAAGTCACTGCCGTACTCATTGAATGTATATTACATGTGTTCCGTTTCACTGATACGTCTCGGCTGTTGAGTTCGACGGCTGATGACCGACGTCTACGTCTCCACTGCTTCGAGAGCAATCGAGACGCGGACGCCTAGTCGAGCAGTCCCAATTTTCGGTGATCTTTCTGCTCTCCTCTCTCCGTGTTTTATATTACGTGTCCTTTCCAGCTCTTTTTTGTAAAACTACTTGCAACATTGGTTGTCCTCTTCTTCGTCTTCCAACATAACTAAATCGTCACCATCCATTTCAGCTTAAAATCAACTCACTCTAAGGAAACACAAAGCGATAACAAATTCGTAATTAAACTAAATCCACATTCTCCCACATCGCCCAGCCGCGGAAACGGGATGTAGTTGCCTGAATGAAACCACCCGGCCGCGTCGTCCAGCCGCGACGCCCAGACGTGGTGGCTGGATGTGGCCGCTTGACGCCCCAGTGAAACCAGACCTTGAGGACGACTTAGAATCGTAGGCATCGTTGCACATAAAATATGGATCCAATAGGACAAAAAATGCATTCGGCTTTGTTACCACGAGTCCACAGAGTTGCCAACGAGTAAAAAAATGTAAATTACTCTTGTACAAATATACTCGCCCGCGAGAGACTAATTTCTAGTACCAGCATTTTCCTCTCATGATCCCTAGCATTTTTTGCAACAGGTTTTCCCAAGCATTAATCCATAATGAATATTCCTGGTACAGCATTCGTTTGCTTCGCCTGTGTCCTCAAAAGCTATGACATGTATCGGAGATGGTGCTATATTGTTCGAGCGGTAGATTCAGTCGTGAATATAACCCAAGGAAGCTTTTTCTTGCACTATTTCAGATGGTTTACACTCAACCTTGCTCCACGGCATAATTATTCCGGCTGGCCATAGCTATCATCAAAATAATTTCCCTCCCTAATTGAGCATTTTGATGTATACTTCGAGCAAGATTCCCTTCCCTTCTTCCGATGCCAACAGCCAAGAAAACCAGAGAAAATATGAGTTCGCTTGGTTCGTACGACCAATGAATTTTACGCACATTAATTCTAAAGTATGACCAGTGCTGGGCGCCTGCATAATCAAAGGGAAAAAACGCTCAAGCACCCATACATATTTGTATCGGAAAATGGTGTAGGTACCTTTCTCCCCTTTCGCTTCAACCCAAAGATTGAAAAAAAATATCCTATACTAGAGCTCAGCTGCGTTCCTGCAGATTGATTGAGAATTACATAAGGGTTTTGTAGTTTAATCCTTGTTACAGATATAAACAAGGAGAGGATAAGTGGAACTATCCTATGAGATGCCGAAAGTCACTTTGTCGGAGAGGGAGCATAAAACCTCGTCATCTTAGCCCAATTGGAAGCACTTGCATCTACCCCCCCCCCTCCCCCCTCGGGAGGACATCGGGGGTGGGAGTTACCTACCAGTGCAGAAGCAGGACACCGGATTGGCCAGGATCTTAGTTGAGGCATTACTTATCACAAGTTGGCAGTTTATTGGCTGTAACCCCCAACAATTTAAATCGATAGATCACGATTTTGTAAAGAAACGAACTTGAGGCTTGTAACAAAAATGACCAAGTCCTGATTTCTCCTAATAAGAATGAAATTTTTCCGACTCGGGATACATTACATCGATACCAAATTGCTAATGACGTCAACTCCCAGTTCAGTTTGCATTTATCCAAATGAGAGGCCATGGTGGGAGCGACGATGGAGCGAAGCAAAGCGCAAAAATAAATAACTTATTTTTTGTTAAATGAGTGCTTCTCTCGACAGAAGAGCTGAAGTATTTTTTATAATATACATTCATTCGTTTGTCGTATTTCTTCTTCAATTCTTATTCACTGATTCCCTTTAATAAGACTGCCCAAATGGATCGGAAATTAAGGAAATGCGAAATAGAAATGCCCGCACATTCCCATATTCTTTTTCCCCCACCCGGCAATCGCCAACAGCAAAATTCACCCTGCTTTCCATCTCTGTTGCTCCAAAACCGCGGCTTATTCTTCTCCATCATCTTTCTCACTTCCGGCGAGCCTATCAGACGCTTCCCTTCTCTCCCATACTGGTTATATTTCCCCTCAAGTCTCTGTGTCCCCCCCTCCCCACTCTTCAAGGTTGGCACGAGCCATCACCTTCACACCAAAGCCCCCATTCCGGCCCTCCAGGAGATCAGGCCCCTTCTAGTACCCCCTCCGTCCCACTCAACTCAACACTAGGTCAGGATGCAATGTCCCACACTGACTCTGCCGGCCCCCCATGTCCCCTCTAAGTAAAAGCCCCCCACTCTCCAAAAGCATGTCCTCCCTCTCTACAGACGCAGCCAGTTGAGGCAAGGGAGGAGGAAGATAAGATGTGAATATTCGGTGTAAAGCCGATGATTCATTCAATGTTTATTCCTCACGCGCATCCCTTGGCCTTGAATTCCAGGTAGATCAACCTCATAAGTGACGCACGATACTCTGAGACCATGGGTTGCCTTGCTGTTTTTGTGAGAGGGTGAATGGAGTAACCCACGGAATGACGGGGAAAGGAGGAAAAGACAGCTGATTCCGACCTGGTGCGCGGCCTAACCTGGAGCTGCAATGCTCGGATGAAATCTCCTTGCTTGATCAAAAGCAGAGGGAGAACAATAACAAAGAATTTCCCAAATTTTAGTTCAATTTCGAATTTTTAAATGGATCCTGAGATTAAATGAATGAAGAGCAGGCGACCTAATCTGAATAGAGCCAGAAATGAAGCTTACGCATAGTAGAGTGGAAAATGAAAATTATTGACTTGTAGTATTAGCATCATTAGTAGCCGATGAAGTGTAAAAGGAGTTATCTCGCCTTCGCCGTTGGAGTGTGTGGCTTGTATGTACAATCTACTTTTGAAAGGAGGTACATATTTAATTTGACTCCTCTATAAGCTCCATCGTATCGGAAATAACCACGCGCAAATAAAATGAATCCGAGGGAGAATAACGATTGTTATTTTGCGAGATTAACAGGCATATCAGTATTTGTACAAAATACATAACATGCATCTATCGCATAGCATCCGCGAGAGAATCTTATTTTCACTGTCTTCAATATCCGATGCAAATGATCATGCAAGTCGCACACTTCCTTAGTGTATGCATAAATCAATATTATTGATGATTATATATCGCTCACGCTAAAGTTGTGAGTTCTCCAGTTAGGAAATAATATAGAAAAATGCGCTAAGAAGCTTCATAGGCTTAGTCCAAACTGCACAAAAATTGTGCAAAGACCTTTCATTGCCTACTTATTCATTGGAAAAAGAAGGACAAGTTAGTTGTCGTTATGTAAATTTCCACGGGGCTTGGATGGCGGTTGATTCTTCCGATTTCTGGGATTTCTGCCGCGAAAAGCTGGAACGACGCGGTGGAAATCCCGTAAATCGGAAGAAACAAACTCTGGCAAATAAGTTGTGTTCAATGGTGTGCACCCTGTAGGCATGAATACACATTTAAATATACTTTCATGAATTATAACTTAGTCAATCATGCAAGTACGTTGTGAGAGTACATCTTAATTTAAGGAAACAAAAAAAGAGCTTCATCGCGATGTTTTTGAAAGATTTGCCGATTTTTCAGGTCCCGTCGACTTTGTAATTTCGAGTTTCTACTGTATACATGGAAAATTACTGAACATCAAACCTCGGGAAAACTAGAAATTGATGCTTAAGAGATACTGATGAACTAATGACTATCCAACAATAAATGCCTTAGCATGTGTATAATGTGTAGCCACACTCAAGCATTGGAAAAGGACTTTTTCAAATTACAGAACATTCCAACTGAGGTATGAAATCAGTGAATACAGATAAACACAAGGAAGAACAGAGACAAAGAAATAGTGAAAACAAGAAGAAAAAAACTTTTTCAATCTTGAAAGAAAATCTTAAATACACCAACCTAACAACTTCTGTGTGTCCATATTTTGAGGCACGATGTAAGGGGTAAAGCCCATGCTTGTTGGGTACATCCACATTGCACCCAAAAGCACAAAGGGTCTGAGCAACAGCTAACAATCCTTCTTGAGCAGCAATATGTATTGGAGTGTCACCTTTCTGAAAGATATAGCACTTACAATAATTCAGGGCAGTTTTTCAAAAAAACAGGTTTAGCATAAAATTAGAATACCAAATTTGCACGAATCTAAGAGAAAGTTTTTTTTTTCCTTTTGCGCTTCCGAAGAAAAGTGGGTTCATCTTACAATCGGAAGCAAAATCTATGACTTTTTTACCATTGTGGATTTAAAAAAAAGGGGGACGTCTTAGATTTGTGCAAATACGGTATTTGCATGAAAGATGGACTTCCTCAAAATCTGTTCCTTTCGGTAGATAGTGTATCCAAAATATTGCATTTGAGTTACCAACTATTTGTTTAAATATTAAAATCATTGTGTAATGTTTAATAATTAAAATTTATTGAGCAGTTCTTTCATATTGACATTATAAGGGTTGACATGATCTTCATCTACATCTACATACTACCCCGCAAGCCGCCTCAATAGGCGTGTTGAGGTTGCCTCAGTGATAGGTTGATATGACATGACATTGTGTAGGCTAAGATGAAGCATGATTTTTGATATTTTTAGGTCCTTTCATTAGTGAAGGACGACCTAACCTGAGCTGGCATACTCACATAAAGAGAATCACAAGTAACCTAACAACAGGGATCTTCATGGTTAGAAGACTGGCTCCCATTATCTCTCTTAATATCTTGATTATGCTCTTCCATGCTAAAATTCAATCCTTCCTGCCTTACGGAATCATATTCTGGGGACATTCTGGGGAAAGCAAGCATTGAAGGCAATGCCACAGTAACCATATTGCACCCCCGGTCACCCCCTTTTTCAGAAGCACAATATTTTAACCCTACCCTCACTATAGGCCATGATAAGTGTACCCATCAGGACCCCTGGAAGGCCTTTGTTTAGGCAACTGAATATCTTGACTTTACCCAGCATATACATTTTCCACTCATGTTTATTTGTAAAAAAGAATCCATCTATGTTCATTCCCAACTCGATGGTTCATAGTCACTTGAGTCGTGGAAGGGAGAATGTTCACCTGCGAGTACAATCACGTGCTGTATGTAAGAATGGCCCTATTCATTCGGCATCACTTTTGTACAATAAGTTACCTACAAACTTTAAAGGTATGTCCTCTGTGTCTTCTTTTAAATTAAAACTCAAAGAACTACTGCTTAATAAATGTTATTATAGTACTGATGAGTTTTTTCAGACAATATTGTAAATCTATTGTGAAAGGTTATTATGTATAAATGTTTCTGAATATGTTTTTTGTCAACAATGACCAACAGAACAATAAAACTATGTATTATTATTATTATATATATCCTACATTGTACTATTTTTGTTACACAAAATCCACATCTCTTTCCTGATAGCCATAGTTTCTACTCATACCATACACGCAGTAAACATGATATCCATATTTATAGCCATCATCTCTCACTGTCCCTAAAAGGACCTCACCATGCAGCATCCATGATTTCTAATAATTTACCTTAAAACTTAAATGCGATATTCCACAGGGGAAAAATCATCATGCGGGTGACTCCGTAAAGGTAACTACCATGGCTAGTCCCAGTATCCTCAAAATTGTTCAAATTTAAATACAATATGCTCTATGCCTAAGTTTAAATTAGAACTGAAAACGTACCTTTTAAGCAGGGCATTTTACAGTGTTTGTAATTTCTTTAACAACCAATGCACCTGCTGTGAGGTGCCTAGGTGTTTAATTTTCCTTCTCACCTCGATTGTTTATTTGGGTTCTTTGTTTCTTTTATGTAATAGTACTTGATTGAACATTGTTTGTTGTCTATTTATTCATAATTGGCAATTACTATGTTATCGAAAGTAACCAACAGTAATATACACATTATGATGTAATTCCCCATATTGAAGACAGCTGAATGTGTTTATAAAACCATTATTCATCCATTTTTTACAGTTCAAAAGATCCTACAGTGTCCATAAAGATAGATTAACCTGGCCAAATAGGGTTCTACCTCTATCTGTGCTAGCCATACCATAGCTTGCTCGAAGGATATGCAAAGGGGATGATGTTACAGCCCTAAGAACATAACATATTCACACAAGGTCATAGTTTGGGATTTACCTTACTTAAAATTAAGGATTTATCACCATGTTTCTTTTAAAAAATTGCAAATACTCCGATATATATAATGAAGCAAATCAATATTTTACAGGACCTGCATTTTTGAAAGATAGTGTGTGCATAAGTCAAGCATTTAAGCAGCTAAATAAACAGCACCAAACAACCAAAGGAATCAAGAAATATATTAAGAATAACCAATTTTACATAATTATTTCAAACAATTGACTGAAGTGCTTAGTCGTAAAAAATAAGACACACACACAAATTAGAAGACAAATATTTCTGGTGGAAAAATCAAACTCTAAAATATGGCATTTCAGCAATGAGGTACAGCTGGTGAATTAAAATAAGCAATAAAACCCATGTCTCACAAAATCCAACGCAGAATTTGAAGAAAACATTAAAGCTACCACTGCATATTATTGGCATACATGTAGAAAATCAAAATCATAATTTACCCAGTCTTGCATGTCAAAATCAGCCCCTGCATGTAGTAACAGCATAGCAACAGCAGAATGCCTCCTTGCTAAAGCTAAATGCAGCGGAGTTGCCCGTCTGCAATCAATGACATCCAACCCTGCTCCAGCATCCAAAAGACACCTTACTGATTCCAAATGACCCCTAGCACTGGCACAATGGAGGGGTGTTTGCCCTTCCTGTGTAAAAGCAAAATAGAGTGCACATTTATGCTTAGTTTTGGATAGAACAAAAATTTTTACACAGTCAATGCATATATAGCTCAACCAAATGAAAATGGGCAAATTGGAATTTGAGAAATGCAAACATAGTATTCTATAAAATCATAACAAAGTTCCTTTGAAGCCTTCAGTATTAAACTTAAAACGCATATAGCACCAATAAAATAAAATCCTAAATATGCTAATCCTAATAATACTTCACTATGATTTTCCAACAAGTTTATACTATTTTCTACAAACCATGTACAAGGAAGCCCTCAAGTAAAGAAACAACTGCAAAAATAATTTCATTGTTACAGAAATTTTCTACCCATTTAAACATTTACTAGTTTGGTCCTTAAACATTCCCATACTTATTGATCATAATAAGAAATACACACATAATGGCATGCAAAATAATAACAAATACAAAGTTCCATATGGCAGTTAAGCTTGATCTAAAAAAATCAATTTTTAGCCCTGAATGCAAACATTTATCCACACTAATGACTGCTTTGCCAGGAAATGAATGCTACCATGCTCTGATTGCACATGAAATTGGCTCTCACTTCTTGAATATGTCAAGCACAAACTCCGAGCACAAACTCCATATTCATCATTTGTTATCACATAGTCTAGCACAGAAAATATCATTACAAAAACAGCAATGGTTGACAATGACTTTCATGGAGTTCGCTCTTAAGATTATTTTTCGAAAACTTCTACAAACTACACATGCACTACTATCGCCGCAAAAAAGGTAGAACTCATAAGTTTAAACATTTGTATGAAATTCCGCTGGAGCTCCAAAGAGCCGTATAATATATCGTTTTACTCCTTGTTTATTTGACTAAAAAATTCATTCATTTAGTTGTGTGTAAGTGTAAAAGTTTAGCTCCTACGGTCGAAAGAGTGAAGAAAAACACGCGAAAAACTAGGAGAAAGGCGAAACGGTCGTCTTCTTCATCTCGTCACGGCCAAAATATTTAATTGGTTCACTTCATTATTTTTTTATGAAGACAACGACATCTCCGCATTACAAATATACTGTTAAAATTTTATTTTAGCCATTCTTTGATTTTTTAAATGGCCGAAAGCTAGATTTCAATTTCCGAGGTGTGGAAAAGTATATGAATATCGAAATTACGTATGCTTTATAGAAAAAATATTACAAAACTTCTCATGCTATGAAATATTTATATTCTTCCCCTTACTTAAAATAAACGACAAAGAAGAAAATCGCCCCGCGGCAATGCTCACTACCATTTTGCTCAGTTGGTAATGGTGATACTCCTGGCCGCGCGTGACTCAAATCTCATTACCAAGACCCCTCTAGAGAGACCTCTGTCCAGCGCTGATTGGACAAGGAATGGGAAAGGCTCTAGGTGTTTTATATTCTTTTAACGTTATGTGGATGGATTTATATTGAATATTTCGTAATCAGATATTAAAGTCAGTCTCAGAAATTACACAATTTAATTCAGTTCGTGGCAACAATACAATCCATAGAATCAATAAACTTCTAACACATAAACAAACAGTATTTTGCTGAATTAATGTGTGTAATTTCGGAGATGGAATTAAATATCTAATTGCGAAATATTCAATATAAATCCATCCACATAAAGTTATAAGAATATAAAACACCTAGAGCACCTAGAGCCTTTCCCATTCCTTGTCCATTCAGCGCTGGACAGAGGTCTCTCTAGAGGGGTCTTGGTAATGAGATTTGAGTCACGCACGGCCAGGAGTATCACCATTGCCAACTGAGCAAAATGGTAGTGAGCATTGCCGCAGGGCGATTTTCTTCTTTGTCGTTTATTTTAAGTAAGGGGAAGAATATAAATATTTCATAGCATGAGAAGTTTTGTAATATTTTTTCTATAAAGCATACGTAATTTCGATATTCATATACTTTTCCACACCTCGGAAATTGAAATCTAGCTTTCGGCCATTTAAAAAATCAAAGAATGGCTAAAATAAAATTTTAACAGTATATTTGTAATGCGGAGATGTCGTTGTCTTCATAAAAAAATAATGAAGTGAACCAATTAAATATTTTGGCCGTGACGAGATGAAGAAGACGACCGTTTCGCCTTTCTCCTAGTTTTTCGCGTGTTTTTCTTCACTCTTTCGACCGTAGGAGCTAAACTTTTACACTTACACACAACTAAATGAATGAATTTTTTAGTCAAATAAACAAGGAGTAAAACGATATATTACACGGCTCTTTGGAGCTCCGGCGGAATTTCGTACAAATGTTTAAACTTCAGCATTCTACCTTTTTTGCGGCGATAGTAGGTACTTCTCACAATAAAAAAGAAAGAATCATAAGTTCATACCTTATCTTGAAGGTCAAGATTGGCATTTGCTTCACATAATAACTTGACGATATGAGGAAAGCCATGCCAAACAGCTATGTGTAGGGCACTCTCAGCATGCTATTTGAATAAACAAATAAATACAAATAAAGGAGTATAGCACAGTAAACATTTCTAAAGATTAGATGCCCAGTAATCGACCCCAATAACATTGGCCATGTACTTAGGCATTTTTCAAGCTGTATGATTACAAAGATGCCTAGCGAAAATTTTCATGATTTAACTTCAATGTATCTTGCATCAAAAAGAGGGCACTCAAAACTTGCTACTGCTCGCAAAGAGGCCTTCAGAGGCTATTACATTGAGTACTGAAAGAATCTCTCAGAAGACCAGTACTCTTCCCCTCATTCAACTGTAACTGTTATTTATGATTTCGAATCAGAGTAAAACAATAAATAAAATAAATTACCAAATCTAGCATCAAAACACCCAAGTTAAAAAGTGGTGATAATAATTGATAGCATCAACTACAGATATAAAACGTACTTGCTTCTAATATATTGCATCATTGCATTTTGCGAGGGTTATGCCACTCATTTCATTATTTTCAAGGATCCTTTACCTATCAGTTCAAAAGATACTAAGAATTTACTAAAGAATCATTTTATTTTATATCATTAGAAATTTAGAACATTTGCCTTTACTTTCTCTATTTTTCTGTATGGATATTTGTAGTTATACATCTCATATAGCATGCACTTCTTGTGCATTTATCATGAGAATGAAGAACTAGAAGAGAATTGAAATAGAAACTATTGTCAATGTTGATGTTACAACAAAGTTGCTTTGCCAAGGTGCTGATTATCTTTAATAAATACTACATTAACAATCTGTTAACATATTTAATGAGTTAATTGTCTAATGCAATTTAATAAGTAGGTATCTCTCAAATGAAAAAGTACCTATTTAAGCATTTTATGTACTCTATCGCTACATAATGCAACTATGAATGACTACAACATAAATCTAGAACTGGAATGAAATATCAAGATCAATTATTTTTTGGGAGGAATATTTAAAGATGATACATATGTACTAGGAACAAAATTTCTTGAAAATATGCAATAATGAAAAAAATAAGCAATTTAAAAAAAGCGATACTGATTTGATAAAAGCATTTTATAAGCAATAAGATTTATTCTACACTGTGAAGCAACATTATAATTTAAAATTAGGGCTTAGATAATATTCACAAACTAAAAAACCCTCCTAGGTTTGAAGGGGTGTAGCAAAAAATAGGACATTGATTCACCATATTTTCAGAAATTTACTAGGTACTACATAGTTAGTATTAGGCACTAATGACATTGTCATTAACTACTATAAGTGCCCAAACAGGCATCATACCTGCAAGCACTTTCTCTCTGAGAAGAACTATTCTAATTTCATGCCAGTATAAAAATTTTTATGAACAAAAATACAGCCAAACTGCCAATGCACAGCCCTAGGACTTCCTGAACATGATTATCGGCTAAAATAATGCAGCAACATCAGCAAGTAAGGAAAGAATATGTCTTTAGGTTACGACAGAGCTCTTGATGAAGTTCCCGAAAGAAAATTTGTGAAATTTTGATACAAGTGAACAGCTGGAAGAGAACAAAGATTTTGTGACATAGCTGAGGACTGACAAGTGGTGAAATAGCTAATATGTTTGGTACAATACATCACTGCCATTTAACTCGTCAGCACCCACGGGTGCCATACAGCACCGCTTTGCACAGTAGAGCTTAAACTGCTACAAAGTAACTAATATGTATTTCCTAGCTTTCCCTATGATGCTTTTACTTAGTAGGAGGCTTTCTCTCTTCCATAATCAGTGTGCATTGTGTTTCTCACCGTTACCATTCCTCCTTTGTGTTGCACAGTAAGAGGCTTCTCCCTAGCACATAAATGATGGTGACTCAATCAGGGTAAGTGTTTTTATAAACTATAATTATAGTTGTAAAAATTGGATAGCAATGTTTTCGCATAGTATAAAGTACAACTTTGTATTTTTCCACGATATAGCTATTTGCGATGAGTTTATTTTGGGATGTATAAACACCGATCTTAGGGGTGCCGAATGGCACCGCTGGGCGTTACCCGCATCATATCACTATCTTGGCATTACTTAGGGGTCGTGCATAAACTACGTTATCATTTTCGGTTTTTTTTACCCCCTCCCCTTTGTTCACACTATAGTTTGTGAATCGGTACTTCATTGACAACCCAAGTATTTTTCTCAACCCCCCCCGACATATAACGTTGTCTCTAAAAATGAAACTTTCAATTGAAAAATATTTTCCCAATTTATTTGAGTTAGTTTAGGGATTTTTTAAATTAGTTTAGGGCATTTATTTTTAGAGATAGGTTGAAATGAGACAAATAAAGTAGCCGAACCTGATATAATGGAACTACCGTATCTCAATTGGAACTAGTAATACAGTGACCTCTCGATTATCCGGGTTAATGATGGGGAGAGGACGCATGGATAGTCCGAACTTTCTCTTTTATTTCTTGTAATTTTCATAACATACGTAAAAAACGATGTAATATCATTTGCGCACAATGTCCGTTATTTTAGATTGTTTCATGGACTAATTGTGAGTTTTTTTCACCCCACCGGGTATCATTTTAACAGAGATAATGCCATTGTAGTGTTATTCCCACTGGTCCATATACTGCAGTAAACCATCTATGAAGTTGAGCGCCTGGCTGTGATTTATGCGTTCGCTGCCCCCCTCGTCTTCATCCCCACTACTTCAACTCTCCCCACTTCCTTCCTCTCCCCCTTATCCGATCATGGCGGAAACAATATTGCTATCAGTCACATGCTGGAAGCCTGGAACACTTTCGTCTCTCGTTAGCCATTCTTCTAAGTTCTCCGCATCAACATTTTCGAATCCTTTCATAGTTTTCACTAAACCCCCCAACTCGGAGTTGTGCAATTCAGTTTCTGAAAATCCACAAAAATCACCTTCGAGGTTAAAAAAAAGTTTCCTCCAAGAACAAACTAGTGTAACAGGTTTCACTGAGGACCAGGCCTGTGACACACCATGAATTGCGTCCAATGTTGCCATTTTCTTCCAAAATTTCAATATACATACTATCATCTTCATTGGCTAGCGTCCTGAGCAGACAAACTCGTTAATTCCTTTTCATTGATACAATGACGCCTTGATCCATTGGTTGAAGTATGGAAGTGACGTTCGGGGGTAAAAAAAACTTCGCTTCGCTGCACTGTGTTTTGAGAGGCTTGTTATATCGCCAATGGCTCTGACGGACTCTTGTGGGTTCTACATGATTCTTAGAAGTTATCTTGACCATCACAGGGCGCTAGCTCGTATTTATGGTGTTTCTTTTGTTCGTTATCTTTTTCCTGCTGACAGCTTGTGAGCTTGAGGATTTCCCTCTGCCAGGGACGTTGGCCTCGGGAGTTGATGAGGGTCCATGGTTATCCCTTAGCTTCGCGATAGTGTTTCTGGAGTATCGTATTACCCACATCTGCTATATTTATTGCCTGTTCGTACTTCTTTACCGTTATTTTTTTCTCGATGCGTCCTTCTACTCAATGATTTTCTTCTACTGCACTAGCCTTTTGAGTTTGATTTCCTGCGTTTCCTCTCGCTCATTTTTTGACCCATCGCATACTGTTTGGACTTAGTCATCGGGAAATAAGCCCACCGTGCATTTATTGCTAATCTCTCTGGACTCTCCTAGATTTCTCTTCTGGTATTGACCCCTGCTTTGTTTGGTCATTCATCTATAGACTCTTTACTGACCTCTGCATTTGATTGGTAGCAGGGCGTTTTTTGAATTACCTGAGCTAACCTCAACAGTGTTTTGTTCGTTTATAGTCCTTGGTGTAATCTTGGACTTTTCTCTCGTCATTTTGGGATTGATTATTTTTACATTTACCAGTGCTTTATTTTGGCTGTCTTGCAGCATCCTTGTAACTCAGGTTTTATTTTACCTTGGATTATTGTTGGCTTATTCTCCACAGTCCATTTTGAGACATTCACTGATTCTACACCCAAAATTACATGAAGAACATATGTATATTTCAAGAAGAGCATTCCAACGGAAGGTTTTTAAGAAATTCTGGAAGAAAATGAGCACAGGAATAAATTTTTAGACAATTTTTCCGAAGATACCTCCCAATCACGTTGCCATAAAAACTCATCGATTAAAATAAATAATAAAAAAATTCTGAGCGATGGCTGTTTGAAAGAGAGCGAGAGGAAAGGGAAAGCGTGCAAATTTTAGGCACTGAGGAGGAAGAGGAAGATGCTTCTAGAGCTCCATCTGCTAAACCATCTATGTTGCGCGGGAGCCTATGCTAAAGAAAAATAATTTCTAAGTTCACCTTCGGAATCTGAAGATAGCTCAAATGAAGACAATTTACCCCCTTGTGCAGGCTTCCATGGGTTGATGGATGTGAAGATACAGGTCTTCCAGGTTTTACTTCATGTCGGTCCATCTTCTTCAGACAAAATGTTTTGCCGGCATTGCAGTTGAAATTTGGCGTTGAGTTGACCACTTCACGACTGTAACTTCACAACTGCCAAAGTCAATAGTCGGCGTAGAGTTGACCACTTCATGACTGCAACGCCGGCGAAACCATCGTCCGAAGATGATGGACCAACATGGAGTAAAACACAGAAGACCTGTATCTTCACGATTTACCGACATATTCGAAGAAGAAATTCCCGGAATTCATACGGCACTCTATGGATCTGAATCCGGGAATTCATGGATGCGATCCCCAAGATTCTAGATGCAAGGCGAGTGCTAGCGAAGTTTGTGTGATACTAGATTTTTCCGTTAATTGTTTTTTTCTCATGAAGTTTATCGTGGACGAAACCATTAATTATTGTAAATATACCAGCAAGAAATCTCCGGAGAGTGCGTATTCACGGCTCAAAAGTTGGAAAGATACCGATGATGAACAATGAGGTAAACAGTTCATTGTAAGGAAGGAAAGCAATTACGTTTTATGTGGTGGATTTAAGTGGCAATAAATGGCCTAATGTAAGTCTTGCTTGTATTAGATTGCTAAAATCCAAATTTGATTGAATTTTTTTTTATATTTAATGCAGAAAATATCGATGAAGAGAAAAAAATCACGCACAGATAATCCGCAACATGGATAATCCACGCACAGATAATCGGGAGTTCACTGTATTCATTTTTAAATTCTAAAAATCAACCATGAATCACGGATCAAGGTGCTGTGCTCATCTAATTTGTTCTCTCTCCTCCCCAATTTCTGATTGCTGCCTTGAAAAGTGTTGTCACGAGGTCACTATTTAACCTGTTAGAAGATTAAAATGTAAGCAATTTTATGGTATTAATACTTGCAAAATTGTAGGGGCAATGGTTCAGTTACATTGAGTTATAGTAGAAGCTTGGGGTGTACGAAACACCCCACGTGCCCTTCCTCATGTTAGCTCTGTAGTATTGTCGACGCGATGTTGATGAGTAAGAAACGCAAACAGGTGCATTGTAACAACTACGTTACCTACTTTGAGTGAACCTCCCCTCCCCCTCATTACCCACCGTAGGTTTTTAGGTGACCCCTCCCCCTAAGTTGGTAATCTAATTTATGCACGACTCCTTCGGTACGATAGTGGTTTTTAGCTCTATAGTTTATTTGCAAGTTATATCCCTCAACTTTGAGAACAAATAGGCAGATCTAAGAAAACTAAAGTTTATATAGTGGAGCTAAGTTATTTGGCCACGTGGTAGAGTGGCGACTTCCCATCGCGAAGGCTCTGGGTTCATTTTGGCATAATGAATCGCGAGGTTTTTTTATAAAATTATTCCAACATTGCCTTCATCTTATTCCTTTTTCATAGTTAGGTCCTATTATATGCGCAAGGGTAGACATACTCAAAATATTCTAAAAAAACGTAGGTACTCACATGCTCAAAAAGACAATATTATGCACAATTTTTCCCAGTGTTTAATGCTCTATTTGATGATGTTACATAACCTAGAGGTGCCCATATAAATCAAAACTTAAAAGTTATAATCTTATTTATTTAGGAATTTGCACTTTCAAGAAGTTTTGTGTCTGCTAGAGGAGGAACAAATAGACGATGTCCACCAAATATTTGTCGAGCCACCAGAGAGAACTGTTTTGACTGATGAAGATTCAGGCTAGGCTTATGCGATGACCGATTTTGGTCATCGATTTTCGATGAAAAAATTTCATCAAAATGTTTCGATGACAATGGCTGTCATCGAACATCGTATAGAGTGAACACGATGATCGATGACTATCGATGAATATCGATGATCGATGAATGTCGAAGATCGATGAATGCCAATCAATGATCGATGAATTACGATGAACGATGACTCTCGATGAACTGTGCAGTAGTGATGAGCGATATATCGCTGTGATTGAATCACCAATAGTGAAAAGTAGCAATCACAGCCTGTGACTAAATAATCAAAATCACTGTGACTGTGAATTCGGTGAATTTAGCCGATTTAGCTCAGGCTGCTACCGCTGCTACCAACTGGACCAGTGCAACCAACGAATACAATGCTACCACTTATACTGCGTACATATTAACTGTGATTGAACGTGATCGCTACTTCTGTATCGTCTACCACAAACTTGAGGAAAAACATGAATTCCAAACTGCCCACTGTGGCCCTGCCATCGTCCTCAAGGTGCAATAGCTGGGGTGCTTATACTTTTTACATACATTTTAGATCTAAGGCGTTCTAATGAATGGAAAAAAATAAGAAAAATTAGTGATCTAAGGATATCGATCATCCTCATTGATGGTTCTCATCGACTAATCGACATCAATGATTCACATCAACTCATCGACTCATCGGGATCGATGATTCGCAACGACTCATTGGCATCGATGATTCTCATCGACATCGATAGTCAATGACATTCATCATTATCGATTACAGTCATCGCACCGCGATGACTAAAATCATCGTCGATGACTTCGATTAATCAACTCATCGCACAAGCCTAATTCAGGCAATGAAGAGGATGGCTTGGTGGATAACTTATCTGGCCGTCAGCTTGGAGCAAGAGCAGAAGTGTTGTTTTAAGAGCAGAAGAAAATGAACATGAGGATTTCATTGAGAGGGGTGATGATAATATTGCAACAGCTCAGTCAGAGATTTGTGAACCTGATGCCGGACCCTCGCACGTATTGAAAAGGAAACAAACAGAAAATTCTAAAAACCGAAGTAAAAAACTGGATAGTAATGTCTGGATTGCACTGGATAGTAAATCACAACGTGAAGAAGCAGAATGAAAATCCTAAATTTAAATGGCAGAAAACACGGATATAAATGTGACCGATATTTTATTCCCTAATGCAGACTATTCTGACCTTATAAATCTAACTGCTATTGATGTTTTTGAACTTTTTTTATGAGAAAGTTGTAAACTTCCTAGTCTCTGAGAGTAATAGGTATGCGCTATTCTGCAATTGCCCTTCACCTAATATTTTCCCCAAAGAGATAAAAGTATTTTTGGGAATTCTCATTCTCTCAAGATATAATAACGTCCCCAACAAGTGCTATTATTGGAAGGAAGTGGGAGAGGTCCGGAACGGTCTTGTGTGCAATGAAATGCGAAGGAACCGTTTCCTTGAAATAAAATGGTTTCTAAATTGCGCAGATAACAAGTATCCTGATAATATGTACAAATATTGGAAGTTGAGACCCCTAATGAATCTAGTTTAGGAACAAATGAGGAAGCAATTTATGGATTAAGCAAAGCAAAATATGTATAAATGATGAAAATATGGTCGCTCATTATGGATCACATGGTTGTAAGCAATTTATCAGAGGCAAGCTTATTAGATTCGGCTATAAGGAGTGGTATTTGAACACAGCAGCTTGATACTTGGTTGATTTTGAGGCATACCAAGGGAAGAGACATCAAGGAAATGAATATTACGAAAAGCGGTATGGGAAAGCGGCAGCACCGATGTATTCAATGATGGGCAATCTTCGAGCAGATGCACGGCACCTGCCGTACAACCTCTTTTATGACAACCTTTTCACAGGTAATACTTCTGAGGTTATTTTTACATGATATTACAATCTGGATATCATGACTTCAAGGAAATGTGAATTGTGACTTTTTTGTTCAAGGAATGAATCTCCTGGTTGAGCTGAAGAGTAGAGGCTGCCGCGGCACAGGTACTATCTGCTACAACCGATTGTCGAAAGGATGCCTCCTCATGAAAAAATCTGCTTTTCAAATGGAGCCACGGGGAAGTTATGAGTATTGCACTGACATAGATGCATCAATTACACTTGTTCAATGGGTGGATAATGGTGTTGTCATAGGTGAATCCACACACTATGGAGTGAAACCTGTTTCCAATGTTGCTCGGTATTCAAGTGCCACCAAAAAGAAAATTGCCGTGCCACGCCCAAAACTCTTTGAGGTTTTCAACGAGAATATGGGTGGTACTGACCTCATGGACCGAGGAGTGAATAACTACAGGGTTGGGGTGCAGAGAAAACAATTGTGGTGGCCACTTTTTACCTGGTTGATTGACGTGTGTATTCACAATGCTTAGATACTAACACGGAAAACGGGAGTGGATATATCGCAGTTAGAGGTAAGGAGGGTGATTGTTCAAGCTTACCTTGTCAAATACGAAACTAGTTCACATCATGGGCAACAAAGAGGAAAATAAACAGGACGACTTGCAGGAAACATACTATGATATGATGGGATAGATCACCTCATAATCCCCACTCAAAATGGAAGTCGGCGAAAATGTGCTGGAAATTATTGTTTGTCACAAACCAGAACTCAATGTTCGAAATGTAATATTGGATTTTGTGTGAAATGCTTTGCCCTCTATCTATCACTCTAAATTCAATTTGTGAAAAATATAATAATAAACATAGAAGATTTGAAAGATTTG
The DNA here is from genome assembly GCA_963573305.1 of Pyrrhosoma nymphula. NCBI lineage: Eukaryota > Metazoa > Arthropoda > Insecta > Odonata > Coenagrionidae > Pyrrhosoma > Pyrrhosoma nymphula. The sequence continues at coordinate 66,418,538 of OY754337.1, read as the reverse complement.
ACAGAGTTTTAGTCCTTCGAACAAAAAAATACATCCATAGGCAAAAATACCCTATCAACACCCAGCAGTGCCATGTGGCACCAGGGTGTATTTCCGGTTCTACTTAATATTAGGGGAATAAAATTTATAAGAATTCTTCATTGCAAATAAGAATCATATTTTAGAAAAATGAACGACTTTTTAAACAAAAAAAACTTTGGGCTCTGACAGGTTAAAGCTGCTTTAAAAACTATAAGTGTCACCATCTTGCTGATTCGGCATTTTAAGCTCTGAAACAAAATGCTCTGGAGTGGCTCTGTGGCAGTTTCCAAGGCTAAATGTATTCAATGACAAGAATGGTGAGATTTTTCAATTATTAAGACTCTAAATTCCAGAGTAATTAAAAATACTACTCCAGCACAGTCCACCAGGCACAAAAAAAGACATGTTCAGGAAAATGACATTTGTAGTAGCCTTAACCCATTACCATATCATGAAACATTTCCAAAATTGTTTCACCTTCAAATATGTCAACATTCAATGTCATACACAGAAGCTAAACTAAATATAAGAATGAAATTATTCTTTTTCGCAACTGCATTAGGAAATTAATGAGATAAGATGAATGCATAACATTTTAAAACTGCAAATAAAGCAGATACAAAAAATGAGAATTTTATGAAATTTAGCCAAAGGAATGTTTAAAGCAACAGAAAATTCATGCACACTGTGGAACAATCAATACCTCGTCCTGCTGATCTAGATTCACTGGCAATGAGCAGAGCTCTTGGACAACAGAAGTATGGCCATATCGGCAAGCCATGTGCAAACATGTTTCCCCATTCTGCAAAAAATAGAAGATATTATCTTAATCCATGCATTGATCTACCTGTTTAATAAAATATTACTCATACATGAATGAATAAGACTAGCAACAATTTATAGAAATCATTTGTGGAAAAAATGGTTAACGGGGTGATTAGAGGCTCTAGCTGGATAGATGGTAAAAACTCCCTCAGCACTTTTCACCCTTTCACTGCTACACACGCATATATGCATTTGGGCAAAACATTACCTTCAGTGCCACGCATGCATACATGCATTTTCCATTTTTATCTCACCGTGTTAAACACACTTTTGGTTATAGGCCTACAAGGTTTTCAAGGATATATTTTTGAATATGTCTTCAAAATTCTTTTGCCTGGCTCTCTATCCCGTAGCACTCTCCCTTTCTCGTGAGCGACTTATCCCATTGAGGACAGGACACACCAGCATGTAACGGTATGTGTACTGTTGCTTCTTTGGCATTCCCTTCCACAATCCTATTGGTAAACCTGACCCTGTGGTGTGGTTGAGGATTTGTAAGAAATTTTTTCCAGGGCCTTGCGAACTTTATTCTGATATATGCACATGCTATTCCTTTTTCATTGCTCAAGACATTTCATTTTGTTCACCACAGAAATGGAGAGGAAATGTGTCACTGAAAAGGAAAAGTTTGATATACTGAAGAGTGATACCGAGGACAACATTTCATTGGAAGACATGGCAATGCTTCTATTTGAACTTGGGAGCGAAGATGACCCCTCAACCTCCCAAGTGATATAGATGTCTGTTTCTACATCCATATCATCAGAATCCAAAGATCAGGAAGTTGAAGCGGAAAGTGATACAAAGAGAAAGCTGCATATTCTTCTTAGAACAGTAAGTGTAAACATATTTTACGTAAAGACAGGGACTATGAACCAAAAGTACATTGGTTGGATTCCTCAAATTCTTGAACCAATACCACTGTGAGTAGAGTCTTCTTCTTTCAATGGCTGGACATTTCAAATTTCTTTAGACCGAAAATCAAATCTTTGGCCTTGTGGCATTTAGGTACATAGTATAATTTAATTGCTATCATTATTTGTATACGTACGCTTCTCTAATGTTCTATGTAAATGGAATATTTACATGGAATAGTGGGAAGGATTATCTTAGTTTGAGTTTAGCGAGGATAGATATTGAGTGGATATTCTTCGAGTTAATTACTTTTATTGCATACTTTAATATCGAGAAGAAGTTGTTTCCACTGCGTAACTATCTGAAGTGATATAAATATATAATGGACGTGAAAGATAAGTCTAGTGGCAGAACTTTTATGAAGAGTGTCAAAAATATTTAAAAATTTCTTTAACCCTTACAATTAGACGCTTAAGGTGCAGATATTTCGGCTTCCACGGTTTGCCTTAAAAAGCTTAAGGTGCTGATATAATGGTTCATGCAAAAAGTTCATTTGTTTAAACTTCTTCTTATGATATAAAATATTGATTTATTATTTTTGTTATTTGAACAGCATTTTGTGTTGAGCATCTGAAAAAATTTTGACTAAAAAAAACTCAAACAGCAGAAGCAGCCAAAATATGTAAATAATTACTAAGTTGAATTTTTTTAGAATTATGCTTTCTGAGAGTGAAAAAGAAAAATTCCAAGTTCATAATAGAATCGCAGAAGGTATCACCATTACTCTCTCCTACTTTTTCGTTTCATTAATGAGCTACCATAAATTCAAGCTATAATATCAAACTATAATACATATTTAAATTCGGCTTCCGATTTTTTAAATGGACTAGGTAGGATTTTAGATGAATAGATGTGAGACCTTCAATATATTTTTGTTGAGGATATTACAGAAAGTCTACTGGAGAGAAAGTAAAGCAAATGAAGAAATGTACTGATTGATAGTTGTGGTATTCATATGGTGTGAGATTGTTGGGTATGTGTTTAAGGGATTAGGCTGTAGTATAGGGCATATTAAGTAAAAATCATGTATGATGGCTTGCAAAATTGGAAACTAAGCCCTCTATTACTTAAGGTGACTAGTGGAGCAACTAAGCAGAGCAGCTAGCTGACACACACATTGAGGAGCATTGAAACAAATGGGAGCTATTACACTAGGCAGCTAGCACAGCAGCTTATTAATCAGCTGTTTAGCCGACAGAATCAGTCACCTCTTTCCATGACTGAGTGGAGACTAGCTATGCAGCTTTTAGCAGAGCAGCTGGGTTCTTGGGCATTGCTTTACATAGAACCTGTCGCATTACGGTGATTAGTTGCACTGCCATCCGTTTATGAAGGCTTCAACACTCAGCATTGTCTGAGAACTCAAGTACAGCCAAACACTTCACCTACATCTATTTTAAATAAGATGATATGTTCTGGTAGTGTTACATTTTTCTTCATCAGTTATAAAATTATAATTTATCTATATCTATAAAAAACGGAACGAAGCATTGCAATTGCTTCAAGAATTATATCACTGTTAATACATAGTACCTATAGTTATTATAGTACCTTTCATAAAAAAAACTGCTAACCAGAACAGAAAAACAATTTGTTGGAAAGGTTCAAGATACCTTATTCTGAACGCCAACGTTGATGTCTGCAAGAGCCAATGTTTTGATGACTTCTGCATGGCCTTGTCTGGCTGCCCAAAATACAGGGGTATCTCCATGAACATCTGCAATTCCTAAATCAGAACCATTGGCTGCTAAAACACTGAGGACTTTCAAATGACCATGGCCAGCAGCAACATGTGCAGCAGTTTCCCCATGCTGAATAAAAGAAACTTCATTTTAGTATCGTATTATTATAGATTCCTCATTGGAACACTGGCCCATACAAGACAAGTAATAAGAGGCTGAGATGATCAAACATTTTATGCATAACGTTAAATTATTCATTTTGAAAAACTAGAAATATGGACACCAATTTGAAAGAGTCCAAGGGATTTTAACTCAAATGTTTGTCCAAGCACTGCCAAGAGAAAACCTACCTGCACTGGGAATTGAACCCCAGATCTATGGCTCACCAGGCAAATGTACACAGCATCACACTACCGAGGCATGACCTTGAGCAGTCTAGATTTTGTCCCATCAAAGCAAAGGTCTGTGCTTTGATTCCCAGATTAGGAGGATGCTTTTCATGCCATTATCTGTATATTTTATAGATGTAGGTTTTGGCTGAGAAAGACCTTAAGTAGAGAGTCAATGTTACCCACTAAGACATTGACAACATCTACAATCAAGACCAGGCTATTTATTCTTCAGGAACATTAAGAGGGGTCATATTGTAATTAATGCTTCATCAAATTAAAAATAATGAGTTTTAACAAGAGTCCTCTATAACCCATGCCTTCAGGTTTACTGACACATGCCACACACCTTAGGAACTTTGGTCTTTTACCTACGAGTCATAACAACCAAGAAATCAGTTATGTTCTCTCGGTAATCCTACATAAAATTTAACTTTATAATAATATTTTGAGCCGGGTGATTGACTTTCACTGCCATAAACACATCTCCCATCTTTTTCAATGACCCTACATACTTAGGTAATTAAACAATTCCAGGAACATCAAAATCATTTCTGAAAAAATATTTGTATTGAACACACTGATCACTGCAGGAATTTTTTATTAAAGGCAAGATCATTAATAGATTTCACTAAAAAAAAATTGCCAATATTTTCTCTTCCTCACCAGGAGATATTTTTTGTTTGCTTTGCATTGAAAAGGGACAGTTGTTAAGAGGATTTCAATAACAGAATTTTTCCTGGTGGACATACCATATTTCTTTACATAGCTTTCTGGTAAGATAATGGCACATTACAAAGCTTCTGGAGCAATTGATGATTTGGGAAGCAACTTCTTCAATCAATGGCAATCATTACACGACATAATTCAGAAACTGGACACAAAAACATAAAACACGTGGGTTTTTAGAATGTTCAGACATTGCTGTGGAGCTATAATGATGCCGATAGACACAGAATTGTGATTTAAGTTGCAGCAAGTCTTTCTTACATCAAATATTTCATGCCTAGCCTTTCTAAAAGATTCTGATCTTTTCCCTGCTCTTTCCTGACTGAAACAGGAATTAGATTATCTAATTACCTAAACCCAAGTTCCCGATTTCTCTGACTGAGTGACTGCTCGGTCAAATCAATATTTAAAAGTGAGTAGCACTGGAGATAGGCATACCTAAGTTTTTTTACCTTTCACATAAAACATTATATATATTATCAGAGAATTTGGTGAGCATTAAACTTGCAATGCACTGCATTGCTGGACTCGTGTAAGTCACCAATTTGTGCATAATCACCAACCTTATTGGCCATGTTGATGTCAATGTTTGCCATTGACAGAAGTTCTTCCAGTCCCTTGAGATTCCCTTCTTCTGATGCACACATAAGTGCTGCCAATACAAAATTTTCATCTTGAGGCTGCAAAAGAACAAATTATTTTAACTCCTTTGCCAGCAAAAAAATGTCAACCTAACAGATCAAACATTTTATAGAGACCAGCAAACCACCACTCAAGGCATCAAAGTTGATGCCTGAAGATGAAAGTTGGTCATTATACATACATGCTTTATAAATATGTATACATTGTATGAAATTCACCCTATTTGAACTTAAGACTCAACTGATTGGTTCAATCTCAGCAATATGAAAATTCATGTTAATCGAAAAGGGACTCTATGCATTTTTTTATAATTACATGTTAGATAAAAATGATTAAATAGCACAAACATAATTTAATGAGAAAATAACAGAGTACACCGAAAGCTTTATAAACCATAGTTTTTATTTCTTTAATATAAAATATTATAAGAGGATTTTTAATTTTATTTTTAAAGGAATACCTACAACAGAAACGTCTTTAAAATTTCAGGGTTTTAGTTTATACACCTGTTAAAAAATACCACATTACAAATAATTTTGAATTATTTGATTTATACTATGCAGAAACTTAACTTTACTCTCTCAGAAGAAAAAAATAAGATGCAACATATGTATTCCCAGAAAGAAACCATTATGAGAAAGAATAAAAGGAGACTTATATTCAGCATTTGCACCCACATAGATACAGTGAAAACCAATTATGTACAAAGGGAAATGGAATGACCTGAAGGGGAACCATTCTTAAGAGCCTTCTTAAGAGAGCTCCTTCACCTCCAATTAGAAATAAACCAAGCATGTGTTAACCATTAACATTTCCCTTCACTCTCAAATATTTTATCACATCACACTTAGGTCTCTATCACATTAGGTGAATAGCAGAGCAACTCATGCCATGCTGCATTTGTGATGCTAGTCGCTCGGGTAAAAAGTGACGAGCAGCTAGCACTGCAGCAGGCAGTGCAGCTGTTTTTAGTGATGGTTGATGGATCATGTGACAAGTTTTTCGCTGCCTTTTTAGCACATAGACGAATTGCTATGCACGGAGTGGATAAGATGCCGATGAGTGTTGACCTGTTGCCGTTAGTTCTACTCATAAAAAGTGAAGGCAAAGAGCCAGAAAATGTTACATTCATCCGATTCTGACAGCAAGGAAGAAGTTGGGACTAGAAGACACTATTTGATGAACTGTGCGCAGATATTTATACATTTTTTAAATATTTTTGAAATTAAAAGACCTCCCTTTTCAATGTACTTAGTTATATAAAATAAGTCATATCCACATGTGACAATATTAAGTTGAAGGAATGTATACCACCTGAAGAAAAGTTAGCAGCTCCTTTGAGGTCAGTTATCTTTGTACTGGTATCTCAAGTGTACTAAATGAGAACTGAATTGGTGCATGTGCAACACTAATGGCGGTTGGCAGTGCAACTAATCACCGTAATGCGACAGGTTCTATGTAAAGCAATACCCAACAACCCAGCTGCTCTGCTAAAAGCTGCATAGCTAGCCTCCACTCAGTCATGGAAAGAGGTGACTGATTCTGTCGGCTAAACAGCTGATTAATAAGCTGCTGTGCTAGCTGCCTAGTGTAATAGCTCCCACTTGTTTCAATGCTCCTCAATGTGTGTGTCAGCTTTCAATGCTCCTCAGTGTGTGTGTCAGCTAGCTGCTCTGCTTAGTTGCTCCACTAGTCACCTTAAGTAATAGAGGGCTTAGTTTCCAATTTAGCAAGCCATCATACATGAGTTTTACTTAATATGCCCTATACTACAGCCTAATCCCTTAAACACATACCCAACAATCTCACACCATGTGAATACCACCACTATCAATCAGTACATTTCTTCATTTGCTTTACTTTCTCTCCAGTAGACTTTCTGTAATATCCTCAACAAAAATATATTGAAGGTCTCACATCTATTCATCTAAAATCCTACCTAGTCCATTTAAAAAATCGGAAGCCGAATTTAAATATGTATTATAGTTTGATATTATAGCTTGAATTTATGGTAGCTCATTAATGAAATGAAAAAGTAGGAGAGAGTAATGGTGATACCTTCTGCGATTCTATTATGAACTTGGAATTTTTCTTTTTCACTCTCAGAAAGCATAATTCTAAAAAAATTCAACTTAGTAATTATTTACATATTTTGGCTGCTTCTGCTGTTTGAGTTTTTTTTAGTCAAAATTTTTTCAGATGCTCAACACAAAATGCTGTTCAAATAACAAAAATAATAAATCAATATTTTATATCATAAGAAGAAGTTTAAACAAATGAACTTTTTGCATGAACCATTATATCAGCACCTTAAGCTTTTTAAGGCAAACCGTGGAAGCCGAAATATCTGCACCTTAAGCGTCTAATTGTAAGGGTTAAGCCCGTTTCAGACGACACTTGATCCAGCACAAGACCTAGTATGCTAGCTGGTACTTGATATTGAGGACGAAACCCAGTATACTAGAAACCGTACTAGAAGGTTTCACACGATCATCGACCTTGTGCTTGCTATTAAGCAGTTATTCCATATGATTCCATACTAATTTTAAAAAGTGAAGATCGCACAGCGTCCGTAACGTGAACGTGATTGGTAGATGGCCACTGGGTCCTACTGGGTCTAGTAGCAAACTAGTACCGCATCAAGTACGAAATCCAGTGGCTCAGCGAGTATACTAGCTAGCATGCTTGCTAGCCAGTATACTGGTTCTGTTCACACGATACTGGAAAGCTAGCATACTAGCGAGTATACTAGACCTTGTGCTGGATCAAGTGTCGTGTGAAACGGGCTTTAAAGAAATTTTTAAATATTTCTGACAATCTTCATAAAAGTTCTGCCACTAGACTTATCTTTCACGTCCATTATATATTTATATCACTTCAGATAGTTACGCCGTGGAAACAACTTCTTCTCGATATTAAAGTATGCAATAAAAGTAATTAACTCGAAGAATATCCACTCAATATCTATCCTCGCTAAACTCAAACTAAGATAATCCTTCCCACTATTCCATATAAATATTCCATTTACATAGAACATTAGAGAAGCATACGTATACAAATAATGATAGCAAATAAATTATACTATGTACCTAAATGACACAAGGCCAAAGATTTGATTTTCGGTCTAAATAAATCTGAAATGTATTCATTTCACTCTCAAATAATCCAAGTGTATGGGTTAGCGTGGCATTGAAATCAGCAATACACTAGCTACTAGTTAGCTACTTGTTAGCGACAGATAAATGAACCGGAATTGGATTTGCTGTTGTTCCGTAGCTAAGATAAATAAGCGAATGCCATCCTAGCAAGAGATCCACTAACCCGAAACCGGAATCAAATTCGTAGCAACAATCACTAATATCGTTGCTATGTGAAAATAGCAACCACTAATGAGAAACAGAATTGACACCCAGGACAGAGTGATTTCTAATGAAATTTTAGGGTCAAGTGTAGAGTTTCCAGGTGGGAAGAAATTCTTGCCCAATACCCAAAATGTGTATGATTTCTTCCTCTTGAACCCCAATAAAGGTTAGTCATGAGCTATGGATAATTGTTCCTTTAACTTAATTATGATAAATTGCAAAATTGTGCATCCTAAGATGATTCTATAAAAATACGAGAAAAGTTAAATCTTTGCGGCTTTTGTCATTCACCTTCTCATTTAAAATGCACGTATTTGAATGAGATACTATATAAAGTTGTTAGTGAGAATTCATCAGTACTTTGGGCATGTGTTAATTGCATCCTCGATCGGGCAGCTAGAATAAACACTTTAAGTGCTGATGTCATATCTCTACGCGAACGTGTGGATATTCTAAGTGAAATTTTGATGGAGAAGACTCCAGCCAATGCGGTTTCATCCCATGAAAAAACTGCTCCTGCTGCTGGGAATACTAAAAGTTTGAAATCATCAACTCAGAAAATCGAAGACAACAAGGGCTACAAAAAAAACATGTGGCTACAAACAGCATCAAACAGCAACAGCCACGGCACAGCAAACGGCAGCTGCCACGATTATTCTAATGATTATAATTACGTATATCCGTGACTCTAGCCATACCTAACCAGCACATTCCTAAATCCCTTTTCACTAAGAAATACATCACTATACGTGATCATATGTTGTGCAATATTATATTTAATTGTGATTAAACCCGGGGATAATAAAATGTACTTGTGAAATACATAAATTGGGAAGTATAATAAAATCTGAGTTAAATCTAGATTAAATAATTTTCTGGGATATCTAGATTTTCATATCTAGATTAAACATGGATTTAATAAGGATTTAGAAATCTAGATTGGATGTTGCAAGAAATCCAAAAAGAATCTAGATTTAATCCGTTCCTAATTTGTAGGGTTGTGACGGCTGTGACATGTCATTATAAGTTACAGAAAGCATAAACAGTTGTGCTTCATTCGCATGAGTATATGCCATGATTTTTTGCAAATGAGTGCTGTCAATTAATTATCGCCACAGGACGAAATGTTATGAGAATGCCGAGCAGATAGAAAATATATTTTACTTTATTATATAGAGCGCATCCCGCACCCTCTTCCCATACTCGCATTCCCGCTCTATGTCCAAAGCCATTGTCGGCACATAGTGTTGGTTCTATGTCGTGTAGGTCGGCTGACTTTGCCGACGTCTACTATACTAGGGCATACACTGAGGTTGTATTCCGATGTCGGCCCAACATCGGCATAAGTCGGCTGTAGCTTGGCTGGAAATGCTGTAAACCAATGTCGGTTTGATGTCGTATACTTCGGCCGACTTTGCTGACATGAAAACGATGTCAGGCCGATGTCGGACCGACATATGATGCTACTGGGGAAATACATAGGTATTAGTCTACCTTCACAAAGGTAGAAATTTCTTATAAGAGCTCACAGACTTCTTTTGAGAATTCTATCAGTCTTCAGATTTCTTATAAGATGTCTTATGAGAAGTCTATAAGAATTCTATATGTCTTATAAGAATTCTATAAGTCTTATAAGAATTCTATAAGTCTTATAAGAATTTCTATAAGACTTATAAGAAATTTCCAATTGGGAGAGAGCAAGGTGAATATGCCGTAGGCAACCAGTTCTGATGAGCGAGAAAAACGTTCGATGGAAGACCTCGAGATTGGAGAAGAGAATGGCTACATAAAGGTTATAAACAAGAAGGTGCGACATAGGACCCAACCTGTGATTGGAAGTACCTAATCTGCGGACACTGGCAATTCTCTCTCCGGGATCCCAAGAGAAGTACATCTACATGTGTGGCATTTTCGTCAAGAAACGACCATGGACGAGGTCAAGGAATACGTAAGTGGAAAATTAAAAAGTAAAGTGTGTGTTGAAAGTATTGTGACCAAAGGGAACTACGTGTCTTTTAAAATATAGGTGCCGGTGACGTATGAAGACATGCTACTTGATCATGCTTTCTGGCAGGAGCATGTGCAAGTGAATAGGTATTCTTTTCAGATTGCTCGCCATGCCAGCAATCATGGATAGGACGTAAAGATCATGATACGTTGAAACTTAAACTCTTATACGCAAATATGCAGTCCATGAAAAATAAGAATAATCAAATACAAGTGTCTTTGTGCGAAGTATTGCCAGATTTTCTGTGTGTCACAGAACACTGGCTTAATGAGTTAGAATGTAATGTTAGAGTAATAGATGAGTTAACTAAAAGAATTTAATATTGTGAACTATAAGCTAATAATCTCATATTCAAGGGTGAAATATAGAGGCGGTGGTGTGGGAATAAACACCCACAACAATCATGTAGTAGCTTGCAAGGGTCTTAGCTGGATTGTCTGTGCGGAAAAAATCTTTGAATGTGCCAGCTGTTTAGTGAAACTTGTAAACGAAGCCACTTTGGTAATTGTCACTGTTTATCGTACACCAGATGGCGATTTTGATATTTTCCTTGAAAAGTTGAAACTAATCATGGAAAAAATTTGTATAAATCAAGGCAAAGTAATCCTAACTAGTGACTTCAACTGTGATATGGCATCGGTTAATGGAAGAGGGTGTCAACTTGGAGGGATATTTGGTATTCTTACGGCATGGTCCCATTAATCTCAGAGCCAACCAGGATCACATCTCACTCGTCTACCTTAATTTACAATATATTCACTAATATTGATAGGATTTCAAGCTCAACTCAATTTCATCAAACAATCAACTATGTATTATGATAGTAGAACTTTTAGTGAGGACAACATGGCATACTTTTTCTTTTTTTTTATCAAGATTGGATGTCTTTAATGCTAAGATTTTTGATGTGACTTTTGAAAATTTTTACTCAAAGTTTTTATATTTACTAGAGCGTACAATTCCAACTATCAGAAAGAAAAAACAGCGTACAAGTAATCCAAGAAAAAAATGGGTCTCTGATGAAATAGTTCAACTATCAAAACAGTTAAAAATATTATCCTATGTTAACAAACAAAACAGGAACCCAGAAACCACTGCCACTTTAGCCAAGCTCAAAAAATCTCATAGGTATCTTATAAATAAGGCAAAAATATAGTTCCCTACTGGCAACTGCCTCTGATAAGACTAAGATGGCATGGAGGATTGTCAATAGAGAACTTGGTAGAGGAAAATATCGGCATTTACCATTAGTACTTGAAAACCAGGGAGCACCAATCATGGAACCTAGAGCTATAAGTAATGCTATAAACAGGGAATTTTTGGGGCTTACTGATAATTCAATAAACAATATCGTCCCGTGTAACCATACCATCTTAACTAGCAATGGTCCAACTAATAGCCTCTTCCTCTACCCTTGCAATGAAAAGGAATTATTCACAGCAATACAGAATCTAGGAAAAAAATCTTCCCCTGCCATTGGGATGGGGTTCCTGGCTACCTTTTGCATTTCTGTAAAGAGGCAATAGCTACCCCCACTTTGTTTTTATTAAACTGGTCTTTTCAAGAGGGCATTTTTCCTGATGCATTAAAAACAAGTAAAATGATAACTGTGTATAAAAATAAAGGGGAACGAAATAATCTTAGGAACTATAGACCCATCTCCCTGCTATCTCAATTTTCTAAACTCTTTGAGAGAATATATGTACCTATATCGTTTCATACTATATTTAGAACAAAACAATTTGCTATCTGAATCACAATGGGGATACAGGAAAAAGAGATCTACTACAGCTGCTCTCTTTCAAGTTGTAAATTCTATCTTAAATTGTAAAGACGAAAAAAAATTTAATAATTAGGTTTATTCTTTGACTTCACAAAAGCTTTTGATGAGGTTGATCATGGTTTGCTCTTGGAAAAATGTGGGAAGTTCGGAATAAGAGGGGTAGCATGATACTGGATACAATCTTACCTAATAAAAAGATTTCAGAGAACATGTATCAGCACAAATGGGGCAAAATACATTTCAGATGCATTACCAATCACGAAAGATGTTCCTCAAGTGCTTTTAATCGGACCTAATTTATTAATTATTCAATGATTTGTTAACCTTAGGGAGTGACAACAATGTGATAAATGTTACCTATAGAGATGACACAAATTTCTTTATTTGTGGAAGTAATATAGATTCTTTAAATGATTATGCGCTTCAATTACTAAATAATACAGCAAATTGGTACAGTATTAACCAACTAAAATTAAACTCCAGTAAAACTCAGCTGGTACTATTCAATAAGATCCAAAACAATCGTAAATTGAGTTTAAATTTGCATGACATTCAGCTGAACGAAACTCACTGTGCAAAAACTTTGGGATTAGCTCTTCAAGACAGGGGGAAATGGGATGCTCATGTGTCAGATTTAATTCCTAAGCTGTTCTCGGCACTGTGCTGCATTCGCTTTTTGAAATGTTCTGTTTCTACCAATTTTCTACTGATGCTTTACTAAACCTACTTTTACAGCAGAGCAACATATTGCATTATACTTTGGGGGTCTTCCCCATCACTTTTGAAAAAAATCTTTTTTCTGCAAAAGAGAGTTATTAGAACAATGCTCATTTTAAGTCCTAGAACATCCTGTAAAACCTACTTTAAAAAGTTAAATATGCTCACCATCCTGTGTGTTTACATTTACAATGGGATTGTTTTTATGAAACAAAACATGGACCAAGTTGTAAAAAAATTAGGATATTCATGTATATGACACAAGAAAAAAACAGGACATACATGTTAATCACCACTTTCGCTCACTTACATTGAATGGTCCTTGGGCAATGGGCTCACGCCTTTACAATCATCTACCTAAGAAAATTAAGGATGTAGAAAACACAAATACTCTTAGCTTGAGACTGAAGACCCACTCACTGGATTTTTCATGTTATAGCGTGAATGAATTCTTTGAAAGTTAAAAAGATAGATGTATAATTATTAGTGAATTATGTTACACTGTACATGATGTACATATGTATATCCATTGTTGGCCTTCACTTTACTTTTGTTCTGACATTGGGTGTATATTCATTTATTTTCTTGTCTGACGAATCCTATATCATAGTAATTTATTTGTACACATGATCTTTGGATAATAAAGACATTATTATTACAATAATGTTTTCCATTTTAACACTAGAAGGAAGGGATGGGTCATTTTGACCCATAACACGTGTTCAAAATCAAATTTAACTACTTATTTGTGATTAGATTCTTTTTAAATTTTGTGACTTTAAGCATTTTTACTTATATTTTACTACTATTGAAAGAAAATTTCGTAATTGTTGTTGCTTAATGTTTTAATTGATGTTAAACCTAGACGGATGGCTATGGGTCATTTTGACCTATTACTTCTCTCTGTATTGGAGTCAAGGTCCTCACAATTTTTTTCCACTATAGAACACTGTTATTTATACCAACTAAAATAGGACACCTAGATGATAGGAATGTGAACAGCATTGGGTCCATTACCAGAATGAGAGGTTACAGCAGCCAGTGGTGTGATGATGGAAAAGGATAGTTCTGACCATCACTCGCCAAATTTTTTTGACCTTTCACTAGAAATACGCATGTTTGCCCAGACATATTTTGTCTCCTAAGTGTCGGCACAATACTTCTCAAAGCTGTCTAGGGGATGCGCCATGCTCAAGTTGTAAAATAATTTCTGAACCCCTATTCTTTTCCTGCAAAAGGAAATCACTCTGTGGGATGCAAAAGAGAGGAGGAAAGAGTTGTGGCTTGTAAGAGAGCAGAAAAGCCTATTCCTTTTGCCCCTCCGAGGTATTGGATTAGTGGGTACATTTTCCAGCACCGAAAAACTCATCAAACCTTCCATATGCGAAGTGATGATTAGAAAAATAAGTAGAAAGAAGTATGTTCAAAGACTGGTCGAAGAAGTGGTGGGGATCAGTGCCATACCTAGGGTAGTGCAACAGGTGCTGTTTCACTGAGCCCCGTGCCTACGGGGCTTGCCTCTTTCAGATGGCGTGGGGAAACCTGCCTATTACCCGAAATTACCGATTACTCAGTACACATGTAAATTTATTGAAATCAATTGCCAGTTTGATGGTTAATTTCCTTCTTTCCATGAAATATGCTCAAAAGATGCTACAATATCAATAAGGGAATGCAAATTTAAGGGGGCCCCTGACTTTCATTTGCACAGGGCCCCTCAATCCCCAGGGACTTTTGAATGGTGGGGATGCCAATGGAAACGAAAACCTCATTTTCCAGGAAATGCACACAGAAAGCCAAATATCAAAGCCATACCAAAGGGTCAGAAAAGAAAACACTGTCAAAATTTGAAAAATTGCACACACAAAACTGCCAATGTATGTCCTCAATGCAATAGAAGTGTTTGTGGAAACTGTGCTGAAAAAATAACTATCTATATATGTGTAAGTTGAGCAAAAATGTGATCTTACATCTTTCCAAATATACATTACATTACATTTATATGTCAGTGAATATATGTCATTTTTATGTATATTTTTTATTTGAAAAAGGTTTTATAAAATTACTATTTATCAAAAAAAAAGGAATTTATCTAAATATGCACAATTTTCAGCCACATGTCTGTAACGTTCTTGAGTTCAAGAGCCGTCGCCAAGGACGTGAGGATAATAAACAAGACAACAGAGGAAAAGGAATAAGAGATATCAGCAGATGAGAAATAATCAGACGGAAAAGTATCAAGATTTAAGATAGTTAACAAGTGTAACATAATAAGTAAAAGAGAAAAATTACATTGAATTACAAGAAAGGCTGAAGGCGATATTAGAGGGAGAAGGAATAGGCATACAGAACTACGAGTTTGAGAGTCAAAAAGAAACAGTAGAAGGGAATGGGATAGAAGCAATACTAAATGTAAGAGAGATGAGGGAAGAACAGAAAAAGAGGGATGAAGAGCAAAGAAAAACAGCTAAGGAACAGCAGGAATGGCTGAAAGAGATGATAACACGAAAGGAAAATGCCGATAGCATGAGGGTAGAGTGGAGAGAGGACCTAGAAACCCATAAGATAGAGATTGAGGAGGGGCAGAAACAAGTTCAAGAGGAGATCGAGAAGTTGATAGAAGAAACAAAAGAGAACGACGACGTAAATAAGGGAATGATGCACCGAATCCATGACCGGATAGACGAGAACAAAGAAATGGTGAGGCAGCTGTCGTCCAAAATCAGCGAGGAAGGATTAAAAATAGAACAACGCATCCATGAAAAGATGCCAAAAGATGTGATGGAAAAATTTAAGCAAGAAAATAGAGGATCGACGGCAACACCAATATCCATGGTCCAGTTGAAGGTGCCCAGTTTCGATGGACGGAGGAATTCGAGACCGATGTGGTACATCAAGGAGCTAATAGAATGCATGGAGATGTACCAGCTATCTGGAGCAGACATGATGAAAATAGTCAAACAGGGATTGAAAGAACAGGCCGAAGAATGGTTCACGGCGACAGAGCATCTATATACAAGCTTTCACGCCTTCCAAGAGATTTTTCAAAACCAATATTAAGACCATGAACAACAAATGGAAATAAGAAGACTGATGGATACGGGGAAGTATAATCATAGAGTAAGGTATCATTACTCTGTGGTATAATCAAACAGGAAGGAAAAATAGAGTGGAATATGCTACATCGAGAATAAGCCAAGCGAAGGAGTTGAGACCACCGATGGGAGACAACGAAATAATGTATCGTTTAAGATAGCACTTTGGACCAGAGGTGAGCGCGGGCATGATATCCCACAATATTGCTACATTACCCAATTTTTTGATACTGCTAGGGCGATATGATCGTATCGTGCAAGATAGAGGGCAAAATGAAGAACCAGCGATGCGATGAAGAGAACCTGACGCTAGAAGGGAACAAAGGAGACAGCAAGAGCCAGCACAGAATGGTGATAGAGCCACGTCTCAAGGAAATAACTATTACCCGTGTCGAGAAGAACAAAGAAATGCACACCAATACATTTCAACAGACTGAAGAAATGGACAATACAGAGGTGCATATCATGGACATGGCTATTACCGGTGTCAGGATGGACAAATACATACGCCACAATCAGGGGCGGATTAAGGGGGGGGGGGGGCGGCGGCCCCCCCGTAATTCCCGGGAAAATAGAAAAGATGGTAATCATTAAGGTGGTTCTCCAATGGAAGTTTTTATTTCACCAGCTCAATATAAAATGTTTAAATATAATTGGAATGTGGTGTAAAACACGGGAGACCTGCATCTTCACAAGAATGGCATTCTTTACATCGTTTGTAAACGTTTTTCAAATGTGATTAGAGAGCTTTACTCAATAATTTATCACATCTACTTTATAATATAGCCACACCAACACTACGTTCCAAGCACTTCATTTCTTTTAACTTTCCAAGGGAGGTCCACCCAGACCCCCGATTCGTTGAGAGGTATTGCATACCCCCCAGGCGCCACGGAAAGTAGTGAACCGCCCCCTCAAAACAACGGCCTTAATCCGCCCCTGGCCACAATACAATTCGTTAGACCGAAGAAATGAGCAACACGCAAGGAATGAAGTGAACTCAATAATAATAGAGGAGTAAGACAACGGAGGAGAGAGACCCCAAGGAATTCGGAAAACAGATCCCGGCACGATATTTGATAGTCCCATGAGGTCGGCTGCCAAGAAAAAATGGGCGGAAGAGAAGACAGACAACACAGTTCGAATGAAAGAGGTAATTAGTATCTTTGAATCACCCTCGGAATTTTTACTGGAGGAAGACGAGGAAGACACAAATGAATTTAAATTCCTGGAAATCGAGATACGAATAGGAGTGAAGACAACAGCACTGATTGACTCAGGGTCAGAATTGACCTGCATTAGCGAGGAGTACTATATCGAACACCAGGAATCATTCAAAAATATATTAGAATTACCAGTAAAAGGGCTACAGATAATCGGAGCAATCGGCAAGAAAAGCGGAAGAATAATGAAACAAATTTGGCCTACCCTGAAAGCTGGAAACATAACCACAACTTTGGACTAATAAAACCCGTAATAATCGGGATGGACACCCTCATGACCTTGGCTGTGAGAATTCGGTATGACAACCGAATGGTGGTGATACCACAAGGAGAAATTGAGGTGGCATGCCCATTCCAGAAGTCGGATTTGCGGACGCAAAAGTTGATGGCATATATGGAAAAATGGAAGGAAGGCAAAGCAGTGCGAAAGATGGAAGAATGTAAAGGGGTGGTCACAGAAGAAGGCATGAGAGAAAACATAGCAAGGATACCCAAGTTACCCGAAAGGGAAAAACGGGAGCTGACCAAAGTAATAAATGAACATCGGGATCTATTTAAAGAGACACCCGGATTAATAAAAGGGTACCAATATCGGATCCACGTAGAAAAGAAGGAAGAGTTCTGCACCCAAGGATATAGTATCCCTTCTCGGGCTCTCCCGGTGTAGAGCCCGAGAAGAGTTCATCACTGCAATTCGCCGGGAAAGCGTTAAATCTTACTATATAGTATCCCAATAAACTTTAGGAAGCAAGCACATGAAGCCATAAAAGACCTACAAACGCAAGGCATCATAGAAGACAGCAGATCAAGATATATTTCACCACTAGTATACGTGGTCAAGAAAGACAACACTATCCGACTATGCCTGGACGCGAGAGCCGTAAATCTTATAATAAAACCAGACTATGCAACTTCAAGAACGACGGAAGAATTATTTCAGCAATGTGCCGGAGCAAAGTTCATGACAACTTTGGATCTGACGAAGAGCTATTATGAGATAAGTCTACATCCAAGCTCAAGGAAATACTGTAGTTTCTCATATGAAGGAAGGACAGTTTACACGAATACCCTTCGGATGCTGTATAAGTAGCAGTGCATTAAGCAGAGTGTAAAGGCACGTACTGGAAAGTGAAGTGGATGAATATTGCGTAAATTTCGTGGACAATTTGTTAATAGTCTCGTGATCGTTTACTGAACATCTTGCTCACCTAGCAACCATATTAAGAAAATTAAAAGAATCCGGGATCACAATGAACTTCAAAAAGTCAGTTTTCTGTCGGAATAAAATCCGATTTTTGGCACTTGACATTACCACGCAAGGCATCACGATAGCAGAAGAAAAATATGCACCTATAAAATGGGCAGAAAAGAAGACAGACAACACAGTTCGAATGAAAGAGATAATTAGTATCTTTGAATCACGCGCGGCCCACAGCCACGCAACCAAAAACAAGTAAAATCTTTCTTTGGGTTAATTAATTACTATTCAAAATTTCACCAAAACCACGCAGAACTTACAAAGAGTTTAAATGATTTGACCAGAAGGACCGAAACTGGGAATGGACATAAGTACACGAGAAGGCATTTAAAAGAATAAAAGAAAAATTTTGCAGATCTGTTCTGCTGCATCACCCAGATCCAAGGAAAACGTACTATATTCAAACTGACGCCAGTAGATATGCCATATCTAGTCGCCTTTATCTATTAACAGAGGAAGGAGAGGAACAATAACATATAGTATGTACCACTCTGAAAGAGTTACTCACCATAAAACATGCCCTAAAGAAATATAGGAGTTTTATTTTAGGATCATGAATAGTGGTATTTACATACCACAAAGCGCTATCATTTATACTCAAATGCAGATTATTGAATACAACCTTATCCCATTGGGTACTCTACATACAGGAGTATAATTTCCAGATTAGATATTGCAAAGGAAAGGATAATGTTGAGGCAGACGATAAAGCCGATATCCATATGACGCATCGGAGAAGAATTGGTTCCCGCAGGAAGAACCGATGATAGCCATAATTCTAGCTAACCAACCATCGGAAGGATTGGCCGAAGGACTGAAGAATTTTACCCACCATAAGAGGAGAGACCCGAAGTTGGGACCTATTATAGAAGAGCTCATGGGATGGCCTGATGGGAACAGAGCCTACCGAATAGCACCCAAAGGTTTAGTCAAGGTCAAGAAGGATAGAGAAAAATTTTGCAAACCGAAAGGATTAATTTTTAAACTAATAACGGAAGTTCATGAAATGTATGGCCATTTGGGGACAAGTAAAGTATGTATATAAGTAAAATAAAGTATATATGTTAGAAGAACAGTTCACCTACCCAAAATTATACTGGGAGATAAGGAAAATTTTGGCCTCGTGTATGACATGTCGACTACTAAAGCCACGAAATCAACCCGTATATGCTGAGATGCAAGCCATAATCCCCGAATGTAAAAATGATCTCATGTGCCTCGATACAGTGGGACCACTACCTCCACGACGATATGGATACAAATATATCCTGTCCACTATCGACGCTTTTACGAAATACATAAAGCTATAACCTCTCCATCGAACAACTACCAAAACAATAGTGAAAATTATGTTTGGAAAACACATACTGCTATTAGGAACTTACAGGAGAATCTTGAGTGATAGAAGAACTCAATTCACAAATGCAATCTGGAAAAGTAAATTGGAACAAGAAGGGATCAAACCCATATTTTGTAGCAAAAGGCATCCGCAAGGAAATATGGTTGAGAGATATCATAGGACATTAAAGGTTTTGTTGAGGATTTTCTGCCAAAAGACACATTTGTCATTGGCAGGATATTTAAAAACGGTTGAAACCTGTATGAATGATTCCCATTACACTACCACATAAATCACACCAACGGAGGCACAATTTGGAAACAAACCGGAAAGAGTATGGGATGAATGGCTCAATGTAGAAGAACAGAGGGAAAACAGAGATATGGCAGAAACGATGGAGAGGATAATGCAAAACTTGGTAAGAAAAGGGAAATATAGGACAAGTAGGGCAAATAAAAGAAAGGGACACAATCCAATCAAGTTTACGGTCGGAGATAAGATATTAATACAAACCTGCATGATCTCAGACCGAGAGAAAGGGATATACCAAGGTTTTCCCCCACTCTTCGAAGGTCCCTATATTATTAGGGAGTTTAAAAGGGCCAGTGTCATGCATAGTATTGTACCCCACGACAGGCGAAATACGAGGTACCTTCCACGTGAGTAACTTCAAAAGGTACAATGAGGAAATAGTCGGGGGTGCATCAGCTGACGACAAAATGATTCGAGAAACTGAGGAAGAAAGGGCGGGAACGTCAGCGGAAGTGGAGGGAGTGTGGACCGGAGTAAGGGAACAGTGCTGGACCAAAAGTGAACGATAAACAGGAGGAAGTTGATATTATGAATGAATGGATGTGAAATGTAAATGATGATATTAGTGACCGCAAGAACTGAAGAATTGAAATATTGTTTAGTGGTTATAAATTATGTTATAATTTGTTTGTTTGTGTATTAAAGTGATGTAGTGTTATATTTGGTATCGATAATAATGTTGATATACTGGCAGGTCAAAATGAAGGCATTGGGGCAACACCTATAAATGAAGTAATTCTGAAGGCTTTGAAAAAGGATACTTTCAAAAGAATTTCAGTCTATTTTTCAATGGGGCTAATGTAACGTTCGTGAGTTCAAGAGCCATTGCCAAGGACGTGAGGATAATAAACAAGACAACAGAGGAAAAGGAATAAGAGAAATCAGCGGTCGAGAAATAATCAGATGGAAAAGTATCAAGATTTAAGATAGTTAGCAAGTGTAACATAATAAGTAAAAGAGAAAAATAAAGTGTTACATGTCTTTATTTTCAAACTGCTATGCTTGAGAATAGCCTAAGATGAGCACTGCTGAAGAGGATCAGCTGAAATAATTTTAATTATTAACAATTAATTAGTAAAAATTATTTTTATTGCTAATAATGTGTAGATAAAGCCTTCTTAATGTCATTTGTGTGAAAAAAATAATGTACCTGGAGAAAAAAGTAGCTATTCAATGCTGGAAAATCTTTATGAGTCAAAATGACCCCTGCCCATCATTCTAAGTAGTGCGAAACTCCCGTCCTCCTAGTGTTAAGGAAGCCTCAAATATAACATAAACTAAGCAAAAGCTAGACTGTTTATCAGATAATGGTAACCCTGATCAACATCCAGGCCAGGAGGTGCCTACTTCATGGAATTCCTAACAATTTCCATTTAGGAACTTCTGTCTAATCACGCTTCATTTTGTATCAACATGTTTCGGGAGCATTTCTACCCCTGAACATGACTGCATGTGCCCTGACTACAGCTTTTCTGTAAATTTACTGTCAATCTTATAGTCATTGTTACCGATAAACTAGGAAAACTAAATAAAAATGATAACTATGGGAATTCTTGAGAACTCTCAAGAAATACGATATGTCTTGTAACCTGAAGGTTCCAAAATGCTGGGAATTTGGAAACCTTAGTCAAGTGGATGGTTCACAGTGAAGTACAGAATAGCTGTTTTATGAAAATATAATTCTGCTTTTAAGCTTTGTTTAAATATAATAGAGATAATTACAGAAAAAAACACTATAAAATAACGAATAAAAAAACAACTTTAAGAGGTAAGTTATAAAGAAATTTTTGCAAAGTAAAATTCATTTAGTCAATCTGACTCCTTTCTCATAGATGAAACTGGTTTCTTTAATGCACACCTTAAACAACTGATGTAGCCATATGTTGAGACTATGCTTTTGAAGAAAAGAAAAACTCACTACAACACAAAGGAACAATAAACAGAACATAATACAATACCATAAACAACCTCACCTAGTAGCCTAACAAACTCTACATCATCAAATTAGAAAGTCATCTATAATCAAAAGTGAAGATGAGACAAGGGAAGAAATTTGCTAGTATATAGTCTCCCCATCCACAAGATCATACTATCATACAATAGCGACAGACTTAACAGCTGAGATGAATGCCTGTTTAGTAGAGCAAAATAGCTGTTTTTTAAATGATCATAATGTTGGGAATGGCCTAAGGAATGCCATAAGGGGTCGTTCAAGTATAACGTAAGATGATTTATGCCATTTTTGACCCCCCCTCCCCCTATGTAAAACAAAGTAAGATTTTCCCAACCACCCCCTTCCTCTCAGTCTTATGTAAGACGTTAGATATTTGTGTCTACTCTTCGTTAAATGCTCGTTTTCTGCAGTTTCATCTTTCCATAGAAGCCATCATACAGCTTTGAGCACTGGATATCATATAATTATGCGGTCTTGGAGTACCACATTCATTGAGCATGGAGGTAATGTAGTTAGCTAGTCAGGCGACAGAATACGAGCATTGGTGCAGTGGTGAGAATACAGAAAATACGCCATTAACAAGCGGATGCTCCATATCAATGCTAAGTTTCATTCGGAAACGATACAACATTTCAAGACAGACAAAACTCTGACAAATTGGTTCCAGACCCTCTTCCCCCCTTAATAAGACAAAGTTAGATGATCCCAACCCCCCACCCCCAAAAACGTCGTACGTAATACTTGAAAGGCCCCTTAGCAGCAGAGATTTTTATTAACATTTGTAAATATGAAAGAGTACCTATCTGAATATTGTATTTATTACGGCTTTCTGTGTCAGAGTACCTAGTGAATAAATTAAAATAGTAAATATTCATCAAACTAGTGTATTAATTGCCAGAAGTCAGACAAGTGTATCCCGCATGAAGGTTTATCGTTTGAGACTATTTTGAAAGCATTCCACACACTGGGCTACATATAGCAAAATCTTATATCAATGAATCCCTGAAATGCTAATTGAGATTACATGATAAAGCATTAATGTTCGCAGAACATATTTCACTAATTTTTCATTTAAAGGCATGAAATATACAGCAGACATTAAATTAGGTATGAAAAAGGCTGATGAAAATTCATGTTTACCAAAATTGTGGTACTGTCTACAAATTCAAATGAAGTTGAATAACTTTACAGGTAATGTACAAATTCACACTCATTTTGGTGTATTGAGAAATTTCGATCGAGGTTAGTGTTATCAATAAACATAAGAAAAAGCTTATAATAAATTAACAGAAAACTACATAGGTACATGAAGCTGCCTCAGTGGTTTGCAAAGCAAGAAAGGATGGATGAAAGACAATTGCTTCGTAAGACAGTGCAAATTTCGCACAGCGTAACATCTTCAGTTTAAATATCTCTCATGTAAAACCATTTATGAAGGTAATAAACATTCACTCAAAACAAAAAGTATGAAAAAAAGAGATGAATGAATCAACCAATCAACAAAGAATTTGTTTACAACCCTCTTAACACAGTAACGAATCACACGGAGTACAAACGCAATCACGTGATCTGGTAGGTGGTAGCTCTTCTCTTTGGGGCCATTCAAGTACTACGTAAAGTGATTTTGGCAACATTTGGAACCCCCACCTCCCCCATGTAAGACAATGTAAGATTTCATGAACCCCTCCTCTCCCAATCTTACGTAAGTTGTCATAAATGTTTTGAAGCATTCACAAAAATAATAATACATGGTCGATTCCATGTCCAAGTGCGCAAAAATTCAACTCACCCCCTCCGTTCTTTAAATTTTTTTTACAAAATCATAGGTCCTTTTGATTAACGCAGAAATATGAGATTTTAGTCAGATATTGATAACGGTTTTCGATATTTCGCGATTCATAGTAGGTGCAACTTGGAAAACATTAGATCTTCATAACTACGATGCCTACAAACTAATGAATGCAGGAATTTATCATACCTTTTTCAATAGTTTAGCATTAACTCAGGCATACTACCACAGTGGTATTCTAAAAAATTTTTCGTCCGATGATAATATGTATAATAAGTTGATAAAAATAAGATCTCGGAAGTATCTAAAATCTTAAGTAAGATTGTCTCAGATCCCCTCATCCCCCTATGTAAGACAATGTATGAAAATCTCAACTCCCCTCACTCCCAAAACGTCTTACGTAATAGTTAAATGGCCCCAGAGAAGCATAAATTTTAGCAAAATGTAATACACAATGAGCCATTTGAGTAAAAATTTAAGATAAGCAGGAGAACAGAGGTTACAACAGGTGCAGCAATATTTTTACTTTGGGAGCATTCCAGGAGGAAATTAGGTGGAAGATATACAAAAGAGGCAAAGTAGGTGGATGGAGGAAGTAAGATTGAAGAGAAAAAGAAAAGTAATTAGGTGGGTAGAATGCTGGGAAAGAGAGAAGAGAAGAAGGATATGTATTATTATGCAATGAGGAGAGGTGTGGAATATCTTGAACTGAAGAGAGACATTAAGTGTGGAGGCAGTGTGCTCTACAAAGGGCTATAGGAGAACAGCAATGGATCCATCAAAACCTAACTGGTAGAACACCAAATACTGTGGGGTACTTGGAATTAGTTGTGATGAAATAGCCGAGGGTGAGAAAAGACTTTAAAGGACACACGAAATGACAAATATGATAGGAGACTATTATAATGGTTTGAGCATGTTGAGATGATAGATAAGAGTAAAATTGCCAAAGAGAAACATGATAGATGAGCAAATGGGTACAAAGCTGTGGGTGAATGTGTTGGAAGACGCTCAGAAGAGAAGAAACACCAGGAGTCAGAGGAGCAAGATGAGAGGAAGCATTACATTTTGCATAGATGGGATAGGTGCAAGATAAGTATGGAAGGATATGTCAACATGAAAGATATTAATGAATCAGAGATTGTATTATGAACCTTCAGCTGTCCTGGGCCAACTTACAGCCCACTATGCTACTTAGTATTCCTGATTCCAAAGGCAATTTTCCATTGTAACCAGCTATCATGCGAAATTACAATCCATCAAGGATGGCACAAGCAAGGCAGAGTCATGCTTCAAAGAAGCCGGTGTTTACAAGGAAAGATCCTATATCATCATACGTTGTAAACAAGCAGATGCAAAAAGTTTTGACTTGCCATAATAAAAAGTAAAGAATGTGTTCGATACTGAGGAGGAAAAAGGTTGGCAAGCCGAAAGTCTGTGGTTCAAATCTTGAACCCGGTCTTTTTACAGCAGCAATTTCCAGCTGAAACCATTAATTTAGTAAAGTTTAATATAAAAGTAAAGAGCTTCTCTTGGGAGACTTTTGTAGAGATTTTGTAAAATAATCGACTGTTCTGAAAATTGTACTGAAAATGCAAATTCATTGCAGAACTTCCAAAAACTTGCTGCAATGATTTTTGAGTTAGGTAGTTAACTGCTTTTTGGAGTGGCGTAAAGGACATGCACGAATGCTCATAAGCTCTCTCGCCATACTTCTAGTTACCCAAACCAAGGTATACAACATCGCAAGAAACATCAACTTTCCAATTAGGGAGTGCCATCATAATATAGTGCGCTATAATCTCCTTCAAATTCTCTTGAATATCAAAATCTTAAGTTAAACGAAAAAAATAAATCGCACGTAAGTTATACACGTGTAAAAATCGCTGATAATGACAGACCTACAATCGCTAAACGGATATTAAAAGCCGAAAAAAACATAACGACTAAGGATGCGATTCTTAGGAGACGTATCTAGTCGGCCGGGAATCGCCTTTCCAGGGAAACTACTGGAATCCGTGCTGATGAAAATAACCGGCAAACATAAATTATAGCACCGCACGAGAAAAAAGGCTTTATCTCTTTCAATACTATTTAATTTACGGCCAATAATAAGTCCGTTGCAAACCCAAATCACGTACACCGTAAATGTACATGAAAAACATCTAATTTATTAAATCGCGGAATAATTGATTATAATTTACCGTTTATTTCTTTGGAGAAGTTGTGCGCTAGAGCAAGCTTTGGGAAAATCGTAATTAAGACCGAAAGAACGACTTACTTATTGATATTAATATTTAAAAGCTTTTTAAAAGTTTTTTCCCGCTGGAAGCAGGATTTCAATAATTTAAAAAGACGTCTGAATGATGTAAAGATTGACAATAAAACGCCTAAAAATTTCACTTTCTTTCACTCAAAAATACAAACGGAATGATAATGACATGCATCTATTTCCCACAACAAATCATAGAAAGTAAATAATCAACGACGATTTGCTTCGTATTCATAACATATGCCAGTCAGGGTTACAAACCCACCCGCGTAACTCCCAACAAACCCAGCCGTGATTTGGTGAAGAGTGAACAAAACCACAGGCTAAATAAATCGCGGCGCCGTGCAATACTTAAATTAAATTAGATCCTTACTTTTCGAAGCATGGTAAGAGAGAGGAACAACGCCGCGGCTCTTCACTCGAGACGTTCACCGACTCTCGACTACTCAGATTTATTTCCGTGATTTCTCGTTTCTCCGAGTTCTATTTTCACCCAACTACGCACCCCTAGAACTGACTCGCCACGGAAGCACATCGTTATGAAACGGAAAAACACCAAACGGTCTCAGACTTATCAGTCAGAGCATGCGAGTAACTTGGCTAGAAATCAATGTACTTCACACGGTTCAGCCGGCTTTTAGGGTTACATAGACAACGCGGATACTTGGTGTCTACGCAAATAGAAAATGCACTGAAAAGGTTAATTTTTTGTCATCCACAGGGTAAGATGAGGAAAGACCGACAAACGGAATGAACACCTTGCAAGAGAGCGTCAGGGCTTATCACTCCTGCCGTAGATAAGGGAGGTATTTTCTGTGAGATATAAGTGTGGGCTTAGGTATTATCCGTCACAGAAACGAAAAAAAAATTCATTACCTCCTTTGTGGTTCCTTGGGGACCCGGCTGCTTCGCAGTCCAATTCTTCGCCACCATTATTAATTGACTTCTACACACACGAGCACACAATTAAATCCTTAAGATGGAATTGAAAACATCGTAGATTGATGGCTACGAGCCATTGCAATTCATTCGCCCGACCTGAAGGTCATTAAGAAAAAAAAGGTGCTTCCTAGACCACCAGACACATAATTTGATAAACAGCACAATAAAAACACGAAAATGATTAATTCCTATATCACAAACACATTCACTGATCTATTGACGCGGACCGCCGACGTGATATTAACAGACAACTTCTAGGGCTCCCAACATTATCACAAGACACAGTGGGGGGAGAGGGTTCACGGTTGACGGGTTCCGATGTATGCCTTATACACATTCCCTCGACCAAAACAGAGCATGACAGCACGAATCGACCTGATTTCTAAGGGGTGCGGGAGGGGTGAGAGCGAAAAAGAAACTGAGATGTCTATGGGGGTGATCTTCCACGTCCAACAGCTGGGGTTCTTGAATCTATGGAGCGTCTAGAGACAGCAGGCGGTGGTGAAGGGGGGCATGAGCGAGGGAAGGAGGCGGGTTCCAACGTCCAGGGAAGCGCAGGGTCAAACCGACCGAGGTTTAGCTACGCGCATCTACCGGATCAATAAGTTTCCATGACAACGGGGGACCTGAGTCCAAAACACCAGACCAACAGCGCGGCCGCAAAGACGCGCCGCGGTGAACGAACTCCCCCATGATGGTGTTAACGCCCTTTAGAAAGTCGGTAATGAGTCACGGAAGATGAATACTATGGAGGATTTATTAACATTCCTTTTCCCCGAGTTCGTGAAGCTAATCAGTGACTGTTGGCACATATAAATACATACGGCGCGGACATACGTTGAGAAATAATTGAAAATTTTTATTTTTTTAAATCAACAGGGAGCGTGAAATCGGGATTAATTAATACGTATGTACACAAATTACGCCTCCACTACTCGAGGCAGGAAAAACAATGACATTAGTAAGATGTGTAAAATCACTTTTGCTCATTATTAAACTGAAAATATCGGCGGGTTCAAAATGAAAAGTTTCGGCCCTATTAGGAATGATTGTTAGATACATATGGCAAGGAATTACAGGGGATGGAGGAGTTTATTTTTGCTTTTTTGTATCATTAACCTTAAAGATATCGGTTTCCAAATTTCCCTGCCAGGTAGCAAAGAGACAGCAGAATTGTTTATTCCTTCATGCAACTTTTAAGTATCTTCCTATTGTACCTAACGATTCTGTTTGAAGCTATAAGGCGATTTTTTTTATTTTCAACAATTATGATTTAATGTCCTGGGTAGCCTCAGCATTATATTTTAAAGGTAAAACCCATGCATTTCATCTCAGCTACAGTGCCTGACAGATAAAAGACTTTTTAATGAATTTTTTTTCTTCCAGGAGATATAGGTACCTATATCGATTTTTAAATTATTTTAGTTCTTTAACAACATTTCGCATTTTTATACATGCTTCTTTAGGGCTCAGAGAGAGTTCCGTCTGAATGTATTGTATTAATATTACCTGAATATAACATATTTATAAACCATATTGGTACATGTATATATTAGGTATCATTGTACAAAAAATTTCAGGCGGAACTCTCTCTGAGACTTGAAGAAATATATATAAAAATGTGAAACACTGGTAAAGAGAAGTAAATTAAATTAAAAATTAATAGATCTATATCTCCTGAAAGAAAAAGAGGTCATGAAATAAGAGGTCATGAAGAGGAATCATCGAAATGAATTTTTTGTTGCAACCTTTTTCTAAGCTGCCACGTTATGTTAATCATTTAGTTGACTCAAGGAAAAATTAATATGAAGTACATTTTTTCCACGTGGTGAAATTCACAAATTAAAATGAAATTTTAGAACATAGTTTAACTGTAAAGAAGTTGGATTGGGTGTTTTTTAAATGACCGCTTGGTAATGATTGCTATGATGATTTCATTTTTCACTAATAAGGTCAACAGAAAGATATACATTTTAAATATCAAATATATTGAATGAAAATTCTTCTCGGGTTACATACCAGGTCAGGTCTCTTTGTTGACATCCCTGTTGAAATTTCAATGAGCAACTCATTCAACATCTTCAGAAGCCCATGAAGAATTTACATTCAACATTTGTCGGAAAAGAATCAGTTCTTACATAGCAAATATATTGCCAGACAAGTGAACTATGGAATAATTTCTAATTTTGTATTTATTTCCTTTCCATTACATTTCAATGGGCACCCTCAGCTATTGCATAATTAAGTACCCTATGCCAAGAACTCCATTAAACAGTAGGTAAAGAGGAATCTAAAAATCCCCTTTAAATAGTCACAGACCCTAAGTTCAAACTCATAAGCAAGCATAGTATCAGACAGATTGGAACCAGTGAAAATTAAATAGACAGAAATGAATTACTCAAATTCTTAACAATGATTCTCTATAAAACAGCTATCAGTAAGACAAGATTTGAACATGCGATGTAATTCTGATATAGAGTAAAGTGAAATTTGAAGGTGGTTGAAATTTGTTTTTTTCCTCTCCTGTTTCCTTCGGTGTAAATAATGATTTTAGTCATGAAAGCTGGGATCCACTGTACTGATAAAGCATGAAGTGAAAGGGAAACCGTTCAGTATTTTCCTGTGGAGCCATGGTGAAGGTCATTCCACTTGTACACAGAGGCTCTCAACTGAGCGAATCCAAAAGGCTTTCAAGGCCACGCGAATGCCTTGATTATCATGGTGTCAAGTTTTTTTATGCATGACCACATCACAGAACCATACAGCAAACAACAATAATTTAATATTGAGTGGACCTCACATTAAAATTAAATGGTAGTCTCAACCATAAAATGAAGAGGGTGAAATACCAGATAAGAATTTGGATAATTCACAGCTTCGGAGAAGTTCATGAATATAAAAAAAATTTACCCAAAAAATAAATACCATCTTCCATACTATGATACATCTACAAAAGGTTTAAGTCTCAGAGATGGTTTTGAGAGTTCACCAAACCAACTCAACTCTCAAGCAGAGCAAATCAACTTCAAACTAGAATAATTCTAACCATACATAGTCAAATATTTCAGCCGAACTAACTACCAATAACTTTCACCAACATATCCACCATGCTTCCTCATAACAGTGCAATTTGCTTCAAAGGGAATTACTTCACTGGTATTATTTTATTTTCTCAACTGACATAATAGGAAAACCA
The DNA here is from genome assembly GCA_963573305.1 of Pyrrhosoma nymphula. Lineage (NCBI taxonomy): Eukaryota > Metazoa > Arthropoda > Insecta > Odonata > Coenagrionidae > Pyrrhosoma > Pyrrhosoma nymphula. Next base: position 66,388,085 of record OY754337.1, on the reverse strand, counting down.
CGCTTTTTACAGGAATGATAACTGATATTGACCAATGGTAATATAGTATTTTAATGACCATTCACTCAGTGTGGTGTAAATATATGGACAGAGCATTATACATATTATTATTTAGTTATGACTGCATAAGGCAAGAAAATATTAACCAAATCTATTAATAAGTCTGCTGAATAAGAAATGCCAACTCCTACTAAGTAATAAAATATGTAATGGGCCCATGGGCCATGCCAGGGAATGCATACTTGCTTTTCATCACTTGTTTTTAAACTTCTAATTGACTCGGGGCCCTTAGGATACTGCAATCAACACCTAGGCATTGTGTTTCCTAGGGACAAAACCACCAGCATTCATAGAGCATCCACTTTTGAGACAGAAATTAAACCTTTGGGTTAATAGTGAATATCTGACCCACTTAACTAACCAAGATGACAAGTAGTAAGCTCGGAGAGTAAAGCAAATGTAGAATGTACTTAGCAAAAAATATTTGGATGACTAACTAATGAAAATAAAATAATACAATATACATGATGGATTTTCTTCATATTTTCTTTACAAAAAAGTGTTCACTTTACCCTAGGTCTGCTATCCCTACATCTACTATCCCTAGGCCTACTATTTCCTCAACAGCTAGTAATTCACAATGGAACCACTTTAAATCATTTCGATTTTGTGCAGAGCACTGGTTACAAAAGTCATCATTTATTAAATCAAAAATATGAAGGGATATCATTGTGCAATCAAGATCTCCATATTATTTTCCCTTTGAAAGCATTTCATACAAAATCTCAATACATTATTAATAACGTACACCAATAATCACTGAATTCTTCTTTCTACTCTTTCAACAATAATGAATCGCCAGTTTCTTGACATTTTTACGTACGTTCTTAACAATAAATACTAAAATCTTCACATCAAGTATTAATTATAACTGAATAAAGTAAGGTAAGGAAAGTAGATACATGTAATTTCACTAAGAGAAAATCTAGAAGCCTCAGAATAGGCAGAGCAGCAAAGATCAGATCCATTGTAATCATTTTCAACGCTGCATATTATCCAATAACGTCCTGCCAATATGAGCAGTGAGAAGTAATTCATAACATTTAATTTCTCACAAAACAATTTAAAGGGGTTCCATTGTATTTTCTGGCTCACTATATTTCTTTTAACTGGCGAAGGAAAATGACCTTAGATACAGGCTCCATGCTGAGTAGTACGGCTGTTTTAGGGGCCAATTGCTGCACCACACCACACTGCAGCTGTGCACAATGGTTGCAGAACCTGATGATGCAGTCACTGCACTCAGGTTCCACACAATATCTCTGTATTAAAAGAACCAACCCTTTAGCTGGGCCCACAAGAAAAGTAACTCCATTTAATTAACCATTTCACTGCTATTCATATGCATAACGCATACTATGTTGAGTCATTGGCATTTATAAACATCCATTACGCAAGTATAAGATGTTAAATGAAATGCTAATCGTGGAATTAACATTGTGAAATAAATATTTCAATTTGGACCTCAGCAGCAGTAGGGTGGTTGAATACCTACTTTGTGGCTACTTTGTAATTACATGCTTAGAATGTGTAAATTTGTAGGGTGGCTTGTAGATGTTGATATGCCATTTTTGATCCCTGTAACCTTGTGTGGCGACTGCAAAATCTGCAATCCTGTCTTAATAATCTGAATACTAGTGCAAGAGTAATACTTTCTGCCCTGATTTTTTTAGCAAAATGTTATTCTTTCTATTTTTTTTATCTTTTTGTATTGGAAAACAATATTATGAAATACTTTTCAAAATTAATATTAATATTTTTCAGAAATATATATTGTTCCCAATGTTACGATGAACTATGACGAATTGGAATCATTCATAACATGGTATGGTCTATAGCATCCACAAAAACAAGTGATTTCAATAGGAATCACCCAGACCCAAGGATTAATTTCGATGGACCAACTAGGATGATACTCAAGTCAAGACGAAGGATACTAAAGCAAAAGTAAAGACAGAATAAAATGGGCCAAATCTTTGATTCTGACACTGGAGATGATGGACTCCGCACAGTTCTATTCAACATAGCATTGCACAGTATCAAAGTAAAATCAACGGAAGGGATAAAATTAGTGATGGGTTGAACCCATAATTCATTAAATCCGAATCCTGAATCTAAATCTCTTTTTTTTTATCAAATCTCAAATACCGAATTTTGAACATGAATCCTGCTAACACCAAATTATGAATGCTCCTTTTCATTACCAATACATATATGTATGTGAAAAGTTAATCCTGATCCATTATTTATTTTACTGTAAATTTATGAATGAATAGTCGCTCTAAGTTTTTCCCTCATACACAAATCTAATAATTTAGCTTTAAAGGAGCAATAAAATTAAGCAGAAATTTGTTTCACTATGGAATTTATTATTTCTTAAATTAAGACTGCTAAAGAAAGCTAAGTGAACACAAAAATACGATAATTTTTGCAATTGAAATGGAGCATTCTTAGTGCCTCAGGATCTAATCTGTTTCTTTTAGTATTAACCACATTGTTGAGAGTACTGAAAACTCTCTTTAAAAATACTGATGCTACAGCAGACCAAATGTGGTTTCGTAGAAGACTTTTTAAACCCTTCCAGGGTTCCATACTGCATTAGTGGAGTTAGAGACAGGAAATATAATATTGCCACAAGATATGTAATTCGCAACTTTATCAATCATATTTTCTGTTAAAAGTAATACCTTATTTCACTATTGGGCGATTCCAAGCAAGTGGTCATACATGAGTATTTCTGGCACAGGTTTTAATTCTTGGCACAAAAGATGAAATATTAGCTCTTGATATTCATAGATGTAAATGATAGGGCAATTTGAATACATATCTTAAATTAGCACAAAATGGCATGACACACTTGAAAACTGTGACTCCAACAAATGCAAATCTAAAGACCAGGTTTTGACTGTAATGACATGATAAGGAGACAACCACCTCACAACCACTCACTCCTCCAAAATTTGGTCACATAGGGTTGCTACAGACCAGAAATTATGAACTTCCAGTACTTTTCCAGGTTTTCCAGACCAAAATTTCATTTTTCCAGGTTAAAATATCCATTCTAGCGTAAGCGGGTATTTTAAAGAAAGTGCAAGTATAAGAGAAAACTTATTAACGCATGCACACCATATAGTGATAGCAATGCGCATTATAGTGAATGCATGAAGAACAGGTTACTTTTTAAACATTTTAGTAAACAAAAATCCAAATCTAACTATGTAATGGGTTATGACCACTAGTACTACACCTCATCCCCCTGCATACCTACCAATGGCGAGCGGCGACATTTCAAGAAGAGCATATTTCTGCATTTCTCTCTAGCTGAGACAAACTTGAAAGTGAGATAAAAAATTATCCTTCAATAAAAGCATCTCCTCTGTATTTACACCCATGATATAAAACCCATCGCAGTTGTGGTTTTCTAATGACTACATAAAATCACAAACAATGTTGTTTACGTGTAAATCGTTAAAGTTGATGTTTCTCAACGGAATTTCATGTAATTTTTAGGTAAAAATGAACAGTAGGTGTGACGATTATGCAGAAATCCTTAATTTAAGATGTCCATCGATATTAAGTACTCAATCGTATTTCAAAGTCTGCGTGGCCAGAGGAAAAATTCAAATCGTATCGGCTGCTGTACCACTGGCACATGCTCGGACTGAGGTGGAACAGGAGGATTTTTCCTCATGTTGATTCACGTATTTTACTTCACTTAGTTCCCTTTTCAAGGCTGGTTAATTGAACCAATATTTACTTCCCCACAGCGCTTGAAATTTTCTTAAATTATAGAGACCGCAAATTTAGCATCGTAAAAAAATAGTTTTTCCGTCGTATTCATATTTCAGGAATATCTACAAAATTCTTTTCCGCTAAGGTACAAAATAATCAATTTTCTGAACTATGTGGTAGAAAGAAGTGATTATTTCACTAAGTCAGCAGTTTTTTATACTCATATTTTCTATTTTTAGGAAGGTAGCTTTTTAGCAGGTAGCTAGTTTGTTGAATAAAAAATAATAACATTATTGGAATAATTTCAAAGAGCCAATTGGGTGCTAAAAATATTCCAGTTAGCATATGCATGAAATCTTGAATATTAGGGACCAATGTACAAAGCATAGATTAAATACATATGTACTTGCAATTTAAGGTAATACCGGGGCTAATAAGCTCCTTTCAGACGTTTGCCTCTAGCCCAGTAACGGCTTTGCTGTGACAGCTGGAGACTTGCAATTTTTGTCTTCTGTAGATGAAGAGTCATTTGTTGATTTAAGTGGAGTAACTTTATCATGAAGTGGTTGTGTTTTTTTCATAAAAATAGCAAAACTTTTGTTTTTTCGAAATTTTTTGCTAATATTCCGGGGCATGTTGTGAAGGCTAGATTCCGAAATGAGGATTTTCAGCCCACTTGAATCGAAGAATCATCTTTCATATATGCAAAAAATCAACAACCATTGACGCTTTTTTCATATTAAGGCTATAGCAATGTTAAGGCTACAGCAATGTTCATCATCATCACCTGTGGAGTTGCTAGTATCCCATCGAGGGCATCCCCAAGTGGCTGAAAGGGGAATGCTCACCCGATATGGTGGGTACCGGGGAAATAAAATACCCAGGTTGGACCAAAACTAGCCCTTTGCCAAGGTTACCGTGCAGACCTCAATGGCAGTGAAGGCAAAGAAGGGGTCCTTCGGCGGATCTGGCAAAAGAGGCGACCCCTCCTGCTTAGGGTAAATAGAGCCAGAACTCCTGCCTTGTAGATAGAGAGTGGATCTCAAAGGCTAAGGGAGATAACCTTAAAAGAAAACAGGTAGCCTGCGAATGCAGGTAGCAGCCACACCAGCAGGATCGGAGGTGTTTTGGTTTATGGAGTGTGAGAACACGAATTGGTTTATGGAGTGTGAGAACAATGAATGATGCAGGCACTCTGAAAATTTTAGAAAAGGAATTAAAGGATTATAAAATAGATATTCTTGGCCTTAGTGAAACTAGATGGAATGGATTTGGGGAAATAACAACACAAGAGGGCAACACGTTGATATACTCAGGGAAGGAAAATGAAAATGATGAGAGGCAAGCAGGCGTGGAACTGCTGACCATTGATAAAGCAAAAGATGGACTTCTAGACTGGAGGCCAATATCGGGTAGATTAATTCCAGAAAGATTTAAATCCAAGGTAAGAAGTATATCTATACTACAATGCTACGCACCTACCAAAGAAGCAAGACATAATCATTGTAATGTGTGATCGAAATGCCAAGGTTGAAACTGATAATACTGGAGTGGAGAAAACCATGAGGAAACATGGTATTGGGGAAATGAACGAAAATGGCAATAGATTCATTAACTCCTGCGGAGATCATGAACTGGTGATCGATGGTAATTTATTCCCACACAAATTATGCCTAAAGACGACGTGGATTTCACCAAATGGTTTAGTGGCCAACCAGATTGGCCATTTTGCTGTCACTAGAAAGTGGAGAAGATGACTTTTAGATACAAGGAACAGGAGAGGGGTGAATTGTGGAAGTGATCACAATATTGTTACAGCCAATGTCAGACTTAAGGTTGCATCACACAAAGCACAATTAGAAACAAGGGAAAAACAGCACAATGTGGAAAGACTGAGGCAGAAGGAGATAAAACAAGAATTCAGTATCCATTTACAAGACAGATTTGATTTATTGGAGTTGGAAAATGCAGGCATTGAAGAGGAGTGGACTAAATTCAGGGATATAATGACTGAAACCAGTAAAGAGGTCCATGGCTATAAGAAGAAGAAGATTTTGTGAGAAATTTATGGGCCAATATGTAATGTAGAAAACTGAGGCACATTATAAAAAAGAGCTACATAAGTTGATACAACAGAGTGATATATGTATAGGGTGCATTCTTAAGGGTTCTCAGCAGGTACGAAGAAAGCCCTGGGACAAATTCCACAGGCTGAAGAAGTATTTAGGTTAGGAGCTATAAGGTGGAAGCAGTAGTGTCCAGGGCCATCCCAAGGGATTGAGGGGCCCTGTGCAAACAAAAGTCGGGGCTCCCCTAAGTTTGTGTTCCCTTTTTGATATTGTAGCATCTTTTAAGCATATTCCATGGAAAGAAGGAAAGTAACCTAAAAAATGGCTAATGATTTCAAGAAATTTAAATATGTACTAAGTAGAAGACAATTTTGGGAAATAGGTGGGTTTCTCCACACCATCTGAAATAGGCAAGGCCCTCATAGACGCGAGGCCCAGTGCAGTGGCACCTGTCACACTACCCTAGGGATGGCACTGCTAGTGTCATGGAGGGAATATGGTACCACACACAGCCACCACGTAACAACCTTTATTCTTCTTTTATAGTATCCTCAATTTCTTGTTAAATATTGGCATCATTAACTCATAGACATTATCTGGGCAGAAGTGGTATTGACATTGGGTCACCTTTTAATTTTACATCATCTGACTTAATTCCTCTGGACCATTAATTTACATAAGACAGGTTCCACAGAATTATTCTAGTGCCAATTTATAATAAGATAAAGCATATAATGACATGAGAGTATCTAAAAAGATGACCGATTACCTTACTGGACATGTCCAATGTCATGTATTGGATTCATAGATTCAACAAAAAATTAAAACCCAACAGCTTCCAAGATCCAGATGCGATCTAGCAAAGTTGTTTTTTATACTTTTTCGCAGTGAAAAGGTTAAAAAAAATATAAAAAAAGGAGAGTAAGAGATGACACTACCTATTTCTGGGTCCCAGAAAGCTACATACCCCACCTATACAATCATGCCTTTTTAACAAATTACTTGACACACAGAAAAAAAAATGCTGGCAGTTAAGCAATCAAAATAAATTATCATGCACAATACCATAGCCCAGATCACACTAGAGACTAATAAAATAAAATGCTATAGGTTATTGAATTTAAATGCTCCCATGAAAGTTGATATGTACAAAGCTGCAAACTAAATACATTATCACAATGGCGTGCGCTTCTATGTTATGCCATGTTTCTTAATGATTGTCAAATAACATATAAGGAATGTAGAATCAGTACCAATATTTTTTGGTATTAATTTAGCAATTCCAATTATGATTTCTAAAGTATGTTGCTACGGTCATTCAAATCTTAAGGTCAAACATTTTTCATAAGCTTCTACAACATATTTTCAATTGACTGGGTTTTACTATCTCGGGATACCAAGTTCCATTCACATGATTAGATTCTGTGACTTTAAGATATAACGTATGCATTAACTTTCACCATTTTTCAGCAATAACAAAGACAGGTATAACAAATACTGAAAAAATTAAGTAAAAGCCACAGAAAAACTTGCATCACAGTTGATTATCTCCATTCGATTCAGCTATAGCCAAAGAGTATTAAGGCCAAAAGGCTCTTAAAATGGAATATTTCACAGTAAAGCATTTTAATCATCACTGCTAAAGGAACCGGGCTAAAAGTACCAATCAACACTTACTCAGACGGTAAATTGCAGAATTAATAGAAACAAAGGATAAAGTTCTAAGACTGACAAGAATATACATATAGGCGTTTTCCTGAACCATCAAATATTCCACAACAAACAAGGCAAATATATGGGAAAATGAGAGAATATGTCTGACCTATTGTTTCACAGTTATAAGAATAATATTTAAGTAATGGAAGAGAACACATTCCTGAACAGTGAACTGCTGTGTATTCATTTATTGGCAAGAACAAGTGCACAGTGCAAAGACATAGAAAGATGCATAACCAAACATTGACAGATGCAAAATCAATTCATGTTACATAAAACCCACCAAATCAAAAGTCTGTCATCAAATATCAACAACCAAACAACATATGATAACATGCAAACAAAAATTATCAATAACAATTTAATTAAACTAGTGCTAACCTCGGTACATAATACACTGCTGGAATGTCCAACACTTGAATCAAAATCTTGACTCTGGCTGTGTAATTTGGCACTTCTGGATAACTTGTTGCAAAGGGTAATCACTTGTAACGAAAGCTGCAAAGATATTTTCCATTTATAATTAACATTAAATTCCATGATAACTCAATCCAATACCTCAAAATCACATGTACTAACCTTCCATCGTCTCCTGGCTTGGAATGCTTTAAAATTGTCTATATTTATCCTCTTTTCTTTCCTCATTATTTCTTGGTTGGAGTTTTTTGGCTGAAAAGAGTAATGGCCATTTGTACATCAAATTACTGGACATAAATAAAATTTTATCATAAACTTAAACTAAAACAAAGCATAAACTAAAAAAAGGAATCCATCCTCTTCAAAAGACAATTAATTTAATAATTATGTGTTCATAACTCAGGCTCTTTGGATAAGGATTAATGCACTCTTACAAGCTGCTCAAATATGAAAACTATTTTAATTTACTAAATCATACTTTATTACCATTTTAAGACAATTGACTGAAAAGCACTTACTAATTCAAACAGAATCGCATTTCCACAAAATTTAATACACAATGCACAACGCGATTCAACTCACGGAGTCATCTGGTACGAGATAATTTAAAAATACGAAGGCAACATATTTATATCTCAAAATAAGAGGTGTTGCTTGAGGAAACAGAAGTTGAAGTAGGAGAAAATAAAGAAGACAAAGAAAGGTGGATGGTTAGTGACGGAAAAACCAAGAAGAGGAAATATGGGAAAGGGGGAAGAAAATGGGACTGTAGAGGATGGGGTGATGTGGTTCATTAGCTGGGGGTTAGCAAATGAGAGTAAGTAGTTTGATGGGAAAAGCAAGAAGGAAAATGGGAAAGATAAAGAATCTAATCCTATACCAGAGATGCGACTGCGGTAATGAGGACACATAGATAGAAACAGAGAGTATAATCAGGATGTTTTCACTTGATTTGTGGATTTTGAAAAGGTAAAGACAGAGTAAACTGGGAGAAACTAATGCAGATACTGGGAAAAATAGGAATAGATTGGCATGATAGGAGACTCATCCAAAACTTGGGACAGAGGGCTCAGGTGAGAGTAGCTGATAGTGAATCAAGGTGGGCAGTTATGGGTCACCGGGTGCAACAAAGGTGCCCATTGTCGCCTTTGCTTTTTAACATTTATGCTGAGGAAATGGTAAGAGAGGCATGGGATGAGCTAGATGTGGGAATAGGACGGAAAGCAGTGCGAGAAATACGGGATGAAGATTAATCATAATAAAACAAAAGTAATAAGATTCTCTGGGACAAATAAAGCAAGGCTGGTCATAAGAGTAGGAAGTAATAAACTCAAGCAAATAGAACAATTTAATTACTTGGGTAGTATGCTAGAAGAAACAGGACATAGTAGCAAAGACATTAGGAGGAGAATAGCCCTAACAAAAGAAGTGTTCAATAATAGAAGGGAACTGATGATGGGAACTTTAAGTAAGGATGTAAAAAAGAGGCTGGTGATGAGCTTGATATGGAGTGTGGCATTGTATGGGGCAGAAACGTGGACCTTGAGAAAGGAAGATGAAAATAGGCTGAAGGCGTTTCAGATGTGGGAGTGGAGGAGGATGGAGGTGCATTGGACGGAAAAGAAGACAAATGAGGAAATTCTTGGCCTAGCTGGTGAGGAGAGGAAACTTGTGGATGAGAGTAGGGGAAGACAGGGTAGGTGGCTGGAAGCGGTAATGATGGTTTGCTGGAGGCCGTGATAGAGAGAAGGATGTTGGGCAAACAGGGAAGGGGAAAAAGGAGAATAGGTTTTATGGACGGGATGAAGAAAGGTAGGACTTATGCTGAGATGAAGAAAGAAATACTAAAGGCAGATAGGGCATGACACATGTTAGGGTCTGTTGGATATTCTCTGACTTTCATCATAACCTACCTCTAACCGGTAGATTACTCTAATGACTACATCATACTAATACATAAAAATTGAATGGTGTCTGTCTGTCTGTTGCTCAATCACGCAAACACTACTGAACCGATTGAGCTGAAATTTTGTATGTAGTTAGAAAATGTACCAGGATGAAACATAGGCTATATTAAAAATCTGTCAGGGCCCCCAAAGGCCCCCCTTGGTGGTCCCTGATGGTCCATGCTAAGCATTGGGTTTGGTGCAGTGGTTTTATTTTTTGCTTTTAAAAATTACTTTCACTCAAGATAGAGGGCTGATATTTTTTTTATTGGATGGCTGAATAAATGAAGTTTCTAATTCTTTTAATCGATTTTCTTTTACGCTTCATAATTCTCTGAAAATTATGTTTATAGCTGAAAAATCTCACATATTTCTCTGAAAACAACAATAGCATATTTCCTTGACAACCAGAGATTTGAATTTCAAAGGACATTCACGCATCTGGCATTTAAGTTTTCCTGCCGGCCCATGATATAGCACGTATAAAGAAAATTTGTATATGAGGGGCCCAGAGTCCCAAGGGCCCCATGATAGATTGCTTCGGGGGGTAATCGATTAATTCAATGCATACATACAGGTATACTCCTCAATATCTATTCTCCAAGTAGTTCTCATAAGGGAACTGCATACGAGAGAACACTTATGTATAAAACGATACACATAAAGGAATTAAACGTGGAGGAATATTTACGTGCAGCGAATAATAATGTTAATAATGCCTCCGTTGCTGCAACAAATATGGCGTCGTTTATTATATTTCAATACTCAGATGAATTACACGTAGTGGAACTTTCTACCTCGCATTACGATTGCGAACTGTTTTTTAGACCAATTCCCGCATAAACTTTACGAGCTATTAATATATACTTAAACGTGTTAAAATGCAGTTTACTTACATTGAATCAATCATCGAATTGCCTATTGGAGTCTTTCACTTGCCTCTGTGTTTCCCCTCCTTGGACTTAAAAATATATCCATAAACATGCCTTATAGAATAAAGAGTAACCTTTTGAAAAAATTTTCTTTAGCATGAGGAATGTCTTCTTTGCGAGAAAATGAGTTCTTGCATGAAAAACGACAAAGGTTAGCCTTGGATGCTCAAAGACATGCCTACCAGCAATCTCATGATAATCTCCCCGTGGTGTTTCTCGGATTACGCTAAGAACCGCACAAATTTCATCCTAACCAAACCTACTGACGGGCAACCAGCTAAAAATCTGGTTCAAATATTTAGCCATTTGTTTCGAAACTTCAATCTGTTTTAAGATGGTGGAAATTATAATTGTGTCACTACATGCTTCTTACCCATAAGAAGAACGGATATTCTGCGCAATGGACGTCATTGGGGCATGAAAATTAGCAAGTGCACTAAGACTGATCACCATGGATTTTTAATTTTGTAACCATTGATTATGATTTAGGAAACATAGAATATAGTCACCCTTTATGCCAAAGGCATAGTCCGGGTATTGAAGGATTCGTAGGAAAAATAAACTTCGCTGCTATTGAAAGTGCTCCTTTTGACATTGTCAACCGCTGGATTATACTCGACTCTCCTATCCTGATTAAGATACTCAACGTATATATCAACGTTGAATGGCAGAACTCAATTAAGTCATTGAATGCATATATATGTACACGAGGGAAGTGATCAAGCTGTTATTCACTCAGAAGACGGCTCAAGAGAACTCGAGGGTCGAGGTCACCATCTATCAACCTAGGTGCTATTTATTAAGTAGTAATGAGTCTTCGTGGCCCATTATTGGGTTTCCCGTGCATTAAAGAGGACAAACAATCACTCAACTCTCCGCGCACGAAAGGGAAAACGAACGAATCACAACAAACAAGATAGGATACGAACACCTCAAATGATCACGCTGACAGTATTCTTCAGGTTTTGTGGTTTTCTTATAAAATAAGTTCAATGTTTTTCACATCCGTTGAAGTTTAACGGGTACCTTCAGCTAGTAATACATAAAAATCTAATGGTGTCTGTATGTACGTCTGTAGCACAAAAACAGCTGAACCGATTACTTTGAAATATTGCATGTGGATAATTAAGTGCACTGGGACGAACATAGGCCACATTTAAATTTCCCCAGGGCCCCATGGGGCCCTGAAGAAATTTAAATGTGGCTAAACAGGCCCCTAGATTTTACTCCCATAAGAAAAGCATTGGAATCAGAGCAGCGGTTGATTTTTTTTGCTTTTTTAAATTACTTGTAATCATGATATGGTTACGATTTTCACTATCAGATGGCTGAAAGAGCAAAGTATGTAATTCTTGTATTTGATTATGTTTTTTATTTCGACTTTACTTAGAAATTAGGTTTTCAATTCCAAAATTATCAATTTTTCTCCTATTTCAATAATGGCATACTCCCTTGGCAACCTGAGCAATGGCTATGAACGAGAAATTTTGCCTGGGCCTTTTATGGCTTATATTACTATCCTATCCTACTAATATTATAAATGTGAAAGTTTGTATGTTTGTTACTCAATAGCACAAAAACTACTGGACCGATTGAGCTGAATTTTGGCATGTAGATAGAAAATATATCTGTATGTAATATAGGCTATATTAAAAAGCCCTAATGGTCCCTTAAGGCCCCCCAAAGTTCCCTCTGGTGGTCCATGCTAATCATTGGGTTCGGTGCAGGCAAGGTAGTAGCAGGTAGAGCATTAGCAACTTTTTTGATCCAGGTTTACCTTTAACCACAAGATGCGGATGAGGTGATCATTGAGCACTAATGGAGATGAAATAGAAAAGAATTTATATATTTTGTAAGGAACTTTCACTTTCACTTCACAAGTACTTTAATTGATGCTTTCTGATTAATTTGACACTAGACAATATGTAAGTCCCTCAATTTTTAGCCAAAATGTAGACTGTTAAAGTTGGTAGGCAACATTGTCATAGCCCTCATCTGAGGAACAAGCGCCCTTCCCAAATTACCTTGGAGGTGGAGGACCCTACTCTGAAATAATTAGTGCTGGGATTTCTTGGGAAGGTTGGGCCATAACACTTGGAGAGTTATTTAAAGAGGGAAGAACGTGACACAAAATTTACATGCAGGTTTTTCCCACTGTCGCCCAAGAAAATGTATACATATTTTGAAAAACACATTTTCTACAGCTAAAGGGTGAACAATCATGTAATTTCAGATCATTTCTCCTTTCAAAAGCTTATTGGCTACAATGGCATGATGTCAGAATTTGCACATGAACTTCTTCGATTATCTAATGGGGAATGATACCAAACGTTTTTGCAAAATTAGTCAATCAGGTTATTTAATCAATTCTTGAAATGAAAGTAGTTACCAATTTCCCTAACAGTGAAAAACATTGAGTCTGTTCAGGTAAAACTGATAGTGCTAGATAAAAAACTAAACATCGTTGACATAAGAGATGCATACGACAATAAGACTTTTTGGAAAAAGAGAGAAAACTGATATTATTCATTAGGTTCAAATAAAATAAAAGATTTCGATGATAAGATCTTCAAAAAGTTAAACAAGCATGAAGTTCCTACTAACATGTGGGTATCACTTTGTCGTAATATAGCGACAGTAAATTAGCAGTCGAGTTTATTCGAGGTCACATTCTTCTAAATTCGTAACATTTTTATTCTTTATGACTCAGAATATATCGCGCATAATGGTACGGAATTACGGAATGAAAAAAGCCCCATAACGATATGCAACCCACCGTGCTATATGGTCAAAACTTTTTTTCCGCATCAAAAGCGAAATCGATTGACAAAATCAAGGCACTTTATTTTAAAACAAACATAATAACTCGCGGAAAATACTGAGCAGCACTATATTTTATGTCTGCGCATTCCATATTATATATATATATATATATATATATATATATATATATATATATATATATTTATTTTGGTCGCACCCTGCCGTGGCTGCCGACTCACGCTTTTATGAGAAACGCGCCGCGGGAAGTTTTCCACTATACATATATAAATACGAAGCCACGGCAGGGTGCGACCAAAAGAAACAGAGCGCTGAGTGCAAGACCGTGCTCGGCGGCCGCTTTCAAATCGTTGGCGGACTTACTTTAGCGTGAACACCTTGACGATTTATCAATTCTGAGGTTTCCCGCAGAATTTCTGGATATCCTAATCAAAATTACAGAATCGAGCTCACGAAGGTAGAAAAAATTAATGGACAAGGATATTGTTGACACACGAAAAAAACTTTGAAAAGATTTATTTTATCGCAACACAAGAGTACCGCACAAGCACTGTGGCTGACACAGGAGAGGGAACGGAATGGAAGGTATGTATAGCCATGCCTCACGATTCGGGCTAATTTGCTTCCAACACACGTTTCGTTCTACTCCCGGAAGTATTTGCAACGTGACGCGCGTCGAGTATTTACAATCATTTTCTTTCTCTTCGAGATATGAACGGCAAAAGCCATGTTTTCTCTCATGGACGCCAAATAATTGATCGCCCCAGTACACGCACTTTTGCATTTAACGGTGCACGAAGAGTTTAATGGCTTCGCTTCACCAACAATAACAAAGGAGAGCATGATTTTTCGGTCAGCTGAGCCATGAAATCATAATCCGCCCTTACTTCCGTATCACATTCCAACCTGCGTTAAATTGAGTAAAACTACCGTTAACGAGCCCACTTCAGGATCTTGATACGTCAAACAGGGTTCCCAGTTTTTCTGCCACGACGGAGGGCTTCAGTTTCCCGCGTTGGTTGAAGAAGATAGGACAACATTGCGCCGCGGGTATGTACCACCTTCTATGTCACAAATCCAAAACCTAATCGAGTAAGAAACTAGTACAAGTGACTTCGTAAGCCTTACAATGAGTCACGAAAGTCAAATCCCAAGGAAACGTAGCCGTGCAGGACTTGTCATTAGTGGTGTTGATGCGCGTAGATACCCGCGGCCGAATCCAAAAACATTATGAAACACAATCGGCAAAACACTTAAGCGATTCGGTCGTTATCAGCGGCATTCGCTTTTATCTGCGGCATTCATTGTTTTATATCAATTAAAAAATCAAAATAAAAAAATCACGATTACCTTTCATCAACTTTCAATTAAAATTGAAGTGCAGTCACGGAGAAATTGAAAAATAAATTTGTGAATACCACTTTTATGATTTTACAGACACGACCTGGATTTTGAAACTGTACCATCTTCTGATGAACTTACATCTTTTGGTTTAGTATAAATACAAATTCATGGAAGGGGAGTAAGTAGTTGGTGGGAGGGTAGGTGGATATGAGGTCACAAGGGAAAGGTTGGCGGTTTGGGTGGCTGGGAGGTGGACGAGAGGATGTAGGATTTCAAACTGTAGGCAATTTTTGGCACTAAGTTGCTGCGATGGTGGTTGTCTCTGACGTAGTTGGCAAATATTGAGCAATGGGGTGTTGAGGAGTAGGAGGTAGGGGAGGAGGATATGAGGTCAATACGGATGAGTTGAAGGCACTGTCATTAACACTTGCACAATAGTATTGTTTGTCAGTTTACTTGTTCCTGAGTCATTTTCTTCACTACACTAGGGATTTTAACACATTGAGTGCAGGTAAGATATTACTTCCATTTCCCAGTTCCTTAAATTTTCTATGTAGCTCTTTAAATAACTAACTGCCGTCACTCATTTGAGACACCCGCCAGCCACTTGTGCTGTGTGCATCACTCGTGACACCTGCACTCAATGTGATGGAGAACACCAGAGAGTGGGAGGGGAGCACTTGTTCCTTAGCTATTGGGTCATTGTTTAGGGATATATTAAAGATGGGATTCATTATAGGGAAATAGTTCAACAAATCAAAAGAGAACACCCAATCACTCTAATGCACAAGTGCCTTCCCTTGGTTTCTAATATCTTCCCTCCTTTTGAATCCATCCTTCATTAAATCCCCCACTATAGAATTCATTTCATCCAAGAGCATCCAATTCTATTCCTCATATTCTTACAACCTATTAGGTGTCTTTCATTTAATAATCTCAGAGAACCACTTACATGCACTGAGACTTGATGTTCGCTGGCCTATTTCACTGAATCCTCTGAGTTCATAAAAATGTTCTTATCTTTAACAATGTACATAAAATAGAGATTTTTACACCATTAGAATACCTGTTTAAATTCATTCTATGAAATTTCTTATATTCTAAATGATCATTACAGTAAGCTTAGTGCTTAATAATTGTTTTAAATCAAGGAGATATTCTCAATCTTTTGTGCAAAAAATTGCCTATTTATATAAATTTAAATATTACTAACTCCAAGTTTCACTGATAAAGAATTCAGTATAGCCACGTGGAATGAGCATATCACACACTCTTCAATATATTCTGCATTATAATACCAACAAGTTGGATTCTTAAAATATTTGTTTAAAAAGGAAATCATGTCACGTATTTAATTAATAGCCTCAGCTATTAATCTATATTAATAAGTTTATTAAATAGGGTGGCAATGAGGATTGAATTGTAGGTATCTGAAAGCACCGTATAACTGTACTATGTAGTGCTCTGTGCCACTGAGATCATATGTTTGGGGAATCCTCTTTTTTCCATTGTTGATCATTGCATGTTTCTAATAACAAAATCAAAAGTTTTTTGATAGTCTATGAGGCCCAGGTGTACATCTAGGTTAAGTTCTCTTAACCCTGTATTACCTATTCCAATTTTAAAATAATGTCTGTAAAAGATCTTCCCTTCATTTATAAGATTAACATATACTTCTATAGTTCTATGTGTCTTATCATTCTTTCTTTTTTAACAAAGAAATAACTTTGCTACTCTCCATTCTTCTGGTATTCCATAGGTTGCCAATAAAATGTAAAATAGACATGAGATTCTCTTTTATAATGTAATACCCCCATATTTTATCAGTTCAAAATTGACTTCAACTATGCCTGTGCCTTTCCTGTTCTTTGATTAATTCAGAGCATATCTCAGTTCCTTCAGGTGAATGGGGTCTCCTCCAATCCTCTGGAGTACTGACATCATCAAACATTTTTTTCGTCAATAGATTACACCAGTCATTTATGTTATCAATTTCTCTTAGGGTGTAATATTTAGTTGTGCAGTATCTTTTCCATTTTATTAAGGTTTTTCAAAGTTTTCATCAGTCTGACACTAATCCCTTTCTACCACACAGATCTTTTATTCCCTTTTTGAACCTAGCCCATGATATCATATGTGCCGGTCTTATTGTTTTTGTTTTATGATTTTGCGATATTTTTCTTTTGCTTCTTCTGTAGATATTCCCTGTATGCTTAGTCTTTCTTTTCAACGGCTTGCTCTAACTCTTTGCTCCACATTTTTAAACCTCTTTTTTATTTATCATTAATCCAGTTAACAAACTTCTATAATAGCTATCCATTTAATTGCTCCCTTGATATTCTTTCATCATTTATTGATCATTTTGATGTTTTGTAATTAAATTCACTAGGTAATGTTTCAGAATAATTTTTTTATTATTCCGACCTAGGTTTTGACTCAAGTTAAGTCATTCTCAAGGTGACAATATTACACCACGAGCCCCTTATATGCATTGTCAGGGTGTAGGGGAGGGGAAGTAGAGGATGGGGAAGCGCCAATGGGCAGAGAGTGGGTGACAGGTCCAAGTAAAGAGAAGGGGGGAAGGTTTGAGTATTGTTTCAGGATATGCGTCATGGGAGGGGGGGGAGGAAAGGTAAGGTCAGGAAAGGAGAGTGAGAAGGGAACATTTCATTTAACATACACAAACTTTGATTTTTGGAATGTAAAATTATTTCCAGATTTTCTAGATATTCCAGTTTGTGGCACTTGCATTGTGAGTAAAGGACTTCCAGGATGAAGTCACCTCAGTGGTCTTCTTCAATTAGGTGTTTGGCAAAATGGGAGCTAATACATATTTCCTTTAAGTATGTACACAATTTCGGTGTTCTTTAACTCTGGTTCGGATAGCACATCCACTTTGACCGACGTATACAGCTGATAAATTTAGACTATTACACTTTAGCAAATATACACCACATAACACGTCAAATCTGTACTTAGAGTTAAACAGAAATTTATCCAAGCAATTTGGATTATAGAATGAGACTTTGAATTTATCTCTTGGTATACAGTTCACTATTTGATATGGCAATTTGCCAATGTAAGGAATGTTACTCCATCTTTTTCCTATGTCATGTTAGAAAGACACTGGTAATTAATCATGGAGAAACTGGTAATTAATTGGAAAGTCATCGGCCAGTTTCGGCCAGATACCGAATGCCAAACTCATTTCATTTGATGTAACCAACCTCTTCACGTCAGTCCCTACAATAGAAGGTGTCTCTCTTGCCATGGAATTACTCAAAAAGCTCACACGGTGAATCCAAAATCACATCTGAACTGGACTTATTACATTTTTGTGTTTCGCAAAATTATTTTATTTTCAATGATTTGATTTATAGACAAACCCATGGCCTACCTATGGGTTCCACAATTATCTCCACTATTAGCAGATATGTTTATGTGTAACTTGGAAACCAATCTTTTTATGTCAAATCAACCTCTTTTATTCAATTTATTCTACTAGTATCATTATGTTGATGATGTTTTATGTTTATGGACAGGGAGCCTCCTACAGTTTGACCATTTTACTTGTTTTTTGTTAATAGTCTACATAGATCTATTGATTTAACATTAGAAGTTGGTGGCAAAATTTTAAATTTCTTGGACTTACCCATACAGCACGGGGAGAAATATACTCGTGTACTCTCGGTCGATATATGGGGTAAGGGATAATTCCAAAATTAGCCCTTTTTTACACGTGTATTTTCAGTGTAAATTTTGGTCCAAATTATCTGAGTGGACTTCTGTATTTTATAGAATTTAATTAATGTACAACATGCCACTTTGCCTTTTTTCACATTTCCATGGGAATAACTGCATATTAAAGATGAGCTACACGCTATTATTCCGTTACAAAGAGATATCTCTGTTCTAACTAAGCTGAGGACATTGCCTAAAATGCCTATTTTTTTCTTTTACTCAGGAAACCAATTTTATGAAATTATAAGTTCATTAATGATCATTTATGGCAAAATTAAAGTGATTTGTTACTGCCTAAAAATGCCTATTTTACCTGTTTATGCCTTTTTCTGCTGATATCGCCTATTTAAGGGCCTAAAAAAGCTATATTCTTCTCAACGTCACCAAACTTCTCTTTAGTGTAGACCTTGTAAGGTATTTCAGTATCATTTTTTATCCATCAAGGTTGAAATAATGTCATTAAACATGCATAAAGAAAAATCATCCCAAGTATTATTATATAAGGAGTAAAAAACAACCATGGTAATTTTACGTGATGCGTACATGCGATGGTTTCAATTGCCAAAAACTTGTTTTTGAAGGTACCACTCAGTATTGCTGAGTTTAAAGGAAGATCAACTTCAGGCAGTATGTCTGAAGTTGATCTGCCTTCACAGCCAGTATTGATATTATGGGGAACATGGCTAAATACTGCATTATACTCTGCAGATAATTATTGAAATATGTGAGGTATGTCACAGGAATAATGTGTGCCTCCGATACATCAGTTCGAACGTCTTTTTCACCCACTTAGAGGTACACTATTGGGCCATTCCATGCCAAGTGGTCTGGTGGTCCCAGCTCGACCATCACGGATTTCAATTAAATTTTGTATGGACATTTATACATATTCCCAATAAACATTTGTAAAGTTTTACGTTCGCCGATGGTATACTTGTTGATATAAGGTAATTTTTTGACCCCGTGCCACAGCCTTCTTCAGTATGACTATGAGATTTCAGTAACTTTGAGGCATAGTATCTCAGTAGATATTTTGATAAGAGAAACAAAAAATTGCTATCTTGTACAACTTTTTAAGCTCTATTAAGCAATATAATAAAAATAACTGCAAAGCGACCTCCTTGTAGAAAATTCAGGGCGAAACTGGCCCGAAAAATTGCGGATTGAAAAGAAATTAAAATTTTGGTTTTTTATATTTCAGGAAGTAAAGGTATATTCAACGTGAAACTTTGAGCATGATAACATGTCAATGCATGCTTTATGAATATAAAATTTCATCTTCCAAGTGCTTTCCATTATTTTAAAAATCAAGTCAAAATTTGACACTTTTTGTAAAAACGCCAAAAATAGTGCATTTTCTCCCCGATTTTACAAAAAAAGACCCCCTGGAATCTCTTTTGGATCATTTTCATTATAAAGAGAATGATTTCAACCCTCTAAAAAGTATATCTGGTTTTTCATCGCAGGCATATAAGACCCTAAAAATAGGGACAACGTTGAGGATGACATTTGTAAAAACGACAAAAATAGGTTATTTTCTGCCCGCTCTTACAAAATAAAGACCTTCTGGATACTCTTTTGAATCATTTTTATTTGAAAGAGCATGTTTCACACCTCTTAAAAAAGTCGACTTGGTTTTTCATCGCGAGCACATACGGCCCTAAAAATATGAACAACGTTGAGAACGTTGCTATGGTGATGTCAAATGCATTCTGTTGTTTGTCGTCCTGTTGGTTTTTGTAGAAAGTTTTAGTATATTGCGTTGGTCCATGGTGACATTGCCACTACCAGTTCAGGCATTTGAACCAGGGTGGTTATTTTGAAATCACATCTTTTTAATGACTATGCGGGAAGGCGGGAGTTCCATTTTGCTCTCTAAATGATCAACTCACGATCGGCCAAGTTCCGATGGTGGCTCCATTTCATGTTCCTTACGGCAGGTGAGATGGAACTAATGAAATTTGGAGCCAAATGAAACGTATCAAGAGTCGAAAGATACGGATCAAGAGTCGAAAGAGTGGATGAATCAAATAAATAGATCAGCAGTTCACCACTTAAGAGCCGAAGATGGTCACGCCACCTGGGTGGCAGACTTGAACTACAAAAAATGACGTAATTTTCCCCATTTTATAACGTTTTCTCACTTAATTGAGATTACAAAATAACCCCTCAGTAACCCCATCGCCGTAGGGGTCACGCTCAATGGCCGTGCAATACCAGCTACGGGTGGGTTTCTTGGTTGAGGATTAATTTGGTTTCATCGACAAGGTTCCAAATCCTTGTGTGGGTATCTGTCTGGTTCCAAAGCCAAAAGTTAGGCAGCTTATCCTAGGTTCCCAAGCCGAAGATCGTATGTTTTTTTTATACTTAGGTAAGAAGACTATACTAGAGATTTGGGTTAAGTCGTGGCCGTGTGGCCGTTCTGTATTGTGTTACTTCGAGTTTTTATAATTGTGAGTGATGCTATGTATTCATTTCTTGGATCCTTCAAATTTCATCTTAATGAATCCGTTATTCCACTAGAGGTGCTTCTAGAATAGTGACATCTGCTACTGGTATAAACCAACTCTTTGGGGGTGTAGTTAATAATTGAACTTTCGTCGATTTATCAGTTTTTTAAATATTTGTTTTCATATCTTCAATTAAAAAATATTTTAAGCGCCTATTTTAAGTGCCTATTTTGAAATTTTTAGTGCCTATTTAGGCTGCCTATTTCTTCATTTTTAGTGCCTAAATGTCCTCAGCTTAGTTATAACATATGTTATATAGGTATGTATGTAACATATGTTAATTCAATATGCATCTACCAAAGAGCTTTGTCTATTCGGTAATCCTGATAATCGTGAAAACCTTATTTTTTGCACAATAGGTGGGTATATTTAAAAAAAAAAAACGATGATTTTTCCATGCGATAAATATTTCCTTTTTTGATCATACGTTGCATTTTGGTACAATTGTAACCAACCAGAAATAAAATCATGTTCCACGATAATATTATCTGCTTTCGTATGATTGTGACAGCCATTTTCAAGCACACGTGAATATCTGCATTAATTTCTTGGTACAGTTCTGTTCAAAAAAATCGTACCGCCGAAAATTTCTAAGTCTCCAGTTTTTGATGATGTGGCATCGTGGCTGAACCACGCCCCCCTGTGACGGAGAACAACAAACTTTCCAAGCGAAACGAGAGACCTCCCTCCCAGTAGCTGGGGGAGTTGAACCACCCACGGGAGGAAATTTTTGACCTGCGAAAAGGATTATTTCCGAGGGGAGGGGTAAGGTTTCTTTTCTTGTGATGTGTGAGTAAGAAGAAAAGGGAGATGTGCGGGGGAGCAATAAACTCTCCGAGCGAACGGCGGCCCTCCTTCCAAACTCGCTTGCCGAGAGGGAACCTCCACCCGAAGGACGATTTTGACCTGCTAAGGGATTTTTGAGGAGATGGGTTGGATTTCGGACTCTCGTTTGGCTATGTGTGAGCGAAAATGAGTAGATGAACGATCGGTCTGTCGGCTAAAGTCACCAGATATCTCTCGTAATAGAAAGCTACCATGTAGAAGCCAAGACTCCAATATCCATTGAAAGTCTTCATCAAAGTACGGGGAATAATTCCGCTGCAAATGACATATCTTCCATTATTTTTTCTCTAGAAAAGGCTATTACCGCGAATCGTCGCTCAAAGAGATCGAATCGTGTCGAAGAGAATTTATGAATTATTTTGGATTCGTTAACTCTTTGGTTATTCTTCCGCTCCCTTACGTGAACAAATAAAACGTCGCCCTCCCCGGAGCTCCTTTAGTTTCGAATAAGTATTTTTCATTTATACGCGTATTCATTGACGTAGAAACTTGTCAAAAGTTTGACACATTTTCGCAATCGCTGCCTGGAATTATATGGCTGCGCTTCTTTGGTTTGAATTTTTTCCATCGATAATAAATAAGAATCAGTATGCATGAGAATTTTCTTAGGATGCAAATAGACCAATGCCATTTAATTATAATGCTGGAATCCCGTGGAAACCAGCTAGGAAATAAGCTCAAAGCCTGCCTTCATTCAACTATTACTAACCGAATAAAAATGGCTTGGTTGCTACGCACTGACGAATCGTCATACGGATTCAGCATTTATTTGATTGGCCTGCGGCAGTTTTACCCACCTTTTCATATCAACTAACCACTTTCTGCAGTAAAAAGACCATGAATTAAAAAAATAAATAAAGGAAACGTCCTATACCTTAAAGTCGCCCGAAAACCTCCATATCCAACCGCTGTCAACCAGCATCAGCTGAAAAGACATAGGAAGATGCGCACGCGCGCAGTGAAATATGCCAACCTGCCTTCACAATCCCCCATTTCCTTGTAGTATACGTTATGTTTATAGAACAATACATTGAATAATCACAACTAAAAGCATGACATAAGTTAAAAAAGGACGGCAAATAATGTGCCAAAGAATTAATACTAACACTGCCTGAGTAAATTTCCCCAAACTTAATTCCAGAAACAGTAAATGATTGCAAGGAAAAAACTGAACCAATATAGGGTAAAATGACAATTAATTATGTCATCTTGGAAATTATATGGATTCGTTTTTATTGTTTAAATTTATTTAAATTTGCAAGCGCATTCATTAATGTTAACAATTATCGAAATTTCGATTTAATTTTGCTATCTCATATTTTTGTGGCAGCGCAATCCCCTTTGTATTTGAACTTTCGTGAATTGTTTTTAGTCATTTACTTCTTTTCGGACTTTTGTTTAATTCCTCCTTATGGCTGCTAATTCTATCCGAAAGTAAGCCAGGAAACGCATCTTTCAGAAGTGCGCTTACAACTTTTTCTTTGATCTAATTAGGTGCGTAGATAAATTTGGTGTGGGTGGAATTACAATACACAACTAGCTACAAGAATGTGCGATATTAACAATAAAAGAATAATAGTTTGGATAAGGGATTTAAAAATGGATCACTCAAATTCGCTCTGTAGTAACCCATAAGGTCAGGCTCAAATTTTAGCGCACACCTATCTTCGCAAAGTATTCTGGGAAAGAGAATTTCAGGGGTGATGTATTTATGCGCAAACTATTACTAGTTAATGTTTTAATTTTAAAGTAGTGAGCTTTCTAAAGTATCCAATATCATATCAAGTTCTTTCGCTATGCTTGGAACTATATGTCTGCGCTTTTTTGATTTTCCATTTTTTTCTCGAGAGGCAAGGGAAGCCCTATCCACTTCAAATATCTTCGGATGTAAGTAGCTCGATGCTATTTTATTCCAATATTGGAATGCCTAGGAAAAAAAAACTTTCAATCCACTCAATCATGAACTTCAGCAAGTACTCAATTATTGCTTCACGTTGGCTTATGTACTCGTCCCCCTTACTCGTTTTGTTTTTTATTAGTTTCCTACTCGTATTAATTAGCGTTATAAGCTTACAATAGGTTGATCCAAAATATATAGCATTTATATTTTCTTTGTCTGGGAGTCCTTGCGGTATCAAAATTCCTATTACTTTCAAAACGTCATTATTAATTCTGCACGTTCTACAGGATATTGGTTCAATGTTCTATACTTCGCCATAAAATATTTGCTGCTTAGGTAATAAGTTTAGGAAAAAAGCCACAAAACGCATTGTATAAAGTGCTATTTTGAATGTTTTTCTATGAATCTCGCATGAGAAAAAACTGACCTATGGCTAATAGAAAACGCAGTAATGGCAGTGAAGCAAGAGGGTAACGAATTAAACCTGATACAACCACTAATCTAAGACCAGCCAGCTCAAGCCATTCATATACGGTATAATGTCATTAGTGAACACATAATATTTGAAGTATTGAACACACGTATTTGAAGTTCTGCACTGGATAATAAAACGACTAAATTCGCAAGAAGGATGAGATGAGTGCCAAAGGTGCATTTTTCTATCTGCACGTCCTTCTTTCTGGGCCTCGAATTATCACGAAATTATTTGCTAAAAGAATGTGAAATTCAAATATCAGCGTTTTCAAATTAAACAATTGTTTGCGCAGAAATATATCGTCCATAGAAAATGTTTTCCCTTAATGCTTCGCAAAGACAGTTGTGCGCTCAAATTCGAGCCTGACATCTAGTTTCGATCCAGAATATATTACACCATTTCAAATATAATATAGATTGCGATATCACAAGGACTTCCAGATAACGAAAATGTGTCAAACATTTGAAAAATGTTTACGATAATGAATACGCGTATAAATTAAAATGCTCATAAGAAACGAAGGGAACTCCGGGGATTGAGACCTAAGATTAGCTTTTGTTTTCCGTGGCTGCTTGCATCTGTCGTATGCGAGGGATCATGGCGCATCTGAACTTCGCAGATCTCAATCTTCCTTCTTGCTCACATATCACAACAAAAGAAACCCTAACGCTCCCCTCTAAAATAATCCTTTTCGCAGGTCAAAATTTTCCTTCCGGGGGTGGTTCAAGTCGCGCAGCTACGGGCAGGAAGGGCCGCTTGGAGAGGTTAATGCTCTCTGAGGGGGGCGTGGTTCTGTCAGGTTGCCAAATAGTAAAAAATTTGGGACTTAGAAATTTTCAGCGGTACGATTTTTTTGAACAGAACTGTACCTAATATGTGTAAATATGTATTTCTCTCCAGGCCAAGCACAAATATGGAATAATTTATATTGGTCTGGCCATGAATGGGGAGAAAATAACTTCTTTGCATTACCAACTTCAATCAAGTACCTTGGTGGCCGAGTGGGTTAAGGTGTAAGTGAGTCAGGTTCTAGGGTTCGCGGCTCTCTGGTGGCAATTTTTTTTCTCGGTCAAATATGAATCTAAAAAAGCCGCGAATTTTGCTGGCAATGCTGTCTAGCGGTCATAATACTAATAACAGTTTATTTTCCGTTGGTAAACATACATTTGCATGGGAATTTGCATATTAGGCACTAGGTTGTGGTCGATACACGTGTTTACACCAGAAATAGCGGACAGTAAACCGAATATTGACCATTTTTCAACCGTTCTTAGTCGTTGAAAAGCGGTTTTTCGACCAGATAAATCACGTGTTCTACTCGTGATTGCAACTAAATATGCTCCGTGTGTGCTGTATGGGTAAGTACTGACATAACAGGAGATGCACATGAAATCTCCATTTTAAGAGAATCAACCTGTTCCAATGTTGGAGTTCCATCTGATTCTTGCAAAAAATCTCTCACAAAAATTATCAGCTTTTAACTCCATGATATTCAGAGCTTTATCAACCCCTATAACTTGTAATAACTTAAAAATAGAATTAACCCTTAACCGGTGACGTGCGGTCTGAGAGACCGCTGCGTTTTTAAAATTATGAATATTTTCAAAATGACTATTTTAAAATGTCTATAATTCTCGTTAGCTTCATATTTTTGTATAATAAGGATATAACACACTTAAAATGTAATGTTTTTATTATTTATCTCTGTAAAATTGCAACTGAATTCGATTAGCAGTCTGAGAGACCTGACGTCACTAAATTGGAAAAATCAATAAACGTAATGCTGGTGGACATGATTCAAAAAGTTGTTAAAAACAATTCGTAGTGATTTTTCAAGTGTAAGAATAATTAATAATTTGTTAGGAAGCATTTTTAGTTACACAACGTGGATAATATAGTACCTAATTTTTCTAAAATACATTTAGTAAGAATAAATGACTATTCAAGTCTTTGCTGAAGGCGAACGCAAAACAAATGAAATCTGGTTTTTATTGGAAATAACACGCATTTTGTTCTATATATGTTAAGCTTCTTATAGATTTTATAAATAATTAAAATAAAACAGTGGTTAATTTCTTGTACCCCTTGCAGGCAGTACGCATGTAATGTATTTTGTAAAAATGACAGAACCCATTGAACCCAGAAATTTCACGCGCCCACGCCTGGAGTGTAACATTCATTTGTGCCTTTCTTTTGGCAGTCGGTCTCCCTTTAAGTATTTGGGGACAGAACATCTAGGCATCGAGTTTTACCGCCAGAAGAAATAAAAAGGGCCTGGGAAACACCGAGAGTAAAATGTCAAAATGCTAGTGCCATTACGTCTACGTACGTCCGAAGCGTATTTTTGACT
Source organism: Pyrrhosoma nymphula (assembly GCA_963573305.1). NCBI lineage: Eukaryota > Metazoa > Arthropoda > Insecta > Odonata > Coenagrionidae > Pyrrhosoma > Pyrrhosoma nymphula. The sequence continues at coordinate 66,361,266 of OY754337.1, read as the reverse complement.
ATTTTTGACTATTTTTGTCGACTATTCATTTTAAAGCAACCAGAAAAACCCTTGAGTGCGTAGTTTTTGAAGGAGTGCGAACATCTGTTGACTACCGCCATCCTCGGTTTGTTGACAATACCAGTGATTGCACCGGCTCCAGTGATGTCAACTCCCTTTCGAGCCCACCGTCCTCCCTCTGGGTGGTCGCCTGACACAATGGCACGCGCCATACGTGAGGAGGGTATGTGTGGAAATTACCAAAGAACTGAGGGTAGATAATCCTCGGCTTTCTGCATTTCTAATCCTTCGCGCACCAAAGGCAAGGGTAGCATAAAGGGTTCATGAACGTAGCCTGAGGGGTAGGCACCCGGCAAGGGGATGGTCCTTCGCCCATCGGCATTAGAGCTTTTGGCAATAGAGCTTTTAGCGCCACTTGAGGAGGATTGTGTCATAGGAAGTGATCACGATACAAATACAACTGATAGTGAAGGACGGAGCACAGATGATGACAGAAGTGATGTAGTGAAAGTTCTCCCCAGACAAGGACAATTTTTTTACGGGAGAAATCGTTATAAGTGGTCATCAAGTCAGCCAAAGAGGAAAATTCGTACACCCTTCCATAACATCGTTACTCATAAACCTAGTTTGAAGGATTGCATTACATCACTAGGTAAGGATGTTGACCCTCTTGATTATTGGTCTCAGATTTTTGATGAGCGAATGTTGCAATTGATTTTGCTTTGGACAAACATGAAGCTTCAAGCAATAAGAGAGAAGTATAAAAGGGATAGAAGGCCAGAGCTAAAAAACGTTGATTTGATGGAATTAAAATCCTTTCTTGGTCTTTTGGCTTATTCTGCGATTTTCAAATCTAATGATGAAGACATTTGCAGCATATTTGCCACAGATGGCACAGGCAGGGAAATTTTCCGATCAGTAAAGTCAAGACAGCGGTTTACTTTACTTCTTACGAGTCTCCATTGTGATAACCCTGCGGATCGAATGACCCGATACAAAACTGACCCAGTAGCTCCAATTTCTGAGTTATTTTGCTCTCTAGTAAAAAACTCCCAACGCTGCTATTCATTGGGAATGGTAACTTGCATTGATGAAATGTTAATTGCCTTCAGGGGCCGATGCCATTTCAAAATGTATATTCCTAGCAAGGCCGCCAAGTATGGTTTGAAAATGATGTGTTTGACTGACACCGAAAATCGTTATCTGTTTAACGCATATTTGTACGCAGGGAAAGATACAGATGGGATAGGTTTGTCAGAGAAAGACAAAAAGCTATCAAAACCAACCCAGTCAGTTCTTCGTCTCTCTGAGCCAATCATGGGGTCCCACAGGAATATCACAGCGGATAATTGGTTCACATCTTTTCACTGGCAGAAAAATTAAAAGAAAAAGGGCTGACGTATGTTGGTACAATCAGAAAAAATAAAAGGGAAATACCTAATGATTATGCGCCATCCAAAGGGCACATAGTGGTCTCTTCACTTTACGGATTCTCGGCCAACATGACTCTAGTATCCCGTGTCCCCAAAAGAAATAAGCCTGTTTGCTTAGTTTCATCAATGCACTACAAGGTGAGTGACGATATAGAGTCAGGGAAACCAGAGGTTATTGCATTTTACACGCGACTAAGGGTGGCGTAGATACTTTAGACAAAAAGTGCTGTAGCTACACATCCGGCCAAAGGACAAGGAGGTGGCCAATGGCAGTATTTTTCAGAATATTAGATATTTCCTTTGTCAACTCCATTGTGCTTTAGCAGTCTGCGAAAGATAAGAAAGATATGACACTATTTAATTTCATTAAATCGATAGCTGCAGATCATGTTAGACCCCATATGAGAAGGAGAATGTCAAATCTTAGACTTCCGAGACAGATACGATTAAGTAATGCGCAAATTCTCCATCTACCGTTGGAAGAGGCTGAAGAAGTTGAAAAGCTCAAGAAGCGGACAACATGTAGACTGTGCCAGCCATAAAAAAACGGTAAACCTCTTTCTCATGTTTCCGATGCAAAAAGCCTGTGTGCTTGGAATGCACGAGGAAAATTTGTAAAGACTGTGTGGAAACGGAGATATGAGAGCTATTGTCAAAAATGTAATTTTAATCGCCTGCAGAATGCATCAAGAAAAGGAATAAACGAGATAAATTCAATTGTTTCGTAATATTTAGCCTTCCTACATTTAAAGCCTTATTTTTAAATCTGGGGAAATATTGATACTTAAAAACGATAATAATAACTCAAGTGTTTTTGACATCAGTTTTTGGATCCTGTTTCAAATAAAAATTTTTACCGAAAAATTGGTTCGTATTGGTTATGCATAAAATTAAATATAAGTTTTAGAATAGTTAAGCAGATAAAGAAACATTAAACTATGCAATAAAAATGGCGTTGCAACATTTTATGAATATTTGATTTATTGCGGTCTCCCAGACTGTCACTGGTTGTGTAACGAAAATTGCACGTCACTGGTTAAGGGTTAAATAAGATAAAATGCATTGCCGAAACTAATGGCTACAATAGTAACATTGTGAATAAAATTGTACAACGACAACAAGCGAAGATGGCCCTCCGATTAATTACCAGTTTGTCCATACCCCAGCATGGCATAGGAAAAAGATGGTGTAAAATTCCTTTCATTAGCAAATTGTCATATCAAATAGCGAACTGTATACCAAGAGATAAATTCAAAGTCTCATTCTATAATCCAAATCACTTAGATAAATTTCTGTTTAACTCTAAGTATAGATTTGACGTGTTATGTGGTGTATATTTGCTAAAGTGTAATAGTCTAAATTGCTCAGCTGTATACGTTGGTCAAAGTGGTTGCGCTGTCCAATCCGGAGTTAAAGAGCACCGAAATTGTTTAAATACTTAAAGGAAATATGTATTAGCTCCCATTTTGCCAAACACCTAATTGAAGAAGACCACCGAAGTGACTTCATCCTGCAAGTCCTTTACTCACAATGCAAGTGCCACAAACTGGAATATCTAGAAAATCTGGAAATAATTTTACATTCCAAAAATCAAAGTTTGTGTATGTTAAATGAAATGTTCCCTTCTCACTCTCCTTTCCTGACCTTACCTTTCCTCCCCCCCCTCCCATGACGCATATCCTGAAACAATACTCAAACCTTCCCCCCTTCTCTTTACTTGGACCAGTCACCCACTCTCTGCCCATTGGCGCTTCCCCATCCTCTACTTCACCTCCCCTACACCCTGATAATGCATAAAAGGGGCTCGTGGTGTAATATTGTCACCTTGAGAATGACTTAACTTGAGTCAAAACCTAGGTCGGAATAATAAAAAAATTATTCTGAAACATTACTAAGTGAATTTATTTACAAACCATTGCAATGTGGTTCCACCAAGTGAAGCCTGAGAATTTGGTATATGCTTTATTGATTATATTATGGTCTATTTTTTCAAGGTGATGTGCTTACCTGTGCTAAAACAAGTTTCGCTACCTTCAACATATATTTCAGACTTAGTTTTCTCCACTAACATGCTTCGTTTCTAGGTTTTGTTTTATTATTACTTATTTTGCACATCATTATAGTTTAGATAGGAAAAGCCCTTGTCACTCACTCACTGACTCAGGAATGCTTTAAGATGGAGCCACAGTCACTTAAATTTTAAAATGCCGTTATTAGATGGATCCACAGTCACAAATTTTAAAATGCCGTTATTCAACTGCTTGTAAGAAATTTCGTAAAAGTGAGAATCATTTCTGATTTGGCTCCAACTGAGACAACACTCCCTTTCATCTTGCAATGATGACAATTTCCAGTGATTCTGTCATATGCGATTGCAATCAACAAGATGCAGGGTCAGTCGTTTGACCATATTGAACTTCAACTCCAAACAGCAGTATTCTCGACAACTGTATAATGCTCTCTCTTGTTCGAGAAATTCCCTTGAAATGAAAGTGTTTATCAAGCCCAACCCTCAGCAAGGAGTACTGCTCAAAAACAATCATCAATTCACACGCAATGTGAGAAATAAATGGAAAGAATGTAATTTTTTTTAGTTTTGGGAACAAACTCATGCTATCAAGTGCCATTTAATTCCAATATCTTCCTTGAATAAGTGGGCACCATGGGCACCTTTAAACCTAGTATTTTATACTAAACAAAACAGATGATCTGTGCGTACAAACCAAATTTTTTGACATGATTTACCCTTGCTTAAGCCTGTTTCACACGATACTTGATCCAGTACAAGTTCGAGGATACTTGCTAGTACATATAATAGCTTTCCAGTATCATGTGATATAGACAGGGCCGTAGCTAGGGGCTGGCCAGGGGGGCGGCTGCCAGGGGTGCAAGCCTCAGGGGTGCACACTTTGCAGACCCACAGCCTGCGGGCCACTGGGACACAGGCACACAAAATTAAAACACGATGCTAACTCGCATTTAAAAAACGCACCTGATTACAATAGGCACCCCCACAATTTAGGAAAGGCGCCCCTAACTTAAAACACAAAATTTGTACCGAACCCTAAATAAAAGAAAAAAACTACACACAAACTAATATTTTGTCACTTTCATATGTACATTAACATTGGCCATTATTCCTCTTCTCGGCACACGCAAACCAAAGCGGCCGGGTGGCGCGGCATGCCGGCGCCAAACCGGCCGTGTCGGCTGGCCATACTTTGTGAGAACGACCAACGAGCGTAGCAAAACACTGTGGGGAATCCCCACAATTTGTCCGTTCTGATTATTAGATGCATAGTGTTTTTCCACTCTCCGGCATGCATATGCCGACCAAAGTGGCCGGGTGACACGGCGTGCTGGCACCAAACCGGCGGTGTCGGCAGGCCATACTTCGTGAGAACGACCAGCGAGTGTAGCAAAACACTGTGTGGGGAGTCCCCACAGTTAATTCGTTCTAGTGTTACAGTCAGTATAGCGGGGGGTGCAAAATTATATATTGGGGGGTGCAAAATTCAAATCTTGCCAGGGGCGCTGGTGACCCTAGCTATGACTCTGGATATAGAACCAGCATGCTGGCTAGCCAGTATAATCGCTATCATAATGGCTGAGCTACTTGATTTCATAATTGATGTGGTACTAGTTTGCACCTAGCTCCCAGTAGCACCTAGTAGCCATCGACCAATCATGTTAGCTTTTACAGTCGCAGTGCGGTCTTCACTTTTTTAAATCAGCGCCTCACTTTATCCCGGGTGTTACGCACTCTTTGGCGGTGAAGTCAATGTCTGTGAAAGTCTCGACAAACCCTGCTATTACTGCTGCAGCCGAAAGTTGCCTTCTTTCATGGAAATTTTCTATTTTGGTTAACAGTTTGTAACAGTGGAAGACGGTACCGCTCCATCGCAAGCACAAGTTCAATGATCATGTGAAACCTTCTATCACGGTTTCTATCGTACTGGGTTCCGTCCTCAACGAAAGGTTTCATGAGTTAAAACTGTTGAAACATTGTATAGAAACAGGCGGCACGAGAGACGTAATTAAAGATGTGGGAAAGTGCGAAGTGAGCTCAACATGCCAAACTGCACGTTTTATTTACTTTGTATCAGGGTTATTTATATGTATATGTTGAGGTTTATTGTTTTCGTAATGCATATACATGTACTGAATATGTCATTGGCCATGGTGGACTAGACTACGTGGCGGCGGAAGAACACAAAATGCATAGTGCGCCGGGAGGACAAGACATTGTTTGAGTTTGTTGTGTGGGGGGAGTGACGCAGTGTGTTTACAAACAAAGTGTTAAAATGAAGTATGAGAAAGCAGAGCATGTGGGTATGAATGTGTGTGTGTGGGGGGGGGGGGAGTGGGTTGTGAACAGCTGTATAAACAATGGCGGGCACCGAGGAGAGAAATGAACAGGTCAACGTAAAAGGCTCGATCCCATTGTTGTTTTTATTAGTCCCTGTGTTTATATATGTTCTTTACTTAAAATATTATATCAGGGTATTGACAGGTGTCAACTTTATATGTGAAGCCAAAGAGCTGATGAGACACGTCGTTCACATGTAACTAGTTTTAAGGCTTGAAGGGAAACTTCAGAATTGAAGGCATTGGGGCTTCGAGTGAAATTTGGTACACAGCACCGGGATTCCCTCCTTCACTCACTATTTTAATTGATTACCTACGTTTTTGCGATCGCAGCGAGCGAAATATTTGCCCTTCACACGTGCGCTCCCGCAGTGAAGGGTAAAAATTTCTATTTACTCGGAGGGAAACCGGTGCTAAAGGCACTAAATATCGGAAATATAGGAGGGAAACCCAGTGCTTATTGTTTTTAAAATAACTTTTTAGTTTGTTTTGTATAAGATATGAAGCTCTCCAACTACTGGCACCATCTGTTCGGCTGCCCGCGTAACTAAAATACGCCATAAATCGTCGGAGGATGACACGAAGTAGTCCATAAAACTTCAATTTTTAAGTAAATGGGCCATTTTTTAGCATTATTCCATTGATAACGTCTTGGAACCAAGTCCCCTGTATTTTTAAATGTCATCAGTAAGTTCCTATCACCTGTAGTTTCGGTGCTGCCAGGATAGAGAATAATTCCAAAATTTCTTTTGTGAGTGAAAATATCTAACTTTCGCCATTAAAATGTTTTAGAAATTTAGTTTGAACACTTCATTCAATAATGCCATATACCCAACCTTTTATTGCTGTGCTGTGCGGAAATCGTTATTGAGCTGAAATGAAGAGTTGGCAAGTTTGGAACTAATTTTAATTTTTTATATTGTTTCTCATTGGAAATATTGCATCGTTTGACGTTGTTTTGCTTAATGCCCAGTTTTTCAGGAACGAGTTAACAACGTTAAACGAGGACACTCTGTATAATGTTAGTTGTAGAAATAAATTGGGAAAGAAATTAAGACTAAAGATAATTGCACAATAGAGGATACTTAGGTTGGATTATATGGGTAGTAGAGGGAGGGTTAAGAGAAATCTGGATTTAGCATTAGCCTACTCTTTTATCAAACCATAACTAGGTATCCGCAGATTTACGCTCCATTTGAAGGATGGGTTATCTCCATATGACAATGAACTATGATCCAGGATTCCACTCACATCTCAACCAATGAATTCAAACCTCTGACCTCAGGAATCAGGAAAAGTTAAAACTATAGGAATAGCCATCAAACAACACAACTACAGATTACCTCTACAACTATAAAAGGTTATTTTCTGACTGAGTGACTGATTCAATCATCAATGCCATACAAAAAGTAATCAAGATATGAACATGAAAATTTGAGGTTATTTTCCTTTTATTAGGTAGGCGTACAGTGACAAAGGGTAAATATTATAAAACTGGTTTCAAGGAGAAAGTAAAGGGTTCAAACGTGAATTGAAAATGTCTATCATAATTTATAATTAAACCACAACTAACTTGATCAGTTTTTAAATGCTCCTAACACCAATGTCTAGCGTAAAATTAATATCACTTAATTCTGAAGAATCTAAGGACAAGATTTTCAATTTAATAGGGCTCTGACTGAAAAAGCAATCCCCCTGATTTTCCATCCACATAACAAATAATACTTCAAAGCTGCGACACATCCAATTGGTTGTCAACATACATTGCATATGAAAGATTGTTCTTTCACAGTTTTGTTTAATTTTCTAACAAGTTTTACTTTTTAAGGCACAATTCAGTGAAATATAAGTTATCCATAATTTTAAGTTAGATTGTAAAGTTTAAAAATTCAAAAATTATTTATTTCAATGTTTTTGGTGAGGCTGCTAGGTACCCTAAATCAAAATTAGAATTTTTATATTTCAATTCAAAAATTTTAGATAACTTTTTCCCTGCAGTACATCTGCTGAGCAATTTTTTAATTGGAAAATGATTACTCAAACTATAATTCCATTTTTTGTGGATCCTCTGTTATTGCTTCTCTCATATTTTATTATTGATTCTGAAATATTAGCAAGAGAGATTCATGTGTATTCACACTTATTGATTATATTGTAAGGTGGTTTATCACATGAATACAAACAATATTAATTGTTCAGAATTCTAAAGAGAGTTGAACAATGATAAGTCAAAACATATATTAGCACAGCGGTGATGGGAGATGCTAGGATTCTAATAAGACATCACACACAAGTTAATGGACAAATAGGCAAGGCATTTATTAATTGAAAATAAAATCAATTACCTGAATCCAAGGGTGCTGCAAGCATTCAGACACAGAGGCACGTTTGCTAGAAGAAAATAATATATTTTTAATGAATATTTGATTGCCAAGAACAATTTTTTCAGAATGATTACCCCAAAGAGGATTTTGACACTCATTCAACAAGTAATAGAACAATTTATACACATGTTGCGACAAAATATTTCAACCATTTTGTTCTTTTGCAGTCAAGGCCATTTTTTACCATGACTATATCACGGCACAATATCATCTAGCTGATATCTCCCAAGAGCTTCAAGCATATCCAACATATCTGGCATATGGGGAAATCTGCCTAACTTGAGCTCTTATAATTTTTTTAATTTTTTTATTTTAAAGGCACATCTCTGAAACTTTTTCCTTGCTTCAATACTTCTGTCTTAGGTTGATAAACATGTGTGTAATTGGGTTTTGGAAATTACTGAAATATATATAGAGAAATTTGTAAAAATTGAAAAAATTTGAAAATTTCATTGAAAATAAATTTTAATGAAAATAAATTTATATTTTAACTTAAATTAATAGTATATTGAGTAAACTAGACTGAAAAATATATTATATATTCTTGCTATTATTAATTTTACCATAAATATACAGAAGATTAGATTTATTCACATCAGCAACCATAACTTGTCAGACAATTATGCATTACTATGCATGTCTTGTAACATAATAATATAACATGTCTTGTACCATAAAAATATAATATATCTTGTAATATAAAAATATAACGTTTATATACATTATTCATTCATATAACTTTCTTTATATATCGCAGGGCTGCGGGACGCCCCAGCGAAACCACTCCTTTACTATTGTAGCATTGAAAAATGAGTTATCGTTCATGTAATTCACATTCAGTGCATAATGTATTCAGCAACGATGATTAATTAGAAGTTTAACTCTGACAAGGAGTGCCTAAAAACGCGGCTGTGATCCGTCACTATTCATATAAACGAGTAACTTTATCACGTCGGGACCAAGACCTGAGGTTCGTAATTTCAAAACTTCATTATTTCGTAATATCACGTACTGTTACATACACTTAGACACCCTTTTGTTCAGGACCAAAGATTTTTCTTCATAAAATCAAAATTTTGTATTTTCGAGTTTCTACTGTATTACCTATTGCAGGTTATAGTGAGAAGAGTTGACACTAGGTGAATCCCAGGAGCTTGCCAGAGTGAGAGAGGAGGAGCTAAGGCTAGATGAAAAAGGGAGGAAAGAGAAAGAATGCAGAGGAAACTATGGTGAGAGGGAAAGAGTTCAATGATGTTTCAAATGCATACATGGTTATTTAATGTGCCTCTGTTAGGAAGCCAGTGCTAAAAATGCTAAGGGTAGGCAAGCAGCCAGTATTCCGTCATCGACTTTGACGATGAGTCCATCACCTTACTTTGTTTGAACTTTCCTAGTTTTGGCAACACCTAGGAATAATGTGCCACCAGAAAGAAAGCCAATTATTCTCCAGAGCGATGGTGGTGGCGTGCTGTATTGAGGTGGTATTGAGGGGGAAGAGGGGGGGGGGGGTAGAATGGAAGGATGGGGGTCAACATAATCGTAGGGCGATTAGGTCATCCCATTGCCAATTTAAATTTAAAATAAAGTGGAGAGTATCATATTGATTGCTTTTCGTTTAAGAAAAAGGAGAATGAACTCTTTTCACTACTACGTCCCATAGAATAATAAAAGTAGGTTAGCAGACAAGAATAGTGAAATAATAATTCACATTAAATCACTCATTGTGTTAAAAGACACCTAATATAACAAAAAAACACCATAAGTAAGAATACTGTGAAGGTATTTCCCTTGCATAGACGAGTGACTGCATTTAAATATTGGATAAATTAAGTACATACTCAGTTATCTGCAGTTTTCATTATCCAAGGAAGGTCTTGGAATATATCTAATTAAGATATGGGGGTCCAACTGAACGTACAATCATTTGAAAAGACTGGTGAAAAAACTAACATCGAGCGTAATGCTGTATGGGTTGGAAACTTGGTCTTTCAGGAAAGACAATGTTTTTAGAGTAGAAGCTTTGGAAATGAGGATATGGAAAAAAAATGGAGAGCCTGACCAGGGTACCAAGAAAAAAGAATGAGAAAGTGCTAAATGTGGTCAGGAAGAAATAAAATTATTGGCAGAGATTCAGAGAATGTTGCAAAACAGGGTGAAGGATATGTAACGAGGGTATGTGGAGGGGGTGATAAATGGAAGAATGCTAGACAAGCACAAAAGAGGAATGAAGAGAATAGGAATTTTAGATGAAATAAGGAGATGTAGAGGGTATGAACTTAACAGAAACTTCACGGCAGGTGAGTAATAAAGAGGAAAGTAGAAATATGACCCGGCAAAGGGGGAAATTAAGGAAGAGACTCCAAAAACCTACCCATTAGCTAGTACCATACCCAGGGATAATTAAAAAATGACTATTCAACAATTTCGGCAAGCTTAATCAACAAGTTCCGTTAATGTTATCAAATAGGCAGTAAATTAATATTTCATTAAAAAGTTGTAATTCTCTAACTATTCTCCCAAAAACAACTAACCACCATATATCAATTGCAATAAAGTCATTTTTTCGGAGCAAATTTGTATAGTGCAATTTCAAAATACATTGCATGATTTAATAAGCCAGAAAAACCTTCCTAACATCGGAAAATACACAATAGCAGAAATTATTTGAGTCCCAAATAACAAGTTAATGCAGTGAGATGTTGCGGTGCCTTGCATGAGTTTCTTAATCATCATGTGGAATACAAAAACACCGGTAAACATAGGCAGTTGCCTAAGCTTCAATGGGTGAACATTCGGTCTCTTTTTAAAAGCTGCCTGCTAGTTAACCACTTTGTTCGTGACTGATCACCTATTACAACTATTCAGCAGATCAAATTGCTCATCCCTCACTCTTAACCACTTTGCTGGGGGTAACAAGATATTTCAGGCAGAAATGGTTTTTAATTTGGGCGTGACAAGATATCTCATCATGCTCAAATTTGAATTTTTTCAAGAGGGGTGATGCAATATCTCGCTGGAAGTTTCTTATGTATATTCCTTTGTCATTCAAGTATGCTCTTCGGTCAGCAGATGGCAGCTTTAGAGAATCTTTGTGAGGAAGACGCATTTCCGTTAATGCCTGCACATGTATGTAGGGGTTGCATAACCTTAACTTTTTTCGACATATTTTTTAATTGTCATTAAAAAAAAAACATTTTTACCGTTTTAGGGTCACAGGCAATCATTGAGATCCCTTCCTCTATTTAAACCAGTAAGCTTTTCCTCCTCCACTTTTTGATAACGAAATGGATTGCATAGATTTATACTTTGTAATGCCAAGTCATTTCAAACCTTTGTAAGAGCGGTTAGGGCATCACAGAGTGAGGACAAAACTGGGAGGAAAGGCATTTTTATGCACATAGTAGAGAAGGGGTGGTGGAAAATGCCCTAACCGCCATACTCTCTCTCCCCCATTTCAAACCAACCCCCACCATTTTTAAACTTTCTCTGGGTATATACAGTAAAACCCCCATACAACGAATTTGTTGGGACCAGAAAAATTACTTCGATGTAGGGGGTTTTCGATGTATGGAGGTGGTGTGCGGGTTGCGTCTCCACAGGGGCATCCAAGTGTTCCGCGTGCTTTACGATGCAAGTCGAGTAAATATCTCAATCTTGCTTTATTCACCATTAAAACCTTTCCTAGAGTGATGATAAACAATTTTTATTATTTACCATCAAATACCGTGGCTATCACCGTGTTATTTTCAATCTGCGTATTTCTAATTGAAATTATTGTTTTTTTCGTCGATTCTGCTCTACGCCTCATCGCTTTCTTTAGTTACGGTCTGAAAGTAAAGGAGCGCCAAAATTAATGCCTAAGGATTAGGTATATTTAAAGTGCTCCATAATTTTTCTGAGTATCTAGTCTATATTATTCTTAGAGTGCAATAATTTAAGTCAATATCAAATGGCAGTTTTATGCAGCAATTTTGCTTGAAAGAGCACATATTCCCATTTATACTTCCGAAATGAAACGCACTGTTGGAATCCCATTGAAATACCGGTAAATATCTATGTTCGTGACCAGAATATACTAGATATCGATAAACGACGATGGAATATAGGTGGGGTGAGTTAGTTACCACGAGTTAAAACGTGGCAGTCGGCAATGCATTGAGGTCACAATGGGAATCTCATATGATAATGCATTGACGATGCCGTTAACGCGTGTAAGAGTCGCACCCCTCTTTTTATGCGTCGAAGTTGAAGAAAAAAATTTGGGACTTTTTTTCTCCTATTGCGAGGTGTTGCGGGACAAACTTCGAATTTTCGGCCATTATCAAAGCCGCTAGCGATATTCTCTTATAATTTACGCGGCATTTTCCATAGGCATGTATGGACCTCGGAGGCAAGTTTTCACTTGTAGCCTAGGCCCTACAATGTTTGCATTGTTTATTGTCCTTTGGAATGTGTGGAGTAATTGATATTCATTAAAACAAAACAAATCCGACCTCGCTACAATTCGTGTTTAGTTGGTAAGTGCGGACAGTCGCACCGAGCTCTGATTTATAAATCCGAATCCCCCCACCATTTTCCTAATGCACAAGTCATAGTCGCTGTAAGTCGCCTTTTAAAACGTGGTTAACTTTTACAAATTATATTTTGCTGTAAACGATGACGAGTGGGAATGCAAACACGTTAAATTCAAAATACCCCAGCGTCAGCCGCGTAAAAAACGAACGATAAGGCGTAGATACGACATCAAAACTTGAAAAAAGTCAAACTTTGAAAGAAATCATAACTGTCTATGGAATTTAAAGCAGTTAATATTTCAATATGGTCCAACAAAAATCTTCAATGAATGACAAAATAAAAAAAATCATGATTTAGGTACATACATAAAAACGGCTGACTTACTAGTGAGATGGGCGTCGCAGTACGGTGGCACGCGCGCGCATGTCCTGTCACAGCTCGTAGATTTTCCCCGAAAAGACCTTCTGTCCCTATTGGTATGAATAGTGCAACCTTATCCTTCCTCCATCTTCTAATGCACGATTCCAGCACATCATGCCTTAGTCCGGCAGCGCGGTTTCCTACATCCTCAGCGTCTTTGATGACTTAAAGCGCTTTAATTTTTTCAACTACAGTGAAAGACCACAACTTTTTGCCCTTGTTCATTTTGGAACAACACTGACCTATATTGACGCATGCACAAATGTTAATAGTCACAGAATTCTCTCAGTTGAGCTTAAGGCAGGTGCATACAGTCACTCAAAGTTGTCTGGTGACAGAAAATGAGAAAGTTAGGGGGGTGGAAAATTCCAGTGCTTGCACTTGTCGCGCGGCCAATCGCTGTCCCCCAATTGCACCCCACACGCTTGCCTTGTCAAACAACAAGTTTTTAAAGTTATTAGGCAACTGCATCCCCCGTAAACAAGCGAGCGAATGATACCCTCCCCTTGATGACTCACGCTAAGCACCAAGGTCACTCAGCTCTCGAGGGACTTGCCTCGGGCACGATACGAGCGGCGCGAGCCGCGGCCACGATACAAGCGGTGGTAGGCAAGCGATAGAGTGGCAACGATGAGTTTTATGTTCCTAATGTTTGACATGGACCACACTCGAACCCAGCCATGATAGACGTGAGTGGCATAGGTGCCGCTCGCCACCAATCCCAGATATTAAATATTTCTTGTGCCGTTCTTCTCATTCTGTGGTAAAATGTCGGCCGAGAATGTTCTGTCTTCTGACAGTATGTACTGCCATTTCAGATTCTGAACTTATCTTAGGACGAATCACTGCTCGTTTCGTGGCCACTACCACCCTGCCGCGTTATTTCTCTGCAGCCCACCGCTCATATCGTGACCGAGGATCGAAGGCTGGCAGATAAAAAATTCGTGTCAGAGGCGCACCCTCATTTTCGGCTGCGATTTCTGGAAAAAAAGGCATCCTCAAGCAATCGAGCAAATATTAGGGCGATCTCGAGCAAACTTGCCGGTTAACAGACCACATCCATCAAGGTTAAGACGGCAATAGCAATATTTGGATAGAGAAGAGAGGTTACTCCAGATTTTCCTTTGGGATGGGGACAGAGTAGATAAAATTGACTCTCATTGGTTGAACACCAACCAATGAAGTTTTGAATACTTCGCCCTCCTAACGAGGGGAGTGTCCGATAAACGGGTCACAGATCTCGATGAAAATTCGTATGCATATAGAACTCCGAATGCTTTTCACGAATCACTCCACACATGGGCATATTTATCCAATAGTTAACAAAAAAGGCGTTTAAACATATATAGATGTTATAAAATCCCTATTTATCAGCCTGCGGCATCAAGGGTGTGGTCCATTGATTAGCGTACGGGGCTGCGGTGCAGAGGGACCATGTTCGATTCCCGTCGGCGACAAATTTTTCATGCTTACTTTCTTTGTTTTTCCTTTCTGGAATTCTGTTAAAATCTAATTTTTACTTTTCTATTCAAAGTTTTTTTTAACGAGTGGAAATATTTTTCTTTTGCGAATAACATAGGACTTATTTTTTTTTCTTTCCCGCAAAATTTCTTTGTTTCCCCATTCTTTCACCACACAAACTTGATTTGTTCCTTCATTTGCAAGACCTCCTGTTGATATCATAATTATACAATAATGAAAATAATCTACAAGTGGTCACTCGCCATTTAAAACACGAGCCTTTATCGACGAGCCTTATTACAATGTACGTCTTTAGATCGCGAAATGGTGATTCGATTACAGAAATTAGTAGATAAGCCGATCACATTTTCCCCTCCTTTTTTCAAAGCACAACAATACAAGAAAACGGGGATCTTTGATCGTGGGTCTTATAAATAATGATGTAACAATTATTTAGACTATTTTATAATTATAATATCAACAGGAGGTCTTGCAAATGAAGGAACAAATGAAGTTTGCGTGCTGAAAGAATGGTGAAACAAAGAAATTACGTTGACTTCGCGGGAAAGAAAAAAAATAAGCCCATTGGTATATGCGAAAAAAATATTTCCACTCATTAAAAAAAACTTTGAATAGAAAAGTAAAGATTAAATTTTAACATATAATTCCACGAAGGAAAAACAAAGAAAATAAGCATGAAAAAATTTATCACCGACTGCCTCTCCCAAAATAAAATCGGATACCGAAAGGTAATTTGAAACCATGGAGCTCCTCCCATTCAGGGGTCCCGGGAATGTAACCCAATATGGGAAAGTAATCTGATACGATTTAAAAAGGGAAAATTGAGCTCCATCCTCACCACCTGCACCTTCGCAAAAGAGGTGGGGCGGATGAGTGAGAGTGGAGAATAGCCCCCCTGATCTGATCTTTTCAGAGTATTTTTCTGTATTGGGTTACGTCTGGCCGGCTGGAACTGACTGGTATTCCCCCTCCCCTCTTGGTGCATTACTCATCCACCCAACTATCACCCGCCTCAGCTAAGGCGGAGCGGAGCTTTGGCTTCCCTTACACGTTTTTTATTGTGGGAACCATCAGAGTTGCTGGTTCCCACCATAATAAACGTGTAAACGAGCCTTCACCGAGCGAGCGTCAAGTTTCCTTCATGCCCTCTGCTCTGTAGGTCTCCGATGTAAACATTTTCGAAGCCCGGAGCGGAAGGGTTAAGACGCGGTACTCTCCGCTGCGGTTCAACTTCCTGCTCATTACGTAAATGTCTATGGAAAAATTACCTGTAAATGAAGAATGCTACGTTTTTTTTCTCAATAATTCGTTCTAGAGGGGCACTTTTCATGTTTTGGGCCCAAGCGCAGACTTCGATGTACGGAGTTTTCGTAGTTAGAGAGGTTCGTTACTGGAGGTTTTTTTGCGTGTATTGTCCATTGGAAGGGTCCGGGACCGGGCCAATGACTTCGAAATAGGGAGTTTTCCTTAAAATTTCGCTGTATGGGTGTTCGTTGTATGGGGGTTTTACTGTATATGTAGTATGCCCTAAGCTTCAGAATGTGCCAGAAGATGCCTTATTAAGGTGAAACTGGTTGCAATTTTTAAATAAAGTGTGGAAAAGTACAAAGTTTTTCATTCAAAATGGATATCTATCACTTCCACAAAGTCGAGCAAGAAACAATAAAATTCTTCGTAAGAGGTTTACAGACATCTTTCTAAAACCATATCAGACATGCTTAGTGTTCGATGTGGTGGCGGCAACATCTTGAATTGGTGCTCTTTATATCATCTTTCTATACTTTTTTTGAATCACCATTTTTACCTACTTCGGGAAAAACTGATTCTGCAAGCAAGACTAGACAACTGTATACAGTCGGAAAATCCACAGGTTTTTCCTACTGCCTGGAGTATAGCCTGAAACTGCCCCGACCATGCCCACAACATGCTCTCTTCCCATTTTGTGACTTAGATGTCCAACTACTCCCATTTGCCGCGGTTGTTGTTCACACCCCGTACACAGTGGGTCCTTACCGTGCGGTCCCCAGCTCCCACCCAACTTGAGACTGAGGGGAAGGGTGGTTAAGGGGTGGTAAAAGATAGGTAGGGACCCTTTTGAGACCCTCTCAGGGTCTTTGCTCTTTGATGGAGCCACTATGTGTATGCAAGTAGCATGAGATATTGAACGAAGATGCCCATTTCTCATGGTCATTTTGCTATTGTGCGGGTACCTATGGGCAAGTGGCAATCGTGGCACGTGGGAAGAAGTCTTCAAACACAAACAGCCTCATAATAAACATTCCAGTTTCATCTTTCCTCTCAAAGAGCCAGATTAGAGCTAGTCGGATTTTGAACCTGCCTTCGTGTTTCAAGCCTCAGACACAATAGCCAAACTTCAGTGCAATAAAGACACTTGGGCCGCTTAGCGGTGCCTTCTTCAATTCCTACTCAAGTGGACCCTTTTACTGGTTATTCACCATTTTTCATTGCCGGCGGGGATGTAGTGTCCCAAGCGATCGTTCCAGGGTTAAGTGCCAACTTCCAGATGGACTTCCCCAATCCCCTCCGGGAAAGGGTAACTGTTCCATCCATTTGGCAAGGGTGGAAATTTTGTGCACTCAGTCAATGTGAGTCGTCAGCTTTCTGTGCGTGGATGCTAATAAGCGGGTGCATGAAATAGCTGAGCGAAATAGCAAATCAGCGTGAACATATGTTGGTTCCTTTCATTCCTCGGGGATACACAACCTCTTATAGATTTTGAATATCCCTATAATGGGATCCACTAGTAAAAGAGGAAGGCACTCTTCTCTTTCCTCGGACACCATTCGCAAAATTTTGGAAGAAAGCTACGAAAGTGATAGCAGTGATGATAGCGACGAGATATTTGTGCACACTGACGTGAGTTCCTCTGAATCAGAAAGAAGTGAGGAATCAGAAGAAGAGGGAGTGGAGCGTACATCATCGGATCCTCTATCATGGAGTTCGCATGAAAATGTGTGAAATAAATTTAATTAGGAAGGTACTAGTGGCATAGTGATGCAGTTGGAGAATAACATGGCTATTTTAGAAATATTCGAGAACTTTGTGAATGATGAATTGCATAGCCTTATATCTGAGCCAACGAACCTTTATGCATAGCAGTTCCTAGACAGTAATCCTAATCTAAAGCTGTGTTCAATAGTGCACGAGTGGAGTGAATCAAGCCATGGGGAAATAAAAACATTAATAGGTGTTTTTACTTTATTGGGAATTTTACAAAAGCCCAACTACCATAGTGATTTTTCGAGACGGGAAAGCATCTCTACTCCTTACTTTCAAAAAGTTTTAACAGAAAAAAGATTTCATTTGCTCCTGAAATTTCTTAATTTTGTGGACAATAACACATTTAGTGAACACTGCCCCAGCAACAAACTTTTCAAAATCCTGCCTGTATTGGAGCATATGGCCTATACAATATGGCGTCCAACGTGATCAACGTAGAGTGTCACGCTTGTAAAAAATTTCTTGCTACGTGTGAAAAAGTTCTACTATGCGAGAATTGTAAACGACCGTATCACCATAAATGCACAGGCTTGAAGGAAATTGCGTTAAAAACCCTGGAGGATTCTGACGGTTTGTTTTGGAAGTGTATTTACTGTCGTGTTGAAGGCGCAAATAGGCTGTGCAAGATGGAAGACGACATTGAACTTTTGAAAGCAGAGATTATTAATATGAAAGACAAGGCTGATCATCACCAACATTTAGTGAACGAAAATCGTGAAAGGAAGGTAAGATTTGATGATGAGGTCGCCAGAATCTCTAATCCTGATCGTGAAATTCGTGCCGAAAATGTGGGAGACGGCGTCGTATCACTGAGGCTGGGTAAAAATGAAGATCGGGAAGTATCTGAAGCTGCCTCTAAAACCTCTGAGGCCAACACGAAAGTGATGAAGAAGAAGAAGAAAATGTCCTCGTCACCGGTAAGAAATACCGATGATAGGGCATCACATCCCAACCAGCAACAAAGCTTTCGTGAAAAGGATAACGATGGTTACACTCGGGTCCAGCCACGGAAGAAGAAACGAAGCTTCTTCTCCATCGGAAAAGGTGAATTCAAACAAGGCAGCGTGGGACTACGAGCTGCGAAAGTTACGTCGTATGTGTACTTGGGCCGCCTGCCCGGTGATTTAAATGAAGATGAAGTGATATCTCACGTGAAAAATCAATTTGATGTTACGTGTGTTTCCTGTGAAAAGATTGCCGTAAAAAGTATAAAATTCAGTGCATTCAAAATTGGTGTTGACTATGGTGACTTCAAAAATGTAATTAATCCACTTTTTTGGCCCCATGGTGCGATTATCAATAAATTCTACGAACCCAAAAGTGTTGAAACTAAAGAATTGGGTACAAATGGTGACTCTCTCAAACGAAGATGGCAACAAGGAATTCTAAAAAGGAAAGTGATTCTCAAGGTAAATTAGGGTGACTAGCTCGCTCTGAAAATAATTTCCCAGTACAGTTTAAAGTACTAGTAATAAATATTCAATGCTTGAGCAATAAAATTAATGAATTAGAAATGCTTGCTGAACTCGAGAAACCGGACTTTATTTGTCTATGCGAGCATTGGATGAAAGAACTAGTTGTAACTATACCTGGCTATGTTGTTGGAGATTATTTTTGTCGAAAGTACCACCGTAATGGAGGTGTTGTAATATTTGTTAAAACAACCATACAGTTATCTAATATGTCTCACACTGTGCAGAATTTAAATCTAAACTCTGAGCTAGAATTCGAATATGCAGCAGTGAAGTTCTCTGTGTCTGATAACGATTTTATAGTATTGTCAGTTTACCGATCACCTGCAGGATGCTTCAATACATTCTTAGGAAAGTTGGACAGTTTAATATATACAATTATAAACCAAGCATCAAGGCCCACAGTGATACTGACAGGTGACTTCAACACTGATCTATTAAAGGATGGACATAATCAGCGACATCTTTTACAGATGTTACACTCTTATCACATGACTCCCTTGATAAGTACCCCGACAAGAGTCTCAACCAGCTCCAAAACACTCATAGATAATGTTTTCACAGATTACAATGAAGTTAACACATCCAACATAGTTTTCGATCCAGCATTATCTGATCATTTAGCAATATCCTCAACATTCCATGTTACCGATAAGCAAAGTCGTATATCAGATACCATCAGACAACAGAGGTTCTTTACCGAATCAAATATAAACCATTTTCTTGTTTTACTGACTCAAGAGGATTGGAAGGACATTAACTGTCACAATTCTTTAAATGACAACTTTAATTCATTTTTTTCTCGATTTATCTACTACTATAATTTAGCTTTCCCTTTGCAAGTTGTGAAAAACAGAAGGGTTAATAACAAGAAATGGGTCACTGATGATATCCGAAATCTATCCAGAATACTCAAATCACTGTTTTTACAGTCCCAATCCACCAACGATGCAGGGGTGCATCAGAAATATCTAGACCTCAAGAAAGAGTATAGGACCTTAATTAAGAAATCGAAAAAGGAGTTCAATGATCAATGTTTTAGAAATACCACAAACTACTCTAAAGTTGCTTGGGGTATAATAAAAAACAATACTAACACTAGCACCTCGGAACTTCCTGGTCAGGTTAATGATGACAATGGAATTACAATTTCTGATCCATTTGAGATATCCAATGCATTTAATCACACGTTCTTGTGTTTTCCTAAGACACCCCACCCTACTCAAAGTGTACCCTACCAGGCTAGTAAGACATGTAATTCAATCTATCTCAAGCCATGTTCTGAGATCGAACTGTGTTCATATCTTGCCAAAATTGGCAAAAAGAAGTCTGCTGACATAGATGGTATAACTGGGAAAATACTAAAAGACTGCGGTTCTATCATTCTAACACCCATACTGTCTCTGATAAACCAGTCAATGGCTGAAGGAGTATATCCTGATGCCCTAAAGACATCGAAGGTAGTCCCTGTATATAAAAACAAAGGTGACAGAAAAAACCTAAACAATTACAGACCCATCTCCATAATACCCCAGTTCGGCAAATTATTTGAACTTGTATTTTATAAAAGGCTAATGGATTATCTGGACAGTTACAGCATAATATCTCCCCATCAATACGGATTTCAACCTAGAAAGTCAACGGAACAAGCCCTCTTCAATGCAGTTGACTACATTTTACAAGAACTAAATAACAAAAATAGGGTAATGGGAATTTTCTTCGACATGAGTAGAGCCTTTGATACTGTAGATCACGACATTTTACTAAACAAGTGTGTATCACTGGGCATAAGAGGCACTGCATACAACTGGCTTAAGTCTTATCTTGATGACCGAAAACAAAGGGTAGCTTATAAAAAAGATGGGAAAATTTACCTCTCTAGTTCTCACAAGGTCAAAAAAGGAGTACCTCAGGGGTCAGTGCTGGGCCCTTTACTCTTCCTAATATTTATTAATGATGTACCAAGCAGAATAGTAACTGGATTCATGAAATGTGTAATGTATGCAGATGATGTCAACATTTTAACAAATAATAAGAACTTAAGTACTGTACTTGAATCATGTCAATCCCTAATGAAAGACATGCAAACGTGGTGTGTCAATAATAACTTGATTTTAAACAATGCAAAAACTCAAACAACATTGTTCTCTACACGGCATATCCTGGACTATGGCGAGTTATGTTCAAGCCAGAATATAAATTTAAATATAGTGGAGCAAATTAAGTTTCTTGGAATATATGTTGACTCCAATCTTACGTGGGGCTCACACATTATGTACCTTAATAAAAAATTGAATTCAGTATTCTACCTAGTCTCTGTGCTGAAATACAGTGTAAGCTCAAGAGTTCTGTTAACTCTGTATTATGGCTTGTTTTACTCAAGGCTTACCTACGGTATTGTAATCTTGGGATCAACTTCCCTATTGAAAGATGTATTTATAATACAAAAGAAGGTGGTACGAACAATATGCAATGTAAAATATCATGCCCATTGTCGCCCACTATTTAAAAGTCTAGAAATGTTAACTGTACCGTGTGTGTATATATTTTATTGTGTTGTTTATGTAAAAAAACATGGTGAAAGTTTCACACGGAATGACACTATCCACACTTATGAAACCAGGAGAAGCAGAGACATACATGTGGAATCTAGAAACCTAGCACTTATATCAAAAGGTCCACACTCCATGTGCACGAAACTATTCAATAACTTACCTGCCACTATAAAGAATATTGAAAAATTGACAGTCTTTAAAAAGGCTGTCTCATTATACCTTGTGCAAAAGTGTTTTTATAGTGTCAAGGAATATTTATGTGATTTGTAACTTCTTATTTTTCTTTTTTGACGTGCCTTATACACTTGCTAAGTGATTGTATCCTGTGTCAATTGGGCAAATAAAATATATTATTATTATGAAAAGGAAGTTGCTCTACGTCCCTGAAACAGCAATAGTTACGAATGAATCTCTACTCCTGTGGAAAGGCTGCCTATCATGGAAGCAGTTCATTTCTTCCAAACGCAGCAGGTTTGGAATCAATTTTTTTGATTTGTGCAAGTGCAAAAAGGGTATGTGTGGAATTTAAAAATTTACATCTATATCAAATAAAAGGACACTATGTTTAGGGAAGCCGACAAAGATGAACCAATCACAATTAAAATTGTGATACATTTAGCTCATGAACTGCTTGATAAGGGTTACACAGTGTATCTAGATCACTGGTACCGTAGAGTGGGGTGAGTTCGAACGCATTTTGGTGTATAACCATCAAATACTCGAAAGTAGTTCAATCTATATATCTGTTGTTCGAAATCAACAACCTCCTTACTCTATTTCATATTGTAAGCAGAAAGAAAAACACGTAAAATAAGTTGTTTATCTAAAAATCACTACCCAGATAGCATATAAGCTTGCCGCAAGCTTAGATATTGGCTTGCCAAAGCTTGCTGTGGCAAGCTTTGGCAAGTTATAACTTTTAACGTTCGAACTCGCCCCGCCCGGCGGGGCGAGTTGAAACACGCATTTCATTTTTGATACTCCGCAACTGAAGTCGCTCTGGAGAAGAGTTCTGAATCATGAATTCGATTTATTAGGTTATACCGTCAACAATAGCCATCATATTTGTTAATTATTTCGCTGGTAGTGAGGTTTGAGATTTCAATTACGTATTTGTTAACAGGAAAACTATCACCTTGATGCGAAAAGTATTTTGAATGCCCAACGGAGAAATCTATACAACCATTCAGTAAATTTTCTTTATCATGATGGAATTAAATGTTTGGGAAGGTGTTACTTTGAATATAATAAAGAACTACACGGTGATGGAGAAAAGATTTCTATTTTTAGCAGCTTGCACAAAACATAATGGACCAGTAATCACACTCAATAAATGCAACACTTCTTGATTCCAAGTGATTAAATATAATAAAATTTAAGAGCTCACATTTTTAAAACACAAACATAAGTAAAACAGGATAAATTATAAAACTAATAAATTTCTTTTATGTTTTCTAAATCCCTGAAAACTAAGCGGCCCC
The DNA here is from genome assembly GCA_963573305.1 of Pyrrhosoma nymphula. Lineage (NCBI taxonomy): Eukaryota > Metazoa > Arthropoda > Insecta > Odonata > Coenagrionidae > Pyrrhosoma > Pyrrhosoma nymphula. The sequence goes on along the minus strand of OY754337.1, from coordinate 66,338,135 downwards.
GTCGTAAGTCCTTGGGTTGGTCAAGCTGACGGATAATTTGCGTGCAGAGCACTAAGCACTCGTCCACAACATCAGGAAAAGTAAAAAAAGTCTCTTTCATGGAAACTTTCTTTCGAAGGCACTGGACACGTAATTTATTCTTGAAGCAAACTTTCATTAATTTTCCAATGAAAAGTCTATCACGCTTAACGGTATGAAACTTTATCAACAAATAAGAATTTACAGACAAGGAATGCCCGGGAAGTTCAAAATTACTTTCGTCACCACTTCTATCAGATGACAGAAGAACGTTGGTCTCGTCATCGTTTTGAGAACTTTCTTCCGTCGCAACACCGTTACAGAAGTTATCCGTAACTGTTTAACAAAAAAAGCATTTTACTCTGTAAATGAGTTTTTTGATTGTGAAATTGTGTTGTCCTTCGTAGATGTATAATCTTTTGTCTAGCCATATGTATTTTGAGTACTTGTGTATTAACTTGTTTTATGTAAACTATTTGTATATGTAATTTAAATCACTTAACTTATGTATTTCTTATGTATACAACGAAGACTACTGCAAATCCAATTTGTTTAATGTCTTATAAAATTATTATTATTATCATTATTCATTTAATATTTGATTCATAATTCATTCAAGTATTCTACCAGCTGATTGGTAGGTTCTTGGACAGTCCCCATTCTGTATCCCAACCTCATAGGCATTGTCTCGCTTCCCTCCTAATGATGGCCCGTTATTAGATCCCTCTTCAATTCTTCATATCTTCTACCTCCTCTTATTTCGTCCAGAATTCCTATCCTCCTCCTTCCTCTTCCACGCTTCCCCAGTGTTCTCCCCTCTATCACTCTTTTCAACATGCCCTCTCCTCTCAAAACCTCCTCCATCCATCTCTTCTGCCTTCTCCGAACCTCTGCCACAAACTTCCTCTCCTCTCCGACCATATCAAATACCTCCTCGTTCGTTTTCCTCGCCATCCAGCTAACCTTCTCTATCCTTCTCCAAACCCACATCTAAAACGCCTCAAGTCCACGCACATCCTCCCTTCGCAATGACCAAGTTTCTGACCCATATAGCGCCACGCTCCACATTAAAGTTTTCACCAGCCTCTTCCTTACGTCTCTTCTCAGACCCCCCCTCATCAATTCCCTTCTCTTCGAAAATGCTTCTTTAGCAAGCACAATTCTGCATCTGATGTCCTTACCACTAAACCCATTCGCCTCCAAAATATTACCCAGATACATAAACTGCTCGACCTGCTCTATCTTCTGCCCTCCCACCCTTATATTCAGCCCCGCCTTCTTACTTCTAGAAAATCTCATTACTTTCGTTTTCTTGTGATTGATCTTCATCCCACACTTTTCGCACTGCACCTCTAATGCATTCACCATTGACTGTAACCCCTTGGCCGATTGACTAACCAATGCTGGATCATCTGCAAATGTCACTGATTTTATCAGCTCCCCTCCTACCTTTATTCCTACCTCCTCCTCCCCCATGCCTCCCTTACCATTTCTTCTGAATACACGTTAAAAAGCAACGGCGATAGTGGGCACCCTTGCCGCAATCCCCGTCCTATCATGGCCCATCCCGATTCTCCATTGGCTACCCTAACCTGCACAGTCTGATTCATATACAAATTTCGAATCAGACGCCTGTCCCTTCAATCGACCCTTAATTTCTTCAACACTCCCATTAATTTCCTCCATTCCACCCGATCAAACGCCTTCTCGAAATCTATGAAGCATGCAAAAACATCCTGCCCATACTCTAGGTTTCTTTCTACTAGCGTCCTCATCACCGCTATAGCGTCTTGCGTTCCTGTCGCTCTCCTAAACCCGAACTGGTCGTCACCCAGGTATTCATTTGCATTCTTCTCTAGCCTTCTGTTTAGAAACCTCAGAACTACTATGGCCGCATGGGATATTAAGCTTATTGTCCTATAGTCTTCGCACGTTTTTGCCTTACTCTTCTTTGGTATAGAAATCAGTACAGTCTTCGCGAAGTCTTCCGGCCACACTCCATCCTCATAAATCCTACGAATAAGTGAAAAAAGTTTTCCTCTTCCGTTCTTCCCCATGCTCTTCAAAAACTCTGCAGGTCATCTATTCCCACCGCCTTATTCCTTTTCATGTCTCATAGAGCTCTTTCGATTTCTCTATCTAGGATACTTGGTCCGATGCCATCTCTGTCGATATCGTCTTCCCTTTCTATATCTAACCTATTGGGCCTTATTTCTTTACCATACAACTCTTCAACATACTCCTTCCACCTCTCCTGGATCTCTCTCGGTTCTACGATCACCTTTCCCGTCTTGTCTCTTATCGTTGTAATTACCCTTCCCTTATTACCACCCGTCAGTTCCTTTACTTTCCTATATAATCCATCTGCTCTTCCCTCTTTTTGGTATTTCTCTAACGAGTCGATCTGTTCCCTCCACCACGCCTCTCTTGCTTTCTTTGTTTCTCTTCTAAGCCTGTTATTTAATTCTCGGTATTTTCTCTTACCTAGTTCTGAGTTTACGCTCTTCTATTTCCTTCTCTCCTCCATCTCCCTGATCATCTCCTTCGTGATCCACAGTTTTCTAATTTTAGTTGCACTCACTACGCCTACCGTTGCTTTCGCCGCTTCTACAATTAATTCCATTTTTCAAACTTCCCCATTCATCTTCCACTGATCTAACTCCATGATCCTCACCCATTATCTCATCCACCTTCTCTCGATTCTTCTTTTTCATTGCCCCAGTTAATGCCTCCGCATTCCACTTTCGTACCCTCCTTCCCATTCTTATCTTTTTCAGTTTTACCTGACATTTCATGACTAATAAGTAGGGATAGGAAAATTTCGCGATCGCGAATTTTGACAAAAAATGTCCTAAGAGTGGTAATTAGTTAAAACATCCTCCATACTGACTGGGGAAATGACTTTTGAACTCGCGAAGTGTCGCGAATTGTGCCCCAAAACGCGAAGTTTCATTTTTTATCAGAAAATGGTTGCAAGTACATTTCAAACGCAAGAAAAACATCAAAATTACAAACAAATGTTCTCAATTCGATTTAATCGAACTCGCGTGCAAATATTCGTGAGGTATGCGGAAGTTTGCAGTTCATCGTAGCATAACCGGTGTTACGATAACGATCGCGGGAGGATGACATCGGTTGCTTTCGATTTACGGCGACAACCGGCAATACTCAGCTCGTCACGCTGCGGTGCTTTCTATTTACAATTAGTGTAATGACCATCTATCGGCATCTATGATCGGTGGGTCTTCGCTCCGAGGTATATACGACCGTGTCCGAGGTGAGTCGAACAAAGGAAAAGCAATATGCACATTTATTCAAAGTAATCTGCTACAGCAGGGTTTCCCAAACTTTTCCTCCGATAGAACACTTCGTAAATCCTGAAATTTTTACGGAACACCTTGTGTACTTCGCATATGTTAAACCATTGCGTTTAGGTAGCAGCATATAAAGCCATTATAGGTTACTCAGAACACCCATTAGCCTTCCGCGGAACGTAGTTTGGAAATCCCTGTGCTACAGATCCCTTGAAGACGAGACGGACTGCGCATGTTTGCCTTTGAGTTGTTTCATTTCAATGGGCTTGCTTACCAAGAGTTTTTTAATGCCAATTATAGTTTGAAAACTAAAGAGAAACGTATTTTTCCGATTTTTTATTTTGGTCTGATTTGTTCATAACACTTCTACGGTTTTGAAGATGAGACGGACTGCGCATGCGTGAATAGCCGCTTTGAGTTGTTTCATTTCAATGGGATCGTTCACCAAGAGATTTTAAATGCTAATTATAGTTAGAAAACAAAAGAGATACGTATTTTCCGATTTTTTTTATTTTGCTCTGATTTGTTCATTACACTCTACTATGGATTTGAAGACGAGACGGACTGAGCATGCGTGAAGAGCTGCTTTGAGTTGTTTCATTTCAATGGGCTTGTACGCCAAGAGTTTTTTTAAATACCAATTCTGATAGAGTTTGAAAAATAAAGAGACGTATTTTTCCGTTTTTTGATCCATCGCCTGGTTTTCGAATTATCGGCGGCGAAAAATCGGGGTTCTTAACTCTTTCACGTAAAAGAACCAACATGAAAAGTTTTGAAGACACTCGCTACTCCGTCCAATCACGCTGGGCGCTATGCAGGATTCCCCTTCCCTCGCTTTCCACTGAGCGAATTAGTAACTGAACCGGATCTCTGATGACCACACGAACTTTTTGAGTGGGCGGCAAGTTTTGCAAATTTTTAATTTTGATTAAAGAGTGAGTGGCTGAATATAGAAGAATTTTGTCTCCGCCGAAAATCTATTTTCCAATCCATCTTCCGAATTCGTGAATTAAATTGCTATTTTGCATCATAGTGAACTACCTTATTGCAATGGGGTCATTCCATTGCAATGGTTGCTTAGCTAGCTTGAAAGCACCAACCAAGACCAACTATGACATCAATATAATTGCCGATATATTTATTTATTGCGTGGCACCAAGATTGATTTTATTTTTTGAATCTCTAGTTTTTGGCCATTTCCGTCAAATGACTGTTTGTTTTCCAGTGACAATTGTTAAGTATCCTAGTTTTATTCCTGGTTTCTGTGCTTTCAAGTGATTTTGACGAGTTATTGAGTTGCCAAATGCAAAATTAAGCGCAGGAGACCGAGCTTTCCAGTATCAAAAAGATGGATTTTGTTGTATCGATAAACGTATGGTCATGTACAAATTCTACAATTGTCAGGTTGCTTGGGAAAGACTCAATTGGAAAACATTTAAAATCTTCGGAGCAGGTAACTGCAGAAAACTTTCACAAGGATGGAAATTCTCTTAAGTTACATGTTTATTACGAAATGTATTAAATTTTATTTTTAAATTTAGTGCCACTTTTCCTGGTTCCGCCACCGAGGTGATTGTCTTCAGTTATAACATGGCTAGAAGGGGAAGTGTCACATAGTAACCCAGATCATATTGGGTTAAACTATAGTATAAGTGACCCTTTTCTAGGCTTTGAAATATTGGTATTTTATGTGTATATATGTAAATTTGTGGTCACTGTGAAAACACCAAAATGTCTTGTTGAAAATACCGAATTCCTAATTTCAAAATACCGCTTTTCTCCCTCTCAAACCACCGAAAAATTCCTATCCCTACTAATAAGTTGTGGTCTGTGTCTGCATCAGCTCCTGGATAAGTATGAGAGTTTTTAACACTATTCCTGTATCTGTGACGTACCATTATATAATCTATCTGGAACCTATCTGTCTCTCCCAGCTTCTTCCAAGTGTACCTACGTCGAGGATGATGTCTGAACCATGTATTTGTAATTACTAGGTTATTTCTGCGGCTAAACTCTACAGCTTTCTTGCCCCGGTCGTTTCTCCTTCCTAGCCCGTAATCGCCCACCTCCCGCCCATCTCTTCCTTCACCCACCACTGCGTTCCAATCCCCCATTACTACCAGGTGCTTACTTCCTGGTATCCTACCAATTATTTCCTCTAGCTGATCGTACACCCCATCTACCTCCTCCTCTATGATTAGAGGTAGGCATATAAACCTGGATTATAACTAAATTTGTTGATTCTGCTTTTAGTTCCACGACTATTATCCTATCACTCGCCTGTTCTGCAAACACTACTTTTCTACCGAGTTTCCTATTCATTACGAATGCAACCCCGTGCTGACTTTCATTCCTTCCACTATAAACTACTCTATAGTCGCCGCTCCAGTAATCCCCGTCATCCTTCCATCTTACTTCACCCAGACCCATGATGTCTACACCCACCCTCTCCATTTCTTGCTTTATATTCTCTAGCTTCTCCGCCCTCAGCATAGTCCTAACATTCCACGTGCCTATTCTGATAGTTTCGTTCCTCTTCTTTATCTTCTTTTCCTCTGCTGCTGCTACGTCTGAGCAAGGATTTCGTGTGATGACGACCGCAGGGGCCTTGCTCCCACCGCTGCCGGGCACGACACCCGGCCCTCTAGGCCGAGTCCCGTAGTTGCCAGGATTCATTATCATTTGAGAACTGTCCATAATTTCAAGGTTTTTGTTTTAATTGAGATAGTATTCCATGGCCTATCTCAATAGTGTTTTTTACGTGACACCATCACTTCAGATTATTCTTCTTCACATTATCATTATTATCCTCATTTAAAATTAACTTATAGCAAAAACAATTTTATAAATGTATTCCCTTAACTGTGACTTAAAGATTTTAGAGAAATAAAAAATAAAAAATTTTCCCAAATAAAATGCACTTTTAAAAAATCATTCCCCAGTCAAGTGGAAAAGTGAGCAGTTATGAACTGTACAGTCACTTCAAGTGTCTGCTGAATGTGACCAATTTTAACTCTGTTATACATAGAAATAAACATTGATTTCATCAAAAAAAGTTTTAGTAATTTCATTGTTCATAATTGTATCAGTATGATCCATTCTTATCAAACAGAGAACCATGATATTCGTCTGGATTAAATATTTACAGGAATAACACTGAAGATTGAGATTTCTCGTCAGGAAGCCCAGGGTAAGCAAAATATTTATATGTATAATGCATTTTATGTTCGTGCAACTAAACTGGCAATCTTTAGAAATTAATAAATAATAATTAAAATGTTTTTCAATCCTTGCATATATGTACATAACATAGTTACTATACTATCTTATTAGGTAAATAGCTTCTCCCAAATCTTACCGGGGATCCTTAACAAAAAGCTGAGCAATAAAATCTTTGGCTAAGTCTGAGGTTTGGTCGAAATATTCATCATCAAATGAATAGTTTCCAGCAACAATATTTGAATATGTTTCCTGTTTGTCCTCTCCCAGAAAGGGTGAAGCTCCACTAAGCCTATAAAAAAGCAAAACAATATTGGCAGCTAGAAATTTATACAGCAGGTAAAATGAAAACCAATAAATATAATATCAACAGTAGGTAAATCCAGCTTTGGTTATAATTGAATTCTACCTGTAAATTCTAATAACAATTAACAAGTTTAAAAAAGGTTGGAAAATTCATGCCGAGTAAAAACGTCACACATTACTAATTTCATATTTAATCTCTGTAGAGATTAAATATGAAATGACACAAAAAATGTAAGCTTATGTAAAATCTTGATGTGTTAGATAGAGAAAGTGCAATTTTTTGCAATACTGGCGAGACAAATAAGCATCGAACCACAACCAAACCAATCATGAGCCCACAGGTTGGTTAGAAAAGTGACACTCAGAGACCACTCGGTACTAACCCCAGCAGCTGGAAAATTCACACATCAGGATATGAGACCAGTTACTTAATCTCCACTGCTAGTGTTTTTCCAAAATATGTAACATGGTACCCAGAAAAATCACATGGCATGGATTTATCTGGACTAGTCCAGAGACCTCTCAAAGTTTTAAACCAGACACCTTAAGTCAGTTGCCCAATTTTCTAACCACTGGGCTACCACACAGTTAAATTTTAGCGCACAGACAATAAAAGAAAAATTATCCAGGGCTATCAAAGGTACAACCATGAACTGTTAGTCAGTTCAAATGCTCTCAAAATTTCATTTAAGACCAAAGACTAACTTCCAATCAAGGCATTTGGAAAAAATAATCTCTTCACAACTTATTAAATTAAGACATGAATTAAGTAACCGCTTATCAAGCTAAAGAGTTTTGCTGCTGAAAAGATGACTCCCAATGTCATTTTTACTGAACCATCATCTTTTGCTGAATTTAAGTACTGTATCTCGCTGAGATACACATATAAAGACAAATGAAATGCATTTTTCTGCAAGTCAATTTGAGACCATTTTGGGAACATATTTAAGTAAAAATAGGAGAATTTAATGCCCCGCTTCCACAACAGCTGTACGGACAAACATACCAGTCCCCAAGGGCCAAAATGGCAGAAGGAATTCATGTCCAAACAGCTGTAAAATGTAAATCCTAAACCTACCAAACCTACAGCAGTAGACACTGTGAGTTGGGAACCAGAAATATGAAGTGCAATAATCAGAAAATGAACACAAAATGTAAAAGGGAATAATGTTACTGTTTTTAATGAACACAGAAGTGTGTCATATACTTTTGAAACCATAACTAACATTGCAAAAGGTATCATGGATACAGGAATTCTACAATTATTTGAAATTAACTACTAGCTCCAATTCCTGGAAAGGACAACACAGAGTTAACACCTATAGTGCCAAAGTAGAGGGAATGCATGTAGGGTTGTTACATGTCTGTACCAACACCAGTAGTGGAAACAGAGCATAAGCATGTTCACTTGTTACACTGCGAGTCAAAATAAATAAGAAATTCCACCCTTATGTTTACGCTGATAAAAACAACTACTGTTCGACACAAAATTATGTGCACTTGAGTTTGAAGCTCAATAACAAATTAACCAATGATTGTACATAAAAACCAATTGCATTATATTTTTCTTTGATTTATTCTGCGTTTAACGATTATAAATAATATTTTATTACATTTATAATTATATTTTTTACTGAGGCAAGAACGTAAAAAGTGCCCCTTTTAGGCATATTTCAAGGAGTCTCGTTTAAAATTTGTTTTCTTAAAAATGCACAGCAGTATGGACATCAAATTTTATACACTGATAGATAATATTGCTACAAAGGATTTAAGGTTTTCCCGGCTTAATTAATTGGATTATTGAAAAGGACATCCTCCTTTCGCCATACACATCTAACTTTCAATCGTTGACAAATTCAACTATCCCGACCTTACTTTGGAACCCTTAAGAGGAAACCCAATTTAACTACCAAAGCGCTGAGAGAAGATGTGGAACTACTTTGGCTGCAAGTTTCACTCTGTGAATTGAATGCCATTGAACTAATTTGGGCGTATGTGAAAAATAATATTGCAAAATTATATAGAGCAAAATTTGGAGGAAAAAGGAAACGCCGAAGGAGTGATTAGGACCCTAAGTCAATCAGCCTTACGGTCTGTCACACCTGAGTTGTGGAAAAGCTGTATTTAACACAGTAAAAAAATTGAAGAGAACTATTGGGGAAAGGATCAACTGAGTGAGCTATTTCCAGAAGTGCAGCCAGCTGTTTTCAATTTAGAGAGCTTGGATTCATAAAGCGACCCAGAAAACTTTGGTGCAAATGACAGCTTATCAATTTCTATGAATAAAAGTAGTTATATACCCAGAAAAAATATGTAAAAATCATTAAAAGGAGAAATCCAATAAAGTTGAAAAAAAAAACATTTTAAAAGAGTCTGTTGGAGGTCAAAAGCCCTCATGTGAAACGCTGATGGAAAACATTTAAAATATAACTAATAAAAGCCAATTGAGCCAGGCTGAGCCAAGCATGCCTCTTGGCCTGGCCCACCACCGCATGGTCGCGGTAACGCCGCAAGGGAAGTTGGGGTGGATCGCTACCGAGCGCAGTAGGGTGTTGCTTATTTTTTATTTTTTCTCAGATTTTCGATTTCTACCTCTTAAAATATGCTATGGGGTGCACAATCGATATCCTAAAAATTTCAGCCCTATTGTTTAACATTTAGAGGTCGCTCAAAGAGCATAAATGCAATAACAATTAATTTTCCTGATTTGAGGAAATAACATCATTTTAAGTGGTAGAGCACAATTTTACAGCCCTTTAGGGTCGAAATTCGCTCCATTTTTACGTCCGCTGAACAGTTTTCCAGGAATTAAATATTTTTCCGCGAGCTACAGCCGCGCGTCACACTCCTAACTGCGAGCCGGTTGCTCGCGGGCCGTATTCGCAGTCAGCTGATAGGTCTACGCGCCCGCACCAGCATTGAATCAAGTAATTTAAATATTATTTTGCATATTACGTCAGTAATTGGTTCAATAAATCTCATGGTCGATTGATGAAAGAAAAAAAAACATTACATATTCCAAAACTCACCAAAGCTGCCAGTGGGTGAGCCACTGCTGAGATTATTTAAGACTGCGTTGAGGAGTGGTGATTAGAGAATAAAATGAAAGCATTTTCATTTGATACTACTAGCGTAAATACAGGTAACGAGCTGTTTTCATATTTAAGGTTCTCAGTTTATCATATTTTATGGGATTTTCAACCTGAAAATTTCTCATTTATTAGGTTCAAAGAATGATGCTGCAGTTATTTTAAAAGATAAAATGCAACAAGATGTTTTGTATCTTGCTTGCCACCACCATGTCTTAGAAATAATCCTGGAAGCAGTGTTTGAGCACAACCTTAAACCTGTGGGTGGGCCTGAAATATTGCTCTTTAAAAGATTCCAACAAGAGTGGCCAGTAATGGACAAACATAATGTTCAAACTCTTTCAGATAAGCCTATTGGTAAGTATTTTAGCGGTGATGCATCAAAAAAGATAGTTGATTTTGCTCTCAACAAAATAAAGATAATTATAAGCCCTGACTATACTTATGCGTACTTACATTCACTTGCATTATCATTTTAATACATGCGTAAGATATACTTTATTCATTTTTTCAAATGCATTCACAGGTTGGTCAACCTAGAGATGACTATTTGGAACTTTTAAACCTTTCTATTGTCGTACTTGGAAGTCGTCGTCCCCCCCCCCCCAAGGATTTTATTCATTAAAAATATGGATTTTTAGAGATCAGTTTATTTTATCAGAAAGTGAAAGTAAGGGAATACTAGCTGTGACTGTTTTCATTTTAGAAGTATATATATATTTTCATGGTACACAGCCACAGACGCTCCAGGGGCACCAATGAATGATTTGAAACTAATAACCAGATTGAAAGAGTATAGGAACATTGACAGTGCAACGGCATCCATTGCCCTAAAGAAATTCATCAGGCACTTGTGGTATCTGAGTGAACAGTTGTTGCCAGTATCATTTTTCAACGATAGTGTCAGCCCATATGAAAAAAAGAAACTTGTATGCAACCTAAAAAACAAAGAAGGTGTACCAAATCCTTCTAAACGACTGCCCAGGAATTTGGAATTTACCAACAGGTTAGCTATGGTACAATTTGTCACAACGAATATTCTCTCATTCTTTCGATTACTTAGTATTCCAGAAGATTGTTTGGAAGAGGATCCTATGACATGGCACACCAAAAGCGACTACAGAATTAGACAAGATAAAATGAAGGCTTTGCGTGTGACCAATGATCATGCTGAACGCACTATCAAGCTGATGGAGAATTTCAACAAGACTTTTACATACAAAGAAGATAGTTTCCAGCATTTACTCTTTGGTGCTGCTCACTTCCAAAGGGCTATAAAAGACTCGCGGGAGTCCATCGTTAAAGAGCAATGTCATTTGGATTTGTGATAATAAATAAGTGTTCTTAATATGTTGTGCTGCTTTATTTACGACTTGGTGACAGTATTAAAGTAAGGAAGTTTTTCTGTGAATCGATGTTGTCTCTTTCACTAACTTAACGGTTAAAAAAGTAATTTTTCTTCCTCCTTAAGACAAAAGCGTAAACACATGTATAAATTAGAGCTTTACGTCGGTCTTGTAAGGATTATAACTTCGTGTGAATAATTAGCGGTGTGCAAATGTCACCAAGGTATTCGACTCCTCCCTCCCTCCGCCGACTCTCGTTACGGAAGTAAGGGAAGCGAGGGGGGAGTAAGGCAATGAAGGGCGCAGGACCTATCAGCTGATTGCAAATGCGGCCCGCGGGCAACCGGCTCGCCGTTAGGGGTGTGATGCGCGGCTGTAGCTCGCGGAAAAATATTTGATTCCTGGAAAACTGTTCAGCGGACGTAAAAATGGAGCGAATTTCGACCCTAAAGGGCTGTAAAATTGTGCGTTACCACTTAAATTGATGTTATTTCCTCAAATCAGGAAAATTGATTGATATTGCATTTATGCTCTTTGAGCGACCTCTAAATGTTAAACAATAGGGCTGAAATTTTTAGGATATCCATTCTGCACCCCATAGCATGTTTTAAGAGGTAGAAATCGAAAATCCGAGAAAAAATAAGCAACACCCTAGAGCGCAGCCTCAGTAAAATTATATAAATATCAATCAATATAAAATCAGCTACTTATCATGCCTTATACTGGCATAAAAAATAAATTACTCATGCTTTGCTTATGACAGCGCAGCCAGGAATGCTGTTCTACGACGTCCGGCTCCGGAGAAAACTTTTGTGTATAAAACTCACAACAAAAACTTTTCCCTATAAGATAAAATTCTATAATTTATTGTATATATAAACAATAATATAATCTATCAGTGTATAAAATTTGGTATCCATACTGCAGCGCTATAAGAAAAAAAAATTTTAACGTGACTCCTTGAAATATGCCTAAAAAGGGCACTTTTTACGTTCTTGCCTCAGTAAAAAATATAATTATAAATGTAATAAAACATTATTTATAACCGTTAAACGCAAAATAAACCAAAGAAAAATATAATGTAATTGGTTTTTATGTACAATTATTGGTTAATTTGTTATTGAGCTTCAAACTCAAGTGCACATAATTATGTGTCGGACAGTAAATATGTAATTTCACTATAACATGCCTAAGCTACAGAAAGATAGAAGTCACCAAAGATACTTTTTTTTCAATAATTATATTCATTAACCCTTGTGCTGCCAGTGGGCTGATCTTTTGGCATTGAGTGCCTGAGTACAAACTGCTAATATCAGATGCATTAGCAGGAATTTTAATGCATTTTAGTGAGAATTTATCAATGCTTCCCTGCCTTCAAGATTAAATACAAAGGAATCATTTTTCACCACTCAATTCCCAAATATGTACCTAATATTTGCAAAACTAACCTTAGAAGGATAAATGAATATATGTATTGGTTAAAAAAAATTCTAATTACAACACTAAAATGGCCATGGCAATCTTAGAACCCCCTACCTGGAATCTGCTGGCAGTGAAAGGGTAAAATAGTATACTGATGTATCTGAGCCAATACTAGCAAGAGATGATAGAATAGACAAAGATATTAAAAGGTGAGCAAACACTGACGGAGAGATTACTGCTAGAATGTGGAGTACATCAAATAGCAAACACTTATCAAAGGCATCAAAAATAGAGGTAAGTACATATAAAACCAAAATAAAGGCACATAAAAGTGTACTCTTATCCCACTTATTGCATAAGATACAATTATGGGATATTACAGAATGAGCTATAGTAGGAGGCAATGGACAACTTAAGTCATTTGTGACATTTAGGGTAGGTACAGGATGTTGGTACAATTGGTAAGTAGGTAGGTACAGGAAGGAAGAAGCAAGGAGCGAAACTCGGTATCAGCATTAGCCTAATCTTAAAGAATGGTTGCATGGGGTCCAGAGTTGAACACCCCATCTGAAGGATGGAGAACAAAACGGTTGTGAGTCTAAATGGTCTAAGTTGTAATGATCAATATTCCAATGAAAAATCTCCACCGCTCCCACAGTTCAAAAGTGGGTCCTCAGGACAGGAAACAAAATTTCCAGCCATCACACAAACTGAATTCGTAGACTTCTGGATCCAATATATTTTTTTTATTTTTTTTTTATTTATTCATCTTTGGCACATTTACATGTGATAGTATTGGCAGTGGACAAGTGTGTAAAGAGTCTGCCACACTGATCTAGTTGAGAGAGTAGGATATCACAAGAGGTACATTTGTGATTAGAGACAATGTGTGAAAAAAAGCACATACACTGAAAACACCCTATATGCATCATGTTGTACAGACTAATGGGTGGGGAATATTAGGGAGCCAAGAATAGATGTTTACACAAAGCTAAATATGCATATGACAAGCAATAGAAGCATGCAAGGAGAGGAAGAAGTGGATGAAAATTGATAATTATAACCATCTTATGTTATGCCAATAAACAATTAGGCTACTTGATAAGGGCTATCTAAATAGGAAACAGTTTTGAGCAAATATGCATTTATTATTCATTTACATAAATATTGCCATTAATTCCCGAAGCTGTACTTTTACTCAGGTAAAATATATGTCAGGAATTGAATAACTTACCCTTTAGGAAACATTTAATTTTTAACATTAATATATGAGAAAATGAATACACCTGTATGAGACTAAGTATTCCAAGCCAAAAAAGATTAAAGCGTCTCGTTAAAATATAATGGTATACTGGCAACACTTCAGTTGTTTTTCAAGATCTCATTATTACAGGAAAATTATTAAACAAAGCAAAACACAAATAAACGTCATCCAATAGAGTAGTAGCGTACGCAGGATTGCCTTCAGGGAGGGGGGTTTCATTAACATTTGAGTGCGTCGTCATAAAATGATATTTAGATTATTATTCACTAAATCAATAATTAAATTAACATTTTCTCTTCATGAAGACAATTCAACTTTATTTTCAGCCCAATAAGCAAAATTCTAAATGCTAGTTCAGGTAAACAAACTCAGGTATACACGTTTTGGGGAGGGGTTTAAACCCTAAAACACCTGTCCGTACGCACTGCAATAGAGCTATCTACTTGGTCTCACAATTTTCCTCTTTTCTTCAATTCTCTTGAAAATCTCAGAAATGGGAATGTCTCTCACAAATGTCTCCTTGAAACCTCAGGAAAGGGAAAATATGAGGAAAACCTCAACAACTTTGTAACAAAAAGCCTTGCAATTTTCTCAGACATTTCTTACAAAATACGTTTCTCATGCATTTTCAAGTATATTCTCAAGAATATCTCACATATATTTTGACTAGGGGAATTAACTTTTTTGATATATTTTCATTTCCACTCATTATTTACACAGCCCAGTTATAGACAGCTGAGCACTCATGTCATTCCATGGGTCTTATGGGAATGAGATGACAAAGGGATCCTTCACTATGATGTTTGATATCCTTACACTTTAACATTTTACGATTGAATACAATGAATGGTACAATTCACAACCATTTCCTTCTGTAATAACACCATTAAGTAAATAAACCTAAGTAGATATCCCACCAAATATTATTACATGTATTTAATGGGAACTTACAGTTGACATACTCACAATATATATGTTATGACTCCTACAGCCCACATGTCTGTAAACAAAGACAATGGCTCGTAACAAACAATTTCCGGCGCAACAAATTCTGGAGTTCCCAGCATTGCTTTCACTTCATTACCCGGGAGTAGACGTTGGGAGAGACCAAAATCGATCAATTTTATGTGATGAGTATCAGTTTTCAGCAGCATGACGTTTTCCGGCTGCGAAAATGATAATTCAAAGTATGTATTAGGCAATCGTTAATTCAAAGTTGCAGGGTCCACTCCAACAAATCATAGCATTTGAAGATAATTTCTCAAAGTAAAATATATTGGGACAAATCAACCAAACCTTGAGATCAAGATGAGCAATAGATTTTTGATGCATGTGGTTGAGACCTTCTAAGATTTGTTTTATGAAATTTGAGGCTTCCTCCTCGGATAACTTTTCCTTGACAGATATAAAATCAAATAGTTCACCTCCGTTTACCCTGCAAGAATGAATTTCATTGAATATCTGGCAGACAAAGGGAATTGATGGCCAAATTACCCCGCAATACTTACAGTTCCAAAATAAGAATCACATGCTGACGATTGTCATATACATCGTTGAGAGAGATTATATGAGGATGATCCATTTCTGATAAAATACTAACTTCTCGCTGAATGTCGATGAGAGGAACTCCCCGTCTAGAGGAGGCGACTCGCCTCTTTTTAATAAACTTAGCCGCATACTCTTGTCCCGTCGACTTTTCAACGCAACGTTTAACGACAGCGAACTGTCCGCTACAAAAAAATCATAAAAATAACACTTACTATTAAGCTGCTGACGACATTTCAAATGACATATAATTTTCAAATACTTACTTCCCAATTTCTTCAAAAATGTCGTAGAATTTTTCAATGGGATCAGTCTTGAATTCCATAATATAAAAGCAGCTATTATCGCTGCAGAGATAAAATAACAATCCATCCAAATAAAAGGCATGAGAAGGCTATGGGTGGAATTGATTCCATGAGATTAAAAAATATGCATTCCTGCAAATATAAAAAAAACATTATACAGTTATTCCTAGTGGCGACATGTATCAATCGACTAACATTGAATGCGTAAAATAAACAAGAATCAAAAATCATAAAATTAAATAAGCTGACTACATTTCGAACCTTAGGGACAGTGTGGATCACTGCCCTTAAACTTTATCCGGCTTGCTTTACCATTCATATTCATCGAAGGAGCGGTAAATACAGACGTAGGGTCATCAGACTACTTGAACAGCCATGGTCCACTTCCTATAAAAGATGAAAAACGACTGTAGATAAGCGAAATTGTTTCTCAATCGCTGAAGTAAAACCCAAGTTTGATCCTAGTCTACCGCTTTTATTACATTAATGTATTTTATGGATGATGATATTGGCAGCTGTTTATTTATCAGCATTGAGATACAAACATATTTACTTCATGAAAATATGTAACTCACGTAAGCAGACGATCTTTCACTATCATTTGTTCCGTTAATAATGTGCTTTAATTACATGCATCAGTTTTACAATGGTGTTTCAGTTGTCAGAAGCGAAGAAATTGTAATTATCCCGTCACTTTTCACGACTTTCATGCTTTCAGACTCCAAAATAATGCTGCAAAACCCCAAGGTCATGGACGAATCAAGGAAAATACAACTATTGTTTATCGATAGTCCTTTGTTTTTATGTGCACCAAAGCTATGTTTATTGATTGAGAGCGACTATAAATTGCACATTGTTCCGAAGGTAAACAATAGGGAATGCTAAGGGGTTTTAAAAGATGGCTGAGAGACCTTGAGCGTTTAACTTTATGTCTCTCAACCAATTCACCAGCCGTCTTTACTTTCTTCCATTTCTTTTCGACCAGATAAATTACCCATAATCCTCCACGATAGGCTGGAGCTGACGTCATGTAACAAACATCGCCAGTGTACAGGTGCTCAACAATTTTACCAGGATTAAATTGTAGCAAAATTTTAAGAGTTAATGTATACGTAACGGAAATTTAAAACTAGGATATCTAGGATTAATAGGCCTTAACGGAAGGAAGTGATCAATTATGGATTCCGAAGAAGAAACACTCTACGACGATGTGGACTCGGGCAATGAATCTAGCGGGGACGATGTAGATTTTGCAATGGAAGTCGAAAGTAACAATCCAAGGGAAAGACAGACAGAAGTTGATGAGTATCCGTATGAAGTTTTATCAACAGAAGAAATTGTACAACACATGATTGATTCGATTAAAGAAGTGAATAGCGTCGTCGAGGTGAGAGTTAGTGTGCACCACTGGATATGTTTTCATTGGAAATAATGCAATGTGTTCGTTGACTGGTGTGTCAATTTCATGAAGTTTTTATCATAATTCATTTTTAATAAGTTATGTGCTAAATATTTTAATTTCTGTCCCGAAAGATACCAGTTACTACAACCAGGATTCTTTTGAATCACTTTAAATGGGACAAAGAAAAGTTAATGGAGAGATTTTACGACGGTGATCAGGATTTACTTTTCAATGAAGCCCGCGTCATTAATCCTTTTCGTAAACCTGTCTGCAAACCAAAGGTATTTTTGTAAACTTTGAATCAAATTTTTGCTCCATAATCTTGTTCTTGATACCAGCATTCTTTTGTTACAGTTACAGAAGAAACAGTCTGCTTCAGGGACAGAGGAATGTGAGATATGTTTTATGGTTCTTCCATTTAATGTAAGTACTTGATAAATTAATTATAAATTATACTCTATTGAGCTGTAGCTGTTAATAAAACATGTCGTTTGCAGATGATGACTGGGCTCGAGTGTGGTCATCGATTTTGTACACAATGTTGGGGTGAATATTTAACCACGAAAATAATGGAGGAAGGTGTTGGCCAGACTATAGCCTGTGCTGCTCATGGTTGTGACATTTTAGTTGATGATGCTACTGTTATGCGACTTGTTAGGGACTCGAAAGTGAAGCTCAAATATCAGCATCTCATTACCAACAGTTTTGTTGAGGTTTGTTGATTTAATAAAATTATTCTAAAATAGGTTATTCTATACTAAAAAAGGTTATTCTAAACGCCAACTGAATGTCCTTGTGTTTTTAATGTTTCTTTTATAAACCACAGTGTAACAGGCTGCTTCGATGGTGCCCTTCCCCGGATTGCAACAATGCAATAAAAGTTCAGTATGTTGAGCCACGGCCTGTGACGTGTAAATGTAGTCACACTTTTTGTTTCTTATGTGGTGAAAATTGGCACGACCCTGTTAAGTGTCACTTACTGAGGAAATGGATAAAGAAATGTGACGATGATTCTGAAACATCAAACTGGATAGCTGCCAATACTAAGGTATCAAATTTGCATTAATTAATTTAGGTATTTGTTGAATGTTGAAATTCTCAGTATCGCGTTGAGGATAAGGGATATTTTATTAAATGGATGTTAACTGAAATATTTTCATTGTAGCATTCGTATATGTATCAATATAAGAGTAATAATTATTATCCCAGTATTAGTGGGAATAAATTATTGGATGAAGAATTCTTTTGTGGCATTGTACAGTCCTGGTTTGATGTTCCTGTCACTAGCGTGTGACATTATCTTGTAAATTGTGATACATCAGGCTAATAGGTGTTTTTTGCTGTTTTCCCTTTAGGAGTGTCCCAAGTGCAATGTGACCATTGAGAAGGATGGAGGCTGTAATCACATGGTGTGCAAAAATCAGAACTGCAAAGCCGACTTTTGCTGGGTGTGCTTGGGTCCTTGGGAACCCCATGGATCTTCCTGGTAAGGAGATAAATGATTTATGAATTGTGCCTGTTTTAGGATAAATTTGAATTAATTCTTTAGATCATTGATGTAGATTAATGATTGTTTTTTAATTTACCCTATACTGGGTACTTCTCTGCCATTGCCACATTTTCCTTGTTGGGTATGTGTGGATTTTCTTTGACTAAAACATTCTTTTTCCAACAAAGCCATTATTTTAAGCGCCATATACTCTCATGGAGTCTTTAGCAGTACATAACAATATAATTAATAGCTATCTAATTATGACATAAAAAGGCTATTATCACTACATTTACTATTCAATTGAAGTTGTAGTTTTATTAGAATTGTATCAGAGGTAAATTAAAAGTCTTTTGTTTGCACCTTTGACTTCTCATGTCATCAAATAATATAATATTATGAGTTATAAAATAAACAGAATAAGTCAATGGTAGGCTAAGTGAATTTGTGGAATTTCGACATACTGGAATGGTGAGACTCTTGGTAATTTCCACACTTTTCATTTTTCACGGACTAGTTACGATGTTGTAGTACATTGAAACAGGTCAGTGAAAAATAAAGTGTGGAAATTACCAAGTGTCTCGTCATTCCAGTATCATAAACAGACCCAGAGAGTCCAGTTAGTCTGTATGTAAGCTTCATGTTAAAAGAAAAAGTGAGGTGACAATCCCTGTGTGTTACTAGTTGAAAATCTGTTACTCAAATTTTTAAAGGAAAAGTTTTGTTGATGTCAAAGAACTTTGCTGTTTTCTCCTGATCTATTCATTCAATGTAGTGTGAGTACATTTTTTCTTGCAACTCCTAGAAATTTCAATGCAGGTAGAAGTGTTTTTGTTCAAAACTCTTGAAGCTCTTCTTATTGAAGTGTGGCTGTAATTTCAAACGTAAATTTCAATTTCAAAGTTAGAAAGTATGTATATATTAATGTTAAAGTAACTGAAAGATTGTACTTTCTCGTAAACTTCGTCTTGAGTGAAGTCTGAATTAGTTATCTTAACCCTTTTAGTGCTGCCTTCTGCCACCAGTACTTTAATTTAATAAAATGTATCACGTTAGGAAAACATTTTTAGGAAATTATTGTTTTAGAGAGCCTTAGGCGTTTTTTTAATTTTATATAAATTGTATTAATTAATAATGATATTATTCTTTTACATCATCTAAAAAATAAATGTAATCATGTCAGTGTTGAACAATATTTTATTTGCAAGCCGATATATTGGCCCGCCACACTTTTTGTCTGTGATGCAAAAGCCAATATATCGGCCCATCGTTCTACGAAGGTTAAGGACTTTGCAACTTGCTTATCATTCCAGGTACAATTGTAACCGTTATGATGAGGAAGAAGCCAAAGCTGCAAGAGATGCTCAAGAACGATCTAGAGCGGCTTTGCAAAGATATTTATTTTATTGTAATCGCTATATGAACCATATGCAATCTCTAAAGTTTGAGCATAAGCTGTATGCTTCAGTGAAAGAGAAGATGGAGGAAATGCAGCAGCATAATATGTCTTGGATTGAGGTAACTTCTCTTGCTTCTTCTTTCTGCAATTTAATAACTGCCCTTGCATAATTTGTAAATGTCTTTTATGGCAGCTAAAAATTCTATGCTTAGAATTCATATCTAATTTGGTTGAAGGTTTAGTGATATTAAGTTGGAATTGATGTCTTCAGTTCTTGTAGAGGCACATTTCTGTGAATAATTAATACTAATTTGCTACCAATTTTCGTGTTATTTTAGGTCCAATTTCTCAAAAAGGCTGTGGATATTTTGTGTCAGTGTCGGCAAACTTTGATGTACACCTATGTGTTTGCATATTACTTACGCAAGAATAATCAGTCAGTGATTTTTGAGGCAAGTATTTTTTGGTATATTTCGTGCAACAATTTTGACAAGTTTGAGAGTTGGCAATATTTACAGTGTATGAATCTTTCTTATGAAAAATTTATTTCAAGAATAATGTCGAGCAAGCTTGTAGGTGGAAGAGAAACAAAGGTATTAAGGGTACTTAGATAGAGAAAAGTCAATGTAAGTCTCAGAATAGAGTCCACTTTTATTCTGTGACTCATATAATTTATGCTTTAATATATAAGTTTTGTTGTATCCCTGCATGTATGCAGAGTACAAAACATGTGTGAAGATCTGAGTTGCATAGTTTTGCTATTTTTTGCCCTGGTGAAGAACAGTCCCACTCAAAATCTAATCGTGCCAATCACTTAGAAGTTAGCCGAGTTTTGCAATTTATACAACTGATGCAATTTTTGGAGTATAAACAAATAGTTTTCAGGAAACTTAATAATAAATCTAGCTTTTTTACTTTAAAATCACAATTTAATAGGTTGAAAATAAAAAAGGTAACCTAAGAGCCTAAACATAGGCAATCAGTTTTTTTGCACATAAAACTGTGTAAATAAAACTTTTGTAAATAAAATTTTGTGAAAGCTACAGCTAAGGTGAAAAAACTTTCTAATATGCTTCAATAAATGGTGAAATAAACTAGCTTTCAGGTGCATTTTATTGAATTAAATGCAGTTTCCTCATTTAGTGGGAAGAGTATCTAAAACCCTGTTTTCTCACTTTTTATACAGACACTTGGGTAATTCTTGTAACATTTTGTGTAATGACTTAAAGTTGTTTTGGAATTAATCTACAGGACAACCAAAAGGACCTTGAAAGTGCCACTGAAACACTGTCCGAGTATTTGGAACGAGACATTACTCAGGAAAACTTGGCTGATATTAAACAGAAAGTCCAGGATAAGTACAGGTGTGTGAACTTTTTTTATCCTGTTGGCATTAGCAATGTAGTTTATATTTCCCTTGACCTAACACCATTAATTAAGCTCTAAAGACTGCCTACCTCGAAAGGGAATGGATGGGCAAGCGTGTAACACTTGTATGGTTCAGTTCAGCAATGCAGCCTCTCATTGATATTAGTTCTTTATCTTCATTTAAAATTTCAATTCTTAGCATTCTCTATTTGTTGAGTGATGTTCATAGTGTTTCTCTGCTACTCCATCTATAAATATACATAACACTATCACAGTTTGTATACTACAGTGACTTACAGATGTAAATTTTCTCAGCCTTGGTGGCAGTAGGATAAAGTCTCTGCTTGCTATTCTAGAGGTACCAGTTTGAGACTCGCCTGGGTGATTTTATCCAACAAAAGACTCAACTGTTAATGGTTGTTAGAATTGTTATTCACAAGTAGAATTTATTGAAATACATATGTTATTGAGTTTTTCCAGGTGTGCATTAGGTTATTTATTATTATTCACCCATCAAAAATAACATTTTAGCCTTATGAGCCTAGGAAAAAATTTGTATGTTTTTTACCAACTTTGTCTGTAGTGTGTAAGAATATGGTTTATTCTATACTTACCAGTTTCTATTGTTCCTTTTTTTACTCATCAAAATTTGATTTACAGATACTGTGACAGCAGAAGAAAGGTCCTTCTCGAGCATGTGCATGAGGGCTACGAAAAAGAGTGGTGGGAGTACACTGAGTAAAGTACTTCTTGTAGATATCTTTAAGTGTCAAAAAACGTTGTTGAAGAATCTCGAGTGTTAAAAAGTGGCATTCCAATGTCATGGATGGACTCTTCGAGTGAGTTCTTAAATTGACAGAAAGTTGATATTTCAACTCACTAGTGATGGAGAGCCGGCTGTTGTGTCACTACAGGAACATTTCAAAAAATTATTCCATGTACAGATAAATTATCACTCAGTGATCAGTTGTAATTACAAGAGGAGTCTGATGATATATAGAGAGAATGAATTCATCTGTACAGTGTATATCAAATTCAACAGCTTGTATAATAGTAGAACATAAAAATTTATTATTTTAAAAGTTACATACTACCATCACATTTTTTTTTAATGCTAAGAGTTTTGATTTTCTCTGGTTAGTTCCTAAGTAATTTCAAAGATGCTACATTTATATTTAACTTCGTGTGATGGGGAGGCCAAAATACATTCTTTCACTAAGGGATTTAGAAATGCATAAATATCCATTAAAATATATATTAAAGTTGCAAATAAATTGATAAATATTCCATATGGCTGGTATCTTTTTGAATATTGGGCGTAGATGAAAATAACCTGCCAATTTATTTGAACTTAACTATTATTTATTTTGAATATGAAATCATGTCTCTCATAGAGAGATGATTGTTATAGTGATTATATATTCAGTATTTTTGATTTGAGCGTAATTCTTTGGATTTTTATTTATCGAATGCTATAATTGTCGTTTCTTGTTGAGATTTAAATAAAGTGCTAAAAACTAATTCTCTTTCATTGAGACCTAAGCTAATGCCACCACTTTTAAGCATGCAGTGATAGTGTGTCAAATCCTTAAATATTGCCTGAATAGTCTACATGTATGCCTGTTTTAGTCACTTATATTAATGAACCGTTTATAGCAGATTGAAAATGGTGTCTCTAGCCTAGTCTTGATATGACATGTCTTTCAATTAATCTTTTTATTTAAGACATCATGGCTTTGGTGATGAAAATTCCATTGACTAATTGCTAATATTTTTGCGGTACATGAATTTCAATTGATATAAGCTTATTTGTTATTAGTGGGGTGAACTGAGAAATTTATACTATCATGTTTTTCTGGTGCCATTTTTCTTTTGCTTGAAATTCATTGAAATATTATTTTACTATCTTTTCCAAAGTTGGCCAAGAAATTAGTGTATTTTTGCTATTGTGCTATTTAATATTGATGTACCTATTAGAATGATGCATAAAAAGAAGTAAATGGACCTATGTGTTATTGAATGATTGAAAGAGCTATATGCTATAAATGTATCTGGGGAAAAATCTAGAAACCTCATTTAGAAGAAATTGCTTTGGGATAACCAACCTGTTTTAAATAATATTGCACCAAGCATCAGGAAGGCACTGGAGGAGCCTGTTTCTGCCACTCAGTCCATGTAGTGAATCCATTGCTATAAGTCTGTAAATAGCCTTGAGTACAAGAAAGATCAATGACAAATCAATACATTTGTCAATTACTATTTTTTAAGGAAAAAAATCATTGTAAATTAATTTCAGGCTGACCCTATAAAAAGAAGGAAGTATTCTCATAGTGGGGCACTGCCTCCGATGGCTGCATTACTTTGTCTTCTGATTGTGAAACGAAATATGTGATTTAAGTAGCAGCAGAGTGATAAAGAGAAGGTATCTCCAGAATTGTTCAGCAAAAATCATTGCACAGGAGAGATTTTTTCAAGCAGCCTTCTTGTGTATGTAAATATAAATGGTTTACATATAGAATCGAACTATCTCAAGTTGCTTTGTTCTATCCACATACTCAACATGCCATTCATTATGGTGTTGCTCAACTAATCATGTTTTTTTTTCAATTCCTCTATATTCAGATTTGACAGAAAAATTAGCTGTCTGAATAAGGGTACAAACACACAGAATGTGGCATGGCACGTCAATAAGCGTTAACCCACACACACATAACGCGGCGCGTCTCCTACTCTACTACTCAGTCAGTGGCCAAGATGGCGTTGAGCAAGTTGGATCGTCCCTTGCTTTGTTTAGAAAACACTTATTTAAAGTATTATACGTACGTGAAGCAAAATCGACGTGAGTGGGAAAGCGAAGTGTGTGAAGGAAGAAGTCTATTCGGTGAATATTATCATTTGTTTCCTGTCCTAAGGAGAAATGAGAAAATCTTTATGGAATACACTAGAATGTCAATACCTACTTTTGACTATATTTTGAACCTCATTGGATTGCCACCTCATTCCGCACCTTGTCTACAATTCCTCTGTTCTTGTAGTACTTATGCTTCGCCTGCCACAGTGCAGGCCTACAAAACACTTAGTTAATAAGACACTCGCCATCCATCACTACAAGAAAAACGCGTGTTACCGCTCCAAAAAATCAAACTCAACTGGTTCAAGTGGAGACGCGCCGCTCCGCGACGCGCAGCTCTCTGTGTGTTCTTTCGCATTACAAAGTATGTATTTGTTTTTGAAGTGTCATGACGTGCCGCGCCGCGTTCTGTGTGTTTGTACCCTAAGATGTGAAAAATATCTAAATATGTGTTATAGAGATGAGAAGTCCATCTCAATGAAAGCTCCATGTGTTAATCAACCTTTGTTGGAGTAATTTGCCAATTTAGTCAAAAATTGTATAAAATTTTCAAAAAGAACCCCAGTAATTAATATGTATTTGGTAATAGAGATACATAAACATAATTTTTAGAATTTATATGTAAAAGAGGCTGACTATGCTGAAGGCAACCATGCATATACCAATATTTTTTCAACAGGTTCACAAAGCCCAGTTTCAGTCACAATTTTAAGTGAGTTTTCATGTCATAGCAGGCTTAGAGAACATATTAGCCTGCTCCATCCTCAAAGGTTACCAATCCTGATGACTGTTTGCTGCAGATATCAGAAATATTCAGTCCTGCACTATTTTAACTAGAGGTAAAGAACATTTTCTTTACTCCACAGCTGCTTGGACTAATATCATAAATATGTAGATTGAATCTAAATTTTTAGTTACATTCACCCTGTGGGATATCATTTTTGGCGCTTAAATTTTCCTTTATTCTACCCAGTATCCATCTTTCTCACCTAATACAGGTACATATTCTATTCATCCTTAACATTCTGGCAGAGGCTTTAATTTCATCAAACTCAGTTTATTTTTTTTACAATGTATCACTATATTCTCGGCAGGAATGAACTTCTCTATATATAAAGTTACCATGCACATGTCCAAGCAACACCATGAAATAAATATTCATTGGCTTTGGCTTGATTTTAGGTGTCCATATATTTCATCCAAAAGACATTTCCTCTTTATAAATACAAATTAATAACATAAGATTTATAAAATATCACCAATGCAGCAAGAATTATTACAAGTACCCACTTTCCAATAAAATCAGTTTTAGAGGGAAAAAGTCTGCAATACAAATATACAGCATGTATGTAAGAGACTGACCCAAAAGTAAACAAAAGAAATGGTCCTCAGAAGTTCTTGTCTGTTTATAAAAACATTCTGTGAGCCTCATATCTGTTAACCAGTCTTGTTGAGAAGAAAACTTAGGTCTGAGTTCCCCGGATACTCTTTCGGGACTTCTCCCCTGGTGAAGAAAAATAGTAATCTTGATTGAATGACAAGGGCGTGACTGGGGAGATAGGTGCGCTCCGTCGTTGGGGGGCGGGAGCGCCCCTCAATGACGGAGAAAAAGCTCAATTTTAATATCCTACATTCAAATTTTGATTTATGAAAATAAAGCATGCATAATCGGTTTTGACGTGCTGTAGGTAAAGTCCTTATTCAAGGTAAGTTTTCCAAGGAACAACAGTGGAGATCATCTCTGGTAAGAGTTGCCGAGGGGAGGGGCACAAATACTAATAGCTTTTGCTGGTTACGCTCTTGAGCTCCTAACTTCTAGTAAACTAACAGTACAGACAGGCTTGATTAATACCCTTTTCACATAAGTTGTTTCTAGCCTGTGTTGGTCAAGTGTAATGACAACCACATAAGCTATGGGAAACAACAACAACCAATAATTCATAGGTACTAGAATAAACTGACAGCTCTTCTAAGCCTTGAAATTATGATGATATTAATAAGTATTATCTTATTCCAAAATTTCCAACTGATCTATAGCCGGAATAAAATCATTAACACATACACAGACATTGAACATGATTCTGATGTTACAGCAGTGGTCATATAGCACATTTTACAGGGACAAAAAAATTTACTAATTTTGACTTATTTTTATATCAAATGGGAAATTTATACATTATCCACTATGGTTGGCCAACATAATGATAACTAGAGTTGTAGTTGCATTGATTTATAAATTTGGAAATTAATGAAAATGCCAGTTATTTAAGCTCATTACAAGGAATATTACTATTAAAATAACATGAACTTGCATATCATGATGTCCAAAGAAGAAAACTTGAGGTTTATTACAAGGCTACAGTTAATTATGAGTGGCCAGGCATAAAACAAAGAATTTTGAGGAAACCGGGACTAGCCACGGTAGTAACCTTTACGGAGTCACCCGCAAGTGCAAATAAGTGCGATATTCCACAGGAGAAAAATCATTCGCCTTGACCGGGAATCGAACCCAGATCCCTCGATTTTGGTTTCCTCGGTTAAAGCACTCAGCGCGAAATCGAGAGATCCGGGTTCGAATCCCGGTCAAGGCGAATGATTTTTCTCCTGTGGAATATCGCATATAAAACAAAGAAGGTGGACGTTTGTGCGGAATATTTATGGACTAAAATGTATGGGTTCAGTGTTTGGATCATGGATACTATATAAAGGATTCGCGAGTCAGCCACGAGAAGCGCTGATTTCTGCTGTAACTTCATGCTCTTTTTAATCACTTTCCAAATTGTCGCACCATGGCGCTGTTTAGCTTAGGGATCTATTTAATCCAGATTTTCTCCATTGCTGGAAATGGAAGTGTATGTGCCTGATTCACGTTAAATCGCTCTTCAGAGATAGTTTTCCTTTTTGAAAGCCGGAGACTTAAGTTTTTGAGATTTGAAGAATGTGGCGTAACTGTCGTAGTTTTGTACCTGGGTGCGAAGGAGGCTACGATAAGACCTAGAAGGAAAACAAGGAGTTGGGCTTCGGAAACTGAAGCCTATTCAAAGCGAAGGTTGGTAAATCTATTGGAGTTTTGTATGGATCGTTAAATTTACATAGGTTATATTATTAATAAATTAGTATAGTATGGTATAAATTAGCATAGTATAGTTATACCTCCGAAACTCTGTTAATGTAGATATCTTACTTACTGTATACTATGGTGCTTTTTATTCCCTGATGTCATACAACATAATTCTTTGGGGCTCATCACGTCACGCATCCAAAATATTTACATTGCAAAAAAGGGCAATTAGAATTATATTAAGAAAACCTTATGATGCTCCCTCCAACCCCATCTTTAAAACTTTGAAGATCCTCCCATTACCATGTGTCTATTTATTATCTCTGCTAATTTTTACGCATAAAAATCTGGACATGTTTGAAATTAACTCCAATTTTCATAAGTATGAAACCAGAAATAGGCAAAGCCCTCACTATAGAACAGTGAGAACAAAAAATAGGACTAAGTTAGGTCCAAGAGAAATGGGACTCCGAACCTACAATAAACTTCCGCACCGTTTGAAAAATCCATGTGAGTCATTGGTGTCTTTTAAAAGGAAGTTGAAAGTATTCCTACTCGCAAAGAATTACTATTCTGTGACTGAATATCTAACTGACTCTACAATCTAGTGCTTCTTTTTTTTATGTTGAAAATATATTGTATGTGAATTCAATATATACTTTGTACGTAACATTTCATCTTGATGTTTGTGAACTACTAACTTGTATTAATCTCCTCCTCTTTTTTTGACGTGTCTTATATCTTTTTGTAAGATCTTTGGACAAAAATAAATTATTATTATAATTATTATTACTTTTCCCTTTGATTTGTTGTAAGAGTACATTCTCCTAATCAATCTGTTTTCAATAATTTTTCATGTATTAATAGAAGTAATGCTGTTTTCATGTCAGGTTATTCATCAGAATTACTCTCTAGGAGTTTCATAGAGTGACCTGTCTACACTAAAATTAGTCTACCATATCAGTGTGCATTATTATATAACTCCCAGTTTTCTTGAAATGTTGGTGCTTATGTTTTTATTATGCAGTGAAGCTGTAAGTTTCTCCGAAAATCTCTTTTCATTGATTCATGTTTTTCAGGATTCTTTGTTTTGACTTCAATGAATGTGAATGGAAGAATAACTTCATTGCTTCATAAACGATTATTCTGTCATTTCTGACATGTTACAGAACTTGGTTTTCTTTTCTCTTCTACTCTTTTACCTTACGATGAATTAAATTATTTTTTCAGTATTGTAATTTGTGTTGAGATAATCTCAATGGTTCTCTACTGCAATATAATTCATAGATTGCTCCCGTCCTTGTTTATAGCCTTCGTTCGTCGCATCATGTCGGTTTGACCGATCAGTGGGTTGCTCTCCCGGGCTTCCCCCTCGCTCATAGCCGCGAGAGTCCTCGTGCTGCTTTCCCCTCTCTGCTCGTTCGGTGACCTGCTTTAAATTTGCTTTACATTCTATTAAAAGGTAATTTGTTTTCAAAGTTGCTTGAGACTATGTTTATAAGTTTCTCTTGTTTGTTTAAGAAGATATGGCTTCTTTAAAATGAAGGACTTCTTTAAATCCTCACTGCCATTCTGAGTTAATGTCGTGTTAGTGGAATCGGGGGGGTATTTATCATTTGGATGGAATAAATTTTGTTGGGTTATGGTTAGGGTTTGTGACATAGCTATAACTGATGGTAAGATGGCAACTTGGGGATCGTAATTGTGATGTAAGTATTTTGCGCATTGTGTAGTTGAAATTAGCCTGTGGTGGATTGCTCGTGAGTTAATTAGAAGAGTATGACTCAGTGCGCTTTAATACTTCAGCATTCCTCATCTAGTCTGATTCCTGTTGTGCTCGATTTTCGGTTGTCAAGAGGGAAGCCTGTGTGCTTGATAATTCTGGTGAATTCCATAATTGGCCAGATATAAGTGATATATCCACTCTGATACCTACTCTTCCAATGCTTTTCGCCATAATGATCAGATCCCTCAGAGTGGGAGCTTAGGAAAACCTAATAAAATGCGAGGGTTGTACCAGCACTTCTCGTGGCCGACTCGCGAATCCTTTATCTAGTATTCATGGTTAGGACGTTCAGTATTGCTAAATATGGTGGAGGAGAAAAAGGAAATTAGGACAGCGATTAAGAGAATGGGGACACAGGATGTGTTAAGATGTGAGAGAATGTTGAAGAGGGTGATAGAGGGATGATCGCTTGGCAAGCATGAAAAAGGACAGGAATTTCATACAGCATAAGGAGTGTAATTTCTGAATTAAAAATGAAAACACTTTTATGACATATGCTACAAATATTGTGTATAACACTATCGTTAAACTCTGAAGTTCTACTTTTGATAATAAGACCTGAATTAGATAACATGTTACTTACGCAATAAATATTCGTGATGGAGTTTCCCTCAATAGCTTCACTTTATCACCGTCAACTTCTAAAATACTTCCTTCTCTCAATCCAACCACAGGAGGCATGGCAGGGATTTCATGGTATTGATTTATGCGAGTTTCGCGGGTCTCCTAAAATGGCATTTAGAAAGATAAATGCAAGAAACAACCCCTTACACAAAACATGGGTGGAAAATGTAAGGTATCATCCACCTTATGCATAGTTTGCTAATATAAAGCTTGAGTTTTTGAATTAATTTAATTCAGTACGCAAAAAGGTGACTTTTTCTAAGGGGGCCGAGCAATATCCTCATTGAGCACCCATACTTACAGAACAACAAAGGTTTAATTTTAAAAATGGCAGAGTTCCTCCCAATATAATAGACATCCAAGCCCATCTGAGAATAACTCACCCCCATATGTGTTGAGTCTGGTAATGGATCCATGTAGTGAGGATTCACATTGAATGGAACCAATGCTAAAGCACTTAAACTAGGGACGTGCACGATAGGCATGTCATTTGTCGTGGAAATGCTTATGGTAGCAACATTTGTTCCGGCACTGCTCCCCATGTAAGGAACACCATCCTTCAAAATTAGGGCCAATTATCACATAAAAACGTTCTGCTTTACATAAATTATATTAGAATTTGCCCTCAGATGTAAACAGAATTCGCTGCTCTCCTATACTCACTTGAAGAACCCTTTTTCGTAACGGCTCAATCAAGCGGTGATCATACAAAGACTTCAGCAATAAAAATGTATTTCCTCCACCTATGAAAACCGCTTGAGCATTTTTCACTTCGTCCTCGTAACATGACGATTCATGTATACTTTTCACTTCATATCCTTTATCAGGTAAATGGGCAAAAAACAAAAAGAACAAAGGTCAATCAACATGAAATGATGAGCTTACTTCGGGTTATTTGGTAGGACGCAATGCTAGGAAATTACTTGCTTCATAAATAATTCTTACCCCACTCACTGAGCGCATTTTTAACCTTACGAGCGTACTCGTCGTGATTACGGAGAGCAAATGGAATGAATAGTATCTTGGCAACGTTGTTCCTAAAAATTAAGATACTCGTAAATGGATTATAACTCGTGCGAAAGCAACTTTCAAGTCATCGAAGGTTAATACTTTACCTCTTAAAGAAAGAATCAATTTCGCTCTTAGCATATTGTAAATATTCGGATCCATATACGGTGGATGTAGATAAAAGCAATAACTTCCGTCTGCACGCCATAATGATGATGAAAAATGGGAAAATACTCAGAAAAAATTCTATATTAGAAAACAACAGCGATGCCGGTACAACGTTCTCAAGTACCTTCACAAGATATCACGTGAATTACAGTCATTGAAAATTATGAAACTTTCCTCCGCGAAGAGGCATGAAGAATCCAGAAACGCTGAGCGCATTCGGTGAACCGCCAAGTTTAAATATAAAAAAAAAAAAAAAAACGGTGAGACAGTCATAAAGCTTTAATTATGCGTGTCAGGACTTTAGGCTGCGCACGTATTACGCTAGAATTTCTGTCCCATTCCCAGGACCAACGTTTTAAAATCCCCGTTTGTTATTTGCACATCTATAAGCTTTAAATAATAACTCTATTCGGCTGTATGCAATGCTTAAGCTTTTGGTCCTCAGCTTTCTTAATTTCTTCTAATTAATATTCAGCAGAGGATCCAAGAAAATTTTTTTCAAAATTCTGGCCACACTTCTTCATCGTGAATCGAAGTCATGATCCCGAATAGGTACCTCATTTATTCAATTGTGAATTGTAATGCAATGATACATTGTCATTAATCGTATTTTGAGGAAATAGGCTAGAGCGAAGTTATAAAAAAATTATACGCGTGGTCTCAGGAAATTCGAATGTGGCGCTTTTCGCGTCTGGGTGAATGGACACACTCATGCACATCAACGGGTTCGTTCGTTCCCTCTCCTTCCCCGGACCGTACAAGTATATTCCGCCTTGGAAAGTGCGCGGGTAAACATTTGGGGGCGCCGACTTATAAATTCACCAGTTTACTTAACTTAACATACTGTGTTATAATTTTACTATATTATTTTGTTCGCAATATACTATGATCCAAACTTGTAGACCTTGTAGAATTTACTGTTGATAATTAAGTTATGACATTGATTCACATACGTATTTGGGACTTCAGAATGGAAACATTCACAGGCTTAGGGGTGCAAGAACACAGGGGGCGGGGGGACATTAGCCCCCCCCTGGCTACGCTACTGATAGGCCCTTCTCTTAATTTCCATCCCTCTTTGGCAACTTCATATTCAAGTGACGATCACCCTTTTTCCCCGGCACTCTCTCTCGCGCTTCTTCCTTAATGATTTGCGTCATGTGAGGGGACTTAAAAAAGGGAATAGCCATATCCCGAGGGTGGCATGTATATGCAGTGGAGTGGAGGCGGAGTTCCGTTAGGCACAATACTGGTGCTTAGGAGACGGTCCCGATCGGTGGAAAGACCTCGAAGGGAAGCGATTGGGCATCCGAGTGGACAGTGGGGCAGCAGTGAGTAAGATAATAGATTTTTCTTTGTGTTTAACATATTTTTGGTATGGCCATTTCATTTTCTGACACCCTAAGTCAATAACCCTCAATAAATCATCAAACCTTTCTCATGGGATGGGTGGCATTACAATTTGTTGACAGTGGGTGGGATCTTCTTAATCCTATAGGAGGGAGGTGCCCCGTTAAAGAGGAAGTGCCCATTAGTCCATGTCCGTTAATAATGTTTTATTTAAAAAAAAGGGCTTTCATTATGCCAGAGGATGGAATTCCACCAGAGGCAGATGCTAGTGGAATCATCCCCTTAGTAGATATTTTTTCAAGTGGTAATGGGGAGTGGGTTGACAATTTTTTTCGAGTTTGTGGAAATGAAGGGAAAATCAGGCAACTGATTTGATTCCTTGAAATTAAATGCTGGAACAGGTTCACATTCTAAGGCAAAATAACGTTCGACCTATTTCCAATCCAAGAGAAGCTGGTGAATTTTCCTGCTCTTTCCATGGCCTTAAGATGACAAACTCCTATTCACACTGGTGTAGTAGTCTTTTTTGTTCTCCATTTGACTTAATAGCTGTTGTTGTATTACAAGATTTCTACAAAATGGTAACCACTGAGGCTTAGCTTCTCCAATAACTGGGCATGAAACCTGTCCTGGTGGGCCAAGTTCCATAGTATCGAGTATTAATTCCCATATAAAATCTACCCATCATACATGGGAAAAGCTGTTGAGGTGGTTTTTTTCCCCAGCCATATTCTTAATGTCACACCATCAAGTGACCTTCTATCTCTTTCCTACCTTTTTCCCTATGTAGTATGGGTGGCCCTATAAGGAGTAATATTGAAGAATTTGATTTTTCCCAGTGAACATTGTTCAATCAAGTTTTCTCGGGTTTCCATCTAGGTCAGAAAGGTAGCTGCTGCCAATGATTCAATGGCTAACTCTGCCATCGTCATCAGGGCTAAAGACGATGGCAGAGTTAGCCATCGAAACGTTGGCAGCAACCACCTTTCTGGCCTGGTTGGGAACCTGTGATAACCTAATCAAGAAGAGCAATATTATTGCTACCATGAGTTCAGCTTTTGGGGTCTTTGGTTAGCACAGGCCCTTCCACCACATCCAGATAGAAGCCCTTGGGAGGGGTGAGTTTAAATTAAATGAAGTGTGCTTTCTTTCAATGATTTGGCATTGACTTCTCCTCCAGAGTTTTAAAACAATTCACAGGTAGAATAGAAATTTTACCACAATTTGATGCATACATCATTGATCAGTGGAATCCAAGATCCATGCAACAACTCAAATTTTGAGTCACAGATATTGGTACCATATCTAAGGATTTCTACTTTACCCTATTGATTGATTGGGCGAGAGCTTTCTGGAACCCGCCTGGCACCTAGACCCCTTTGGGTCCATTGTGCTGTCCCACATTTAACCTACCCGCCACTTGCAGACAGGGGAAAAGAGCACCGCGGTAAAGGTATGGAGGAGGGTCACCCCTCCAACCCTCGGCCGGGCCCAACATTGCTTAACTTCGGTGGTCTGACGGGAGCCAGTGTTTCAACATGGCTAGGCCGTTGCCCTATTTAACCCTATCGTATCAGGAGCAGATATTTCTATGAGGAAATTCTTTTTCCTCTCAGTAGCCTTTAAGAATTAAGCCTCTGAGAATAACACTGATTCACAAGGATATTTTTTGCATGAAAAACATAACTTGAAACAATAAAATTTCAGCTTTCATTAATGGGAAGTGATGTGGCTAGAAATTATTTAGCTCACTTGAGACTGCAAGTATTCACTACTACTTCATGGAAAACTTGGAGCAATAATTAATGTGCCTATGTTGAATATGTTACATACCAACAAACATACAATGCAAAATAAGAAAAAAATGGGAGGGAAAAACTTATCACAATTTATATGAAAGAATATACTGCATCCATTAACACGTTGAGTTTATGTATCATATTGTTATCATACCCCACTTCCTAAAATTTTCAATGCAGCTCTTTAAGTGACAAATTGCCGTCACTCATGTGAGAAACCCGCCAGCCACTTGTGCTGTGTGCATCACTCATTAGTGACACCCGTACTTGACGAATTAACTAAAATTGATGCTCCAGAACAAGTAGGTACTGACCAAGGTGAGCCACCTTAAGTCCAGTTCCATACCAGCTACATATACAGCTCTTTAACACATTGAAGCCTGGGGGTTTCGTAACCATACGGCTCTAGAAACCCGGGTTTTTTTGGGACTTTCACACTGTAATGACCAAACAGTTCATTTATAAGGTAAAAGCGGAGGCACCGTCCAGCGGCAGACAGCCAGTGGCCACATCAGATGGCCAAAGAGCCCAAACCCGTGTAAAATGCGGCTGCAAATATGTACGAAAGCTAACACATGAAAACGAATTATGCTTGGGCTTGGGTCCTTGGCAGAAAGTATGCACCCCGAGGTATACTCGGACTTGGGCTTCAAAGTGTTAAAGTGTTATTCACATAATGAATTGAAACTGATGGAGGCAGGCAACACCTTTGGAATTTTGCTATGTTTATGAAGGTGAAAATACATCACTTTATACTCTTCCACTTCAGTTATTTTTTCCAAATTGATTTGAATGTCTAAGCATTATTCTCAAAGTAACATTGATCCTCAAGCTTACAGAGGTTACCTTTGCTAAACAAATTAAAAAATACATAAGTACAATAAAAAGTGGTTCAGCAAAAAATTACCATACATATATGTATGTAGGTGCCTACTTTTGAAAGAGATGGAATTCTACAAGATGTTTTAATTTCAAATTCTTCACCCACCTATTACGCCTCCATATCAAATAAATATTTTTGGAAAAGTCTGCAAATAATTTATTTTGTGATGATCAGGCACATAAGTATATTTCTTCAATGTATAAGGCATGTATATACATTAAAAAGGTGAGGCAATGTCTCCAATAACTTCATTAAATAAAATGTAAAGCATAGTACTGTGATGAAGTGATATTAACTCACTCTTTCTGGAATTCTATAAGAACAATATCACATTTTCCACAATAATAACAGCTCTCACTTAGCAAAAATAGAACGGGATCTGGCAAAACAATATTTCTATCACCTTTTTAGTCTTGAAGAGTGAGACTATTGGGAAGGTTCATCACTTTTAAAGGAAGTAATACTATGTGACGCTGAAGGAATCAGCATGGCTATGACATTCCATATGTCAAAAAATTGTACGTATCTATTTACACAACATTCACCCCCCTAATGCCAGGAGGAGATAGTTCAGAAGGCAGTTTTTGTTTAGCTTTCTGATTATAGCACCATGTCCATATAATGGACAAAAATATTGAGTGTAAGTGGTTGCATACCAAGTAACTTAAATTTCATAAAATGTTTTTAAAAATATCAGTGGGATATGTTTTGCCCTTTCTTTATAATACATGGGGCTCTCCCACTGAGGTACTTTTTGTGGATTCAGCGAATATCACTTGCAATTCATATTGCTCAAAAGTAATTTGTTTATCCACAGTCACATATATCACAGCCAATGACAGTGGTCAACTCCATTCCTAGGTGTCTTCAGTCCGCCCAATATTTCTCATACATTCCCAAATATTTGGACTATTCTCATCTTCTTCTTCATCTTCACTGGGTGATTGCACAGAATTTTCTACCTCCAGTAATTCCTGGAGAGCTTTTTCTAAAGTTAAAGAGAAGAAAGCAAATGGTTAGTATACATTCAATCTGAAGACCCTATTAAACATTTTTCTCAACTTTTTTAACATTCTTTTTCATTATGAATGTTAACATTCATATATATAGTTCAATTTTGAATAGAAGATAAGTAATATTATACATAACAAATTACCTAAGTAATTATCTTTACTTGAAATCAGAAAATGACCAACTATGAATGAACTTCACAACAGGTCACAAAAACTACACAATGAAGTTGTACCGTGGTATGGATTCAAATCAGAAGAATGGTCAACACAAAAAAGAATCTTCATTTTTGGACAGAATTTTTCAAGGAATTACTTTCAAATACAGAGTAGCAATGACAGTGACTTTAAAGCAGTCACTAAACCATTCTTTTGAATTGAGTAAAATTGGAAAACCTAAGATAATATCCAAAAGAATAAAAAATTGACTGGGATAAGAAATAGAGTACAGTCATGCCTTGCTTAGTGCATACATGTACAGCGAAATTACACCATAGCAAAAGTCAGGATGCTTGCTAAAATTGCCCCCACCACCTCTTCTTGCCTATGTTCTCCCCTTGATCCAAAATTACAGTAATCATATTCCCATGTTTATGCAGTAATACAATGAGCCCTCTGGTACGAAGCTCACCATAATTTTTACAAAGAAAAGAGAAGAAAAAATTCCCATACATTGTAAGAAGTGGTAGAGGAGATAAGACATCAACGTGAATAATTATGGCTGCAATCATCTACCTCTTCTAGTGCTTTATACAGAATATTTTAAACATTATACAGTATTGTAGCAAAGAGCTGGGCAACCAGCAGAATAGGTTTGGTCTTGCACACACATCCTTGTGCTTAATATGCACCTGATTTTTTAATACTGATTATCAGGAAACTAAGTGTGTGCAGTATGCACTATGGGGAAAAAGTATCCCAACAAATGGAGTGCCTCCACTATCGCTCTGGAGAAAAATCGGCATCCTCTCTTATGGTATTTTATTCCTAGGTCTCCGCAACAACGAAGGAAATTCGAACACAATAAGGTGGTGGACTCATCGTCGAAACCGGTGACGGCTTACTGGCCACTTGCATTCCCCGAGTGCTATTCGCACTGGCTTCCAAACGGAGGCATATGAGATGACCTTGTAAGCATTTAAAACGTATCATTGAACACAATCGTTCTCCCCGTACTTTCCTCTGTATTCTTTCTCTTTCCTCCCTTTTTCAACTAGCCTTAGCTCCTCCTCTCACACTCTGGCAAGGTCCTGAGATTAACCTGGAGTCCACTTCTTTCCCTATAACCTGCGATACTCAACAGAACACCACAGTGAAAAAGGGTTTCCACTTTTAATCGTGAATAAAAACATACGTACAATGCATCTTTCAAACATGGCGGTAGATTTTCAATGACTACGCAAAAAAATAAGCTGTGAATGTGCAAATACTAATGAATTAATTAATACGCAAGTAAAAAAGACAAAAAACAGTAAGTAAGAAAGATGTAAAATTTTCCTTCGTAATATTTAGTCATTTGGTACTACTTTATGTATGGGAGTGATGAAATAGTGAAGGTTTCGGACGTAATCCTCAGACGTCATTCGAGGTGGTGTTCTTAACAATGATCCCAGGACAGCAGCATAAATTTCTTCCCAAAAATGCAGACATATATGCCCAGATCTATGTTACCTTCTTATGTTTTTTGGGTGATACCTGACAAACAGGAGGAATATTATTTTTTTGTAAATAGGGAGATGTTCTAAAGAGTACTGCTTAAGTTATATTTACCTACAATTGCATGTTTTTCATTGCTAAACACGTCCATACTCAACACTTCTAATGTTTAATCATTGATGAAAGATACAATATTCCAATATGATTGGTCCATATTCCGGTACGAATGAGCGAAATCTATCCTCCCCGTTCAATTAGTTTCATTTATAGCTGGCTTTCTTGTCAGTCTGCAATTTCTCATTCCGGCTGCATGAAGGCAATTTCTCACCATAGTATTATTATACTTATATTTGTTACAGTTGTAACATCCCCTCTGAGTCTCCGGCAAGCATCAGGTTTCATTGCCGTCATAATGGCCGGAGACTCAAGAAGGGTTTGGCAGTAATTGCAGCCACGTCCGACGCCCATCGGATGAGTGGCTACGCTGCTGTCAGGTCATGCGCACACAGTAGTTGGAGTGACCCCAGGATGATGGCCTTCTGCATGCCTGTAACTAGTGATTCCGCCTGTGCCACGCAGGATGGAATGCACTTGATGTTATTTAGCAGCGAGCCCGTAACTCCACCGAGCACACCTATGATTAGGACCACCAGTTTCACAGAGTGTCCGGGGTACATTTGTCGAAGTTCGAAAAGCAGGTCTTGATATTTTGTCCGTTTTCCCACCTCCTTCACATCCATGTTAGTTTCAGCCAGAG
This sequence comes from Pyrrhosoma nymphula, assembly GCA_963573305.1. NCBI lineage: Eukaryota > Metazoa > Arthropoda > Insecta > Odonata > Coenagrionidae > Pyrrhosoma > Pyrrhosoma nymphula. The sequence continues at coordinate 66,299,696 of OY754337.1, read as the reverse complement.
CCGAAAACTCGATCACGAACATGGAGCGTGTGAGGTGGTCGACGAGGACGATATCAGGCTTGGTCGCCTCCAACTGCCTGGTGGTGGAGAAGGAGTAATTCCACCAGATGGTGCATTTATCGTTTTCCACGACATACTCAATATCTCCAGGGGTATAGGGCAGCACTGGTGTTTCATCGATGCCATAACGGTGTCGAAGGTGAAAGTATAACACCCGCAGGGCCACGTTGTGACGAGCTAAATATACCGATCTTGCGTAATAACTACAGCCAGAGAGAATGTGACTCAAAGTCTCCGGCTGGGCTCGGCACGCCCTGCATCTCGTGTCCGCGACCTCTGCCTCTTGAATATAATTCGGCGGTACACAAGTGTGTTTATGATACCATCCTGGCATGCAAGAACAAAACCCTTGGTCTCAGACTTCAGACCGGCAGAGTGTAGGAAGGCAAACGTCAGCTCCTACGATAACCCATACTTTTCGATGTTTCGATAGAAACATCTATGCATGGGCTTATCGTGTGCACCTTGAGCAAGCCCTACTGCTCGGCTTTTATTATTTCGAGTTTGAGGACGCCTGCCTTCAATGACGAGGTGGTCGTGTCATTGTTGCTTCCGTCGGATGACGGGTCGAAGTCAAGACCATTTCGTCCGCTGCCCTCTTTGCCGCCTGGAAGAGAAATGCCCCTGCTTCCGTACTCTTGTGCTCTCTCACAAGATTGAGCAGGGGGTCCCTGCTTTTCAACACTGGGTATTCCGTACCCAGGACAACTCTGTTGTGGAGACACTCCAGACTCAATAGTCCTCTACCACCTACATTGCGAGGGAGATACAATCTGGCGACGGATGATTTCAGCTGAAGACTTCTATAGATGGTCATCATCTTCCTCGTTCCCCTATCGAGGTTCTGCAACTCGTTGACGTTCCATTTCATGCATCAGAAGGTATATAGCAGTATAGGAACCGCGAACATGTTTGTGGCAAGAACCTTGTTCTTGCCTGTCAGCTCAGAACTCCAGATGTTCCAGAGAGTCTGTCTGTATTTGGCAGTGAGCCTTTCCTTCACTGCTGCAACCTCCTGCATTCGGCGCTGGGGAACGCCAAGATATTCATAGCTATCATCATCCTCGAGGTGACGAATGACGCTTGCATCAAGCACATCTTCCTTGATCTCCGAAAACATTCCTCTCATCAGGTGGATGGATGCACACTTGTCCAATCCGAACTCCATCCCAATAGCCTCACTCTATGCCAGTACAGTGTTCAGGGCAGTGCGAAGGTCTTTCGCATTAGAAGCATAAAGCTTCAGGTCATCCATATAGAACAAATGGGTGACCTTATGCTTCCTGTCACTTGGAACACAGCACATGTATCCTCTACCTCGTCGCAGCCTAAGGGAAATGGGTAGGAGGGAAATACAAAACAGTAAGGGGCTCTAGCTGTCGCCTTGAAAAACGCTACGGATGTATGTTACCAACTCTGTGGAAACTGACCGCTTGCCTGAAGTCAGAACAAAGCACGTTTTCCAGAGTGGTAACAGGCGTTGGATGCAGGACACTACCTCTGTGTGGACTTTCATCAACTTCAACATGGCGATCAAAAGCTCATGCGAAGTGGTGTCAAAAGCCTTCTTGTAGTCCACCCAGGCCATTGATAGTTTTTGCTTATGCCAGATGGCATCCTGGCATATGCACCTATCAATGAGTAGGTTGTCCTTGCATCCCACGATTCCCCGCTTTGAGCCCCTCTGCTCGTACACCTCCTCCCACAGAGGCTGGACGTGGTGGAGGATAAGGTCGCTCAAGATCGAGGTGAACGCCTTATATACAGTGTTGAGGCAGGTTATGGGGCGGTAGTTCCTTGGATTGGACAAGTCTCCCTTCTTAGGTATCAGAACCGTGCGTCCCTCAGTCAGCCAAGGTGGAATTGGTTCTCTATTATTTAGAATGGACGTGAAGATTCTGGTGAGGTGTTGGTGGGTGGAAGCAAACTACTTCCACCAGAAGTTATCCACGGCATCCATTCCTGGAGCCGAGAAATTCTTCTTGCCAGAGAAGGCCTTCTTCACACCTCTTTAGGTGAATGAAAGAGGTCCATCCACATCTTGTAGGTGGTGGTCACAAAACTCTTTAAAGAGGTCTATGGCCGGAATGTCTCCGTTGAATGGCTTCGACGTTTTGTAGGTTTCCTTCCAGAAACGTTCAACCTCTTGGACGGGTGGCGGTGATTCGTCGACAGGCAGAGAAGGTCGAAAGAGATGGGATGGGTGAAGGAGAAAGGTGGAGTTTTCCCTCATGACCCTACTCTGACTACATGACTTTTTTCCGGTGGTGAGTGCTGGTACTCTATCGACTGCGTGCTGCTTAATAGTAAGCAACACGCTTTTATTCAGTGTGTGATGGTTTTATCTGAGGAGTTTGGGAGTGAATGTTTGCCCAGATACGATGTATTCCATCACACACTGGATTCTCGCCGCCTGTCAGCGTGATCTTGGCCTCCAACTGTTCCAGCCTCTTTGCTGCTTTTTCCTCCCAAGAGGTGTTCTTTTAGGAGTGAGCAGCAGCAATTTTGGCAGCAGCATAGATCACGCAACTTACCGTCCAAAGGTCCGACGTTTCTGTCAGGATTTCGTCGATAAGACTATTCAACTGGGGCAGGTGGTTACCCCGCATAGAGATCTTTTGGTGGATGTCTCTCTGCCAAGGTTGTCCTTCATCACAGTTAATGGTGCTTAACAACACCGTTGGTAGTTCAGAGACAGCCTGACCAGCTTCCTCTCCATTTGGTCAAGAGACTGACATAAATGTTGTTATCGCCTCAGGTGGTGGAGAGGCTGCCTGTGTCGGGGAGAGTGGTCTGACCGGTGGTGTATCCCTCTGAACTGGCGGTTGGTGTGGAGTTTCCTTTTTTTGCAGGTGGTTGGCATGATCACGCAGATTCTGCTGCGATAGATGGTCGTGTGCCTGATGCATCTCACACCACAAAGACTGCATCCTTGCCATATACCCCCTGCGATCGGGCTCGCTCGCAGCATGGCATGCTAGAAGGTCACCCCTTAGGGCTTCCGTCCACTGCATACGAGCTCCCTTTCTAGTTGGTTAGTATTCATTGCCAAACCCAATGCGCTGTGGGTGGCTTTCCTGGATTCCTTTCTTGGAACCAGTAAAACTGCATGTGGGGTGGTTAGCCCTGCACACAGACGTCCACCATTAGCCGGCAAAGCTATTACCAGGTACGCCACGGGGAGGCTGGTAGTCCTTCTTTCGTACCCTTATTATAATATTATTATTATTTTATTATATTACATTTTATTATTAGCAACTATTCTTTTTGGTTTAATTTCCTCTTTATCACAGCCAATAGTAATAGGATTTTCAGTAGGATGCTAATGAATGCAACCATCATCATCTCGAGATGTAAATCTTGGTCTCCGCTTCTTTGTCGTGTTTCCGTCATCTCATCCCCCTCCCTGTAGCATTTTAGCTAGCAATCCATTCAAATCTATTGAAATCCATTGCACTCGATACCCGAGCGACAGTTGAGCCTACCTAAACTATCACATCAATTGATCCCCTATCTCCTGGACTTATTAGAATTTTGTGAATATCCGTGGAGGTTGTCTCAGAGAAAATATGTGTCTGCAAAAGCAAATGAATTCAAATCCGTATCCTATCTAACCTGCCGATCAACTTTCATGAGCCTTTCCTATACAGTTTTGCAAAAGGAAAACTGTTTATCATTACCTGGTTTCGATTGAACTGTACGAGAGAGTTCAATGTAACTTTTCAAATGCATACAAGGTTATTTAATGTACCTCCATTCTCGTGGCGTGCAAAACTCACTCGGAGCAGGGGAGCGGCCAGGAATCCATCAGCGATTTGGACAGTCAGTTGATCAACTTCCTGGGTTTGAATTTCCCTCATTGTGGCCGAGACCTTAGAATAATATGCCATCAGAAAGAAAGTGATTTTCCTCAAAGAGCAATAGTGGCGTCGCTACATTTGTAGGGAAACCTTTTCCCCCATAGTACAAGCTTAAACACAGTACTTGTTATGTTGCAATCATTTTAGAGCCATAATCGTAATCTGAAGAAATAACAGGTTTATGTGCATTTCATTCACCAGTATTTCCTTCATTTACATTGGTTTGCTTGATTTGATAGTTTGTTACACAGGCCATCATTTTTAAGTAACATTAGCTGATAAAGTTATCCAGCCAGTGAATGTGAGAGAGCATGTCTCAGACCTTGAGTGGACAGAGTTAAGCTTGCAATGTACAGGCACTTCCAATGAAAAGTTACCACTTCAGAGCCGAAATTTTCTAAGCCCGAAGTTGACGGTGATTTGACAACGCTGCGTCACAGCTTCCCTCTAGCGGAGCCTCAGGAAGTTCTAACCGTAAACGAACCCCCTTCCCTCCTCCGTCCTCCTTTCCTTTCTTAGCGGAAGGGACCAAGAGATTACTGACGATCGGTCTTCTCCCCATGCTTTTTCTCATGACGGTGGCAAAATACCCCCGACTCTTGCTCTACCCTAGTGCCCGACCGTGGAATTGAGCCGCGTGTCCTCCTACCCCTGCCGATGGATCGCTACACGCTATTCTCATCCTCCCGTAGGGGAGGGGTGGCGAGAAAGCATGTCTAGCTGGGTATTCCCCGTCAGGATGGGTTCGCACACGGGACGCGCGGGCACCTGGCCGCCTCCCGGCGATCTCCTCTCGAGGGGCCAATTGCTCTGATTGCGGAAAGTGTGGACGGCAGTTAGTAAATTTCCTTACGAACATAAATTGCAACTGAGAATACTAATTACAATATGCTGTTCCTCTCTTTCCCTTCTGATGGACAGGTGTTCTATTATTCGACCATATTGCACACCAAACAATACCGCCAAAATGTTTGGATATATTTCTTAAATGGACGGAATCGATTCATTCCAATCAGTCAATCAGTTACATCTGATATGAATAATTATTTAGTTGTGGACGCATGCACGTGCAATTAGTTGTATTAGGACATGTAACCCTCATGCATATCCCACCTTCCACAACCATCAAAGTCCATTGCGGTCAATGTTTTTGAATAAAATAAAGGATGCAGGAGATAGTGAGTGTAAAAATGCAGTTCCGAGAGCGGAGAAAGCCCTTTAAGTTTAATAGACCACTAAGGAGATTTCTACGATTGGTTCTAATGCATAATAGGAATAGGCGAATGGGAAAAAGAGGACCGACCCACATTGGGCAGAAATCGAATAAATTAGGACAAAATTCCAAAATAGCTTTTTTTGAGATATAGACTTGAAACTTCACACAGATATTTATATAAAAATTGCTCTTTAAGGAATAAAACATAATTTTTCATGATTCTTATATGTTAGTGAGACAGAAGGGCTCAAACATGACGAATTTTCGAAAAAATCCTCTAATAATATTTATCCGAATATCTTCAACTTAATTCGATGGTGACGCTGTGGAGGAAATTGTTCAAATACAAATAGCATGATCTATTAACATAATTCTTTGCTTTAATTGCCTGAGCTTCAAATATTTTTTGCATCATTTAATTGCCATTCCATTAATTATAGGCTGACGCTGTTTTCAGACAAAATGTTTACATAAAGTAGATAATATCTAGCGTTTTTGGGAAACACTTGTCAAGTCACTTACATCGGAGCACTCGTTGAAAACTCATATGCACGTCACTGAAGAGAAATTAAAAATAAGTTTGCGACGCACAAAATACATATGATTATCCGACTGCGCGTCCGGGGTCTGGCTCCACGCGTCACGGGCCGAATTTGACGTGACTCGCTTACAATGCTGAAGTGACATGGACCCTAAGGCTTCCAATTCGTCGTTTTTCAGCTGTACTCTTTGTCACTAACCTCCACAGACTCTATTTTGATGAAATCCCGAGAGTATTGAACCGTGCGACCGGATAAGTTTACACGGGATCACATCAAGTTATTTTTCTTTGCGTACGCTCCGGGAACATACTTGTTATTCACGCCCTTCAGTCCTTGAAAAGAGTGGAGTCTTTTTAGGGTCCATGAAACATTCCAGAAATACACAAGTTTGGATTCTTTTGCATGTTGTTCATACACACTTTCAAATTAATTAGAAATTTATTTAATCACCGAGTGGTTGAACAGTGGACACCAGCTAGGATTCTTGGCACATTGTATTCAGTATGGGTAGTTGATTTACTTCGTACATATTATCAGTGATTATTTTACCTTTCGGGTATCCTACGCTTTTAAGTAGCATTATTCGGCCATATCTAGGATATACGCAATCGCAATCTAGTGCTATCAGAGTTTTATGTTGACTCTTGTTCATCTCCGTGAAAATTATAAGAGAGAAAGCCTTCTCACATAACATCTCAGCTTGGACAGCATCACATTTCCTGCAAAACTTTTGTTACCCTAATTCGTATGGTAGTTGTTATTTCCACTAGTAATTTAGCTGTCGCAATGCTTCCTTTCTCATGTAGAATCATGGAAGTTGCGAATGCCGTTTATTTATCAGAGGTAAATGTTTTGAAATTTGGAATTTTTCTTCTTCGGTCTATCTTAGGAAGCGTGAGACTTTAAATTTATCTAATCGATTATGCAACATTTGAACCTATCTGAAAATATTGATCAACAGGTTAACATCTACATCTATGTTATAACGTGCAAGCCACCTCGAGGGTGTGTGGCAGAGGGTGAACATCGTCAAATATGAACTACTTACAAGCAATTAAGAGCTACAATGTCACTACTTCACGGAGACATGTCACGGAGAAATAAGAGTCACGTATAACTAGATGGTTGGTATTTACTAATCCATGATGCAAGTATAGGTTAGAAAGGGTGTAGAGCGGAATTTCCTCGGAGAAAAAATCAACCAAACCGGTACTAGAACCCGGAATCCCCTGTTTCCGGGCCAGATACTCTACCAATTATCCTATTCAGTGATACTCTACCAATATTCCTTCTCCCCTGTAGAGTTCTAGAGGCATTAACGGACAATATGCTACGTGCCTGCCGTACTTACAATTCACAGGAAAGCCGAAGTCGTGCACACATCGCCACTGTCCACGAAGTTTAGGCCGCCTTTAAACACTAAGGTATTACTAGAACAATCCTAAGAATTGCGAACTATCGGCCAATAACATAGTGAAGTTACCCACTGAAATGCACAATAGCAGGATTTCCATAGTGTGTAATCCGTGTGTAATCGTGCGTAATCCATAAAATTAATGCACCCCTTAACCATTTGCTGTTTCGAATCTTGAATCTCTCAATATTCCGGAAACGTTCTTCTCAACGTTTTAGATACGGCACTAAAACCAATCCGTGTGTAATTGTGAGCTTGTATAGCCTATTCCTAGTCTTAAAACATTCTGACTCACTCTGAGATAGCACGAACATGAAATAACACCAATAAATCAATAAACCATAAAGGAATTAATTATTAAATTATTCATCGATTATTCAAGGGACACATCTACAAATTGGAAGGTGATAATGAACAATGATGATTTGTGATTTCCTCTTCTAAGTGAACGTTGATTTTTGATGTTATGCCAATGCGTGATGGTGGTGGCGAGCGTAGAGGTATGTTCGGGACCTCAGATGTCGGGCTGCGCGACTCGGAGAAACGACCATCTTTAGGGCATGACAAAAAGACCTACCGTCAGTAATCCCTTGGTCCCTTCCACTAAGAAAGGAAAGGAGGGCGGAGGAGGGAAGGGGGTTTGTTTATGGTTAGAGCTTCCTGAGGCTCTGCTAGAGGGAAGCTGTGACGCAGCGTTGTCAAATCACCATCAACTTCGAACTTAGAAAATTTCGGCTCTGAAGTGGTAACTTTTCATTGGAAGTGCCTGTACAATAGCTGAGCAAAATTCAAATAGATAGCAGCATAAAAAAATAGTAATTGTCACTTTACTATCATCATTTGGCATGACTTTAAGAAAGAATACTGTCAATGCTATCAATAAAATATTTTGTAAATCTTGAAATTCTTTCTCTTTCAGCAACAGGATATTCTAAAAATTAACATCATTTGTGGTGTTCTTTCAAACCCTCTTGAATGTTTTTATTCACTTTTTAGAATTCACTTGCTTTCCATTGACTCATACTCAATACATAGTAAAATCTATCTATCCATGTGAACGGAACCACCTGCTCAAACTCAGGGCCCCTTTTATCGACTTTCATTTTCGGATTTCTAAAATAATGTCAATAAATAAAGAACCACTAGTTTTACAAATTCAAATTGTGAAAATACGCACCCACATTAGCATTTGGACTCAAATAATTTCAATAGTTTATACATATTATTTCAAGAATTTATTCCTCTACTAACCTATGGTAATTATTTTGTATGAGAAAACAAACTCATTAGAATAAGAAAACATGCCACTTGATAGTTACTACACAATGGCTTACCTGTTTCTGGGCAAAAGTCTAACATTTTTCCTTTCATCTGCTTTTCAATTTGTGAGAGCAGCAGTATATAACGGCCACCAATTGGGCCACCAGGAGTATTTTTATGACTATAATCTTTCCTCACAATTTGTCCATTGATGAGAACACTTCCTTTAACAGTGTAGTGATTCCACATAAAACCTTCCCCGCCAGGTGTATTCAATTCTGGATGATCCCTCCGAAGAAGGGCTCTTAAAACGAATAATCCCAGCCTTAAGCAGAGTGACTGCTCATGTTCCAAACTTTTATTGGAAAAAATTATTTTAGTGGCATTGTAGTGCATCTCTTTGCCATTCTCCTTCATAGTCAACTCATAAGCTGTAAAGAAAAAAGTTATTTTAAATATATTAACCATCCTAAATCCATTTATTGAGTAAACATGTTGAGAGTGTCACTCGTGGGTCATGCACCCAGCACAAGCGGCTAGTGTGTGTCTTACATGAGTGACTGTGATCTTTTTGCATTTTGTGAGAGCTTGGGAGGACCAATAAGCTGCCTACGCCACTTCCCTTTCACTAGTCTATTGTTTATGATCCAGTCCGGGACCCTAATGTGTTATCAAAAACTGCAATAAAATTTTTAATTTTAAAAGCAATATTATATTTGCTATATATTGAAGACAGAATCAGATTGAGAAAATTAAAGAACTTGGAAACTACAACAATATTTTACATGAGCTTAATGTGTTTAGAAACCAAGATGTTCTCTCATAATAACAAACAGGAGCAGGTCTGAGTATTTACCCATGTGCTAAAAAAACCAAGTGATTAATTTTTTTAAACCATAAACCTCAAGTTTTTGGGGAAAATAAGAATACAGTATATGGCATGCTAGTTTAAGCTGGGTAGCAAGTTTAACAGGATTGAAAAGGGGACCAACAAGAGATGAAAAAAGAACTACATATTTATATGTTTTAGCCTACTTTAGACACTGTACTATAGGTGTTTTATAAGTTAATTACAAAGATATTATAATATTTTGACAAAAATAACAGCTTCAATGGAAAAAAAATGCAAACTTGTTCTTGTAAATTATAGTATTATAATAGATGATAATAAAAATTAAGATGTAATTGTACAATGTACCTCTGAAGCCAATATACAATACAAAATATTGCAACAGCTGTTCTAATAACCTCAGTCAATGCCATTATAGTTGAATCATTTGTCTAATATTGCTATTTGAATTAACCTGAAGATCCAATATTTTAGGAAAAGATTCCAAAGAAACATGAGCTTGCAAAATACTGTAAATAAGGTGTTATCCCATTTGGATATAAAGGCTATGAAACACAGAAATTTCAATCTAAATGAGATAATTACCACAGAAACTTTTAGAGCTTTTCAAGAATTTGATGATCCACCCTTACAGACCACAATAAAAAAGCAAATTTATGAAAAGAGAGGCTCTAAAGAAGCCACTGTCCTTGAGGTTGAATCCTAAATCTATCTCTGGAATGACTCACAGATAGTTCATTCATGATAGACAAAATTCACACTTTTCCATGATACAGCTACACATTGGTAATCATAGGTGATACAAAACCAACCTAAATCCAATCAAATAAATGCATAAACCCAGCTTGAAATTATAGCTATTATATGTATAAAATATTTTAGGATTTAATATTGGGTACAGTGGCTTCTTTAAAGAACAGAGAAAGGAAAATCCATCTGGAGTGTCATCGTAAAAGGCTAACATACCAGTTAGTGTGCATCCTCAAAATTGATACAAATCTCATTATTAGAGAAAACATCAGCAAAACCTAAACAGTTGACACAGGCAACTTAGCCACTCGAGCTTGGGGACAACATGTATCAGAAACTACCATTAAAGTAATAAAACAATATTTCATTCTTTGCACATACCAGGATTCGTGATGCTCTGAAAGTCTGACAAAATGGCAAACAGGATATTGACTAAAATGTTCACAATCCATCTCCGGCAACAGCATCTCTTGCTTGGCTCTTCCACATCTTCCTTATCACCATCTGATTCATCGGAGCTCAATTTAGAAATGGAGAGGTCAGACAGGGACTTGTATGGCAAATCTTCTCCAACATCCTCTTTGGTATATTCATTATTATCATTCTTTTCTCTCAATTCCACAACACCAGCCTTTTCCATGGAAATTTCTCTACTAGTTGACATCTTTGCCTTTCCAGATTTAATCTTTCTTTCTTTTGACGAGGAAGGTCCCTTGTTAGGGGTTGATTTGTTGGCAGATTCAGATTTTTCAATATGGCTCAAAGCACCAGCATTACTTCTCTTCTCGCTATTTTCCAACTCATCACTTGTGATATAACAAAGCCAGTCAACTTGATGACCTGGCTGCGTTAGTGCAGCGTTCAACCACTGAATAAAGAGTAATCCAATCTTGGCTCTAAACCTGAACCATATCTCCTAAAGATAAATAGAAAAAATACAATGAATCACAATGCCTATGCTAAATATTAACTCTTGAACTACGATGAGATTTTTTATAATGCTGGGAGCTTTCAGTCTATGGTTCAGCCAGGATTTTATTTCAGGGGGATCCATAAGAGGGTGAGGAAACCAGAAAAATGTTTAAATTGAGAAGCTACATGCTTCTGCTTCAAATTCTCAAAGAATCAGAAGCTTGGTGTTTAGTGCAATTGTGACAGCAGAGGAATAGATGATATTTTCATATTTTGCTGTGATAATTTCTGAAATAGCAACAAAACTCATAGTTTTTTGTTTGAAAATTACATAAACATTTATTTTAGATTTTTTATGAATCCATAAAAGAAATCAATGAATTCTTGGTGAACAAATACAACACTACCCTATTTAAATAAAATTAATTTAAAATTTCCATGTTCCCTCCCCCTGGCTACCTCACTGCTGTATTTTCTTATTATTAGATGAATAAACAAACATCATCACTACTTGCACAACCAATTCCCTATTTTTTCTACACCTGTAAATTCAAACATCACTAAAATAACCCACTTTGAACATGCACATTTTCAGTCCAAAAAATTGATATTTATGAAAATGAAAAAATTGCAACTATGTATGTATTTCAATGGCATATAGTAATTGAGAAATGCTGCATATTCAAAATTAACTTCACTTTACCTTGTCAACTGAATCAGGACTTCTTTCATCGGCTACATTTCCCAGAATGGTAATTAACACCTGAAGAGGACACACTCCTGCAAATATTATAAAATTACAGATTCCTCGATAGAATACAAGAGGAAATACACTCAAGCAATTGAGAAACAAATAAATAACAGATGTTGAAAAACAGAAAGAAAAAAGTTTAGATAAAATAGATATGCATTACCTTTACTGAACATCCATATGTTGTTCCACTTGTCTCTGTAGGCAGTATTCCAAGCTGAAATGAATATATTTTCAAAAAGCTAAATTAGAGTGCAGTCAATTCAAGGCTGAATGCCGGTAAATGTATATATAGTGGAAGCCCGGTATAGTGAGTACGGCTAATTGCAAGAATCCCGTTTTAGTGAGTGATTGTCTATGTACCGCCAAAAGGCCTATGTTTTACATGTAAAATAAAGTGGATATAGCGAGGCCAAAAAGTTTCTTCCACGGTATACGCTCGGTATTACGAGAGATATCTCTCGAGGGCGATGCACCACCTAGCAAAAATTACCTATTTTGTTTTGTATTATCTGTTAATTAAACTAAATATTCAAGATGTGAGCCATGTCTGCAACACCTAAAGCCAGTTATGTCCAAACATTAGTGATTTACGGCCTTGAGTATGCTGTGCTCGCTCCCATTTTACGTTCTTCTTTTGTTAGGCCCAGTCATCAGTGAGAGGGGAGTGGGTGGACGACAAGCAAGTTGAGAGCAGAAGAGGGAACATTCAGCAGAATGAGAGCGATCTGTCGGAGCGATTGAAAAACTCAAACCATTCCGTCAACTCAATGCGCCCAATCACACGGCAGCAGGGAGTTATGATGTAGGTAAGGGGCGGAGTTTACTCGGTCGGAGGGGCGGAGTTTACTCGGTCGGAGGGGCGGTGTTTTCTCGGTCGGAGGGGCGGAGTTTAATCGGTCGGAGGGGCGGAGTTTACTCGGTCGGAGGGGCGGAGTTTACTCGGTCGGAGGGGCGGAGTTTTCTCGGTCGGAGGGGCGGAGTTTTCTCGGTTGGAGGGGCGGAGTTGTCTCATGTGGTTTGTGCGGCGGCATCATGTCCCCGAAACGTAAATCTTTGGACCTTAAAACCAAAATTATAGATGACTGCGAAAGTAACAGGTCTTCAAAGACTGATATCGGGAGGCGGTTTGGTGTGTAGTCATCTACGTTGTTCACAATATTAAAGAACAAAGATAAAATTCGTGCAGCAGTGACCGAACTAGGACAACCTAGCATCCAAAAACATTTGCGGCATGGGGAACATCCTCAAATGGAATCTGCACTATTCAAGTGGTTTTGTCAGCAAAGGTCTGCAGGACTGCCCATAAACGGTCTGATGTTAAAGGCGAAAGCTGACTACACTTGCACGAAATATGATGTGCTAGCCAGTCGACTAGGTATTTTCTTTTCTAGTGTAAATAAATACTCGATGACACTAATTTGCGGTAGATAATTGAATTTGAATCTTAGAAACTGCTAGGAATAGGTGACTACGTGAGAAATATCTTCGACCACCGGTACATGCCGTATTTCAGTGAACCTTCAGGCCAATTTTCCCAACTGATGGGCGTACTGGTTAACATTCAAAAACTCCACAAAGTTGATATTATCGTCATGACATATTCGCAAAATTATCCAAAAACTACAGAATACCTAATATTTTAATTCCGATTAGTTACGGTGTCTTTACAGCTTTCTTCGGCGATTGAAAAATAGAAGAACTGGAAGAAAAGCACCGAAACTGGAGGAATTAATATTTTATGTAATGGAAAATGTCCTGTTTCTTTCTTAAAATAAGTTGATATTCCACCAGGTTGTGCCTGAAATGACTTTTTTTGCTGTTTACCTTCGTCAAATACCATGGAAAGAAAAGAAAAACGGTAAATACGAACGACTATGAAAATTAGGTGGCTTTATTCAACACTTTCGGATACAACGAGCGCTCGATTAAGTGAGTGATTTCCGAGGGATTATGAGCACTCGTTAAACCGGGCTTCCACTGTATGTAGATTGATAGATATCTAAACATTTCTAACACACCATATAATTTTCCATTAAATAATCATTTCTAATTGATTCTGTTCTGGTGGAAAGCTGCCAACAGTGAACTCTCTGTCATTAAATGATAGGATACAAATATAAACTCAATCATCCTCACATCTATGTTACATGGTTAATGGTGTTTAACTCACCTGATGCAAGGACTAGGATGGGAGACACTTGAAACTTGGAGGATAAATAATAATAGGCTAAGATTACTTGAAAATTCAGATCACTAGTTATATGTTTATCCACTTTGATATTTATAAACAATTATGGTGAAACCAATATATGTGAATAATTAGAATACCTACTACATATTAGCATATTAAGATAAGAATAAATATTTTTTAATTAATCAAACAGAAGCAAATTGTGGTTCTGAATCGAGGTAAAACTATTATATAATAGATTTGATTCACCATATGCCAAAATTACATTTGTGGGTATTGTCAATGAAAAAATAATAACAACAGAGGAGGCATACGTGTAATATTATGATAGCTCCTTATAGAGGATTGTAGGTCAAAATTTACAGATATAACAAAAATTTCACACAAATCCACAACTGTTTCAAAAAGAAAGTAAGTTTTACTTTTTATGGCATTTTTTACACACACTTAATCTTTCTGTATACATACTCTTGAATAATGTAAAAGGCATTTTTAATATAAAAAATTCTTTAGCGTATTTTTGAATTCGTTTTCCTGGCTACACATTTTTTTTCCTTCCACAGGAAGTTAATTAAATAAAATTTTCCTAGAAGACTTGGTGGTTTTTTAGAAGGATTGATTATCGGCAATGGTCATTAATAAGATCATCTTTACCTCTGGTATTGTGTGGGTGAACATGCTCATTTCCAATCAGCGATGTGTTTATATAGCAGGCATAGAGGAAAACATGATACATGTATATGCAAGGTATAGTCATAATCTTGTGTATTTTAAAATATTTCCTGCAAGACTCTCTAGATTTTAGCACAAAAATAACCCTTTGAGCCGTTTTTGGAGGGCAAGCACCCTTTTTAAATTTCTCTGTGCTGTGTTTCCCCAGCAAAAAATGCAGTACCTAGCTACAGACTCAAATATACCATGGTATATGGGGAAGACAAGGATAAATATGTTATAAAAAATGAATGAGCAATGGAGTCATTTAACACTTCTTTGGATATTAAAAATTGTTTTCAGTGATAGCTATCCCTACTATCGTGTATGCATTAATATTAAAAGAAGGTCTCCAAAAAACTATTAAGAATGAACACTACCCACCTGAGTTGACACAAAGTTTCTGCAAAATAAGAGGGTATTCTCCAGTGACAGAAAGCAACCTCATCAACAGTGGAAGAGTGCGGATATGTGGGCGAATGAACAGGACATCCTTCACCACAGTAGACACCAGTAGCAGCCTAAGGTTAGACATTTTCTCACATCATTTTACATTGAATAACTTACACTCCAGAGTAAAAATAAGGAATCAACTTCAAATATTAGGAATGCCACAAAGACAGTCAAAGATAATGCATAAATTTAATAGGAATCAACACTTACAGAGATTTTACAGTAAGTCCTCGACTTACGCGGATCCGAGTAACGCAGATCCGGAGTTACGCGGATGTTCAGTTAGGCTTGTGACATGCTTGCGCTTTCTCCACTTTTCTGTTGCCGCGACAGTTACACCGGGTGACGACCCGCGACTCATTGTCAAGCGCGCAAGAACTGATGCCAAACTACAGCCGTTCGGAACGCCCACTCTACTACCACGGCACGATAAGCAGCGGCACATTCGCCAGTCCTCGGTATGGGGAGTGTACATCGATTATTTATCGTGTAGCGCCATGCAGCACTTTCGCCGCGACAAATACGCGGCGATAGTGCGCCGAAAGTGAAACGCATAGAATAGCATTGAGTCGGTCAAGCTTGCGACCAGCGACTAGTGGCGAATTGTAAAACGCTGCATGTCACGTTTTAGGCGCGTCACGACAAAACACTGATGAACGACGTTACTTTTTCTTCAATACCAAGAAACAGCGAGCGCGATTAGTAGATCATCACTTTCCGAACTCATTACGCCGACGAGACAGCGTTCAGAACGCTCGCAGTTTGGCGTCACCTCCTCCGCGACAAAGTCGCAGACCCCCACCCGGAGTTTATGTCACGGCAACAGAAACTCAGAGTAAACGCAAGCATGTCCATGACCTTAGGCTCCATAAGAACCTATGTGTTTGACCTTTTACTAGCTGTCGCCGCATATCTGTCACGGCGAAAGAAACGCGGAGAAAACGTGAGTCTCCGATCTTTCACGGCATCAACGTCTTTTTTTCGGCTTAGTTTGGCCTTCCCACGTAAGTCGACGTGTAGTTAATTTTCGACTCCATAGATGACGCCTGTTGACAACACAGCAAAAAAAACACGTTCGAGCAGCAGATAGACGAACGTGTGTTTCCGTTGTGACTTGATCGTTATTTATCAAGTTCGAGAAAGTTTTCTCGTAAAATCATTAAAATCGTCTTCTGTGTCTATTATGGATGTAAACCCTCATAATGGCTAATAAACGAAAGAGTGGTGAGATTTATACGAGTGGCAAAAAGAAAAGTAAGGATATAAGTTTGGAAACGAAACTGGAAATTATTAAGAGACATGACAAAGGTGATATGTTTGTTGAAATTGCTCAAGCTTATGGGACGAATGAGTCAACAGTTAGAACAATTGTACATGGTTAAAGTCGAATCAAAGAGCATATACGTATTTATTAAGATTTTTTCCCAATTATGAACAGGCATTCACATGAGTATGATAATTTTAACAAATTTTCAGTTTTTTAACAATTTGTGTAATAATACTTATTTTAGATTTAAATATCCAGTGAGATAAATATTGGATTTGTGTTACTCTCGGAATTTTCGTATCATGTTAACTTAACGGCCTCTCAAAAGATGGCGTTTTCTGTAAACATCGCCGTTCGCCGCCAATCGCAGTAAAAGTGGCACCGCTAATGGTTCAAAAATGGATATGCAAATTGTTGTGTTTCGACTTACGAGGATTTCGACTTATGCGGAAATTTTTGGGACGAATTAACCGCGTAAGTCGAGGACTTACTGTACTGTGAGCTACATCAAGATTTAGACACAGCATACACACGTGTATAGACAAACATGCACGGAGAAACACAAGGCTTTTATATGTATACACACCCAAGTGGCGGCTCACATGTAGATGTATATACATGACCAGCCATGAAGTCTTCAACAAGAAGATTGGATTCAAAGGTGAGGATAAAGCTCACCAAATATTACTTTTAATATGTAGCATGTGAAATTTACACAGAGTAGGGATGCCAGTTCAATTCCATATGCCACCTGTGGTTCCCAGAAAAATTCAGAGCCCAGAAAATCATACTCTTTGATATTAGCAGGAAACAACCAGAGGCCTTGAAGTACCCACTGCTCAGTTCTCACAAGTACAGAGCATATAAAGTCATACAATACTTGTATTCCCGTATGATGCACCACAGTCAGTTTAACACAACTGTCAATCATATATGTACATAGGTGTTTACCTAGGATGAGTTCAAAGCTTAATGACTTCATTGGTAGTCTTAGTTTGTTATTTGAGGAGGCAACAGATGATGGAGGTAATTTTTCATCATTTGAAATAGCCTGGTAAAGGAATGAGAGGAAGGGTGAATGACGGGAGTAGAACCAGGCCCTTAGAATGAGAAGCCATCATTTTAACCACCACCCCAATCCATAGTGTAACATACTCGTACTCACATATAAGCAAACTCGCACGTAGAAAACATTTATGTATATTTTTGAAACCCCGGCAGCCAAATTGTACAGAAGGTGACGCAGATTATTCTATTATATTAATTTTGTATAATTAGAATGCCAATATTTCAATTTAATACCTATTTATTCATATTCAAAGAGTTACAATACTGCACATTCCTCCATATTGAATACCACGTGGTAAGATTTAATGACCACATGAAAATTACAACAATAGGTAAGAACCAGAACCACGCTAGTTTTTAGAAAATTCCAGAAAAACGGAAGTACATCAGAAGCGAAGCTTGTAGAAGGACGACAATGCATGAGCGGCCTGCTATATAAGCCGATGCACGTTAACAGTCAGGACTGTCTCAAAAACTCATGTGCTACACGTCCTAATGCTGGAGAGCGGAGTCACATTAATGCTGTACGATTTTCATGACCGAACACGGTCCCAAGTAAGCCCATATGGTTAAAGAATAAGTTTACCTTACGTAATTGGTGCGAGATAAAGACGGAGGGAGTCAATAATACTGTGAAACGTGAGAAGTGAGATTCGGAAGTTCGAGCCTTGACGTGAACAGCCCGGAGAAGCCGAGGTTATTACCGCTAGAGAGACGTGGTAAAGGAAGGAACCAAGCATTGGATGTGGTGTCGGGGATAAAGACGAGACCATACAACTTACGACACCTGAAGCGAGGTATTTTGAAGGGAGCAATTATCCCGATATTGTTAAGGATTTGATTTATGTTGTGTTATGCCCGTATTGAGTGTTTTTTTGTGTTGGGCAAGTGATTGATTCATGAGTGAAAAGCATACACAAGGAACTTTTTTTGAAGATTTTCGCAGCTCATGTTTATATTATTCATGTTTCTGGTTTATAAAATAAAATAAAATAAAATAATTCAATCGCAGAACCAGAAACCTGAATAATACATACGCAAGGAAGTTAATCTGTGCTGGTGAGGAATGATTCATGTGTGTTATTTGAGTGAAGTGTTTATTAATTTGTTTGTGGGGTACAATACCGTGTAATCAAATGTGCAGTCAGGGCAACAAAAAATAAATAGATCTTTTAATAGCAAGCACGATTGTTATAATTATATTTGGTAGGGCTACCTAAAATTTCACGTAGCGGAGCAGATCCAGTGAAAGAAAAGGTTAGCGACATTATTGAGTTAAAGGTGATGTTACAATAGTAACCGAAAGATGTCATCTTATTTAATTTAGGTCATATCTGAAGAATCCTGCAAGCATTTGGTACCCAATACAGAAAGACTAACTCCACTAACTCAACAAAATACTAAGGAAAGCCACACATTTTGTTAAATGTTGTCATGAATAAACAGTTTGACAAAACTATTAGAAGGACTGGGTCGGGGGGCCGCTTGAGACTCAAAGGTTGTATGCTAGGCTAAGGTATGGAAAAATTAAGACCTCATGATGCAGGAAGGTTGGAGCCTCAGTTCCGGTGGTACACCCAAAGAACCTTCCTGCATCAGATTCACCAGGAAAACCCTAGATCTTTTAAGATCTCATGAGTTTCACATCAACACAGCAGATACACAACATCTGTTACACAGAAGATAGAGGCAAAATTTGAGGGATTCATTGTTGAAGAGATAAATTCAAGAATTCTTTCTTCCAGTGCATCATCATGACTTGAACAAGAGAAGATTGAGGCACTTTTCTACCAAAATACACCCCACTGATCATCATTTTCATTCTCAAATTCCTTTTTCCTAAACCCTTCCCATTTTATGCTGGTAGCCTAACATAGAGGGTTGGACAGGCCTCTAGTCTTCCACCCAGCCCACTCCAGTCCTTGACCCCAGTCAGTGGCCAAAGGGCATTTGTGTGATCAGCCCAATGAGGCCCATATAAACATGTAAACACATTATATAAAAAAACTATATCAATGCTATAAAGGGAAAGGAAAGTTCGCCACTAATTGATGTACGCATCACATTGGATTTTATTTCAGGATATTGGGTGTATCATTTCTGCATCTCCAGCATCCTTGCAGTTAGCAAACTTAATAATGGACTGAGCCAGGCCCAGAGTTGGCCTACCTTGCAAAATTGAAATACCTAAGAATTTTAGGACTAAGGTCCATCCCAAGAGCTGGATATGCCAATTCCTACAGGGCATGCCTGGGCTGTTCAGCCTTCTATCCTCACAAAAACTTCCACACACTCTTGAGGTGACTTTCTGCATAACGCATAATTTCACTCAAGGGCACAATATGTGCTCTGGTCAAAGTGAAATGTTATAAAAATTCATGCATGAAGATGTACACAATCATTGGCATTCACTGAATGGTGAAAATGAACTTACGCTCTCCTGGATAGTACCAACTGTTCCCCAAGACCAGATAAGAAGGCCAATACTCCAGCCAGAGTTCCTTCCATTGGCAATATTTCCCTCTGTAACCAGTCAAACATTGTAGGAGCAATGGAAAAAAGGTTATAAAATACATCTGCATAATATAAAAGAAATCAGTTAAAAATCCACTGTGACAATTGTGACTCCTTACCATTCCCGATATCACTTTGCAGATTTGTTGAACAACATGAACAAAGTCAAATTTTATGAAATCCTTAGACTCTGCCTCAATACCCTTCTCTGCCTCACTGTCACTGATTTTCCTTGAAGCAGGACATGTAGACATTAATCCCATTATATTCACGCTTGAACATCCCTCTGATCCATGCAATGAGTCAGCAACTCCTCCATGCAAATCTTGTTCATTCTTGATACTGTTTATCCCACCCAGTCCTGCATTAGTTTGAACATGCTCACATTCCTTTTGGACAAAAGAGCCACAAACATAACAGCTAATATTTTCATTCTCACTCCTCTGATTGTGAGATGAAAAAGCTGAAGCCATATTTTTTGATACTCTCATCAACACAGTAATTAGTGCTAGTGTCCTCCTAATTTCTGGGAACACATCCTTGGGACACCAAGGCCTAAAAATGAGTGAAAAATGTTTAATACAACTTCAAGCAAGAAAAAAAATCCTATAATTATTTTATAACTTTCACTGCAAGCTAATTCTAGGTAAGGTGTGCTAAGGCTGCCAAGTCGTATTCTTCAAATTTTCAATACTCATTATATTTATTTAAGCTCGAAGGCTAGTTCCCATGCTCTACTGACTACCCCTCTGATCACTGGTGGTATACATTCAAAGACTCTTCCTCCTCTGACCCAATTAGCAAAATGAATGGGATGACCACAGAAGAAAGACAATCACACCAACCATTTCTTTTATCAGCCCATGTATTATGGTGGACAGCTTAATGGACTTGATCTATATTGTACGTAATTATGATTGAACAGATAGGTATTGGTCAAGTAATTTTTTGCAAAGGCTATTGGGTTATTTGCACTATCGACCCATGGCTCCACCCATGACCTGTCAATCCTAACATCAATAAGTAGAAATTGCCTCAAGAAAAATTCGGCCTGGGCTAGTAATCAAACCACTGACCTTTCGCTTGCTGGGCAAATGCGCAGACCACTACGCTACCCAGGCTTCCAAATTACCATTGCACTTGAGGAGGATACAAGGGAACTGGATGTTAAGCCCTTGCAGTCCATCAAAGATGGCAACGCAAGGGATTTTTTCAAAATTTGTGGAATTTTCGGCAGTCATGAACATCTTCATATGTGGCCTAGCACGGTGTAAGTGCTTGTATAGGTTGCAACTGTATGGGTTGTGGCTTCTTTGAAGTCCATTGCTTCCTTGCGTTGCCATCTTTGATGGACCACATGGGCTTAACATCAAGTTCCCTTGTATCCTCCTGAATTCGAACAGGTATAAGGAAGCCCGGGTAGTGTAGTGGTCTACGCATTAGCCCGGCAAACCAAAGGTCTGATTCCCAGTCCAGGTGCATTTTTTCTCATGGCAATTTCTACGTATTTCATTGCCATATTTGCAGCAGTCATGAATATCTTGTTACCCAACATCAATGTTGAATGTTTTGATACAAATCACAGTAGTCAATGGGTATGGTGAATACTTATAAGCAGATATAATAGTGTATATATTTAATACACCCTAAACCTAAGAGCAACTTATACATCATAATAATTTCATTTCTGATGACACACCAAACATAATACCTGAAGGATAGAAGACACTGCAATTCATTTTTAACAGATTCCTCGGCGAAATCACAAAACCAGTCCTCCACCAGGCCTTCATCCACAGACTGCTTCTGAGGAGGCAAAGGTATTCTCCTATCCAAGCACCATTCCTCATATTGTCTCCGACTCTCCTCTCGTATCCGATGAAATTTGTAGTCATCTTCACTCTTCTGGCGCAGTGTGGAGAGAAATGCAAGCATCCTCTTCCAGCACCACTCCACTAACTTTTCCATGGGCTCCCCTTGAAAAGTAGCCATTTTCAGAAGTTCAGTGACAGCTGAGACACCCTCCCATTTATTTTCAAACTGCTCTTCCATAGCACCTGAATCCATTTCAAACCAGACTGGCACTATCAGTTGGCTCAACATTTCTCCTGAAACAAACATTAGATAGTAAAAAGAGCTACCATGAATAAATTTATCCAAAAATATAAGTATTTAATAGACAAATATATTGCTTCTCTTTTCACTCAACTGCCAATAACTAAAACCAACCACAGTAGTCCATCTGAAGCTAGGTTATATCCATGAGGGAATAGCTTACCAAGAACACTTTGAAATAAACTGACCAACACTCAGTAGCCTATTGAACTGGTGGAACCACTCTATCTACAAAGGAAAGAAGGTAACAGTTTCAGTCAGAGCAGGTGCTTCCATATCTTCCATGGTTTGCGAGTGAACTTTGTGGAACTTCAAGTTCATAATGAAATAAATAAACATTGTATATTCCACACAAATATTTAATGGTATAAACCCTGACTGGTTTCAACACTTTCAAGTCATTTTCAAGGTATAATCCCTTCCTATAGGGATAAAGATAATAAGGGATAATACATATCCCTTTATTATAGCATTATGCATTATCCCTTGAAAATGACATGAAAGTGTTGAAACCGGTCGGGGTTTATACCATTAAATATTTGTATGGAATATACAGTTTATTCATTTCATCATGAGCAGGTGCTTCCACTTCCATCCATTTTCTCTCCACCAAAAGGTGACTGACTTAAATACAGGTCACACAAAGGCATGGTGCACACCACCACACCATTCCATATCTAATTGTCAACCCCTTCACCACCCAGAATTCTCTCGAGTCAAGAAAACTAGGCTGTAACAGGAGGGTGGTTAGGAGTGGGTAATGGCAGGACTATGTAGTGTGTGTTGAGGTCTAACTATTCCTCCCCAGAATAAAAGAATGTCATACAAATTTCCACCTAAAATCATGGTCTGTGCCTTCATCAACATCAGGAGTTAAAAAGCATAGATGGGAGCACAAGGCTAATTTAGTGATTTTTACATTTATAAAATATGGCTAGGTGAAGACTGCAATTGGTTGGTTCGTCAATATATAAAAAGAAATGAGATGCAGACAATGCTTAACTTAAAAGGAGAGGAATAGATCAGTGGAAAATTTAATATTCTGAAAGAGAATAAAATTTATACTTCAAAACTTTCTGATATAAAAAAACAATACCTTCCAGACATAAATCCAATGGGTAACAAAATACATAATCACAATTATCCTCAACAAATAATGCGTGTCTGTATGAATGCCAATTTTGATTTTTTTATCTTTCAGCAATGAGGAATGTCAGACTTAGAGATGGGAAAATTACCGTAATTTTCCCATCTCTAAGTAAATGTAAATTACCATCGTAAATTAGGGTAATTTTTTTAAAATTACCGTAGTTTTCCAGTATTTTTTAGTTTTAAGCATTTAACAGCAAATGTATGGTTAAATAAGAAAGCCAATAGCAATAGGAAGGGAATAATGATGTTTAAACCATACTTAATACAACATTAATCTATTATAAATTTTAAAATTTGTAAAAAGA
Source organism: Pyrrhosoma nymphula (assembly GCA_963573305.1). NCBI lineage: Eukaryota > Metazoa > Arthropoda > Insecta > Odonata > Coenagrionidae > Pyrrhosoma > Pyrrhosoma nymphula. The sequence continues at coordinate 66,276,302 of OY754337.1, read as the reverse complement.
ACTAGTAACATGCAATGCAGCTACACGCAATCTGTCTTTCTTTAGTGAAAATATGAGAAATTTTTCAAAAAGAATATTCTAATACATTACTCTATAATGTTATAATTATAATTAAACACATAGGAAAAGTGGACTTGGCTTAAAAGTACATGTTAGGAATTTATCTGTATGAAAAATTATCACAAACATAGGTGAATTATCTGAAAATTGCCAAAAATTATGGTAATTTTCAAGGGACGCGGTAAATTACGATAAATACCATGTTAATTTACGAAAATTACCGTGGTAATTTTCAGAGTGGCCCATATATAGTCAGACTACCACATAGTTTTTATTTCATTTTAAGCATGATATTTCATTCATAATTGATCATCTATGAGGATAGATTTTTCAATACTGGAAGTGTAATATATAATTGACTTTAAAGTAAATAGTAAGAAAGCCAATGCATACATTACGAAGATTTATGTGGGTATGATAACACTCATACTATACATAGGGTACCGAACACTACAGATTGATACTAGTATAGAGTCATGATATATGTAATTCGTTACAGAAGGATTAGATGAAAAACACAAAATCTAAAAAATTAAACAAGAAACTGATGAGAAGGTATGATAAAGATTGAAACATGCATTTTTTAAATGAATCCAGTACCTTCAGAGACTCTGCTGAACAGCTCTGGCCGAGACTTTTGCATTGCCATGAATTTATCCTCAGTTTGGACACCAGTTTCATGAACTTCAACTTTAATTTTGTCATTTTCAGGTGTTTTTGGAACATTAAGCTTGGTTTTTGACCCACGATCAGAATGAGGTCTCTTTTTGGGGGTGTTGTTTTCAAATGTTGACCTGGAAAGAATATGCAACCACCAAGCAATAAGATGGAAGATCCACAAACCACACTCAATAATGTAGAATCATAACTGGGAGCAACTAATTGGCCTAAAACCTGACACATCTCAAATTTATGTATGCATGCTAGAAATATTTAAAAATCCAAAACAGATTACTATATTAAAAGATGACATGAGGAATATTATGGAGAGAGTCATGAAATAATATAATAGCATTAATCATGAGTACTAGCATTAAATCAGTTAATTATGCAAGTAAAAGAGAGATACTGACCCAGATAGCGCATCAAAATTTGTAACTAGAAAGGAGGGTGTATGAATCAGATACAAAATTATCCATATGGAATATTTGCAAGAATTTTTAAAGAATATTATTGCATTAGTTTTGGTAAGGATGAGTATGAATTTTAAGTCAACCCTTGCACTTTACATGTATGTTCTATAAAATAAATTCAACGATATGCATACTTCATTGGAAGATTACATTCATTGCTTTCATACAGCATCCAGATTACATGTATGTATACAGAATTATATTCATTACATTCATACAACAATGTGCATATTTCATTGCAAGGAACTTAAATAATTTAATGAGATACTTTGTATCCACTGGTATCCACATCTTTGTATCTGCATCATACAGGATACAAAACATGTATCTCGATCGGAAATGGATCGTCCATGTAATGGAACTACATATTTTGATACCAAATTCTTGCTTTCCGTAAACACAAGCTTATAGCTTTAAATAAAGGCTATCAATTTACTGAAAGCAAGAATTTGATATTTAAAATGCAACACACTGAAATATTAAGATCAAGATGGAGCTATTTGTTTTTATTTTTTTAACTTTTTAATAATTTATGTTATTCATTATTAAACCCTTAGTTTTCTTGCCTTCCTCTGGAATATCTGAAGGGTATTTGTGAATATTTTGATTGACCGTGGAAGCCTGGTGTTCAGCAATTGTAGGATTTTGTGCTATACTATGGTAATTAAACGAGTACATAATTAGTAATTTGTGCAACTGAAAGTAACTGGGAAACATTCCAATTAAAAAACTAGCACGAAAATGTGGATGGCATCGGCTATTTGGTATTCCTGCATGCTTAGCAGTTGTATCCCTTCATAAAAGGTATGTAGCTGACATTTCATGCCTCCTTATCTTGTTTGTCGATGGATAGTATCTGGTGACGAAAGGCACCAATGGATACTAAATGTAGTATGTACTTTGTCAATGGATGCATCTGGATACAAATTAGATATGACTGAATCTGTGCTATCTGGGGAAGTAAGATGTTTTAACATCTCTTCTTAAAGCTACCTTTCTTCACCTGGCAAGTTAATGTTCAACACCACTAGTGCACCAGTCATGCACTTTCACATGATGAGAAATCCCCAAAGATAGCAGTATTCTTGCTTGGAAAAAGCTCAATCTGATAACTAACTCTAAAGCTTGTGAAAATGCAAATATTTTATTATACAAGAAATGAAAATAGACAAAACACAGAAACTCAAGGAGCAAATTTTATTAGTATCTACATTTAATAACCAAGCATATAAGGTCAGTACACCCCAATAACAAGTGTCTGGAGATATCACATCCTTAAAAAAATATTGGTAACTGTATAAATACTACTACAGAATATATTAAATTTTTCTCGGGTTTCACACCAGGTTATAGGCTTCATTTCCACCAACTTTCCAACGAACGACTTGTTCGCCATCATCAGGGCTACTGAATGCCCCATGAGACAAATTTGGCCGGTGTTTATATGCAACAATTCAGATTATGTGACTCCTGATTGTTTGAGTGACTGACCATTGGCTGATTTTCTCGTCTTCTCTTTCAATTATAATGTAATTAAAAATAGGATTCCAGACCCTACTTAATAGAAAACCGGTGTCTCCGTTAAAATTTCTTTTTTCTAAGCGAATTTCGATGGCCTCTTTGATTAACGTCCCAATAGCCATGAGTGCGGTTAAGTATCTTTGCATCTTCCCATTGTATGGCATGGTCACCGGGAAAATCTAAAATCATTTATCACTGCCACAGAAACTTAAATGTAGTCTTCAGCTGAAGGGAACACAACTGAGAGAATTTAATTTCACGAACAGGCACCCTACAATAAAAAAATATAAATAGACTTACAGAGGAATCTATGTCACCACTCAAAGAATGTCCGTGTGTTACGAGAAAAAGTACATACATATGTAGAAAATCAAGCACCACAACACTCTCTGGCACAGAGAGGTGCAGAAAATGTTTCATATGTGAACCCAGCTTTGGAGTAGTAAAAAGTATCCCATCATTCCAAATCCAGGTAAAACCAGGTGCACACAAGGAATAATTGCATTATTATGAAAACATTCACCATTAAATTCTCACATCAAAAATAATTTCTAAATAAAAAGGGTGATGAATTTTCACATTGAACTGCAATCAAAATTTATGATTAACATTTTTTTTGTTGATTTTAATCTTTTCCTGGGAAAAATGTGAAAATGGCAAATAAAAGCAGCAGTGTAACAGCAAATTACATAGGTACCTACCACATTCAAAAAGGTCTGATGCATGTTTGGAAATTGCGTGAATTTGAATCCACATTTTAGGAATCTGTGCTTGGGTATGTTTCACTGTGCTTCTGTATATTCTGGATTTATATAACTATATCAGACTTTTAGAAACAGGATAGTTCATTTTTACACCCACATTGAAACTACCAAATTACTTCAACTTTGAGAAATCTACCATTTCAATCTTTAAAAAGGATTTACCAGCACTGGATTGAGACTAGCCACCAAACTTGACACAAAGAAAAAATATCAAATTACCTATTAGGGAAGTCACTAGTATTACTAGATCTCAGCGTTGAATGCAGCTTAAGTTCCATTGGCCTCACTTTTAAGTTGCCTGCTTCCAAGAGTTTGCATTTTTCGACGGCCTTGTCAACATCAAGCTCCTGTTGAAAAAGAAAATAAACATACAAACTGTTATTAGAAACTCAGCCACATGTCCTTTGGAACTTAAGAAAATTATGAAAAAATTTCGATTCACTTTACTTTGCTGCACCAAGTAGAATTTAATTTTATCTACTGATTTTTCTAAATTTTCTCATTTGAAAAGGTGAAAGGGTATATATGTAGTATAAAACATTTCAAATAATATTGCATAGTTATATTTTTTAAATTTACTACAGTAACATTCTTGCAAAGGTTTTTGCTGCGTTGTCCATTAGTGTTCCGCATTTCCAGGTTTTTCAGGTATAGTTGGTAAGGAAAGGAAGCTTCTGGATGAGATTGGAAGGAGGCAGAGAAAGTGGTTGGAGGAGGTAATGAGGGGCGAGGGTTTGTTTAAGGTCATGATAGTGGGAAGAATGTTAAGCAAGCAGGGAAAGGGAAGGAAGAGAAGAGGTTTTATGGACAAGATGAAGAAGGGTAGGAAGTAAACAAAGATGAAGAAAGAAATACATAAGGTAGATAGGGATCTCCATTTGTAAAAATCCAGGGGATTTGCTCTGGCTTGCAATAAAACCTGCCATTTGGGGAATTGAATACAGTTCACATCCTGCAAATGTATGCAACCTACACATACACCAATGCAATGCACATCGCAGGCTTGCAGGTGATCCTTTTATGTATGTACCATTGCATAACATACATACCTGATTTCTCCTAATGATCAAGAGATATTGTTAGATACAACCATCACTTGATTCGTTGCCAAATTTTTCACAAAATGCATGCTACATGATGTCTATAGTTCTAATTTTTTTGTGGAAAAATATAAATGTAGACTGCAAAAATAAGACAGACAGACACAACATCAGAATGCTACTTACACACTAGTACTCAAAACCGACCTTGAATTGTAACTGTGTTTTAGCACCTTCAAGCTCTCGATTCAGGATTAATAGTTCCTGCTGGTGTTTTTGGTTGGTCTTCTCAAGCAATGTAGCACGATAATTTCGTTCCCTCTCCAGGTCCATGGAAGAATCTTTAATCTTCTGCCTTAAAAGTGCTGCTTCCCCTAAAAAATAATTTCAAAGGGATTTAGCAAATAAATTTTAAGGGTTGGACCAATGCAGTAGAGGCAGTTTTCAGGTCAAGTAAAATATATATGTACTACATAGAAGTACTTCTAGTGTTAAGAAGAGACCCTACCCCAGTTATTCCCAGACCTATACAACACCAGCTCCTGTGGTTGTGTGAGCCTGATGCTGACCAGGGACCAGGCATCCAAAAAAGGTCTTAGACTGGACACTGGCATACATTAAATTTATTGACTGTATTTTAAGGTGAGGAAAAGATACTAGGCCTGCTGGCATAAGAAGGCTTGAGCATGACACAGCAATGATACAGAGGAATCACTCCAGCCCACTGAGCAAGTCTGCTGAATAACTTGCAATGTACTCTGGCAGAGGCTATATGCTTTTGGGCTACTGGCTTAAATATTCATGAGCTTTGGACTTCATTTTTTATAAACGAAATTCTAAATTGGGACTCCTGTATTAGTCTTATTATAATATCAGTGGCCTCCGGCTGCTGTTAAATTAGACGAATAATTCATCAAACAAATACAGAAAGTGCAGATAGCCATTTCCTAGGCTCATCTATACAGCAGACTCGAGGATGGCATCATAGCCTGGGGTAAAGGGTAAAAGAATAAAGATTCAATGTATTTTAGACACCACATAATGACACCAGAAATCAAAAAAGGACTTTTCCCACACCTATGAAGTACTAAGACAGCCACCGCCAGAGTGTGAAGCATGGGGCGACTCCACACCAGGTGTGCAAATTTTGTCCCAGTTCAAGGTCAAAATCTACACAGTCCCCTGGCCACTAAGCAGGGATCAAAAAGCTCTCGGGAGATCAGTACAAGACTGGACCACTAGGACAGTACAACTGGATGAAATAAGCTTAAATATACTGTATTGTCACGAATCTAAGATGTTTTTTTCCCTACCGGGCTACCAAAGAAAGGTGGGTTCATCTGACAATCGGAAGCAAAATCCATGACTTTTTTCCCATTGTGGATTTCCAAAAAAGGAGGGTCATCTTAGAATGGGGTTCGTCTTAGAAATACGGTAATATACAGGTTAAGATACTGATTAAATACAAGGAATTCTTTTTCATACAGGACCCTATTTCAAGATGTGAAAGGTGCTAATAATGAAAGTAAGAAATAAATAAAATAACAAGGGTAGTCTATTTACTGAGTGCAATAATGTCATAAACAATAAATATCATAACTATTATATCACAAATATTATTAATATGGCCCCCCATTATCTGAGGAAAAATTGACTCCAATTATCTCTGTACTGCAATCTATTTCCTCTATCCTGTACATGCGATCATTTATACCATTTTAAGTACATTGTGGATGAAGATTATCCCAGTGCTGTGGTGCCTGAACCCAGGGGGCCACCCAAACAGTCAGTCAAAACAAGCGATCCACCCTTTAATGTTGTGAAAACACCCTAAATGACCTCCTCTCTTTCTGCACTGGCTACGAGACTCTTCCCAACCTACTCCAACAGGATGATAGGGCCTAGAGGTGAAATGGCAGCCCCAAAGGAAGAAGATTAGATGGAAGAAGCAAAGACTGTGCCATGATACGTATAAACTTTGTACTTGGACTTAATGTTCAGCAAAAAGAGTAAGGGAAATCCTACAAATACTTTTTCCCAATGATGTGAAATCATTTTTCAGATTATCTGTCAAGGGTAGCCAACAGGTTTGCTGAAGGTTTTCCAGCAAATACATAATATTAAAAGCCCTAGGGTTTCTCACCAGTTCTCAGGGTTGGTAGTCACTGATGTTTCAAAGGGTTTGGCTAAATTCAAAGACTAAATCTGCTATCATCTTCAATCGCAACACTCAGGGGTATTTTATTTCAGTTTGTCCTTTATGATGTGCTTTTTGAAGTAGTAATGCTCAAACAAATTTTGCATGCACATGGTTGCTGGAGGGGATTACTGAATGAACATTTGCATATTCCAAGCTCTGATCATTGGTCAGGAGGGTCTTTCAATAGCGGTATGAAGAATGTTGAGTATAAGGGATTAAGAATCAATTCAGCAAACATTTGGTCATTAAGAAGGGTGGTTGTAAAGAGAGGTTTCACTGTAATAATTATTAAGGTTACTTCCAGGGCCAGCCCTGGATTATGGCCATTCAAAAACTAGTGGCCACAAATGGAAATTTGGTGATAACAAATGGTGATGGCCATACAAGTCTTTAATGACCATAAGTGGCTATTTTCAATTGGGAAACTCCTAGGTACATATTACGTAGACAATCTCTGCAAGATGATGGGAAATCACTGAAGTGCTTCTGATGATTCTCCATTAAAACATCAATTGCGTAAGAACTGTCACGGCTGAATCTCCGAATGTTCCTTTGATGCTGTTGCATTGCCCCCTATGCAATACTCAAAAATTATCTAAGGATAGATAGCCCAAAGTTACATACTAAGCTCACTTTCTCAAATAGCTTATCAATATGATATAAAAAAACTCACACATTATTCTCTCTTAATGGTAATATATTTAAAAAAGGATGGGATGGCAAGGTGAATAAATTTTAATGGTTGGCAATAACTACCATGAATTTGTAGGACGTAGTTGGGTACAGAGCAAATTTTAACATGAAGTAGAGAAAAGGGGGAAATTCCAAGGCGAGTGACAACACCAGGAATGAGAATCAAGATTTGAAGGGTTATTCTTGGGGAGGGGGATAGTGAGGAGAGGGTAATGGTTGATGTTAAATAACACCATTTGTCATTAAAAAACATTTTCGTTGAATTGAATAATTTCCAACTGTTCTTAAATGGTTTTGCTAAACTCTTTCGCAAAAGTGAGTCCACCGGCTTTTCAGCAAAGATTGTGGTGCCTAGCACTTGGTTGGAGGTTGATGAGTCAAGCGCTCACCATCCACCATCCTCTGCCTTTATGCAGCATGAAGGCTTGAACTCAGTTCCATTAGTTTGTTGCTCTTCGGGTAGGGTGAGCACCTGGATCGAACTGCTCCCCTCCAACAACTAAAGAGGGTTCGGATTTGAAGGTATCAGAAAGGCACTCAAATTAATTGTGTTAGTCTAACCGTGCCTTGAGTAATCAAATTCCAGGTTTCATACTGGAGTCCAGCCATCACTATTGATGGTTAGGCACCAAGCACTGCGAGTCTTCCCATTTTCCCTTCTTCCCAGCAGGATAACCAGGTAAAATTATTAGGAACCGGCCTGCTGGGTTTTCCTGGCGAGGTAGACGTCTAACATCATGTTCTTAAATGTCCTATCTCAGGAATGGGTTTTATGTAGGTCTTTGGCCCGAACAAACAATTTGCCATTGGATTGCTAAAACCTTCTATGCTCCTTCACTCAGGTGGTGAAATTTCTCCCCATCTGGCCGATGTAGAATTTGTCACACAGGACCTACACTTCACCATGTAGATATAGGCTTGGACAAGAGGGTTGAATTTATCTTTATTCTTGTATAAGATATTTCCCAGGGTTGTAAAAGGAAATCATGAATTTGTCTTTGGAGAAGCAACTGGCTAGTTTATTAGACAAATTTCCAACAAACTGTAATTAAAACTACTTCTTGCCCTATAATATAATAAAGGCAATGACTCGGGTAGCCATAAATGATATCTTTATTATGAGAGAGGGGTTGAAGGGGGTTTTCTTCTAATATAAACCCGTAACACTGAGTAAAAGGCACAATGACAACAAAGAATAACCAAACACAGTACCCATCAGTGCCCCTCGGATGAAGAGTGGTTGCCTTCTAGTGGTGGCCTTCAGAAGGTGACACAAACAACTCTCCACCCCACTCAAGTAAGTGGTTTGGGGGAGTCACCAAATGCAAGTGACCAACTTACAAAGGTATACTCAATTCCACTGAGTGGCTAACAAGGTAAAAACCACGCTCGCCAACTGCATGAAGGGCACTCACATAGAAAACACAATTAATGGCTTAGGCCACAAGTTGCAAACACCCAACCGGCTTGTGTTTTTTCTGACATGGAGCAGAGACCCTTGTTCAAGAAAAACTTTAGTCGAACACACGCAAGTAAGTGGTTTACAGGGAGTTACCCCACAGCAGTGACCAACTTACGACAGGTGAACTCCACTCCACTGAGTGGAGTTAAAAAAAAATTATAAGAAAGGTAACATTTACGGCCAAATTTTCTAGTTTTTTCATCACAAGTTTAGTGATGGTTTCAAATCTATAGCCATTAGATGAAGCTACTGCTTTCATGGTAAGAAGTTCTTGGTTGAAGCCAGTCTCCGACAGGGGTAGGATGGGGTGGGGGTAGGATAGGATGCAGGATCACTTGCATCATGTGAAAATCAGCAAGCTTATTGGTGGTATGGTGGCATAAATCCACTGGAATGATGACGTCACTATAAAGGCCATTTTACACGATACATTTGTTTGTACAAACTCTTCCGTGAACTCTTGCATGAGGCAAAATGTATCGTGTAAAGCGGCAAATTGTATGAATGCTTGGGTGAAAACCTAAATGCCCGAACGGAAAATAGAACCTGTTCTAAGTTTGTTGAGACAAACATACAATCTCATGTACATTCGTAGTACAAAATCTTTCATTGTGTAAAACAGCCTAAACAAGGTTTCCTGTACACCGTAAAGCTATGTTTATTGTTCGTAATGGAGATGGACAAGTCTAAGGTGAGGTGAATATTTTGGCTAACAATAACTGCCATGAATTTGGAGGTCTGAAAATGTTTCTGTCTCCACCTACTAAAAAACTAGTGCAGGGACAGGATATATTTTCACTTCAAGAAATATCAACATTGGTCCTTTTAAATCAATTTAAGATTACATACTTGGTTGGCAATGGTGGAGACAAACTTAGATTAATCACCCTCGACGGAGTATATAAATGAAATACCTATAAATACAGCAAAGGAGCTATAGCTCCATTTGAACTTTACAAGCAACGAAGTTGATTCTTGGGGCACAAAGGCGATGCAGATATCTTTTTGAGGTGAGAGGTTAAGAGCTCACCATCTCAATATTCCATTAAAATATGAAATTTAAAACAGCAAACCTAGGAACAGTACAGGCAATGAAATAATAACCAATCCCATCACTACCATGCACATTATATGGATGCCCAATGTAACAAGCCTAGTGGCTGTTTTTGTGGTAACCTTAAATAGGTAAATAAATAAATGAGAGTGAGTATATATAATTGAAGATGCAGCAGACCTCTTCATTAGAAATAAATGACAAATCCACAACCGCAAAACCATATGACGTTTACTTCATTAAAAGCGATGCCAAAAGATAAGGATCAGGATGAAGGAAACAGACAGTAGAAATGAGGTACAAGGATCTGCAGGATGTACGAGTTATTACCTGCTTTGGTGAAGGCTTCCGATCTCAATCTTTCTATCTCTTTCTGCAAAGATTTCAATTCCTCAGAGTTATCTACTGGTCGGGCAAGGTCTCTTTGATTGACTTTCTTCACCATTGAATTATCAACCAATTTTCTTGAAAGATCCTTGATTTCACTCCATGGCTTCGGAGTTGGTGAACTACCGGGACCAACACACGTGGGCATTGAATTGGAACGAGCACAGCCTTTTCCAACGGCATTATTCTTAACTTTTTCCACAACTAAGGGCTTGATAGCACCACTAACATTTGATTGAAGATTGGTCAACCGTCGCTCTGGAACTTTAGCTTCTTTAACATCAAACCCACAGTCTATAAATGCATCATGACGAGCAGTGTCTTTTTCTGGCACGCTAAGGTTCTTTGGGGTCACTGTGGCGGTTTTTGGCCGGAATACACCAACTGTGGCTTTGGGTGCGGGCTCAGGTTTAGGAGGTTTCGGCGGTAATGCCTGACTTTCCAACATTATCACTTCTTGCACTACATCACTTTCAATTTCATCACCCCATAGGTCATCATTTTCATCAAGGTATTCAAAACTTTCATTTCTTGAACCACTTGTGGATGGTCTTTGAATCACTTCTAACTTTGGTCGCTTAGGGGATCTGCTGCTGCTTCCAAATGTGTTCTCAAATTCAAATCTTTTCTTTTGATTAGCCATGATTCCCTTGAAAAATGCAACATAAACTATCATCAATTTCGAACTTTTTAATAAATGTTTACATATAGGTACCTCCTACTAAAATCACGACAAGGAACAGAAATGTATAGGGAATGATTCCTCTTCACGTAAAAACTGACACCACTTACATAGAAAATATTGGCCTCGTTGAATTTTATTTGATGACCTTATGAAATTATCATGGAATTTGCATTTTACGTTCTTCGCGGTATAATACAAACTATATAATCAAAACCACTGTGCTCTTGCGCCAGGCGATGTTCTTTTACTAAATTTCTCATAACTGGCCCATTTTCTTCTTTTTTTAACGTGAACGTAAAATTGTCATATAAGTTCAAATGACGTCACTGAAAATCTACCAATGGAACGTCGCCAGCTGGTGAAGCAGCTTGAAATCAACGTGGTGCGAGGAGAGGCCGTACACGAATAGACACGGATGCACCGTCGAAACGAATAAAGTTCGCTGATTCGCAGGTACCTCATCATTTTGAGTTTGGACTCGTGGAGCAGTTTTAGCCCACTATAGTTTGTCTCGCAAGTGTTTTCAGGAATTCAGTTTTGTTGTGCTCATTGCTGGTCTTTAATTTCAGAATATTCAATACACAATGAAGCCCCATTTCGCAGTATTTATAGTTTGCATCTTATCATTATTTAGTGATGTAATATCATTGAAGAAGGAAGACTGTGAAGGTAATGTTAAAATTAGTTGTATTCTTGGTGATTGTGTCAATCACTACAATCATCGTATTAACCGGCAATTTCCTTCTTTATAGTTTGTATCACAGTTGTGGATAGATTCTGTCAATCCTTGACTGACAACGTTAAAAAGGACACCAAATTAATAGAATCGGAATTCAAAAAGTTTTGCAAAAATCTTAAAGGAAAGGAAAACAGATTTGTAAGTATTCGTGTACGTGATTAACTTAGTCTTGTGGTTATTTTTTAGCTCACATATTAGTTAAAATGTTTCCCTTTCAGTGTTACTACCTAGGTGGGCTGGAAGAATCAGCAACAGGCATCCTCGGGGAGCTTTCTCGGCCAGTTTCATGGTTGATGCCTCCAGACAAGATCTGTGAGAAGCTCAGGAAGAAAGATTCTCAGATATGCGATTTACGATACGGTAAGCACTGAATGTATCCACTTGCCTTATGTATAAATGCCTAGTCCCTGTCCATCCTTGTAGTTGTAGAATGCATGTATATTGACGGTCACTCTCCATTTTGATGACATCTGTAGTGTAGTGTTGCATGCTTGTGAGGCTTCGCCTCGTGACAAGCATTAGCGATTTGTGCTAATGCATAATTATTCGTAGTTACACAAACTTTAGGGTATAGTGTAATGCATGTTGGTGATTACTCACCCCCTGCCACACACCCCTGAGGTGGCTTGCAGGGTATTTTGTAGATGTAGATGCGTTAAGGTCCCCATTGGCCGACTTGCGAGGCTCTGGCGTTAGGAAGTTCTTTCTAATGTCAAGAGTTGACTTCAGTGTTGGCTCGCACGGCCTTAACCGTTTCATACCTGATTGCACTCTCATAGAGTCATGTTGACGACTGAAGTCGTCTGTAATCCTGTCGGATGAGGTTCTCGCGATTCATCTCACCATCAATTTGGACTTGGTTCAATATTCGTAGCACTTCATGGTTTATCTATCCAAGCCGAAATGGTCTTTTATCTCGGTGATTCTTCTCCGCCTGTTAGTTGTATTGTATTCCGCATATCCTCCAATTTTTAGCGTTGGATGTTGGCAATGATCTAGAGCTTTCTCTTTAATTAATCTCTTCTTTCACTGTAGTTTTTAATGTTCCAATTGATGGCAGTCATCCCTTTAAGTTTATGCTGTTGAAGGGCATTTTGAGGCAGTAATAAATGTGCTATTAGCTGAGGGACTATTAGGGGAAGATGTACATATTATATGAAGTAATTAGCTGTAATGTTGGCGACTTCTTTTGTGAAACTAAAGTCTTCCATTTTGGTTTCTCATCGCTGATTTAAATGCTCTGTCTTTTTATTATATTCTCAGGGTGCTTGTTGTCAATGTATGCTTGGGATAAATTACATAATGAAGCACTTCAGTGTAGTATTGTTTGAAGAATTGGCGTTTTTATTTGTTATTTATTATGAATTTGCTTCCAAACGCCATGTGCCTCATCCCTAATGTTGGATTATGGTGTGTCATGTGAATACTCCTCAATTCTATGCTTACCAATAGAAATTATTGCATGCAAAGAAATAAAGATTGGGGTTTGATCATATTTGTTATGGGGCAACCTTTATATAATGCATTTGAAAATATAACAATGCTTGGTTTTTCCAAACAAATAGTTTTATTGTGCAACCCGGGTTTCTTAGTGGATCAACATCATAAGGTACAACACAAACCTTAAAATAATGCCTTCAAAGGGTTTGAGTTGGTGTGTTCTTGCTGCTTTTTCCCCCACTGAAAGTTCTGTTTTGATGTAGTTTATGCTCTTGATTTGGTGACCCTTTGCTCATTTCTTTGCTCCTCAAATAGGGATTTTATATTTGAGTGTTTAACTCCTCAGGGGGTATTTAAATTTATATATAAGGCAAGTGGCCATACGCCGTAGTACATTGAAACGCTGCTGGGAGAGAAAATAGGGTCTGTACACATACGTCGAAACTGCTTGAGAGGTTAAATGCTGTTTAATGGTTGACAAGCCACAGTGGAGACACCTAAGTCCAGCAATCCCAAGTTATAGCTTAAAGTAGGTTTGTCATTGAATATTTTAAAACTTAGATCCACAATTCAGGTCTACCTAACCATATATTTTTCTTATGGAAAGTTAATTTTATGCAGTAAATGAAAGCAAAGCACTAAAAAAATAATGCATTTTGGCCAGTGTTCATGCAGGGTGGCCACATGTCAGGGAAATGTAAAGCATTTTAATGTCTTGTTGGGGAAACTCGTAGCAGTTGCGTCTCTACAAGTGGCTTGGCTTATGTTCCATATACTACTTTCATCTCCGCCACGGTCCGATATATGCCAAGCCACTCATTGCCAGTTCTTTCTTTCTCCCTTTGGCTCTGCCTGGCCATTCGTGGCTATCCTTACAAATATCTTGGCTGAAAAGCAGGCCTGAAATGTGTGGGGAGGAGAACTGCCTCTGAGAGCGGTGGTTTGAACACTACTTTACCGAGATACGCTTTGATACCGAGATACCTTACCGGGCCAGCGTTGGAGGAGAAAAATACCCCACGGTTTTTGTCATTTGTAACATTGCCGGAGGCAACGTCCATCTCTGTCCACTTGCGGTTTCTCTCTCACTCGCACATCCCTCTTCTAAGACACATCAGGCATATCGAATTCCATATCAAACGCTCGTAGTGCGAGATCGCTCAGACAGCCATGTATCAGGAAAAATTACCCAGAAAAAGGTCTGGGACAAGGACTCTACTTAAGCCCCTTAAGAGTTGTTGCCCTTTCCAAGGAATCAAAGATATAATTTTCATAATTTCACTGCGATAGAGTTATTGTCAGAGATGGCCAGCCAAAGCCACCTTGGGCCCCCCGTGCCCAGTCTCCGCCTCGTGGGGCGAGCTACTTGGGTTGCCCGGTGTACTAAGTTCGAGTCATGCACTGGTCGTCCTTTGGTGAATTTTTCACTACATTCACAAAAAATGAGCCGATTTGTCATTAATGGGGGAGAAATAGTCATTGAAAGCTATGTTGTATCAACCATGCATTTCTATTTCTTCAATGTTTTTGGAATTATTTCCACCACTTGTCCACTGGCGGGTCAGGTCATACTGTGTACATGATGAAGGGAAGTGCCTTGCCCCTCGCACTGCCTGCCTGCCTACCAGCCATATTTTCTTCATAGTATTCCTTATACATTGCACTTTCTTCTCAGTCTTAGCTAGTCAATATTGTTATTCCAGGTTAGAGTTTTAATATGTATTGACCTTTAAATATCTTTTTCTGTAGTAATATGTTAGAAATGCACTGATAGCACCTGCATCTCAGATATAGCAATGCATTTTATTACACATCGTGCCATCATTAAAACAAAAAAATCGCTGTACATACACTTTGTTTCAGGGGGAAATTTTGTCAGGGGATTTCATGGAAATGTCAGGGAGTTACAAAATTAAAACTTTGTGGCCACCCTGATGTTGTCACATGGGAGAGGTCATGCAATTTTCAGTGAATATGCCTAGGTAGATGTCATCCGGAGACCTTATAATGTTGAAACTGTTGTAAATACTGGTGCATATTTTTGTTCATTCTGTTTGTATATTTCATATTGCTGATGTATTAAAAAAAATTTATTTCAGATAAAACCATTGATCTGAAGACAGTGGAGTTGAAGAAACTTAAAGTTAGGGATCTGAAGAAAATTCTCAGTGACTGGGATGAGAACTGTGAAGGTTGCATTGAGAAGACAGATTTTATCAAGAGGATAGAAGAGCTCAAGCCAAAATACATGCGTGATGAACTGTGAGTGTGTGAAGATGAAATTCTGATGAAGTAAACCTAAACGTCGTCATTCTTTGTTTGTTACATTGACTGAATGGTACCAAGACTTCGATAAACTGATAAATGCATGTGAAGAGATTCATCTAATGATTCGATGGTGTTCCTTTAGCCTTGAGGATATTATATTTCCTACTTCCACGTGATCTTTTCGTTTACAATTATTTATGAACAAAGGCTGCATTACTGACGTGAGAATGTGTGTGTATTATCTGAGTGAAGTGTGTGAGTTTATTGTGAAAAATTATGATACCTAATAAATTTGTGTTATAGTAAAAATGATACATTATTTTAGTTGTATTTGTCCTTTGTACTTCCCAGAAGATGAAATATTTTGGCTTAAAAATAATGAGGAGTTTTTCCCAAGCCACTTTTTCCAGATCAATTTGTGTGACATTTCTTCAGACTGGATGTTGTTCTTTGGCATTGTGTTTTTATCATCTGATAAGTTTCCATTCGTATTCCTCTGGTAAACACTTCGATGCTCATGCCTGAGTACCTCGGGCTGAGTGGTCGTACTAAAAATCCCATATTTTCTATGCTTGGGCTCTGAAGGCTATTTCCTAGGGCATCTACTTTGATCTAGTTTTTTAATAGTGCAGCCATCACAAGCCTAATATGTATTGTGATTATGATTAGTGTGTGACATTTAGTAAAAACCAATAAATCCCCTGTGTTTCTAAGCCCATGGCTTTTGAAGTGTCAATAGTGGGCGAATACATTTTTGGGCATGAAATTTTAGATGCGAAACATTCAGTTGAAATCCTGGCTGACTATGTGTTCTCTGCAGTTGACTTGATCAATTTGCTTTTTATGTATATGTTGGGATATAATGGATGGAAAAGAAATTAAGATAAGTTCACGCAATACTTTTTACATAGTTTACAACCATACAAGATTTGAAGTGAGAGAGTAGTGCATACCGTTGGCTGCTAAGTTGAAATTAGTGCATGTTAAGGGGAATTCTGGTTCTCTACATGACAAGACTTCCCTTTTCATGCAGTTCAGTCTGATGCTGAGCTTAAGTGTGAGATGAACTACTAGCGGAATTGCATGCCACCCAGTTGAAAACTCTAAATTTTACAATTGGCAATTATTTGTATACTCTTGATAACTTTTGTATATATCAACGTGCATTGTTTATTTTTATACTACCACTTTCATAATATTCCCTCATGGGCTACAGCCTTAACACACTCAATGCGGATGTCTTGAATTCAAGGCATCAGTCCCATTAGGTCTCTTGATCCGCCCTTTGTCTCATAGTTTGCCACTAGACCTAGCAATTGTGTCCAGTGTCTTTAGCAGTTATAGGAAACATGCCATTTGCTTGTCGCAGAATTTCACTCCTCACACTGCGATTATCCATTGCAGAGGATTTTCCATAGTGCCTAAACACAGATGGGGTAAGTTGTTTCACTCATTTTTTTAAAGAATATATTTACTAATAATTTATTGCATCTACTTTATTGATATTAATGTGTGCTTATGCCCTGCAATGTTTTTGCGACTCCAAAGTTTAACTCTGTCACTTTTGATTCCTAAAATACTAGCATAAATCTTTTTCGAACTCGAATTTTTTCTAACTAAAACTCTGGTAAATGATAAATATTTTTTATCACATCTAGACGAATATATCAACACTTGTAGTTATTATTTAACAGATTATATTTAGAGATAAACAAATTCCCCATACGAGTACATTCAAAAATTACTATTGCATCAGGCTAAAATTTGTTCCTAGTGAATAAAACCCAATTTCAGGTAGTGCTAAAGAAGCACCATTCGACACCTATGAACCAATAGCTGGACCACCTGGAGTGATCTATGGTTAATATTCAATTTGATATCTGATTAAATAGACAACTTTTAATTTTACAGTGTGAAAATAACAAAATATATTATCAAATTTTTAGGACAGCGCGATCCTTTGGAAACAGAATGCAAGAGTACCATGCGCAAGATCCCTTTGGATACAGGTCAGTCACATTTTTTTAGTATAAAATATCATAATCATAGAGCAGTAACACTTATTTCATTATATTAATGTATTTTGTAGTGAAATGAAGTTCTGGGGATGCATGCTAGAAAGCAAGTGAAAGCTGCATCTGCCATGCCTGCACCCACTCTCTCAGAGCGACTCATCGGCGATATGCTTCAAGCATTTACTTCAGAGGTGGGATTTGAAGAGATGGGTTCTGAATCAGAAAGCAAGGAAGAAAGGGACCAATATTAAATTTAAAAGGGAGTACCATCTACATTGCGAGGGAGATACAATCTGGCGACTGATGATTTCGGATGAAACTTCTATAGATGGTCATCACCTTCCTCGTTCCCCTATCAAGGTTCTCGTTGACATTCCATTTCATGCATCCAAGGTATACAGCAGTGTAGGAACCGTGAACATGTTTGTGGCAAGAACCTTGTTCTTGCCTGACAGCTCAGAACACCAGATGTTCCTGAGAGTCTGTCTGTATTTGGCAGTGAGCCTTTCCTTCACTGCTGCAACCTCCTGCATTCGGCGCTGGGGAACGCCGAGATATTCCTAGCTATCATCATCCTCGAGGTGACGAATGACGCTCCTGTCAACAAGTTGCACATCTTCCTTGATCTCAGAAAATCTTCCTTTCGCCAAGTGGATGGATGCACACTTGTCCAATCCGAACTCCATCCCTATAGCCTCACTCTATTCCAGTATGGTGTCCAGGGTAGTGCGAAGGTCTTTTGCATTAGAAGCATAAAGCTTCAAGTCATCCATATAGAACAAATGGGTGACCTTATTCTTCCTTTCACCTGGAACATATTTTTTGGCTGTCCCTCTCGTGAGTTTGAGACATATAATTGACCATGTGAAAATCATGGATTTTCCAGATTAAATCCACGCACTTGAAGTGATTGACCTTCTGCCTTGTTGATGGTCATTGAGAAGGCAAGGCAAATGGAGAACTGTAGTCGTTTGACTACAACTATCAAATTTGTCACTGAACCTGGCCTTTAAATGCTGCAGGCATGAATATCCATTAAATTGCTATTAAATAGATGTTCATGCCTAGTTTCCATGGAAATTTCCTATTGTTAAAATGGAAGAAAAATTGATGAATTTAGAGATAAAAATGCAATTATTGGACAGAGATGAAGTGTATAAGAAAATTGTTTGAAAGAATGAAATACTTCATTCATTTATGTGTTAAATGATAAACATTTACATCCAATACCTTGAGTGCAAGTAATTTAAAAAAGCAAAGAAAGAAACACCTGCACCAAATTCAGTGGTTTTCATTTGGAAATATAAAAGTTAACAATCATGGGGTAAAAACAACCCCAAAAATTTCATTTTATTATAAAACATGTGTGTATTCTAATGCAATGTTGTTTCAAAATTTCAAAGTAATAGGTGAAGAACTTTCAGAGGTTTAAGATTTTGAACAAACGAACATTTAGGTACATTTTTATTTATATAGATTAGTATAGGGTATTTATTTATACATATAAGGCTCATTGGTACGTTTAATTGGAAGGGAATAAAAATCCTCCAGATTTTTACACGTGAAGACCCCTATATCCAGATACAATTTATTTCTTCGCATCAGCATGTTTCCTACCTCTCTTCATCCTGACCATAATACCAATTCTCTTACTTTCCCTTCTCTGCTTACCCTACATCACGGCCTTCAGTAACCCTTCACCCCTCATTACCTTTTCCAATCACTAACTCTTCCACCTATTCTCGGCCAGAAGCTTCCTCTTCTCACACACCATGTCAAGTACTTCTTTTTCTAGCACATCTTTTACTATTGGGAAAATTTTTTGACTGGAAAGTCCTTTCTTGTAATCAACTCAGTTACAGACCTTGGAGGAGGAGTTCATTCAGCACAGCAGCTTCTCTTCACCCAGCAAATGGGCTCATGATATTACCATGCTGAAAGCAGTTCCCTAGGATGAGCCAATTGAATTGAAGGACTCACCCTCACTATCTTTCCCGTTCCTCTGAGTTCCTGGAATTTACCCCAACTTAAACAGTGAAAGATGAGAGCAGAAAAATGGTGTCTCACTCTTTTTGACGAGCTAGTGGCAGTAACATCAGGAGTGGGATTGATATGGTGCGATGGTAGGTTAAGTGTGACTTTGAACTTTGTGGCTTTGTCACATTTTGTGTGAGAGAAAACGAGAATATTTCTGTTGTTGAATTCCAGATGATATTTTTGAGACGCAAACCTTTTACAATAACAATATTTTTGTATCAGCCAAAATATACTGGGTGACTTTAAATTTTGATGAAATACTTTTTCTCTTGCACTTTAGCTTCATTCTCGGTTTTAACCCATGTGGTTTCACAAAAGGTTTGAGAACGGCTTCTTCGGTAAGCTCTTGAAGTAGTTCCTATAGAGGCACTACAGGATGTTCAACTCTTGTGGAGGTATTCCAGTCTCATATCGTATCATGAGCATTAAATTTACTGGCAGCTTTATCAAAGTGATTTGTTTAGAATCAAGAAGGCTCCACTAACTCTATCTTATTTAACTCATGAATCCAATTTTTCATATTAAATATATTGTTGAGTTTTTGTTTGCATTGATTTCATTGTTATTTCTTGACTTTTTGTTCTCATGGGAATGTATTATACATATGTAGTATGTATTTTAAAATACATGCATCTGTATTCAGTATTTAATATACATTCTGAAAATGTATTGTTTTTTTTTTATACTTTGCTTTAGTGTATTGTTTTTCAAATAAAATTTTAGAGTATTTTACCCAGCCCTGAATATACTTAACCTCAATCACATGAACATTTAAAAGGGCCTACCATCCCAGATAGCACAGCAAAATATGTAACTCTTTTAGATGTGAGGGTGTACGAATAGGATTGATTGATTGGGTGGGTGAGGGCCTTCTGGAGCCCTCCAGGTACTTAGACCCCTTTGGATCCATTGTGCCATCCCACATTTAACCTGCCTGCCATTTGCAGACAGGGGACAAGAGCACTGCAGTAGAGGTATGGAGGAGCGGGTCACCCCTCCAACCCCCGTCCAGGCCCAACATTTCTTAACTTTGGTGATCTGATGAGGTATGAAAAGGGTACAAAATTATCCATATAGAATATTAGCAGGACTTTTTAAAGAATACTATGAAATTAGTTCTGGAAAGGATGAGCATGAATTTTAATTCGACAATTGCACATTACATGTATGTACTATAAAACCTATTTTACAATGTATGTACTATAAAAATTTAACGTATACACGTATTTCGTTGCAAGGGGCTTAATTAATCTAATGAGATACTTTAAATCCCCTGGTATCCACATCATTGTATTCAGTTGAAGGCTACATTCTTCCGGGTGTTTCACCATCTCATTGTTTTTAAGACAACAGTTTTCACACCATGCCTATGAAGGCCGGATCCCACCCCATGCCCACGAAGGAGTGCAGCTGTGGAATGGCATACATCGGGCATACGAAAAGAGCTGTGAAATGCCTCCTACAAGAACACAGATGGGTGATGAAGAATAAACTATTCCACCTCCCCGCTGTGGTGGAGCATGCTTATTCCATCATTGGACACATCATCAACTTGGAGGACACCACGGTGATTGCCAGGGAGTCTCAACACTTCCAGAGAATCATTCGGGAAGCTATCAAGATATTAAAATACCTGAAGAATTTCAACCGGGAGGACGGGTATCATCTCCACAGCACTTAGAAGGGAATTTCCACCAACATGGAAAAATGATGCCATCAATCAGGACTTAGAAACAGGCCTATATAAGGTCATTAATTATACCGGCATCATTACTTTGACCTTAAGACGCCTGCTGGAATGTAGGCTAAACTTTTGTCTTGAAAACAACAAATTTGTGAAACACCAGAAATAATGCAGCCTTCAACTTCAACACACTGTGGAAGTCTTCGTACTGTTATTGTATCTACTTAGTATCCGCATCGTACAGGATACGAAATATCCTGATGGTACACTTAACGGAATATTTGAATATTAAATTCTTGCTTTAGGTAAACCCAACCTAATAGCTTAAAATAAATGCTATTAGTTTACCAAAAGCAATATTCGAAATACAGAACATTGAAAATTTTAAATAAAAACAGAACTATATTTGTTGTTCCAAGGCGCAGAGGCAAACTTTTGAGGTGGCATATTCACGATTGTTTACATTGTCATAGGAGTTATGTGGGAGTGTCTACCCTTCTCAATTATTTTGCTGCTTCTCATCTCCCATGTAAAACAGCCAAATGAAGTACCTTAATTCATATTTCGTTAACTGTGAGCTTCATATAAGTTTACTTTTTGCTCTGGATGGGTTAGTTTTCATGAAATGATTACCATTTATGTGCCTTAGTAACTGTTGAAACTCAGCATACTTTAAACATACAAAAAGTTTTACTGGAGGACGTCTACTTTTCAAGATCCTCATCTCTTCATTACCTATGGAGTGTTTTTGCTGAGAGATACAGATTTAATCACGCTAATCATCATCAATCGTCACTAATCGAGATGTTCAGCAAACAAGTGGATCTTATTGAGAGAGAATGATGAGCGGATTGAATCATGTAGAAAATTAAGTCCAAGTAATACCATCAGAGTAGCATATTTTCTTACGGACTTCTATTAGACCCCTCCACATTTAAGATATGTTGCCCGTGAAATTTCAGAGACAATATTTATTAGCATTTTTAATTATGCAGCAATCAGAACACTAAACCATTCCACTGGGTAATTCAAAACAATAGTCTGGCATGGAATAAAGTTGGGTAAAACCAATGTTAATGGTGCTTTAAAATTGTTGGTGAAACCTTTTTTATGCAGTAATAATACCAAAGGAATCAACAAAATGATATAATTCAGGCATGATTACTGTTAGTGATAAATTTTCACAATTTTGACTCCACTAAAGTTGATTGTAGAAATGAAAAATTTACATCATTATCGTGAAAGTCCTTAAAATTTTTCTGAAACAGTAATTTTTACCTTTGGATGCCTAAGCCATAATGGTATCTTCCAATTTTCAAATTGAAAACCTTAACAATTAAGCAAATATAATGGTGTTCAAGTAGAAACCCATTTCCCTGTAGTGATATAAGCTTTTAATTAGCTACTTATATACTATTCAATTACAGCTGGATGTGCTTGCTTCTAATGACTGCATTCATAGGCGTTTTAAAAGAAGGAGATATGTATGAAACAAGAAGATTTGAGCGTGGACACATTCTGATATGTGCATCAAAGACTAATTTAATTTTGCTTAAAATAAAAATGAAGGTATATACTTATTATTGCCTTCTTCCTTAAACTACCCATATTTTTCTTGCCTTCCTCTGCAAGGGGATTTTGGGGTAGCTATGAATATTTTACCTATGAAAGCTTGGTGTCCAGCAGATTTTAGAATTTTGTGCGCCTGCTGTAAAAAAATGAGTAATTAGTAATTTGTGCATCTGAAATTCATTGGAAAAATATTGAAATTTAAAAACTAGCGGAAAAATGTGGATGGCATCAGTTATTTGGTATTCCTCTGCAACTAGCAGTTGTATACGATTCGTAGCTGACATTGCACACCTCGTTATATCATTCATACACGGTTTGTCAGTGGACATTATCCAGGGAAGAAAGGCAACAGTGGATACTATGTAGTATCCATTTTGTCAATGGATGGTATCTAGATATGAATTTGATATGACTGGGATAATCTGGGACTCTATCTGGGATGTGAAGCATTTAGGAATAAAAACACAATGATAACTGTATTCGCACATTTTTATTTACACCTGCTTCAGCACAGTATTTTATAATCTTTTTATCAAAGATTAACAGTGCCATAAAATACATACTTTGTTTCTTATGGTTTCTTAGTATTTGAGGTCTAGGACATTGTTATTGCTAGTATAAACATAATAACCAGTGAAATTTTCCCCACAAACCAATCTTTCTATAATATTCCACAACTATTCAGTTTGGTCCTGACACAAAATACAAGTTGAATTTAGAGAGATGTTATGCCCCCAAAATAAATGATAAGGTGCAGTAAACCATACTTGGGCATGGCTGAAAACACCAATATATATATACACAATTATTTAACAACATTACTCCTAATGGAAATAAATAATAATCCACCTGTAAGCATACTTGAGCATATTTGCATATGATCAAAATGCATACCAAATAACTAAGGTATATAACATATGAAGAGTACTTGCACCTGGTCCATACTAAACTAGTATGTCAGGGAGTTACCAGGGTAAAAAAGTAAAAATATAGCTTTAATAATAAACTTTGGTTAACAACTGCTACAACAATTATAATTGCCTAATAAATAAACCACAACAAAGATTTAACATTTTCAAAATAATTAAAATGCAAGCACAGATATGTTGCAGTTCTTACCCAAATTGTTGGTTTACCACAAATATAAAACATTGGTTCATGCAAATTAACTAAAAGCAATTCACAAACCAATCTAATACAAAGACAATAAAAAAATGCTCAACCAACAAGGTACTACAATAGTCTAAATCATATAGCCATTCCTGGAATCTGTAGCTTCACTGCAATACAAAGCATTTATTGCTCATTGGATAAATATTTAGATTTTGCTAAAAGTTGCAAGAGCAAGTTAATGTAATGCATATAATTTAATATTGCTATTCAAGTGGAAGCCAAGCACAGTAGGTAATTAGTTTATCATTTACATTAAATTTTATAATAAAGTTCCTTCAGATACATATTGCATAGTTATTGTCAAGAAACTTCTTATCAAAAATTTGTCAGCATTACATGAACTGTTATAAATAATATCTTTCTTGAATGCTGCATTCATAATTGCTAAAAGTGCAAAAGCATCAATATAGCAACAAAATTAACACATATGCATTTTTAAATACTGAATAAATTAGATCAAATATGAGTCCTTTTATGCTCCAAATATTATTTTAAATTAATCTCATTCTAAAAACTGACAGTTATACTAAGGTTAAAATGTTCTTCTTTTTGTTAGCAATGCCGTGAAACTAAAATTGAGTCTAAATATTAAGTAAAAGTTAGCAAAGCTGTCTGCGTTGTGACCATGGAACATCATATATTAATGCCTGTAACTTTTTTAATAACCCAGGGAAGTTCGACTTGAACATATATGCCAAGAACATTAAGTAATAAGGGGATTCCAAATTCACATCTTTTATACAGTTAACTCTCATTTTTACTTGCCATCAATTTACCTAATTCCCTCCATAAAAATCCTATATCACGGTTTCAGAGGAAACGATACATAAAAGCAGGCACAGAGTACCAGTCTTGTGAGCACTAATAAGCACCATAGGGTCATATACATTAAAAGGGAACTTGAGCACCTAGGATCATAAACATTTGCCAGACACTTTTCAGGTGCATCAATAACATTCAATAGGAATCATCTATAAAAAAATGAGGCCTTATACCCATGAGAAAAGTACGTGTCCAACACTGAAGTCTTGTATATGTGCAAACGATCTCTACCCTTCGTAAGAAACTTCCACACATTATGAAAGTATCAACAGCTGCCAAACATTCTAGGGCGGTCATCAACTAATAGGCAGCTCTCAAGAGCAGCCAAAATAACATAATTGGTTAAAATCACGTGAAAATCCCATTGAAAGGGAAGAAGAAATAGCTACCTTACAACACAAACATAAATAATCTACTAAAATGCCACAATTTCTACAATAAAATAACAAGAGAAGGCTGTCCAGCCACTTTAAGTACTTCATAATACTTGATTGCCATGCATACAGAACAGGTTCCTGTACATTTCTGTACAAAGATCTTACTTTTGCAGTCCAAGGTATTGCATCGATAAAATAATATGCTTTTCAATATTTGTACATTAATGTTTGCTACCTATAATAACTTTGTAATGAGTGGTCTTCTCAGAATTAATGAACACAATTCTAATTTTTGTACATTCTAGGCACCCTACTGGGATCCTTATATGTTTGGCCTGTGGAGTGATTAAAATACCTAATGCAGCACCCATTCTCGAATTTAGATACAAATTCAAAAGTTAGGGCTTGGTTTTGGAGAACTGAACTGATTCTCAACCTTTGAGCTTTTTTACCCCTCTAAGAATTTTTTTTCTAAATATGCAACAAGGAGAATGAAATATTTATTATTCAAAATTTTATACGCATAATGAATCTCATATGCAAGAGGTTATGATTGTGCAAGTGATATATGTTAGAACTGTAAACTTTAAAATATCCTGCAGAATAATTTTCATCTTTGATTTACAATTTACTCATATTACCCATACCTATCTGAAATATCATACTAGGAAATAAAAAAATTGGTCTTGCTCAATGGCAGATCACATGAATTTTCAGTACATATTCATCTATCCCCTGGTGCCATAAAGCTTTCGGCTAAATCTACGAGTCTTTTCGAGTTTTAACTCGGGTACATAAATAGCCTATATCAGAGTATGTTTCAAGATAAAGCATAACAATTCTATACGCACAAAATGAAATTATGGAGTCAGCTATTTTCGATTTCAGCAAAACATTACACCATATAGACATCAGCATTGGACAAAGTGTGCATTGCACTAAAGGTTTAGGCCCTAATACCTACAATTTTTAAATTCTTCATTTTTCATTAGAAATCCTCTCATAGATAAACATTCCCTGGGATTTGTTTACTGAGTAACAGAGCTTATCAAAAGGGCAGATCAAATAATGAGCTATGAGATACAGGTGAGCAAACTTTTTTTTACGTAGATCATGAAGAGAAATGCAGTCATTTCTTGGAGGCAGCCAACCCCTTCTCTCTCTTCTCCCGCTCTTCCTCTGTGAAATAGATCCTAGTTATCACTATATCACCAGTTGAGAGCGTCTGACATGATGCTGAAACACTGTCACGCTTGGTCAACACCTTTTCATCCAGGCTTTTCTGCTTCTCCTTTTCGCCGTTGAGGTGGCAGCTGCAATGGCACATTTGCAACGCAGATGAGTTTGTAAGCATGGGGGAAGATGGTGAGTCTGTCCCATTTCCAGGTCCTACAGTGAGACTGACCGCTGATGACAACACAGCCTCCAGTCTCTCAATTCGCTCTGTACGATCCAAACGATTGTCTGATAATATCTCATCGACTAGTTGCATAGACTCGGTCAAAGTGGTACCACCTGTTGCACCATAAAGTAAAAGAATAATAAAAATCAGTACAATTATGGTTTGGAATTTTCATCCATTTTGATAACTTTACTATAGCTGAAGATTTAAAATAAGAATCAAATGAAATAATATTACATAGTTTTCATATAGACATTGGACTTCCAGGCTGAATATGAGCAATACATAAGAATAACATAGTAATTATGATGTTGTCTCAAGAGTGGTGTGGTGGAACTTGTAAAATATGACAGAAGAACTCATTGCAGTTTTCCACTGTGATAAATAAATTTGAATGTGACTGGTTTCAATATTTTACATTATTATCAAGCATATTTAACACAGTAGGAAACAACAAAGAGTTCTTCTTCCGTAAATAACATACTAAGCTATCAAAAAGAAATATTTCCCACATTACCTGAGAAAGAAAGGAAAACAGAAGTTTCACCCTCCTAATGCAGTCCTATTTTCAAAAGAACTTTTAAGAAACGTTAAGGGTAACCCTTTTATGTCTATCAGCTTTCAGAGGACTAATTCAGGAATAAAATGGTAACTTAATAGAATTGAAACCTAAAAAAATAGCATCATAATGTCATATCAATCAGCAGTTGCCTTTAACTCACATATACAGGAGTGACTGTTGATGCTACACCAACTGTACCCAACCTAAGAACAATTAGAAAAATATTAACAAAAAAGATTTTTGTGACATTTCCAGAAAAAGCTGATATATCAGCCCATATCATTTTGCAACTCTCAATCAGAGACGAGAGCCTAAATAATACCCAATGGCACATGTGAGATTGGCATTTCTTTTATAAATGTCATCAGTTGCCACAGAGATATTATTT
This sequence comes from Pyrrhosoma nymphula, assembly GCA_963573305.1. NCBI lineage: Eukaryota > Metazoa > Arthropoda > Insecta > Odonata > Coenagrionidae > Pyrrhosoma > Pyrrhosoma nymphula. The sequence continues at coordinate 66,248,824 of OY754337.1, read as the reverse complement.
AATTCAAAGTTGATAATCAGGATGGCTACTGATATCCAATTTTTAAATTCCCCGACTTTTCCCTGATGGATTTACCAAATTCCCTGAATGATCGCATAAAGGTCACCTATTATAGGAATATTTTATTTCTGCTGAATTAAATTTTCGTCAAAACTCAGAAAATGTTAATAGCTGAAATCAATACATTAAAAGCTACTAAAGTACATAATGAAAAAATCATAATGTCATATCCTATCCTACCATCCTAATGAAAAAAATATATTAAACCTTCATAAGTTAAAAAAATGAGAGGTAAAATTTTCCAACAACATAGTCTCAGATTCCTTGTGATGAGCGTAATACATTGTGATCATGAATTTTAACACTACTAGGCAAATATCCCAATAAGGATATACAATAGGGGTACATTGTATGTCTGATTCAAAACTGAATGTTCCACGAATTGATGGGGCTTATTCTATATTCTATTATTAGTTTTAGTTGGTGAAATAAAGGGTGGGAAAGACTGGCTGATAAACATAATGGTATAAAAATAACGAGAATTTCCTATCCCAGTTTCTCCCTGACTGCTACGAGAATTCCCTGACTTTTACAGAAATTCAAAATTCCCTGACAATTCCAAGTTTTCCCAGATGATCACCACCCTGATAATGCCACCATAAAAAATACACTCACTTGGTTCCAATTAAGTTCCAGTGAAGCCACACCAAACCATAAGTGGAGGTTGAGCTTGCCTTGTGTTTAACCCAAAGCAATGTGCATTTCACTAATTCAGGGAATGGGGAAGAATTCCCTTCCCTTGGCCACCTTAAAGTGTCCTACAACATTGAAGTCAATAGGAAATTGCACCACAAGGACTTTCAGAAGGAATGTCCAAAGTAGCTTCTCCCATTTCTGAGCCCAGGATTTTTACCCACTTGGCTATGGAGCCATACCCAAAAAATTATAAAAGCATAATTAAATTCTGACATGTTATGAAAATATTATTCTAGACTCAAATTTTCTTCAGCTATAAATTTAATTATATACACCACGAAAAAAAAACACTAGGCTCCCAAGAAAATATTTAAAGATAAAATATCATCTTCATTTCATTGAAAGACTATGACCACATCAAAGAGCCATAGAGAAGATTGTGTCAACCATAATTTGTCACATGAAAATGGTAATTGTTAGTGTAGCCCTTATAACCTTTGAACATGTCAGGCTTTTCTGCATCGCCTCGTCACTGTTGTCACCAATGTTTCCTCTCTCCTGCTGGACACATGGTCAAAGTGAAATGGGATGAAATAGTGGAATTTGGTGGAAAAAGACTAAGTCTCCAATCTCTAATAGTCTCTAATAATCTGTGCAATTCGATAGTTAGAAATATGTTTACCAAAAAATATGCTTTTTATTACTTTCTTAGGACAAGCATGAGCCAAAACTTGTTACTATTTATGAATACTCAATGTCAGAGGAAGAAACTGACCTGGTTAAAAATTTGGGACTAATGATTTAGAGCAATCAAGTAATCTTCACTTAACCTTTTCGCTGCAAGGTTTCATCCCAGAGAGCACTCACCCTAGTGCGCAATTCTCCTGGACATTTAAATACCCCCAGCATGTATTATTTTTATGGTATTTAAACTCGTTTGCACGTAAAATGCATACACACATGCGTAGCGCTGATGGCACTGCTCCACCCAAACGCATATGTATATGCCTGTGTAGTGCTGGCAGCACTGCTCCAACCGAATGCATATATGCATGCATAGAAGTGAAAGGGTTAAAATGCACTGAATGCATTCCACTTTATTTGAATCCAATACAATTTGTTAAAAATATTTTTTCAGCCAGACTGATAAGCTGGGATAAGTGTATGAGCATGTACATACTTACACACAATAAAATTAAGATTAACCATTTAATGAGGTGAAAAGTAATATTCCTGAGAAACAGAAAAATGCTAACTATATAAAAATACATTCTCAAAGATTTCATCGATCTTTTGGTTTCCTAATTAATTGCTACTTAATTTACTCTCGAGAGATAAATAGTACCTTTGAGCAGAGGCAAACTGTCAGGTGATCCCTTCCCGCTGCCACTGGCCATGCTATCAAGACTTGGATATTCACTATCACCATTGGCAGTGCCACCACCACCACCGACACCATCCTCACTACCATCCTCTTCATCGTCATCATCATCATCTTCATCCCCATCGCCTGATTTTGAGTCCCTAAAATTGATGGATTAAAAAAATATTTTCAAAAATTAACTGAAATCGTACCTGGGAATGCTTCAGAGGGAAATGGGTGTAGCGGCAGGGACATCAGATGTAGGGTTATCATTTGGCATCAGCTAAGGAAGCATTTTTTAGAGAAGAGAATTGGTGATGTAAAGGTCTGAGCAGAGATGTAAAGAAAAAATAGGTGTAAACTCTACTATGCAGCATGGTGCTGTATGGTTTGGAAACTTCTTCCTTGCAGAAAGAGGATGAGTGCAGGCTGGAGGGATTAGAGATATGTGTGCAGAGAAGAATGAAGAGGAAAAGCCAGGTGGTAAGAAAGACGAATGATTAAGGCCTGGATACAGTGGGGGAGGATAGGAGATTAGGGTGAATATTTGCATAAATTGGGTATGAAGGAAGCATTTATTTATCATCATCCTGAAAACAGCCTTAAGGGCCTTTTACATCAGGCATTGTAACTTAACAACAATAGACAAGCAAACACAACCATGCCCTGGGAGGTGAAAAATCCTCCCCAGGTGGGACTCGAACCCATGACCTTCGGGTTAGCAGGAGAGAACGTTACCCTGCCGCCACCGAGGCCGGCCAAGGTATATGAGGCCCAATGAAGAGGGTATGTTGAAGAGGGTGTTAGCAAGTGAATTAGTTGTTAAACATGGAAAAGATGAGGACAGGAATTTAGGAAGAAGTAAGGAGAGGTAGAGGGTAATGAGGAATTTAAGAGAGACTTAATGGTAGGCAAGTAATGCATAGGAACAAAGGAAACGGTTGTATGCGTAATTTGGTGGAATTTATCCATTACAGAAGAATTAAAATAACTTATTTAACTCCACTAGTATTTATTATCACGACCCGGGTTTCAGCACTAGAGGAACAACAGACCTGAAGATGACACCAAGTGTTGAAACCCAGGTCGTGATAATAATTACTAGTGGAGTTAACTAAGTTATTTCAATTCTTCCATAATGTGTACGAAGTTGAAAATTTCACCTCTAAAAGGAAAATTTTATGCAAGTGCTGTCCAAATCCCCCCAATCATCCAATAAAATCCCAATTAGTGACGAACAATCAGTATTTTAACCCTCAACAGGTGCAGACAATATTTTTCTTCTCTCAACTTAGAAATCTGGTCTCTTAGCATTTTTCAATGGTTACTGAAGGAAACAGAGACCTACTGAAGGGTACTATAAGGTCAAATATGACTAGGGCAAACCTAAATAAAACATCCATCAATCTATTTCGAAACTTTAGTTTAAAGTGGCTATCAACACAGGTTAATAACCAATAGGTGACAGGAGCAATCAAAGGGTTTAAGGACTGATAAAATCACACGATGGGCTGCAGAGGAGTTAATAAGGCAATGATTAACACTTAAGTGATCCTGCCCTTAGGGTGGCATTCCATGATTTATAAATTCTCAAGTAAATGTGTGATATGTGTATGATATGCACATCATATGTAAACAAACTGTATCACATTCATTCATTGGAGCACTGTAGAAATCTAAAGCATACTCCAATTAAATGCAAGCCCAACTCTCTGAAGTTACATGGGGTATTTTACCAAACAAACTGTTCAAGGCAGCATCAATGAATGACATTTCAGTACGCTACAAATCTGTGAATCCCAAAGATGTCAAATGGAATCTCAGTGGGTTTTGGAAAAATACAATGAGATCATTACATCGAAGAGAGTGGATAGAAAAACCTAGGTTGTGTCCTAAACACATATGTGTATGTAGGGAAGCTGAATCCATTTATCATTATTTAAAAGAGAAAATTCCATTCAGCATTGCTCTTTTGTGTTGAAATTTCCACTACATACTAGTACATTTCCACTAAATACTGATTTTTTAGTGCTATTTGTTTGTAGCACTTCAGAAAATAAAACTTTTTCTTTCGAAATCTCAATGTCTGTCGCCATATTAGCAATGTTAGTCCCCCTGGACCTACACAAGAAACACTTCCAATATGGATTATGGCAGTCGGACAAAGCCTTCAGTGAGATCTCCTTTAAGTTTGTATATTTGTAGGGATATGCTGAGTATCAGATATGTATCACATATGATAGATTTTTCTCACATTTCAAGAGGTATTTTGCTGGAGCCACACACATGCGTGGCCATTTTAGACACTTGAGTATGTTATTACATGAATATTAACATGACTAATCAACCTGACTGAATATCTGCATTGTGCTCCTTGTACCAAACATGACATTCTTAACATTTGCATTTTGTTTGGTTTTCATTGCCACTGTATTTTGATTGTACATACATCATCTTGACGTGTCTTATATCATGTGAAAATATGATCTTTTGACAAATAAATTATTATTATTACATATATAAATAGGCTTAATTACAAATGCAAGGTGACGAAATGGAAATAAGCCAAGAGTAAGACCACTGCATATAAACTTATACAGCTGGTAAGAAAAAGAATTTTTGGTCTTCATTATGGCTCCTCAGGAAAACTTGTGGTCTGAATTATCTGTTTGAATATGTAGTATGCATTCCAAACTTAATACTGTAACCGAACAACCACACCAAATAGGGAAATAAAGCATAATTTAAATACATAATAGAATCTTAAGAAATCACATAACAACAATAGGAAACCAAGGATGCCAAAATAAAATCAATATTTATGTAAGAGGAGTTAAGAACAACATAGAGAAAAATAAACAGCTAACATTTTGTAATGGGAGACGCTTGGGAGATCAACAGTTAACAATAAGCAGACAAGTAAGGAGTCGAGATCGTAAAGGTACGTGGAGTGGAAGGATCATGATAAATGAGGAGATAAGACGGCAGGAAAAAGGGCTACAGAAGGTACAAAGGTTTCCAAAGGAGGAGCGTAACCAGAAATAATTGTGAGGCCGTGAAAGGATCAGGAAGGATGCCTAATCAACGATGGAAATACGAGGGGTACACGGAAACCCACGCCCATAGCCGCAGAGAGTGAAAGGAAGATCCAAATCACAATAAGTGTAACATAAATAAACAGTAAAGAAAAAGTTAATAGAAAGGACCCTTACGAACTCTAAATATTGATAACAGCAATCACGTATGAGAGTGATTAAACTGGAAAGAAAATATAAAAAAACTAACCTCCATAAATAAAAATTGGTTGCCAATTGTAAAGTAATTTTAACATATAAAATTTAAAGTAAAAGGGTTAAGATTGTAAATTGGGTCCAATATTAACCATTGAGTAAATTCTTAAATATAAATTCGCCGGCCTCGGTGGCGGCGGGATGAAGTCCCCGCATGCCAAACCGAAATTAGCGGGTTCGAATCCCACCTGGGTACGATGTTTACACCTCCCATGGCATGGTTGTATGTGCTCGTCTATTTAATAATAAATATCTAGTATTTGGCATTTTCTGTTAGATATATAGAAATTATTATTATTAGACTGGTGTTTTCAACGAAGGTTTAAACTTCTTTTAATTAAAAGTGTTGAGTGTTGTTTCAAATGTTATAAGAAGTGTTTTATTTGTATGTGTTTATGTTCTAATCATCCTTGAATCCCAGTCGGCAAGGAGGTAAACGTTGAAATATTTCATTTCTCCACGTAGGGCAAATTTTATTTATTATAAAAGAAAGCATGACCGGATGAGGTTACAATACTTTAGGCACACTGATTACAACCCAAAGGCCAGCCATTAACACTAATAATTTAACAGAAAGGTCCCATGGGCATAGATCACTTGCTGTGTACACAAAATGTTCCATAATTTATTTAAAAAAACTTACGCTCATCACCTTAGATAATTAAGAACTCCTGTTAAAGACTCACTTCAGAAGACATTAGTGTTGACAGGTAAATGGTACATACTATTTGGTCAGTAAGCAATTAAACAATCACCAAATATCAGGAATTTCTTAACTGAATTAAAAAAACTTGCCTATCAACTCCAAGGGACTCCAATTTTTCTAGTTTCCTAGCAACCTTGTAAGAACCTTTCAGCCTTTCCTTCTCTTCCTCAGTCAAATCTAAGTACCTGAAAGGGAAAATACTTTTATAGAAAATATTCTTGGTTTTCAGAGTACATTACCAAGCAATACTTAAAAGAGCCCAGTCAACTTAGATATGTAAAGCTTCTCTGGCATAAAAAGTTTCAAATAGAGAAAATGGGAAAGCAGGGAACATTTTAAAAAATCTGAGACTGGCTGATAAAAAAATAATCCATTGTTTGTATACCCAGAGAATTTCAGGAATGAGAAATAATACCACTATAAAGGTATAAGTATGCGTATATATACTACAAAAATAATGTTTTACCTGAGAGCTAAAATACTTTTATTTGTTTAAAAAATTATGGATTACAGCTCAACATGGATAAACATCAATGGTTTAAATTTTTAGCTAGACTCCAACACTCGACAAAATCTTTTCACACTCAAGATGGTTTTGGACAAAATTAGGCACATCAAATGAGTATAAAAATTTCTTCACAAATTCGAAAACTACTGTGCATTTCATAATTACAATAAATGTTAAAAAATATGACTTGAATATATTGATTGATTGAAAGGGTGGGCGAGGACCTTCTGGAGCCCTACAGGCACTCAGACATCTTGGTCCCTTGTGCCATCCCACATTTAACCTCCCTGCCACTTGCAGACAGGGGACAAGAGCACCATGGTAGAGGTATGAAGGAGGGGCCACTTTCAACCTTCCTGGTACAGGTATGGAAGGAACTACCTCCCTCCAACCTTTCTGGTCTGGTATATCTCCCTCTGGCGTACCAGTACAGGCCTGGAGGGAGAGTCACCTCTCCATCCACCCCGGTAGAGGTATGGATGAGGGCCACCTATCCAACCCCAGTCCGGGCCCAACGTTGCTTAACTTCAGTGATCTGACAGGAACCTGTGTTTCAACATGGCTAGGACCTTATCCTTGACTTGAGAATATACCATATTTCTTCAAATATAAGCCGTACTTTATCTCCTGATTTTGGGGCCTCAAAATTGGGGTGTGGCTTTTACTTGAGGTGCGGCTAACATTTGAGAACTTTCTTAAAAAATAGTAAAAATTACCGATTTGAGAAAACCAGCCATTCAGATTCACACGGACGCCAGCAAAACTCATTTAAGCCACGGGGAAAGAAAGAAATAACGCTGAAAAAAGTCAAATTGGTGCACCATTTATTCATATATTAATGGATAATATAGGTAACATTATGTCACAGTTACATAGGTAATGTAAAAACAGATATAAAATTCTAATTCCTAAAACTGTCGGTAGTATGGGATGCACTAAAAAAGGTGCAGCTTAAATTCACGTATTAACTTTTTTCCCTGTTTGAGACCCCAAAAACAGGGTGCGGCGGCTTATATTCGAGTGCGGCTTATATTTGGAAAAATACGGTAGTTTTGAGGGCACCACAAACTATCCACAGTATTGCCTTAATAGTGTCACCCACAAGTGCACAGAAGTGTAAAAATTTCAAAGACGAAAAATCATCAGCCTTGACTGGGATCCCATCCCACATCAATTGATTTCACACCAAGTTCTTTCGCCAGTTAATGTACCACGGCAAAGTTAATGTACTTCTACCCTGTGTATTTCTGAGGGCTTAAATCCTTTAATGTCAGTTGTGCCAAACAAGCACACACCTCTGGAGCCATCTCAACTCATTTTCCAATGTCTAATGGGCCAAATTCGGTCCAATCAAAGATCATAAATAAATTAAATAATATTTATGCAGTAATAAATGTTATTTCTGTAGCCTCTGTCATTTAATGATTAGGAGGAAAAAATCCTTTCTCAATTACAAAAATCGTGGTCCATAAAGGGTTAAAGGAGCTAGGTGTCCACAACTGCCGGACATACAATGAACGTCTCAAAGCAGTCAAATCTAAAGCACAGGGTTTTTGTCAAATCATTTGCAGAGCACCATGAGGTTAAAGCCAAACTTAAAACACCTAGGTGTTTACTTTTAACAAGTTTTGAGCGTACCATGAACTAGCCATGGTAGAACTTTAAGGATAAACATCAAGTGCACAGAAGTGCAAAAATGTTTCCTCTGTGGAATTTTTGCACTTGGATATGTAGTGTCCTAAGGTTGGCAGCATTGAGGAAATGTTCTGTAGTTTGTGATGTAAACTTCCGGGAGGGAGGCTAATAAAGATGGCGACAAGTAAGGCGTGCTTTTGATTGTGTCTCCCGATACTAGCATTAGAGTCCGGGGTAATACATTTTGGCGACGAGGATGAATTTAATTTTGACGGAAAGACAGTTCCTTTCACGTTAAATGTGGTTTTGTCGTGATAGCCGAGTAAAATAAGTACGCATTCCGTCAGCCGTAGTCCGGATTGGAAATGGCAGCCGGCCCTGAATACAAAAGATTTAACCCCTTTGGCGACGTTTCAACATTGGGTGTTCGTTGGAAAAGGTGGTTACGAGGTTTCGAGCTGATGGCAGAGTCGAAAAATGTTTCTGCTGCTGCTAGGAAGAAGGCTATGCTTTTGCATTATGCGGGACCTGATGTGCAAGACATTTATTTTGCACTTCCAGCGGACTATGCTGAAACATCTCATGATAGTGTCGGGGGGACTACACAGTCACCTGGAAGACCAGAAGATGAGTATGCCAAAGCAGTTAAAATCCTCAACCGTCATTTTGACGCGGACGTTAACACGCCATATGAGCGATATAAGTTTGGACAGATTTGTCAAGAGGCTACTGAGACCTTGGACGAGTTTGTGATCAGGCTGAGACAACAGATCCAGAACACGGGCTGGCAGGGGAAGCAAGCTGAGGAAGCTATCCGGGACCAGATCGTTGCAAGGTGTTGTTCCAGTGAACTTCGTGCTAAACTTCTCACGGAAGCCTCAGATTTGACATTGACCAAGGCTTTGGACATCGCACGCCGGTGGGAGCTGACTACTAGGCAATCGAAGCAGATGTCTGCAGATGTGGTAGTGAATGCAATGCACGTGGCGAATAAGCAGTGGACAAGTAACTCAGGTAAACGTAAAACTGCAAAAAAAGGCGAGTGTTATCGTTGTGGCATGACGGGACATTACGCAAATGATAAAGAGTGTCCTGCGAAGGAAAAGAGCTGTAATAAATGTGGTCTTACAGGACATTTTTCAAAGTGTTGCAAAACAAAAGCAAGTAGAATTAAGAATAGGGCAGAGAGTTCCTCGGAAAAGAAAAAAGTGAGGAATATAAGTTGTGACAACAAAAGTGATTCAGAAAGCTCTGGTAATGAAGTAAAGGTTGGTTATACGTTTAGTGCTAACAGTGTTTCAAAGGGTGATCATGATTTGTTAAAAGTTAATATTGGGACAGTGCCAACTGAAGTCCTAATTGATTCAGGGGCTACTGTTAATGTGATTGACAAAGCGGAATGGGAAAGGCTGAAATCTGAGAAAGTGAAGTGTATCTCATATTTAACTAATCAACGATTGTATGTATATGGTTCTGATAAACCTGTGAATGTGTTAGGTGCTTTTAAGGCAGATGTATCTGTTCTAGATAGAATAGTACCTAAGGTTGAATTTTTGGTGATGGATGGTAAAGCAGTATCAATCTTGTGTAAAAATACTTCTATTGAGCTTGGACTTTTGAAGGTAGGAATTGACGCTCAAGTCAGGTCAGTGGGGTCGTTTTTGGAAAAAAAGTACGAAAGTGTGTTTACTGGCATTGGAAAATTGAAAGATTATAGCGTAAAAATCCCGATTAACGCTAAAATTACCCCGGTAGCGCAACCTGTTCGTAGAATGCCTTATCAGCTGAGAGAAGTTGAAAAGAAACTGATCCAAGATTTGTTAGACAAGGACATTATAGAAGAGGTAGATGGTCCCACACCTTGGGTGTCTCCAGTCCAATTCGTGCCAAAAAAATCAAATGAATGGCGCCTGGTGGTAGATATGCGCCGGGTAAATGAGGCAATAACTAGAGAACGACACCCAATGCCAACAATTGAGGGATTACTTAATGAGTTAAGAGAAGGAGTAATATTTTCAAAGTTGGACCTCACTTGGGGGTACCACCAAATTGTGTTAGATGAAAGCTCTCGGGTAATCACTACATTTTGTACCAGTGTTGGTCTGTTTAGATATAAAAGATTGATGTTTGGTCTGAATTGTGCTCCAGAATTGTACCACAAAATTATGTCACAGGTATTGCAAAAATGTGAAGGAGTTTGTCATTTTTTAGATGATATGGTAGTTTTTGGGAAATCTCAGGCTGAACATGATTACAGACTAGAAAAGGTTTTACAAACTTTTCAGGAGAAAGGATTGACATTGAATAAAAGTAAATGTAGGTTCAATGCAAAGGAAATAGAGTTTTTGGGACATAAGATATCTGCAGAGGGGTTTAGACCCACAGAGAGTAACGTTCAAGCTATCAAGGAATTTAGAGCCCCTGAGAATGTATCGGAGGTAAGAAGTTTCTTAGGGTTAACAAATTTTGTGTCAAAATTTATCAATAACTATTCTTCGGTGACAGAACCTCTCAGGTATCTCACTAGAAAGGGTGTTCTTTTCACGTGGGGAAAAGAACAGGCTGCAGTTTTTGCAAAATTAAAAGAATTGATTAGTGGTAATCTTGTGTTAGACTTCTATGATATGACAGCACCCCTACAGGTAATCGTTGACGCTAGCCCAGTGGGATTGGGAGCAGTAATGGTGCAATTGAAACCCGAAGGCCCTAGAGTGGTGAAATATATAAGTAAGGCCCTAACGGAGGTTGAGAAAAGGTATTCGCAAACAGAGAAAGAAGCTCTTGCGATTGTGTGGGCATGTGAGAAGCTTCACCTCTATCTGTACGGTAGGGAGTTTGATCTGATAACGGATCATCAACCTTTGGAAGTTATCTATGGACCTAAGTCAAGACCTAGTGCCAGAATAGAAAGGTGGGTTTTGCGGTTACAGGCTTATAATTATAAAGTGAAGTATAGGCCAGGAAAAAGTAATATAGCAGACTGTTTGTCAAGATTATTAAAAATACGGGATGAAGCAAAGTCTAGAGTGGATAGTGAGGAAAAGGTAGTGATGTGCTTAGTAGAGGCATCAATTCCAAATGCTATGACTGTACACCAAATTCAAAAGGCTTCTGAGCAGGATATTGAACTAAAACTGATAAAAAATTGCCTACAAAGTGACAATTGGCCTAAAGAGTTAAGGTTTTATGAGCTTATCAAACATGAATTGTGTGAAATTAATCAATTGCTAATTAGAGGGACAAGGATAGTATTACCAAAAGCTCTCCAGGAATATGCAATGTCCTTAGCTCATGAAGGTCATATGGGGGTTGTCAGTATGAAGCAAATTTTAAGAACCAAGGTTTGGTGGAAAAGTATGCAAAAAGATCCTGCCATGAATGTCAGTTAGTGGCTAGGGGTGACCCACCAGAACCAATGATACGATCAGAATTGCCATGTCAACCATGGGAAGATATTAGTTTGGACTTTCTTGGCCCCTTACCTTCAGGAGACAATTTGTTGGTAGTGTTAGACTTGTACAGTCATTATTTGGAAGTGGAAATAATGAAGTCCATCACTGCTGAAAAACTAGTGTCTAAATTAAAGGTTTTGTTCACACGGTATGGTTTGCCAAAATCTGTTTTATCAGACAATGGGCCAGCATTTAAAGATGCAGGATTTCAAAAGTTTCTGAAAGATTTAAATATTGCCCATCATTTTTCTACACCATATTGGCCTCAGGCAAATGGAGCGGTAGAACGCCAAAACAGGAACATTATGAAAAGATTAAGAATTGCTAGTGCATCAAAGAAAAATTGGAGAGAGGAACTTCTGATATACCTATCCTCATATCGAGCCACTCCCCACTCAGTAACAGGTAGTCCACCAGCAGAGTTGTTTTTTGGACGCAGAATTAGGTCAAAAATTCCAGATTTACGGTTAGGTACGCAGGAAAACCTGATGTTAGATGAAGAAATTAGAGACAGGGAGTTAATGTTGAAAGATAAGGGTAAATTGTACGCTGACTTAAACCGTCATGCAAAGCCTAGTCTTGTGGAACCAGGGGATATGGTGTTAATGCAACAAGCTAGGGAAAACAAATTATCCACTCCCTTTAGACATGATCCTCTGACCGTTATAGAACGTCAGGGAAATTCAGTGTTGATTTCGGATAGTCAAGGTAAAACATACAGAAGGAACACTTCTCATGTTAAACCATACGTTCAAAGGGAACAAGAGAATGGGAACAAGGAAGAGAACTACAATGAGCTAACACCAAGGGAGGATATTGTAGATGGAGGAAAGAACTTACAACCTAGTCCGGTGAAGGTTGGGAACAAAGAGGGGAAAACAGGAGACCCTCAAGGAGAGTTGAGGAGGTCTATGAGAGAACGTAATAAACCTAGTTATTTACAGGATTATATAGTGTAGATTACTGAACATGTATTTAATATGTATTTATTATTTAATATGTATTCATTATTTAACATGTAGTCATTATTTTACACATCCCAAGCTTGTAAAAGACTTTTGATTATTTTGGGTTGAAGAATGTTATTTTGTTTCATGAATGCATTGGTGTAATATGTATAAGGATTTGTTTATTTTTTTTGTGCCCATGACCTTGTGTTTGTGTAATGGTAGGAATGTCTCTGAAAGGAGAAAAGGGATGTAGTGTCCTAAGGTTGGCAGCATTGAGGAAATGTCCTGTAGTTTGTGATGTAAACTTCCTGGAGGGAGGCTAATAAAGATGGCGACAAGTAAGGCGTGCTTTTGATTGTGTCTCCCGATACTAGCATTAGAGTCCGGGGTAATACAGGGTAGAAAATGATAATTGTCACATTTAACTCAGTATAAAAATTCCAAGTATAAATTAAGAGGCTCAGCTTAGAGCAGGGGTCTCAAAAGGACGTTCCACGGGCCACATCTGGCCCACAAGATGATTTTATCCGCCCCGCAGAAAATTGTGCCGAAATGCGCAGCATAATTTTTACTTGGATGGTCGCTACTTGTAAGTAATTAGTGTTTCAAAATTATATCTCAGTTTAATAAGATTTTAGAAGCACTAACACAGTGAAATCCTTCATATTAATGGCTTTGTGATGAAAATATGAGAATCAGATGGTAGTGTTCATCATCATCAATATACGGTCATTAAATTTCACACACACTATAATTAGTTGATAAAAATTTCTGATTTCAATAAAACTAATATCTAGAGTTTCCTTTTTTTTAGTATTGCTGAAAAGTGTTCAAGTACCCATTGTGGCCCCTCTTACGATAAGTTTGGAGACCCCTCGCTAAGAGGATGAATGAGTCAGCCTCTGGGAAGCTTGATGACTAATTTTGTGCGCGTCATGGTTAACCTAATGGCACATGGGGAACCAAATTATCTTAAACAGAAAAACAGAATGCAATTACCTCAACAAACGTATCTCTCTATTACTTAACACGATGACAGATGATGATGATGCAGATGGCATAGCTGAGGATGAGTCCAGTTTTTGCCTCAAATCTGCCACCTCAGCCTCAACTTTCCTCTGCTTTTTACGTTGTTTCACTTCCAAAGGACGAATGTTCATCAGAATCTGTTCTTCACAGAGTTCTTGTAGAAGTGGGACCCACTTAGGCTGGATTAGCCTGTTAAAGAGAAGAATTATATATTACTTGATAAGCTGAGCACGCCCTGAGCATTAACATCAACAGTATTTAGTCAGTTTGGGCATGGAATGAACAATGCTGTACAGTAGACCAACAAAAATTATTGTTTCTGACATGAATTAGCAAACAAAGAGCAGAAAAAAGTTTGGAACAAGGTTTCAAAGACAACCAAAAGTTTCAATTAATTAATTAGTAAGAAATACAACATCTTTAAATAGGAGACTATTACATAGATATGTGATAATTAAGTAAACCACAGATAAGTGAATGATCACACTTAAGTTTACTTTAACAAAAATACAGAACATTATCACTCAATGTCACTTTTTACAAATAAATATTTTAGCATGCTCATAAAAATGCAGTGAAATCTTAAACATAGGGAATATTTATGAATGATACCAAAAGAAAATAGGGACTCTGACTTTCCAAACAGGCTAATTAATAATAATAATAATGCAACTTTGCTGAGAGCAAAATCAGGACTATGGGAGTCCTCTCTTACATTTAACTCATCACACTTATACATTTTTTAGCCATAATCATTAAAAAATTATTTTAAAAATCAATAAATAGCACTCACTTATTCATTTAAAAATTTCAATCAAGAACAAGATGTGCACTTTTCCAATTAAAAACAAAAAAGTAATTCAGCAATGCATTAATACCTCTGCATGGCACAGTAAACATGGGGAACCAGCGAAAGTACATCAGCAGCTGCATATACTATCATATCCCTGGTCAGGGGCCTTCTATTCCAGTAGCGTTGGTCTCTCCTGAAAAAGTTTAGTCAAGTCAAGATAAACACTGGCAGATACAAAAAATGCAATATGTATACATGACAGAAACAAATCCATGGCAGTTTTCCCATTTATCCACAAGTGTTTATGTTTGACTTATACACAACAGGAAGTAAATGCTCTGATAAGTTACATCTTTTAATCTGACTGAAGCTAATAAGGAGATATGAAATTATTATTTGAAAAATCAATCCTTTAAAATTTTTATTACTATTGATGCTATAAATGATGAAATAAGTTGAAATGTCTGAGAGATATACTCATTAAAAAGCACCCAAAACAATGTTAAAATACATTCATAACATTTCCAACCCATTTTTCATCGTGGCACTCTGAGACTCTAGCACAGAAGCACAAATAAAATATTGTCAGCATTGGAATAAGAAACAGAATTTTCACCTATATATTCCCTTCAGGGACTCCTTCAGAGGATTTGGTGTTGCTCCATGAGCCAAGCACAGAGCATTAAGTGATAAATTTTTTGCTTTGTGCACTGGTCTTCCAGTCTCCTGAAGCTGAAGAATGGCATGAGCAGCCTGAAAAAAAATAACAAATCCAGTTGGATTAATAAAAGTTGAGAATAATCTAAGCATTCAAAATTATTTTGCCAAATTAGCATAAAATTTGGAATAGACACTATAATTACAAACTCTTTGATCAAATTGTAGTGCAAAATAAAACAATCGTTTTCAGCCAAGATACAAAAGCAAAGTGGAAAAGCATCTTGAATAAAATGGATTTCATCACAGTCAACTTAGGTTAATAACACAACATAATTTTACGCTGATGATGCTGTATGCATCCAAATGTGTTGCATTAGAAGCTCAATCGAAGTGGACTGTGCAAGCCCATTGTATTATTTCATTTTAACATTAAAAATGGTAAAAAATATATCTATTTCTGCTACAGAAATGGTATCCTGAGAAATGTGATTTGCATTTGGACAATGAAAAGCATGATGAAGGTTACTTCACAGTGTTTTCAAAGGTATTACTCTTTAAACATTTTTTCATTGAGATTAAATAATAGAGCTGAAGGTTTAACATCTGAGAATTCAGAAAGAGAAAAATGAGTAGAATTAGAAGGATTTAAATTTAGAAAGAAAAATAAACAATAAAAATTACTGCATACATGCACATACAACACATGTTTTTCCTGAAAAATAAAACACAAAATCAACCTCACATCAGAAGATACATGTTTTACACTATAGTTATTCATGTCAATATCTTATTCCAACCTCCCCATTTCCTATGCTATCAAAATGAACCAGAGTAAATATTTAATGCAAAAATTAGTGCCATATCTTACATGAGGGAGTTTGGTGTATGAGTACATGCAGTAGAAGAATTATAGAAAATACTACCTTCAACAGTTTCACAATAATTATTGGAATAAGGTCTTTATTAATGAAAGATAAAACTGATGAATATGTACATAAGTACAATGAATCAACTAATTATGAACAAAGTTTATAACTGTGGTCATCCATTATTTCAGAAAAAGTGGATAGATAGCTTTAAATTTCTAGGAGGGGGCAGCTACGTCTTTAATCAGTCAATTCAATCGAATAGGTAAATAATTTTTAAAATTCATTATACATTAACAAAAAAAAATTTAGAGTATGATGATTCATAAACATGTTTGATGGCATGACCTGAATAAAAGAATGGAGAAAAATTTCACACCCGCAAGGAAATTCCAAAACATTTCCCAACAGCGAATTACCCTTTGGCGTAGGCAACCGTCAACGTGAACTACGGGACATTTAAATAAATGCGTAATTACGCAAACGTTAAATTCATATTTGAGAATTACGATCTGCATTCTATACAGTCTTTTCAATAGCGCCATACGAAGGTGTTTTGGACGGTATCCAGTTATGAAAACAAAAAATGTGAGGCTCATTTCCAAAATTTTAAGACGAAAACATATTCCACCAACCGAAAGTTATGTGAATAATTTTAATGACTAATTTGATTCAGTAAGATACGCAATCATTTCATTCCCATCGGAACGTAGTTTGATTAACTGAATTTATCCTCGACATTACTTACTTCATAGAATGAGTATAACACATGAAACATATGAAAAGGACGGACAAAGGACCATTTGAAATGAACGTAAATAATAGAAGAATAACATCCAGAAATCTACTATATGCCAGCTAATAAATTTGATTGTTTCAGGCTTGACTTCGTGGAAGTGATAGATATATCACTTTTGAACAAAAAAAACTTTGTACTTTTCCACACTTCATTTAAAAACTGTGACCGGTTTCACCTTAACAAGGCATCTTTTTTTATTCAAAATGAATATGCCAGCTCTTTGTGAAAAAATTGAAAAACCTGAGATCGAAAAAAGAAAAAAACAATAAAGGTCTGCCATCAAGCATTTCCATTCTATTTCAAAATTTACGCCTCCAGTTAGTCCTTTGCTAAAGATATCGGTAACTCACCACGACTGGCAAGAATTCTTTCAAGAATGAAAAGCTAATTCATAGTACGTACATATCAGTCAGTATTAAAGGTCTTTCCCGCCAAAATTAAAATAGTTAACGATTTTTCACCACAAACGATCAGTAAACATTGTGATGTCACTTACCTGTGTATCGAACACATTTTGAAGAGTAATTCCAAATTGATTGAACAAATTGATGCTGTCATTCCGGCAGTCGTGGATGACCTGCAAAAGATGAAATGAATAAATTCAAGAGAGAAAACATAGGTCTCAGAAAACCTAATTGAAACATTGTGAGTGAAAGAGCAAAAGCTGGTCTTGCAAATGTAAATGCAGGAGTACATTTAAAACAAAACAATTTGAAAATATCCTATAAGAGCAATTTGAGAGAAAGCAACATTTTAGTCGTGAATTCATACTATGAGCCAGACAAAAAGTGAAGCAAGTCTAATAGCTTTTCTCTCACATCTGTAAAGACGTAATATTTCAAAGTCTCCATCGTTAAATTTAACACCAATAAATATAGAATATTTACATTTTTTAAAAAGGCCATGTAATGGGCCAAGTAAAAGCTCTTTAATCTTATAATTAGTAGCATTTTACATTGCATTATCTGATTGGAACATTTCCTATCAATGAGTGCGGGCATACAAATCATCAAAGGTATCAAACCAACGAGGAACTCACTTTCCAACAACCTTTAAATCATGGGGCACGTTTCCCTAACCAGAATATCAACAACTATCTCATCTATTCAAGTATTTTTGAGTCAGCATTATACCATAAAAATTACCAATGATAATGACCCAGATAATAATACGATTGAGCTCGCTCCTCCGTAAGTTAGTGGAGCATAGTCGTATCAAATCTATCATACAGAATAAAACTCCATAACCCTCACAAAACTTTAACACAGTGAAATAATAGTGCTACAATATGTACGAGTAAAATCACCAGCACTCAAGTAATATTTGGACGGACGCCTATATATTTCGCAAGCACAGCGAATAAACCACGTACACACGAAATATTCACAGCATATTAAGACATATGCGACGAGAATATGTATAGCGTTTCGATTTCATAAACTTCGAATGCCTAAGGCTTTCAAATTGGGAAGCCGATGAGAAATTCAAGTAAGCACAATACCCATCGTTTAATCCCTAATTACAACTCCCAATTCGCATTTTAATGGGTATTTCCGAGTTGAGTCACGCAAAGTATGACGCAAATACGAAATAAGCTAGATGTAGGAGCCTTCGCTGCCGAAAGATATCCCTTCAACGTTGTCCCAATCTTTCACGGAAATTTTCGGGAGTTGAGAGGGTCTTAAGAAATAATATTTCGCCTAATAGCTAAGAATAATAATATTATTCTCTACGTACAAAATCATGAACCACCTTTTCAGAGCCTGAAATACTTCCGTCAGAATTATTACGATCCGAGTACTTCATAGGTTAGTTTAAGATTCAGTATTTCTAAAACTAAATATTCGCGCTTTCCTCGCTACATGTATCTAGATTTTTTCATGTTTTCACTTTCAGCCACGGAAGGTATACAAAAAAATGCTTCACCGTGCATGGAAATACGATAAAATCTATTCTTTGCAAATCAACAAAAATACCAATACTGTACTCTATACTAAAAAAATAAAATGCGGACGAAAACAATATTGGCTCACAGGAATGACCAATTCTACAACTGCGCTCCTAAAGGCCCAAGAATACTCGGGATATCTTCATTAAGTTAAATTATCTTAATTACTGACATCCTTAGAGAAAAATCTAAAAAAAAACAATATTTACTTGCCCTTCATTTTTATCCACAGTAATTAGAGAAAACTTGAAAGCATGAGACCGGCCAACTTAGGCCGAATAATTACTCATCACCTTCTATAAACCGTCCGTGGGCTATTTCCCTTATTCGAAAATGAAGAATTTACTATTGAGAAAATGGGGAAATAATTAGTCAGATTTAAACTGAATAATGCCATTTAAGTAGTTTAGGAGTAAAATTTACATTTTTAAGTAGTTCTGGTTCCGTTGCTCTTTGAATAACCCAAATACGAGCGTTTAAGCTTTTAGCAAATGGCTAATTAGAGAGTAATGCACACACTAGTAATTCGCAGAAGACAATTCTTTCGCAGTTTCACTCACGAAAAATTCCACGCCGCCCGTAATCCAACTGCAGAGATCACCGACTGGAAACAGGAGACGAATAAAACGAAGTACATTAACGTGCCGTGTGCCAAGAAAAAAATCGTAAGGGCTCACCGGGATTCAAACCCATCTCAAATTGCTGGGCAGGTGTGTTAGTAACACTGACATACCTGACTGATCACTGTGTAACGGTCTAACACACCCGTCCGGCAACTAGGAGATTAGGGTTCAAACCCCTGTCAAGTAAAATGCTTTTTCGAGGCAAATTTCCGCACTGGTGCATATCTTTGCACTATTGCGCGTGACGTCGTACCACATCATTTGTACATTTTTCGCAATGAATATGGTTTGAGCCTTGCCAATCGAAAACAGCTGCAACACCGGTTCGGCTACACTTCTAGTCCTTGAGAAACAACAGTCCCGAATTTCGGCGGACGATCAAACGATCCTCCAGAGCTCCTCAGAGGCAGAGGCAATTTCAAGGGTACATGGAAGTTCAGGAAGTCAGGAAAACTTCCATTCTTAAACGCTCAGGATGGATCACGCAGGGAAACCACGCACCTAGGAGTAGGGAAGAGAGAAGCCAAACCCTGATTAGAACGCCCACAGCCCCAAGGAATGAAAGGACCCCATTCCACTCCACGCTCCCATTGAATCGCATGCTAATCGACCGTTACTCGTCTCCTCTCGATGAAAAGTTTTTCGGCGGTGGACGGAAGAAGTGGCAAACTGCAATTAGAGCGCTCACGGAGAGTTTGATGGAAATTCTTTCACTCCATCCCCCCAAGGAGCTGACCGCACGCCGTTATTTGTTTCACAGTTTCTCTATTATTAGACAGAATGGAGCCGCGACATACGAACGGGATTTGGCGTGGGACAAGGCCGCGCGATGAAAATGTAAAGCCTACGAGGACTGAGTGTATTACACCGGCGAAAGAAGATCCTATTGGAGCAAATGGACTCACAGTGAGAAATGAGGCGTTAAAAAGCGCTGAAGAAGAAAGGACTTATAAGAGATGTAACTTTGATGGGAATCTCCCGCTAAGGAGATACACATGAATGAGAGAAATACATACATATATTCTCATCACGCCATTCCCTTTCGGGGTAGGCACAGCCAAAAGAAGTCAATACTCGGCGTTAAACATAAAAAAACAGGTTCCGTTGTAATAATTTCCTCCATACACCCCTATCCTTGCAAACCTTCGCTTCTGCCACATTTGTGCATTGCTTCATACACGCTCTCCTATCCTCAAGACTCAAAATATTCCTCTTATTTAGAGTCTCTTCCACCAATTTCACCGATGACTTCATCGGTAAAACCTTTCGACCATTCAGTTCTCTTAACATAAATCTTCTGATTATTCGACTCTCGTAATTTCTCTCGACATAGCAAAACCAACAAAGCTATATTCTATCAAAGCTATATTCTATCAAAGCTATATTCTCTCTCGACATAGCAAAGCAACAAAGCTATCATATTTTCAACTTACCCATTACCATACCATCCATTCTACATTCTTACTTTTTGACTTTGCGTGCCTATGCTGAATGTTTGCTAAAGATGGAAGGATAGGTGAGGAGATTAAGAGGCGAGCAAATACAGGAGGGGAAGTCGTAAGTAGCATGTGGAGGTAGTGATGGAAAAATCGATTTCGATTAAAATCGAAAATCGAGTTTTAATAGTCATAGATCGAGGAAATCGAGATCGAGTTATGATCTTCGAGTTTCGATATAACTCGATTTTTCAACTTCGATCTTGACCATTTCGTACCGTTTCGCGATCAGAGTGCTGAGTATGATAACGTCATCCGTCACATGTGAAAGACTTTTCTCTAAGGCTGGTGAAATTGGAAAGGCACGCCCTCGATCATCAAGAAAGCATCTAAATCAGTTGATATTTCTTAAAAATTTTAGTGGCTCCAAGCGGTGATCCCCAAACTTTAATGTACGTGCATTTGTAAATTTTTACTACTAATAATTCAAGAATTTATTCGAAGTACAATTTTAGGGATTTTTTATACTATTCAAATATGTATTATGAGCGTTTTTCGAATGAATAATAAACATGTTTTTGTACCAACTGTATTTTAAAAAAGAGCCGTCGATTTTTTCGATTAATCGATCTTTTGGTTCAAATTTCGATTTTTTTTTAAAGTCGAGCTTTTCATTTCGATTAAAAATCGATTGCTTGAAAAATCGATTTTGACCGACATTTTTCCATGACTATGTGGAGGATATCAAGGAATAAACGTATGTCTAACCAAGCCAAAATCACAGAATACAAAAGAATGCTACTCCCCACTCTATTGTACGGCAATATAACTCGGGTATGTCAGGATAAGCATAGGCTTTAAGTGTTTGGCTAAACTTAGTGGGCATGAGAGTTATCTGAGAAGTGTTTGCTGTGAAAGTAGGAGCGATAGGGTTTATAATGAAAACATCTAACGTCATTCTTTTTAAGCCTATATGAAATTCACAGCGGAAGTACTCGGAGATGATTCTTACCCGTCCCGATGAACGATTTTTTTCACTGCGAATTTTTTACAATTGAAGAAAAATCTCCACATCTACAAAAAAACAGCACAGGTGAAAAAAGCTGGGAAATTCTTACAATGAAGGTCAAGAGACAAATAACAATGGCATGAAAAGAGGGATCAGAGATGAAGCACCACAGGGAAGTGAAGGATCTATCATGGGAAACAGAAGAATTGAGGGTCGAAACCACCAAATCTTAGAATTGTAAACCTGGTGAGGATGACCAGGGAAGTTGACTCCAAATGGGGGGGGGGGTGACAGGGGGAATCCGTGGTACCATATTGAGGGAAAGGCCCTCGCTCATCTACCGAAAACTCAGCATGGTGCGAAGATTTTATCCTGAAGAGTTGCGCAATGTTTCCTTGTTGAAGACTTCATTCTCTACGGTTTTCCGTTGCGTCCGAACAGTTTCACCTATCATACGAGAGGGGTCTTTTGGTTAAATAGACTTTGACTTCAGGAGGGAAGTCTTTTTAAGTTCCGAAACTTTGAGCAAGGATGATGACCTTAGATCGGAAGACATGGGTTCGGAGAAGAATGGAGAAAACAACCTGGGTGGAGAGAAGGACAAGCAAAAAGAAAAGTCCGATATTGCAGATGGAGGAAAGGAAATTGATCGGGAAAAATCGAAAGAGATTGGAAACGGGGAAGGAGGATGTGAAGAGGGGAAAACGAGACGCTGAAGAGGGTGGGAGTGAGGGTAAGCGGGGAAGAGGGAAGAAAAGGGCGGAGATTTTCGATGACAGAAAGAATGGTGAAAAATATAGCCTTCAGGGGGAAAAATGAATGTCAAGCGAAGTGCTACGTGCTGAGTGTCGTGTGTTCAAAACGAAAAGACGACGTGCTTCTCATTTTTCACCCATGTGTATATCAACCATCCTATATTTATCGTTGAGCAGAGGAGAGGGCAGTTGGCCCAGGGATTGTTTTCATCAATGGAGGAAAAAAATAATTCGGATACCCACGTGGAAGGATCAGGCGACAGTCTGCTTGATCACAACACGAACTGAGCCCCCCCATCTATATTTCATAACCTTTAAAGAGGGTATGCTAGGGAATTAATGACGCATAGGAGCTAATACCTGCGAATCTATAATGATTAAAACAATTTCCAGCGAAAGAAATAACTGAAGAATGCTGTCAATATAGTAGTATATTTTAGGCGCTCCATTTTCATTTTCGTTAACATTATATATGAAAAGTCTTGGGTTCTGATCCGAGTATACGGGCACAGTATATCATGCACAAAAATTAACACTCATCGGACATAGCGTAAGTTGATGTACCATCCTTAAAACCATGAACTAAAAGTGTCGATTATAAACATCTCGTACACATTCAGCATTTGAATCGAAAGCTTGTTGTAGGTACACTTGTGTTGTTGTACTAGCTAAATACATCAATGAAGCCCGGTTTATTAATGTTTGGTTAACCATTTTTCGGTTTAATATCTCATAAGGCCACGCTCACCCATTCGCTTACGTTCGCGTCAAAAATTCGATAGCCGAATGTACTACCAAATAAATAACCCGAGCTTTCGGTTAACCTGGTATAAACGTGAAAGCTATATCATCTCACTCACACTAACCCGAAATGAAAAAGAACTTAATGAAGATTTAGTTAAAATTTAACCACACGTAATTACGAAGATAGAATCAGTTCCAATCGATAAAAGAAAATAAAACAAGGTAATACGTAGACATTTAATAGTGAGCCAACAATTGAATAACATTAGCAGCTTAGCAAATGAATACGCGAACACTTGTGGATAGCAAAAGGCATGTATAGAAAGTTATCACACACACGCCATTTCCGGGCGGGCTGTGAGTTCTTCCATTCAAGAAATATTTGTGGCAGAGCTCTGAAGAACCTAGAATTCGTCAAGTGTATTGTGGGAAGATTTTCGAATGAAAAAGTAAAAGAGAGGTGCTATTTCGCACTCGTCTGGCCACACCTTGAATATGCAGCGAGCATATGGGATCCGGTGCAGAAAGACTTAATCCGGGAACTTAATAAAATACAAAGGAAAGCTGCGCGATTCGTCAAAAACTGCTACGGGCGTACAGACAGCGTTACACAGATGTTAAACGAATTAGGCTGGGAACCGCTAGAGACTCGGAGGCTGCGCGCTAGGCTTAGATTGCTTGAGCAATTGAGAATAGATATCTTTAAGAGCGACACGGAGAACATCATATTAGAACCCCACTGTATTTCCAGGTCCGACAGAAACGATATATTAAGAGAGATATTTTGCCGAACGGATAGGTATGAGAATTCGTTTTTCCCCCGAACGATAAGGAACTTTAATAAATGCTAGGCGTAATTTCATTAGAGCGTTTCCTTTTTATACGTAAACGGCTGGTGTCCTAACACCCCTAGCCACACGCCTATTGAGGCGGCTTGCGGGGTAGTATGTAGATGTACAGTGCTACTACGATCTCTAGTTACCACCTTCCATTCATTACCGATACCTATTTCCCGATTCTAATGTGGGACGAAGCTATACGTAACGTCAAGGCCACGTTTTTGAGAGAGGAAGGAGAATACTCTCACCAGACGAGCTGGCCGAGCGGGGAAACCTGGGATAAAGAGGTGGAAATGGACGGGAGTACGAAGAGGAGGGCTTTATGGTTGGACACGGGGGAGGGGGGGAGTAGAGAGGAAAAGGGGGAAACGGAGATTATGAAGAGGCGGGGAGCGAAAGGTGTGACGTCCCAGGAATGTGGGCGTCGGGAACAGGGCCAGTGGCGAATAAAGCCCTGGAAGAGTGCGCGGGGGACTGCCCGACGGCTTAAGACACTCCGACACTCGCCCGTCTACGCGTCCCGGGCCTTCGAGGATTGGGAATTTTCCGCGGTGTCCCAACGACTTATATGCATTACATCCACGGGGCGTTTGGAAGTTCACTGTCAGTGCTGCCGTTAGAACGGAAACAGTACTGCTCCTGAAGTAGCAGAACGGAATTTAAGAAATTTTGGGCATTAGCGTGTGGGCCGCAGGAAATTCAACATAGACTTATTGAGGGATTTTTAAGTATGTCACGCCATAGCATATGAAATCAAGAAATATAAGTTCATTTAAATCTTAATTTTAAATAGGTTATGACTTCTTCAGTGTTGGTAAAAAAAACTCAATTTTCCTTCGCCAACGTTTCGCCAAATTTATTGGCATCATCAGGGCTATAATACAATATCCATTGCTCAAATATTTACAATAATTATATTGATTGAAAAAAGTTGATACATTTTTACAAAAAAATGGTGGCATAGATATAATGTATATACATTTTACCAACCTATGAAATTAACAGAATTTACACATTAAAAGTAAGGAACTATCAATCAGTCGCTCTACAGCAGTTAAAACTATCAATCTCTATTGACAAGTAAACATTATAAATAAACAAAATAATAAACCTTAATTTGCAAAAATTAACCCATGAAGTTACAATTTAAATACAAATAAAACAAATATTTTAAAAATCTACTGAACATAAGCATTGATCAGATTTGTCAACATTAAAAAATAAGTATGTAGAAAACATATTAGGTTTATCTAATCAATCCTACAAAAATACGACCAAAGCTGGATTCACATGGACGGAAACGACGGGGAAAAGTGGATCGCGGAGACGGAAAGCGGACGAGCGGAAAAGCGGAATGGGGTTCACATGCACACGGAACGGTGGAAAACAGAAAGTAAACATCGTGGGTGTGCGCATTCTCATCCAGAAGCATTTACTGTGATTTACTGAAGAACAGCACCCGATTCTGAAGCATTGGAGTGAGATACAAACATTTAAAATATTCAAGACAGTATATAACTCTTTGTAACGCACACCTATTTCAACATTCTGCAATGAGCATAGCACTATAGTTCGAAGTATACTTCAGAATAATTTGACATCTTTTACGAATAAGTACATCTTTGCATGCCTTTTTACTAGCATACAAAAGTTTTTTCTCGAAAAAAAAAACAGGCTAGAAACCGTCATTACTCAAAAGAGAAATGGAAATGAAGATAAAAAGCGTAGGGAACGCATTGGGCTGATGCAGGCAGGTAAGATGCAGGGAATGGGGGAGGAAAGGAGGCTCGGCATAGCCAGGATGTATCGTGAGTGAGAAGGGGGCACGAAATCCTTAGGGATTCGCCACCCTCTGAATATTCCCCTCAGCCCCCGTTTTCGCCCCTCATAGAAAACAAGGAAAACAGTGGCATCGCGTCCAGTAAACGGGTCACGACATAATACATATATAGAGGGATTCCTCGAGAGACGCAAAATGCCACAACTCAACGAGTATAACTCAAAATTTTCTCTCGAGGCGTCTCACGCAAGACCGTGAGATACGGAACTCCTTCGCGGGTCCCTCGGGGAAAATAGGTAAGCCGGAAGCACGGGAAATTGAAAAAAATAAAATATCTTACTTGTAATAATGGCCCACCTAAACATTAGAAATGGTTTAGAATGGTAGGGGGCTGAAGACGGTAGCTTAACCTCTTTATGAATCGCCCCTCCGAAGTCATATTCGAGGTAAATAGAAAAAAATCAATCTGAGAAAAACCTTTAAATTATTATCATAGGCATTTTCCGTATCTGAGACGTTTTTGCGATAAAAGCTGAAGGGATAGGGTTAGAAATGAGTGAGCGATTAAAGAATACGGTAATGATGCTCCAGTAATGGACATGTATGAAAGGAGCGTACTTATTTATGTTAATTTAAATGATTTTTTTTTACAAAAATTAACTTGAAAGAAATTACAAGAAAAATTACAATTTCAAAACAGATAAGATTGAATTACAAAACAATTACATTGGAATTGACATACATTCGAAGATTATTATTTATATTATAAAATTACGATCGCTATTATTATTATAGCAAACTGATATATACAATACAGTCAAGCCATTTATCATACATAACATACATAGGATACCTTTTAAGTCCTGCTAAGCCTTTCCAGGCTTGTCGGCAGGTGCTCTTATTTATGTCTATTTATTTTCACTAGGTAGTTCAATACATATTTAAAATCGATTAAATACTATATTTATACATTAGTACATTAGTTCAAGTTTAAAAAAAGATAAAAAATAAATAAATAAATAAAAATGTAATAATGTATTTAGTTACCTGTTCAATTGTCAGAAATTATAATTTGTTAAAAGTAAAAGACAAACCCATTTCATAGTAATAAAAAACATAAATATACACAAAACAAAAAGTACAATTTCTATCACAACATTAAAATCTACCTTTGTTTCGTTTATTTTTTAACTATTTTTATAGAATGCACAGCATTTTCAGTCAAAAACAGATAAAAAATTTTAAAAGAAAACATAATTATATTCCAAAATGTAATAAAAGTTATGAATGGATAAATCATATTTATAAAAATTTCTAAAAAATCATATGTAAACTTCTTAGTTTAAGAACTTGGTATATTATTTTAAAATTAAGTTCACAACATTTAATTTTATCAGCTGTTAGCTTACCCTATTGACTCAATTGCATATTTCTTTATTCCACAACCATTTTTTTACTTCTCTCTTTAATACAGAGATTTTTTCAGTTTCACGTAAGGTTTGTGGTAGCTTATTGAATATCTTTGGTACTTCGTTGGTTTGGTCCAGAATATGGATGAGAGTATAAAAAAAATCAGATTTATAACAACAAAAAGTGTGAGAGAAATGTGTAGACCTAGAAAGTCATGGGTGAAAGTGGTGGAAGATACTGAGAAGTAATATCAGGAGTATGAAGAACAGGAGGGTGTGTTAGAAGCAACGTATGAGTGTAACTGAAGAAAAAGAAGTATGCAAGGATGGGACAGTATGGAGGAAATTATTAGAGCAGAGTCACCTTTACAGGCCTATATCCAAGAATTAAACTTTTTAGACTGAGCCTACCCCGAAAAGTCCCGAGTTTCTCCGTTCCTTCGCTCTGGGCAATCTTTAGTTTCCCAAGAAAATCTTTTGCCCATGAGATACACCGCATTGGCACAATGTGGAGGTGATCCAGAGTCAGGCCTCAACTTCATCTGAACCCGAGACTCTAAGGTTGGCTACCAAATGCTAAACACATAGAAATTAATTGATTACACCATAATTTTAATAAATCGACTGGCAGCAGGCCAAAAGAGGAAGCAGCGTAAGGTAATGTAACTCGGCAACACAATGTGTTGGTCTTCATATCGAAAGTGATCACAACCAAAACTAACAAAAAGTGAAAATTGTTAATGAGACGGAATCGACGATGAAAAGGAAAGTACCAAGAACTACATTCCGTATAATTAAAGGAATGTGTCTTCGATAAAGTTTGGAAACCGAACCGAAAATACACGGGAAATGATTTCCTCATTTTCCCACAAAGAGTCACCACCAAAATGATATAAAGAATTTGGGATCACTCTCATCATAGTTTCCACCGAATGATCACACTAAGAGGTATTAGCGCGCCAAAGATAAATTCCTCATTCCTATAAGCGATTCGGCCGCAATTCATCGATCAAAGTCACAGCTACTGTTGGACCAGAGTAAGGCGTTTCACCCTTCACTGGGCAGAAGAACTGTAGAGCTAAATTCATGGCGGGGATGACAAAATTTGGAGCTTATCCAAAAACAGACTCAAATAGTGAATGTGTGAAGTGCCTTTCCTCGTGAATGGGGAACAACTATCACAACAAAACGAGATTTTAGGTGACATTAGTAGGAAATGAAAAGCCCTTTTCTCGCAATGCATCTTAAAAATATTATGAACACGTGAATAGTAGAGAAGAAATTTCTCGTTCGCCCCTGGCATTTTGTCTTCATATGGTTGGTAGTTCGTTATTTCGGTAATATGTGAATTCAGTAGTAGTGCTACAAGTTCTTTCGAAAGAATACCCTCATTACCAGGCGATGAGCGCATAGAGTTTTTCCCTGACTCCAATATCAGATTTTTTTCTCCAACAGAAGGTCGATTACGAAGCTACGATAACACCCAAACTAAATTCAATTAGAAAATTACATTTAAATTGAAATGCAGTGAACTTCACAATATATTGCACAACCCCAAGCCCCACCGTAAATGACCTCAGCCGACAACTGCCTCCCAAAGTGCAGTGAACAAGTTATAATCATGGCGCTACAAATCAATAACGCGAATAAAATGCAAATGTATTCTAAATGCACCGAATGTATCGCTACGGTATGATAGAATCGGCAGGATACCAAAAATATTTTACTGAACAGGGAAAAGATAATTTCCTATTCGACCTACAAATGAAAAATCTGAGAGGCAGAATGCAACAAGTATCTTAAAAAGGGTATAAAAAATCAGCTGTTACTATTCATAGCTAGAGGTACTGTCCCACGGCTAAGTTTATTAGACAGTTCGACGGAATTTACTTTTATCACCAAGCGTAGGTCATAGAAGGCACAGACCGAAGGTTGAAATATAATAAATATTTTATGCATCGCCGACGCAACTTTACTTCTCGATGATCTTAAATAACCTTGCAAGCTTTGACATATTACGACACATTTAATTATGAGAATTAAGATAAGAGAGATAGACTCAGCCTATTCGACCTACACAATTTTCTTCCTTCATCTTAATCCTCCCCTTCGCGTCCAAAACTTGTTCACACTTCCTTCCTCTCCTAAATACCCACTTTCCACTATCACTACCTGACATGCATTTCCAAACTGCCAGGGTATGCCGAGTTGACTTTCATAAACTGCCCGACTAATTCAAGTCAATTACACGCATTCAATTGAAAGGCTTTGATATTACGCAAAGTGCGAGTTGATCGTCAGTGCAAGAATTATGACGGCTTTATGACGATGAATAAATAATGTGTCATTACATATAGCACCATCTCCCGGGAAGGTATGAGCATTAACCTGCGATCCACGGTCGTTAAGTGATAACGTAGAGCATATTTTTCACCGGCGGGCACGTTGAGAACGCGATATAATCGCCTAAAATAAACCCTTCCTCTGGGAGGGAATAAAAAAGAAACCCGCATGAATATTGAGAGCCCTCTTTAACGAGTGGGTTCGCAATCCCATTAGCGGTGATAGGAAGAAGGCGCTGAGAGAAGGGACCGTGCCGAAAACGGGAGATCACAAAGCGTTATTGTCATTATTTCCATGGCGTCGTAAATACGTCACGTAACGTATTACGCATTCATAAAAAAGAGGAAGATGCTGCAAACTGTTTCCCACATTCAATGGCTATTGCGTCTCTTAATTATCTCCTCCGCTGGAGCCGCATTACAAAAATCGGGCTCACAGAAACGCATATCCGGGAAAAAATAATTCACTTTCCCTAGTCGCTTGCTCATTCATTAAACATTAAGATCCTTACCATTAATATTTCGGCTCTTTTGCCAAGACATAGTACAGCTGGTACAGCTACCATAAAATAAAAATGGAACCACACATGTACCAGTAAACTTCCTCCAAAAGGATAAACCTTCCGGCCGAGGTAGCTAAGAAGATAACGCAACGGCCAGAAGCCCAAAGATCGTGGGTTCTATTCCCGCCTCGGATGCGAACTCTGTGTTCGTGTTAGGATTAAGGTCTTGGGTAAGACGGTGCAGTATAACGTTAGCTGTTGCAGCGCCTAAAACCCAAACTCGTACTGCGGAGAATAAGATGACAATTTGAGTAAACTCTTCTCGGGCTCTCCACCGGTTTAAACTGTCCATAATTTCTTGACTTGAGAATGAATGACGAGTCGTCTCTCAAAACGTCGGCAATTATGAAGAGTTTAAACCGGTGGAGAGCCCGAGAAGAGTTTACTCATATTATTCGCCGGGAAAGTGTAAGATGACAATTGGTTCAAGGCACATATCACTGGACGATTTTCCCATTCAGGATACAAGAAAATTTTGTATAATATTTCGAGTTCTTAGAAACTATGACGAATTAGCCATAGAAGCTAAGTCACTTACATTTGAGACCGGGATGAGGAAAATGAGAGGAATACGGCGTGAAAATTTCTGAGAAAGTGTAAAGTGGATGGAGCGAAAATTGTACGCTATTACGTCCAATTTGATTTGGATGACATATCTCACCAAGAAAATAGCAGAATCTCTCTCTCTACCTAACGCCTTTAAAATGAAAAAAGTGCAACGCAAGCAGTAGTATCATATAGAATAATACACCCCGCAGTTTAAAGCTTTAAGCACGCTGAACGTTTTTCCTACGTTGAATACGCACAACTGTGTGTCAACCAAGATCAATAACAAACCCGGTCGTAAAATGAAATATGATCTCAATGAAAAAAACAATTTTCCCAGCCTTCCTAGATCTCGCGGCAATTTTAGGATTCAAATTAACTAGATGTTATGTCGTTGCTGTCCAACAAGGACGTATATGTTGATTATTATATTTGCTGAATTTCCGCAATGAAATATGTTAATTCCCTGGCGTGGCCATCCTTAATGGATCGCAAGGTAGGCTTGTGCGATAAGTCGATTAATCGAAGTCATCGACGATGATTTTAGTCATCGCGGTGCGATGACTGTAATCGATGACGATGAATGCCATCGACCATCGATGTCGATCAGTCGATGAGAATCATCGATGCCGATGAGTTGATGCGAATGATTGATGTCGATGAGAACCATCGATGAGGATGATCGATATCCTTATATCACTAATTTTTCTTCTTTTTTCCATTCATTTGAATGCCTTAGATCTAAAATATATGTATAAAGTATAAGCACCCCAGCTATTGCGCCTTGAGGACGATGGCAGGGCCACAGTGGGATGTTTGGAATTCATGTTTTTCCTCAAGTTTGTGGTAGACGATACAGAAGTATGCGATCACGTTCAATTACAGTTAATACTCAGTAGCAGTGGTAGCAGCCTGAGCTAAATCGGCTAAATTCACCGAATTCACAGTCAAAGTGATTTCGATTATTTAGTCACAGGCTGTGATTGCTACTTTTCAGTATCGGTGATTCAATCACAGCGATATATCGCTCATCACTACTGCACAGTTCATCGAGAGTCATCGATCATCGTAATTCATCGAGCATCGGCATTCATCGATCATCGACATTCAACGATGATCGCTATTCATCGATAGTCATCGATAATCGTATACACTCTATACGATGATCGATGACAGCCATCGTCATCGAAACATTTCGATGAAATTTTTTCATCGAAAATCGATGACCAAAATCGGTCATCGCACAAGCCTATCGCAAGGGCATATAATCTGGTTCCCTTGAATCCTCCACAAATTTCTGGGCGAATTAGGAGGCCTGGGTAGCGTAGAGGTCTGCGCACTGACATGGAAAGACTCAAGGTCTGTGCTTAGATTTTCAGTCCCGGTGGATTTTTTATCGCGGCTATTTCTACGCATTTCATTGCCGTAAGGGGAAAGGAAGAAATCAATATACATATATAATAAAGCAGAAAAAACCACATACATCATCAGGACATACATAAGTTTAAATATAAACCCAAAAGCCCAAAACTGAAATGAAAGGCGGACGTCATTTAACAACGGCTTCTGGGAAAGATGTACGGACTCGGGAATCGGAGACGATTAAGACGACTATTTCAGTGATTTCAAAGTACAATACTTCCAATACCCCATCAGCGAGCTAAGAACCATTAAAAGTTTCGAGCACACCGATAATACCAAGAAAAAGGTCTTCCAATAATTATCCACATATTTACTGGGAATACAAACGAGAACGATACTTCAACGAAATTAAAACGACGTACTCCAATACCTTTTGTTTAAGTAAATTCCATTTAAACTGAAGCTGATCCGATGCTTTTAACCATTACTCTTATGTAGACACAAAAAGGACAGAAAACATAGAGAATCTGGCACAAACCATTATGATTTCCTCGGAGATGTAGCTTTTTAATTTTAGGCTACATTTGGCACAGTTAAATCCTTCCAGAGAGTGATCACTGCAGACCAAGGATTAATGTGATCATGCCATACAGTAGCGTTAGATTGATTTCAATTAACTATCTAACTGTCAGTAAACCAAAATGTTTTCTTCCAAACGATGTCTCTGGAAGTTAAAAACAAACTACAGGAACATTCTCAAACAGAAAAAATAAAAAATTGATATGATAAAAAATGTTATGAGACATAGCATTAATATCGATTGAACAGGGGCTGAGTAAAAGTACTTCCCAGAAAGAAGCAGAGTGCTCTCCCCCTCAGACTTCACGTAAATGCAAGTCGTTTTATCGCTTTTATCCAACAGTTCCATTAGGCATAGCGCCCATGGAAAAAAATAATAACGCCAAGTGAAGAAGGCAATTTAACCATACGATACGCTTCCATCTCGACGACGTGACCTGCAGAGAAATAAAGCCACAACTCCCTTTACTTTCCTCCGAATTCAATTCCTCGAAAATTCAGAGTGCGAGGCGCAAGCCAATGAAATAAATGCTCACTACTTTCCAGCTTCCATACAGGGTCCATATTTACGTTTAATCTTTTCTGAAGCTTCCCGAGGATGTGATGCACCGACGCAGTGCAAAAAGAGAAGAATGGAGGTGGAGTGGGAAGAGGAGGAGAGGAAAACCGCTAAAAAATTCATCCATTTCCGTATCGAACATGGATCGGGCGGATTTGCGAAGCAAGAGAACAAGACGCCTTGAATAATAGATTACACGACCATCTCCTTCTCCTCCGACCAATAGATTCTTATTGCCGTTTGAGAAATACGACCCGTTCGAGACTATCTGTAACGTTTGAAATGTGCGAGGGATTAATAACGATACCTAATGGATGTACGACCTCGCTCAGGGAGGAGGCGGGGGTTGTGAGGGATGGAAAAGAAGAATGCAACGGCCCTATATTCTTTTTAAGGTCTCGGGCCTTCGAGGCAAAGTTATGCGACGCCAGGGGAGGCAGGCAGAGACCTGTATCCTTCACGCCACCCCTCTCATGCGGTTGCGTTCTCCGGCGGTTTTTGAGTAGAGAGGTACCTAACAGGGGCCACCACCACCCCTGCATTAATATTGATGAATGGCGACGGACGTAGCTTCACATTTACAGCACACGTCTGTAGAGGCATAGGACGGTGCCCGCGGCCATGCCATCCGTAGATGCAGTAACTCCAGAGGCCATTTCAGGTGCATTTCAGGCATCTCCCCTTATAAAAGTACACACCGAAACACGGAAACGTTACGAGTTCACAGCCCCCCTTAAGGTAGATTGAGTGAGATAGTTACCTAGTCATAATGGAGACCGTATTCGAATTTTAAATTTTAAATTCAGCGTCTGTAAGAAGTGTGAAATAAATATTTTAATATTAATGCTGCAAAAATATAGTTAAATATGACAAACATTATCAATAATTAAATTAATATAATCACATAAGTCTCTATCTTGACTCATTTTTTCACAGCGTACGACTAAAAACCCTTCAAATCAGAAGGTTTTTTTTGATCCTATAAAAATTACTGCGGTGAGTAATAGATTAAGTTTCATAAATAGTTGAGGAAACATACAAACTACACACCGTTAGTTTGTTGACGAAATCTAGGTGTTTCAAATCACTATTTTTTCAATATTCTCCCTCTGGAGCGCACAGCCATAATCTATCCCATGTAAAACAGCTTGTATTTTCAGGCAATTTGCTCGAAAAGTAGTTCGGCAAAGGGTTAATATTTTGATATCATTGAAAAGATGAGTTTTTTCTTTAAAATGCGGTCAAATTCATCAAATTCTAGGTGAAGTGATCTTTCGCTCTAACTACCATAACCCGTGAGATACGGCAGCATCCCGAAATAGCAGTTTTTCCGTCGTTCGACCTACACGCCATTTAAGAAATATACTTACTACTGTGTCTGGCAATCAATTTATTTTCGCATTTAAATGACAAAATAAATAATAAAAAATAAAAATCAAACCTATTCAGCCAAACACAATCCTTTTAAACTTACGAGAATCGACGTGTTTTCATAATTTTCTAAATCTTTGAAAATTTTGACTGTAGAAATACTTGCAGAAATCAATTTAAAAAACTCAAGTCCGAACACCAGAAAGTAATAAAACATGTTAGAAACTTCGCCGGGTACACAGTTTAAGTATGAATACTAAGTTAAATAATTATTCCGGCATTACAAAGGTATGCCAAATGTATGTAATTTCCGATATTAAATCTCCGTTGATAATCTCCGTCAATTAATAATAATGGAAAAATGGAGAGTATGAGAAACTGCAATAAAAATAGCATAAAATTATTACTCCGGTGAGATTTATCGGCCTAAGTATCATCGTATCCGAATTTGGAGCACTCAAGAAGTCAGCAAAAAAGGTGTGACCGATGGACGACACAAATGATTCGTTGGATCAAAGCGATCAAAAGTCTCAACAGCAAATGAAAACGAAACCATAAGCCACACCTCATGAATCCATACGATGGTCGACTGTACCGATAGAGTTCAGTAACAAGACCTGTAACCGTAAATGAACTCGTTCTACGGAGGTTAAACGGTTCGGGTCCAATTTCGATTCTCCGGCAATCACTCTGCTCCATAGCGTTCTAATGGTTGTGCCTACATAAGCCTCTGTCCTCGATGGGTCACTCACCTTGTAACCCGCTTTCGATCTGCCACTGAGTACTTCGTCAAAGAGCACGTTCACTTACAGACACACTAAGTCGGTTTCCCCGACCAAATTCCGGATACAATTTTGGAAAACAAACTTCTCAATTTAGATTGAAACAAAATTGTTTTCCCACGACCCAGAGTAATGATCCACAAGAAGAGAAAATAACAAGATAAAAAATCAAAACGTGAAAATCGATG
The DNA here is from genome assembly GCA_963573305.1 of Pyrrhosoma nymphula. NCBI lineage: Eukaryota > Metazoa > Arthropoda > Insecta > Odonata > Coenagrionidae > Pyrrhosoma > Pyrrhosoma nymphula. Next base: position 66,213,242 of record OY754337.1, on the reverse strand, counting down.
TCATCCATCATGCAGAACGGCGGTAATCGCTGGGAAGAGCGTTTTTCGTAGAGAAATTCTTGAGGTAATGCTTCTTTCGCAATTGGGTTCTCTTTCAGATTCATCGCTGAATTGGCAATTAATTCCAAAAACAATCCACTTTGATTTAATTTCTATACTGGAAGAAGTTATGACATTCATTCCATGCTTGATTATTCTTCATAATTAAGAATTCATCCTTCGAAAAATGCTACGAACACTATTAACTACATAATAAACGAAAATAAATATTCAAATGAAACTTATATTCCTTCGTGTTGTTGATGAACAGTTATTAACTAAGTACTATATTCACACTTTTCATTTACCTACCAAAGTTTCAATAAAAATGCAGGAACTAAAAATAATGAAACTCAATTGCTGAAACCTTGGTAGGTTAATAAAAAAGCGTAATAATTCTACTCAGTTAATAATTGTTCATCATGAACGTCAGACATTTTCACAAAGTGGCGCCACAAGTTACTTCTTCCATCCTTAAGCGTTGACCTATGCGTAGCCTATCAAATCTTCATAAAAATCACAACATTCTTAATAATATTCCTGTTCATATATTTTCCCTGGCCTTCAAAATTTACTCACATGAACGACAATTTACGAATACAAACGAGGTAAGCCTAACTACTTCAAGTGGAGAGGATACGGATACTTGTTTCAGCCACAGACAACCGTCGCCTCCGACCTTATGGGGTCGGTCGGTCACACGTGAGGCAGGGGTTATTCTATAATAAGTAACCTTTACTTTTCACGGTTTGTTAATAATAACTCGGAAGAGAATGTTACAAAAGTAACATATACAATAATAATAATAACGACGACTTTACTTGAGCAACATTAGGACTGAATATTCCTTACATTTTACTCATACAACCATGCCCTGAGTGGAGAATAACCCATCCAGCCGGGACTCGAACCCGCGACTTCGGGTTAGCAGGCGAGGACGTTACCCCGCCACCATCGAGGCCGGCATACATATACATAGAAACGAAAACTTCCTCCTCTTGTATTTCTCTTGGCCGCAAGGAAGATCTGATTCTCATGAAATAATAGTGATAGTAGTCATTAGGGGATGCGGCAGACAGCTGAAGCCGTTTTCATAACGAACGGTTGATGGGTAGTTGGATAGCGCTAAGCTTACTTGGGGACTGGAGGATAGGTGAAAATTAACCCGACGTCGAAATATAGCCTCATCTTATCGAATTACAACAACAGATTAGCAGTTAAGCATCCTACAAAACGGACGAAGTAATGAACTTGAAATATTCTCCAGATAGAAATAGGAGTGTGAATGAAAAATCTCTGCCACCGACAGAATTTAAATCCAGGCCCCTTAGCATGTAAGCCACGAGCACGTTTCAGTACTGAATTTAAGCGTTTGGGCCATTCCATTTCAAGTGATTCCGTAAAAAATGAATTGGTTGCATGACCATTTCTTGCACAAACATAAAACACATGCATTGGCAGTTGAATGCTACGGTTTTCAAAACTTTATCCCCTCTCGTTTCCTCGCGGCAGCCATTTTTCAAGAAGGCGCAGGTGCACAACTTATAGTTAAAACTTTCAGTTTGAGATTCTACTCGTAAAAGATTTATTAACGAGATTATTATGATGAACGACAAATTGAATAAAAATTACAGGCTGTCACTACCTTTTTATTGTTAATGAAACAAATGGGTTCCCCTGGGAAGACAAATAAAAATTGGTACGCCAATCATTATTTTTATCCAATTTCCCGCTTAGCAGCCATAAATCCCTTACGAGTGGAATCTCAATCTTCAACATTTAACTATATGTTGTTCTTTTGTATATCTTTTTATTCTGTAAAATATATATTTTTTTAATAGCTCCCCGACCGGAGAAAATGAAGTAAAAATGGCTTATTTTTTGTGCAAACCCATTTTTGTTTTCTTCTAGAATAAAAAGTGTTCGTTCAGCACGTATAACATTTTCTAATATTATTGTTCTACTTAATTAATTTAAGTATAAAAACCCTCCAATTGGAGACTTTCCTCTTTCGTAAAGTTTTATCGATTCAAAAACCAGTTTTTTGTAGGAAAAAAATGTTGACTTGAAGTTCGATTTCAACAATAAAAGAATGTCAAAGGAAAAAATAATAATTAAAGAAATGTTTTCCATTAATGTGTGAAATAGTATGGTTTCAGCATCTCTCCTTTGTCATAATTAGTTCTTGAGATAATCGTAGCAATCAATTTCCAATGATTGTAACTGTGTGTGTGTCAAAAATACATTTATTCGAAAATGGTCACGCAACCATAATTGAATCATTTTTTGACCCATATTCGTAACTTTTCATCAATCGGTTCCAAGGGAATTCTTTTCGACCTAAAGTTACGAATGGACTTGCACGCACTATCGGAACACATTTACAGGTTGTGAAGGAATATCCGAGAATACTCCTGGGCAATTTATGGTCAAAAAGTGAATTGAATAGCAATCGAGTCATTAAAACCATCCGATCAATCCAATCACGACCAGAAAATCAATTAACTTCTCGGGAGAGCCAAGGTTACCAGCGCTTTAACAAGGTCTGATTGTGAGCCAGGGACTCTCCGGTCAGTGACCGATACATCAACTAGCTGGGCTTCCAAAACACCACCATCGTAAAATATAATAACTGGATCGCGTAAAATTCGTTCATTTCGGCAGCCATAATTTCTCTCGTGAAAACAGTACCGTGAAGCCGGGAGCTGTACCCCTTGGAGAAATTCAATTTCCTCCAGCAGACCGCCTGCCTGCCACCTGAAGTTCTCGAGCCGAGGTCCGGCGGGATCAGCTCACCTCTGGGTCGAAACGTCAATGTGGTTTCCTGCCATAAGACACGGGGGCAGATGTCCCCCATGCGAATTACCAACCAGCGAATGGAGGAGGGGAGCCGTGCGCGGTAGGGGCTTCTTCCTTTCCAAGGGATATAAGGCAGGGGGTTTTCCTCTTTCTCTCCCGGGAGATAAGCGAGTGGTGTGTAGAGTAGTAGGAGGGTTAGGATACACGGCGTTCGTGCGATCCAGGTAGAAAAAAAATGTTTTTGGGAAGCACACTAAGTAGGTATATGTATTTCTCCCTCGTTACTAGCAACTAGTAATACTTTCTACATGTTTCACACACACCGTATTGTCATTGAAAGGAATTTTGTAAACAAAATGTAAACACTTAGTGTATGTTTTTGGTATTACACCTTGTGGCGTTGATTAGAAGCGCGGTCCTGGAGATGGAAAGGTAAATTTAGGTTTTCAGGGTATGCCGACGGTTTATGATCATTTGGCACCTCTCATCACTTATTACTTGAAAAAATTAAAACTTATTCAATAATTTTCCAATCATTGCATTGTACAACAGATGTGGTGCGCAGTTAAGCGCACAGATGCAAAGATGTACACCAAGGCGATGAAATTTGCTTTGAAAATATCATTTGATTTGGCCGGGATTCAAAACCGGATCTCCCAATTGCCGGCCATATATCAATACAACATAGCCAGTAACACAACTTAACACACCTGACTGGAAATCGGGAGACCCGGATCCCCCGAAATAAAATTATTTTTTCAAGGCGAATTTTATCCCCTTTTTGTATATGTACATACTTATACGGCAGTTAATCTAGGAAAATAACAGCTGCAGAGCAAATAAGATTGGGAGTAATGAAAATGGCGTATTATAAAATAATGGTTAAGATCCCGGAAAGGGATCAGGATTCCAATGAAATTTCTCCGCCACCGCCGGGATTCAAACCTGGGCCCTCGGTATGGGGAGCGAGTACTCAATGACACGATCCCCAAGAGGTGGGTTAGTCGCCAATGCCCAGAGTTTATTAAAACTCCGTCAGTAGGTATATTACAATGAAATTGAGAGGAGAGCCGACCTCGTCACAGAGAAGAGGGATCCTTTCTTCTGCGAAGAGGAAAGGCAAAGTAATGACGATGTTCCCAAATCTCAAGCGAGTTGACATTGAAAAGAAACATCTTTAAGAGCTGCCTCGCCACCTTCGAGCACCTGGGTCTGATAAATGATTGTAAACAGAATCGGAGGGCCATTTTCTGCTTCCACCCCTGATAGATTCACTATATCGGGGTTAATACCAAAACTTTAAACACATACGAACATCAAATGCTGTGTTCAGCTATTCCTTTAACGAAAATCTCATCTCAGTTACAACTTTTTTATTTACATCATCATAGTTTCAATTGTTGTCCCCCGCTGTGCAGATACTTGTAAGTGAAATTCGTAGAAAAAAATAAACCAGACGGCTTAACTGAGATTCGAACCCAGACCCTCAGAATTCGCACCGACTGCTTTAACCAATCACAACCCAGCTCCCCGTCGTCTTCTTTCTTCACTCTGAATTTCAAAGAGGCTTCGTAAGAATTACATGTTATCATGAGGACCGAGCACACAATGCTACGAAGTGCAACGCTATTCTCCGCCAACAGCCTCATAATGGTCGTATTTGAGGCGGTTGGCAAAGAAGTTAATTAAAGTACTGTTAATACAAACGTATTTCTTCCCATACAGCGTCTGTTTTCATGGAAGTTCCTGAGAACAACGCAAAAAACAATTAACCTCGTTAGTAATACCACGATCATTGGCTACAGATAATAATGCCAACTCATATGCTAACCAAACCAATGTGTGAATCCCATTAAAAGGAATGTACCACAGTAACATTTTAAAATGGAGATCTTGAGTTGATTACAGCTGCATTTTCTAACTACAATATCATCGCTTTTACAAGACTATCAAAAATTAAAGAGATATTTCAGACGTGAACCGCAATTATGACAAAAATTCATCTTCAATCTTATGACGTAATCTTAGATTCATATAATGAAGCTGTCACTATCATGGCCCTTCTCCTGAGAGTAAAAGAAAATTTGGGTCGGTGATAAACGAGGTTATCTAAGACGGAGATCGATTTTTTTACGGAGTCATCATGTCCCAGTCACTTTCCAAGTCCAATCAGTTCACTCTTATATATATATATCTTTCTGATGACACCAAATATTTCCCAACACATTGCCTGCTCTTCTAATTTTGGGGGATCAGACTGTTTTCTATGACATTCTCCACTCTTTTTCTTTAGAGGTCTAGTAAACCAATCAATAGTTTCCAGGAGCGAAGAAATAAACCTAGAATCAACGGTGTCAATAACGATTATCCTGGGCGCCAGACAGCTCTTTTGAATACAGATATTCCTCCCAGAAATTCATTCGATCATTCATCCTCCATGCCCACCCAGAGAACTTTTGACTCTGACTGCGGGCCTAAACATGAAATACGGAATTCATCCGCCTCCTAGAATTATATGGTAGGAAAAAGTTTGGTTTAGCCGGATATTTTATTTCTCCTAAATACACATTATAACATATGTGGCCACGCCGATATGTACAGCAACATCCTTGGCATAGAGGCCCAAGTTTATGACTGTACTATATATATTTTTGTGTGTATTTATCGTAATGTATGTATTAAAAATCCGTATTCTGGAACCTAGATTATTCGAAGCATCCCATACTCCAGAGAATTTACGCTAGAATGTTACAAGCAGGAGGTCACTTGTAACACAGGACACATTACGTAAGTATCAACATACGACTTATAAGGAACAAACAAGTGTTTCGTACTACGAGTCTAGTGCAATTTCCAAGACATTTCACTACGTGCATACGAAAGTTTTCCAACGCCCGAAACACTTCTGGCCCCATGAAATTTCGATTAAGGAATGCTCAAAATTTTATTCCCTTCCAAAATAAAAAATAGTCGCCAAACTTGCGCACAACCCTCATCTCTTTTAAGGATACACTCCTCGCGGATGAATACACCCACGGACACGAAGGTAGCGGTGGGATACAAGGGGATTGCGGGGGGAGGGGGGTATAACCCTGGCTCCCCCACACTCCCACTAATATCGATATTCCAAGGGATGCCACCTTCCAAAGATCCAAACGGGGAAAAGGAAGGGAGGATGGGGGGAGGGAGGCAAATCAAAATATTGCCTCCCCGCAGAAGACCTTCCCCAGGGACCGACTCTGGATGGTGCTACATTATATTCCAGCCGCGGTGCCTCTCCCGAAATAGACTTCCCCGGAGCCCCTCCTGCAGCGACGAAGATGGTAAAACACACACAGAAGGCTGCATCCGGCTGCTCTTTAAGGCTGAGGTCACCGCTGCCATTTCAATGATGAGATGGTTCCACTAAACGAGTGATTTGATTAATGGCTGACAGCAACACACTCACCCGAGTCGCACCATCAGGTACAATTCTACACACTCTTTTCTCGTATTTATCAACTTCGACGGCTTAAAACATCATTTTACATTCTTGCTTTCGGAAGCACTGATATTATTTTAATAAAGCGCGAGCTTCCGCCGGCCCCTTTGCCGGTTTTGTCAGGCGATAATGACAAAGCCGGTAGAAGGGCCCGGCGAAAGCTCACGCTTTATTAAAATACAATCAATGTCACCGAAAGCAAGAACGTAAAACCTCGCAACATACTGAAAAGCTAAAATCAAAACTGGCATAAAGCATCACGTTAAAAGCGGAAGAAATCGATCAGTAGAAAAAAAAGTGTGCGGAATACTAAAAAATCCCTTGAAACAGTCAACACGGAGAAAAAAACTAAATCGAAAAAGTAACGCCTGAGCATGTCATGTTTATTCGCACCATCGGATATTAGTTACACTAAGCGGTCTAACTCGAAAGGATAATTCGCAATTACCTCGCAAGCAATGTTTTAAGTATTTCGCACGAATTAATTAACCCCATCGCGATGGGGTTAATTAATGCGCATCGGTGTCAACGACTGTGCGTCCTTATCAAGTGATGACTCAAATCAGCTGCCCTTTGACAGTGAAACACCTTCGTAGAGAACAGTCGGGTCGAAAAAGACTTTGTGTGGAATGTTGTTAAGCATAAGTATTTTACAAAATATAACACTGAATATCCGATACGATCTTGTTCACCGATTCGTTCAATAATGATTTCTTTCGCATGCAAACCACCAAATATATTTCTTCATATAGTTACCCTTGACATATTTTTATCGCATAATTAAGACTATTTCTTACCGAGTAAACTGAAATGGAAACACAAAAGCATTCAAATCTCATTTCAGCAATTTCGATAAAAAAAGGTGCCCAAAACTAGACAAAGACGGGCGACAAACCAGCACAACGACAAAAATTTTCAGTGGCAGAATGGCTATATTAGTTTAACAATACCTCTGTCACTCAGGAATCCCAAAACATTAATGGTATTGACTCGGAAGATGATAAATACTCTTGGCGTCCAAAAGTGACGTTTCAGAAAAACCTCCAGATCCTCGTGCTTCGCACCGTCATGCGTGTTTCCTAAGGCCGTGATGGGAAGAAGTGAGCGAGTTTCTGCCAAACAAGAGGCCTTAAGCGGGCCCACTTAAATTTGAAAAAGAAAGAATTGGTGACAAGTCTTGTATCAGGTCTAATTGGTTTCTTTTACTGCTAATGCTATCTCAAAAAGCGAAAAAAAGAATTTCACGAATAAAAATTAAAAGAAGATTGACTTAAAATTGGAACAATGCCATAATACAGATACGTGATTTGGTAAGTACGCGTCACAGAAATCAACAGTGAGCACCACCTTTATTATATTTTAAATACGCCGGGATATCATAGAAAATTATCAATATAAAAAATATTAAAATTAATTAGGTATATTAAAAACATATTAAAATTAATGAGTTGAAAGGGCATCCAATTTTATCGACGGAAAATATCGTGAAAAAATCTAACCAAAGCTCAAAAAATCCAAATAACGTGTCTTCTTTAAATAAAAAACTAGCTCCATGCAAAGTAATGAAGGCGTGTACAAGGAAGGCAACTCCCTTTAAATAATACTAATATTGAGCGATTTCGATGTTTTTTTTTCAGAAATTAATTGGGCATAAATGCATGTTCGTATTAGGCCTCTATATCGAGTTCCAGGGATAAAATTAAATTGGGAACTAGCAGCATGAGAAGCGGAAGATAAAGAGAACTTAACGCACCAGTGTAGTTTGCCTTCATTACGTTTATGGATCAGTAGCCAACATTCATTCTCTATCTCATGCTTCACACGAAAAAAAACGAATGGTACAATAAAGACTCAAGCAATAAGTAAAAAACCTACGCGATAATACCATAAAATAAAATAAAACTATTTAAATTGCTAAATATTGCAACTTTAAAATGACAAACCGAGGAAATTTACAGCAGGAAAGACTTCCAAGGAGCAGGATTTGATGAGGAACACATACCTGAGGCGATACATTGCTTTGCTGAGGCGCTCAAATGTCCTCGACAGTTGCGAATACGTTAGTGACGAAATAAAATTATGTAATAAATTCAGTACTAACAGGGGTGATCTACACATCAAACCCCTTGGCAAGATTATTTTCCGATAAGCTCCCCTTCTACGTATAATCCATTCATAATTTCTGTCACCTCATAATGATAATATCCCTTAGCAATTATCGTCATAATTACGGACTGTAAAAAATGTAGAAAAAACAATACAATCCGTGACGGAGCTAACTTAAAGAGACGAGACAATACCTAAAATAGATAACATAATAATGTCGGGAGGAGTAAGCAGCATCACCAAATTTGAATAATTACTGAAATAATTACACCCAATTTTATGATAGTTACATAAAACATCCAAAATGAAAACAAGGAAATTACAATCAATCCTTGGGTTTATTAATTTTTCAGACCTGCTAGACTCAAGCAACGACACTAAATTCGCAACCAAACGTCATCCATCTGATTCTTTATAGTTATTACTCTTCTGAGTTTCCAGTTACGCCATCTTCTTCCGCAACACTGTTACAATTTTATTTTCTAAGTGCATAATTTTTAACAAAATAGACCAACTCCCATGGTTAACCTCACCGTTAAACGAATTATTTCCTTAGCGTACTCAAGCAATCCAGCGGTCAATCTGAGCACCGTTTATTTGATTGGACAGCCGATGCGATGGACCAAGTGGGACAGGAAGAACGTAACTATCGGCCAAGTAAGGCCTATTAACGGGAAAATCTACAGATGAATACGCTCAACGGATAAGCGGAGGCAAGGGCTACGATCCTAACGATAGTCCAGACCAAAAGAGAAATGCCAATGTATTTCACAAAACAATGAAGACTTCTGAAACAATGAAGATGCAATAGGATTGATAATGTTTCAATGATACGAAAACATCGGATTTTGGCGTTGGCAAGCAAGCAAAAGTTTAGGGTTGTTTATTGCAATTTCATTTGGAACACAAGCGTTTTTAAAACGTTCTTGGGCCCGCATTAACATTCGTGTAGCAATATGCTACAATACCGAGGGATAATACAATGTTTCAATTGATTACAATTAAAATTAAAAGTGCCACCACATATTGAAAACGAAAATCATAATTAATAACCAAAAGGAAAAACTTAATTTACATCCCACCAAAAATGGAACACATAAAGCTAAAAAAAACAGGAGAGGAAGGTTCTATTTAGGAAAGTCAATTAGGGTTTATTATAAAGTATTAAGAAAATTCCCACTAAAGACTTAGAGAGCATGTGGATTAATTCAACAACGTGCACATTATGCATAATGGTGTACCATTCAATCAACAAAACGAAAAACAAATTCAACAAAAATTAAATAAAAAATTCACTTGATGAAATATACCCACTCTGTCGCTTTCGTCATAGGTGGGATGCTGATATTCAATTTCAAGCCAGGGCTAAAGTGAGAATAAATGCAAGGAAAATAAAGATTTTAATAGCGTTAAAAGTGAAGAATTAATGGAGTAAAAATACAATGAACTCATTATGGAGCATTGATAGAAACAAAGTTTAATGAGTACAGCTAGCAAATCAAAATAAATTACGAAATGAAACATGAAATACGGGTATACTACTGAAAAGATTTTATTCCCTTTCATACGTTTTAATATTTGTTTAATATTTATATCGTTTCTACATCATCAATGAGGCATTCAAATTTAGATGGATACAGAAGATTAGACGCGAACACTTAAACAGCAATATGCGGTACACTTTCGAGGGAAATGTGTAGTTTCTGAAGGGCTAAACGAAAATCTCTATAGAATAAGAAAATTATACTTAATTCTATTAATTTCTACCTCTCTACGCTGCACTTCGGGAAAATACAGGACACTCATCGCTTCTTCTATTGAAATATGAATAGATAGTTTCCATTTCACAAAACTAATTTCGTTACGCGTTGATGGTTTTCAATTCTCGGCACCTGAAAATGATTCAAAATAACTCTAACGTGAAAACTACACCTTCCACCTCCAACAACAAGAATTTTTGACTAAGGTTACCGCGAAAAAAAGGACTTTGAAGAAGTGAATGCTAAGTACGCAAAATATTGGAACCATAAGAAAAATACATTACCAAAAGTGTTTTTTTCGCAAATTTGCTTGATAAAAACATTAATTATTTACCATATAAAACCGTCTTACATCGTGATGAAATAAAACAAAACTATACGGAAAATTTTCACTGAAATTACCTCGCGACTTTACAACGCATGCATTGTAATTTGTGACTTGTCCAACTCTCGCGACGCGGAGTAAAATTCACTGCAACCCCTTCCAGTCGTTTCGTAAGCGACACAACAAGATGCGCAGTGGAGGAGGCGGGGAATAATGCATGCGATGGGCGATTGCGAGCGCGGATGTGCGGACGAGGCGAAGCACATCGGGGGACACACACCAAAGAGAAAACATGGGAAGGAAGCAGGAACACAATTTCAAGAGCCCGAGCCCCCCTTCCCCCGGCAGAAAGAGGACCAATAACTAGGGGGCGGTGGTCGATTCCGAAAGGAGACGTCGCTTTCTTTCCTTCCTTTATTTCCGCTCCGTTTTCCATCTCCCCTTCGGTATCAGAAATTTCCCCCACTTACAGACACAAGTTACAGATATCCACGTCTGTGATTGAACCGCAAAATGTACACGGCATCGAACATTTTCAACCGTCGATAAACATCTATTGGAATTTCTTCGAATGTGTTCGGTGTAAGCATTAAAGAAAACTAGGTTTTGCCCCAAGTACATCAAGATGCGGCGTATTCCAGCATCTAATCAAGCCTCATCTCTTACCCAACTAGTGACTCAGTTTTGAGTGATGCTTCGGCAGCGCACCTACGTAATTCCGCCGAGTTTCCAATGAAATTAGACTCGAATTTACCAACTTTGTTAAAAATAGCTTTCAAAAACTTTAAGAAACAAATATAAGATCGCTACTTGGCATATAATACATGGCATGATTCATAATTTATATAAAAGACTAATTATTTTTACAAAATATTAGGCTGAGACGACTAAGATACCTCCTGAGTAGTGTGCTAAATGGTCGTTTAAAAATCCCATTGTACTGCTTTTTTCAAACACTAAGCCAAAAATTACTTGGATTCTGCCCACCCCTCTTCAATTCCCGACTCACTTTTCTGTAACCCCACCGACATTATTCCCCACACGACATCTTTGCCATGGACAAAAGCGACAGCAGGAGACATTCTCTGCCGAAAGGATAGGGACATCGATTCCTTCTTCCAACGGTCCACTCAAGACGGTAACAAAGATATAGCGGGACAGTACTACATTTAAAAATGTTTTAATTTTCGTCCCTTCCCTCGTCCAATTCCGTTTCCCTATTTCCTACATTCTTTAATAATGATGTGCAAACGCCCCCCAGCCACGCGCCCGATTGACGACTCGAAGAGCAGCACATATATGCAGAAAATATCCTTCTTTCACTAGCTTACTCATCTATTACTAATGGATACAACTTTTAAATTTTAAAATAAAATTCGAATGGGGTATTCTAATTATAATTAGAGAAAAATCCCGCTCAACCTACCTTAAGAGATAAAAACAGTGTGTTTCAACGAGATATCCGCCCTGTGCATCAGGAAAGGCAACGAAATGGGAAAAGGCAGGAAAACAGAGGGGAGGGCATCAGGGAATCGGATTCAATGGGAGAAGTGAGCAGGGAGCCAAAAAGGTAAAGAGTGGGAGAGCAGGACGGCTTTAAAATGCTGCTTTTTACGACTGCCCCACGTTTCCGAACCGAACAGAACTCAAGCTTCACAAATATGACTTCCCCAGCATCCACGTGCATGTTTTCAGTTATATCACTTTCCTGGCAGTAAAAAAGCCGTTTTAACCACAAGACAATCTTTGACATCTGACCTCTTTTAGGACACGTGCATCAACTTCCCGAGGAAATTACGACACAGGCCATCTATCTCGGGTTTCTTTGGTATACTTTCGTTTCAGCGCCTCTAACTACTATGGTTATATTGCACCTTGTGCACTATCTTGTAACGTCTCTCCTGTGACTATAAGATGGTTTGAGCAAGATTTTTCTCCAGTCATGTTAGAGACCACATTAGAATTCTATTATTAAATCAAAGAGGTAGTGAGAATCATAGAGTAAATATAGTAAAATTAATAACGCAAAAACTAAGTTTTTACAACTTAAATTCTTACTAATTAACTAAATATATGTACATACATACTTGAATCTTTCACTTATTTATTTCACATCGCGCACTGAAATCAAAGCCAAATCCGAAGGCTTTTAATCGGATTTTATAAAAATACTTTGGTAACCAACAAATTAATTCTGAAAAAAAAATGTGAAAACATACTAAATGCACACCGTTAAATTTCTGACGCATGCTGTGCGTCGTCAGAACTTCCTCATTTTTTATAGGTACATATTAATGTTTCTCTTGAGCAGACATCCATACGAGGAAAACGGCTTGTATTTTGGTAGCAATAGAAAAATGTGATATTTTTCTTCACATAGAGACCAAATTCACTGAATTTCATGCGTAGTGATATCTCGCACAAACTACCTAAAACCCAAGACAGATAACATCTATGTCCGAGGAGGGATTCGAACACACGACGTTAAGTTATCTACACCGGTGCATTAACAATCTTGCTAATTTCTTTTTTAAGGACCAATCTTTCGTAAGCCATAATATTCATGAAATTCATAATATTTCGGGGGTACTTATGTCTATCTATGGCAACATATTGGCTCTCTGCACCGGGAAATGTGATAGAAGACGTTCTGATCCGAAAAGGACCCTCACTCAACTAAGATGTCTTTCCCCCCACTCCCTCCAATCAATTCCATCGGAGTAATATTTTCTTGCCGACGACAAAAGTATTTCAACCCAAATTTCCATCGGAGTAATATTTTCCTGCCGACGACAAAAATATCTCAACCCAAAGGGAACCGACTTCCATATACTAACATATAATTACGCTCACCACTGACTGACTGATCTGTAACGCTGTAAGATGGAGCCACAATCACGAAAACGCATTCAAGCCCTGTGAACCTCCACAGAAGCGGTAGAACGGTGGTAAGGTGGTGGATTTTGGGGTGGAAGATATGGAGTTCGATTCCATGGTATGGTAATATTTTTTCTTTATTTCATGGTTTTTTTCACTTATCTTTTTAGATATTGTGCTTTCTTCGTGGTAACTTCCATTAGAAATATTTTCACGCAACTTCTTACTCACTAAGGTGATACACTCATTAATCTGGGGAGCAAAGCGAGTTAGATGGAGCCATCAATCATTGTGTTCGTTTTATTCATCATCAATCAACGAGCGCCTTAGGCGCATAGCAACCAACTAGTTTGTATATATTCATCAACTTTTAAAAGGCATAGGGACACTCACCACCAATCCCTCGTTTCTTTACAGAAAAATAATATCCACAACGAACACTTATTGGATGAAAAATTATGACGAAATCATATTTTCCAACTGGCTCTTTTTTCGAGCACTTTTAATGGACGCTCTTTCAAAAACTACCAACTAGTAATATAAATGTATAAAAAAACAGCGTTCTATTGGAAGAAATCGATTTTATGCATCGGGAAAGGCGACGAAAGGAAGAAAGCAGGGGAATGAGTGAATGCAAGAGAATGGGATGGAATGGGAAGTGGTGCGGGAACACAGAGAGGCAAAGTGTGCGGTGGTTAGTCGGACGGCGGAAAATGGGGAAGAGAGGGGAAAAAAGGGCATCGTGCTGGAGTAGATAGGCGAGAACTGAGGGGTGGGTGTGGGGCGGGGGTGACGGGGAGCAGGAGAAGGTGCGTAGGAAGAAGGAAGCTCTCTTTCCGTTTTTCCGCCAGGGCGCGCACCTGCTGGTTGTTCAAAATTTCATGGCAACGAAGAGAGGACAGTGGGCGAGAGAGAAAGAGGTCCTGTGCAAGGGGGAGGTGGGGAGGGGGGGGGCAGAAGATGGAGTTGAGGAAGAGGGCATCGGGTTGGCCGGTCGAAGCATTCCAATGCTCTCTCTTCCTTGCCCGGGGAGCAATCCACGTGGGGACAGAGTGGAGAGGGGGGTGTCGCCCGTTGGAAGTGAGCACTGGTGGTCGAACGATACTCCAGTTTCCAACATCGATGCAATAAAACGACGGCCATTGAAGGCAATCGGATACCATTTTGACCCCTCACTATATCCCTAGAACTGATACAAGCGACAAAATAAAATAGATACACCGCCGAACTGGAAGATAATAAAACACCATTGGTGATTACTACAAAAAAAGGCCGAGGCACAAATGACGAACTTTCCAACTACAGTGATTTATCTATATGGGTCTCTTAAAGTTCCGTTAAAAAAATCGTACCACTTCGGTGCCGAAAAATGTGACAACACGGTTCACGCCCCCCGCGCGGGAAAGACAAACTCTCAAATCGGAACAAGGACCCTTTCTCCCCGTAGTTGGGCGAGTACAGTGCTTAAACTTTCACGTGAAAATACTTTCAGTTGCCATACTATTCAGCATAACAGAGGTTGGTATCGAAGTAATTATTATGTTTAATAATTTTTATAGCCAGTGGGAGTTCACGTTGCTACGGTAATTAAGACATCTCGACTCCAAAAGTTGAGAGGGAAAATTTAGCTGTTAAGACATGCGAGTCCCTCACTGTTTCACTATTAGAAAGCTTTATAAATAATTACAACTAGGATTACAATTGTTTGGGCGATTGCTATGCTAGTATTCGCACCCACGTGTAATAACCTCCAAGTATGGAGTCTAAGTTTAATTTCAAAAATAGATACCACCAGCCAGTGATGAACTAACCTGAGATTATGACGCTGAGTAACTCAGATTTAATTTATCCACTTATACTCATTGATAAGATATTTCAATTCAATAACCAAACAGGACCTGTGGATAAGTGTACAGTAAATACGCCATGTAGGTCCGAATCTTAACTCTGGAGTAAGTACACAGGTCCGAAACTAGGAATTTGGAGTTTCGTACCCGTAAGAGTAAACTGCCTTTTCGTACCGGACATTACATCGTATTTCGTATTTTGCACTAGTTTCACACCGTGTATGTACTATTTAGTGTAATTTTGTGTAGGATCACATCCCTGCCTACAATACACTTTTTGTCCTTCCCTCTTTAAATTTCATTCCATTATTCCCTCTCATTTTCATGGCTGGTGCTTTAACACCCCCTGCTAAACGAACCTGCGTCGATTCCCGGAGTAGTATGGAGATGTAGATGATAAGTGATGAGTTCTAACGATTTAAACGTAAGAACGAAAAGAAAAAAACTCCAATAGCTGTAAACAATCATATCCTTCGTAGTGAAGGGTAACATTATGTATAAAGTACTTAGCACACGCTCTCAATCATCCATACACTACCCGCTTGTACTTTTCTATCGAAGAGTAAGAGAATCTCACGAGTTGGTAAAAACTATTCGTTAGAAAGGCACTAGGAAATGGTGTGCGGACGATTGAGAGCATGAGCGTCAAGTCCGTCACAAGTTCCATCACCTCATATCGCCCTCCCCACCGAAATGTATCAATGATTATGGCCAATGAAGTTTTTTACCTTTCATTTATACTGACGATATACTGTGGAGTAACAGGGAAGCCAATTACTACTGAACACAAATTCCTTCTTTCCCAGATTGTCTGGGACAAGGTGGATTCACATCACCTGTTTTACTCTTTTTGCTGACGTACCTATGATCACACAGTAACAAGGTAAGCCCTAATTTTGTATTCCACTGCCGTTAGTTAAGGAAGTAAACATAGTTTATTTTATTTTTACTTGTTAAATACAATCATGCGTTCAGGGTAATGGTGGTCACAACGTTCGTCTGACCGTCATTACCCCTCAACTGACCATCATTACCCCATTAGTATCCAATTTTTATGTTTCAGAGGGTTAAAAAATACATTAGAAAAACAGAAAAAGCTAAGGACTGCAGAAGACCTAAAGGAAGCAAAGCAAGCTGTTGATGAAGGCTTACCAATGAGGAAGGCTGCGGAACAGTTTAAAATACCGTTCAGCACACTACAAGTCAGATTAATGAGTGGAACTGATTCTGATCCGCGCTGAGGCAGGAAATGCGACTTTCCTCCTTCACATGAAGAAGCTCTGGCTAACCATGTAAAAACACTATCGAAAATTTTCTATGGTATTACAGCCATAAAGTTGAGAAAAATTACATTTGAATATGCAGAAAAAAACCAGTTGAGTCATAGATTTAATAAGCAAACTAAAATGGTTGGCGTAGACTGGCTGTATGGGTTTCTGGCAAGGAACAAGATCAGTGTAAGGAAACCTGAAGCTACGAGCGTAGGAAGAGCAGTTGGGTTTAATATGAAATAAGTCAACCGTTTTTTCATGAACCTGGAAGAGGCATTTAATAAACACAAGTTTAAAGACAAACCTGTGGAATGTCGATGAAACAGGGATCACAACTGTGCAAGACCCTGGTCTTTAATTAGCAGAAAGGGGCCAAAAAAATGTAGGCTCCATAACAAATTGGAAAATAGGCAAGAATATAACCGTTGTATGTGCAATGAGTTCAGGGGGGATGTATGTACCACCGATGTTCATATTTCCTAGATCTCGCATGTCCCCATTGCTCGAAAAAAATGGACCACCGGGATCAGTGTACAGTTGTTCAAAGACTGGCTGGATAAATGAAGATCTGTTTTTAACTCGGTTAAAACACTACCGAATTTTCTCATGCTAGTGTTGATAACAAAATGCTACTAATTCTTGATAATCACAGTACACACTGCTCCGCTAGGGTTATGACTTTCGCAGGGAGAATGGAGTGGTTATGGTTTCTTTACCACCGCATACGTCCCATAGGCTTCATCCTTTAGATGTTGTATTTTACTCTCCATTAAAGGCTGCGTATAGGAGGGAGTGTGATTTTTTTATCAAGTCTAAGAACTTTGAGAAGATAATCCCTTACGGTGTATCAGAGCTGTTTAACAAGGCTTACTCGTCAGTTGCTACCATTGCCAAAGCAACAAGTGGATTAAAAAACACTGGGATCCATCCACTAAATCCGGGAATTATTACAGATAAGACTTCTTGGTAGAAGACATCCTTCAAAAGGACGTTTCAGTGACAGCTCCTCCAAGTCAAAAACGGAAAGAAGAAGTTATTGTTAATTCTGTGCAAGGGTCACCTTCACAGAATCTTGATATCCGTAACCAGTCCACACCGATCCAAGTTCCCATTGAAGTTATATCTCCTTTACCCGGATGCAGTACTTCGATCGGGGTGCCAACAAGAGGAGCAAGACGTAAGCATCATTCTGAGATTTTGACCTCGACTCCTATGAAAGAGATGCTAAAAGAAAAAAGAAGGAAAAAAATAAGAGAAGACGAAAGCTAAACGATGAAGAAAGGGTGAACGAGATGAAACGAAAAAAGGAATTAAGAAAGAATCTAAGGCAAGCAAAGAGAAAACAAATGCTGCGGCTAAAAAAACTAACAAAAGATCAAGCCTAAGAAACCCAAAAAGGAAATGAAAAGGGCATTGTTTGAATCTGACACAGATACCTCTATAGATGAAAACGAAATTTGTGAAGATGAGTCAGAAGATGACATTAGCCTAATGGAAATGGGAAAAGACACTTGTTTTTATTGCGAGGATACAGGAAAATATGGTGAACTGTGGTATCGATGCACGTCTTGTGGTTTATGGGCACATGCACATCCATTTAACAGAAAAAATAACAATTGTTGTTAACATTCATAGTTTATAATATATTTTTATCTCATATAGCCACGACCTTGAGCAATTAGGGAAATGTTTAGGCTTGCATCACGTGTCTGCTGCATGTATTCCAAATGGGAAGCTGACGGGCCGCGCGAGAGAAAATTGTAAATGTTTAAATATTTATAAAAAACGAATTTATGAATTTACACTAAATTTTATTTTTTTTCTAGTTAGCTGGATATGTTTAGATTACGGAAAAACATTTTCGGCCGATTCTGAGATGGAGTATTTGAGAAAAGTGCATTAACAATTTTTGAAACACGGGCCGCGCGAGAGAAAATTGTAAATGTTTAAATATTTATAAAAAGCGCATTTATGAATTACCACTAAATTTTATTTTTGGAATAGTTAGCTAGATATGTTTAGATTACGAAAAAAAAGTGTCGGCCGATTCTGAGGTGGAGTATTTGAGAAAAGTGTATTAACAATTTTTGAAACACAGAAACACAGCGCGAGAGAAAATTGTAAATGTTTAAATATTTATAAAAAACGCATTTATGAGTTGCCACTAAATTTTATTTTTGGAATAGTTAGCTGAATATGTTTAGATAACGGATAAAAAGTTGCGGCCGATTCTGAGATGGAGTATTTGAGAAAGGTTTATTAACAATTTTCTAAACATTAGTAATTTACAACAATAGGGTATAGAAGAAAATAATCTTTTATTGATATATTTGCATTCAATAAAGATTTAGCTTTAATAAAAGCTATTAATCATTGTTTTATGACAATTACAAGCGGAGATATAAGTGATAATATGATTTAAGGCACGGATTTTTGCTAAAAATGCGAAAAAATTAAAATATGCATAATTCACTCAAAATTTTTTTTTCACAAAACGGTTTGAGGGTATTCAGTTTGAGTTAATATTGTACCCATACACCAATTTTTATCAAAATCTGAGACCCTAAGGGACAAACGTTTGTTGAATTG